>JAJQWJ010000001.1:16664703-17998203 GCA_023637945.1 Phaethornis superciliosus
TTAAGAGGTGATTCACACTTTTCAGCCAATATTTCTTTGTCTAGTGACTGAAACCTCATGTGGACTTCCATCTCAGGCCTACCTGGTCATGGATTCTCCTTTTCCCTTTTCTTATAAGCTGTGACTCTACAAAATAAAGTCAGGTTTTGGGTAGACGGTGTAAGGTTAGGGACAGTCTCTACTTTTAGGATGGCTTCATGTTTCTGAGATCAGAGTTGTGTTGCTCTGGATTTATTTCATAGGATCATAGAATCATAGGACATCTTAGGTTGGTAGGGATCTTAGAGATCATCTACTCCAACTTCACTGCGGAGGGCAGGGATGCCTCAACTTCAAACAGCTTTGTCACGGTTTAACCCTGGCCCGGCAAAACAACAGATTTAAACCGAGAAACAGATTTATATATTAATCTCTCTCTCCTCTGATAAAGGAAAGAGAGAGAATAAGGAAGAGAGACTTATGGGTTGGAAACTAAACTACAGAACTTTAATGAAACAATAATGATAAAATAGGAAAAATTACTAAATATATAGAAATATACAAATATACAGGAAAGTTGATCCCACGTTCCTCCCCCCTTTCCCCAATACTCTCACGTCACCACCGAGGCTGCAGGGCAGCCCTGGGAAAGTCCAGGCTGGACTCCTGGAGTCGGCAGCAGTCAGGAGCTGGAGGCAGGAACACACAGATTCAGGCTGGCACGGATCAGGACCACAGGCACCGGGACAGATGGAATCCTCTCAGGATGCCGAAGGAAGCAGGGAGGGCAGGAAGGAAGAGAGAGGGAGACCTCTGACCCTTGTGATCCCTCAAATTTATACCGAGTATGACGTGTATGGGATGGAATACTCTGTTTGGTCAATTCTGACATCTATCTTGTCTGGTCCTCCCCGGAGGAGGGGTTCAGGTGGGACCTCGTTGCTCCTTCTGGAAAGCAAAATGTTCCTGAGAGCTGAGCAGTGTCCTTGGCTCTGCATAACAATTTCTAGCTGTAACTATAAACATGGAGTGTTATCAGTCCTAGAAGCAGACAGTGTCTGAGAAACTTGCTGTTAACCCCAGCAAGTGCAACTACTTACAAGAGACTTAGCTAAAAGTAAAAGCACAAACCAGAAAATCACCTTATCCTGGCCTAAACCAGGACAAGCTTGAAAGCAACAAGGGAAGAGTTTGAATTGAACACACTGTCCATGCTTCTGGCATAACATCCTTAGTCTCAAGTGGTGAACTATGTGGGAAGTGAATATACCAAGTCTTGGAGTGCCCTCTGCACAGGGTTATGTTCATGGAAATGGTGTGGCTATGTGTTCACTCTGTGAACCTGGACCATCATGAAGGTAAGGCAAACGCAAATCTTCCTCAGGGACTGCAGTTTTACAGCTAAGTTTCAATTTGATTTCTTAAGTTTCAGTCTGCTGAAACTTCATTGCCTCAAAACCTCCTTCATCCTATGCCTCTTAGTTCCAAAGATCACAAACTAATGAAATCTAAGTAATCAATTTATTAAATTAAATAATATATTTCCCTTTTCTTTTTAGAAAAGACCTGCAAGGATAACTTGGGGGATAGAGAAGGGAAGAGGTCAGGTGAAGGAGATATCCTGTTGAGATTTGTATTTACCTCTTGGGGTAAATAGTTTAAATAATTTAACTCAGCAAACTCAGACAGTTTATTTGAGCAAAATAGCAAGCCTTTATCATCAGAGACATTCACATCATGAATCTTAGTCTGTGTCACAATCCAAGAGAGAACAACACCCTGAATTATATTGGTTACTGTTTGTTTCCTGCCCAATATGTGTTCTGTAATGCTTCATGCCTGTGTTTTGCTAAAATAAAATGTTGGGCACAGTAAATACATCTCAATAAAATCCTTCTGTACAAATATGCAAACAGGAAAGTTTATTTCTAGAAAAAAACCCTCTAAGTTTTGATTAGTAAAAAGATCGCAAAATCTTGACATAGCTTAGAGGATTTAGCAAAACAACTTCCAACAATAATTAGAACTGCATTGCACTTTCCTTTTTAACAAAACCCTTCAATGTCTAAGACATTAGAACAGTGAATGCTTTTGGTACAGGATTTAATTTAAAATCAAAGAGTTTGTGTGTCTGTGCATTTAAAGTAGTTGTGATGCAATTTTCAACCAGCTGTGTTGATACTCTTGAGGAGTCTATTCTACCCTCTCTGTTTCTTCTGTTTTTAGGTTACTTCCTTTCTTAAGTTTTCTGTAATTTGATTTTTCACTACCCATCTATCTTTTCCTTCTAAGTTTCTCTCTGGCATTAGTTAGAGACCAGCATGAGAAGACATGATTATATTAGAATAAAATTTTTCTGATTTTTACCCTGATGCCAGCTGTGAAGCTTATTTGTCACTTGGAGGTGATGATTAAATGTCTCCTTGCTTTTGCATTGAGGAAACTGAGGCTGAAGCTGAAAAGCAATGAATTTTTGCCCCTGGGTCTATTCAACTTGACAGTTTAAACTCAAAAGCACACAATTTATCAGTAGATTATATTAATACATTCTATAATTATTTTTTTTTACAATTTACTTTATGAAATTTAAGATAAAATTACAAAGTTTTTCATTTTTTAAATGGTAAAGTAAGTTGCTTTTTATGTTTTTCATAAAAAAGATAATTTTTTGCACAACTAATTGTTACTAGGGTGTATGACAGACTGCCTTTTGATGTATTGTAACAACAAATGCATAAAGGAAATACAAGTCAATTGTTGCAGGTTTTCTAACCACAAGTAGCATCTAACTCAGAATCTCTGAACGAACTAAAAGCATAACCTATCAGCAGCTAACATACTGGGATAAATCTTGGAGTAGAAAGTTCTAGATAAGCACACTTATGCTGGTTTAAGTTAGAATTCTGCTTATTTTTCCCAGCAGCCCATGGTAAGGATTTCAGTGCCGATAAGGTGATACCAGGTACTAGTAGGTGCTGTCAACAAATATAGCTAAAGAAATATGAAAATGAAAACTTCTCTATAGCTCCTCAGCCATGAGCCATGCCCTAAGGGTGTACTTGCTCCTGCAGCAGTTTCTGAGCTGATAGCAGAGGAATTTTCCTTCATGTGCAATTCTGGGAGAGGGTGAAAGAGGCAAATAGTTGTTTTTCATATAAGTTAAAAATTAAATCATGTTTCTAAATTTCCCCCCAGTTACAGCATTTAAATTACTTCAACAGAAATGGACCGGGGCCAGATATAGCTCATATTCTTCTCAGACAGTAATTATGTAAGAAATTTTATTAAAACTAGGGCTTTTCTAGTTAGCTACCATATTATCTCATAGGTGATAGGGGTGACAGTCCTGATGGCAATGCAACAGAAAGGAAATACAGTTTTTCTTTGCAGATAAAAGATACAGTCTTAGCAATGACTTAAATGTTTTATGTTTGTGATACTGAGATCACTAGTACTCGTTGAACTTCAGAGACCTGATATTTTATTGTATTAAATTATTTTTCATGATAGCCTTCATGCATTTCACAGAATGCAGGATGTTGTGAATAATTTCAGTTCTCTATCTGTTCTAGAAAGATATTCAGCTCTGTCAACATAAACATCAATATTTATCCAGCACAAAACCCACGTTCAGTAATATGCAGTCTGAGATGCGATACAAATCTTGATGTTTTTTCTAACATGAAGGCTGTGTGTGTTGAGTACCTTCACAAGAAATATCTGAATCTCTCTTTATGATTCATGAATACTTTGAGAAGAGCACAACACAGCTGCAATTGTTGTACAATACTCCTAGGCTTGATGAGCCTGAGTACTGGGCAGCCTTGGGGTGCATCACTGAGAGAGAGTAGTCAGACTTCAGCAATTCATGCCCTCTTTGTGTGTCATGAACATGCCTATTAGTGTGACATCTGCATACACACTGGTGGAAGTAATTGATTAATCAGAAAACTTGGATTTAGTTATGTAAAATTCTGGCAGATTGAAAAGAAGAAGGGCTGAAAAGCTGTGTGTGACGGTTAAGATCTCATTAGGTGAGATCTTAGGTAAGATCTCATTAGGTGCAACAGGTAATTGGCCAAAATCATAGAACTAACAATTTTCACTGTTTTCTGCTTCCCATGCTATTATGTCACCTGTCTATATGAACATTCAAAACTAATTATATGAAAATATGTTTTCATTAATTTCAGGTTACTGTCAGTAGAACAACTACACTGAAATCCTCTCCAAGGTGTTCTATTGGCAGCTGTTTCAGTATGTCCAGGTGTTGACTCTACCCTGGCACCCTGGAGGAATCTTTTTATACAGATCTTACACTGGGATTCCTTTCTTGTATCCTGCTAACTCTATATGCAAAAAAAATCTCCCATCAGGAGATCCTTGGCTGGGGAGGCAGGTGTGTCATGACCCACAAGGTGGGTGGGCACTGTCACGTCTCACAAAGTGAGCACGGCTCCCCAGATGTGGGGGCCCAAACTAAATATCACAACCCACAGCTTAGGCAAAAGCAGAGTACCCTAGAGTGGGGAGTGACCCAGGGAGATTTGGACTGGATCCCCTTGCTATCTCCTTCAGAGTGGAGCCTAGGTGCAGCTGGCCCAATTCTCCTCTGTTAGTTAATCTCTTTTAACAACCCATTCGTTGAGATTAAGTTGGGGGATTCTATGGATGATACTCAGGAGTAAGATTATTACCCTGGAGGTTTGTACAAAACACAATTTTACTTAAAAGTAAGTAAAATTATAAAGCATGTCAGATTACAACTATTAGAACTAGAAATGATGGTACTTTCAGAGCAGTGGATTTACAAATATCAGAATTTAGCAAAATTTAAGGAAATTGTCAAAAAAACAAGTTAAAATTTACAAAACTTAAACAGGTTAAAAAACTGTTTAAGTTTAAACAACTTAAAACTTAAACAAAACAACAGGTTGTAAAACTTAAAAAAGTTAGAAACTATGTTACCCTTGTGTGCCAAGATAAGGTTAGAAACGGAGAGAGAAATAAAGAAAAGGGGAGATAAAAAAGGTACCGCCATCCAATCCAATGATTTTCGTAGAAAACTGTGGTCCTTGGACAGTGGGCATGCATCCAGAATTTCAAGTGTGCCTCTTTTATGCCACCTGACCCCACCTTTTTTTTTTTTTTGGTGGGGGTGTGGGAGGGTTCTGTATCTTGCAAAGCCAGGTGTTCACGTGGGCCTCTCCAGAAGGGGTGAGTAGGTAACAACCCTTATTTCTGCACATGCACCCTCTTCAATGGCTTTACCCGGGGCACACACAAGATGTCCCTCTGCCTATGCTGGATACAGCTTGCCTGCCCCTGTCCCTTCTTGATGGCCTAGCAGGGTGGCCATCAAAGAGAGTTCCCCTTGCAAGGCCAGTGCTCAGCTTCTCAGAATAGCCACTAAAGAGGCTGCTCTTGCAAGAACACAGCCCTGTTTATCAGGGTGGTTACCCAAACGAGAGAACAGAGTCCAGGTGGTTTTTTTAATGAGGCCTCCACCTGGGAGAAATGTCCATTTTATCATTTTTTATGGTTTTTTGAGACAATGATTCATTTAGGGACACTACAAGGTGTTTTGTGGTCATGGTCTCTTCTACATCTGTCATAGAGTTTCTAGGTTGACAGGCATCACTTGAGTGAACATGCTGCCTGGTAGGCATGGGGGTAGGCTTCAGGTACTTCCAATGGTGATGGCAAGGACCATGCCTCATATCCTCACAGGTGTCTTTAAGAGCATGGTACCCCCAGATGACAAGACCTGCTATGCCTGTTAGAATACTGCCATACTCCATTGGGTGCTCAAACTGTTCCACAATATCTGTGCTTCGGCCTTAAATAAAGGCCTTAAAGTGTTCCGAGTCCTTAGGGTAAATCAACAATACGATGTAAATTCAGCTACAGGCATCTGGAGTGCAGGCATGTCCCTGTAGGACACTGTTATCTTTATTCATGATTTAGCTACTTAAAACATTAAATATTATTGAGGAAGTAGTCAACATCAGAGAGCTCTAGAGGTTGCTGGCTCATCAGATGACTGTTTTCAAGAAGCCAGGACGTGAATTTACATTCCAGTATTTAATGTTACATTGTGATCCCTTGCTGACAGTTGCCCTTGTGGCCTGGTCACTCTTTTACCATCTATTTACATACTGTTAAAGAACCCTGGTTTTATGGTGGATAGAAAGCAATGCTCAGGCTATTTGGTAGCATATAGATTGAGTGTATTTTCAAATTAGGTCTCTGGAAATAGAATAAAAAGGAATAAAGGAAGGAAGGAAAGAAGGAAGGAAATCTTAAAATCTACTGACAGCCTATAATTTAGTGATCACATTTCAGATTCATAGACAAAGTTAATAGAACTGGAAATTATATTAGGCATATCTGTATATTTCTGTCACTTTCTGTACATTTTTATTTTATAGCCATATACTGCTTATTGAGATTGTGATTGTGATGTTCTATCTTTATGACTTGGTGGTCTAACCTTTGAATTCTATGGAGCTTTCATGGATTAAACAATAAATTTTGCTGTAACAACCTCATTTAATTCCCCCATAAAACTGATGTTTCCTGATGCTTGTTCACTGATGTGCACTATAAATATGGTATCCATAAATCTTAGAATTTGGTCCCATGTGGTCCATACAAAACAATAATAAAAACCTATATAGCAGGAAGAAGTAATAGGAAAGGATTCACTGTGTCAGTAGTAACTCAGAGCCTAATTCTGTTTCACAAATAAAAAAGTGTCATTCGAAAGTGTCTTGAAATGCATCACTTCCCAAAATTACACTTGCAGTATGACTGATTGCTAAATTACTTCTTTAGCTGTTACTTAAAGAGCAGACTTTTACTGTAAGAACATACAGCTGGACAGAATGGTAATGAGGAACAAGACCTCTGTCAGTGCATGTGTGACTTAGGGAGCTGTGTGTGAAGCAGTAAACAATTACTTATCCTCCTCTCAGAGCAAGTAGGCAGAGACAGTTGTGTTTCCCTTTGCTGACAGTGAATGCAGTCCTGCCATAGGGACCTGCAATTAATGGATGGCACAGCCTAGTGTGGGGCAGGGAGGAGGAAAAGGGAATCACCTTTCCATATTAAAACTATTGCTAGCTTTCCTCAGGTAATGGACCTAAGTGACAGCCTGGGGTTGACTTTAGTTTTGTTATAATATTTGTAATAATACGTTCTCCTCTAACTTCCAGATGTGCACCTCTAATAACAATAATGCCAAAGCACAGCTTCTTATTAACATTAGTGATGTGATTGTTAACTGGCACAATGTAAGTGTTGTTGAACAGCTTTTTAACTTAGACCTAGCCCTGATCTGGCTCTACCTGAGTGACGTCTGCTTACCAGCTTCCTTGTGGGATTTATGTAGGGGTTTTTTCCCCTTATTCTTCTTTTGTTTTTCTTGGGCACTGCTGAGTAGTGGACCCTGTACTGTTAGGTCACTTTTTTTTTGTATAATTAGTGTTTTGAATAAAGATTTCTTAAAAAGGAAGATGTAGAAAAGGGTGAAGCCAATAACCTATAGCAAATTAATCACTTGGAGTTGAGGTATAAAATTACAAACAAAGTGAAAGAGAGGCAATTTTTACAGTTGATTATACCTCTCTTCATACTTTAGCCATCCCAGATTTGTCACTTGTGTGGCTGACAGATATATTTTTCTGGAAAATATTTACTAATTAATAATCTCAAGTCTAGAGAGAAGTTCTGAGTACAAAAGACTGAGTGACAAGAGTCAGTTTCAATAGGAATAATTATCTGCAGCTATATTGGACATTTTGCATATATTTCTAAGTATTGCTAAATGTTCTTCATTGAGACTTTTTAAACCCACAAAAGATGTTATCATTTTAAACATTGAATCATTCACAATATGAAAAAAGTAAGAGAAACAAGTTAAAGAAGGCAAAAGTATATTTTCAAATAGAAATGAATCTTCTCCTATAAATATGTAACTGTATGCCTGCATGGTGTCATTGTACAAAATTATGGTGAAAGTGGGAATCCCAGAGAACAGTTTGTAGCCATACTACAAAATGTAAGCACAAACATTCAGAAAGTTAAATCAGCTAAAATTAGGCACATAGCAGCACACCAAACTTACATCCATTTTCTCTGTAATTTGTGCTAGTAGAACAAATATCTTAGCATTGAAAGGTTAAAAAATGGATGGACAAAATGACGGATATGAAAACCCAGGAAATTAGTTTAAATTTCAGAATTTAAATAAATTAAGCATGGCAAGCATAGAACAGGAATGAATTATTTATTTAGTTATTTCATTTTTATTATAAAAAATTAAAATGTCAGTAGGCATTGGAAATCTCATTTAATCCAAAGTACAAGAACATGAAGTTGGCATCTGGTGATGCAGTAGGAGTAACCCAGGGTTATAAGAAAACACACATTCTGGTTGTCAGTGCCTGAAAAATGTAGTAATAGTTTAAGAAAGTTTTGCACAATTGGACTATTAAACAGTTAATTTTAAGTCATCATTGCAGACTAGACAATCCTTCAATACACAGAAACAAAGTATTTGATTATACAATTGACGATACTATAAAAACATAGAAATCGCTTACTTTTGAACTGTGACCTGATGCCAACTACTGCTGTTCATAGAGTCTCAAAAGATGTACAGAAAGCTTTTGTAGGCTTACATCCATTGCAGATAGTTCAACATTTAACAGGTTGATTGCTGAAAAAAAGCAAAATTATTAATTATTTATTATACTCGTTGCTTGATTTTATCTGACTAAGTGGAAGATGTTAATTCTGTCTTTGTAAAAAGGAAAAGGAAAAATATAATTTTGCTTTGTCCTTGTCTTTTCTTTTGGAATTCTTGTTTCTGACATGATACATGTTTCTTTAACTGTTAATTTAGCATTACCATGCATTAATTGGTCTAAACCTCCTGAGGCTCTTTTCTTTTTTTTTTTTTTTCTTTTATTTATTTATTTGTTTGTTTGTTTTTGTATAGTAATTGCAAGTGAACCTTTGTGTTGGACTTTGCAGTATGCAGCTCAATGCACAGTGAAACACCCTGGACTTGGATATAGTCCCAAATGGTCCTCCCTGCCTTTGCCTTCTGTCACAATTCTTTTTCCTTTCCTTCCAGTGATTCTGTAAGGTTTTTATGGTGCATACATGCCAGTCCCTGAAGCGTGAGGAGTGTTTGTTTACTCCACGTAAGGACTGTTCATGTTCCCTTGAGGAATCCCATGCTGGACTCCCTGGCAGCCTGTTCTTGTTTTACTTGAACTCTTGAGTTTAGTAGCTGGGTGTAAAAGTCCATTCTGTTCTTTCTGTCCTTCAGAGTGTAGATTTCCTCCAGTTTTTTGTTTGTTTGTTTATTTGTTTTGGTTTTTTTGTTTGGTTGGTTTTTTTGGTTGCTGCAAATCTGACTTCTTTTTATCACTCTCTCTGCTTCTATGCTTTGCCAATTTAGGAATTTTGTAACTTTAGGAATTTTTTTCCTTTCCTGATTTAATGCTCGTGCTCACAATCATTTTCTTTCAGCTTTCTCTAAGGCTTTTCTCTGTTTCTGTCTAATCTGCTACTTGACATATATACACTGGCTTTCCCACTGACATCTTCCATCTCAATAGCTCTCCATGGACCTTCACACTATTATACCTAGGGACAAGCTGCTCTTAATAAGAATCTAAATATTTCAGATTCATAGTACTGGCTTTAAGTCTGTAACAAGTTCATCTCTTCAATTCACTGCCTACAATTGTCCTCAGTATAAAAACACTCGCAAGAAACTTTCCTTATACTACAAACTTAATGATTTTTGAAGTTAAAGAAAATTTTTCCTTTCCACTGCAGCCATCTCCAATGTATCCAGTATTTCCATTCCTACTTGTCATTCTTGTCCTGACTCTCCAGTTTATTTTCTCCTATTGATTTTTAAAAACTGTTTGAATTTTTGAATAGTACAGGAACCTTCCCACCTTGAATACAAGTATATGAAGGTGCATACTATTTTTGTTGGCTTCCTAGGTGACCCTCAGGCTAAAAAATATTTGACACTGAGATTCAGGCTGAAAAATTTTATCTAATGAAGACACCTTGGATCACGCAGCTCCAGTTTTGTCCTACAGAATATTAATGCTTTCTGCAGTATAGAAACCAAGCTGCTGGGAATTAAGGATTGCACAATGTGCTATCACCCGTGGAATGCTACTCATTACATTTTTATTACTTCACTAAATCTCTGTTCTTATTTAGTGAACATATCTTCCTGCTAAGTCTGAATGGTGTCCTAAGACAATATTTTACCAGGGCTAGAAGCTATATGCACAGAGAAGAAAAATCAGATCTCTGTTTTCAGCTGTGGCCAGTACATCATCCCATGGCTCTTTTCTATCTTGTTTTACAGATAAGTAAGACCTAACAGAATACGCAGAACATAATCTGCAAGAGACCTGATATTTCTACATGTGTAGAGATTAGTTTGTGGTGTCATGAATTCAACAACAAAATACTTTTTTCTCAGTGTCCCACTTCCAGTCTGAAAGAACGCTTAGGGTGATAGAAATTACATTCATTAATAAGTGCCTGCAATATTCATATACCATAGAATCACTGAATCATAGAAGGGTTTGGGTTGGAAGGGACCTTAAAGGTCACCTAGTTCTAGCCCCTCTACATGGGCAGGCCCATCTCCCACTAGATCAGGTTGCTCAAAGCCCCATCCAACCAAGCTTTGAACACTTCCTGGTTTGGGCCTTCCCACGATCTCCCTGGGAAACCTGTTTCAGTGTCTCACCACCCTCACACCAGAGAATTTCTTCCTAATATCTATGTAGATATCTTTGTTCATGTTAAAGATTCTATGTAGATAATTGAATGAAATCAAAAATAAAATTATTAAGAAATGTACTTAAAGCCATGTTTAAGAGGAACTTTATGTGGTCTGGATAAAGCCTGGATAAACATCTGACTATTTGTATGTTATTTAGACACAATGCATTACTGAACATAATCCAAAATTAAATTTATGGAGATTTTGCATATTCAGTCACAAGTAGAAATAGTGTTGTGAATATCAGAGATTAGGAGATGACCTCTACAAATGCAGACTTCCACCTGAATGAATCCATATATATATACATATTCTGAAACAGAAATTTTCTTTTGTTTTTTTTTTTGTTTTGTTTTTGAACATTTTACTTTGATATACTATCATCAAAGATTTTAATATTCTGTTCTGGTTGCTAGAAGGACAAGAAAGTGCCAATAGTTCTAGTTACGACCACTCAATGCAAGAATGAGCTTAATAGCTCTCCAGCCTTTGAACATTGAATTGAATATGCAAATAATTGTCACTTCTTTGTTGACCTAGTTAAATATTGTATGGACAGAAAGACTAGCAGCTACTCCATATATGTTTTAATTTTTCTCTTGTTTCCCCCTTCATGATTTGATACTTACAGGACTTCTTAAGTACTGATCCAAATTTTAGTATCCATAGCAATCCATGTATATTATAATTTGCACAACAAAAATTGAAAAAAAATATCAGAAATATCTCCAGTAGGAAAGTAAATTCTGGAAGAAACAGATGCTTGTAAAATAACTTCTGATAAATTATTTTTAAAGAGCTTAGACAATTATCAGTAAAAATGCGGGCACCAAAACCTTTTAACTCATGCAGGCAAAACTTATAGTGCAATAATTCAGACCATAACATCCAATTATGTTCATTTTTAAACTAAATTTGAAGCATGGAATTTGATTATTTTGCTTCCTAAAACACTTAGCAGAGCTGGAGAACGACATATTATTGTTAGTGGCAATCTAATAAAATTCAGACAGCCTCACATACTGTGATTGCTGTTAAAAGACCAACATTTGCAGTGATCAGGATACATCTTGGAAGCTAGGATATGCTGTGTAAGCATGAGTTCTGTCAGGTAATTAATCAAAATGACTCTTATTTCAGCAGCAAAAGCCAGACTATATATATATGTATATATATATATTCTTTGGTTTAAATAAACTAAGCATAGGGATCCAAATTCTATACCAACTTGAGAGTAGAACACATAGTTTATGAAAGTTATTATTTACCTATTGTCATCCATTGCATCAAAGTTCACTGATCTTAAGACTACTCTCATTTTTGATCTCCTACAAATCTTTACAAGACTTGATAATTTGTCAAGTCACTTTTGTAGCACAACAAAAGAAATGGCTTGTATTAAAGTACTCAACATCTGACAAGAAGCAATACGGCAGACCTAGTTTGATGGGCAAAATCTGAAACAAGTCCAAATATATGTATGAAAAAATCTGCAAAGAGAAGTTAAACAGTTCTTGCTGGGAGTCCTTCTAATAAATGAAATTATTTTGTTGTCTGGACTACCACTCTAGCTATTGGAAATAGATCAGCACTTGTGGTAAATATATAATTCCAGCTAGCTTAGAAACCTCTCCTAGGCTTTAAATCTGGAGTTTCTACCTCACTTATAAAACAGAATATTTGGCCAGTGTAATCAGTTTCTAAAATGCTTCAAATGAAAAAGAATAACTTCACAAAAAGAAATCTGGTAAATACTAATGATATTTAGAAAGTAGACCAAATCACTTAGTTATTTTTATTGTCAGTCAATAGAGATATGGTAAGATAGCCATGTTTTAAATTGACTTCCTTAAAATCATTGGAGGTTTTTTCAGATTCACTAAAAAATTTCCTCTATATCTCAGCATGTTGATAGTGATTAGATACAAACAAACTAGGAGAACTATTCAGGAATAAAGGTACTATCCCATCTAGCAATTCTTAATTATTTAGATCAACATGAATCTTTGAGATAAACCAGTGACAAAAGCACTGCCACTTTCCTGCAACAATATAGAAATTATGCTTCAAATATTTCCCTTACAGAAAAAGTACATCTCAATGATATAAATAAAAATAAATAATAAAAATAATAATAAAAAAACCCCAAACAAAACGAAACAAATTATATTATATTATAATATAATATATATGTTATATTCCTCAGCTTTGATTAAATGACTGGAACATTTATAGTACACTGCCAAATGTAGAAGCTTTAGTTACCAGTTTCAATGAATTGAAAATATCTTTTTACTAGTTAAAAAAAGAGAACCCTCTATACAGAAGCACTCTTTATTTACTTTTCAGTGAACAGTGGGAAGTGTTATTAGTTAGATTTCATTAAAATTTCCTAAGTATTCTGAAAGACTAAGTCTTGTACAAATTAACATGTTAATTCCTTTGTCAGTGACGAGTGAACCATGAGTATGGTCCACCATCTCCTACTATAAATGTTATAGTTTTGTTCCAACCAGGACACTTGTATGACATAAGATATCATAGTCATGTGATTATCAACTTTGTGATTTGTGCTTTTTTTACATTGTAAAAAGCAAGCAGTAACTGGTCCTAATAAATTTACATCATCACCTCTGTTCACATAGCTCCCATACAGGAGAAAGACAGGCTACATCACAAAAGCAAAAAACGTCATGTTCATATTCATCATATCCTTTTCTAACTTTTAAGATAATTGCCTCACAGTTAGGTGGCAATCTTTTCATCCGTATAACTTGCTCCAGAACAAAGTTTTCACAGCTCCAAATAATGCTACTTTAAATTCACATCCTGACGCTCTGCTGGTACTATATTTTATATTGATAAGTAAAATTACTTTTAGAATAATGGAAGCTAAAATTGTGCTTTCATAGGTACTCAGGATTTTTAACTATCAATAGAGCTATATATGCTGTGAGCTGTAGTATAGCAATGGTAACAGCTTAACTGAATGGTAAACACTAAGCAGTGTTTGCACTGCTTTTTAACCAAAAAAGTAGAAAGATGGGACTGTTTAAATTCATTGGTTTCTTTTCACTATGTCTCCCATAATCCTTTTACCCTTGGATTCTGCAAAATAGGGGGTCAGAATAACCATCTTAAATTCATAGCAACAATAAGTGTAGAACAGACTTTAAGACTAGGATTAAGTATGGATGGATAGGATACTACAAAATTAGGATTCATCCAATATTTTCTGTAGTGACAGTAACATATTACAATTAATTAGAATCACAGAATTGTGACTTTTAAGATCATCAAGTCCAACCGTTAATCTAACACTGCCAAGTACACCACTAAAACTGTCTCAGTAATGGTGATTCAACCACTTCCCTGGACAGCTTCTTCCAATGCTTCATGACCCTTTCAGTGAAGATGTTTCTTCTAATATCCAATCAAAAATTCCGTTACTGCAACTTCAGGCCATTTCCTCTCCTCCTGTAGCTTGTTACTAGGGACAACAGACCAGTCCCCACCCCTCTACAGCCTCCTTTCAGGTAACTGTAGAGAGTGATAAGGTGTCCCTCCAGTCTCCTTTTTTTTTCAGAGTAAACAACCCTAGTTCCTCAGACACTCCTCAAAAGACCTGTGCTCTAGACCCTTCACAAGCTCCATTGCCCTTATCTGGATTCAGTCCAGCACCTCCATGTCTTTTCTGTATTGAGGTGTCCAGGACTGAATGCAGTACTCAAAGTGCAGCCTCACCAGTGCTGGGTACAGGGGACAATCACTTCCCTACTTCTGCTGACCACACTCTTTCTGATACAAACTGGGATGCCATTGATCTCCTTGGACACATTTCTGGCTCATGTTTAGGTGTCTACCAGCATTCCCAAGTCTTTCTCTGATGGGCAGCTTTCCTGCCGCTCTTTCCCAAACCTGTATTGGTTGCATGGAGTTGTTGTGACCCAAGTGCAGGACCAAAAGCACTGGGACTTGTTGAACCTCATACAATTGGCCTTGGCCCATTGATCTAGCCTGTCCAGGTCCCTCTCTAGAGCTTTCCTACCCTCAAGCAGACCAACACTCCTTCCCAACTTATTGTCATCTGCAAACTTACTGAGGGTATCCTCAATCCCCTCATCCATATCACTGATAAAGATATTAAAGCAAAGTGGCCCCAATACTGAGCTCTGGGGAACAACACTTGTGACTGGCCACCAGCTGGATTTAATTCCATTTACCATAATTCTTTTATCCCAGCCATCCAGCCAATTTTTTACACAGAAAAAAGTATGAAGACAAGACATAAAGTCCAGAAGAAAATTTTTACTCTAGATTTTAGGGCTACAAATTTCAAAAGGCTGGATTTCCTGAGGACTAAGAAAAAATCTCTTTGATTTGTAAATGAATGTTCATATGTTGAAAAGACCCAAATACTTTTATCCAGGTAATTAAAGAAGGAATTCAGACTGGATTTAAGTCTGCTGACTTAGAGTTAATGGTTCAGATTTATGTCTCCAATGACTTTAAATGCAAGTATAAACTCTTTGATGGGATATTGCAATTGTTAACTTTTGTCCTGCATTATGTCATTTACTCAGTAGCCTGATTCAGCAAGTGTGTAATGAGGCCAATTGGTCTGATTAAGAAAATTAAAAGAACCCAATAAAGATAACATTTTTAATTGAAGTAAAAAAGAAGAGGAAAAAGAAAATGGCCTTCAATATTTTGTTGGTGAAATTACTCACCTGACAAGTATGGAATTGATGATACAAGCATGAAAGCACCCTTCTCTTAACACATTAATAATAAAGTTCTTGCTTTATGTCTTTTCTTCCTATGGCTTTATGTAGGCATAATACTCTTAATCATGAGGATGTACTTATACAGCAGTACAGCTTTGCATGGCAGTTCATTGCGATTAAAATAAAAAGCATCTCACTGCCTTCTCAAATAAATTGTTTCTTAAATATAGACTAGAAAGTAAAATGTGTCACTTAATCTCTTTACTTCTGTAGGTGGTTAGTAACATTATTTAGTATGATAATAATAAAGGAAATATTAGTGGATGAAAAGTCAAGAGTTGATGGAAAAGAAGATAATGAAACTTGTATTATACCAATAAGTCACTCTGTTCTCAAAATTTTCTACTCAATACTTCTGATAATACTTGAATACTAATATGATGAATTACATATCTCATATGTTATTACTTTTACTGCATTATTTTGTATTATATTATATTTTGTCTGTTGGAATGAACAATTTAGGTCATTGTTGCTAGAGTTGCTGCCTTAAAAATGTTATCTTGTACTTTTTTAAAAGAGCTTTTTCAAAAAGACAGGCAGATTCTACTGAAATTATATACAGAAGCACAGCTTTTACCTCTCACCAAAAGTTAATTGCTTGGGTCAGACACTATAATGGTTGAACTCATTAGGAAAGAAGAATCTGAAATGCTGGTGCTCATATTGATCTGTAGAAGGTGGATATATATCAAGGAATTTTTTTTTTTTTAAGTCTTCAGTATTTGAGTTAGGAAAAAGAATGTTCTTTCCAAAAGAAAAAAGGTAAACAAGATAAGCATAACAAACTTACTATGGCAACATTGCAACCAGAGAGCAGGAATAATGAGGAAAAAGAGAAGCCAAAAAAGAGATTCGTCAAGGGACTAAATTAGATCCAAAAGGGTGTAGTTTTGTTTTCAGGTTGATCCCTGATTACCATTCTTTTACTATTAGCCATCTCTCAAGCAGACTGACTGAAAGCCCTGAGTCACAGGATTGTGATGGGGAGTGAAGCAACTATGGTTCCAGCAGTCCTGGACCTGATTTCTCTCAGTAGATCCCACTGTGGTTATGGTTAGGATTTTGGCATGATTTCTCTTAGTATTTTCAGGCACTGTTGACTTCCAACCAAGATGATTCTATGATTACTGTGATAGTTAGGAAAATAATTCAACCATAACATCATAGACTCAGTACTTAATACTTTGTATGCTTCTTTCTTGCCTTGTTCAGGTAGATTGTCTGACTTTACATCAGGTTTTCTGTCTGAAAAATTGACTTAGTGTAAATACATGTCCTTGTAAAGGACTTATGTCTTGATGTAAACCATTCATGATGTAAACCATTCATAATGTAAACCATTAACAATTAATTATTAATTCATTAATTAATAAATGTAAATAATTCATATTTCCAGTAGAGTGAACAGCTCAAATTTTCACAAAAAAGCAGACAAAAGTGGTACTTGGAGAACTCAAAATACACTGCTTTGATCGTTTTCTTTATCAAATTTTTACTGTATTTCTGTGGCTTACCTAACACAAAATAGAATTCTAGGCAGGAGAAGGCATGTGAGATGTTAAAAAGGTTGCAAATCCACACAAAGTGTTGATTAAGACACTACAATTTTTCTAATTTTTATGCTGCCATTATTTAAATTTCACCTGTTATGAAGAAGAGCAGAAGTCATTCCTCTAGGCTCAAGAGCAGTAAATCACAATATTTCAAATAAAGAATTTAAATATATAAATCATCATTTTGCACAAACACATTCTCTTGAATCTCCAGAACAAGTCATTGGACATCTGTGTTACATCCCAAAGATTAATTTCAGTATCCACTATGATAAGTACAGTTTTACTGTAAGGTTACTATGACCAGCACCATTGAGTCATTTAAGTGTCATCTTTATATTTGAGTTATCTGGTTCTTGTTTTGAACGGAATGAAACACATGGATATTTTCACATGGATATTATTGTATTTCATTGTAAGATTTCATTGTTGTAAACATTATTTTCTAGTTTATCCCTCAGTATTGCATACAAAATACTGGGTTTGATTCATTGTGTCTGAGCTTCCAAGATTTCAGCCTGTGATGTCATTTTGCAAAGATGTGCTGGGAACTGACTTCTTTTTTTAAAACTTCTACTGTCAGGCTTTATGTTATTTTTATAAATCCACCTTATGTAAAAGCCATATTATATTTTTGTGCAAAACAGTGATATCCTTTACCACATAGGTACAACGATCTATGATAACTATAGAACATTTATTCCATATGTAAGAATAATTGAAGTGTGAAACAAAATGATGCTTGAAGTTTATAAAAGGTTAAATCTCTTCAGAGTATTAATTTTAAGTTTTAAGAGTGTTATTTTTCTAAAGATTTCTTGCTACATCTTGAATAAGAATTACTCACATAAATTTTTTTATCACTTCATCTTAAGGAAAATATACCATCCACATTGCTTTAAAAGCAGCAACCTAAGACTCATGGACTGAGCTGACTCGTTCAAAATGAAGGGTGTTTGTTTCAGAGTACACCAGACATGCTGACTAGTTTAAAAACATGCTGCTTCAGATTTATGCTTTGCAATAGGTGTAGATATCAGACAAGACATTAAAGAAAAACAATCAATTTTGGGCTATAGAACTAGAGCAGCAGGATATCTGTCCTTGTTATTTATTTATTTATTTTTCTGTAAGACATTGCAATGAATTATTAAATTCTTCACTAGACACTTTTTTTTTCTTTCTTTTGCAGACTCTGAAAATTTGATTGTCAAAGGGTTTTGAACAGAGGCAAAGTGGTATCACAACCCTCTCCTCCACTGTTCACAAAGAATAATTTGATGAAGCCTGCTTCTCTCCATCAATCATATACTGTTGGCCTAAGCATCATCTACTAATCGACTTTTTCAAGAGATGCCAGGTGCTGCACAGACATGGCACAGAGTTTCATTTTAGATCTTCATCTTCAGGCAAGAGGTGTGTACAAACAAGGACTGAGTGTCTCATAGGACTTCCTAGACATTTCAGTGAACATTAGGATGGCTTACAGAAATTGTCAGCTGAATACTTTGTAAGCTACACTATGCAGCTGAAAGATTTTAGCCTCATTTAAAAGAGAGGTCAAAAGAATAACAATGTGAAATGGCTATAGGTAAAAAACTTCAAAAGCAGTATTTTTTTTTTCTCTCTTTGACATTTGACTGTCCACAAAGTAAAATTGACAGTGAAGTTAGATCTCATCTTTTTGCAGGTTAGGTAATGAAATCAGATACAGCTGCTTGTCCATATGTATTAATGCTATTCTGCATTAGTGTTTGCAGACTAACACAATGGATTTGCCCTGTAACAGCACTCTAATGACACTGGTTTCTTGTACATGAAGTGTTTTCTACCTGCTAGTGGAAATTCTTCACTTTTTCAGACAGAGTTCAGCTTGTGGAACCTCTGTGAGCATCATCATAAGCATACTGGAAACCTCCTAGCTTGCCAGGCAGCAGCAAGGAAAAGTTGTTCTGCAATGGAAGAAGAGCTGGAAGCCTAGGACGACAGCAAGGCAGACAATCAGCTCACCAACCATGGACCCATGGTGATGTTAAGGAGGATGATCAACAGAACTGCCACCTTGGCCACCCAGTGGGCAGACTTTGGCCTGTTTCTGAGACTGGTGACAGGGTTGTTTGGGAGTCCTGAAGGGTAAAGGAGTCCAGGAAGGATGGATATTCTTCAAGAAGGAAATCTTAAAGGTCCAGGACCAACCTGATCTCCTGTTATGATCAGGTGACCCGCCTGGTGGATAAGGAGAAGGCTGTGGATGTGGTCTACCTGGACTGCAGCAGAGCCTTTGACACCATCTCCCACAGCATCTTCCTGGAAAACTGTCAGCCCATGGCTCAGACAGGGGCACTCTGTGCTGGGTTAGAATCTGCTGGAGGCCAGCAGAGAGTGGTGGTGAACGGTGCTGATCCAGTTGGCAGCCGCTTACCAGTGGCGTCCCCCGGGGATCAGTGCTGGGCCCAGTTCTGTTTAATATCTTCATTGATGATTTAGATGAGGGGATCCAGTCCACAATTAGCAAATTCGCAGAAGACACTAAGATCGGGGGGAGTGTGGATCAGCTGGAAGGCAGGAGGGCTCTGCAGAGGGACCTGGACAGACTGGAGAGTTGGGCTGATTCCAATGGGATGAGGTTCAACACGGCCAAGTGCCGGGTCCTGCACTTTGGCCACAACAACCCCATGCAGCACTACAGGCTGGACACAGAGTGGCTGAGGGGACCTTTTATACTGTTTCCCATGTCACTGTCCTGTTTAAAAGCTGCCAGACTGGGTAAAAAACTGTCTGGATGTCTGGGAGAAAAGAATTATGGTAAATGGAATTAAATCCAGCTGGTGGCCAGTCACAAGTGTTGTTCCCCAGAGCTCAGTATTGGGGCCACTTTGCTTTAATATCTTTATCAGTGATATGGATGAGGGGATTGAGGACACCTTCAGTAAGTCTGAAGATGACATTAAGTTGGGAAGGAGTATCGGTCTGCTTGAGGGTAGGAAAGCTCTAGAGAGGGACCTGGACAGGCTAGATCAATGGGCCAAGGCCAATTGTATGAGGTTCAACAAGTCCCAGTGCTTTTGGTTCTGCACTTGGGTCACAACAACTCCATGCAACCAATACAGGTTTGGAAAAGAGCGGCAGGAAAGCTGCCCATCAGAGAAAGACTTGGGAATGCTGGTAGACACCTAAACATGAGCCAGAAATGTGTCCAAGGAGATCAATGGCATCCCAGTTTGTATCAGAAAGAGTGTGGTCAGCAGAAGTAGGGAAGTGATTGTCCCCTGTACCAAGCACTGGTGAGGCTGCACTTTGAGTACTGCATTCAGTCCTGGACACCTCAATACAGAAAAGACATGGAGGTGCTGGACTAATACAGATAAGGGCAATGGAGCTTGTGAAGGGTCTAGAGCACAGGTCTTTTGAGGAGTGTCTGAGGAACTAGGGTTGTTTACTCTGAAGAAAGGGAGACGGGGGGGAGACCTTATTATTCTTGTTTCAGAGCTTTCTGATTGTTAACAATATGGACAAAAGAAACCTAAGTTAGGTTGCTAAGTTAGATTCTTGCCATTAGTTAGGGAAAGGTAGTTCTTTGCTTATACCACCTGTGTTGAGAATAAAAAAAAAAAAAAGTAAAATTATTGAGGCCTATTTTAAGGCTGAAATTGAAATTTGTATGAAACACTGCATTGTAACTGAATATTTTCAAAGGCATCTTTTTGTTCCACATCTGTTGCCAGGAGATGATGCTCTCCAGTTCAGTAACAGTATAGAGCAAAAATACTGTTAGCCAAATCCGAGGCACAAGTAATTCTTGAATGTTCCAGGAGAAACATGTAATCCATGTGCTGGTTTATACCTTCACTGAAGAAGATTGAAAATCTTCGGTATGTTGTACCTAGACCAGAAGGTGATAGTGTGACTATCAGACCCCCACATCAGTCAAGAAAGTGTAGATCAGTGCCACCTGATAAAAAAACATGTTACTTCCAATTCTATTACTGTAGCAGTGAATATGTGTCACATTAGCTTAGCACTGATTCATTGCATGCCTGAGTGGAACACTGGCAGATTGCTTTAATTAACAGATGCACAAGGGCTACTGATGTTTTCAAAGTGAATTTCTTTGCCTATTACAGCATACTACCAGACTGTCATTCTCAGGTGGCAGTATGACAGGATATCAGAGGAACCACCCTATAAGGTTTTCATTATCAGCACTCTGTCTAAATATCTATGTTAACAATATACCCTCTTCCATATACCCTTTTTATTCTGTGCTCTAGAGGAAAAAAAAATAAATGCAGTTTTCTGTCAAAAAAAAGTCAATAGTTGTATCTCTTGACTTTTCCTGCAAGATTAAGTAGAGTTATTCTCTATGATATTCTATTGTTTAATGTCTGTTTAATGTCTGTTTAAATGTCTGTTTAGATGGATGCATTGCAAATCTTGCTGCAGAATTGTTTCCTGATTTTGACTTACGTCAACTTAGGAAAAAAAAAAAAAAGCATCATATCAGCTAGTCTAACATAGTTATCCAGCTAAAACTCAAATTCTAGGTGTCTAGTAAAGTAATCTGGCAGAGAACATTATCTGAGTTCCCTAAATATATATGTATATACAGTAAGATACTTTTCAGGCATTCACCAAAAAAAAAAAAAAAGTGCAAAGGCTTAAATTATGCAGGTAGAACATCCTTCTACAGGACTTAAAAATTCACCTTAATATTAGCTGAAACAACAGGTCTTTCTATAGCTCATGATTTTTTTCTAAAATTTTGGAGGCTATTTTTAGATTCTTTTGGTAGGTTCAGTTTCTGTTGAGAAGTTTAAGTTAACAGAGTATGTCTGTGCTTGTATATACATATCTGTAAGAAGAGAAGAAAGGAAATTGTCTCCCCAGTTTATAAACCACCTCAAAGGATGAGGTAATACTATCTTCAGGCCAAGTGTCATGAGCTCATTGTCATTTAGACAAAAAATCAGAAGCAGAGAGGATTGTGAGTTTATGTTTCATGCTGCATGCTCCTTTTTGAGATTGAGAGTGGGTGTCCTCAGGTATGTGTACGTAGGGTCCTCTTCATGCAGAGCTATGCCTTAGATCATGTCATGCATGGGAACTGGAGAACTGGAGAATCAGAGAACCACTGAATCATAGAATCAAATATTGGTTTGGGTTGAAAGGGACCTTAAAGATCATCTAGTTGCAAGCCCCTTGCATGGCCAGGGTCACCTCCCACTGGACCAGGTCGCTCAAAGCTCAATCTACTCTCTTGCAGTTTAAAACAATCACCCCTTGTCCTGTTGCTACATGCCCTTAATAAATAGTCTCCCCAGCTTTGCTGTAGCCCCCTTCAAGTACTGGAAGTCCTTGGAGCAGATCTGAAGAAACATTAAACAAATATCCTATTCTATACTGTATATTGGAATTGTTTGCAAGTCCAAAACCTTCAAAAAGATATTTTTAGACCTTTGTATTTCTCTGTCTATCTCACTTATCTATTTCTGTATTGAAACTCGAAATCTGCAATCAAATGTAATTTCTGATAAGGGCACAGATTACAGGGACAATATGCTGAATAATCAATGAACAAGAAGGAAATCTAATTCATTAGTCACGTTCATTTCGATATTGCTCAATAAATACTTTCCTTAAGGTAGCTCTATTTCCAGAGGTGATCTGTATAGCCATAGATATATTCAATAATCAACAACTTTATATTTTAATTTCTCTTTGTGGTGTTAATGAAAAGCCATAGCTGAAAATAATTTGTTATTGGGAAAGTTATGGGTATAGGAAAGAAACACTCAGTTTTGGTATAGAACCAAGAATACTAGCAAAATTGTTTGTAGTGTCCAACGGGCTTTGAGCCATTCCAGTTATTCCCCAAAGGAAAAGTGACCTTGAAACTTAAAAGGCTGTTTTTTGAAGTTTTCCTGAACTCCATTAACACTTTTGTAAGGAAAACATCTGCAGCAAAGAACGGGCATGGAAAGAATTTAATTGTCACCAGTAAATGCGGAATCTGGAAGCCAACATAAAAAAAAAAAAAAAAAAAAAAAAAAAAAATTCCGGTAATTGTAAAAATTGGTCTCAGCTAAGTAACTTTTAGTATGATTACTTCAGTGTACTGTTTTTTCATTCCTTAACTTATTATGATGCTAGCTCGAAAACTAAAGCTATTCCCAGTCAATAGATACTCCTTTCCATTTACATTTGAAATAAAAGAAAGGGTTTATTCTTTGTTAGGAGGATGACAGAAGTGCTGAATTGAACAGTAGTATCCAGTTTTGGATAAACTTCATTGACTTGACAGAGACAGAAGAAATTAACAATTCCGTGAAATCTGTAACGTGGCATGTCTTGTGCTCACTAAATTATTAATAATATAAGCAGGACTGAAATGCCAGTGGTTATGGGTTTTTCTTCTGAAGAAGCAATTTTTTTCATACCAAGCATTATTTTTTTTTTAAATATACATTTATTCTTTTAGTTAATCTAAGTTGTCCCAATAACTTCCACAATTCTAACTAGTCTTTTAAAATCCTGTATCTTAATTTTATTAGTTACTCCAGAATGCAAGGTAAATATGCATCTGACAGACAACAACAACAAAAAAAAGAAAAGAAAAAGAAAAATATGTTTGCTTTCTGTTTATGAGTTGCAGTTCATCACACAGTTCGACTCCTTCATTAAGTCCAACCAGAGATAACACCAAAGTGCCCCACAGAGTAAAACAGATCAATAACTTAAGCTCCCATACTGGGAGAGATCTGACCCCAAACTCTTTCATTTGGTATCATACTGGAATCTTTATGATTTTTCTTTTTTTTTTTTTTCTCCAGCCAATTACTGACTTTGTTCTACATTATTTTTCTAGATTATGTGAATGTGTGAAATGGAAAATGTCCCATTGTTTTAGTACTAAAAAAGAATATTTCTTAGAAAGAACTTCATATTTATGAAGAGAGATGTCACAACATTATGTTCTTCTTACTAAAACCAAAATTGCTTGGTATTATATCAGTAATGTAATGTCTGGCTTGTATCTGATAAGTATCAGGTTTGGATTCAGATAATTTGCTTTTCTGGGTGGAAGTGTTTTATTTTAATGAGTAATCATCCCAGTATTTCTCTTCTGCTCAGGTTTACATGTCCTAATTTAAATAACTCACCTACTTCCCTTGTTTGTAGAGGGATTTGAATTATTCCAGCTTAATTTCAAATATTTTGTATAATTACATTCCTATCTACATCTGGTCTTGTTTACTATTTTCATATTAACTTTTAATGATTATAGACTTTCTCCCAAACACAATTTTGGGAGCTTTTCCTGGCCAGCTTTCTTTTCTCTGTGTTTAAAATTTGGGGGTTGTACAAAATAACTTTGGCATGGTAGCCCTGAGCCTTGAAGCTGATCCCTGTTGGAATCTGCAGCCCCACATAAGTAGGGAGAGCAAAATGGAGTTCATAGCAGTTGAAGTGTAGTTAGTATGTGTGAATGGGCTGACCAGGGAGGTGGTGGATTTTCCATCCCTGGAGATTTTTAAGACTGGATGTGGCACTCAGTGCCATGGTCTGGTAAACACAGCAGAAGTGGGTCAAGGGTTGGACTTGATGATCTCAGAGGCCCTTCCAACCTGATTGATTCTGTGATTCTGTGATTCTATGATTCTATAATGTATGCGTCTGATATACATACCCTAGCTGCCCTTTACAAAATGCAAACACCACCCTTGTGTTTTTCCCTGCTGTTAATAAAAAATACTACTAGGAAGCTTTTTAGTGTCATTGTACAACTGAGCACAGGTGCACACAATTTACTTTGCTTTTGCAGTGTCATAAAGATATATGCAAGACAGTCATGAAAGCATCTGAAACAAATGGGGTATTCATAGTAGCATGTCACATCATTAGTAAAAGAATGCTAAAAAAACTAAAAAGCAAGAATTCTATATTCTGGCATTAATGTGGAGTCTTTAAAAATATTGACAGTTCTTACACAACTTTGATCATGACTTGAACTCTTCCACTGTCTTCCCTTTTCCCTCACCCTTTGTTACTAAATAGTCTGAAGAAACAAATTGGATATTTTAATCAGAAGATATCATCTGTTCTCTGAAGAGATGAGAAACCCCCTACCATCTCATAAAAATATTTTTTTTTTTACTTGTGTGGAAAGATTGCTCTTATATTTTATTCATTAATAGTTTTAAATTATATGGAGATATGCAATTATGATTGGCAATAGATATAATGACATCCCTGGGCCTTTACAGAATGTCTACTAAATTGTCCTCCTTTTTAAAAAAACAAAAAAAGAAAACAATCAGTGGAAATGATCCATTATTCCATAAAGTTCACAGGGGCAAAAATTTCATCCTTTTCTGTGTCCCTAGAATAAACAAATAAAAATGAATTGGACACAGGGGAGGAACTTCATTACATTTCCTAATAATGGTATTTTTGAGAGCTATTAAGAGCCATATTCAGATGTTGTTCTCTGTCAAGATTTCATTTTAGAGAGAAGACAGAGGAATGTAGAAAGGATAAGGCTTTTGTAAGGATGGCATTTTTGTTTTTATTGCTATGACTTCTTTTTATTAACATGTATTAACAGCATCCAGCAGGACATTGTCCATCAGTCATTTTACTTAAAGAACCTTGTCCACTCCTAAATAGTGCCCATAATATGGTGGGGTTGCTCAAACACAGATTGTTGTTCTGTAGGTACTAGCAGCAGTACTTATTTTTGACTAAATGTAAAACTTTCTGCTTTCAAAATATGGAGAGAGGCATGGATTATGCTCTAAAATCCTGACTGTGATAAGAGTCTCAAAAGTGCCAAAAGAAGGATGCAGGCTGAAGCAGGCATCACTGTACAACCCATTTCTCAGCTGCTACTACTCAATTTCTTCTTACTATCATACTAAACAGCTCTATGATTATCTCATGTATAAGTCTCACTCAGATCCAGAAATTATGGTTCTGTCACATATCTTTCATAAGAGATATTATCAAACAGGTCTCTTCTGTGAGGTCAGGTACTGCAGAAAAGTTCACTTTGTTTCAGGAGGCGTCCACAATTAAAGAAGCCTTCAGCTTTTCCACATTTCTCCATAGTTCAGTATTTTTGTACTCTAATGTATAGCTAACAAGCCTAATTTACGCTCTGTCAGTCCTAGGGTGGCCTCAGACAGGCTCTTGTTCCCTCAAATTAAGGCTCTATCAGTTTGGCTAAAGACTGACTGGGTTGGAGCAAGGCTCTCTAGCCTACAGGTTGAGACATTAATTGGCAATCACATATATATGTGTTTCAGTCTATGTTGATGATTTTTACATTAAACTGCCTTTCCACGTCAATCTCAGGCCAATCAGTTCCTCTGCCTACATCCCTATTATTTTGCTTGAGGTTTGTATTCTGTACAAACTTTGACATATGCATTTGTGTACCCCAAATACTTTGAAGATGCCAAGAACTGCTTCCAAAACTTCTTATTACTCAAATGTTGGTGTCGACCAGATTTTATAAAATTCACAACATTAGAGGGTACTGTAAAAACAAAGTCCCCTTGTTGTTGTTGGGATATTTGTATTCTCAGGGAAGACAAGTAGTGTCCAGCCTTGGCTTTTCCATATCATTTGTCCTCAACGCATTTATTCTAACAACTGCCTGTCTGTATTTTCCTAAATTTTCAAATTAGCAAGAAGTTGGATCAAACCACATTTAATTTACCAACACTGATTGTTTTCATGTAATGAAAGAGAGTTTGATAACATTCCTCTGGGTGATATAATTTAGGAGGTTTTGAGACTATATTTGGTTACAGCCTATGGGGACAAATTATTATGTAGATTTATAGAACTTTGCTCATAGACAGAAAGTCATACATTTGTCCCAAGAGTGAAAAGTTATTTCATTCAAGACTGTAAAAAGGTGAAAAATTTGTGTCAAATTTACTACAGATTTGCTTAGAATCCTCAGGAGAAGCTAAAGAAATAGTGTTTCTATAGCAACTAAATGCACCAACATCATGTTTATTAATTACACATACGAACAGCAGAAATTGCAGGAAACAAAATGTTGATGATGAGTCAGAACCTCACACTGGAACCAACTTACATGGAAAATTGTAACCTACTTTGTTCTCTTTTAGCCAGTATGAAACAACAGAAATAAAGCAGAAGCAGCTAATAGGGTATCTGCTGTCCACAAGTACAATTTTATGTCACAGGGAGACGATTAGATAGTTACTCCAACATGTGAATGCTCTTCTTCTGCATTTTTTATGGGATTATTTTTTTAAATTAAATTCCCTTTATGTAAATTTCATTGTAATATTTATGTTCATGAACACACCTTCCCTGGTTTAGTATCCACTTTCCTTAGGGCCAGGGCAGGATTTAGTACTGTAGGACTCCATCTTCTGTTTTGTTGATTTTTTTTAATTTTTTCTCTCTTTTTAATGGGGACAACTGGCCAGAAGCCCTTTAAAGAAGTGATATCACTTCAGAACGAATAGGAACTTCCAGTATTTGGCCTCATTCAGTGTCACTTTGTCAGTGATATTGAATCCTTACTGAAATATATCACATTTTCTATTTTATCCTATCTCTTCAACTGAACAAGCAATCTATTTTTCTGTTTACATTTTTTGTATACCTGATCCAAGTACTACTTGTAAAATCATTATTCTCTCTTGCAAGCCTTTTCCCAATCATCACCTCCTTTTTGTAATATTGTCTCATAAATTATCAGAACAAACCTTCAGGAAATGTTAGAGCTGTAGCTATTATGAAAGAGCTGTAGTACATTTCACTTTTTTTGCTGTTTTTTAACTTTCTAGGAGACTAGGATAAAGAATAAGTTTGGAACTTCAAATATCTTAATGGTGGATTTTAGCATAGCCTGACAGCGTGATTGGAATTAAGTGGTAGCTGACACTAGAGGTAATAATTGCAGCAAAGTAATCCAGACTGCAATGTGCCTATGAACTACACTACTACGAGACTTGTCATGTCTAGTAATGTTTTTCCCAACAAAGAAAGATGAGGACAAGCAGGGGAGAAGAGGAGGGTCTGTTGCCCTCTGCATCAATGACCAGCTGAAGTCCCTGGACCTCTCCCTGGGGATAGATGAGAAGATGGCCAAAACCTTGTGGGTCTGGGGTTAAAGGAAGGGCAGGGACAGCTGATATCACAGTGGGGGTCTGCTACAGACCAACTAACCAGAAAGACTGAGTGAATGAGGCTTTATTTACAAAGAAAGGAGCAACTTCACATTCATAAACCCTCATACTTGTTGGGTCAGTATTCAAGGATCATTGCCTCCAAGCTTAGGAGTAGTGCACCTCAGTAAAGAGGAAAGTAGACAAGAATGCCAGGAAGCCTGTATGGATGAACAAGTTGATCCTGGACACTCTTGTATGTGATAAGAAAGTCTATAGAGGGTAGAAACAATGATGGGCAGCCTGGAAGGAGTACAAAGAAGTTGTCTTAGAAGTCAGTGATCAGATTAGGAAAGATAAATCTCATAGAATTACATCTGGCTGGGAAAACCAAGGGTAACAAGAAAATCTTCTACAGGTACACCAGAGATAAAAGGAAGACTAAGGAAAATGTAGACCCTATCTGGAAGGAAACAGAAGACCTGCTCATGTGGGGTATAGAGAAAGCTGCATTGCTCAGTGACTTTTTTGCCTCAGTCTTCACCAGGAAGGGCTCTGGCCAAACCACCCAAGTTTCAGAAGGCAAAGGCAGGGACTGGGAGAAGGAAGATTCACCCACTTCAGGAGAAGAGCAGGTTCAAGAGCATCTAATGAACTTGAAGGTGCACAACTCCCTGGGATGTGACATGCATGGCTCCTCATGGTACTCGCAGATGAAGTTGCAAAGTTGAAGAAAATTGCAAAAATTGATCATTTATGGAGAAGACCCTCCCGGAAACTATGTTAAGGCACATGGAAAATGTGGAGGTGGAGAAAACCAACATGGCTTCACTAAGGGCAAATTGTGCCTGACAAATTTGCTGGCTTTTTATGATGAGGTCACAGTACAAGTGGACAAGGGGAGAGCAACTGACGTCATCTACCTGGACTTGTGCAAAGAGTTTGACACTGTCCCACACGATGTCCTGGTCTCTGAATTGGAAAGATATGGATTTGCTGGATGGATCACTTGGTGGATAAGGAATTGGATGACTGATCACACTCAAAGAGTGGTTGATGTCCAAATGGAGACCAATGAAACCTTTGAGTGTGGGCACTGGGACTGGTGATATTTAGCATCTTTGTTTGTTTAAAGGAGAGTGGGATCAAGTGCACCCTCAACAAGTTTTCTGATGACACTAAGCTTGTAGTATTGTTGTCACACTGGAGGGATCAGATGCCATCCATAGGGATGCTGACAGCATTGGGCCCATGCCAACCTCATGAAGTTCAGTATGGGCAATTGCAAGGTCTTGCACCTGGATCAGAGCAATCCCAAGGATAATTACAAATTGAGTGGAAAATGGATTGAGAACAGCCCTGAGGAAATGGGCATGGGGGTATTGGTGGATAAGAAACTCAACATGAGCCAGCAATGCATGCTTGCAGCCCAGAAGGCCAACTATATTCTGGGCTGCATCAAAAGAAGCATTACCAGCAGGTCAAGGCAGGTGATAATCCCCCTCTACTCCACCTTTGTGATAACCCACCTGGAGTACTGTGTCCAGTTCTGGAGCCCCCAGCACAAGAAAGACATGGAGCTCTTGAAGTGAGTCCAGTGAAGATGATCAGAGGGCTGAAACAACCCTCTTATGAAGACAGGCTGAGAGAGTGGTGGGGTTGTTCAGTCTGGAGAAGAGAAGGCACCAGGGAGACCTTACAGTGACCTTTCAGTACCTGAAAGGGGCCTACAACAAATCAGGGGATGGACTTTTTACAAAAGCATGTAAGGGTAGGACAAGGGGTAATGGTTTTAAGAACGTAGATGTAAGCTAGACCTTAGGAAGAAATTGGAACAGGTTTCCCAGGGAGGTTGTGGATGCCCCATCCCAGGAAGTGTTCAAGGCCAGGTTGGATGGACCTTTGAGCAACATGGTCTAGTGGGAGGTATCCCTGACCATGAAGAGGAGTTGGAACTAGGTGATCTTCCAACCCAAACCATTCTGATTCTATGAGGTACAGCAGTGTAAATTCTAATAGTTGTAGGAGTTGTGCCAGAATGATTTCTGTGTTAAGCTTCTCTCCTACCCTCCTGATTTGAAGCTGCTCTACCTGCCAGCCTGTGAGCAGCAGCACATTATAAAATTTCTCAGTGTTGCTGGAGGTAGCAAGCTGATCTACTGTATCCCAGTTTCACCCTTGGCAACTGCTTTCATCAGGATCTTTACCAGATAGGTTGCCTGTAACCATATGCAGGAGAATTTCAGAGCTGGTATGGGAACATTCACAGCTCATTTGCAGGCAAATACAAACTCATGTTGACTGCACTACAAGCCTGCCTTCCAAACCAGGGCAAACCTGCATCCACGGTCAGCAGCATGCCAAGCCCAAGGTAATATGACCTGCTTAGAAAGCTTTATATCATGTTAGAATGGCAGTCTGGGTGATGAAGCACAATAAAAATAATTTGAGTTCTTGCATGAGAATGTTTAGAGGCATATTCTTGAGTGCAGGTACCACCTAAAATCCATCTGAGTCAGAGAAGGGACCAGAATGGAGGTGAAAAGTTTTCTTGGTATGCCTCCAAGTTCTATACTGTTTCTGTTGCTAACTAAACTGTCACATAACAAGAACCATCATATTTGCTACAGCTGTGTGGGTGTTAAAAGTTAAAGAAAAACTTCTGAAAGTGCCTCATTCTATTATTGCCAGCTCTTGAGGAAAGTTAATAAAAGCAACAGCTGGGGCTGGCAAACAAAGAAAATCTAAAATTCAGTATGGAATAACACTGGAAACAAAAAGCAAAAGTATTTTTTTGAAAATATTTTTTTCTTCAAGTACTGTTTGCAGCACATTTTCACATCTTCAGCTTTACAGCATTTCCAGGGTCAGCTGCTGGTAGAACATCACTCCCCATCTGCACCAGTCAGTGCATTACCATATTGTTGCAGTTGGTGTGAGTGAACTTCAAACAGGCTTCAGCTTAGCCAAGCATATCAAGATCAACCTTGAATAGTGATGTGCTAGAAATGCATAGAAATAAATGAGAAGATTGTGTTTCCCTGTTGGAAATTCATACACTTGTGTACCTGATCAGCTCATAATTTTTATATAGGAAGCTTACCTGTGCAGGAACTCTGCAGAAAGAAGATGAAAAAGAACTGCCTCTCATTGTACTCACAGCCTGACTCTTCAGACAACTCTGGGTTGCTTATCTCAGAGAAATGAGCATTACTTGGCACAGAAGGCCTTTTAAAAACTCTTACAGAAGAGCTGAGAATAAATAATAAATGATAATAGCATATAACTCAAAGATCTTAAGATCTCAAAATGCTTTATGTAGCTATTCTCATGACACTGGGACAAAGAGAGGAGGAGTAATTTAGTCAGTATGACACAGTACATCACTAACAAGGCCAGGAATAGGAGCAGAGGATCTTGAGACCAAATCCACTACCCTATCCACAGAGCCCATTGTGCCTTCTACTACTGGCAGCTAAGGAATGCCAGGGAGACGAAAGAAACACTGACAGTCCTAAACTACAGATAGTCAAATACAGCTCATTTGTTTTCCATGGGATGCTTAATAAATTCCAAGATATTCTAGTCTAACCTTCACCCTTATTTTGGTTGTTTCATTTACTTTCAAGTGAGTTGGGGAAAAAAAAACAAAAAGAAAAAACAACAAAGCTAAAGCTGGTTTTCGGAGCTTACTTATTAGGCTTTCAAGCCTTTTCAAAAAGCATTCCCTCTTTAAAATTTCGAGCAAATCAAATGCATTGGAGAAGTTCATGTGTTTGTGTGTGCAAGTAAATATGACTTAGTGACAAAAATTACTTTGTGTGACAGGATCTAGCAGCCAGGCACTTTTGAATTTAACAGTCAATGCTGTTTCCAGAAGTCTGTTGGTTTTTCGGTGCTTTTTTGTTTTGTTGGTTTTTAGTTTTTTTTTTCAAGTAGTTTAGAATAGATCTATTTTTAAAAAATAAGTACCAAACAGCAGAAATATATTCTCTCAGGCATATTACACTTGCATAGAAAGACAGTTAAATTCAGTTTGCAAGGCAGAAATAACTTCACCCAGAGGCTCCAAAGAAAATAATACTGGGGGTTGATGCATAAATAAATCAAAAAAATATACAGAGGACAGCAAAAAAATTCTGCAGACCTTCAGTACAGTTCACATAAAACTTATGCAGAAGTGCTAATAGAGCCGTTGTCCCTGTACAGCTTTATTAACACTACCCTAGAGATCTAAAGAAGCAGACTGTGACCATGAGTAGATAACTAATGGTAATAGTAACAGGAAATGTCACTAAATGTCATTAAAGCCAGACATAACCTGGATGATAGCAGTATGTTTAATATAATGGAAGGATGTAATGAGACTATGGCATTTTCTTTAAGGACAGTAGCAGATTCAGACGAGTAAATTAATTCAGCAGTAATGGCCAGCTGAGTAGGAATGTAACTGGTTGTACTGCCAAGAAAACTTCAGATTCATAACAAACCTACAAAAATGAAACTTCTATAGGAAAAGAAAAGCAATCATCTTTATGAGGGGCAACAAGAGGCCAAAATATGAATTGCTAGAAAAGCATTCTCACAAAACCCGTTTCTTTCACATTTTCATAAATGCTAGATAACCAAGTTTGCTAGCTGAGTGAATTTAAATTTCTTCAGAAGAGCCACATAACCCCCAATAATTATCTAAATTCTATGTATGTCTTCTATTTCAGGCGGAAAATAATGGAATCCATGCTATTCCAGAAATCTATTTATCCCACTGAGTTTGCTCTATCTAAATAGGAAAATAAAGACCAAGAAGCAAGGTAGAAAGACTAGCTTTACTTTAAATTAGAACCATTTGCTTAAAGTGAAAGAAGAGGAAGATGTCTGCCATTATAACATTCACAGTTTGATGTGGGCTTGGTTTTGCTTTGTTTGTTTTGTACCTTTAAAATTTGTGATAAAGGACCATTGTTTCCAAATAAAGAAAAATTACAAACAATCACAGTAAAAAAAAATAGACAGACTGAAAATATAATTTAGCAGTGTGTGGGGGGGGCTTTTTAATAGTTATGATATTTTCTCCTAATCATCAAATGATAAATAACTAGCTGGAAAATATCTTTAGAATAGCTTGGTATTTGCCAAAGATAACAACAAAGAGAAATTACTACAGTTCACAATTCCCTATCTTAAATTTACTCTTCTGTGGTCATGTTGATATTAGAAACAATAGAGACTGTTATCACAAACTGCATTTAAGGGATGATGGGCCAAAAGTATTTTTGGAGCAACTCTGCTGAAATCAGTGAAACAACTCCAAGAATGACTTTAGCTTTGTTTAGTTGTTTTCAGATTTAAAGGGACAGTGAAAGAACCCTGCAGGCTGTTTCTGTAGATCTCCAGGTGATTTTAATAGGAGTCGAAACAAGCACCATGTCAGAAGATGGGGTCCCTTTTAAAAGTTTCTAGTGATTCTCATCCAGGTCCTGAGAAGTAAAAACTTGGACTGCGAAGCTTTGATATTTTTTAACATATATATAAAGTAACAAATATATAATATATATAATATTAAAAGTAGTATATAATGTTACTTTATCTTCCAATTCTGTAACATAATTCATAGTTATTGCACATTCAATTAAAAACAATATCTATAAACAGAAGGGAAAAGTGCTAATTTTCAGATATTTGATCCTCCAACTTAGACTAAATCCCAGCTTCTGAGATTTGCAAAGCAATTGTTCTTCTATTGAGTTACAAAGGAAGGATGTTTGGCTGATTCTGGAGAAGCAGGAATTGTGCTTGTGATGCTCTTCAGAGAAAGGTGGGAATGGCAAACAGTACTCAACATTTTTAGCAGGAGGTACCTTGGAATACATGTGTGGCCCTCAGAATGCAGAGATTGTCTCTGTTGTTTTGTGTCCTAGACAGGAGACACTGGGGAGTTTTCCCTCTTCCAAAACACACATTTTTTCAGGAGATGAATGGAACAAAAAATTAATGCCTTATCTGGGGGACCTTGTATCAGGACACACTGCCTCAGTGGGCCTGACTCAGTTTCCCTTTATGATTCAATTGCTCTTTATCTCTCAGATTCACACTCTGTGTCTCAGCTTCACTGCCCCTAGCCTGAAGTTGGAGAGTTTCCACAAAGAACTCTCTATGTTCCGCAATGGACAGAACAGACTCTGAACTGGTAAAAATCTTGGAAGTACTAACAAAAGGTCTGGTTGGTATTTTTGGCGCCAGCTGCCAAGAAAATTTTTGGCTGCAGCTAGGCTGAACAAAGACCAAAAAAGCCAGACAGATAAACATAGGAATTTGTACAATGAGGGAAAAGCCTTCCTTAACTTTTCCTTTGTTTCCCTTTAGTTCTCCAATAGAAAATGTTGGAGGTATGGATAAGTAGTTAAATGATGGCAGACAATCACTTTGTTCTATAAAAATCTGGTCCCATTTTTGATTAGTGAGAATCCACTCGAGTTTCCCTAAAAGGTGTGATGGACCTTCTCCCTTCAGTGGGGATGCCTGCTCAATTGATTGCTCCTGATGGGGAGGAAAATGGATACCTGGCTATAGACACTGAAGGGGAAAAAATATCAAGCGCCTCTATGTGAATTCTTAACTTTAGATCTTTAGCATCCTTACAATACTATGGTGATTGTATTAGCATATCGCCTATCCATATTACATTGTTCTAGAACATGTATAAGACCTAGTGAAAAGTCATATGGGAGTACTCTAAACAATTATTTTGTATAACAGTTATCCAGATGTTTAATTATTTATATATTTTATTATTAAGGTATCTTCTTGTTTACTATCCTGACACCTCATTCTGCTCCCTAATACCTTGTCACGGTCTGGTGTAACATTAAAGTTTATTTTGTTTTGGATCCGCAAGACAATGTCCAGCCATCAAAAGTCAGGTGCAAGCAGACTTTTATTTGACAATTGACACAAGCAAAATGATAGAGACAGGCAAAAGAGGGAGAGAGGAAAAGAAGATATAAGAGAGAGAGAGAGAAAAAAAGTGGAGAAAAAAGGTAAGAAAGTGGGAAGAAAGAATGAGACAGGAGTGAGAGAGCGAGAGTCACCACCAGGGTCCCAGCTGCCCAGCGAGTTTCTTCAAGATGGCGCTGATCCTGGGCAGGGCCCGATGCGAGATGGCGGTGGGTCAAGAGGTGACCAAAGAGCCACAGCATGGACAGCCATATATACCCCTGAGTTCCTTTGGTTCATCTGTCAGTCAGCGGCTGCAGGAACCAGGTTCATTAGCATAAGAGCCATTGAAGACAGATGTACTTTTCTTTTGGAAACAATTACTTATCATTGTTCTTAGTGTTGTTTTTTGTTTTTTTTTTTTCCCTCTCTTAAGCTGCTGCATATAAAAATAATTTTCCAGAGACCTAGTCATTAATTTGCCTTTAAAAATGAAGACCTTGGGTCACAGACTAGTTTCATTTGACTACCGAAGGGTTAAATGTAAAAGAAAAAGAACTTTGTCAATGACAGTCACCACTTTTCTATTGTAATGTCACTGACCCACATCTGTTACAGAACATATTTGCTACAGTGGTTTGAAAGGTCAAGAAGAATGTTTTGTTTTACAAAAACAAGTCAGTAGTCAAGACTGAGTTCAGAGACACAGATAACAAAAGCAGCCATTAACATTTTCTTCCAACAAAGGGAAAGCTTTTCATCACTATGTTTACTTTCATATTTGTCTTAGGTATACGAGTTGGTTAAAAAGGTCAACATTTATCCAATCTTACTACAGAGTCATATCAGAAATGACAGGACTTCCCTATATTTAGCAAAAGAAATAACAAAAAATATGTTAAAAATGCCATTAGTAACTTTACATGAACATTGAACTTTTTTTTCAGAAGCTAGTTCATAGGCCTAAAAACATATAACTTGAATTCACAGAATACTTGGCCAGCTTAATTTGCTTTTTATGAGTTCACCTATTCACATGATCCTCCTGCCATTATATAATAAATAAACTAAAAGCACAATTATCAAAAGTAGTTTTCCTTAGATTTCTGTCCCATCATTAATCAGTGTTATGTCTATCTTTTCTGATTGCATTTTTGTTATAGGCATCTCCTCTTGGAGAAATGAATGGCAGTTTTCTTTGTGGAACTGGGACGAGCCAGTATGTTAATTGATATTTACCAACAACACAACTGTGAGAAAAGTACATCTATTGCTCTTAGTTTTCAAGCCAGTAAATCACTCAGATATTTAATGTGAGTCATCAAACATAGTTCCATAAAAATTCCCACCTACCTAGAGAGAACTATGTATTTAAAAGCTTTCCTAATGGTAGACAAGAATTATGCTGTATCACATCTCACATGCATCTTAAGAGAGGGAATTCAGGCATTCATTTGCTGGTACCATTACAGTTTCCTTTTTTTTTTTTTTTTAAGCATACACCCAAGGATTTTATTATCCTTCTCCACTATTTCCTGTTTCATTCCATGAATAATAAGTCCATGAATAATCACTGAAAAATGATAATTTTAATTCCTTATATTTTAGTGGTAGAAGGGAAAAGAAAATCTTAGAGAGGGTTAAATATTTTCTTTTTCTATGTACCCCTATTATGCATGGACTATCCTGTGGCTTTCTTAGTCACAAGCCCTCCTGAGGAATGGTAAGTCACAGAAATGCAGCATAGGAGTGAAATTTCGTAATAATTTTTAGCTTTTCAAGTGACAGGAGATAAAGTTGTGGTTTGGTATTGATTTCGGTTTATTTGGGTTTTATTTTGTTTGTTTGTTTGTTTTTTTGTTTTGTTTTTTTTTTTGTTTTTTTTTTGTTGGTTCATTGTTTTGGGGTTTTGTTAGGTTTTTTGGGTTTGTTTTTTTGTTTTGGTTTGTTTTTTTAAGCAGAGAATATGAAAGGATAATAACATCATCAAGAATAGAATTTGTTGTTATGTTTCAAATCATATATATTCCCAAGTATTCCACTGAATTGGGTGCTTTCTCTCCTTGGGCAAAAACTAAGTATGGCTGGAGAGTTAATTTGGATAATTTTTCAGAGATTTATAGGTTGAAACAAAAATACTTTTCTATATGCTGAAGTACCAAATGTCAATAGAGCAATTTACACTATAGATAGTTTGATCACTATGAGATCACTCACAGTAATTTTGGCCCTGATTTTAAGAAGAGAGACTTGCTATTCTGCAGTTGTTTCTTCTGTAGTATCATTTATGGGCTTCTGTAAGACTTTAATGTCAGTGGGGTTATCTCCACTTTACAGTAATATATGTAGGACAGTACAAAAATCAAGGAAGATTTCTTTTCCCCCAGTAATTAATCAAAATAACTGTGATGTGAAAAAATCTACCTTTTTTTTTTTTCGTTTTTTCCCTCTACAACTGGATGTAGTTGCAGCAACTTATTAGTGGACCTTAGGGATCTGAATGCTGCACACTAGAGCTGGTTCACGGCAATTATTATGTTGGATGATGAAACTGACTTGTATTATTTCATTTGTGCATAAGAGCAGCAGGTGAATGTTATAGTTTATGATTTCCAACTATAAATCACACAGACTGAATTCTCAGTTCTCTTAATAAGGGCTATAAAAGCAGTGAGGTGTGAGGAGACTATTGTTTCGTGAAAGAAAGAGTTTGAGACTAGAGTTTATTGATGTGAATTTTTTCCCTCACTTCCCTGTCTTAGTTAGCTTTTAAGATCAAAGCTGAAAAATAATTTGAGAAAAAACAAAATGGAAAGCAACCAAAACAATTAACTGCTGAGACTGTATTTAAGAATGTAAAACATTGACAGTTCCAGCACTGGTACGTTCAGATGATATAATAATATGAGGCTGACTTTGTGAATAACTGGCTTTTTTAGAGGGATCACAGAATTATCAGAGTTGGAAGTGAACCTCTAGAGATCATATAGTCAAACTAGATCATCTAGTCAAACTCTCCCATTAAAGCAGGATACCTAGAGTACATTACACATGACTGCATCAAGGTGGGTTCTGAATGTCTCCAGAGAAGGGACTATGAAGCCAAACGTGGAAGAACTTTGTACTGTAGCAGGAGACTCAGTTAACTCTCTGGTTCCTGACACAGACTGAGTATGCAGAAAGCTTGACTTTAAATTTTACTTCTGTCTGAAAAGATTTTAAAGCTCATCACTGTTGAGAATGACATAGCCATCAGGCAAGAGGACATTGTTTTGCATCATCATTGTGCAGTTTTGAAAGTCATGAGCATACCTGGAGCAGGGATAGGAGACCCAAAATCTATGACCCCGTCACATAGATGCCTTACTCACTAGGCTGGTGAGTCAATCTCTGGATTAACTATCATCTCCAAAGGGGACAAATTGAATATATTATTTTCTTAAAGTGAATCTTAGACAATCTTGTAAACTGATGTTTACAAACTTCTCATAAAGAATCATTTAAAGCTGTTTGGAAAGAGAAAGACATTAAACAGAGAGAGTTTCTACACCTGATCAGTGGCATGTTGAATAAAAATATTTCTGTGGGATACTTTTCATTTCATTGTTTCAGTCCAGATTTGTATATGTTTGCCTTTTTTTCTCCAGCCAGAATATTTAAAGTTTTGAGATTACTGTAACTGTATTTTTGGTAAATATTTGGCAAACGACTCAACCCTCTATCAAGAGACTTATTGGATACCACAATCTATGTAAAAGCACATAAATCAAGTGCCTATCCAGAGATCCTAAGCAAAGACATAGCGAGAGGGAACAAAGTACTTTAAGATTTCTGTGGAAACTTCTCACTGTATACAGAACATAAACTGCCAATATAGGAACCTAAGTTTTACATAAAAACCAGATAATAGGAATTTCTTTCTTTGTCTGCATCCTTTTTCACACAAGAGAGGACAGAAAGCATGGTAGTAGATTTGACTCCAGTTTTAAGATCCTACATGAAATGCATTTGTAAAGCCCTGTGCAAGACAGTCTGCTATCTACACTATCATGGATGGAAAAAAGGCTAAGATTCGTTACATATGAAATCCACCAAAGGTTGTTTTTTTTTATAACAACAGTAAGTGATGTTATAAAAGGGACTGGATTCAGTTACTGAAGTGAAATCTTCAGTTTCAGAACACTTTTTCTGAAATGCATAGTTGCCAGACAGTATTATAGTTCTCGACTCTTCAGTGCAAGAAAAACTGGCCACACTTAAGTGAATCCTCCAGACACAACCAAGGTGGTCATGGAGGTGGAACACACAACATGGAAGCTATAGTCAGCTGCTTCAAGTTAGCCTGGAAAACGATGAAGGTGGACTTAGTATTCTCTACAGACTCTTAAAAGAAGGCTGTAGGGGAGGTGGAGCAACTTTCAGATGCACAAAGAAAGGACCGAAAGCCATAGCCACAAATTAAAGAAAAGGAAATCCTTATTAAATATTAAGAAAAAAAAAAAAAAAAGATCACCATCAGGTGGTAAAACATAGGAATAGGTTACAAGGACAGATTCTTCATTCTTGGAGATACTCAAACCTTGACTAGGCAAACAGACACCAGATGTGTGATCAAAGTTGTCCCTGCTTTGAGTTTGAAGGAAGAGAGGAGGGAAGGATGGACTAGAAACCTCCAGAAGTCTCTTCTGACCTGAATCACTCTAGTCTATTCTATTGTGCATGTTCATGATTTATGTTTCTCCCCTGTCTCAGGCTTGGGGGAATAACTGGAAAGGATAAACATATTATAGTCATGTGTTAGTCTGAGCATGTATGGTAATTTCTTCTAAGGATATAGTATCTTATTCTTTTTGTCCATGTAATTTTGTCTAGTAAGTGCTATGAGAATTCTCACTGAGTGGGTGTAAGTCATATCGTATTAGGTTCTTATGTGTATGCATCTCATACTAAAGTATTTTTAGTAGGTTTTTTAATCCTATTGTCTGGGGATTAGCAAGGACCAATTTGAATTTAGCTGTTGCCACTGACAAGAATGGAAAAAAAAAAAAAAAAAAAGAGAACAATATTCAATTCTTACTTTTACCTAGTTTTTCAGTTATAACATTCTGAGGTATACATTCACTGACTGCAAAAGAGTCACATACTAATGAGTTCCCAAGGTAGATCTACCAACAGAGTCATACAGTAGAAGAATACTATGCTTCATTATTTCTTATACATATCTGTGTCACATTATGAAGACTCAAAAATAGGATTTCAAAATAGATTTCAAAAATAGGATTTTTGAAAGAAGTAGCATAAGACCAATTCCCTTCCCCTTTAAGAAGCCTTTTGTTTACACAATACTAGATGTGCAGAACAGTGCAAGGGTCAAAAGTGAATAAGAAAAAATCTTTGAAAAGATACAGTACCCCTCAAAAGTAAAAAAGTATAAAAAGTATTAATAAAATCCTAGAATCTTAAAGTCTTATCCATTTGCTGAATTTTTTACATACTTGCTTAAACCAGTGAAATTACACATCACAAAAGGCTTTTTTCATAAGAGCTGTAGAGGTTCTGTCAAAGTTTTACAACAGGGTAATTAATACCATCTGGCATTTCAGAAAAGACTAATGTGATTTAGGATGAACTATGAAAATCACAGGTCAGTGTCAAGAAAATGTATTTTTAGAGTACAAAAAACACAGCCATAAGTTACTTCACTTTTCATCTTGCTGTGTGAAGGGTTATACATTCAATTATGTATATCCTTGTTAAAAGAGTTCTTTGTACATTGGAATCATAGAATGTCCAGGGTTGGAAGAGACCTTAACCCCCCTGCAAGGGCAGGAACACGTTACACTAGACCAGGTTGCTCAAGGCCCCATCCAACCAGACTTTGAACACTTCCAGGGAGGGGGCAGCCACAACTTCCTCAGGCAGCCTGTTCCAGTGTCTCATCACCCTAAAATTAAATAATTTCTTCCTAATGTCTAACCCAAATCTTCCATCTTCAAATTTTAAACCATTTAGCCTTGTCCTCTCACTATACACCTGTGTAAAAAACCCTACCCCAGTTTTCTTGTAGGCCCCATTCAGATACTGGAAGGTTGCTATAAGGTCACCTCAGAGCCTCCTTTTCTCCAGGCTGAACAACGCCAACTTCTTTAGCCTGTCTTCATAAGGGAAACGCTCCAGCCCTCTGATCATTTTACTGGCTCTCTTCTAGACACGTTCCTGGAGCTCTGTGTCCTTCTTATGCTGGGGACTCCATGACTGGACACATTATTGCAGGTGGAGTCTCAAAAGAGCAGAGTAGAAGGGGAGAATCACCTCCCTGAACTGTATGTCTATGCTTCTTTTGATGCAACCCAGGACCTGGTTGGTTCTTGTCCTAGTTTGGGCCAGGATAAAGGTGATTTTCTGGTTTGTACTTTTGCTTTCAGCTAAGTCTCTTGTAAGTAGCTGCACTTGCTGAAATTAACAGCAAGTTTCTCAGACACTGTCTGCTTCTAGGACTGATAACACTCAACATTTATAGTTACTGCCAGAGACTGGTATGCAGAACCAAGGACACTGCTCAGCTCTGAGGAACATTTTACCCTCCAGAAGGAGTAAGGAGGTCCCACCTGAAAGCCTCCTTTGGGGAGGACCAGACAAGATAGATGCCAGAATTGACCAAACAGAGTATTCCATCCCATACACATCATACTCGGTATGAATTTGAGGGATCACAAGGGTCAAACCCGGCTTCCTGCTTCCTTCCTGCTTCCTTCTTCTTCCTGCCCTCCCTGCTTCCTTCGGCATCCTGAGAGGATTCCGTCCGTCCCTCTGCCTGTGGTCCTGATCCCTGCCAGCCTGAATCTGTGTGTCCCTGCCTCCAGCTCCCGACTGCTACCGACTCCAGGATTCCAGCCTGGACTTTCCCAGGGCTGCCCTGCAGCCTCGGTGGTGACGTGAGAGTTACTGGGGAAAAGGTGGGAGGAACGTGGTATCAATTTTCCTGTATATTTGTATATTTGTATATATTTAGTAATTTTTTCCTATTTATCATTACTGTTTCATTAAAGTTTTGTAGTTTAGTTTCCAACCCATAAGTCTCTCTTCCTTATTCTCTCTCTTTTCTTTATCAGTGCGGGGAGAGAGATTAATATATAAATCTGTTATTTGGTTTAAATCTGTTATTCGGCCGGGCCAGTGTTAAAACGTGACAGTTCTCTAAGCTGCAAGTGTGCATTGGTGGCTCATGTCAAGCTTTTGGTCCACCACCAACCCAAAGTCCTTTTCCTCAAGGCTGTCTGTAATTCTTTCTCCTCCCAACCTGTACTCGTGCATGGGATTGCCTCGACCCAGGTGCAGAACCTTGTACTCAGCCTTGTTGAACTTAATGCAGTTTGCACAAGTCCACTTCTCAATCCTGTCAGGGCCCCTCTAAGTGGCGTCCCTTCCCTCCAGCATGTTGACTTCACCACACAGTTTGGTGTCATCAGCAAACTTGCTGAGAGTGCATTTGATCCCACTGTCCATGTTGCTAACAAAGATGTGAAATAGCACTGGCCCAAGTACCAGCCCTTGCAGAACAGCATTCATCACACATCTCCATTTGGACACAGAGCCATTGATCACAACTCTTTGGGTGCAATCATCCATCCATTTCTCTATCCAATGAGTAGTCCATCCATCAAATCATATCATTCCTGTTTAGAGATCAGAATGTAGTGCAGGACAGTGTTGAATGCTTTGCACAAGTCTGGGTAGATGACATTTGTTGCTCTGCCTTTGTCCACCAAGGCTTTGACCTCATCGTAAATGGTCACCAAATTAGTCAGGTAGGACTTGCCCTTAGAGAGGCCATGTTGGCTCTGATCAATCACCCTTTTGTTATCTGCCTGCAGTAGCAGGATCTGCTCCATGACCTTGCCAGGCACAGAATATCAGAAATTGTCCTGGCAATGACACTTCTAATTTCTTTTAGCGTACAGTCATGTTTTTTTTGTTTGTTTGGTTTTTTTTTTATTTTATTATTTTTATTTTTATTATTATTCTTTCCATTTTCCCATTTCTTTCCCATTTTGATTACTTCTCAGGATCTAATTTAACTCAGTCAATATTTTTGTCCCTCAGATTTCCCTTGGCTTAAATATAGAAATAGACATTGTTATGTAACATGAATCTCTTCTTTTAAGGAGTCTTCACTGACTGGACTCTCCAGACTTTGCAGATGGCAAAGGCTATCTGGTTGTTCTGCAAATATGATTTACTGACTCTGATTCCAGATGTAATAACTTTTGCTACTCTGTTGCCTAAATTCAAACTAGGCAGTAAGCCACTGTGAACAGCCAGTTCTATCTTCACTCTCCTCTGACACTAGTGACTTCCAAATAAAGTTACATACAACATAGGGACAAAAATCTGTTCTAGAGTCATATTACTAGTTAGTTGCTGTGAATCACCAGGGTCAGATCTTGGGAAGCGGGGAAAGAAGTGAAGTTTTGGACCTATTCCCAGACAATGCATATGTCATCTACACCCAATCAGACTGTTAAAACTATCAGATCAGAAAGATCATAATTTTCATCTCTTTACACAGGCCTATATGTTTACCTACTTTGCATAAAAGAAGCCCTCAGGTCACAGCAACTTTTAGACAAGTGCCAAGTGCCAGGTACTTTAATACTGTCCTATTCTAACTAGTTGTGCCTTACCCATCACTAGATAGAATTAACACATTACCTGACAGTTCAGATTTCCAGTCAGGCGTCTGACTAAAAATTTGCATTGCTTTTTTTTTTTTTTTTTTCTTTTTTTATTATTATTATTATTTCTAACTTACCATATTTACTCATTTCTAAGTGGTTTCAAATATATTAATTTTTTTTTAAAACATCAAGTTAATCTCTGATGTTTTATGCAGACTTATATTTTGTGGTGGGATGTGAGCAAGATTTAAGTAATATTAAGTGTCTAATGTCAGAGTTCAAATGAGCTGTAATAGATTTCTACCAACTAGTTTTTATATTCTGTATAATAACCACAGGAAATATAGGTACTGCATTTGCTGAAATATTTGTAACATGTTTGAGGAAAAAAAAATCTCAGATTTTGTTGGAAAGCCTGTTCCTTGGTACACAAAAATAGCTATGCTTGAGTGACCTAGCAAATGACAAATTCAAGGGAAAATTCTCCATCTCCCCAAACATAACTGCTAAACAAATATGTGCCTACAGGCTTTTCATCACACCTCCCTTGAAAATGGAACAAATGGGTATGTAGCTGCATTAAACTGCTTCATTGCTCTGCTGCTCTTATCCAAGATATTGCCTCTATCTTTGAGCAGATACTGAAAATCTCTGAAAATCCTCAGAGACAAAAAGAAGTATTTTAATGGGTGGACCTTTTTTCCTTTTGTTGCACCTTTCTTCTGTGTATGTTATAAAGTAGGTTACAATATATAAAATAATGAGTACCACGTTTCCATTATAGATGTCTACAAGAAATGTTGAATTTGGGGCTGTTTTCTTGTCAAGCAGTAACAAACACAATTTTGAACAGTAAGTTCCCTTGCAAGGCTAGGATGTTTAAATGACATTTGAGAAGCTGCTTCCATTGAATTACACTACCATTAATCATCTCCACTAATTCAATAAAAACACTGTCAATACAAGAAAACACTTTTTCTATTGAATTAATGAAGGTGGTTGGTTACTAATAAGAGATGACTGCATTAGGGAAAGGTTTAAAGTAACATGATAGATTAATGAGGAAACATTTAATAAAGATTTCTTGTAATTATTAAGTCCTTCCAAATACTGTGAGAAAGGAATGGAAATATGTATTATGAAGAGAGCCATTGTGTAAACAGGCTGAATGTCTTAACTTTACTGCTTACTGTGACAGTTTCTGTAAGAGTGTCAGTACTTTGTAGCAGCCAAAAGGTTCAAGGGACCTGTAGTCCACTCTTGATCAGGTAGGTAAGATAAGACAAGACATATGACTGGTCTTTTCTCAATATTCTGTTTTGTCCTTTATAGAATACGAAGAGTTACACTGGCACCCTTTGTTCTATGCTTTAAGTTTTCCTGATAGAAATACTGATGGTGAGCCATGTGTTATTCATAAACAATAAGATTTTATCTTCCTGCGTGTAAAGGTACTCTAACCCCACCCTAAATAATGAAATACTGATTGCTTCTGTAGCCTTAGGCAACTCACTTATGGCCTTTCAGAGGATACATTTACACTTTCCATTGGTTTCAGGAATTAATGTAATATTTGCATAGTAACATCTCTGCAATTCAAGCTGTTAACCCTAAACTGTGGCTTAAGCTCAGTTTCTTTAAAGTCAAGTCAAGTCAAGTATTGCAACAACACATATATCTGTCTAGGCTGACTTAAGAACTAATGACTTAATGGCTAAAAATATAATTCCGTATGAAAAGGCCCTAGAAACAATAAGGCAAACTGTTTTTTAGAAGTCAAGATGATAATTTTTTTGAGAAGGTTTGAACAACGTGAAGTAACATAGGTACTACAGCATGAAAAGGAAATTCATAGAATGGCTAGGTTTGAAGGGACTTTAAAGATAATCTGATAATCTCGATCCAACCTTTCTGCCAATGGCAAGGACACCTATGACTAGATCAAGTTGCTCAAAGCCCCATCCAGCCTTGCCTTGAACACCTACAGGGAGGGGGCATCCAAAACTCCTCTGGGCAACCTCTTCCAATGTTTTACAACTGTCATAGTAATGAGTTTCCTAATATCTAATCTAAATTACCTAATATCTAATCTAAATTGCCCACGGAGGAGCTTTACCTTTCTTTTGTGCCTACAGATGCACAGTGTATCAGTCAAATCATTGCAGAGGCACTAAAAGTATATCAATCCTAGCTGTGTAACACCGGCCATGAGTTCAATATTGGACATGTACTAATAATAGTCATGATAAAGCAAACAGGGTCTCTCCAGTAATACATCTTGAGAAAAAACCTCATCCACACAAATGGTTCTCTTTACCTGAGTTTGAGTTCAGTTTTGCTGTACTGTGCTCAATGTTGTGGATTTATGTTGTATGAAATGTATAGTGGTGTTAAACTGAATTGACTTCTTATTGGAGAAGGATTAAAAAGATTTTGCAGTGTTTGACTCCATATTCTATCCATCTGGTTCCAACATGGCCATGGTATACAAAGCATGCAATATCATAATGAAATACCATATACCTATGATATATATGTGTGTATATATATATATATGAAACACATAATTTTCTTCAAATTATATCACTAAATGTTAAAAAAATAAAATTAAATTTTTTCACTTACAGTCCTTATATAAGGGTGAAAAAACTGAGATGAAAATGTGCCAATACTTTAATGAGGAGCAATCAATTTTATTAATATCGCTATTAATAGCTTAAAAAAAACCCAACACCAAAAACCGCATGCAAGGCACTATCTGAAAATGTCTACTTTACATGGCCTGTACTACTGATTTTACATTTAATGTTTCGAGTAGGAGTTTTTTATCTTAACAGAATTAGAGGGAAAACAAGGATTTTTAGTCTCCTTTTGTTTAAACAGAATCACAGAGTAAAGGTATAAAGTCTGTACAATATTACATAGTTGTACTGGGGATTGATTTACTTTATTATTCCAGGTTCTGTTAAACCCCATAAAGCAAAGTATATTGTAAGAAGTAAGTAACAAGTATAAACAATATTGTAGCCTAACGGGAAATAGAATGTTAAATAAGGAAAAAGCACTGATTATAGTGATGTCATACAACATTATTCTTCTACAGAAGACATTTCTCATGTTTTACAGACAGTATAATTCACAATGCAAAAGATGTAAAGTAATTAGGAAAATTATATTTTTATTGCCTCTATCATATTAATATCCTGTAAAATATTATTTGTTCTACATGATTAACATGGATGATTTATAGTTCTTTTAGAAGATCGCCATTCTGCTCCCACAAACACTGTGGCCTTTGCTGGGAAATATTATTCTGTGTTTTTACTATCTGAAAAAAAAAAAGAAATGTAAGTGGGCATTAAAGAGAGAAAAAGTGTAAAAGCAAAAACAGAAAATGAAATATAATGCCTTTGTAATACTTTTCATTCTTTTGTAAAATCAGTGGTTTGGTAGGGCCAAAAACTAGAATTGATATGTATGATTTTAAAGTTCCTCCTACTCAACAATTTTTAAAATAATCACAGAAGACTTTTCTCTTTATTATCAGTGAAATCCACTTTTTAAATTCTTTGACATATAGACACATATTAAAACTTTTTTTCTCACTTGAAAGCATTGTTACGCTCCTGATAGGCAATAATATGTGCCTGAATTCTCTCAGGCATTATTCACATTGGTAAAGCCACCAGGGAACAATACACCTGAAAGTTAGTTTCAAACATTTGTTGTGTTGTACAAACATTCAGTGAATTTTGGTTTTACTAAGTGAAGGTCAAGGGCAAATCAGTATTAAAGCAACACTTTTATCCTTGGGTTATTAATCTTCCATGATAGTAACAATGATGAAGAATTCATGTGTGTGTGCATTACCAGCCAGGTATAAACTTCATTCCATGGGCTTTGCAAATGATTCATTAGAGTCTTAGCAAAAAGGTTTACTTCACGACACTAAAATATTAATATGTGTGAGATTTTTGTGAACTATCAGTGATCAATTGCTTCTCAACATGCTTATCAAGGCTGTAACAGTTTTGGTGCTTGTTCACTTCTCTACTACTTTTTTCTATGCAGAATTTGCCAGTTAAACCTCAACAGCTGCAAAATGTCTTTAAGGCAGGAATACCCAGCGCAATCTTTTTTCCTAAGAATTAAATAACCAAGGAACCTCAATAGAAAATGAGAAAAAAGAATGGTGCTTAAATGCTTAGTGCCACTTTGAGAGCTTTAAAAAGTCTTGATAACACTTAAAGTCAGAATGATCCTAAGAGTGTTTTACAACATGACTGATATTTAATTAGACTCAAATATGTACTAGAAAGGAATATTTGTACACCTAGAGCACTTCTTTATTCAAGAGTATGCATATTAGTGTTTCTATCACCATCTCATCTCTCAGTGGTATGTATTATGGAGGGCTGTGTTTGAGCAGGGCAAAAGCACTCAAACAGAAAGGAAAGCACAGAAATATCATTTAAAGACAGCTACTAAAAATGTTAAGATGACACTTCACCATTGCTGCTGTTTGAAATAGGGTTGTTAAAATTTTAACATTCATATTATATGCATGTGTCAGCATCTCTCTACTTTCATGACAGAGAAGCAAGTACCAGAACACTGTGTGTGTGTTACCTGCCTCCCTGCCTCACATTCACACAATAACATGTTAAGAGGACCAAAGGGCCAGTTGTAATCAATCAAATTTCCACTTTCAAACGTTGAAGGATTTTTTTTGTATTTGAAAAAACTCAACAAAAATGTCACAGACGGTGGAATACCCTCTTCTTTGCACCTTAGTTACTTCGTATTGGTACAAGATCCTATTGGTACTATTACTTCAAAATAACATGGAAAAAAATTTCTCTAGTTCTCTGCTCCCCTAACCCAAAAGGCTAAATAAAGATTTTTCTCTTTTAAATCTTAGATTTAAGTGATGAGCGAGAGGGTAGAGGCTTGTCCTGTAGAAAATTATTCCTCCAGAGTATGGGCTATCTACTTTCTGCTAGGTAACAATCTGCTTTCCCTGTTAAATAGCCTAGAAATATTTATTACCTCAAGCAAGAAGTTAATATATGATCTTAATTATAAAATGCTCTTAGATAAAACCTTTCAAGCTCTCAAAAAATGTATGCAACTCCCAGTCTCTCTGATTACCAAAATAAATAGAATTAAAATTACTATAGTCCCTAAATTTAATTATCTATTAATGAATGTCTTCCAACATCATTTTTTTAAAAGAACTTAGCATATCTATTAAGAGTTCCTCTGGCTATATAGAATACCTGAATAGGCATAAAAGCATCAACTTCTTATAAAATAAACTATTTTCATTAGACTTTTACTATATTGAATTCAAGGCTCAATAAAAATATATAAAGGCAGAATTCAACAAAGCTCCACCTCGACACACAATTTTGCAAACAGTGGAGACTCATGTGAAGTATTGCCAGAGGAGCTGCTCACCTGTTTCTTTTATCCCCAGAATTTCCAGCAGATTTTTGGCCTTTGCTTACACCACCAAAGGGAAGAAACAAAAAACCTCATGCAACTACAACTGGAAAAGAAATGTACTAATTATGAACCAATGCAATATGATTAAGTAGGTAGGATTTGGGACACTTAGTAGAAGAAAGAAGGTGTCTGATAAAAAAACTCCGCTGTAATGTTTCACAAATGACTTTTTCAGAACAAATATACTGTTCAGCACTTTCCATTGACCAGAGCTGTGTCTTGGGATCAGAATCTGTTTTTCGCTGCCCATTGCTCTGTGTCTGAATTACTTGGGGGTCTTGGTTTGGCAAAACTATGAGCATGATTTCAGTTAATGGTCCTGGCCCCGACCCTTGACCACAGTGAATAATTTCTGTGGATGCATCTATATAGTTGTACACACTGAACTTTAGACATAAACATTAAAGAAGTTGCATGTAATAAGAATAGCAAAACAGAGATTTTCAAATTCATATGCTATGCAAATGTCAAATAATGGTCACCATATTGTTAGATGGACAGCATCAAAAACCAGAAACAATATCTTTTCAAAATTATTTAAAAGAACACAAGCCATAAGCACGGGGCTACCTGGCACAGCTCTTCCTGTTTGCCTTGTGTGTGAGTCTGCCTGACTCGCCAGCTTTCCTGCTCTCTGAACAGGAAGGTAAAAATATTAAGCTTAATATTTTAAAAATATTAATATTAATATTTTTTAAAAAATAAGCATCTCTTCCAAGGAGAGTTATATTTTCTGAGGAAGAAAGTTCCTACCACATTTTGCCATACTTGAAACCCCTTCTGAGTTTAGCCCTGTGGTTGAGACACACTTAGGTTTTTTTGAGGCCAGTCTGCAAGATATTTATGCTATTTGGTTTGCTAGTCTTCTGTGTGATAATTCCCTTAATAGTCTTCTTTGCTCCATACTGTACTGCAGCAGGGAATTGTACAGAGCATCCTTTCTCTCCATCTGTGAGAATGTTGCTCTGACTATGCAGATATCTGTTTTTTTCAGAATCCGTCTCTGAAAATAAATTCCAGGTGGCAGCAGGCATTTTGCCATAGTAGAATTATACAGCATGTAAATGCTGTTAGGATGTCTAACCTAACAGTGAAGATGCTTTCTTCAAACCTGAGAGATACTGGTTCAAATCTTTTCTTTATATTAATGCATAGCAGATTGCCTTTGACAAGATACTTAATCTTGATAAGGCTTAGATGAGAATTTCCATGTTCAGCACCAAAATCCAATTTAGCTATTAACCAGTGAATAAAATTTCCTCAGTGCCTGATGGCATTTTCCAGACTATGCTTGGAATGCTCTATATTTGGGGATGTTGAGCAGATATGATCCTGAAGTTTACCTCTGTATCTTCCAACCAAGACATGAATTCATGTCCATCCTTAAAGCACTCTTAACTGAGCTGGTTTCATAAATTGTAAGATGTTAGTATCCATATTTTATGCAATACCTCAATATTTGTCAGCTCAACCAAGATACTGGAGCCCTATGATGAAACAGTCACTCTTCTGCATCTTTCAAGATGATGTGGATTTCATAGGTTTCCAGTATGTAAGTATATGCACTGTATACAGTGGATACCATTGTATGTAAATGGGGAGAGAGGAGGTAAAGAGGGCACCAGTGCCTGGTACACTATTGTGCTTTAGTGCCCGAACTATTAAATGGTGAAAAAGAATTTTGTTTCCTTTGAAAGGCGGTCAGGATACACCATATAAGCTTTGGAGGTGCGCAGATGTTCAGACAATGCTAATATAATCCATGTGGAAAACCTAATTTATTTCCTTGAATATTTCTGTGACTGATGGGTGAGTCTCTAATGCCTTTGTTTTCAGATACATTTTTGCATTTAGAAGAAAAGCTACTGGTATGGACATAGATCGATGGCATTCTCTGTATTACGTCTCTGAATTTTGAAGCACTTGCAAAAACATGTTACTTTACTTGCATATTTCTGTTTTTATATTGTTCCATAAGTAATTCTATTTTAAAAATTTGCTACCTGGAATTTGATTAAGCTATTGGGAAGCTCAATGTACTGGAGCTGAACTTTATTCCCAGAACTATCAGCAATCTGTCAGTGGCAAGGTTTCCTGGAACATTATCAAAAGCTCTGCTTATAATGGCCAAGGGAATGGGATTAGTCCCTCTCCAGCAAGTTGTATTTAAGTGTAGTTCACGGGGAAAGTGACAATAGTTTAGAAACCCCATGGGCATAGGTACTTTATTGAAACCTTAGACAGCTAGACAGATTCTAAAGATTGTCACTGCTAAACACCAAGGCTTTCTGGTACATCTAGAAATCTACACAGTGGTGGAGCTTGAGTACAGGGAAGAGTGAAGTGAGAATGAAGGCGTGGTTGTGTCTCTCCTTGCTGACTGAGTAAAATTTGAAATATATATTTTACCAAATATTTGTTGAGCATGAACTGATAGTAAGTAGAGCAGATGAGAAACTCAGGTGGTTTTTTGTCATCTTTTGTTGTAAACTGGAATGAAAAGCTCAGACCTAAGTCTTTCATGGAATGAAATTTTCAACAAAAAAAGAACTGTTCAGAAATATAAAATATTTGTTTCTGAAGAAGGAAAAGGTGTGTTCAGATACAAAATGAATATGAAGAAATAAATGTGAAAAAATTGACATGAATGAGACAGTAAAAAACCCACCCTTTTGACATTGGTATTGTGATCAACATGCATTTTCTGTAGGTTTTTTTTTATTTTAGCCACCTCTGCCTTAAAAAAATCCCCAATATTTTTTGTAAATAATTGTGAAAACTACTCTCTCTAATTCCTGGATAAAAAATCTGCTTATATATATGAAGCCCTAAACTGATTGAACCTTGAGAGTGCTAGTGAAGTTTCTTTACAAATGCAATAATGAAGACAATTCAAGTGGATGGCAATGGAAAATAAGAATTTGGGTTCAAATTCCATCAGTTTTAGATAGGTTAATTTCTCAGCCTTATTCTCAGTCTTTCACTATATTTGCAAAAGGTTTTCATCTAAGGTTTTCATCCAGGTGACATTCTTGACCATTATCGGTGGATCAAAATGTATACATTGAAGAACTGAATGTCTCTACTCAGAACATTCTCTAATTAGCACATTGTGGTTATGATAACAGAATAAAGACTAAAATAAAATTCATAATTTAATTTTTTTTCCTTTATGTCAAAGCAAATGATCACTATCTGGCAGATTTTTTGTCTGTTACCATTTAAAAGTATACTGTGATTTATGCCAAGTAGAGCACAGTGTGAAGGATCAGAGATCTGTCACCTCTATGATAGGCTTCGTTTTGCATAATGTAATTAAAGAGATGAATGCCAAAATAAGGATGATGTGCAATGAGTTCACAAACTATACTTGTGGAATTTATTTTCATTCTTTTACAGAATAAATTCATTCTTGGATTTAGATTCTTTACAGCTTCTTTAACTGTTGTGATGACTCTCACAATGCTGAGTATAATCATACAGAATAAACACAATCTGCAGACTGGTTTGTTTTCTTCATTTTGTTTTTCCTTACAACTTCTAAAAGATGTGACATTTCTACTTTGAAACTTCAGATTCTGGTTTTGTGCTGCTGGTGACAATCTGCGTGATTGAAGTATCATACACATTACAGAAAGATCAAGTTAAGAACCACTTATGCAAGATGAGCATACACACATCCATGGGACCAGATTACCTATCTCTGCATTCCTCCTTGGTTACACATCTTGGTTTATATCCTTTTGCTGCTTTCTTTTTGTATCTGCGTTTTCTGTGGAGCATTTTGTTCATCCATGCAGGCTTCCTGGCATTTTTGTCTGACTCAGTGGGAGGGACTGCTCTTGAGCTTGGAGGAAGTCACCCTTTAATACTAATCAGCTTTCTAGGCCCATCTTCCATTCAGTGTCTTATCTCAAAATACTCTGTCCAGCAGATCCCTGAAGATGTCAAAGTGTGTTCTCTTGAAGTCAAGGGTTGTAAGCTTGTTTTTCACATTTCTTTCTGACTTTATGTTCCTAAACACCACCTCATGGTCACTGCACCCAAGTATACCTTTGACATCCCCACTGAGCCCATCCTTGTTAGTGAGCATAAAATCCAGAAGAGCACTCGTCCTTGTCGACTCCTCTATTATGCAGAATTTTTCACCAATGCATTCCAGGCATTTCCCATGTTTCTTGAGTCCTGCTATATTGTCCCTCCAGCATATGCTAGTGAAGCTTCAGATGCACATGAGGACCAAGGCTTGTGAACATGAGACTGCTCCTATCTGTCTGTGGAGAGTCTCAACCCCTTGTTCATCCTGGTCAGATTGTCTGTAGCAGACACCCATACAATGTAAGTTTCTTCCTACAACTCATATTTATCTTCTCTTTAATCCTTATCCATAACCTCTCAGCTGACTCATTTCCATTCCCAAGCTGATTATATGAGTCAACATTTCTATGCATTATAGTGCACAAAATATTTTTCAACTTTGAGCTATGCAATTCTTCCTCTCCTCACACTGATGTGAGATGAAGAACTCATTTCTCTCTTTTTTTTTTTGACATGTTTTGTATGTAAAAATTTTCCTTGTCAATTTTTTTTCTCAGTCCCCTTGTTCCTGTGGTTAATTCAGTTGATTTATTCTGTCATAGACATAACCTACTACTCAACTGAAGACAGAACTTGTTCAGGCCCTGAGGATCTCCTGCATGTATGTGCGTTTGATCATCATATGCAGCTCACCAGGACCTGGAAAATATACGGTCTCCTACCATTTATACTACTTTCACAGTGATAACTAAGTCCCATTTGTGCCTTGGAAATGTTACGAGCTCAGAGCACAGACAAGTTTCCAATAAAATTACTCATAAAATAAAGGGAAGGTTTCAGATGAATAATTCTGGAGTCTTTAGTATCCCTCAGAGTGGCATAAAGTAAGAACCTCCGGCTGAGCTAGTTATTTTTAATTAATGAAGAAAACCTGCCATTACTTAAAAAACACGTATATATTGCTTCATTCCATTACTGTGAGATATTTGTTGGTAGATTGCAATTATTTAAATGCTCTCATGTCTAGGTTGCCTGACTGGCAAAGCAAATGCAACAAATGGTCAACCTGTCTGGTATCTCAGCAGCAATTTAATCTGAATCTACTGTAATTTTAAGTTATATTTCCAGTCAACATCCTTCTGTTTCTGTTCTCAAGTGGGGGTCCATTTTATAAAGAAGTATAAAATTACAGAATGGAATTGCAGAACATGTGATTTCTTTTTTCAGGTTGCTAGTAGTTAAATAAAAATGATAATAGGCCATTTAGTTTCTTGAACTTGTACACAATCCAGAGCCACTATTCAACTGCATTGGAGGGAGAAAGTAGGAGAAGAAAAATAGGGAAAGTGTAAAATAATTATGATAATATAAAAAATAGAGAAATGTGACATAGTTTAAATTTCTTCAGTGTTGAAGATCAAGTTTCACTGCTGTTACACCAGTGCTCTTGTGTCATGTTTGTAAGTTCATGCAGAATTAATTTACTGCTCAGCCTCTAGGATTGTGCCCCAAGTTGCCAAATTTGTATCTTCCTTATGCAACGTATTTACCAAAAATCATGGTTGGTATAGAATGCTTAATATTATACTGTTTTTCTACATGTTACAGTGTTCTCAGACATCCCTTGCAAGTGGTACAAAGTGTTTGACCATTTGGATTAGCACGTGTTATGAGCTTTAGGGGCCGAGTATGGCAGTAAGTCACTGCAACAGATTTCCCCTAGCTTGGAGTAGGTATATTTGTATCTGACAGGATCCAATAATATGCATTGCTATTAGCTTGTGCTTTTTCCAGAGTGGAATTCCTTTAAATAACACCTGTGAGCTTAACCAGACTCTGATAATAAAGCTTCTGATTCATCATGTTTACCTGACTGCTGAAAGTGAGGCACACATTTGAGAAATGTGCTGGAGCAAAATATGTTATTTTAATTTTGTTTTGTTAGAGGTGTAGTACTCTAACAATGAATTATGCTCTATATGACAAGCACATGTCTCCGTAGTAGGAAAAAAGAAAATATGTGAGTTTATTATGATTGCAAATAACTGGCCACATGATTTTAATATGATTACAAGTAACATAACACTTCCCAAATTGTGCAATAAAAGATGATATTAAGACTAGTCAATATTAAATATTCCATTTTTTCCATTATTGCAATAAATTTAGATAATGTCATTCCTTTACTCAACATGTAAGAAACTTATTTTATTTGACCTTCAGTAAATTTGACAAAGGTGTACCAGCCATAGGGTACAAAAAACATGACATGAATCCCAGATAACATCAAATTCTACCAGACATTCTGAAAGTTTTAATAAACTATCTGCATTATCATTGGTTAAGTATTGTGATAGTATTGCTCATGATGGACATAACACTGCTGTTCCATTAACCCCTCATATGAAATACATCAGATAATACTGGCTATTAAAGAATATGGACATAAATACATAAGAAAATACCTGTATCTACATTCTATGATATGAAAACATGAGTTTGTAGTTGCTTGTATTTGCTGGTTTGATGAAGGGCAATTTGAATTATTACTATTACCATTGCTGGCTTGCTGAATAAATTAATACGAGGATCAATGTTAATTATAGTGTATTTTAAATGAATATTCTAATAATATTTAGTAATTGTACACTATTATTCTTGCGTTTTCATAATATAGCAAGTCTGTTTCAGTGGTTTAAGCCATCTGCTTGTTGAAGCTGTTATTTTCAAGCTCTATTAATTTTATTTCTGTTTACTCTTTGTGTTATAAAACATTCGTGATGAGACATCCATATTAATTCATTTCTTTTTCATTATTATTGGCAGTTAACATATACCTCTAATACAACTGTGCCTAAAATGTACCAGTCTCCTTAAAAACACAAAGTTAACACAGGATAGTAAAGCTAATTTCAACAAATATCTGATCTGAAGGGTGTAAAATCAAAAAGACAAAGATGCAGAAAGGGGAGATGATGATAGGAAAGGGGTAAAATAATAACGCATGTAGTGAGATCCAAGTAACAGGATACCAGTAGGAAACTACTTTCTTGGCTATCCTTTCTGGTTTCTTGATCAAGACTCTTTTTATTTTAATGTTATAATGTGCCATAATATCATTATCTCCCTTATGCCCAGTGAGAGCACCCATAACAGGATAAGCTTCCTACAGTTATCCATAGACCCATTCTTGTGTAATTACTAAATATACTAAGCTAAAATAAAATATATCATTCATTTTCTAAAGCAAAAGAGATGAGCTGTAGGTTTCTAAATCAAATTTGAATTAAGGAACCATATGAGAAAGTTTGCGATCCAAGGAGATTTTGTAAATTTGAAGAAGAAAAACAGTCTAAATTTTTCATATCTTACAAAAAAATTTTTTCAGTTACTTCATAGTTCTGTGATTTGGTGTGTTGTGTTAATGAAGTGGGTGGGTTTTCTAGCTTTCTCGAGCTTTATGGAATACGAGTGTTTAAGACCCGATTTTAGGTATGTTCTTGAGTCATCATATGTGCCCCATGTGCAGAAGAAAGTGTGAGGAGCACTATAGGTACCTGAAGGAATAACAAAACTGGAATTAGAGGGAACAAAAAATAAAAAATGCAGTGTAAAGAAAGAAAGGAAACATGATAAGAAATTTCAACCGTAGCCTGAAAAGGATACAAACAGAAAGGTACAATGAACATAATGTGGTCAGATCAAGAGCTGGGACAACACCTGAAGTACTCATCATCTCCATTTTTTTTTTATCTGGTTAGTATTGGAAAAGATATTTTGCTAAGTAAGAGAGAAGATGAATGAAACTTGCTGTAAAGTCAAAGAGAAACAGTCTGATCTTAAAACTATGGTGAAATACAATTAAAAATACTAATGGTTTAGATATGTGCTGTGTAAAAGAGCTGAAAATATTTTCTGAGACTTCAGGTCAGTCTTTACAGAATCTTACAGTTCAATACTACTGAAAAAATTAAGGCCCTTAGACTTTATGTAGGTTTAATATTCCAGAAACATCTAGGGTTTTTTTTGCAAAAAGCACCGAAAGTAGTATAGACATCTATATCTGAACGAGTCAGCCTAGCTGATGAAGTCAATAGAGTTTGGGGATGATACATCTCTTACTAAAGCTTACATTTAAAATAGATTTGATGCATCATAAAACATAAACACCCCTATTTTCTGCACCAACTACAAAAAGAGCAAAGAGTAACCATTCGGGTTAACTAAGGGATTCATGGATTCAGATTATAATTTGAAATTAATCATGCATTTCAGTAAAATGCAGAGATGAAAGAAAATACGAGGTACTAACTTTAAAATTGCATTGATTTTTAACATGTTTAACTCATCAGAAAACTGAGATAATTCAGTTTGTTAATATATACGAAAATCCCTTTGGTAAAGGGATATATGAAAAGACTTAAATCCACATGAAGAAAGAAAAGAATTTTTCAAGTTCCTAGAGATATAATTTTCTGAAATAAAGAAAAAAATAGCTACAAATATCACAATACACTAACACTTTTTTTTTTTTTTTTTTTTTTTTTTAACAAAAGCATTGCCTTTCATTAATTCTGTAATTCTGTAATTCCCAGAAAAAGAATCATAACTTTAGAAAGCAAAACATTTCATTGAGTACTAGTATATAATTACCATGAAACATATTTGCATCACTTACACAATATACACCCTTAAATATAGGAATGTGTAAATAGTTGATTTTAAAGCACTAACAATCTAGTCTAAGGTATGGTTATCCATCTTCTCTCCTCTGACTTTGCAAGAACATACACAGATAGTGGTAAGTAGATATAACAAGTAGGCTCCACTAGAATATTTTGTTCTTATGCTTTTTCAAGCTGGCTAGAATTAGAAATGCAAGTTACTCAAAATATTCATCAATTACAAGAGTATTCCAACTCAACTACTCTCTGTATGAAGACACATACCGTCTGCTTAAATCATGGGTGTATTTGCACCCTGTGGGAGGTTTGACTGGGAATTATCACAAGCTAACATTGGTAAGAGAATCAAACTGAAAAGTTCTGTAAATTAAAAGATTTAATTTCCTTTTTCAAATGTAGGCAACAGTTTTATCCTACACCTATTTGCTGAGCAGATCCAAAATAAAGCAAAGGAACTATAACATTAGCTTGCTAACACATCTCTAAAAATATTGAAAGGACATTTTTTTTTTTTTAAATTCACTCAAATGACATCTTCCTATGTGTTTCTTCTAACCAAAGAAGGTTAACGTATGTCATTTACTAGGCCAATGAAACACTGCCTGGATCAAGCTGACTCATTTGTGACACTCACTAGCTCAGTGGAATGGGGAAATAACCTGAGTCCTTCTTCGAAAAAAAATCTATTCATGAGAGCCTTTTTTCCTTCCATTCCAGAAAACCAGGCTGATCACAGTCTTCAATAAGCTTTTTATCCAAATGTTATTCTATTCACAGTAGTGAGGCTGCCTTAAGCAAAAAAGATGAGAGACATAGAAAACTTATGTCAGATGCCTTGGTATTTGCTTTGCCACTTTCACGGAATATAATGAATGTTCAGGACATCATTGAGACCCACAGTTGGATTCTATGCTGCAGCCTATCTCTCTTTTAAAATTCAGATTCTGAGGATTTTCTCCACATCTCAAATCTCCAACACATTGTATGTTCTGAAGTTTAGAGATATATGCTGAAAACTTTCATGGAAAAGATATTGCATGGCAACACATGGCTATGTGTGAAATATGTCTGAATTCTCTGCTCTATAGTTACTGAGCTTCATCCTTTCTTCCAGTGCTAGTGTGAAAAGAAGGAACTGACCTATTAAAGTTATCAGACTCAAAGGTAATGTGACAGGAGAACTGTGTCTTTTATCAGTGTAAACAAAAGAAAGAGTATTTTCAGTTTTAATCTAAATTCATTAGTGCCCCTGGATTTTGAGTCTTGTAGAGAGTCAGCTGGAGTTTATTAGTAATTTGTGGACTTCCCGTGGCACACACCTCTTGTATTATGTGCATGAGAAAAACACTGTTGTGAGCCCTGATTATTTTTAATTCTGTTCCTATCAGCTTAATTGTATATATTGGCATAACTTCTAATAGCACTATTGTTCTCAAAATACCATGTTCTTTTCCATTCTGTGTGCTATTTTTCTGTTTATGATGGTGGGCTTTTTGTTGGTTCTTGTATTTTGGGTTTTCTGTTTGGTTTTTGTGGTTGGTTAGTTTTTGGTTTTGGTTTTTGTTTTGTCTTTTTTTTTTTTTTTTTGGTTGGTTGCTTGGTTTGTTGTTTTTTGTTTCTTTGGTTTGCTAGCAAATCTTTCCTATATTTTTAGAGTTCTGTAAAGACCCACATTTGTCCCCTCTGTTGAGTACTTTCACCTGTAGCTGAAAATAACAAAAGCACACAACACAAGTCCAGACAAAGCTCTGTGCCTTGCAGGATTGATCTTTTTTGTTTTGTTCTGTTTCCTTTTGTTGTCTGCTTGCCAGTTCATTGCTAGTGCAGAGCATAGAATGCTCAATTTCTCCTCCATCTCCTTTTCACTACGCCTTCATTTGACAGGATATAAATTTCTGCAAAAGACAGAAAAACATCTGTATAATGCAGAAAAAATGCCACCACTTCCCTGTCTATAGGGTCTTGTATGAGAGAGTCTCTCACCACTGCTTATGGTAATTTTTCTATGCACTATAGGAAAATACAGACCAGTTAAAAGTAATAAAATCCTAAGCAGAAAATGGTGCTAGTTTAATTTGTGATGAGAGTGGGGAGGGGCCATTTATTTCTGAGCGACCTTGTAGAAAAACTTAGTTCTAGGCTTTCTGTGATCACAGACATGTGCTTGCCTACCTACTCATTTCTTAGAGATGGACAAAATTGCCTATGAAATTTTGAAAAACTCATTTTTCAGCAAAGAGATTTGGTTCTAAAGATGCTTCTGATGTTACTTTGTCCTGGTTTAGGCCAGGATAAAGGTGATTTTCTGGTCTGTACTTTTGCTTTCAGCTAAGTCTCTTGTAAGTAGTTGCACTTGCTGAAATTAACAGAAGTTTCTCAGACAGTATCTGCTTCTAGGACTGATAACACTCGATTTTTATAGTTACTGCTAGAGACTGGTATGCAGAACCAAGGACACTGCTCAGCTCTGAGGAACATTTTACCCTCCAGAAGGAATAAGGAGGTCCCACCTGAACCCCTCCTTTGGGGAGGACCAGACAAGATAGATGCCAGAATTGACCAAACAGAGTATTCCATCCCATACACATCATACTCAGTATGAATTTGAGGGATCACAAGGGTCAAACCCGGCTTCCTGCTTCCTTCCTGCTTCCTTCTTCTTCTTGCCCTCCCTGCTTCCTTCGGCATCCTGAGAGGATTCCGTCCGTCCCTCTGCCTGTGGTCCTGATCCATACCAGCCTGAATTGGTGTGTCCCTGCCTCCAGCTCCTGACTGCTACCGACTCCAGGATTCCAGCCTGGACTTTCCCAGGGCTGCCCTGCAGCCTCGGTGGTGACGTGAGAGTTACTGGGGAAAAGGTGGGAGGAACGTGGTATCAATTTTCCTGTATAGTTGTATATATTTAGTAATTTTTCCTATTTATCATTACTGTTTCATTAAAGTTCTGTAGTTTAGTTTCCAACCCGTAAGTCTCTCTCCCTTATTCTCTCTCTCTCTCTCTTTCCTTTATCAGAGGAGAGAGAGATTAATATATAAATTTGTTACTCGGTTTAAATCTGTTGTTTTGCTGGGCCAGGGTTAAACCGTGACATACTTATTTTCAAAATAAACAGGGTCATATAAAAAGGATTTTGAGGAGAAAATATCTCTCCACTTTGAAAAAAACACTAAATTCTGTGATTAAGGACTAGTATCTTGTTGTTGCCATGTGTAAGACTGTATTCCATATCTTTCATACTTTGAATTCAATATATCTCATCTTTTATTTAGGAAATCATGTTTGTGCCTGAAGTTTTCTTAATTACTCTGAAGGAAAATTTGGATTTGGTTTGTAAAGTAGGTGTGCTCCATAAAGGCAATAAAAACATTAATTAATTTGTTGTGTATTTTAAAGAGGGAATATTTTATATTTTCACTGAATTTTCAAAGAGTTCTCATCAGTTTAATATAGTAAAAAAGTCATTTAGACTGGAAAAGACCATTAAGATCATTGAGTCGAACACTGCCAAGTCCACTACTAAACCATGCTCCTGAGCAGAACATCTACACATCTTTTAAATATTTCCAGGGATGGTGACTCAAGCACTACCCTGGGCAGTCTGTTCCAATGCCTGATTCTTTCAGTGAAGAAATTTTACCTGAAATTCATAACATACACATAGCATAAGCATCGATATGAAATGCCTGGTGTTGTACACTGTTATGGAAACTTTTCATATGCAGGAGTACCTTAGTATTTTAGTAATCCTGGTTCTGGAATGTAGAAATGGATGTAACATTTTGAAACTGGATCAGTTGCATGTTAATCAGAACTCTTTCAACTATGGGATGAGGGGCTTATGGCATATGTCCACAGACTTCACTTTCTCATTGTGTAGTTCAAGTAATGGATCAATTTTTAAGTAGAAGTGTGTCAGTGCCGGTGCTTCAGAATGTGTTTGGATTGCTTACTAATGTCTTACAAAGGTAAAAAAGAATCCAAGGTTATTTAGTACTTCTACAGTCTCTTTATTAGATGTTCAGATACTTGTGTTTGCTTTTATTGGAGAAGTACCTTTCTGTGCAGTAGCACAGAAAGCACTGTTTTTCTGTTCTGTCTTAAATACTTTCATGTAGCTAGGCAGCTGAGAGACGGAAAATTTATTTTAAAATCTACATTGCACAGTTAGATATTTGCACAATGTTCTGCTGCTCTGAATATTTATCTTTGACCTTCAGCAGTTACCAAGTACATAATTCTCCATCTTACTTAAAATGAAACACCCAAGAGATGGAAAGAGGGATCCAATAAGTCTAAATTACGTGCATGACCTAGCTAGAGAGCCAGTGAGGGACATAATGGCATTTCTTTGTGGAGATGTCCTCATTTCTGATTTGTTTCAGTTAATATTCATCTGAAAATTTTGAAGGTGAAGTCTTGCTGCTTATGGTGAAAGCATAATTCAAGGCCATAAATATACTGGTGATCTTTCAAACAATCCCGCTCACTGTTTCATGATATTCTTTCAAAAATGTAGCTTTTTATATTTATTTTTAAATTTCTGTATTATGGTCCAAGTGCAGAATGATAATAATACTTCTGTTAAATAGAGCAGTGAAAAAACTGTTGAAATGAAGATCATCCTTTGCCTTTTGTGATCCCTTTTTATTAAGTTCCTCTTTCTCAAACACAGTGAATTGTTTGGCAGTGTGTTTTTGAGTCTTCATGTGTGTGTTTTCCAAGAGTAAAGGAAACCGAGTGTCATTCTTGAGACACGAGAAAAGTGTGGCCGTTTCTCTTGGGCAGTCAGACCTCATCTTTTTGTCTCCACCTTAAAAATCATCTGGCAATCTATGCAGGTGATAAATCATGGGTGTTCTATGATATGCTGAAGAAATATTGTCTCAGTTTAGCAATGGTATTCCTCTCTTGCTCCAGATTTCTGCAGTATTAAAATTTCTGCAGTCCGGATATGCAGTGAACTTACATAATGAAGTCAAGTGCACAGGTGAAGTGAAATGTATATATTTATGAAAAGGCAGAGAATAAAGAAAATTTCTCAGTCACAGCTTTTCAGTATGTGAAATAATGCATAATACAGATAATAATACAGAAATATTAAGACAAGATGTAGGCACAGTTCACAAAAGAAACTGCAGGATGGTGTCCCTAGCAAGGCAGTATAGCAGTGTTTTGGTTCCCCTTGGTTTTTGTTTTGAATGGCAAAGCAATTACATGTGTTCTAAATTTTAAGTATATGCTTGTCTCTATTTGGCGAATGCTTGACTCCATGTTTAAGGCCAAATATATGTATAGGTCCTGCAAACTGAAAACCACATTAGTATCATAAAATTATTAGTATTAGTATGTAGTACATAGTGCAATTAGGGATTAATAGTACAATTAAGTATTAGTACAATAGGGAGAAGCTTTTTGTTTCTAGTAAATAGCTGCTGGAAAGCCTGAAATACTTTTAATGTTTTTTCAACAAATGCTTTTCTATAGGCACAGCTTAAAGGAAGGTCTGTGTCATAAATTTTGGAAGAAAAAAAACCCAAAAAACAAACAAAAACCCCCACCAAACCAAACTAATTCTTCATCACAAACACCACAGAATCACAAAACAGCTGAGACTGGAGAGGACTTCTGGATGTCATCTGGTCTCACTCCCTGCTCAAGCAGGGCAACCTAGAGCCAGCTGCCTAGGGCCATGGCCAGGCAGTTTTCTTTTTGAGTTTCTCCAAGGAAACTTCTCTTCACAGCCTCCCTGGGCAGCCTGTGCCAGTGCTCAGTCATCCTCACGGTGAAAAAATGTTTCCTGGTGTTCAGAGTGAACCTCCTGTTGTGTAAGTTTGTGCCCATAGCCTCTGGTCTCATGTCACAAGGCACAAGAAAAAAAGGGTGTGGATCCATCTTTCTGCATCCTAACTTCAGGTGTTTATATACATTGATGAGATCACTCTGAGCCTTCTCTTCTACATATTGAACAATCCCGTCTCCATTAGTCTTTCCCTGCAAGAGAGTTGCTCCACACCCTCCATCATTTTGCAGCCTTTTCTCTGGACTGTCTTAAATATGTCCTTGTCTTTCTTGTACTGTTATCCCCAGAACTGGACACAGTGCTTTCATTGTGCTCTCACCAGCACTGGGTAAAGCAAAAGCGTCACGTCTCTCAGTCTGCTGGCAATATTTTGTATATTGCAGCCCAGGATACAACTCAGCTTCTCTACAAGGGCATATTTCTTGCTCACATTCAGCTTGGTGTCCACCAAGACCTCCATGTTCTTTTCTGCCAAGCTGTTTTTCAGCTGGATGTCATCCCTTGGCCTCCCAGCATCATACAGCAAGAATTTCTGGGGTTTGGTAGTTACAAAGAAATTTACTATAAATATGCCTTAAAAGGCAGTATTTATAGAGAGATTTCTAATAAACTGTTATAAGGAGTAAGTTCCAATGTTTTGTGCAAATCCACTTTGACAAAATCTACTGGATAATTGTTCAGGAAAGAATGGGAGCATTATAACAAGCTTAGCAGTTGAATTTTCTTCTAAAATGGTATATCAATATCCAAAACATACTTATATTTGTTTACAAGGTCTTCCCAAAATGGTAATTTTTTTTTTTTTATACTATTATGTAAATTTCCCTTTCAGGAACTTTAAGGATGTTTGGAAAATAATATGTTACTATTAAATATTAATATTAATTACCCACCCACAGGTCCCCTTTTTATCATCTGGTCTGTCTTTGTGCTCCCTGTACATACTCATCATTCACACACTTGTCCCACAGGCATTGCACACTCATGGGTCCCCCAGATACCAGCATGGACATTCCACCCACCCAATACTCCAGCCCTGACTCAGGGACCCTTGGTCAGCAGCTGACCCAGATTGAGGTTTGCCAGCAGGTACACATGCATACCCCACATATGCCCAGTTAGGGGAAGGTATAGACACTCAGTTCCTGCAGCAGCTGGTGCTGGGCATATAGGCTGTGTTCTGTGGTCCTGCTTCTGCCCCAGGGTTGAGCACCTCACTCACCTAGCTCACACCTGTCTCCCCAGTGGCTGGTTTCAAGATATGCACTGTTCCCACCCCATGGCTGGAGGTTAAAACTCCCAGCTCGGTCCAGTCATTGGTGCTGAAACCCCACATGATCCTGTAGCTGAAACCACAGCCCAGGGGCACTCACACCCCTGGCCTGACTCTAGTAGGTGCCACCAGTTTTCACTCACACACAGACAGATTGCATTGGCAGCTGACAACTAGTCCTTTCAGCACATACACATGGGACAGAGAGATTGTGCAGAAAGATAGTTAAGAAAAAGATATAATAAGAAGATACAAGAAGATAGACAGACTGCAGTGATAAGGTGCCAGACATGCACACTGGCTGGCCCTGTTTTACACACAACTGACCCATTTTATACTCTTCAATATATAGAGAATATAAAATTATATACTCTTCAATATAAAATAGAATCATAAAACCATAGAAATGTTTTGGTTGGAAAAGTCCTTAAGGATAATCAAGTCCAACTTTTAACCCAGCATTTCCAAGTCCACTGATAAATCATTTCCCTAAGCCACTCTTCACTTCTTTTAAATACCTCCAGGGATGGTGACTCCACCACTTCCCCAGGCAGCTTGTTCCTGTGCCTGATAACCCTTTCAGTGAAGAAATTTTTCCTAATACTTAGTCTAAATCTCCCCTGGCACAAACTGAAGCCATTTCCTCCTGTCCTATTGCTTAGGAAGAGACCAAAATCCACCTTGCAGGTTGTAACCTGCTTTCCGGTAGTCATAGAGAGCAAAAAGGTTTTCTCTCAGCCTCCTTTTCTCCAGACTAAACAGCCCAGTTCCCTCAGCTGCTCCTCATAAGACTTGTTCTTCAGACCCTTCACCAGCTTTATTGTCCATGGTCCAGCACCGTGATGTCCTTATTGTAATGAGGGGCCCAAAAATGAACACGGTACTTGATGCGAGGCCCCACCAGTAGTGAGTACAGGGGGACAATAATTTCCCTGGTTCTGCTGTCCACACTATTTCTGATACAAGCCAGGACACTACAACAAGCTTCTACCCCTCTGTTCTTCCCTATTTCCTCTTCCACCTGCCCATATCTCATGAAGCTGTATAGCTCTATTGAGTCTCACACCCATCCCAGCCTAGTATCCTCCTGGTTTTACAGTCATACCAGTTAAAAAGTCTAGGCTGATCTTGGAAGTGGTATCAATAGCTGACTAATTAGTGAGAGTGATAAAGTTTGTTTCTTGTGATTATCTCCATGGGTTTTTTTTTCAGTTCTGTGTCTGCATCTTTTGTTTACAGTTTTTCCTTTTTCCCCTTAGTTTTCCAGTTGACAAGATCCCCAATCAGATAACTACGCTGAAATAAACCTTCTCATGCACCATGTTGTCATTGTCTCTTTTAGCATTTGTTGGTGAGATTTGTGTTTCTGTGTGTTCCTGTTTATGGCTTCCTCCTCTTCTTATCCCATGTTGCATTGAAATAAATCCTTGACCAGATACCCTTAGGAGAGCAGATACTCTTCTATATACCCTTATACAAATGTATTGTGAAAACAACTATTTGACTTATCAGTCAAATGACAGAGCAGTCCCAGTGGGACTCAGGCTCTGAGATTCAATAACAGACCTTGTGGATTTCTTGGCCAAAAGTAGAGGCATCCTAAAACTCCTGCCTGTCCCTTAAGGGACTGAAGGAGAGTAGGTAGTCAGTAAGCCCTTCAAAATGTGTAACATCTGCCAAAATTGGAGACACTTTGGAAATACGGTTAATAACTTGCAACAAAACAATACCACATTATAATAATATCCATATGGTATAACTCAGTACATCAAGCCAGATGGTATAGTAACACTGTATATGACAACCTGAAAATATCACATGCAAACATAAAAATTCCAGTTGATCCTTCCTCACAAGGTTCAGGCAGTGGTGAGGGCTCATTGCTTTTTTTCTAAGATTTCTATCTTGCCTCTACAGTGAAGGTACTGCAGACTACAGTCAGGAAAATGGTGTTTGCCTCTAGTACACAGGTGTTCCAGACCAAACATCAATAGTAAATACATCGATACTAACAGAAGCACAAATTAACAGAGTCAATTTCTGCCTTTGCATGTATAGGCAGAATCAATATTGTCATCCTCTTGGTTCTTGAGTTTAGTTCTTTACATTTCTGCTGGGCAGCAGGGGAAAACAGAGAGGTGAAATGAAAATGAGATGATAATTTGTTTTTTCCAACTATTTCACCAGCTTGAAACACGGTGTTAAAACTGCCAAAATATGGTAGTACAGTGCAAGGTATTGTTGATAACACTAAATTATTTTGGCTTAAAGCAGGTTCTGCAAGAGGTAGTAAGTGTCAACCATAACTTGTCATCATATGATACTCAGAAGGATTATTGTGTCTACTAAAAATTATTAATATGGATGAACTGCAGGGTAATAATGCATTTCTTACTGTGTGAAGGTGTTATGTTATCACTACCAAATTGTCATCCAGGTGTGGGTAAACTTAAAACCAGGAAAGTAAATCTTATGTAATTTTCTAATTTGCATTTATGTCTTTACAGTTATATTGCCTTTTGCCTCGGATGAACCCAAAATGCCAGTTTTTAGTTGCAAACCTATTTTAAAAATATGTAATTTTGAAGAAAATTATTTGTGACTGCAGACTCAAGTATGTATTTTGTAAATTTCCTTCACACCAAAACGTGTAGGTCCTTCAAAACAAAAAACAGATAGTTAAAAAAGTTGTACTGTAGTTATTTTCCAGGTATCTTGCTCAGAATTTACAGTAAAATAAGGAAAATTTAGAGTAATTTGTGGTTTTAGAGTATGCTAGTCAAACAGTTGAACTGAAGATGCAATACAAACTTTCCCATAGAGTTATGAAAACTCAGGGGGAAAGGACAATGACAAAAGACACCATAGATACACTTTCAACATGAGACCTCCTTGTCCCAATAGTAGCTTGAATGCAGAAGGCACAATAGTCAGAACTATTTACATTTACATCTTAATTTACTTCTGATTTCAGTGCATGCATCCCTCTATACAGGAGGTCCTAGGCTGCTGTATCTATCTTGTCATAAAACCCATTGCTAACAGGATTTCACCAGCCCACCCATAATGCATTTGCCAGTTTTTTCCTCATCTTTCTCAAACTGACATTTAGGTCTTTGTCATATGCATCAGCACATCTGTGTGCCTGTCCTGACTCATCTGCCTTTCCCATAATTCATAGAACAAATTGTGGATATTGCCTTTCACTTCCGATTGTGCGCCATCATATTTCTACTTGGTCACACTGAAGTATTTCACACAGACATATTCTAACAAGCTCATTCCTTGCTGCCTTTCAGGTCCCAAACAAAGGATGCTGAGCAGGAGTGGTATGGAGTTTCCTGTGTGTGACAGATTTTCTTAGTTCCAGCTGATGCTGGAACATTCAGCAGAGCCTTTCTACTCTCTTTCACAGTAAGTGTAAATCTATAGTTTCCTAAGAAGAGTTACACTTAATTAAACAAACATTTAGTTCGGATTCAAATGTTTAAAACATCTGGGGCTGATTCTTATGCAAGAAGCTTATCCAGTTAGAATTAAAGGGCATGCTATGTGAACGGCTTCCAACAGGTGGAAATAACTGCAAGGAACATATGGGATGCAATGAATATAATAAAAATGAACATACTTCCTGGGGTGTTATTGACTTGTAACTGCATCAGATTACATGAATATTTGCATGGGCTCAGGACAGGCTGGGAAAATTTTACAGATTTCATTTGGTACCTTTGTCACTTTCAGAATCAGAGACTTAAGTTCAGTTTTAAATAGGTAACTCATAGCAAAGTTGACAGGAGTTAAATTTGCTGGCAGATCCCCCACCTACTTTTGGAAGTTCAGTGTCTGCTGAGTACTTTCGATTTATTTCCATTCATTCAGCTATCAGAAGTGCAAGATGTAGACTCTGTTTCCCTATTAAACACTTATTCCTCTTCCAAAGGGTTGCAATAAACAAAATATTGAATGATACAGTCTTACAAAAAGGTAGTGTAGTTGAAACATATACAATCCTACTTCCAGGGTTTTAGTGCATGTAATAGAATATTCTTAATGTAATAAAGTCTACAGTTCCAGCCCAGGACTATATGCATTATGTAATACATAGACAACATCAGCATGCCAGCTGTTCATGATAGTGTAAAAGAACTTCTATACAAAAGACAGACAGGGACATAAAAAATGAATGCAGCTAAAAATGAGGAGTTTTATTCCTCATAGTTGTTCAGAAACAAAAAAATAACGTTTACCAAGAAGTGGAAAAAAACTTTCCTAAATATTGCATGCATTCTAACCTTCCAGGCTCTTTAACAGAGATGATCACTGTACTATGAGTTGTATTTGGCATGGTCCAAACATTTTGCATGGGTGCTTTACACCTTTAGCTTTTTTTTTAGTGATCCTTTACTCTCCCACCCTCACAATCAACTACTGGTATCCATTGTCAGTGTAATGCCTCTTTTCCTCAAGTTGCATTTAATTCTCTTACACAAAGGTTTCCTTTTATATGCACAAAATCATAGAAAGAACAGTTCTTATTGGCCCTGGAAAACTGATGAACAGAACTTCTACACTCAGGCACCACATCCCATCTTATTTCCTATCTGTTCATGTGTTTTCCTTGCAGAACACCCTTTCAAGAGACACAGTACAGAGTATCTATCAATGTTGGAGATTAATCCCCCCGCTAAAAATAAGGATAAGTGAAACTCTGGGCACACAATGAAAAACTATTTTTATCATGAAGGAATGGTTCTGATTCTATAGCATGGGTAATTCTGGCCTATGTTTTTTTCTTCTGGACATTCTTCTTTTCTTTTGCAACTGGATACATTAATCTGTTTATGTACAAGACTGCTGAGTACTCACGCTAGTATCTATGCCACAGGGAGACTGGTGTTCGCTACAGATCTGTCAAGCCTGGTGGGTATTGCAGTCTCTTTTCACAGTGAGGAACTGCACTTCTGTAATTCAGCTGTTTGTCGAGAGACTTGATGACTAGTACAAAATGAAGGCTTTTCTATAGGAATTTGAGATTCTGAGACACATAAGGACAGAATTTACTAACAGACCAACTCTGTATTACAGTTTGCTAAAATCCACATTGCTTGAGAGTCTTGGTAAGTATATGTATGTTTCTAAATATATGAAATAAGAATTGGTGCAGCTTGTGCTATCCTCCTAAATTTCTGTTTAAAAATGACCCTGTAGCAACATGTCTGCGGGGGATCTTTCTGAGATTATTTTGAGAGAAAGAGTGGTACATGAGATGTACAGTAGTAAAGTGAATAAAAGGATAAAATATGTTACTCTGGCTATACAGCTACTTTAACATTTTTTAGGCCAGCTCTCCTTCTCATGGCAATGTAGCTTAGCTTAGTCAGGAAATGTGCTAAATGAAAGAGATGTCACTGCAGTAACATACCACAGTAGTGTCAGTTGTGCCCAAGTAGCAGTCATGTAAAATACAAAATAAGTGCCAGCCATTTTAAAAGCAATGGCTATTGGAAATGAAAATAAAATCTACACCATAAAAATCAAGTCGCAGAACATTTTGAAGTGCTGTTTTATACAGAAAAAAAACAAAGAGAAAGCCATGGGTCAAAATCAATCAGTTTTAAAAAGATTACTGCTGGCATATTTGAGGGATTTCATAACCACAAGTCATTAAATTTAGAAAATTATTGTGATGTATTTTCAGTGGCTCTGTGCCACAAATTCTCAACCATTTCAAAGCAGAAATACAAGACAAACAGCATGTTTTATTACTTCCACTGATCCATACCTTTAAAACATCAATTTGATCATTAGCAAGGCTACTGAGAATTGGCTGCAAAAGACAAATATAGGTCACTGCAATCTGCTATGCAGGCAAATGCCAGGATGTATTTCTGCTCTTATTATGCTGCTTGTTTTAGAAAGTCATATCTCTGATGTAAGGCAAAAATTGCTAGAGCTGCAGAATTTGCGGAAGTGCTGTTTTGGCTTAAACCAATAGTTCACTTGGTCCAGTTTGCTTTTCTGACAAACAAGTAAGAGCCAATGCTTCTGAGAAAAGTACACAGAATTCTGTTATGCACAACTGCCCAGAGGGAAATATATTCCTGACCTCAGAAAGTTTAGTATTTGACTTATGCCCTAAGGCATAAACATCTGCATGCTGCAGATGTTTTATGCAGCTTGTTTTATAACTTGTTTTATGCAGCAGTGGATAATTTTAACATATTTCTCCTTTTTAATTCATTTTTAATAAAAAAAAATTACATTATCATATTTTGTGCCTAAGAACAGGCCAGGAGGCTCATAGAGGAAAAGTCCCATATCTCATTGTAGACTCTCTATATAAGAGTACCTTAAAACAATGGGCATGGCAAAAATGTATGTAGATTCATGGAATTTCAGCTTCTCAAGCAGGATGTGCAACATTGCCCTTTTATAACACTTTTTTAAGTTTTGGTTTCAAACTTCATGGTGTGATCTTTGGCAAGCAAGCAATATCCAGAACATACAGCTGTCAAAATGCTCTTCAGCCATGTGAAAGAGGCCACCTTCATCAGAGTCAACATCTGCCCATCACTGGAAACACATTATGTAAGATAATCCAAATTCCAGCCTGAACAAAATTATGTATCTTATGTTGGAAACAATAATTTGTCTTATTTTAAGAGTTCACTCATGATTTACTCAATCAAAAAGCTGCATACTTTAAACTGCTTACTATGGCTCTGAAGCTGCTAAAGACTCTATCTGAAGGTTGCTGGAAAAAATACTAGGCTAAGGGCAAGCTGAACCTTTGTATAACTTCATGGAAGGAGAGGGGAGAGTGCAGGAAACAGGAGAAACTTCCTTCCACTCATCCTCACATTGCACTCAAGGGAAGTCCCTCATCTCTGCAGAGATTTTGCATGCTGTGGAAAAATGTGCATTCTCAGACTGTCCCTAAACAGGGAGGCAGAGAGACGATGGAGCTTTTTGTCCATGTTGTACCCAGTCAGGGCTCCATACTGAGAAGGGGAGCCCTGGAGAGACAGCAGCCTTGCCCTGTCCCACTCTTTTTTTCCTCAGCTGACACAGAGCTCTGCTCTGATGGCACAGGGAAAGTCTATGTCAAGTAGAAACAGTCTAGTCCTGCAATAATTTAGGGAAACCATCCACTAGGGAAAAAGCTAGTATGATTTGCCAGGTTTTCAGGTGGCTTTATCACAGAGATGTTTGTGTAAGAGAGGGCTTTGTGTAATAAAACCACTATCACTGTCACATCCCTATTTCCCCAGCTAGGGAAAGAAATAATTTCCTGTGTTTACCTGTTCAAAGTAGAGTGATGGCTGACTTTGAAGATTAAAGACAGACACGAATTTCTCCAGTATATTTCTAATGTGGCCATAAAATGGGAAGTAGAATAAAAAAGAATACAGACAACAAGTTTAAACTCAAGTTTCAAAATCTCATTAAAGAAACTTTGAGGGAACATTTTGCAAAATGTATATAAATTCAGTTACCATGTATATCTGTAAACCAGAGAATTAAAACAACAACAACAAACAAAAACAAGTGGGGAAGAGAGTTTAAAATATCTGAAAAATTATAGAACATATAGTACTAGTTCATTCCACTGAACTAATATATATCTTGTCTGATAAGCTTGAGGGTTAGAACTAGATGATCTTTAAAGTCCATTCCAACACTTCTATGATATTGTACATTACTGCATATGAAAAATTTTCTCTAAAAATATTTGGTTAAGCCTACATGCCCAGTGTCACATTTCTTGAAATTAGGAAGAAAAACCCTTTCCTGTAATTATTTTGTTCCTAAATTCTTTGAAATGGTTATGATATAAAATTGATTGGCCCACTGTTGTATGACCCAAAATAAATCAATCAAATAAACAAGCTCATCTCATCATGAACAAATTATTATCAGATTCCTCCTTAAACTATGTTGTTGGATGAATCTACATAAATAGTACACAGTCTGAACTTCAGAGAACTTTAATTCAGAGTTTCAGAGCATTTCAAATCTTTTGATCTAGGAGAGAAAAAGTAATTTGTGAGTCTATAGAAGTGGTGATGGCAATTATAGGGAAATTAATATATGCTTCTTCCTCTCTTCAGAAAATAATAGCTTCTTTAAAAAGCATTAGAATAAAATAGAAAATAGGTAATTCTGTACACAGTGGTCCTACTAAATAATGAATTATATAGGAGCAGCTGAGATGAACTCCTAGATAAATTAAAGTAGATGAAGATATCTTTAAGACACTGATTAGGTGACCCTTATTGAACTCAGTTCAATAAAGCCTGCTAAAAGGTCTTTTAATTTTCTCTGCAATACCACAAAAATATTATATCTTCTTCCTAAATAAAACCTACCACTTAAAGAAGCACTATGACTTTTGCAAAGCAGAATTAGAAACAGATTCCCGTTATTTTTGACATTTTGTTTCACATATGCTTAAATGGAATAATATCACACTTACATGAACATCTTACCTGTGTGAAAAAATTTTCTTTCAAATTCCATACGTCTTGTACATACAAATGTAGTAAGTGTATGTAAGAAAATACTGCAATGTTAATTTTTTAAGGTAAGTAGGCATGACTTGTGTACACATTTAAGTATTTTATGGTAATAATTATCAGTTTATGACTAATTAATAAAAGGAAGAGAAGTGCTTCCAAGGCATTGTAATGATGTTACTAAAATATCATTCTCACAGAACAGAAGTGTTGTCACACAATGGTGTCTTGATTTGGTCACAAATATTTGCCACCCAACTGATAGCCAACGTGTAAAGTGGAAAACATTGTTTAAAAGGATGTGATAATAATATGAGAATAATATGGCAGGATATGCATATTTTATGGCATGGAGTTCTGTAACTGAGAAAGTGAGGCTCCCTTTCTATTAGTAGAATGTTGATTAATATAGTTATTGAGCCCAAGACATGACTTACCTCACTCTAAAGTAGAATCCCACAAGGTTCTTTCTTGTCTATCAAACAAGCAGTTTATAGATTAAATATTCCTAGATTGACAGTCTTACATTGCAAAGCAAGTGTAAAAACAATAACAATGAAGCCTCCCCAAAACAAACAAACAAACAAACAAATAAATTAACAAGATATCATTAATTTACATGATTTACAAATCCATAAATTCACATCTCTAGTTTTGTAAAGGAACATATTTTGAAAGTTCAGATTCACTGTATTATTTTAAGACCTTGTGTCCTTATTTGATTTCTTCCAATATGTTGTAAAATATACAATATGTTACAAGAAATCAAAAAAGGTAAGGGCACATACCTGTTACATTACATGTTATATGCAAGAATTATTATGAATTCTGCAGCTTGTCAATCAGGCAAGGAATAAGGAGATTAACTTTTCAGGTTGTTAACATCTAATTAAAGAAAGTATAATTCTGGATTTGAATTTGGCAGTACGTGTTTTATGTTTTCTTCACTATGTTAAATTTGTTTGTATATGAAAACTTTAAATTTTAGTTTAATAATTAGTTGCCAGATATTTTCAAAGCTAACAAAATTCTTATCTTAATGAGGAACCTTGCAAAGTAATAATGTAAAATGCAGAAAAAGGGTACACATACACATATATTTTCATTCTATTCTAGGTCATTCTAGGTATACTTCATTTGAAATATCTCTGGATCAAACACGAATCAAAGTCTACAACCTTCAAGCTTTTGCTGATGGTTAGCTAAATGAATCTGCACACAGTAGAATATGTAGATTTTTCCATGCAGACCTGCACACAAATTAGTTCAATTTCTATATAAGTATTGCTTAATCAATCAGCAATGCCCCAGAGGCCAGTTATGACTGGTACAGAAATTCATTTTTAAAGGAGAGTAATGTTTTATCATTATATTTATGTCAGGATTACTCTGACAGGTTAATTTCAAAGATAAGTTATTGAGCATTCAGGCATATTTGTCAGACAGAAAAATGAAAACATTGTGTATATTCATTTTCCTAAACAAGAAGACATAACTATTGAAGAGTTGGTAAGGGCTGACTTTGAAAACATTTGCTGTGATATGTGTCAGGAATTTCTTAATGTTCAACCATGGAGAGAAATAAAAAGCAAACATGAGCCTTCACTGAACCAATAACCAAAGTTCTGTGGATTTCCCAAGTTCCAGATTGTACTTATGAAGTTCTAGCTCTCTGGGTTACAGAAAAATCATCAAAACCAGAACACATCTCATTTTTTTGCTTTTGAGGCATTCAGAAATAGATTTTTCCTTCACACTAATCACACAGATAAAATGGTCTTCAAACTGTTTAGCTAAATCATTCCTACATAACAGCATCCAAATATAACATCCAATGTGGTACTTCACTGTGTTCTCATGAGGCTTAGTTAAACACAGGGATTCTCTGAACTAGATGTCAGGACTGTGATAAGCCCATGTGTCTAAACATAGTCAGTTCTTCACCTTCCTTAGAAGGCATGTGTGCAAATGCTAGTCACAGACACATTATTTAGCTCTTTTGTTCTCTACCTTAAAGCTTTAAATAATTCTCAGGTGCTCATTAGAGATACTCATTTTTCACAAGAGGATTGCTGAATGAGATGAACCAGAAAAACAAAAACATTACTCAGTTTCCAAGAATTCAGAAAATAACTTCTGAAGGCCTCAGCTCAAAACTTAGTATCAAGGCATATTGTCTAATGAGTGCTGAAAAGTAATTCCATAAAAATCAGCTCTCATCCCAGGCATATCATAATGGAAGTACCTATTAGGAGTTTTCAAATATTTGTGTAATATTTATACCTGCTAATGGTGATGCTTGACTGCATAGAAAAAAAGTAACCATACAGAAAGGAAATAACTTTCCCTACAAATGTACACAAGTACCATACATATTTGTTTTATGTCACTGTCTAGCCTGTAATTCATTAGAGCTAGGATTCCATAAGATTTAGCACTAAAATAATTTTTCATTTATTACGTGTAACTTTTCTGTTAAGATTCAATCAATGTTAGCTACATATAGGCAACAATATCAGGACCATAAAAAAGACAAAAAAGAGAACAAATAAATATATCAGGCAATGTGCTTTGCATAATATTGCAAGTGTTTTTGCTACTGAAAAATTTGCAAAATGGACAGGTTTGTAATCTTAGTTAAAATGTTTGGAATCACTAGGTACAGGTTTCAAAAGCAGAACTTCTACATACATTCACAAATATTCATCACATTGCAACTTTCCAGTGAACTTACTTGCCTTTGCAATTTAGAAAATATTCATGTATCTTGAGATCTGGATTAAAATGAGGTTGAATGGGCCTAGAAGAAATATTCTTGAAGTTGACTTGTTGAAGTTGTTCAAGATGACTTGAACATTCACTGCCATTTTCTGAGACATCTGTAAAACTTCATCTGTTTATCTAGAAACTTGACATTGCATATAACACATGTAACCGTAAAGTGAAAGGAGAAAGCTATGGATAGAAAACAAAATGAGAGGATTAAATGCAGAAGTTCCCTGAAAGGCATAGCTTTAGCTTTCATATCATCATCCTGAAGTCCTGATCCTATTGCTGCTTTCTCTGGAGCAGTCATTACTGACTTAAAAATTACAAACATACATTCTTTACACACACCTGGCATATATATATATATATATATATATATATATATATTAATTTTCTGACAGTATGTCAACAAGCATCTCTTTTGTGCATAATTACATGCACCAAACTGAAGATTTAGGTTCTGTTTGTACTGCTGTATTTTCAACTGCCATTCCTGCTTATGATAGTGTGAAATATAAGGACTCTGCGATCTCTATTTGATTCTTGATTTGAGTTATTTGCTTTGGACTAATTGACTCAGGACTGTCTATCCAGGGCACCAGGACAGCAGGACCTGTTGGTTTCTGCATCTGCATGAAGTGTCATTTCACCCTTCTATGGCTCATACACAGGGAGAGCCTGAGACATATGCTGTGAACTACAAATGAATTTCCAAAAAATCAATTTTATTTATATCAATTTCATTACTGATAAAAATACCATAAGCACTTTTAAATACCTACTTTAAACTAAATCAAGCATGGTCCAGTTCCATTGATGCTGTGACAGGGAGAGGAAAACATTTCTCCATATCATGTCTTCTTTCATGAAAATAGACATCGGAAACAAATGCTCCACTTGTGAAATGAGGCCTTAAACAGTTCTGTATACTGATGCAGGATGTATTTCATGCTCTGTGCCTATCATTTGCCTTGTGTATGTGCTGTAATCAGCAAAAGGTGTAACAATACATTTTGTTCCTGCTTGGAAGAGCAGAAAAGTGGCTCCCACAGCACATTCCAGCAACATGCCCTGAAGAATCTTACAGTAGGAAGCAGGCATTTTATTCAGAACATTTTGTGTCCCTTCTTTCTTTATCATTACTTGTGTCTATAATGGAAGCCAAAGTAATTTATTGCGTCTTCTTATCCCTAACATTATACATATAAGGAAAAAGCAGTCCTGCCCTGCAACAGAAAGGTCAGGATTTAGCATTGTAATTGCTGCTATAATTTTACCCCGATTCCATGGCTAATGAGAGTCAGTTGCTTTTGTGTTCACTGCACAATTGCAGAAGGCAAGATGGACTGAGTTTAGCAAAGAATTAATAATTGGATGATGAGGGCTTCTTTTTCATGTCATGTGGTACAGTCTTTTCTTATTTGGATCAACATTCAATTTAAAATAGATTTTTCTGTAGCATTTGCAGGTCAGTGAGCAAAAGCTTTCCTGCTTGAAAGGCAGGAGCAACTTTTTCTTTTCCAGTAATGTATATAGATCTCCATGGAGAAACAACTACTGAACATCTCCAGCAACACAGAAAAGCTGAATTTGAGTCAATTTTTGGCATAATAAGAAAAGAAGAGAGAAATGAATCATGCTATTGAGGGAAACTCCTGGAAAATATTGTAAAGATATGAATTAAAGATATTATTTTTTAATATGAAACAGCTATATAAATGTGTCTGAATACTGGAACGAGATTGATCTGCATAAGGCGATATTTAATGAAATCTTTTACAGAATTAACTCAGGAAAAGTCTGCTTACATGCAGGACTTTACCACTCTGGCTTCTTCTGATTTATCCATAAAGATCTAATCAGGCTTAGAAAAGCATCAGGATTTAGGCCAACAGAAGATCCTCTGAGAAGAGGGCATGAATGAAGGTGATGTCATTTGTCAGGAACTGGGGGATCTGCACAAAGTCAGACATGCTTCTGTGAGCTCATGAATATTAGAAATATTATAAAGGATCAAATCTAGGCTACTTCACAGCAGTAACAATAAAAATGGGAGAATACTGGGCAAGATAGATGCAGGAGGCATGATTTCTTTGCTCTTCCTTTCTGTGCTTCCAAACAGATATTTGAATAGAACAGCAGGTTATGATAGGTGTAATCTTGTCTGCATTCTCCATATGGTATTGGCTCCAGGACTTAACAGCACATTCCATCTACAAACTCAAAGAATGAACTGTACCAAGATGTGTTTCTTCTTCAACATTTCCTTCACCTCTCAACTGATCTGCTCACTCCCTCAGAAACACAGCAGTTCTCCAGCTATGCTACAGACCTCCTCCTGATTCACTTCCTTTTGTTCTCTTCGTGGTGGAACAAGGAAGCCTTTACTCAGTTTTGCAGAGGAAAAGAAGTGTGTTCAGCAAGTAGAAGCTGTACAAACAGCCTCTCTCTTCAGAAAAAAGAAAAGCAAGGAACCGATTAAATGATATCCTCTTGTGCATCAGCCTGAGTGTCATCTTGAATGATCTTTTAAGAATGAGTTTTAAAGCCTATTGAATTCATACAGTAATTAAATAATGAGCAGCACAAACCTGAATTTGTCCAGCCTACTCAGGAAAATGTACTTGATCTTCCTTCTGACTCAAAATGGGAGAATCACAAGAGTCCACTGTAGGTAAAATAAAGGCTTCGAGAAAACATGTGCATGTATTTATGGGGGGGGGGGAAGGAATGGGAGTGCAGAAAAGGGGGATTCTTGCAAGTAAATGAAGTCTCAGAGCAACAATGGCCTTATACCCATGTCATCTCTCAGAGAATTAAGCATTTTGATGAATCATGTTTTAACTTCTGTGTACTAGCACATCTAAATGACTCCTCATTTTCCAAAGAACTGTGAGTTAATTTTTTATTATATTATATTAGTTATATATTACATTAAATTACATTATATTAATCATGTTATGTAATTTTATGTTATATTATGTTATAGTTATTATATATTATATTAATTACTTTATATTACATTATGTTATGTTGTGTTACATTATATTTGTATATTATATATTTTATATTATAAATCATATATATTATAATATATTAATTATATGTTGTATACCATGTTATATATTGTATATTAGTTATATATTATATATTGTATACTCTATACTGTATACTATTATATATAATATACTATATATTATATATTGTATAAATCTTAATTTATTACACCTAAAGTAGCCAATAATTCATTTCATATAGATGTCTTCCTTCTGTTTTCTTTAAGAAACTGCAGTGTGTGGAATAGATCATTCTCTGAGGTAAAAAGCAAGTCACATTGCTTTATGACAGCTGAGAATGTGGCTTAGTTACTGTAAACTCAAGATTTGTATATTTAAATCTAATAAAATCAGAGCATGATTTAAGGTAATGAAAAACCCTTCTAGCATCAATGATAGACAAACAGAATCTTCATTATTTCAGTAAATGTGTAATTTATCACTTAGAATGATGCATGACTATTATAAATCCATAATGACACTTTGTCTCAAAAAGTAGTGATTTGTAGAAGGATTTAGGTGTCATTGTTGCTAATCACCTCAGCATGACCTTTTATCACAATGATGCAGTGAAGGGCCCTAGTACAACCTTCAGATACACATACATTCAGTAATACCAAAATGATTTTGTCTCTCTGCATAGCACTGGAAAAACTGCTAGAATACTGTTCCCCACTGAAGTGTCCTTGCAGCAAGCAAGTTAAGGTAACACACTGAACAAGAGGTACAAGTAGATGAAAAACTGGACATAACATAGAATCATAGAATCATAGAATCCTAGGGGTTGGAAGGGACCTCGAAAGATCATCTAGTCCAACCCCCCCTGCCAGAGCAGGGCCACCTAGAGTACATCTCCCAGGAACGTGTCCAGGCGGGTTTTGAATGTCTCCAGTGAAGGAGACTCCACAACCCCCCTGGGCAGCCTGTTCCAGGGCTCTGTCACCCTTACAGTAAAAAAATTTTTTCTAATATTCAACTTGAACCTCCTATGCTTCAATTTACACCCATTATCCCTTGTCCTATCACTGGTCACCACTGAGAAAAGCCTAACTCCATCTCCCTGGCACTCAGCCCTTACATATTTGAAAACATTGATGAGGTCACCCCTCAGTCTCCTTTTCTCCAAACTAAGGAGACCCAGCTCCCTCAGCCTTTCCTCATAAGGGAGATGTTCCACTCCCTTAATCATCTTAGTAGCTCTGCGCTGGACTCTTTCAACATGTCTGATGTAAAACTGTTTTTACTGAGGTAAGAAGTTGGTCACATCCTTATGCCATCAATACTGATGTGTTCTGCTCATGAAAAAGGAAGAATTTCTTGGTGTCACAGAGTGACAGCCTTAACTGCAGTGACCATGGAATAGTGGAGTTCAATATTTTAAGGGAGTGGGGAAAGGAGACCAGCAGAGTACAGATCCAATGCAAATTACAGCTGTACACATAGGAACAGAGGGATGTCAAACACAGGAGAAAATCTATTGCTCCAATGCATGTGATTTGCTTCCAAAACCAAGATTGGCCATCTAGCACAGTGGAGATGGATGTTTGAACATCTAAGAATATGAACCCTGATTTATGCAAAAAAACCCCAAACTCCTTTTTCTTATGTTGTGGATTGCCAGATTTTTAAATTTGGAGCACCTTAAGAAGGTTGTCTTTTAATTATACATGTAATACCATACTTAATAGAGAATTTGCAAAACAAAATTAACTACAAAAAAAAACCCAAAAAACCCTTCCTCAAAAATATCGCCTGTTTATAAATAAAATAAAAAAAAAAAAATCAGTGTTTATTTTCTTAACAACCAGAAAGTGTGTCAAAATAGGCTAGGTTTTTTCCTTTTTGGGCCACAGGATTTTTCAATATTTGCAAAATATTTAAAATTAGCTCAAAATACATTTTTGAGGAAATTATAGTATAACCCCACAAAGGTATTTTGTTTGGTTTTTTGTTTTTTGTAATTGTGAAAGTACTAAGTCTTTCACACAATCTGGTACGCATTTCTTCTTCCAACCTTGAACTTAACGTGAAGCTTTAAAAACCTGTATGTTTAAAACATTTCCATTTTTTCCTATGTGAAATTTACAGGTTTCTCAGTTGTTCATTAAAACAAATTCAACAGAATGTATGATAATTCCCCCTTTTTAATCAAAGAGGTTGTGCCAGTTTTCAAAAATACATTACAGTGTCAAGTAGAGTGCAATGAGCATAGAAAACAATTAGTTTCATATTTGGAGCAGAAATAATGGAAAACACCAGAATAGAAGAAAAAGATACTAACAGTTTAAGTTAGTATTTTCCAAGTAGATTATAAGATTACAGTCACAAAGACACCTTCAAATATTTTCTCCAAGTTACTTGTGCTTCTTTTAAAACTGAGAATTAGAACCTGTCATCATTCCTCAGTCAGGGCAATATTATTATATTACTATCATAGTGCTATTATTCAGATAGGTTATCAAAGACAGAACCGAACTGTCAATCAGAGATGCTAATCTTTGTCTAAAAACCTCTTTGTGAAGCTGGAATGTCAGTGAGCTGACCATGGTTAATTAGTCTAATCTTTGATTTTGGACATCTTGTGCCAGCATCTGTGCACTTTCAAAATATATTCGGAATTGTTTTTCTATAATAATCTATTATTTTCATGACAAGCTATTACTATGAAACATTCAAAGTGAGTTTTAATTGACAGAAACAAAACTTAAAACCAATTAATCTTTTTGTTTGGACTCAATATAATGCTTAAGCAATGAGAAAAGGCAGTGTGTGAGTAATGAAGCTATAATTCACACCTTGTGCATGAGTAGGTACAACACTGGAGTCTGAATATTGTTAAATTCACAAGGTGTGAAATATTATACCATAAGTCAACAACCAATCAGCTCCTAATTAAACAGAAAAAAAAATTCTAATTGAAACAGTGTACAAACAACAGCAAAAAGCAAAATTCACACTACCAACTTGGTAATTTTGTGTAACATTACACAAAAACAGAGGAGTTTCTACATATACATTACTGACGCAGAAAAGATAAACAGCAATTTCCTATGGGTTTTCAGAGGATTCAGGAGCTGCCTGCTGTCACGCCAGGTGAGCTCTGAGGGATTTACACTGTGTTTGCTCTCAGCTGTTTGTCAGCTGTTGTGAGATGCATTGGTTGGTGCTCTAGCAGCAGCTGGATGCAGAGGTACTCTGACCTGGGGGAGCTAGACAATTTGTGCCGAGTAGAAAAGCACTGAGGGGAAGATCTAAAAGTTCTAAATTTTGAGGATGTGAGTGACAGGTGATTTGGTAACCAGAGGGTCTTCCCTACCATGTCCTTCTTTTGTATTTATAACTGGCCGCCGAGTCACTGATTACTGCTTGACATCCAGCAGTCAGCGTCTGCGGGTATTTTAAAAATATTGCTTCATTTAACATTGTTTAAAAACATTTTAAAAACTCTTCATTCAGGCTTCCGCTCACAGAGAGGATAAAAAGCTGTAGAAGTTCATTGGTTTTTTGAGGGTTTTCAACATATCTTCTCAAACAGTTTCCTAAACTACTTCTTTGCCAGTTCAGAATATTTTAATTTGAAGTTTTGTGCAAGTAATATTGTTGTCTAGTAAGGTTTACTTATTCTTTCAATGAGGTTGAAATTATTGTCCCTTATTTAATTTCCTGCATAACCAAACAAAACCTGGTGGCAGTTACATTTCACTGTCAGCTTTGAACAATCATAAACTCTTTAATTTCTTTTTCTGTGGTGTATGTGTGTTTGAGTTTTCATAAGGAAAAGATTTTTTCAGCTACTTCAAAGAAAATATTAACCTTCAAAGTTCAAAATGCATTTGAAAGTATTTGATTTGTGATGTTCATTACATGGAAAATTTCACTAAAACCAAGATTTATCTTACAGGAGAAATGAAGTACTCAGAAGTTACACTGGTAGGACTCTTAAGTGTCTTAATGCACCTAGAATTCTATAGATAGACTGCAAAAAGTTAATACTTTAATAAATATATCTGTTAAAATTTTGAATCTCCTATCTACTTCTGAGCAATGAAAGAACATTTGTTGAGTGATGGAGGGTATTTCTGGTTTTAGTAGAAAGCAAGTTTGGAAAAACTGTATTTCTGTAAGAGAAATTTGGCAAAACATTAAATATCATTATGCATGCTGAAGAATTTTGCTGTGTGGCCTTTCTTCAATCTTAATAACAAATTGTTATAATTGTAAATAATTACAAAATTATGTAATGGGTTTGAAATTTCATATGTAACTAACCTATTAAACAAGAGAAAATTATATTTTTACAGCATCACTGAATCACTCTGTTGTATAAGACCTTTATGATCATTGAGTCCAAGCAGGACTTCTACATGTCTTTTACACACCTCTAGGGATGGTGATCAACCACCTCCCTGGGTAGCTGATTGCAGTGTTTAAGAACTCTTTCAGTAAAGAGTTAAACCTTCCCTGGCACAAATTGAGGCCATTTACTCTTGTCCTGTTACTAAGCAGAAGGAAGACACCAACACCCACTTCTCTACAACCTTCTTTCAGGTAGTTGTAGAGAGCAATAACATCTCCTCTCAACCTCCTTTTCTTCAGACTAAACAACCCCAGTTTCCTCAGATTCTCCTCAAAAGACTTGTTCTCCAGATCCTTCACCATGCTTGTTGCCCTTCTCTGGACTCTTTCCAGAACCTTGATGTTTTTCTTGTAGTGAGAAGCCCAGAGCTGAACACAGGATTTGAGGTGCAGCCTCAGCAGTGCCAATTTTAAAACTTGAAGAGGGGAGATATAGATTAGATGTGAGGAGGAAACTTTTTACTATGAGGGTGGTAAGACACTGAAACAGGTTGCCCAAGGAAACTGTGGATGCCCCCACTCTGAAAGTGTTCAAGGCCAGGTTGGATGAGGCCTTGAGCAGCTTGATCTAGTGGCAGGTGTCCCAGCCCATGCAGGAGGGCTGGAACTAGATGATCTTTAAGGTCCCTTTCAACCCAAACCATTCTAAGCTGCTAGGATTCATCAAGCAGGATCTGCTTTTCATGAACCCATTCTGACTGAGCCTGATAAACTGGTTGTCCTGCACGTGCTGCATGATGGCACTCAAGATCAGCTGCTCCACAACCTTCCCTGGTGCTGAGGGAAGTGGTTTTATGCTCACTGAATACAAAAAACACATTCAATGTTTCAAGACAACAAGCATAGCTGAGGTAGGTTTCAGCATAATTGGTGACTAGTTGGTTGTTTTGACAGAAAGGGTTTATAGATAGTTATCTAACCTCTGTCCTTTTTTGGTAAAATATCTTTAGAAACAAAAACCTGCAACTTAAAAAACCCACAATCATTTAGCTGATCATACCTTAGGATGTTACAGAAATTTCAATGCATCTTATCAGTTAAAATCTGCATAATGGAACACTTAAGTGTTACAAGACAAGAGCCAGGAACTTACTCATCTCTTCAGAAGAACAAGAAAAATAATTAGTCATGGAAATTAAGTACTTTATATTGCATCAAAAACACAGTGTAGTGGAAGACAAATCAGATAGCAAAATGTTGACTTTTCAGTCTTGCAGTAAGTAACTTGGTCTCTGATCTGAAACAAGGTTTCAGATAACAAAACTTAAAAAAGAAAGAAAGAAAAAGTGTAAGTGTATTCTAAGTACCTGGACAACATTATTTGGAATAAATAACTTGGATTGTCAGATTTACTTTAGTGGTCCTTGTTATTTTCATTGAAAGTAACTATGGGACTAATCTCTTTGGGGGCTAAAAAGGGAACACTGAAAAATATATAGTGTATCAATGGCTTTAATTTTTTTTTTCATATTTATATTTAAAAGGCAAATAATCTAAATAATATCTTTGTTTTCTCTTTAATTGTCTTTTCTATCAGTCACTAGCCCTAATCTTCTCAAGCAGTTTTCCCAAAATGCCTATTTTTTTCTATATTTTTCATATCAACCTTGTCTAGCAGGAGCTGTCCCTGTCTATGCTTCTGGATGCTTTTTAAGGTCCCTTCCTACTCTAACCATTCTATGATTCTATGATGCTATGATTGTATATGTATCATAGAGTTAGTCAATATATTTTTCATGTTTTATTAGATTACACTGTAATCACATCCAGAGATACTAAACTGTTAGGAAAGTTAACCATTATTACATCCCTTTATAATGTACAGGATTATGGACAGTTTTAGGGGCTATCATACATGTCTATTTTATATCTTCTCCTTTCACACACACAAAAAAAATGAGAAACATCAACATATGCTGTTTTGTAGTCCAATAGATGAATGTGTTGTAGAATACACTATGAATTTGTGGATGCCTATTTATATTTCATAATTTCTAATATTTGAAGGACTACTGTCAACTCAAGCGAACAAAAGATCAAATTCCCAGCAAGAAGAATGAGATTAGTTTTACAAAATAGCACAGAATAGTGCACAGGCTTACATAAGACTGCTGTGGGGGGTTACTGACTTTCAGTAGGAATTAGAAAACATTTTGGCTTCTGTACAATACTAGAGAAAAGATCGTAAGTGTATGAATACACAGATGAAATAAATAGCTGGGGAACTAGAATAGCAAATTTGTGGAAATTAACAGGATTGAAATCAACCGGTGAAGATTTTTTGTTGGATACTTACAGCCTTTTCTTCTTAAAGTAATATTGGTCTAGTGTATAACGGGTTTTTGAAAAAGAGGTTTTTTATGAAATCTTTTCTATCTTATCAAAGCTTTTGCTCTTTACTACTAATTTCAAATGCCTACATGAAAATGGATATGCCTTAATTGTCTCTGCAAACTAATTTTGATTAACAAATTCATTATCAATTTATTCTGATTAACAGAGTTAACACAGATTTCCCTTTTTCTTGAACTTTATGAGGTTCCTGTTTATCTATTTCTCCATCCTGTTGCAGTCCCTCTGGGTGGCAGCACATCCATCTTGACTATCAGCCACTCCTCTTAGTTTCATTTGCAGACTTCCTGAGGGTGTAATCTGTCCCATTATCCTGATCATTACTGAAGACATTAAGCAGTTCTGGTCCTTAGGGGACACCAATAGTGACTGGCTTCCAGCTGTACTTCATGCTTCTAATCACAGTCCTTTAAGCCCAGCAGTGCAGCCAGTTCTCAGTTTACCTCACCATCTACTTAGCTAGCCTGTGTTTCATCAGTTTGTCAGTGGGGATATTATATCAAACAGTGACAAAAACCTTGCCAAAGTCAAGATAAATATTCCTTATCCACCAAGCCAATTATTTCATCATAAAAGGCTATCAGATTCATTGGGCAGGTTTTCACCTTTAGAAAATCCATACTGTTGATCATCTCCCAGTCACTTTCTTGTCCTGTTCAAGACAGTTTCTTCAGGAGAGTCTTATTAATCCATAAAGGCCTCCTGTCACCTTGACTTCCTGCTCACTGGGATGGACCATTCTCACGCTTCAAGGTGGTGAAATCTAAAAGAAGGAGGTGATCTCTTTTGTCTCCATGCCCATCTCCCATGGAATCCTGCAAGAAGGTCCCTGAACAGGTCAAAGTCTGCTCCCTCAGTGCTGAGTACTGTGATTCTACTGCTTGCCTTTTCCCCTTTTCTCAAGGTATTGAACTTCACTATCTCATGGCCACTGCATTCAAAGCTAACTCCAAACCTTTGTATTCCTCACAAATTCTTTATCATATCCAGAAGAGCAGTTTTCCTGTATGGCTATGCAGCTCCTTACCTATATCCTTCCACCACAATACTCCAGTTTTATGAGCTATATCTGTGGTGGTGCGACACCTCCCACACTCTTGGGCCACTCTTACTTTGACTGAATGAAGTAAGAACAATCATTCACCTCCTGACAGCCTAACATGTCTGCACTTGGGTCACGGCCCAGAAGGGGAATGATACCAGAACTCTAAAATTTAGTGAGCTGTAGGCCTATATAATTGGCAGAAAGAATTGGAGTATTTGACTATCAGAGTTAGGCCAAAATGAAAAAGTACCCGAAAAAATTGTGTTATCTCAGACCCTATAAAAATCTATTATAAGAAAGACACTTTCACCTCACCTGGGTTGCCGAGGGCTGTGTCCAGAATCAGCTCTGATTTTAAAAATCTCTCAGGTACACCTTCCTGGGGACCATCTGCCAATAAAGTACAACAAAGGCCAGGTTGAGCTCATCCTCCTCAAGTATCAGTTAAAGAATACCAATGGATTGTATTTACACCATATTTAAACAAGGACATTTTAACTATAGGCTAACCTCTTCTACTTCTTCTGTAGCTATCTGTCTGTCTACATATTTGCTTTGAAGAATGTGGGTGTCTATATATTTCACTGGACCCAAATGTTTCTCTGTGTGTGTTCTTATGTTCTGTGCTTCTGTACATACATATTTTGGTTTAGGATATTCTATGTTAAGTTAGTTTGAATCTTGTAATTCTTGAATCTGTAATTAGGATGCTATTTTAAACAGCTTATTCTACTGAATCATTTGTTAATTTTTAAATTGGCTAATGATTCAGTGCTGCTGAAATTCAACTTTCCAATTATTAATTCTTGTATTGCTGCTAAATCATAATTGTGTTAGAACATTTCATATGTGACACTATACGACATCACACATCTGTGATCCCAACTACGTATCCAACATATCCCAACTACTATATCTGACACTAGCATATCTCCATGATCCCAACTACATTTGCCCTCCACACAGATCTCTAGCTTCTGCTGTGTGTTTCCTGTGCTCTGTGTATCAGTGTACTGGCACGTCAGAGAAGCAACAGTAAAGAAGCAACCATGCTGCTTCCCCAGGAAAATAGGAAGAGCTTCCCCTTATGCTGTTCTCTTAGCACCTCTTTATTTGTGTGTATACACTTGAGGTGGGACTCCTTCTGTGTTCTTTTGATCAGGAGGCATTTTATGTCCACATCATACTGCTCCCTTTTTGTGAAAACCTGGTTCATTACTTCCTCACTTGATTGCACAGTGCCATTTCTCTCACCCCATTACTCTTGTTTTAATGCTTTCTTAACCAAGTTGGTAAGTCTCTTGGCTTTGCTTTTGTTAAGCACATGGTGTAGGCAAACATAATAATAGAGATCATAAATGATAAAATTCTTGTATCCTACAGAACATCCAACTTCTTCCTGTTCTTTTCCTAATTTTTCCCAATATCCTAGACATACCAGAGTCATGGGTAATTGATGAAACTAAGATCAATGTCAAAACTAAATGCTGAAAAACCGTCTTCTGTGTAAAGCAGTAGAAGAAGTACAAGAGAAAAACACAAGAAAATAAATCACCAAATTATATCCAACATGAATGTAAAACCTCTGTTTAGAGAAAAACTTAAGGAAGAAATCACTGGAACTGATAAGGAAACACCAGTGTTTTGTGCTTTAACTGTTCTGTACACTTCCTGCAGCAGTGGCTAAGAAGGGGGTAAGTTACTGTGCAAAGTTTAGTCTGACTAGAGATAGGTTTGTCCTTATAAATTGAAAGGCAAAGGTCGGTATTGTAGATGTTCTGAAAGCTCGTGCCCTCTTTTTTCAAGAGAAATTCTGCAAATACCTGTTTCCAAGAGTGAAGGTGTCTGCACACAGGCAAATGACAAAGTCAGTGCATATACATATCCAAGGACTTGAAACCCTCTCTTATTTTAACTGAATAGTCTAGTAGAAATCATACTACTGCAAGGTTGTGAAAGAAGAGTGATTTTCTGTGAAGTTTGCTAATTAACTGCCTTCTGAATAGTGGAACTATTATGCCCTTTTCATGTGCAATATTAAAAGTTACTGTAAAAATTCTTTCCTTTTGAAAGATGCCCTGCTTGTTCCCCGGGTGATCTTTAGAGATTGTTGACAAATTTGACAACTGTAGGTAGCATCATGTCCTGGTTTGGGACAGGATAAAGGTGATTTGTATTTTTAAAGGTATAAAGGTGTTTGTACTTTTGCTTTCAGTCCAGGCTGGAATCCTGGAGTCAGCAGCAGTCGGGAGCTGGAGTCAGGAACACACAGATTCAGACTGGCATGGATCAGGACCACAGGCAGAGGAATGAATGGAATCCTCCCAGGATGCCAAAGCAAAAAACCGGGAACAGGTGAGGAAGGGAAGCAGGAAGGGCAGGAAGGGCAGGAAGAAGGGTTTGATCCTTGTGATCCCTCAAATTTATACCGAGTATGATGTGTATGGGATGGAATACTCTGTTTGGTCAATTCTGGCATCTATCTTGTCCATTCCTCCCCAAAGGAGGGTTTTAGGTGGGACCTCCTTACTCCTTCTGGAGGGTAAAATGTTCCTCAGAGCTGAGCAGTGTCCTTGGTTCTGCATACCAGTCTCTGGCAGTAACTATAAATGTTGAGTGTTATCAGTCCTAGAAGCAGACAGTGTCTGAGAAACTTGCTATTAATTTCAGCAAGTGCAGCTACTTACAAGAGACTTAGATGAAAGCAAAAGTACAAACCAGAAAATCACCTTTATCCTGGCCCAAACCAGGACACATCATCAAAAGAACTTATCTCAGTAAGATCATCTTCAGAGAATAAAGATTTCTAGATCATATTTTAATTGTCTAATTTTACTGCATACCTGGAATCTTACTTAAATGAGAGCATAAGCAGTAACATATGCTAGATTTTGTAGACTGTTAAATAGTACACTGATTATAGCAATAATTATAATATCTTCTTTAAGTTATGACAACTGGTGTCTGGAAGATTATAAAATATTGAAGTTTGTTGAATTAGCAAACAAAAGCATTTTAAATATCAAGGTTATAATTTTAAATAACAAGGATAATGTTAAATAATATGGATAATAAATATCATTAAAATATGATTGCTCATTTATTTTGACAATTAAAATTCTATTTTTTGTAATTGATAGCATGATACACACTGTAATGCATGTTTTTAAAAATTATAGTTTAATAATTTAAGCTGTCACTAAAACACTTTCATATTTAATCTTTGTTGAGAAGTAGAAAGATGTTGCCAGCTTTTAGTGTGGATTGAACAACATGCAGATTAATGAAATGAGAAAGGTTATGAGGTATTTTAAATGATAATTTTACCAGTATTTATTTAGAACATGGCTTCTGGAATTAATTTTACTTCTGACATCAGAAAGGGCAGACTGAGTTGGTTTCTTAGGGAGTCAGAGCAGAGTGTCATGTTGAAAAAGCCATCTGGGTGCTGTGTTATCTACAGATAGGACTTATCCTAGCATTAAACTCTACAGCTATTTTTCTTTTCTATTTTTCCCAAGAAGAAGGAGCAAAAATAGGACTAGCAAACCTGTTAAAGCACAAAGATTTCCTCTGGCTGTGAGCACTAAAACTAGGATCCATGCTTTTGTAATCTCAGAGACAGTTACAGAGCACATTACATGGACTATGTATGAAGACTGCTTGGAAACTAAACTTGGGCCAAAAGTACAGCAGATCACTCACTACAGATGGGATTCAGAGATGGACTGGCAACGTGACTGGAGATAAAAGTCAAATCTCCAGACAACAAGGAATCTAAGAACAAGGCATGCATAATTTAGAGCTATAACATATAAGCGGAGAAATAGTAAATACAAAGAAAATAGCAGAAAATACAAAGCAGTAAATAGCAGTAAATACAAAGAAAATGTGCATAAAAAGTAAATGAGATATTCCTTTGTAATCTCTTACTGAAAGGATACCGCAGACAGGGAATAAATTTCTCATTGGCTGAACTGGAAAAATGTGCTAACACAAGCAGGGTGGGTTTAATCACTTCTTGTGCCTGAAACCTTAACATATACTACCAGCCACTGGGTCAGTCACAGGAGAGTGAGCTGACAGTAGAATTGCTCTTGCCTGCAGTAGCCTAACAGTGACCTTCTAGACTCTACACTGGCCAGGATACCTCAGTACACATCTCTAGGCCTGCTTGTTTTGTTCTGCTCTGAAACTTTACTTCAGGGTTTTAAAATTAAAAAGTTAGATTTGTCTTGCAGGCATATTTATTCCCCCTTCAAGGTAGGAAGCTGTCTCTTCCCAAGTTGTGTGGAGTTCAGCACATTATCTGATGTGCTATTTTCAGACAATTCAGTAACTTTTTCCTTAATTCCTGGGGACATGTTTATCCTCTGGAGATTTCTCTGTATCTGCAAGAGAAAACAACTTAAGAAAATTGAGTTCTTGGAGGCATGTTTTATAGTACACCAGAAGATCTTTCTTTAAGTTTGATTATTCCTGCTTACTTTCCAAACACAAGTATATCAAAAATCTGTTCTACGCTGGTCTAAGAATGGCATAGCAATATGTTTTTTAATATCACTGAGTAAGCTACCTGAAGTTTTAAGCTATGCAAAATGCTTTGATTTTTTTGAAGTGTTGTGCATGACTTAGAAAACAAAGAGATTAAATGAGCAGTTATATAGGGTATTGTTGCTGAGTGCCTTGATAATACTGTTTTGGCTTTTGTCTTATATAATAATAATAATAATATATAATAATAGCAAATATACATTATTTTAAATAAATATATTTTATATTATATATAATAAATATTAGAATATTAATATAAATTTCTGTCAGCTAGTACTTGAAGAATTATTAGAAAGGACTTGTTATCCCTAAGAAAGCCTGAACTGCACTTGACAAGTTGTCTTCATCCAAATGTTTTTTATAGGAGATAATTGGAAGAAGCCGAGCAAAGTCACAGCATCTGTATCAAACTGAGGTTACTTATAAAAATATTTTAACTCCGTAGCTGGAGGAATGAACAGTAGTACACATGTGACAGACTGAGCTAAGGTGAAGCATCCATTTTCTTCAACTATAGCACAAATGGGAATAGCAGGTACAAGCTCTCTACTGTATGCCAGAAGTAAATTTATCTGAAGAGTTACACTTAATATTGATAAAACACCCCAAGGAAAAATATCCTCAGTACAAAAATAAGCTACAGAAGAAAAAGGAAGAGGCTTGTTATGACAAAATTATAGTACTAAGAGGAAAAGGCATGCCTCTGTTCTGCATCTTATGAGATAATCTTTAACTTCCTAAATAACCAGGAGAAACCAGTGCTTTTGAAGACATCTACAGGGAAAACTTTTCTGCATAAGAAACAGACACAGCCTTTTTCTGTAGTTTTCAAAGGTATCTTCTCTCCAGTGACTTACTGACATTTTATTAAAGAGCACTGCTCTGCTCCACTACCATCTATGTTTTAGGCATAAGAGTACTGGCAGAGCAATGTAGGCTTGTCATCCAAAATCACCATACATTGCTAGCAGAACTGGAGCAAACACAGTTCTGCTGTGAAGAGACATAAGTTTTATACCTATTCCAGGCACCAATTTGTTTATTAATGAAAAAATACACGTAGTTTAAAAAATTAGGACCTAAATACCTCAGCCTCATCATAAATTTGGTATTAACTTTTTTAGTATTCTTTTACTTTGTAAAGCTACAAATACATAAATTACTATTGTTACTATATTCCTATGTACTACCCAGCAAGGTAATATTTTTTCTCTCATACAGCAGAGCTGCAGGGAAAATTTACAAAAGAACAAATCAAAGTAACTTAACCAATAGAACTGCATAAGGAGAAGGTGTCACTGCATGCAAAAGCTCAAGAATCAGGACTGCAGTCTTCATCTAAGATGGTATGTTGGACTCCTCTCCTTAGAATGACTTTTGTGTAAATAAGACTTTTACTTTCTGATAATTATTTATGGTTTATTTGAAGTATATGACACATGAAATAAATCAGGGTTTATTCCTCTTAGGAGGCATAGCTGTAGAAGTAGACCAGCCTACAGTGTAACTATGTACAGGCATCAAGAGATATCTGATCCATCGTCTTATTATATTCTGTTTAGTTTTATTAAATTTGCTTTTATTTTCTTTTGAATAAGAAAATGTTATTGCCAGTCCTTGACATGCCTCCCTGTGATGTCAAGCCACAGCAACATAATTTATAATTAGTGTAGCAAAAATGGAAGAGATTCATAATTCAACTACTGTCATAAGATGTATGACAGTAACTTTTGATGTTCTCGTTGAATGGCTTACTTATCCATTTTGAATCTCTTTCTGCTCCATCTAGCAATATTTCCTGCACAAACCTACATTCATGAAATAATTACCTCAAATCTACAAACCTGTTCAGAACCAACTGCCTATCTTTGACATTTCCCAGCTCCATAAGTCCATGGTGGCAGAGATACCAAAGAGCAGAGTCAATCAGAATTTCATTTCACATTCCTTCTAAAGCAACATTAAAATACTAACTTATAGACAAATGTGTTCAAATACTATGTGCCTTAAAACACTGTGATGTCCTACTTTCAGTAAGAAATTTCTCATCAAAGTAGAAGTATTAGGAGAAATAAACAGGAGATACTGCCACTTGCTTAGAGGAATAATATTCATATAGTGGTTGAATGGAGAACTACCTAGTTGCCCTACACTAAGACAGATTTTACTGTTTACAGTTCTGAACTACTACTTTGAGCAACATGCATTGTTTTCAGTATAAGAGTTTATCTTTCACAATGTGCTTTAAAGCCTCATTTGTTTCCCATACCCTCTTTTTTTTTAGCTTGGAATTTGCATGAAGAATATTCTCACCCAGGTTTCCCTCTGCAAGTTGGACAATATTTCTATAGTCCCTTTTGCATATTTGCAAATAAACCAGTTTCCAGGGGTTACTATTCATGATCTTCTAGGCACAGGGAGAACAGAGATGATTTTTGGGAAGAGTTGGGATCCTTCCTCTTTCTCACAATGTCTTACCATGTAGTAACTAGGTATTCAAAGTATTGCTTTCAGTATGAAGAATATGCAAAATATTCAAAAGTGTTTCACATTAAGAATTTCTCAGAATGTCTATTGTCTCAAAGCACCCTCTCTCTTGTAAACTTTGATACAGAATGACAAGTCTGCGGGAAATGTAATTTAGCTTTAAAACACTGATCTTTAACACATTAATATTCTCTGTATTCAGATTTATGAACCTGAATTCTGGTTTGATTCAGTTTCTGAAACCTGTGCACAATACTTATGCTGCACAGATTAACTGAGGTAAGGTATTTCAGCCACAATTTTCTTCCACTAATCCTCCAAATTAGTATGTCAGTAGAGCTCAAGAGAGAAGCAAACAAGACTTAGGATGGGGAGGGTACAGATAAGACTCTCAAGACAGCTGCTGAGGTTAAGAAAATTGTTTCTTTTTTCTCCAGACAGACTCTTGCAGATTCAATATGAGGAATCTTAAAACACGTTCACCTGAAGGAAGAAATGTGAAGAAACTGAGTTAGGAAAGCCTAGACTCTGAAAATGAGCAGAATATGTGATATTTTGACAAGAAAACATTGTTTCTAATCAGATCTTGAACTCTAGGTAATAGTAGTTCAAATGGTTTTGCTGATTAAAAAAGTAAGTTATGAAGGTATATATTTAATCATATTTTATGTCTGGAAGACTGCACCCTTTCCAAATTCTCTAAGTTTGAAGGTTGATTTCCTGGGTTTGCTATGCACTTATTGTTCAATATTTCTTCTCCATTTAAACATCAGTTTAAAATATATATAGCAAAAGTTTCCAATTTAATTAAAGTCTTCTGAGGCTTGATATATGAGTGCAGACTGCCTATGTACTTTTGGATAAAGAAAAAAGGTCACATTCCCATGTCTGCAAAAAAGAATTCAAACTTTTGAAATCATAGGTATGTTTTTAAAATTATTTCTAGGAAAACATATGAAGATTTAACACTTATTGCAAACTGAGCTGCATCTCTCTGATTCATGTTCACCAATATATTAAATATATTTTGCTTTTCCAATAGTGCGTGCTATGAAAGATTTCTTCAAAATGTGCTAGCAGCTTTCCTCAAGTGATTCACTTATATTTTAGGAAACACAAACATTATATGAAACCTGCATATTTAGAATGGCACTTATAATGAATAAATCCTGAAAGTTTTCACAAATCTTACTATATAAATCACTTTGACATTTAAGATAAGTATAATATTCTTTTCCCTTTTTTGAAAAAAATATCCAGACTGTTGCTTTTAACATGTGAGAAAAAAAATCTGAGTGTATTTTTAATCGTTATATAGAAATAAAGTGAAAAGAATAAAGTCTTGATTTATTTATTTTTTTAATTTTGGTTTTATATCTATGGAAATTACCTTGCAATTTAGACCATGTAAAACTTCAAACAACCGTGGTTATTTCTGCTTACATATTTATCAGTCTTATAATGCCATTCGTGTCACATATTTAACTCGTGTATTTAATGTAGTTGATATGGAGGATAGTCTTGAATGAGTACATGAAGTTTATTTTTCTAGAAAGCCTTAGACTGGATTAATGCAATAAATTCTCATCTTTAAATCTGAATATAGCTATGACAGATCTGTATTTGCAAAACTGTTGTGATAAGCTGACTCTAAGTATTAATTACTAAAGTAAATTTTTAAAGGGTTCCTTTCAGCAGCTTCCGACAGATCATAGTACAGGAGATCAGGAAGGTTAAAAGTGAAAATGCCACCAAGTGTCTTTAATGAATTCAAAGGAATATTTCATTTATCTTGCCTCTACAGCCTCTGCTCCATTCTCATACTCATGCTCAATAGATTTTCTGGAGCATTTATCTTAGATTGCCTTGCCCCAGGCAAGAGTGGGAATAACTCATATTCCCTCAGCTCCCAAGCCTTTTCCACTGCTAAAATTTACTTCTTAATATTTAAGCAAAGCCTGCTCTGCCTCAACAGCTTTTGATCATGAACATTAGCATAGAGATGCCCTCATATTAGAACTGCTTCTAATGGTTTGATAGTGTTTCCCTGGTGTCTGAGAAGTTTTCCACTCTGACGTAGCATCAAGATCTATTTAAATTGAAAAGAAAGAAAATACTTCATTGTTTGTAGTTGTGGCACTCTTTTAGAGAAAATTAATTGAGGAGACTCAGTTGCCACTGAGGATAATGTCTAAATTAAAAGCACAACATACTTCACATCAATTTCTGTCCTGTGTAAGTGTGTTTCTGAGCTTTGATTTTTATTGTTATTTACACAAATCTGAGGCCAAAAAAGAATTTTTGCAGCACACTTTGGTAGCTCTCGTGAAGGAAAAAAAAAAAGGAACAAAACGGAAAAAAGAGGGAAACAATTATCAAGCTCTCTTAAGAACTTCTAATGTAAAGCCCCAGCTCTTTCATCCTGTCTCCATATGACAGATGTTCCAGTCCCTCAGAGACTTTCATGACCCTTCACTGGATTTGCTTCAGTTTTTCATTGCATCTCTTGAATTGGAAGCCCAGCATTGGACACAACACTTCTGATATTCACTTCACTAAGGCCCAGATGTCTATTGCAGCCCCCAAAGGCAGGAAGCAATCTGCCACAGGTGTACATTGCTGACTCGTGGTTAATTTGCTGTCCACCCAAACCTGCAATTCTTTTCTGCAGAGCTGTTTTCTAGTCAAGTTTCCTCAGCCTGTACTTTTGCATGAGGTTGTTATTCCTCAGGTGCAGGACTTCATGAGTTTCCCCTCAGGCCATTTCTCCAGATTGTTGAGGTCCCTCTGAATGGTAAAGATGGTCTATCAGCCTCTTCTCCCACTCTCATTTACAAACTTTTTGACTGGCTTACGAATGGTCTCCATGGTCTCCATAACTGTTTTAACCAGGCAATTCAACCAGTTTTATATCTGCCTTCCTATTTATTAGTTTAGTCTGTATTTTATTTGCTTGTCAATGATGTTTTGGTAAATGTCAGTGAAAGCCCTGATAGTTGACAAACAGAATGTCTGTTGCTCTACCGTCATCCACCAAGCCCAAGCCGGTAATTTCATTTAAGATTATCAGATTGGTTAGGAAAGATTTTCTCTTCATAATTCCATGTTAGTGATTCCTCATCACATTCTTGTCATTTTTATGTTTGGAAATGGTTTCCAAAACAATGTGCTCCATCACTTTCTCAAGTATCAAGGTGAACCTGACTGGCCTTTAATTCCCCAGACTGTTCTTTTTAACATTCATACTTGAGTCAGGAGTTCCTAAACATTTGTGGACTCTGTGATAAAGGTGATAAATGGCCCTTCACAGAAGAGGGCCAAAAAAAGCAGTGGTTTTGCAGACAAAAAGCAGTGCTTTTGAAACAGAAGTTGTAGCATAGAATCACCATGGGTGCACCTTTGAGTTCAAGATCATTTAGTTCAACTGTCAGTACTACACCACTTTGACCACTATATAATATCCCAAAGCACCACATCTACCCATTTTTAAAATACATCCAGGGATGGCAACTCCGCCACCTCCCTGAGTAACCTGTTCCAATGTTTCACCAATCTTTTGGTTAAGAAATTTTTCCTAATATCTAATCTGAACCTCCTCTGGCACAACTTTAAGCCTCTTGTCCTATCACTACTTACTAGGGAGAAAAAGCCAGTACCCACCTCACTACATCCTCCTTTCAGGAAGTTGTAGGGAATAAGGTCTCCCCTCAACCTCTTCTCTAAGCTGAACAGCCACATCTCCTTCAGCCTCTCCTCATAAGACCTGTTTTCCAGATCCCTAACAAACCTTTGCCCTTCTCTGTACTTTCTCCATCACTTCAATTTTAGCTTAATTAATTGCATTTTGAGACATCTTTAAAAAGCGAACAATCCTTTGACCAAGCTTGTCAAAGGATTCATATTCTAAAATCCTTGTGTTATGATCTTCTCAGGAGGAAAGAAAAGTACTGCAGGAATCACACCAGTATAAACAGGTCCTCTCTGGGGCTTTTGCTGTAGCTCAGCTTTAAGTTTCTATGGTAAAATGAAACTTGAAGTGCCAAGACTTTTTTGTGACTGAATTGCCAAAGTGCTTAAGAAAAATATTTTGGTCCTACCAGATGTATAAACCTTCTGAATTTATACTTCTTTCTTGACAGCCAACCACAATTTCCCTGTCCAAAAATAAAATTAACAAATGAATGCTTCTCAGAGGCATTTGTTTGAGAACTTGTGTTGTGAAGTAATGACCTAAAATTTACAGCTCCAGAAGCTTACCTAGGGGCATCTAAATTATCCATGGGAAATGTGCACACTTTGCTGAGTTTGTCTTATATTTTCTTTGGGTATATGAAAAGATGGGGAAAAATTATCAAACCTATGAAACATTCTCCTATTTTGGAAACATTGTCCTTTTTCTTTGAGCGTTATCCAACTGCTATGAAAGGTAATTTCTGTCAACAATTGACTGCGCTTTCCTCAACTATGATGCATCTGAAGCATAAAATAGTTTCTTATTTTATATTTATTACTGGATCTCACAGATGCTTTAGATTCCTGTCACAAGTGTAATGCGTGATTTGATATTTGATATTCCTATAACTATGCAAATATGCCCAAGTATTAAATCTGTAAGTAGCATTGCTGCTGCCACTTTTCTTTCTGCAAGCCTAGATCATTGTGAATGCGACACAGCATGAATGTGGAGTTCAGTATGCTGTCTAAGCAAGCAATGTTTGCATCATCTTCTGACTGACTCAAGTAACTAGCCAGTTAAGCTGGTCATATGGAAGTATTTTGCATTCTGCTTTCTGGAATATTTTAGTTTTGCTTCAGAATTGCTTATTTGCCTGAGTTATTTTTAGGTGAGTGAAATAAACATTCAGCCACAGCTAAAATTCAGCCTCAGCTAAAATATTAGCTATTTTTGCTAACAGAACACAGGAGTGCTTACCATCTCCCACTTCTGGATGTGTGCCATGGCTAATGTTCAGTTTATATTTTCCCATATGTATTCTGGTTTCCGGGAGAGTAAAATCAATAAAAGGTAAATCAAAAAGGAATAAAAGCAATAGAATTTTCCAAAGAACCTTTTTCCAAATATCAAAGTAACGGTGAGCATAAGTTGTATTTACAAACTCCAGAATAGATTTAGATCTTTGTTTTCTTTATAGCTGCTAGTATCTATCATTTTATTATTTGTTATGCTGAGGACTCAGTTATGAGGACGTAGTAAATTTAATTGTAACTTGACTCACATGTCCCATTATCTGCTACCTGAGGATCTAGTCTAGTATGGCAGAAAGATATAAGAAATAACATATCTAGAAATATCTCTGTTGGTAAAGTTGACTAGCATCCACCCTCTAGGCATCTGATAATAGATGTTTCCAAATGATGCTTATAAATATGTTCTCAAGGCCACACTGTATATACTGCAGACCTCTATTATAGGCTTTTAAAAATTTAATTTAAACTTACTATCAGTATGCACAGAGAATGTCTCTAAGTTGAATGAATTCTTGCCAAATTTTTTGTTTCCTTTTATGTGACCCAGGTTATCAGAGATCACCATGAAAGGATAGCCACTTTTGACAATGACAGGAAGGGAGTTATGAAAGAGAATAAGGACACTGCTCTTTTAAATATAAATATTTGACTTATAAACTTGAACATAAATCTGGAAAACTTTAATGGTAGAAGATAACCTGCATGGAGGTTTCAATAGCATAAGGTAAAAGCACTGGAACCTGATGTTGGGCATACCGATAGGATTAGGAAGCTTGCTCAGTCTCCAATAGAAGTGTTCTGTCAATATAGAAAACACAAGAAAAATATTTAAAAAGGAACATGAGTATTTGTTATTTTGCACACTACAGAAATAGTCTTTATAACTATTTTGTCAAACTTTAAATTGCAGATTATATATTTTTCTGGTGTATTAAACTCTGTAGAAGGTGAAGTTTACTCAAGTATGTGTGATAAATACCAGGACTAAAACCAAAAAAGACAGTTGCTAGTACTGCAACTTTCCCCCACAGCTGAATATAGAAGAGGAGGAAAAGAGTGGAGCTTGTTTAAACACTGAAATTTTCTGACAGAACTCTTGACAATGCATGTAGAAATTATAGTCCCAAGTGCAGTGATTAATACGGAATGTTTTATTTTTATGAAATATGACATCCAGAAAAAATGCACTATTTGCAATATGCAATGGTTTTTTTTATTCTCACTCTTTTTAAAATAATGTAAGAGAATACAACTTTGAAATACAAAATTGAAATAAAACCCCCAATATTTGTTAGGTAAAACATGCTAACTTGAGTTTTAATATATGACAGACAAAATGTAACTACTAAGAAAATAGAAATAATGAAGGTTAGAATTTATATACATTAAGTCCAGAGTACATGTAATGTAAAGTTTTGAAGAAACTTATAGTGATGTTATCAGACTGATATTTGAAAAACTGAAGAGTCAATATCAAGTTAATTTTTAATACTCTTATAGCATGCCATACTTGATAGGAGTTCTACTTACGAAAATACAGTCTAGCAGTCTCATAATCAGATTATCTAATTAAGGATCTGTGATTTTTTTAAAAAAAGTTGTAGTGAACTCATACATACACACCATCAGAAATGAAGGGTCATATATTGAATATATTTATATCCACATGATATTCAAATTGTGTTTAACAGCAAAAGCAGAAATATTCTGTAGGCTGTATCTTGTTGACATAATGTAACTGTTAAAGAAGGGAAACCTACAGATGGAACAAAGATACATTTAACTTTTTCACAGAAAACGAGAAGGAAGATAAATTCAAAATCAAAGAGATTAGGAATAGGTTGTGGATAACAAAGAAGATTTATAAAAGATCGAAGAAATCCTTAGTAAAAGAAATGCTTTAACTAAAACCTTTATGGCGTAAAGACAATACAGTTCAAAGACTGATAGCATGCTATAGACTTTGTATTAAACTATCTGCACATTACCCATTTCCTTTTGAGAGTGACACATAAGGATAGCTGGATCTTTAGAATCATACAATCATTGAAAAAGGTTGGAAAAGACCTTTAAAATAATTACGTTCAATTGTTAACCTAGTTCTGCCATGTCCATCACTCTATCATGTCCCCACATGCCACATATGGACATTTTTTAAATACCTCCAGGGATGGTCGCTCAGCCACAAGATAAGGGTCAAAATATAGTTGAACATTTGAACACTAAAGAAAGCAAGTAATAAGACTGAAACACACAAACAGATTCCCAAGCCTCAGTTACGAGCTCTGTTTTCTACAATTTGCTTCTTCTTAAAGATTAACATAGGTTCTGTATTTTGACCTAGACTTCTCATTTTTCAAACATAGGAATAACACCATGATTGTGTGTCAACCTTATGGAAAAGTTGTTGTTGATTCATATAGTTCATTAGTTAAAACATGTCATCTAGTTTATGCATTAGTATTTTTCATGCAAGCATGATGTCTGCACTGAAGTCAAGCTCTGGTTAAATAAGCTTGAGTAGTGGCAAACTGCTGGCAAACTATAATTTTCAATTTGATGGGCAAAAGCTATACTGTGGCAACTTTATCAATCATATGTCTATTGATGTGCTCAGAGTTGCTCACTGTTGTAGTATATCTGAAGCCCAGAATTCTGACACCAGTGAACTGGAAGCAGGTTCATGTATACCATGGACAGTTATTGATCTGCTGAGGCTTGACAGAAAATCGACAATAGCAAGGGATAGCTTATGTTCCTTCCGAATATATTTCTAATTTATATTTTTGTTGCCAAGGAAGCCTGTGATAAACAACAATTCTTGCTCAACGGAATTCATGTGGGATTGTGTTAATTTTTCCTCTTGTTTATATTCCAGTCAGTGCATGAAAATTTTAAGAGATCAGGGGTAGGTTTTACAAAAAAATCAAGGGTCTGCTCTTTTGAGATGCCTAAGCATAAAATGTGACAGTGAATCACAGAATCACAGAAAGTTAGGGGCTGGAAGGGACCTTGAAAGATCACCAAGTCCAGCCGCCCAAAGGACTATACCCCGAAGAATCCCCCTGAGAACTATACCCTTTGAAGTCTTGTACAAATTCTTGTCCTTTTTCTTTTTATAGCAGATCTAGAGATTTTAATCTTTAACATCAATTCAGTTTGTAAACAAAAGATTGAAGAGCCCTCTTTTCAGAGGCTAAGCAATGTTGGTGATTTATCAGAACCCAGCCAATACTGGTCACTAAACTATTCATTGCAGGTTATATCTCTGGAGTGTTGCCATTTTTGGGTTGTTTTTTTTTTTTTTTTCCACAGTAAAGATAGTATTACTGAATAAAATAAGAAGAATCTTAGTTCTCTGCCTTCTTTTCAAAGAAGTTTCATTATTCAAGTCACAAAAATGAATAAGCTGGCTTGTTCCAAAACAAAATTTCTCTGCTCCAAACAATCATTTGCCTCACAAGAAAGCACATGGTGACATTTTGTCTCACTAGTAAGTATTTACACTAGTATATTTAGTAGAAATGAAATCCTTACTTAAAAGTATTACAATCAGAGATTCTCACTTTCTCCCCTCCTTTTCAGAACAAAAGGGTCAGAACAATGTGAAGTGGAACAAAATACAATTCTCTTTCAGTATGACATATTGAATTGCTTGAATCCATATTGAATTACTGATCAGCTACATAAAGAAAGACAGACCATTAGCAATAAGCAGTGTTTCACACAGATCCAGAGTAGAACTGGAGCTGACAGGTAGAACACATTGTGTCTGCTTTGTAAACATGAAGGAAGTGTTGTGAAGCATCCCATGACGTGGGAAAAACAGGCAATTAAAACTGTTCCACCTTCTTCCTGTTTATGGTATTGTTCATTTTATAGAGTTGAGTAATTTTGTAGGGGTTTCCTAATGTCCATTTCCATTTAGGGATGTTTATCCAGCAAACCATACTCGAAGCTTTGACTGAACCACTTACTTCACTAAAACATGTATTTCAATAGGTTGTTGACAGTAGCCTTCTCAGGACACGTTATTCAGACGTGATATTTTATCTTTTCTTCTCCCCTTTACTCCACAAGATAAACCCCAAATCTGTGTGTCAAGAGTTTCTGTCAGCTATCTACCACACAGGTGCCAAGAGCAGCAAATGGGTATACTGTGAGCAGCAAACAACTGGGTTAATTGAGTACTGGAAGTCAATACTTTTCAAAGAAGCAAAAAAATAATGATTAAATTAGAGTGACAAAATAAGACTGACAGATAATCTTGCTCTTCAAATGGTCAGAATGGCCTGACTTCTGAGTTTTTTCCAACACTTCTAACTAAAATACTCAACCTGGGAACCAGTCCTAGGGAGAATACAGACACTGGGTGCCATAATTTGTCCCCAGACAAATTAACAAATCTATTATAAGTTTTGTGATTATGTAATGCATGTATTTTTGCATAAAATATTACTTCAGTGGTACAATAATTTCCTATTCATAAATAATTTGGAAGTAATTACCAAGAGGCTAATTTTTTTATACCCAAAACATTTAATAGTGTTAAAACTAGAGTGAAAACAAGAAAAATAATAAGCCTGACGTTTGAAATTGTATGAATGGAATGGACTGACACTCGGACACAGAAAGATTATGTCAAATGACAAAAACTGCAACAGGAAGAGTTTATGTGTCATAGCCAAGAAGTATGAAAAGAAGTTTCATTCAGTTAGCATGATTTAGAAAACAGAAGTTAGACTATATTTTATCCATAAAGGACTAAACTAGTCTATTGGATTCTCTATCAAAATAAAAAAATAATTCACCATGCCAAAACTGATACTAAATAGACTTTCATCTAATTATTTCTTCCTCTTTTTATGTTAATACTTCAGACAGCTGAATGCTAAACTGCACTCTCAATTTTATAATAGTACATCTTTTTATTAGATCTAGTGAATCCCTCAGGTGGAGAGAAAATTATGTAGTATAAATACACTTGGTGAAAATTATGGGAGAGTTGAGGTGGTAAAGAAGTAAAAGAGTTAAGACTGTGATATTGGAGGGTGACAGAAGAAATCCATTGGCCTCATCAGTGGGAAAAAAAGTAAGGAAAATATATCCTCCACTTTGGCTTCTTCACAATGAAGCTATTTTCTCTTTTAGTTTAAGATTGTCTAGAAAGAAGCCTATGCTATTAATTCAGGTTGGGTTTTGCTGAGTCTGTGTTGGTTTATCTGTGCTTTCATTAGAAACAATGAAGAGTTTACTCTTCAACTCAATCAGCCTGAAAACATTCTAAACTGCTCCTGAAAATCTCCTGGTGGGTATTCCCTAAGGGTTTCATATAATTACAAAAAAAACATCTGAACGTTTTCAAGTAGAAATTCTGAACTTCTAACAGCCGACACACCAAGTCCACTTGTTAATATGCTGCTGGTATCACCTCAATACATGAACAGGACTGGGAAAGATGACTAAATTATGCATCAATATCATGCTTTCTGAGGTGTTCTCTACATATTCAAAAGATACAGAGGTTTTTGCCATTTGTTGCTGTGTTTTGTTTGTGGGTTTTTTAAGTTGGTTTGTTTGGTTGTGGGTTTTTTTGTTGTTTTTATGTTTTTGGTTTGTTGGTTTTTTTTTCTCCCAAGCAAGGTTTTCATATTTTTTATCTGATCAAATTAAAACTCACTCAGTTGTAATTTATGTCAACTCAGGATTCTGCCTGTGCATTTCACCACATAAATTTCACTGGGTATATATGAAATTTTTCATGTGATATAATGTGCAATAATCCTTTCAGTGAAAGATTCAGTCAGCCAGCACATCAGCATTGTAAGGGGACTGAGAAGAGTAGACAGTCAGACAATTAGTAGAATACATCAACCTCAGACATATGTCTATAATTTACTGGCTCTTCTCTTTTGTGAAGTCAGATCAATCTGACACTGGCCAATGGAAGATGCTATAGAACATGGTCTTACATACCATGAAAGAATTCTAGATTCTAGTCTGTTCTTCTGTTCTATTCTTTTAGTTGGACTCCATGATTTTGAAGATCTTTTCCAGCCAAAGTAATTCTGTGGAAATATGAGGTATTTCCTGGTAGGTGTCCTTACCACTAGAATAAAAACAAATTCTTTCCTGATGTTCCTGCTGACAATATGGTTCTTGCATTCTGTCATACAACATGGTTTTCAGCCAAGATTTCTCATGACTTGCTGGTTAACAGAGCCCTTGGGTGATTCCACTATGTCACTAGAAAACAGAAGACAGGCAACAGTCTTGCAACAACAGCAGTATTTCCCTCCATAAAATCCTTCTCAGTAGCCTAGGCAGATTGAATTACAAGTGAATGTAGAATTTCGTATTTCCTATTGTTCCCTGTATTCATAAGTATATCAAATTTATAACTTGAGAAGCACTTAGCCTGTCCCCATAGATTGTTAAACAAGTTCTAGGCTTTTGATATTTTGGTGACAGGCATCTAAGCCAGTGAGATCTCTTTGTACTCCAAGCACTCTGATGTTAATTTCCCCCACACAGCTTTCCTCTGCAAACTGTGAAAGAGATAGCACAATTGGAGATGGTATATACATGGACTTAAGCAACTATTTCTTAATAGCTACCTTTGATTTATTTCTGAAATATTTACACTATCTGTTTTGCCATTAAAATGGAGGATGTAATGAGATTGATCATGGTAATTACCAGCTTAAACCTCTTTTAGTCCAAAGCAACTATCAGAATGAAGAAATAATTTCCAGCTAGGTGCTTGGTTAATAACTGTAGTACCATATAGAAAAGACTCCAGAAAATGTATCTTGTAGTTCTATGAATGATTTCTCCTGTGCATACTTTCTGAATGCTCTATTACTTGAAATTTTCGTAATGAATATAGTGCTGTATTTTCCAATATTCTACTTACATAAAAGTAAGGAAAACATTTTGTTTTAAAATAGTGTCATGTATACAATTCTCGTTAAGACATTTTGCTCCCAACAAACTCCTAATTACTTCTAAATAATACATGGGAATAGTATTAGTAGTAGGGTTCTCAGAAAGAATTTCAAACCATCCATGTCTATTGAATTAATTACATTTTCAAAATGTAGGAAAGAAGTAGCTAATTTTCACTATTATTTAATTTATTTTCTGAATGTACAAGTTAGGATGCTAATCACCGTCTTTATATAATATAAACCGTAACTGATTTAGAAATCTTTAAAGGTCTCCTGGATTTTTCAAGATAAAGCATTCTCTATTAGAACCTAAATAATTTCTCAGCAACTTGAGAAACGTTTATTTTTCTACAATATTTTACCTTCAGCTAATAAAAAATCAAAATATTTTGCTCCTAAAAAGTGTAAGGATAATGAGTGAAAGGGGAGAAATTGTATCCAATTGCATTTTGCTATATAGCATGGGAACAGTCCTCAGAACATAGATCAGAAGTCTACATTACCATAACCCAGAGAAAACCAAAACTCACATGTTTAACAATGGATTCAGGAGTGTCTTTCCTCTTCCGCCTAAGAAATGAGCGTATTTCCACAGCATTTTCATGAAAAAGCTACAGAATGTTCATTCATTTAATTTTTGAGATTTAAGAAATGCAAATCTAATTCCTACAGAGAGAGAAGGAAGCTATCTTTAAGAATCTAACACAAAATTCTTTATGGCTTTGGCCTTTAGCTCTTTCTGTCTCAGTTCTACCTCGTTAAAATGTTGTGAGAATGATTACAATAAAGATAACGAGAAACTCAGATGCTGTCATGATGGAGCCTTATATACAGACTACTAAAATGGATAGGTTGAGATTAACTACTCCTCTACTTCCTAATGGTGTGATTAGAAAGCTTTTAAATTTAAATTAAACACCACTTAATGTGTCCATCTCTGGATTTGGGTGTTACCTAGAACACAAATAACAGTAAAGATGGTTAACAACTCATTGAATAAAAATGCAAATAATAAGAAATCAACCAACACTATATATAAGTGTTGAATAAGAAACATATTTATAAGAAAACATATTCCTCCGCTACTTCTTTTTCTTTAGAGATACTTCTCATCTAGCTAGCAATCTGAAGGTGTCGCTTCTCTTATGTTGAAAGCTCCCAAATCCCCAAGAAGTGAAATTATGTGTTTCCTCTTCAGTTCATGTTTACCAAATGATAGTGCAGGGCGTCAATTATGTCCCACAAGTAACTACTCTTTAACTGTGGCAGCAGAATTTGAGACAGATCCAAGCAACTTAATTTACTGTAATAAAAAGAAAAAAAAAAAAAAAAGTAAAAAAATCTCAGAATACTAAATACTGTATTTACTGTGCTTTTTCTTACCCATAAGGCTGAAAAAATTACATGGGAAGAACAATTCCACTACCTGGGACTTTGGTAATGCTGTTTTGAAGTCAAGAAAACACTACAAGTGCAGTGCATCTCACTCTTATTCCTGCTGATCCACAATATGATGCTGCATAAAATCTTTGTAACAGTGGACCATACTCAGCACTGAACTATGATTTCCAGCTTTCAAGCTTTCTCTTTCTTGTAAGATAGCTATAAAGCATATTAACTTCTGTAAAGGAAGGTGGATGAAACAAAGCCATCTTTTCTATAATTGAGCAAAAATACAGGGAAGAGAAGTCTACTGGCAGAATACATATACAGTATCAAATACATATACAGTATCATAATGGTTATTTCCAATTTAAAAATTAATGCCTCATTATTGGCTCATTTTGTAGGTATTTTGTGAGTAAATGGTTTCAGTGGATGTGCTTAGTATGACATTAATTTTCTTCATAGCAGCCCATACAGTGTTATGCTTTGTATTTTAACTGAAACTGTTGATAAATATTGCAATCAACTGTTGATAAAAAGATTTCTCTCTCTCCCCCCCTCGCCCCCAAGAACCTCATACTCTGTCTTGTGGATAGTTTCAGAGTGGGCAAGAACTTGAGAGGGGACACAGAAATACAGAGCCTATCAGTATGCTGGGGACATGCCAACAAATTCATTTTACGTGGGGACAAAGAGAGTTAGAAGTTTGGAACAGGCATTTTTGCCACATCTACAGAATGGAAAACTGGACCTTTCATGAGTCTGGAAAGTATTTTTTAAGAAAGAAATTGAAAACAGAATATTGTCATGATGTCTTTGAAAGAAGGATTGATGCCATTCACAGAGGTATATTTGTCTTTTAGCTCTCTTGTTGCTGTTCTTTAACAAAATTTTTTTAAGAGGGTAGATTACAAAATTTAGTATTTTCACATGTATTTAAACAGGCCTTCTATTGGTCGTAGTCGAAGACCCTACTCTATCTTAAAGAGAGAACAAACCAAACCTAACCAAAACAAAAAGAGTGATGTATTTAAGAGCTAAAGTAATTTTAAAAGAAAGGGTAGACATGTATTAAAAGAGTTATTTTAGCTAGCAGATAAGAGCATAACAAGAACCAGCAAAGAACAAAGTCAGATGTATTCAAAGAACACTCAAAACTGTAACTCATTAGAATCTATCAGGAAGAGAAACAGCAGTTTTCATCCCGTCGTATCTTCAGGTCAAAACACGATTTCTTCCTGGAAGATGTACTTGAATCAAACACAAGTTTCTTGTTTAAAATAGAAGTAAATGAAATTTTATATCTTGTGACCTAGTTGCATTTCCTACTGCAAAATCAAAGATGCTCCAAAATTGTCCTCATGGATATGAATATGACTAAGAAAAGACTATCACATCAGCTCTGAATAATGAAGCTATTTTTGCTTTTTGTATTGCAAAGCTACCCACCAGCTTTCCCTCAACTAGCAATCTGGGGTCTATTTTAAATAATAGGTTTTTTTCTTTTCTATTTGTATGTACTGAAAAGAGTTTTTTAGGAAACTCTGTCGTAAATGTTGTCCTTTTACTAATCCTTGTGGTATAGTAAGATTTCTTTTAATGGTTTGACCATAACTGGATGTTATACAGGATGATCTTGCCTTTCAGATTTTTAGCAATTCAATCATACCTAATCAATTGCCATTCTGCTGTATGTACTATAACAGGTTCAGTGCTGTTAAGTTCAGGAGTAATAAAGAATAAATCTAATTAACATCCTTACTTTTCTTCACACATCCTAAAATATGTATGTTTTAAATGATACAATAATTCACTGCAGATGTAACATTAATTTGTCTGAGTTTTTAACTTAAAGATAAATCTGAGGTTTGTAAGTTGGAAAATATCTTTCTAGAGCTTAATGCATTCCTTAAGCTTTTGTCATCCTCTAATTCATGACAAAATCATCTAAAAGCTGGCTTTCGTGTCATTACAGATTTAGGTGGAACTCAACTTTGGCTAGACACAGATGTCCTATGCCATTGCAGATGACCTAGAGTACCTGTCACTGCAAAAGCCATGTGTGTTCTGTAAGGTGTTACGTGACACCTTATGTGTATGTTTGAACACCTGAATCAATCCCAGTGCTTTTATTATTAATTTAACTTCAGAGGTACTGGATCAGCCTGGGTTGCAATTAATTATCTTCATATCACCCCTTAGTGTTGCTGTGCTTTAGATTTGTGACTGAAATTGTGTTGATACCACACCAGCGTTTTAGCTAGTGCTGAGCAGTGCTTGCACAGCAAGCACCAAAACTTTCTCTATTTCTCACTCTGTCCCCCACTACAACGAGTAGTCTGGAGATAGGCAAGAGACTGAAGGACAGAGAGCTTGAACATCTGACCCAAACTGACCAAAAGAATGATTCATACCATATGATATCATGCTCAGCCATAAAACCTGGGGGAATTTGAGGGAAGTCTTTCCAAAATTGTCATTGCTCAGAGACTGTTTGGGCATTGGTCTACAGTGGGAGGTGATCCTTTGTATCATTTGTGTTTGAGGTTTTTCTCCTCCTTTATTAATTAAACTGGCTTTATCTTGACCTATGTTTTCCTCAGTTTTACTTTCCCCCTGCTACAGCAGGAAGTGAGCAAGAAGGTGGTGGCTGCTTAGTTGGTAGCTAAGGTCAACCCACTGCACAAGAGCATACAGGAAAACTACTTATTGCCATTGAAGCTTCTAGCAGTTTTAACCCTCTTGAGAAAAGGCATATTCTTGGTGTCTTATCAGTTGTATTTCTAAGACATGAGGGCTTCTCATATCCTCAAATTCCTCATGTTGGCCTCTATTGTATATTTTAAAAACTCTAAAAATATGAAGCTATGAGATTAGGCACAAAATCCAAACTATGAAACCAGTCTGGTTTAGACTAATTTGGTTTTACTCTCTGATGAAGAGGATATCTTTAAACAGTTTACAATTCATAGTAATATATTTAGTTGTGCTTTAAATTCAAAAGGATCCTTGTATACTGTGTTATGAGATGCTTTAAGAGATACTTTATGAGATACTTTAAGAGATATTGCTAATCAGTCTTAAGTTTTTCATCAATAAACTTTAAACACCTAATTCTGACATAGACAATTCCCTTAATTCATTCTGTTAATGCCATTCCCATTTCAAACCAGAACTACACACATTTGTATCTGAATTGCTTAATGAACAACCACAACTTCACGATTACATAAGTTGAATAGTTAAGTCGAATTAAGACAGTTTAATTATTTTTATATATATTTTTACAACAAAGTTGGCAAATAATTCAGGGTAAGAAGCAAGTGTGCTTTACACAGTCACTTTTGTTGTCACTGCCCTTAAATCAAGTAATAGCTGTAACTCTACCAAAGTCTACCCTTCTGCATAATTATTCTGTGGGACTTAAAATTTATTCATACAGGTATAATTACAACAGTTATAATGGCAGATATTAACCATTGTTTCATATCTTTATGGGTGTGTGGATGAGTGCATTGCCTTCAAATGTCAGATGGTGAATGACTCACATTTTCTACAAATAGTAGATGAATGTTGCCCTCTCTGTACCCTGTCTCACACATGTCTCACCCCATTCTATGGTTTCTACTGTCTGTGGTCCAACCTTTGAGAAAGACTAATGATCAAGTTCATATAGTGGCATTGTGCAAGGTAGAAAAGGTAAAGTTAGAAAAAAACAAGTGCTGGAGCAGGCGTCATTAGTTTTCCAAGGACTGAAGAGGAAAAACCCCACCACTGGAAGGTACAATATCATTAAGAAAAAAGAAATCTGGAAAATCAGGTAGAAATGACAATTTAGCAATTTGAACATCTGTTTCAGACAGCAATAGAGAATGACCATTTTCTTCCTGGTCAAAACTTACCTGGCCAGCAAAGACCCTTAGAGTAGTTTTTTTTTTGTTTTTTTTTGTTGTTGTTTGTTTTTTTTTTTTTGTATAGGGAGCATATTAAGCACTTCTTCTATCCTCTAGCTATCTTTTTCTGTGAGTTAGCTAACACACTTTTAAATCATATCTGTTCATCTTCCAGATTATCTTTGCACATGGCTAAAAAATATCTGAAGAAAACGACCCTGGTAAGAAGGTTTATCAAAGCACCTTTTTTAGCGTTTAGTGATAACAATTTATGTGAGTCATTTAATCAAACTTTAGATGCCTGCAATATAGATTTCTTCAGTGGACAAACCTGAGCTAATATTCCCATTTGAGTCAAAGGAGAGAAATAAGCAATTCAAGGTACAATTCAACTGACCTATTTTAAACATCAATCTTAGGAGAAATCCATAGTGCCTTAGAAGTACTTCCTTTTCTGACTATTGACTAAAAAGGGGCCCTAGAGGATTAGCATGAATGTAGATGTGTCTTTTGAAGAGAACTGTTTTCAGTTAGATGACCTCTACTCAGTATATCTGAATTTGTATGGTTTACCAAAATCAGTACATGAATAGTTCAACTCTTTTTAAGGACAGAGAGAACCACTAAAACTAATTTTCAGGCAGGTGATCTTTCATTTTAAGTAGATTTCCTTAGCTTCAAGCTTAAACAACTGAATATAGTAATAAGATTCAGCATCTCAGTAAGATTCAGATGCTCAGTACTTGAAGCATCACTTAATTTTACCTATTAGTACCTCAGGAAATTACATATTTTTACTCAATACATACTAAGGAAACATCCTGAACTTTTTATTTCAAGTTCTCTCTTTTATCTAAATTTATCACCTTTTCATTCAATGACAGCACCTAATTTTTCAGGCTTTACTTCCTCACTTACTTCCTCTTACTGCTATTTGAGCACCCAATACCAGGCACTCAACATAAACCAGATAAGGGGATGAATCATATAGCAGGTTGCTGATCAAGTAATGATACACTGAAAGTAATCATAATATGGGTAAGTAAGTAATTTATCTCAGAGACCTTGACTAAATATGTACACTACTATAAATTTTACCTTTATGTTTAGACATACTCAAGAGTTTCCTTGATCACTTAGCTCTGACTCTGGTAAACAACATATGGTACCTGTGATAGAGAATCTTTTATCATTTTAATCCTTTTATGCTATTTCCTATGGGATCAGAAATTCAGGTCAAATTTAGAGGTGACAAATATGATGTCACAATGGCTTAATCCTATGTTTCACTTCAGGATGTGGAAAAATATGGAATATGACATGAGAAGCCTCTGGTTATAACTAATAACACAGCAAAATACTGACAAAAGTTACAGACCCCATGACAAGACCTGGCTGGATTCCACTGCTGATAAAGGTGGAGCTGGACAAAAGCCTGTGCACTGAACAGATTATTGGACAGGGACATTGGGGGTCTTTTGTGTAGTACAGTCTTGCGAGGTCAACAGCAGCCAGGTAACCATATGGATAATGTCTAATGCCAGAAAGACAAGATAGCCACCTGAAAGGGGCTTTCTGTGGGGCTGCCCTGGTGAGGACAATAACCAAAATGTATCATGCAGACTATATAATACAAGTCAAACCTTCTGAGGTCAGGAGGTCTTAGGGAAAAAGAGGATGCTTTCGTAACACTAAAACACCGAGATGAGTGGATTAAGTGTCCTGTGAACAGATCAATAAACAATATCACTGTGCCAGGTCCATTTCAGGCCCAAAGCCATCCCCAAAGAACTGTCACTTCCTGACAGTTCTTTGTTAAGGCTAATGTTAATATTAATGCCCAATCACTCTACTACAATTAATGGAATTTTCCTGCAGACCAGATCTCTGACCTTTTTATTTTAAAATCATCACACAGTCACAGAATCACTGAGGTTGGCAGGAACTGCAGTAACTCATCCAGGCAAATGCCCCTATTCAGAGTAGGTGCACCTGGATAGAACAGGCTGCATCCTCCAGAATGTATCCACTTTTCATGTTGTTGGTTTTTTTTTTTTGATTTTGTTTTTAACAAAGTCTGTAAAAATATTCTTTAATAGCAAAATTTGTGCAGTAAATCAAAGCAAAAATGGGCCTTCCTCATTCCTTTACTGGACTTTATTTTTTTTCTCCTTCTGCCTGCACTCAGTCATCAGAAGGTCCCAGCCAAAAATGGAAGAGAATATTGAACTAACATGAAGGAACAACTTGATTGCAAAGCTTCACTCCTCGTTCATCTCCTTTTGCATATTTTGCCTTTGCTTTTTCATGCTTCTGTTGAATTAAAAGTTTTGAAATGATTGATTGATCATTTGGTCAAGGTCCTCAGACTCTGATGTATCTTTTTGCTGGAAATTTTGTGTACTGTTGCTCAGAAAAGATACACTGTTTAACAGGTTGCAGTGTATATATATAATGGTAAATAACAACATAGAGTAAATGCATTTGTAAAATGAGTGGGTTTATTTGGAAAGCAACTGAGCTACAAACACTGGATAAACTTTAGACTGAGAGGATACATGAATGTTTTTTCTCCTTGAGCTTAGGTCATTCTGAACTTCTTGAACTGATTTGACTGAATGACATAACCAGTTTTACAAGAATGTTCTACAGATGCTACAATACAGTTTATTGCCTCACAATAAATAAAATTTAAAATAAAGTAATAATTAAATTATTTTTATTATTTAATAATAAAATTTAAATAAAAAATAATGCTTTTTGAATCACTATCTCTCTAGAATGATTTTCATGGGACTATGATTAATACTCCTTATCTAATCTGTTTGAAGAAAATTGGGAGCTGAGAAAGATAGACGCTTTTGTTCTCATTTAATTTGAGCACCTTGCTATGTTTTATTTAAACAAAAATTTACACAGACTAAAGTTCTTTTAAACACCCCAAAATACTGTGAATTGGTTCGAGATACTAAATAGCAGTTATTTTATAGATAAAACTTAACGTATTGTGTAAGAAAATAAACTTTCCTTTGAAGCAAAATTCATCACTTGTTCTGGAATGAATGCATCCTAATGCACCTGAGATATGGAGTGGGGAAGAATAAAGGAAGAACACAGTTAGATCAGCCAATGTTTCACTTTACTCAGGTTTTAAAATTTTACTAGCCTTCCAACAAATCACAACTCACTGTTAAATATCTGCATTATTTTTTGTTATCCTAGTGTGGTTTAATTACAAAAGAGGTATAACCTCCTGCAGGAGTTCTGCTTGTAACTGCTAATGAGCAAGAGGCAATAAACTATCCTTTATAAATCAATATGTGAGAAATTAAATATGATTGCTTGGACTTGGTTGGCCCCATAGCTAATGGAACTATAAAAGACATGATTAATTAGAAAGGTGTTTTAGAAAGGTTAATTAGTTTATTTTTTAAATTATCCGCTGAGATAATGTGGTGGCTAAAATAAAACCCTGCATCAGAAATTAGCCAATGATTTTTCTGAAGGTTCAGAATAAACTTATTTCATCCAGCAACTATATTTGACAGAGAAAACTGTTTATTATTTAACAATCGTTTTAATTGGAGATGTTTTTTTTCATCTCATCTTTAGTTTTCAGGATAGCATTGTAATTTTTAATCCTGTTAGAAGTCAGTGAATTTAGGTTTGATTTTACCTGAAAATATTAGAGAAATCCTAGACCTTGACCACTATCTCAGCTGGCTAGGTACAGTGTAATCAGTAAGATGGCCTATATAATCTTACCAATGAATTTATAAAAAAAAAAAAAAAAAAAAAAAAAAAGATAAAGATGGAGGATTGTAATACTAGAAAAATATTGGTTAGTCTAACAGGTAGTGTTCTTATCTGAAATAGACATAATTTTCATGAAGTTTTCAAAAGTTAATCTGGTAGCTATGGGGAGCAGTGTTTTCTAAACATGAGGAGCAATGTGGGGGGAAAGCTTGGATGTGTGTGCTCAAAAGCATAGAATCATACAATACTGTTTTGTTAGAAAAAACTTTCAGTATCAAAAAGTTCAATCCGTAATCTAGTTCACTGCTGAATCCATCACAAAAACAAAACCTGAAGAATCATATCTACACATTTTTAAAATACCTTCAGGGATAATGGCTCCATCACTTTTCTGGCAAGCCTGTTCCAGTGCTTGAAAACCCTCCCAATAAAGAAATAATACCTAATATCCAAGCTAAACCTCCCCACAACAATGGCATGCCTTCAGGCCATTTTTTCTTTTCCTATTGCTTTTTATATGGGAGGAGAGACCAATACCCACCTCACTACAACCTCTTTCCAGATAGTTGCGGAGAGCAGTAAGATCCCCCCTCAGTCTCATCTTCTCCAGACAAAATAATCCCAGTTCCCTCAGATGACCCTGATAAGAGTTGTTCTCCAGATCCTTCACCAGCTTTATTGCCCTTCTCTGGACTCACTTCAGCATGTCAATGTAATTCCTATAGTGAAGGGCCCAAAATGAACCACGTATTTGAGTAACGGCCTCATCAGTGCAAAGAACACAGGGACAATCACTCTCCTGGTCCTGGTGGCCACACTACTTCTGATACAAGCCAGGATGCTATTGGTTTTCTTGGACATCGAAGCACACTCACGTTCAGGCTCATGTTCAGCCACCTGTTGATTAATACCCCCAGGTCCTTTTTTGCTGGGCAACTTTCCAGCCACTCTTCCCCAGGCCTGTAGCATCTCATGGGGTTATTGTGACTGAAGTGTAGGACACAACACTTGGCCTTCTGAAGCTCATAGAGCTGGCCTTGGGCCATTGATTCAGCCTGCCTGGATGCTTCTGTAGGTCCTTCTAATGAAGGACATGTAATTGTGATCAAGAACTGGCAGAAGTAAAGAAGATACAATTCTTGATAGTTGGTTGGTTAGTGAAAGCCCTTTAAAACAGAGATAAGTAGTTCATGTTCATGAGACTAAAAATCTAGAGAGTTTATGGAAAAAGGGGGATCTCATGGACTAAAGAAATTATGCAGTGTTGTTCACCAAAGGTACATTACAGGTGAATTTACAACTCTAAAAGCCAAGGAAAGCCTACATAGTAGATGACTGTCAAGGTTGTTAAGAACCTAAACTGGATCTGCCTGGACAGAAAGATAAAGAAGGACCAGTAAGTTTTATATAAATCATGTCTGTATGAATATGTTAGATGCAAAAAAGGGAAGATCTGTCATAAGTTTAGGCTATGGTAAACTAATGCTATTGTCTGTAGAAAAAAAAATAATTAACAAAGTGATCTGAAGAGTGAGAAATACCTCAGATGGCTATGCCAAATGGCAATTACTGTTTGAGGTAATATCTAGGAATATGATCTCCTAAATATCTAGGAAAATGGTGAAATACTAAAAAGCAACCTTTTAAAATGCAGATAATTCTGTAGATACAAATTTCATTTTCAGGGAAAAGTGTCATAAATCTTACATTTTACTCATTTCAGCTCGTTAAATGAATAAGCAGCAATTAATTATCTACAGAAACATAGAGAAAGCAATGCACCATATTTATTATTTATAGTTTATGTGAATTGTCTTGAACATTAACTAAAAAGATAAGAAGCAAATAACTCTGCAAAGAAGCATTGCAGAAGTAGAGGTTAATCATTAAATCAACTCTGTAGTTTTCCTATTTTTTAGAACTGTTTCAAATATTCAGATAGATTTGATTTGTACAGAAATGGAAGTGCATCACATCACTTAGGCCAGACTTTTCTCATTGAGGTCATGTTCTCCCACACAAATATTTCATTTGAGACATTGAAAGGAGACCTTAAACCAGTTCTTCTGTAGTTTCTTTGTAACACTTGCTGGAAATATAGATTTCATATTTCTTGCCTCTGCCATCAACATAATCTAGCAATTCAGTGCCATAATCCGAGATTATATAGTTCTTAGTCTGAGGTTATTTAATTTTTATTTATTTTATTTTCAGTCATCTCTTCAATTTCTCACCACCTTTCTATTTCCATTATTCATTTTGAGTAATGTTACTTCCGTCCACCACTGTCTTTGCATTTTCATTTTTTCTCAGCTTCTTGCAGTCTAAGGCTAAAGCTTTCAAACTCAGACTCCACAGAAATACTTTTTACTTCAATTGCATCCATAAATTTCATAAATTCATCCATAAAACAGCTCATAGCATTTGCATTTTTTAATGTTTTTTTAATTTTTTTTTTTCCACCTGGAAGCCTGAAATTGCCCAGTCTATCTTTCCATGATAGGACATGAAATAAAGTCTTCCTCTCAGTTAGTGGAAAATTAGAAAATGAGATGCCAAGTCATAAAAAAAAATTAAGATCAATTTTTGGAACATATCTGACCTTTTCATCCCTTCTCTCATCATAAAAATTTAAAAAGTGGAAAAAAATACAACAGGGGTAAACAAAAGCAGCAATTCCAATGAAGTTTTAGACAGTGACTTTGTAAATTTTATTAGAATTTGGATGTCTTTATTGTGTAGATAATTCTACACAAGGCAAATGTTTTTCTAAAAAAACCCAAAAAACCAAACAAAAAAACCCAGTGAGGACAATTCAAGTGGAGTGAAGAGACTATTAGAGTTTACAGTCTCCTAAAAACATTTGCAATTGAATGACTGCATCATCAATATTCTTGAAATTCAATAAAATATTGTAGTTTGAACTGAATGGTTTTTTCTGCAAAAATCTAGGTACCTATTATTCTTGTTTTGTGGTGCATACTTTTATAATGCTGAGGCAATATTTAAGGCTGAGAACACTTTTAGTTGAGTGGCAATTGCAAACAAAAATATTCGAGGCTGAAAAGAAACCTGTGCAAATTTTCAGAGAACAAAGAAGTTTCAGACGAGCAAAGAATATCACAGGTGAAGATTCCTTCTACTTACTTTTTCCTGCTCATTAACTTGACACTGATTATTAACTGATGGGCTCAATTCAGATTAAACCCCATTATCCAGATCTTTTTAATGTGGGAAGGATATAACAATAATTTTTTCATAGAATCATGGAATGTAGGGACCTCTAGAGATCAGCATGTCCAACCCCCCTGCCAAAATAGGATCAAAACAGGAATGCATCCAGGCGGGCTTTGAATGCTTCTAGAGAAGGAGAATCCACAACCTCTCTGGAGAGCCTGTTCCAGTGTTCTGTCACCCTCACAGTAAAGAAGTTTCTCCTCATGTTGAGGTGGAGCTTTCTATGCTCTAGCTTAAATCCATTATTCCTTGTCCTATTACTGGGCAGCACTGAAGAGATTGGCCTCATCCTCTTGACACCCACTCCTCAGATATTGATAGACATTAATAAGATCCCCTTTCAGCTTTCTTTCTCTCCTCAGGGATGAACATCCCCAGTTCTCAGTCTTTCTTCATAAGAGAGGTGCTTAAGTTCTTTAATAAATCTTAATAGTTCTCCATAGTACTCTCTCCAGTAGATTCCTGTCTCTCTTGAACTTGGGAGCCCAAAACTTGATAGCCTGTCCAGATCTCATTGGATAGCAGCACAGCCTTCTGGTGTATAAACCAGCCCTCCCAGCAAACTGTCTGAGGGTACACTCCATCCCCTCATCCAGGTCATTGATGGAGATATGCTAACCAAACCTGGATCTCTGGAGATCAGTCTCTTCAATGACTGACTGTAAAGGGTTCTCATGGCACATATATAAATAATGACAAACACATATGATAAACAGTTATTCTTGGTCCCCTTATTCCCATGTGATGAGTTTGGTCTGGTATAGGTGAGGCAGACAAGGAAAAACACTTCTTGAAAAGTCAGACAATTGCTTTGTAGTCCATCAAAAGTTAAAAATGTTCTTTTTCTCACCTTCTAGCTGTAATCTTCATTAATTGTTTTACTGCAGTCTTACAGGTAAGATCATTTAATATCTGGTATAATGCCAAATGATGATAACTAGAAAAACGCTTCAATTTTAATACCTTTCACCTGTAAAATATTCACTCTTGAAGGGCTAGAAGAACACAAGGTGATGTTTTCATTTTAAAAAGTTGTTCTTTTTTAGTTTTCTTGCATCAAATTCCCTTGTTCTAATTTTTGAAAGAAAGTGAAGGACTGACTCTGTACAGGAAAACCATATCCATAAAATTAAGAATTTGACTTCTGTTTCTGGTCAGTCATAGGAATGTCTTTATGGATTTCTTAATTTTGTAAAATTCAAATTAATAGAGTAATTCAAATCTAAATATTTTAATGTATGCTCTAGAAATAGATGAGCTTAATTGATTTTCAAGCTAAATAAACAAAAATTAAACATGCAAAGAATGTGATACACCATTTAGCACAGATACTTTGGGAATACTGCAGTGCAAGTATTAATAAATGTAGTGCTTGACATGATGTAATGAGTACATAAAGCAGAGCAAGTACAGGACAACTTTCAAGATTTGGGCTCTTAGGATCTTACATTTTTATTCAATAAACAATTTTCAGTGATCTTTTTCAGAGAAATCTCTTTTTTCTTCTTCTATTTCAGGCTGTCTAAAAATTGAATATGTAGAGAGGAAAAGAAAACACTGAAAATTACATGTTTAAACAAATCTAGCAAAAAAGATACAATACTAAAATCTTCAGGGGACAGAGCAAGAAACGTGATAACTCACACAGCAGAGATTACCTCAAGGATATTATTCATGATGGATCTCTTTTGTCAGGGAATTGAACTCCTGACCCAAGTATTGGAAAGTGCTGGGCTTACCTATTGAGGCACAGAAAGATCTCATTTGCTGTCAGTAGCAGTTCTTTCAAACTCAGCTGGGAAAGCTTTCAGCCAAAGGGCCTTCACCTTGAAAGGGCAAAAGATTAAACAGAGGATGGTATTAAATGAAATAATCAATGATAACTAGTTAAATAAAAAAGGAAACACTCAAATGTAGATAAATAATGGGGCAAATTCATCCCTTGTGTCTCTTCATTTTCTTCACTATAAACACATTAGATCTATGTTTTTCTCAGTGTGCTGAAGAACAAAGAAGAGATACAATCCAAAATGAGTGCTGTATAATATGAAATGGCAAGGAGTCACCTGGGGGAATATTTCAGTTCTAACTACAGGTTGCCAAAAAGGATCTGAATTATCCCTATTTAATCAGAAAAAAAAAAAATAATGAAGCAAGCAGTGTACAACAAGGATTTTCTGTTGAATCATAAGTTACCGATTCTTGAAGCTGCAAATGAAGCATCCATCAGATGAGAAGCAGCTCCTATTTTAGTTCAAAATACCATAGAGAATCTGAAAAAGTAAAAATGTCATTCTAATGGTGACCACAGTGAAATAAATTCAAAGTTCTCACAGGAAAACAAAACAAACATGATATATATACGTGTGTGTGTATTTGTTTAATAGTAAAACTACAAAATAATAGAGGAAGGAAGGAAGGAAGGAAGGAAGGAAGGAAGGAAGGAAGGAAGGAAGGAAGGAAGGAAGGAAGGAAGGAAGGAAGGAAGGAAGGAAGGAAGGAAGGAAGGAAGGAAGGAAGGAAGGAAGGAAGGAAGGAAGGAAGGAAGGAAGGAAGGAAGGAAGGAAGGAAGGAAGGAAGGAAGGAAGGAAGACATTGCAATAAATGTAAACAAAGTATCAATAGTCTTTATAGAAGAGATCTCAAATATTTTCACACTTTGGTGCATCTATTTATGGATATAGCACACAGGTGCACTACTTATGATATGAATTTTTGAGGAAAGTTCTTAAACTGGATTCTCAATAGAATAAATCGAATAACAAATGCATAAGCTGAAAAGCATCAAATCACCAAGAAAAGGAGTATTTATTCAAGAACTATAAAAAAGCTAAATATAGATCTGCTGAAATTCAGTGGTAGAATGTGTTTACATTCTTTGACAATAATTCCAGGGCTGACACTGGAAAACACTGACTAGTTTGTGTAGCTTGCATAATAATAGATATGCAGGTAGAAAATGGCAAAAGATTTGAAATTATAACATCTAGATAATGTATTTAAGATATTTTTTACAAGTTTCAACTTTTTTCTTTTCAGCCAATAATATACTTCACATATCCATTAGCAGTCTCTGAAGCAGTCAATAATTGTGAATAAAGAGAGAAACTGAAGATGGTTAATTTAAAACTGACTGAAGAATAAAAAATAACTTTATGGCACTGTCTTATTAAGCAAAAACAGAATAAATGAAAATTGCTATGAGCCAATAAAAAAAGATATATTGAGAAGAAAAAAAAAACCACCCTAATGATATGTATGCAGTGACACAAAGAACAATTTACTCTCACACAGAAGAGCATGACTGAAGTGAACAGTTCTTTAAAGATGAGGTTTTGGTGCTATTTAGTAGACAGTGGGAAAAAAACCCAAAGAAACAAAAAATTAACAACAAACAAACAAACACAGAACAGAAGAGAAAAGAAACAAAAAAATAAAATTATTTACTGTATAAAAGGGTGGTGTATTCATGTACTGGGTGCAATTCAGTATAAAATACTCGTTGTCCAGTCTCAAGAGTTATAGTGGAATTAGAAAAGAGGCAGAAAAGGATGATGGGCTGAAGAAGAGACTAACATTTTTTCAGTCAATAGTGGGTAGCAGTCTAAAAAAACAAACTGTACAAAAAAATCTGTGTTCACTATTTTTCACAGCTTGCAAACTGAAAGATACATAATGCTGTTGTCATGCAGTAGACTAAAGTAAATGAAAGATGATTATTATTATTATTATTATTTTCAAACTGTTTATTTAAGATGTGAAGTTCAAAAGCAAACATGTTAAAAGGCTTTTAGGCAAACTGATAAAATAAGCATTTATCTGTGTCTCATCTAGATTCAGAGATTCACAGAATCCCTAAACCACTGGCAGCCAAGACTTGGGAGAGCAGAGCATAGAAAGTTTAACATATACATCTGCTGTGTCTTAGTCTCCATGGCCGAGATCCAACTAGTCTAACTTTAGGCATTAGAGTTTCCTTACCCTCTAGATATTCTTGTACAAGAAAGAAAAAGGAAAGTTTTGATTTAAATTATGGAATTTACATTCCTTCTCCCACTCTACAGGAAGCTTGAAATTATTTAGGTTGTAATTTCATGCTATAAAAACTTTGGCAAAAACAGTGTATTCATAGGTTCAACTTCTTCTGGTACTTTCATACTCATTCCTGTCCCCATAGTGAGACAGAGCTCAAATGAGATCTTCAGAGGCATTTTTAGTTTGGGGCTGGAAATCTGTGCTGGCTTTGGCTGGGGTAGAGTTATTTTTTTTTCACAGTAACTGGTGTGGTGTTTGGATTTGTACTGGAAACAGTGTTGACAAAGAGAGATGTTTCTGTTATTGCTGAGCAGTGCTTGCAGAGAGTGAAGGGCTTTTTGCTCCTCACTCTACCTCACCAATGAGTAGGCTGGGAGTGCACAGGAATAGAATAGAAAAAAAACATAGCCTCCAGAACCTCAACCGGATGAGGTGAATCATGAATTCAAAGCTTTTCCTAAATATTCATAATATTTAGATGTAGGATTTATTCAAGGTAAAATACAAAAAAATCTGGTCTGATCACCTATGGTTACTTTCATGTAAGTGTTCAATCAATAAAGGTGAAGTTAAAGTTTCCTGTAACTATATTTCTGCAGTCGGTTGTACCTGTGATTTAATAGTTCTAGTCTACATGCAACACGTGGTAAGGATACAATGCAGTAGAAGACAAATATTGTTCACAGAGAAAAGACTAGACTGTATTTTATCTTTAAGAGTTGTCATACTTACCATCAATAACATTTTCCTTCTGGTGCATATGGACAGTCTGAGGTGTCAAATGTATACCATGGCTTAATACAAGACTGAACTTTATTTTTAATTTTTAAATTTTATGTTTATATCATTCTCAGTTTCTGATTATTATGTGCCTAGGGAGAAAAGCATTTCTTCAGACTCAGTTAGGGTTGTATGTGTAAATTTTGTCAAAATTTTTTCCTCATTTATGTCTAATCTGTTGATTGGACTTTGTCATAGAGGTCCTTTCCAATTGTAATGCTTCTATGAATTTCTGTGAACAGCAGGCATTTTCAAGAGCAGATTATTATTTATCTGCAAATATCCTTTATGGGAATTCAGATACCCAAACCAAATATAAGCCTTAATAAAATTTCCCACTATATGTATTTCTCATTAAAGAGAATATACCATTTACTTGCAAATATTCCTTACTGGCAAATATCATAAACTTCTAGCTCATAGTCAGAGTTATGGTCACAATTTCTAGGACTTTCTTTTCTCTTAGAAAAATATTAGCTTTATTTTATTCTTATGGAATATGATTCTTCCCCTCCATTGTGTCAGCTTACAGTTGGTTCCTCTGCAGACTTTGATGTGATAATATCAGGTATAAACCAACAGCAAGTGATGAGCAAGAGAGGTGAATGCTCTCCCATATTATTCAGTACTGGAAAATTCTGACAGATCATGATTGTCTGCTTATTCTGATATATCTATGAATTTAATATAAACACTGTAGTATGTGACAACCAAATTTTAATTCAAAGCTATAATTCACACTTAGATATTCACAGGGGCTGGTAATTATTCGAGATTCATTGACAAAGAATAGTTTGGATTTTAGAGTTCTGAATATTTCTGGCTAATTTTTTATGCCACTTTCTGCATCCCTGTAAATTGGTGAAGTGGTTTCCTATTAGTGTGAAACACATGCATCCTGTGCAGTGGATCTGACAGACTTTGTTATTCCCTCAGTAGGATTTCACGTTGGCAACTAAAGGAATGTTTGTGGGAGTACCAACATCTGCTCCTGAAATTTGAAAAATAAATTAAATATATTAGGAAATGAACCAATGAAAGCCTTAGAAAAAAGAACAAATTTAACAGCTTGTTGATCTAATTTGATATGCAGACAAGCCTCCAGGGTACCTCCTATTTTTAAGTGGAAATTAAGCTTCCAAGATGTAATGAACTATTCAGATGTGCCACTGCTAATGGATGCTCCATTACAGAGGTATTCCAAATTTGAGAATGTTTCAATTTTTTACTGTTAAGCTTTCTAAGCACTTCAAAAATGTTGCAAGATTTCAGAAAAGAAGGGAAAGGAAATGTCCAATAAACTGCAAGGGAATGCAGGAAACAGTTTGACAGCTTTAATACACTTTAGCCTCAAGAGCTAATAGTTTTTAGCCATCTAAAAAACACCTATTAGTCTGGGTTTTAATACTATCATGATACACATAATTTCATGGTAATTAAGAGGACAATTTTAAGATTAATGGAGTATGAGTTAGAGCTGTTGTGGTTGTATAGGTCTGGCAGCATTGCAAAATCTTTCATCTGAAGTACTGTTTACAAAGGTTACTACAAATGTTAACCTTCCTGACCTTTAAAAAATCAGACCTTTGACGAACAATGAGAGATGTTCAGTGACCAATTTATTCTTCATGAATTTCAGTATCCTAAATGTGTCCCTGCGAGGGCAGCTTATCCAAGAGTACACTAGCACAAACCTCCAGCATAGATGATCTGTAAGATTAAAATATATCTAATGCAAAAAAGCATGTTGGAATGTCATGCTCACGTTGTTAATTTACACTTGATATTATGAAATCACAGAACTCATGTACACCTGGACTGCTGGGACTCCCTAGGATTTCAATGACAGGGACAATCACATAAAAGAGTATCAGAACATAAATAGTTATTAGAAATAGACTCTTCTGTATGTCTTCACCCTGAGAAGTATTCCTTTTGTGTTCTTTTCACAGCAAAAACTGTCAAAGGATATCTGGGAATTATGTTAGCATAAGAGAGATTATAGAATGAAGTAACATCAGTAAATCTTCCCTAGGAAAGCTTAAGTTATAGAAGAACTATACCACTTCTTGCTGTGATTTTTACAGGAATGGAAACAGACACAGAGCCCTCAGAAGGGATGTAGGTTTCCAAGTTCAAAATTGCACTCTTGGAACATAATTTTTCCATCAGGAACCAAAAAATGTTGTCGTTTCCTAGGAGAAAACCTGGACTGTTTCTGTTTCACATAGCCTCTGACGAAGCAGTAAGTATTCACAGCCTAGAATGAAGACCACATTTAGTAGAGATTTCAGCACTCAGAGAGAACTTGCTGGTCAAAGAAAACTCTGAAGCTAGACCCTTAACAATAAAAAAAAAATAGTTTGCCTTACATGTTGTACGAGGATTCCATGAAAGACAGAGTTGATAAATCTTTCTCTAGTGATGTATTTCTACTAGAAGCCCCTCTTTGCTGCATGTGCCAGAATTAATTGTGAGCTACTCCAAGAGCAGGTAGCTCTATGCCTGATACTCTGTAATGCTTATTGATCAGATAGACAGTTATCATATCCAAGAGGCCCCTCCTAGCCCTGTTCCTACTCTAGTCTTCCTTCTGGGGGAAGGACCCAGGGGAGAACTATTTCAAGCTCCAAAGACAGATAAGTCAATATGCTTGAACTGTTAACAACAAGTTTTATTTAAGTATACATACATATATATATATATTATGTAAAGTATCTAGGCTAGACATGGATGGATGAGATGCAAGGGAACTGTGGCATCTACAAAGTGACTTGCATGATAGGTTAACAGTGTTCTTCAACATCTTTCTGAAAATCCTGACTGCTCTCTCAGCACTGTCACATGTCATATGACTATTTCTGACTTGTACACATGGATAAAACTACCTAGGTGTGAGGGATTGTAGAATGAGTCTTGGCCATGCTCCTTTTCAGGTAAGGTAACTTGAGTCTAGGCAATCCAACACTAAGAAAGCAGCATTTTGTGACAACACTCATTGTTTGTGTCTGTTATGAGAAGGAAAAAAATCAGAAACTGCTCAGGTGGATACCGGACATGGTTTTGTTATGTTGCTGCCAACCACAAAATTATAATGAATTTATACAAAAGTTCTGTGACTGGCTAGTGATGTCTTAGGCTCTGAAAAACTGATTTCTATGTAGTACTAAGCAATCTGGAAATCATAGATGAAGAGTTGGGAGTTTGGTCCTCAGCACACCATCAAAGCCATGTAGTGGTACAAAATATGCAGTTTAAGAAGGCTGCTCAGGAAGCCTCTCTTCATGGAGACTCAATAGATCATATCATGGATGCACTGGGTTTCAGATGTTAGGTCTGTCTGAGCTCCCACATATCATCCAATGCCAGATTATTACTATCTGGAGGTAAACATAAGTGCCAAACAAGAATCGTTTCAGCAATTTTCAGAGTCCAGTGCTCCCTAATGAGGTTCTTTTAAATATACCACATGAGGAGGTCTTAATATTTTAAAACCAATTTTAATTATTTGAGGCTTGATGACATTGCATAGGATTTTGATTCATCAGAGTGACAAAGCAATATACTGCTATAAATTGCTACATATGCAAGCACAATATAGCATTTACAATATAGACTTGAATCACAACATACATGATTGATATTTATAATATAAAAATATGGGGTTTGAGGGATTAGTATAGGAAAACTTCATGGATTCATCTGAAGGCTTTAGAACTATCTTGTGTAAGTTGCTGAAAGACTATGAATTATATCGCGTTCAGTTGGGTTGATTCCAATGGGATGGGGTTCAACAAAGTCAAAGGCTGTGTCCTGCACTTTGACCACAAGAACCCCATGCAGCATTACAGGCTGGACACAGAGTGGCTGAGAGCAGCCAGGCAGAAAATGACCAGGGAGTGATTCTGCCCCTGTACTCAGCCCTGGTGAGGCCACACCTCGAGTCCTGTGTCCAGTTCTGGGCCCCTCAGTTCAGGAAGGAGATTGAGGTCCTGGAACAGGTCCAGAGAAGAGCAATGAGGATGTGAAGGGTTTTGATCGATGTACAGAGTTAAAAAGTGTAATTTTAGAAAGGCATAAGTTAAGAATTATCAAACATAAAACAAATCAAGGAAAGACTGTTTGCTGAAGATTGTTTGACTTAGGGCTTGATCCTGCAAAATTCCCAGTAGAATCATTTACATGTTTAAACTTAAGCAGATGCTTAATTGTTTCATTGGACCAATGCCAGGCTGCTCAGCACCTTGCAGAAAATCAAACCTATAATGTGCCTTCAGTAGCTATGTAAGTTAAATAACTGGGTTAATGACTACAAATCATCCTGATGTGAGGCATGTCCAGCTAAAAATACAATTTGGTGAAGATATTGGAGGTAATCAAGTAGAGTAATTATAAATGTATGATTTAAAAAATTCACTTCAAAGTTTGTGCCAAAAATATAGCTTTCTTCTGTTTAATTTTTAAATCTCTAGATTTCCTAATTAAATTTAGAAAAGTATACTTGGAAAAAATAATCACACATTTTTGCACAGACATTGTAAGTGCTACTACATTTTTCATTGAAAATTTTAGTCATGTCATGTAAAATTTTACTGTAGACAAGAATTCGGAATGAATTTGAAAATTTAAAGTCAGAATTTGAAATTATTTCCACAACATAGAACATATTTGGAAAAATCAGGGAATGCAAAGTTTTTGAAGAAAAGAATAGTCTTACTGATCTTTTTCTACTTAAAATTGTTTTTATTTTAACCATAAATATCTTTCACATACTAAATAATTGTTACATGTTCTTATCAAGCATCTTCATCTTATTTTGCAGGCACTGGGCTAATGATTTTTAGAGAATTTATATAAAACAAATATGTGTTGTTCATGGAAATGGTATCAGATTCAAACAGCTTTAGAATTTTTAAATACAAGTAAGGCATTCTTCCTTTTATATAGTCTATCTGTCTTATCACGTGGCAGAAATTCAAATTATCCTAATTATGTTGTTTTCCAAGATATTCTGCAGGTCATAACCTGTCTTCTTATGAGTGCCAGCCAGGTGTGTTATATAATGGATTTTGGTGCCAAGCCACTACTGATGTAAGCAGCTCACCTCAAAAGAAATTTTACCCTGAAGGAATGTTTTAATACAACATTTTCAACAAAGAACAGCTTAAATAATGACAAGCAAGAGAGAACAGAAGAAGCAGTCAAAATTGTATCTGACAGTATGGTTTTCTTTACAGTTTTTTTGTCTGTGTTCCACGCTAGGCAATTCAAACACCCTTCATCGCCTGACTCTTCCATGATATCTGCAGTAGAAGATCACGTGAAGGTTACTGTAAACTCTGAAGATGAATGAGGAACTGATAATACCCGATATTTATTTACTTAAGCAATGAATGCATACTGCTTGCAGCGGGAATGGATATTTGAAATCAAGGACAGCTTAACACATTGTACTATTTTCCCTGTTATTTATGCCAATTAGTAGTTCATTTAGATATAGAAAGTTGAGGTACAGGTGTAAGATGGGATAATTTTATATTAACCTGAACTAGCAAACATTCTGCCATACCTCCATGGCCGATAAATTTTTCTTCTTTGTTAGTAGTGTCATAGAGTACATGTGTCCTGGAAAAAAATGGAACAACACATTATCACCAAAACCCGTCTAGGCTATGATGCAAAGCTTCAATTAGCTGAAATCCTGTGTTTATTTTAAAAAATATTTCATGATAGATAAGATTATCACTATTGTCAAAATAAGGCTGAAATGATCTTTATATTTCTGTATCAAATGGATTAATTTCTACCATTGTGCTCTGTCTCTCAATCACAATTGAATGGCCTTGTTATAGCTCCTACTTAAGTAGGTCACAATTTAAAAAATAAAAATAAAAATCTTGATTTAGAAACAGTTAGTAAAGGGATTTTCAGGAATGCTAAGCCTCTGGCACAGATGAGTTCTCAACATCAGCAATTAAAAAGTCAACTTAACTGCTATCTATGTGTGGACATAATAATAGACTCATATATCTTTAGACATGATTTTAGGCTCCTATATTAGAAAAAAAATTGGTATTAATGATGCTTTGGGGATGCTATTATTGGATTACAGCTTTAATGGTGCTCACCTTGACAGAGCCACTGAAAACTTATGAAAAACCTAATTAACATAGAAACTAGGATTATGACTTCAAAAGGATAATTATACAGAGCAGATAAACTCCTGAGAAACCAAGATCCTATTTTCATGTAAATGTTACTACTTATAATGAGTGAAGGGAAAATGACCTGGAAAAACTGCAGAAAGAGAATTGTTTTTAATGGCTTGTCTCACAGAGTGTACTGTGACCTGTCTTACGATCTTTAGTGCCTTTGTTCTTTTCCTTGCAGCTTCTATAAAAAACAAAACAAAACAAAACAAAAACAAACAAAAAACTAACAAAAAAACAACAACAAAAAAACCCCAAAATAACCGCACCAACCAGTATTTATTTTGGAAAACTGAAACCAGTAGCTTTTTTTTTTTTTTAATTCTGTCACACTTGGCAACCACATCCCTGCGTACATATCAGGGATTTTGTTCATTCAACAAATTGCATCATCCTTTAAGAGTTTGAAAAGAATTTTTCCTCAGTGAGTGCTGCTTTTGTTCCTAGAGTGTCACACCAGTAAATCAAACAGGGCTGCCAGGTCAATGAAAGAAAATGTAGTGGCCATGAACAGACACCTGTGTTTTTGGAACAAAGAAAACACATTGAAAGATCAGAATTCAGGCCTCAGACTGGAGCTGCACAAGCATTCCATTCCATTGCTACACCACACTGAGGGGAAGGACAAGCTTGGGATGATTTCCAAGCAGGCTCAGTCTGAGCCCCTGAGCTGAGAAAAGCGAAAACTGGTGGGTCAAGCAATCAGCCTTACTGCTTACATGGCATTTGCACATAGAGTATTGTTTTGTTTAATTAATTTACTTTTCTATTTGATACTTCTTGAATTTGTAACATAATACCTTTTTTAGGCAAACATTTGCCATTATAAAGTCCTTTGGTATTTTTTTTTTTGGCAGAGTTGGTATGACTGGGCTATAGACAGTGAAGAAGAATGAGTCATCCTCTATACCAAGAACAAAAGAATCTCAGGTGGGCTGCCAATGATACTACAACATTCCAGATTTAATGCAGCATTAAAAAGCAACATTACCTTCGGCTAATGAGAAATGCATTTCTTCTACAGTCCAAAATTTCAAATACTGTTTAACTTTTATGTGCTAAAAAAGAATTTTTACATTTGCTGGGATGAGACCTGAATAAATATTCATAGAATCATGAATCATAGAATCGGCTGGGTTGGAAGGGACCTCAGAGATCATCAAGTCCAAGCCTTGATCCACTACCGCTGCGGTTACCAGGCCATGGCACTGAGTACCACATCCAGTCTCTTTTTCAATATCTCCAGGGACAGAGAATCCACTACTTCCCTGGGCAGCCCATTCCAATGTCTGATCACCCTCTCTGTGAAGAAATTCTTTCTAATATCCAACCTAAACTTCCCCTGGCACAACTTAAGACCATGCCCTCTTGTCTTGTTGAAAGTTGCCTGGGAAAAGAGCCCAACCCCCCCTGGCTCCAGCCTCCTTTCAGGGAGTTGTAGAGAGCGATGAGGTCTCCCCTGAGCCTCCTCTTCTCCAGGCTGAACACCCCCAGCTCCCTCAGCCTCTCCTCACAGGACTTGTGCTGGATCCCTTCACCAGCCTGGTTGCCCTCCTTTGGACCTGCTCCAGGACCTCAATCTCCTTCCTGAACTGAGGGGCCCAGAACTGGACACAGGACTCGAGGTGTGGCCTCACCAGGGCTGAGTACAGGGGCAGAATCACTTCCCTGGACCTGCTGGCCACGCTGTTCCTGATCCAGGCCAGGATGCCATTGGCCTTCTTGGCCACCTGGGCACACTGCTGGCTCCTGTTCAGCTTCCTGTCAATCCAGACTCCCAGGTCCCTCTCTGCCTGGCTGCTCTCAGCCACTCTGTGCCCAGCCTGGAGCTCCCCATGGGGTTGTTGTGGCCAAAGTGCAGCACCCGGCACTTGGCCGTGTTGAACCTCATCCCATTGGAATCAGCCCAACTCTCCAGTCTGTCCAGGTCCCTCTGCAGAGCCCTCCTGCCTTCCAGCTGATCCATAGCCCCCCTCCCAGCTTAGTGTCATCTGCAAATTTGCTGATGATGGACTTAGTCCCGTCATCTAAATCATCAATGAAGCTATTAAACAGAACTGGGCCCAGCACTGATCCCTGGGGGACACCACTGGTGACCGGCCGCCAACTGGATCAGCCCCGTTCAGCACCACTCTCTGGGCCCGGCCCTCCAGCCAGTTCCTAAACCAGCACAGAGTGCTCCTGTCCAAGCTGTGGGCTGACAGCTTTTTCAGGAGAATGCCTGGATTTAAATTAAGGATTTTCTGTTCCTAATATTATAGATCAATGACCGGAGTCTTCCTAGTTTATCATATTCAAATTTCCATTGATCCCAATGCAGTTATATTAATTATCAAAGCATCCTGCTATTACAGAATAAAATGCCTATTATAAAGTATGTTCAAACGATATCTATTATGGCTACTAAAACACAGCATGTGAAGTTTCAAATGTTTATAAGTGTATAAATTTACTCAGAGATTTCTGTGAACATCAGAACATGATAGTGACTTACTGTGCCCTTGGAAGGACAAAACTGTAATTTGATTGAAACGTTGTCTTCTTGTTTAAGAAAGAAAATTATCATGGAGCAGAATATTAATCATGTTTTACCCAACAATTGTTAGCTTTGTTGGTATTTTGCCTATCAACAATCTTTGAGCCTTCAAAGAAATGACAAATTATATATCAGTGATTCTGGTTATTACCATTTGTAACTGACACGTTGTGAAGGTAGAATTAATCATTTGATTGATTGAGATTTATTTTAACAAGAGTTTCAAAAGAGGTTGTATCTGTTTTCCTTAGAATAATTTTGTTTTACCTTATAAACTGTTTTTCATGCCAGGAGAGATAATTTAAAATTTAACATTGACTCCCCTCCAGCTTTACTTTCATCTATATTTCATTCTATCTTCTTTCTTTTTCTTTTCATAATCTTAGTCGTATGAAACTGAAACTAAACAGCAGTGCAGAATACAGTGACATATTCATTAAAAATAGACACTTTCTTTAAAGAAAAAGAAGCTCAGTTCTGTATGACTGTCTTTCAGTGCCTGATAAGTTAACTATTCCCAGAAGCTGTTCCACAACTATATCATATAAATACCTTCACAGGGAAAAGAAGAACCCTATGTTTTTCCTTTGTCCAATAAATCAGAACAGTTGATTTCTAATAACTTTTCTCTGTTGGGACCTCATCTTGTGAAATTGTTAAAACCTGTACTATAAATAATAGTTTGACTGTCTAGGCTTGTCTCATATAAAAATCCCAATAATGTTTCCTTATTGCTCTGAAGAATTCTGAATGTTGTGTTTGAGATGATTTTAAATGAAACAGTTTCCTGCAACGCTTCTCTTACTGTAAATGGGGAGGTTTGTCACTGACTGTGATAGAAGTTCAGAAATGATCAGGTAATTAACTCAGGACCTGAGGAGTTTGAGGGGTTTTTACATAATATTTGATTTGAGTGTTTCTGTGGACTACAGTCTAAGTGGAACTTGGGGAAATGTAGCTACAAATCCAACAGTAAAAAAATATTGTGTGTGGATGACACATATAGTAATAGCCATATATATATAGGCTAATATAAATAAAAGCCAGACTGCTCCAGAATTCAGAGTGTAGACTTCAGATGGTGCATTGTCTCTACCTTTCGAATCCTGCAGGTCTCTAAAAATTCTTTTTCAAAGGACACATAAATAGAGATGAAGTTCACCTGCTTTGTTCAAACCATGGCTGAGGCACAAATTTCAGAGGACTAGATTTTTCCCACTAACAGTTCAGCTCAAGCATCTGACCTGATTCCATTCTCAGTGGAGCTGCAAGGAAAACATAAGTCTCTTTGAATTTCTCAGATAATATTTAGATTTAGCATTTCAGATCTGCTTCCACAGTGCTGGTCTGTATCAGGAAAGTAAACGAACCTCAGTTTGGCTTCCCCCTTAAGGTTTGTCCAGTGTTGTGCAAGAACGAAAGGAGATTCATTAATGAAGTTTCCACTGATTTATTATTCAGGTAATATTGCATAAACAGCTACTGTTCTTTCCACTTTACTAAGATCCAGTTGGGATCTTAGTAAATCAGACTAATACATAGCAGCTGAAAAGTTACAAGACTCCAACCTTTAAAAAATATAAAAAACAATCAAACAAACAAAAGAAACAGTAGGCATGTTGCGAAAGGAGAAATTCAACTGTCAGTTTTCGGCCTTTCCTTATTATCATTCCACTAATGTGGTGAAGATTAAGGACTTGAAGTTCTGTTCTAAAAGGTTAGGAACAAGGAGGTTGCTTAGTCTACTTAAAAATCAACTGATACACTATGCCAGAGCTTATCCAGTAGATTTCTGTAAGACAGCATAGATGAGTTGGATTTGGAAGGAACCTTTGAGAATCACACTACAGATCTCTGGGAACAGGCTAAGGATTAAATCCACACTATAAATTTATCTATTTTAGGGAGAAAAAGGGAAAAATGTTGCTCTGATTGATAGCACATAAACCTAGAGAAATTTAGATTCTGTGCATATGTAGATGATATTCTGGATACAAATTAAATCTTGGTTTATAAAAGGTGGGATTGGCTTCTGGATTTTAACAACTTATAGTAGTTTTGTTGAAGTCCTCATTGTTGACTAAGAACAGATATCTAGCCAAATACTGAGAATTTAGTACAACTATATCGTTTGGTGAGGGGAAAACAGAGTAAACCAATGGGTTTAAGAGCAAAATGGTGAGAACCTCTTTATTCAGAAAATTATAGAATAATAGAATAGTTTGAATTTACAGGGAACTTTTAAAGGTCTTCCTAGTCTAATCACTTCAGGGACATCTTCAATTAGATCAGAGGGCTGAGAAACGCATCAAATCAGAGCTTGAATGTTGTCAGGGGAGGGGAATCTACCACCTCTCTGTGGAAACTGTTCCAGTATTACATCATTCCTACCAGAATAAATTTTTTTCATATATCTAATCTAAATATACCTTCTTTTAGGTTAAACTTTATCCCTTTCCTATTGCTACACTCCCTGCTAAACAGGTCTTTCCCCATCTTTCTTATAAACCCTTTTAGATATTGAAAGGTTGCAATAAGGTCTCCTCAGTTCCTTCTCTTCTCCGGCCTGAAAATCCCAATGCTCTCAGCCTTTCCACACAGGAGAGGAGTTCCAGCCCTCTGATAATTTTTATGGTCCTCCTCTAGACCTACTCCAACATCTCCATGTCTTTCCTGTGCGCATTACTCCAGAACTGAACACCATACTTCAGATGAGGTCTTATGAGAGTGCAATGGAGGGGTAGAATCACCTCTCTTGTCCTGCTGGCCACTCTTCTATTCATACAGCTCAGGATACAGTTGGCTTTCTGGCCTGCAAGTGCACATTGGTGGCTCATGTCCAGCTTTTCATCCACCCATACTCTCAAGTCCTTCTCCACAGGGTTACTCTCAATCCCTTCATCTCCTCAGCCTTTAGTGATACCAGGGGTTTCTCTGGGTTTGCTGAACTTCATGAGGCTCACATCGTCCCTCTAAAAGACCTGTTTTGAGATAAATACAGTTTAATGGGTAAAGTGAAATTCCCTCACACAAGCAAAGCAAAACAAAGAATTCAATAACTACTTCCCATCAGCAGGCAGGAGTTCAACAATCTCCAGGAAAGAAGGCCTCTGTCATGAGTAACACTACCTCAAAAGACAAATGCTGTCACTCTGAACACCCTCCTTCCCCTTCCTTCCCTCATCTTTATGTGCTGAACATGACATCACAGGTTATGGAATATCCCTTTGGCCTGTTGGGTTCAACTGTCCCAGCCTACTTGCTGGTGAGGTGGTGTGAGAATCAGAAAAGCCCCTGACTCTGTAAGCACTGCTCAACAATAACAAAAACATCTCTGTTGTCAGCAATGTTTCCAACACAAATTGAAAACATAACCCCATACCAGATACTATGAAGAAAATGAACTCTATCCCAGCCAAAACTAGCAGAGGTGTTTACTTCCAAGAAGAAAGTTCATTAAGAAGAAAGACACAGCCAACAAAATACTAATATCTAAGTGGGGAAAAAGCACTAAAGAGAAGTGAATTATGAACCCTAAGCTTCTTACTCCATCTTGGGAATAAACTGGAAAAATTAAATTAGTCATGCAGGTTTCCTCACAGAATGGAACCACTACAGATATGCATTGTGACCTGATAAAGGCAGCAGTCTGGTTGGATGACCAGTTCTCCATGGAGACATGTCAAACCGAAAATGTCACCCATGAAGTGAGTCCTAAAATATAATGAAATGACAAACAAAGCAAAACAAAAAAAGCAAAAAACCCACCCAACCAACAACAACAACAACAAAATTAAGAAAAATATAAGTGTTTTTTGTCTATCAAGAGATTGTTTAAATAAATCTCATTATTGTTATCTTTGCAAGACTACTAAAATGCTTGAAAACCATGCTTTAGACAGTTAGCATTAAAAGATGTGTCCCTGAATGAGAGGAAACATTTCCTGTATTTGTAAGAACACTAGATTTATTCCAGTGTTATAGAGCATGGAACTTCTTGAACTTCAGAACCAGTAATAATTAATAATAATCTTTAGCACTTCTCATACTGTCTTTTTATATATGGAACAATAAAAACCAGTATAGTGTATTAGAAAATGTGCTAGGACATTTTAAAACAAACTGTGATTTCTATTCCAAATGCTTTTAGAGGGGAAAAAGAACAGGTATAGTAGATGGAGGGACTACTTTGCAAAATTCTTACAGTAAATCAAAAGCCTTGGGTTTGTGCAAGCTGTTTGGCAACAGTAGTTTTCCATAGTTTCTCCATGAGCTTTTAGATGCAATTGGTGTTTACAGAGAAGTTGACAAAGATGCATCATTATATTTAAAAGGTATTATTGGGGTGAACTCTGCATAGCACTTTGTTGTAGCCCTGTCACCTCCTGAGAACTACAGGAAGCTAAGCCTTTTATTCAATAGCAATATAGGAAATATCCTGTTATTTTATGACATTGCTAAGTGATATACACATCATTGTCAAACAGTGTTTCATTTTACATCCTTCATGTTGCTGTGAGATTCAAGGAAAAAGGGATACTCTGGTTTGCTACTAACAATCAAGCAGCTTAAGAAACTTTCAGAAACAAAGGCCTATAAAATTCCCATTGCAAGAAATGGGGCTCCTTTCTAGACTAATTTTTTAACACCTCAGGGTAGAAAGACTTGTTTATAAAACAATAAAGAGTTCTGGAGTGTCTTAAACAATTTGTCTTCATAGTTCCAAGGAGTATGCTTCCCATGTAGCACTGACTTTTCGACCCACCCAGACACCTTTTACCTGGTCATGTAATAGGTTCTTGTATCTTGACGGAAATAGAGACGTATTAAGACATTGATACTATTTATCTAAGTACTGTCACATGCAGATGGAGCAGACACCTAAAGTCCTCTTGCAAAGGTTTTCTGATGAAGTGATATCAGCTGTCTTTTAATGTGGTATAAATCAGAAAAATGATACTCATCCTCCAGAGCAAGTAGTCCAGAATAATGATGCAAAACATGTTAATAATTTAAGAATTAGAACCCGGATGGTAAGTATACCTTATTCCTACTGCCAGTTCCATGCTCAAATATCTTAAAGAGGTCATGGGTGATATCAATGTTGTGTTCTAACTGCATACTAAATTAGGTCTATATTTTGGAAGTATTTGAGTGCCAGAACTGACGTCAGTGAGAGGGCTGAAAGCTTTATCTTTCTGAGAAACCGATTGCCCAACAACATTGTATTGATTAGAAATTGGTCTTTTGGCACACAAGTTTTGAAAAATTTGCTTAGTTTGAAAATAGGATGAAAGGGTACAAACCCTCTCCTGCAACTCATGCTTTAATATTCAAGACAGTATTACCAAGGTGCATTATTAAAAGAACAGTTATATCTCGGTCACATTTGGTGGATTGATTCCTGTGTAAGGTTCGATATTGTGTGAGGTGCTCTGTGATAGAAGTCTCAGTATAAATTTAAATTGCTCTATTATTGTTGCTATTACTATTATCTTAACACACTTTAAAGTGTGAAGAAGTGAAGAGAAAGTAAGACAAATACGTCCATCTACTACATTTTCTAAAAATATCTTTCTCTAAACAAAGATGTGCAGGCCCAGCTCATACATGTGAACTTAAGAAGTATCCAAAGTCATCAATGATACTGTCAATCTCATTTGTAAATATATCTCCCATTCAATCTGCCAGTCTATATGGAGCAGGTAGAAATGAAGTGATAACTGTGTTCTGAAATATTACTCAAAATGTACTATTTCAGTCCTGGATCTATTTACATCAAAATTTAGGCTTAGTAGGTAAAATTGTTGGGTAGTCACAATCATGGACAAAGCAGAAAAACTGTATTTTATTCATATTTTATTTAAAATAGATATTATGTTTTAATTAACTTTCCCATATATATATTAACTGTGACTTAAATGTTCTTAAAATTTCTTTAAAGTTATAATAAGTTTTCTGCCTTATGGAGCCCTTGAGGAATTAACTGCAGAGGAAGTCTCACTTCAATTTGAAATTTTTTCAAGTTCCACAAGGAATATTAGTTCTTTTTTCTGTTATTTTGTTTTCCATAATTTACTCAGCAAATGCTTTTATTCTCACAAACATTTTTTCTTGATGGCTACAGCATCCATTTACAATACATTTATAATAGTATGTTTGATTTGGCCTCTGCTTCTTTGAGTGCAACTACCCTTGATGCTCAGTCTTGTTCTGTGTGATGTTTTAGTCAGAGTAAAGCCTATCAACATGATAAGCAGTAAAATCTATAGGAAAGTTTGTATCACAAAGAACATGGGATTTCTGGGCTATCTTGTTGGCTTCAGTATTGAACCAGAATTTGGACAATTAATTTCATTTTTCCCTTTGTTGAGCATGGATAACTTTAAAATCAAAATTGAGTATGGCACGATTACAGACCTAATATGTCTATACCTTTCCTTATTTGTCTTGGTGCATTCCCATGTGCAGGAAGGCTTATGCAAATGCAAAATTTTCTACCTCCACTGGGCTAGGATAAACAACTATTGATCAGCTATTCTCTATCTGATTCTTTGTAAGAGAATGTTTCTTTGCAAGATTTTACATTCATGGGGGATTAAGCAGCCATACAGCTACTTTAACTACTTCAAGCTGAAGTTGAAAACATAATATAAGAAAAAAAGGATTTTTGAGCAAAGAAACATCTACACACATATCATTATTATCTAAAATTTTGTTAGCCTTTTTCAGAGACCTACACAACCCTTCCAGCTCTATTCCACTGGATCCTGAAGTCTGAGTCAGTCTGGCTCCTTGCTTGAAAGGTTGTGCAATTTGGAACCAGTCTAACTATAGAATTTCTCCTGACCTTTTATCAAGCTAGTCCAGTGAACTCAGCAGAGGGTCAGAGGAAGAGAATATAAATGAATAGATTATAACTAATCCTGGAGTTTTTGGTAGGTGGCTATTTATCTCAAGCGATTTGTTTGCCTTTGTCTTTACTTCCTAGCAGCCTTCTTGACATTTTAATCAAACAAAGAGCATCCGGAGGATTATGCTGTGCATGAAATAACTCAGTTTCTGCCTTTATTAATATTACTGAATCTATTTATTCTTATAATTCATAACATATGAGCAATGGGAGCAAAATATTCTTTGCTTATGGATACATCTGCAGACACTGACCCTGGAAGCCCTGGGTGTATTGTCAGAAAAAAAAACCCAACTAAAACCTTAGTTAAATGAGATATTTGCCTACAAGTCTAATTTTTTAAGCTATGCTTAAATAACTTAACAATTAGGGCTAAATAAACAATACTGTTACATATTTTTAAAAACTGACATGAAAATGAACCTCCACAAGACTATTAGAGTGTCAGTGCCTAATGAAAGCCAACATACCAACATATCTGCTACATTTTTGTTACTAAAAGATGGTAAACAGTCAACCATGTAGCCTATGAAAAAGCACTAACAGGTGGAATGGTGAAAAGCATCAGCATGGGATATTTATCATATTATCCAGCAATCAAAAAAGAAGGAACAATTATAAAATAATAGAAGTATTATTATAGGAACTTTCCAGAAATTTCAATTTAAAGCAAAATGCTTTCCTTAATAAAACAATATTAGTTTTGTTTTGGTTTTAATTAACATTTAAATGTCTGGCATATTTTAAACTAAATATATGCAACCTTTTTTCACCTGAAGAAGCTAAATACTGTGAAGATATACATGTAATTTGAATTTTAAGAAATATATGGTGCCTTGAATAAGTAAATAAAAACACATCTATACACATATGGGAACAAAACATTACAAATTGGAATTTTCTTAATAGGTACCAAAATATACAGAAGACACAATGTAAGCTGTGTCAGGCATGCCTATAAATTTATATTTTTTAGTAAAATGGGGCAGAAAGTTGGCCTTTCTATTGTCAGAAGTATCTGTTCTTATAAAGATAATCACAGGATAGATGGAAGATGTCTATGCTATGCAAAAGGCAATTGGATACTGTAAATGGAAAACCACAGCTAGAACAGGCAGGCTGGCTGGGCTGAAGATTTTCCACATGAACATGTGTAATGGTTGTATACACCATGCTTCATTCTACCTTAGTTGTTCCTATTGCTTTAGCAAGGAATACAAAGAACAGTTCTCTACAGGTCTAGGGGTAGCCCATTGTTTAAGGCTGTAGTATCTCACTGTAGTTGAACACTGCCTCAGACCACAGTGGTGAGGCATTTTCCTCTGTGCTCTACTGACAGAATCCTTCCAGCAACCATTGCTCCTCTTATGCTTTTTTGGAGGTTTATCATGTCTCCCTTCAAGTGGATCACAGCTCAGCTCTAGGGTCTCAGGGATGGCTTACACAATGCAAGCACAACGCTGCATTTTCTGATCTTACAGAGGAAAGATACTGATACAGTCTCAGATATTCTTCTGAATCTTGTGCCCTGGAGGGAGGAAGGGGAGATCTCACTAATTCAATTTAAAGAAAATAATAAAATTTAGTCTTTCAGAGTTATTTGATTGATCGTTTTTGTTTTTTGTTTGTTTGTTTCTGTTATTTTTTCGTGAGTTTGCCTGTGTGTGTGTGGGGGAGAGTTATTTGCGTTTTGTTTTTATTTTGAATAAATTTATATCCAAAGAGGCATATGTCCTTAAGTCTGGTTTCTGAGATCAGTCAAAAAAGTCCCTTGTTCAAAGTTGATTAGCATCAGATGCTTCTGAAAATAGCCCTATGCTGACCAATTATTGCTGTTATATAAGCTTTAGTAGTTCTTGAAAGACTCAGCCTGTCAAGAATGTAATTTGACAAGCTGAATCATACCAGCTCATATACGATAGATTTCAAAATAAATTGCATCTGACCATCTGTACACAGCAGAAGAGCACATCTTTATGGAATTCTTCATGTGTTCTCTTTTTTTTTTTCAAATTTATTATTTCTTAATGTACTTCAAGAAATTTAGTCTGACAGAGATACATCTTCTCTGTTACAGCTTTTAAAGTGCAGAATATCTGAATTATAAAAAAATCTGTCCTAACAGCACAGATTTGTGGCAGATTACAAAGAATAAAATTAATTATGTTTATAGTATCCTGATGGACAGGGATTTTTAAACAGTTTTTTCCTTAATCTGCATTGCAGAAGTGAACTGAAGGCTACGATTGGTTTCTCTTAAATGTGTAAGATGTGTAAACTGAAGTAATATTTTTATAAACAGAGTTCTATTAGTAATTCTTCCCTAGATATAAAATACGTTCAATTTAGACCTTTTTTCCCGAGGAAGATTCTTTGATTACTGTGACAGTATATTATCCAATAAAAGCATACGTAAGATGAACCTTGATTTAAAATTTTAAAAGAACGTGATGTTCCCTGTACAAACCAGGGGGACAGACAGTGATCTGGCATTATTCTAAAAGTCACAGACTTATTCATATATTCTGGGAATCAGTGTCTAGTAGGATCTGATTAATCCTATACTAGACCTCTATCTGTCATCTCTCACACAGATGGATGGGCTATGTGAAACAGCCATTGGAAAAACCTTTGCTTGAAAAAGCCACATAATAGGTTTCTAACCATTTGCTGTATATTTCCAGCTTCATTTAAACACTGTTTTTTCATTAGTTTTTCTTCTCTTCAAACTGGTTAACTTTGTTATTTTTCCCTAAATTAGTGTGTTTCTAAAAAAACTTTCACACATTTTAAAGTGCATGTGGATACATTTGCAATATACAAAAATAATTGTTAAGCATTTTCTGAACTGCTTCTGGACCTGTCAAAAATAACTCCCTAAGAGAACATATTTCAGATACTTGTACAGTTATCTACAAATGCACAAACTCCTACTTTTGAAAATGAAACGGACGTATTTCTCTGTGTGTAGGAGAACCTTTTCCTTTGACAGGGTCCTTCATATCCATTAGAGATTTATCCTCAACTTCACTGAAGTCTTCTCTGACAGCTGAACAGTTCTTAATTCTTCACTTCTTTAGCATTTTTACCTGCTCCAATTTTCTTTACTTATGGATGAATTTTCATGAACTTTTCCTAAACTCTTAATATTTCATAAATGATTATTTCACTATGCTTCCAAAAGATGTAAGAAAAATGTTTCATTGTCATCATGTGATCTGGGATGGCTGGTATTTCTACAGTTCGGGAGAGAACTGTAAATTACCTAGATAATATTTGTAAATTCCCTCTGGAGTTAATAGAGAAACAAGGTTTTTCAGAGTTACCTAAAAAGGGCCATGAGATCACTTCTCTATTTTTTTATTAGACATAATTATGCCTTCCTTTAGGCCTGCAGCAGGTTAGTGGTTTCTCTCCAGATCAGTAAGATTTGAAATGAAATGCTATGCATGACAGAATTTAATACCAGTGATAGGATTATGCAACAAATGCCAATTAAATTGCTTGAGATTTTTCTCTCTCATGGCCTTGGAACTTGTCTGTCAAATTATTTGCTGTTTAATATTCGGCAGTTTGTTTACACAAACTGAATGGTAGAACTACTGACATGGTTACATCAATGCCCAAGAAAACAGCTGTGGTTGTCATCCATCTGGACTTCTGCAAGGTATTTGACATGGTTACCCTTCCCTCTAACTTGGGGAGGTATGAATTTGATGGATGGACTGTTCTGTGGATGAGGAATTGGCTTTATGGTTGCATCCAGAGGGTAGTAGTGAATGGATCAATATCCAGATGGATATCAGTGACAAATGGTGTCCCCCAGTGTTCTATATTACAATATTAGCAGAAGTACTGGTTAATGTCTTCATCAGTGACAGAGATAGGAGGACCAAGTGCAACCTCGGCAAGTTTACAGATGCAATTAATACAAAACCAACTAAGATGTAATGCTGTACATTAATGAATTTGCCATCTTTTGTAGCTTCAGCAATAGCAGCACTGCTATCAAGCAGTAAATCCTACCATCGGGTTTCTCAGGAATCAGCAGCTCTACTTTTCTAAAGCCATTGATTTGGTGGTAGAAAATCTTAACCTGTTGGATGAGAGACTTAATTAGTAGCTGAAGACCAGTTCATGTTTGTGAGCTGTATTTTCTAAGACAAACGTTAAGTATGAGGTGCTACCTGAGGCTAACAAGAGCAGAGATACCAATCTCATTGGATATAATTCTTTGCAGTGCCTTACTTTATTTCTAAAGTATTGTGGATTACAGATTAACAGTTATTTATTTTGAATGTTATAGTTTAGTACAGCATATTTTAAATCATGTTACTAGATATCGCTGAAGGTCTGCAGTCCATTATTGTCTCCGAATATGAGGTCTAATTTCATGTTAACTTGAAACAGACTTTCTTTTCCTTACTGATACTCAGAGTCAGGATCTTTGAGTGTTATAAGAACAGTTTTTCTGAGATTTGCATGTGAATGCTTTAGTTCTCTGCTTTGTTCATGTTTGAGCACTTTCTGTACCTATAACTTATTTAGTTTTCCTGACAGAAAAAACATGCTCATGCTTACAATAAAATAAAAACACAAATTTAAATTGTTATTGAAATATATAGTAAAGAAGATACTGAGTAACTGAAAAAAAAAAAAAAAAAAAAAAAAAAGATGAAAAGCATCCTGGCCCTTTTTATTTTAGCTTACCTGAGAACCAAAAGTTAGGACACTCAAAGACATTAAATTTCATAAAAACAAAAACCAAAACATGCCACTGGTGTAAAATCAAGAACTCTTAATGCATTTTATAGTCTTCTTTTACAAAGTATTATGAAATCTAGGATTGTAGTTCAAACAACAGGAATATTTCAGGTACTGTCATTAGGGATCTGAAAGCAGGACCATCCCACTCAATGGATGCAAGAAGGTTTTTCTTTTGTTGAGAGTGAAGTAATAAATTTGAAAATAAGCCCACATTGTCTCTTTTTCAGACAACCAATTATGACTCATCCTTGTCCTTTAAAGAAAAGAAGTGCAGATTTTATACAATATCCTGTTTTTTATGGCACCCTCCCCAACAGTCGTGAGGAAGACTCAGGTTTCATCTCCTTTTCTCTGAAACCATTTAACCTCACCAATTCTAACTCACTGGGCAACACCACATTCGCTGATCAGTAATAAATACTGCTGGTTATTTTTTTATACCAAGAAAACAGGATGATATTACAGGCCTCATCTTGGAGGTGTTTCGCTGTTCATAAAATGGTATGAAGTATCTGTATGTGGAGGAGAGGAGAGCAGAGGAGAGGAGAATTCTTTGCCTTGATAATAAAGACATTTACTGAGGGGAAAATTTTGTATCTTACATGTCTATTTTTACATGTTATATTCTTGCTAAAAGTGTGTTGATTCATATTAATTGTGATGAATGACTACTAGGGCACTTTGAAATGGCATGAGGTTGCTAATGTATTTCTTATAGACGGTGAAACTGCCTTTTTATGAGTTCATCAAATAGCAATCCTAAAACTGCAGAGGAAAAGGAGTACAGCATCTTCTGACAAGCAAGATTATAAAGAAACAGCTGTCCACCTGAAGGGTTTATATCAAAAGTAATGTTGTGTAGTACAGCAGAAGTACTTTCTACTTCTGCTATTTTCCACAAATATGAGTTTTCTATTATTCAGCACAGTGCAAAACACTCTTATATGCTCTATGGTGGCATGGCTATGATGAAAAATTGAGTTAGGGCACCAGCAACCTTGAAGAAAAAATGTGACTGAAACTATGGTACATGCTTATGCTTCACAGTATAGTTTGGTGCAGGGGCCCAAAAGGCAGAAGTTTTTCAAAACACAAGGTCGTGTTTCTGCGTTGTGCTGTGACGTGCGCCTGTATCAGCTTTAGGGGCTCTTCAGAATGCTACCTGGTAAATTCACATTAAGCTAAATTTATCTTTGACATAACTGATTAATTGTACTATATTTAGTGTTGATCTCAGTTATACCAATGTAGAGAAGCAAGTATAAGCCAGAAAGCAGAAAAAACAGTACAATTTTAGAGCCCCTAAGAGTATGCCAAGATCTTCCCAGGCAAATACTCTCATGATTCATGCCATGAGCAGTACCCTCACATCCCTGTGCATTTATATTCAGCTTCTACTTCTCTCCCCAAGGTGTCCTTCACAGTGTTGTGGTCTGTTGCCTGGGAAGAAGGCAGAGTATGCCATGATTGAGTCCAGCCTTCTTGCATGCTGGTTGATCAGATGACTGTGGGTTCCACTTGCTCAGTCACTTGTTTCCAATGAGGCTTGCCAAGTTTTCCCTGACTTCCTTTCAAGTTGAGCCTCCCTCATCCACTTAAAGAGTGTATTCACCTCTGCTTAAAATTTAATTGGAAACCATCACAAGTCAGATGGGCATACCGTTCTTGGTATACAAAAGACAGATGGGCAATATGATCATGGGACAGGTGGGTAAAAGTACCATACAACCTAGCACAAATTTGACAACTGGAAATTTTGATTTTGCTTGACATTAATCATTTGAATCACTTATGGAACAAATAGTTATTCCAGATGCCAGAGTCCCAGTGAACTCCTAATTTAAACTACTTTTGAATTACAAGATTGTTCTTTTAAGCAGAAAAATTGTACCAAGTGTTTACAAAGAAAAAGAAGAGAAAGAGGTCATGTGCTGTAACACGATAAATGGCTTCCAAAAACACTTAAATATGTTTGTAATTTTTTAAAACAGATTACAGCTCGTTGATTAAAATTTAATAAAAGCCATGATCTATTTAATTTTTGACTTTGAGAAGTGCCTGGGGATATCTCTATATAAGAGTCCATTTCAGATTGTGAAAATTTAGTTTTTCAGATCCTCTGGAAAACATTTTAAACAATGTCTTGAGGACCTTCCAATTGTGTCCTTTGTACTGTGTAAGTATCACCATTCTGGCTTTTGCTCCATCCTTTTTCTGGCAGCCTTTATATGATACAAAAAAAAAAGAAAATCCATTCTTTATAAGAAGAAAAAAGTCCTAAGAAACAACAAACTATCCAGAAAAAATTTTAGTTTCCTGTGCAAATTATGATTCATGATTTCACTGTGATGCCTCCTATTTATTTGTTTATTATTATTATTTTTCATTCAGACATTGTAAAGCATGGACTTGACATGCTTTTACACATTGTATTTTTAGATATTCAAATTGATTTTTAGAATTTAAATTGATGTTTAGATAATGAAACAAACTATCAAAATCTACATATCATTTCTATAACTAGCTTTTATACTGAACTTAGTGAAGTTTCTCAGTCAGTCTTACATTTCAGTCACAGATCACTCTGAAATATACACAAGTAAATCTAATGGTGTTTTACAGCCAAAACGTATTGAAATTCTGTGTGTGTTTTGTGGTTAACCTCTCCTGAACATGTAAAACCTAATATCATTGCCTTTTGTTCTAATACAATACAGAGATGTCACCTTTCCTGCAAAGATTAACAACTTCTTTATCAACATCAGTTCATTGTATTCCCATGAGACAGGTCAGGAACTACCTTATACATGGCCAAATGTAACTACGTTTAAAAAAACTTCCTTAGGGCTGTTCAGTGAATGAAAACTGGACTCCTGACTGACAGTCACCTTGTGTAACTAAGTGTCTATACTTACTCACCAGCCATAAATTCTCTAATACATTCAATAATAGCTTTTCAGTGATAGCTATTCACACAGAAAATGTTAATATAGTTTCAGACAGTTCTTGCTGTTGGGATTCCTTGATAAGATATGGTTGGCAACCTCCTCCCACATAGCTTGGGCATTTCTGTAGCTGTCCCTGAGGCATGAATTTCTCCTCACTTGGCTCAGTCCCTTGGTCTTTCTGGTAGCCAAATCGGAATAACTGTTCCTGGTATGCAGTTGGCACTACATGTTTGGCCACAGATATCACAAACTCACAGAGCACTCACACAAACACAGAACCAATGGCCTCATCCTGCTCCCAGTTCTGGCTGAGCAGGACCCTGCTAGTTGGAATAAGTATTTATATGTATATAAATGTACAAGATTCAGGGGAAACTACTTGCCTCATACAACCAGCCTGCCCAGCTGCTGGCATATGGACACAGAAATTCCGAAATGCCACAGCTGCAGTTGTTGGTACAGTCTGTCACACAAAGAAGGGATACACAGCTGCTGTGGAATGCTTGGTCTCATAGTTGCCCCCTCCTGTGCTCTCACCTTTAGACACTCATACTCAGTGCTGGCCCTCAGGCAACCAAACCTCTCTTTGATCCCAGGCCACTTTTCTTTCCTGCTGGTTCATTCAGCTTGATCTTCAATAGTAATCACACACTCTTTCATACTCCTACACTCACTTCAGTCACTGGTACCACAGATCCCATACATGTACATGCATATGGAATGAAGAGCTCCTTACTGGAAAGCAGGGGAAGATTGTGTTTAATAAGGAGACAGGACAGACTGCAGTAATCAGGTGCAGGACATGGCCATGGTAATCCCTATATTTCTCTTTTTTTTTTTTTTTTTTTTTCCTAAATAACCTAATTCCCTCTTTTTTTTCCACTTTTTAATCCTCCCCTAAACAAGCCTCAATAAATCCTGTGCAATCCCATCGTGCTCTTTTCCTGTCTCCCATACTATGTTCCACACTACAAAGCAACAAGTCTCCTTAGTCCAAAAGGAGAAAGAGTGATGTGGTCCTAGTGACTTTGTGATGGGTTTTTCACTAGACAGCAATGCTGACGGTCTGCTTGTAAAACCCTGGGGAGGGGCCCAGACAGTTGTGGTGTTTTTTCCCCAGAAGTCTCTAATTTGGGTTCACTGCCCGGAATTGTGTTCTTGTGCTATGGAGATGAAGTTTTGATATCTGATGACTTTCTGGTGATGGACTTGGAAGCAGATGGAGCAGGTTCTCTGCATCCCAAATCTTGGAATCTTGATTCTGTGATCAGTTCACTGAGGAACTTCACAGGCTATCCCAGTGTCCTGGTTTCCTTTATTGGCCAGATTAGGCACTACTTTGGAAAACATCGCCACTCCTAGTTCTTACACTTGTCTATTCTGGTTGACAGGAGAATAGATAACAGAAAACAATAATACAAAAATATTTATGTCTGAACAACCCCCTTTTGGAAGGCAAAATAGTTTGCCTAGAGAATCAAAAAATATTTCAAGATAGAAGGACCTGTAAGCATAATCAAGTCCAGCTCTCTGCTCTTTGCAGGACTACCTAAGTGTAAACCATACTTGCCCAGACAATCCTTGAACTCTCCAAGGTTTGGTGCCTTTAAAAGTTCTGTGGGGAGACTGTTCCCATGACTGGCCATCCTAACAATGAAGGAATTTTTCCTAATGTCCAATCTGAACTTCCCCTGATATAGCTTCATTCCATTCCCTCATATCCTGTCTGTAATCATCAGAGAGAGATGAGCACTTCTCCCGCCAATGCCCCCTTGATGAAGTTGAAGGCTGTGGTGAGGTCACCCCCAAGACCTCTCCTCTCCAACATGAAAAAGCCAGTTGACCTCATCTGATCTTTGTAAATCTTGTCCTTGGAATGTTTTGCCATATTAATTGTCCTCCTATGAACACACTCTAATACTTTTATGTCCTTCTTTTAAAGAGGCTCCCAAAACAGCACACAGTATTTGAGGTGGGGCTAGACCAGTGTAGTGCAGAGTGGGACAGTCATCTCCCTCAGCTGGGAAGCTATGCTGTGCTTGATGCACCCAGGACAGGGGTGACCCTTTTTGCTTTCAGGCACACTGCTGATTCAACTTGCCCTCAATTCAAACCTCTAAATGTCTTTCCATGGGGCATGTTGTCCCTGAATTTGTAAGTATATACACGATTATCCCATTCTAGCTGGAGAGTCCTACACTTCTTAATTTTCAAACTCTTGGTGGTTACCCATCTTTCCAGTCTATCTCTCCATGAGCTTTCTGTACCCTTGAGGGAGTTTACAGCTCCTCTTATTCTCTTATTATCAGCAAACACTTAATGTAGATTTGACTTTTGCACCCAGATAATTTATAAAAAATTTAAAGAGCATTGGGCCTAAAACTGAGCCCTGGAAAATATGAACATTGAACATTGATAACCTTCTTCCAGCATTCTAACTCTCCTGGCCAAGAAAAAGAATTAGTAATAGTAGAACTGCATAAGAAGGAGGTACTATTGGATTAGAAAAAGAGATTTTCTAGCAAATATTCAATTGAGTCCTGCTTACCAAAAGAGCAAGAATAAAAGTGCTTGTTATAAAAGCTCTAGTTTCAACACTCTTAAAACGGATACCAGTAGGTTCAGATCATAATTCAGTTGACACAAGAGCAGTAGTAAAATATGCACACTAGTTAGGTAAAATCAACATATTTGATCACTTAGTTTCCTTTACACCTTTTTGAACCTGAATCGGTCAACTGATGCTTAATTTTAGAAGTCTGGAATTAATATATCTACCTCTGATCCAGTTTGTCTAGACTCCTTTTATTATCCATGTTGAGAAACAGGAACATTTAGAGTGTAATTAACATGACTAAATTTAAATGTCTTTTGCAAATAATAGAACAGCATGTCAAAATTGCCTTTTTTGTGTGCTGACTATAGCGATTTCAGACAAGTAACTTAGATGTAGATGTCTACCTTGCAGACATATAATACAAAGTCATATTAAACTTCTCTCAAAGATTTGCTTAATCAAACAACTTTTCACAAGTATAAAAATTGGTTTTCCTTCTTTAATAACTCCAACCATTATTTTTTAAAAAAGATTAATGTAGTCTAAGTGAAGATGGGGTTTTGTCTGCACATGCTATGTAAGAAGACATAGCAGAATCAAAAGTCACGGTTTGATATAAAATAAACTAAATTGTTGGCAATTCATATAAATGTGTTATTTGAAATATGATAGCTGGGATGAACACACAAGGAACTATAATTAGGTCTCTTTTACACTAGTATGTCTGATGAAGTTTAAAAAAGAAGGAATTGAATAGGAGGTGGAGATTTTAAACTTCCAAAGCTGAAAGTTACAGTTTTTAAGTAGGTCTAACTAGAATACCATGCCATTGTGACATAACTACTTTTAAAAAATCAAACTAAAAAGGCTTGGTAGAAGCAGATATCAGAAGCTGAGGATTTGACATGATATTGGGAAGGTTTCTATGTGAGCATAAAAGCAGATGATTTTCTTTGGAACCTGACATCTTGTACTCTTCAGCATAAGACAATATTTGGAACAACAGCATCCAGAAAGAAGACACCAGAAAATAAACATGATCATTCTCATTTTTATATCTAGAAAGACAAATAGGCAAGCCATATTTTTTACTATGTAAATCTGGAGGGTTTGAAACTATAATCCTAAAACTTAACACTTCCATTCACATCTATTCAGTACAGTTATTAAGGGTAAGATATTTTCCTTTAGGTGTCTATATTATGAGGGATTATACTGTTGAGCAAAACGTGCAAAATATTCACATCACAATTAATTCTTGTGTGCATATAGAGATCACACAAGAGATGAGCCATATTATTTTCAGCAGGTGTGCATGTTATTCTTGAATGGTGTTCTGTTTTGGAGCTTCTACAGCCAGAACTGGGTTGCAGAGAGTTCATCGGCTGCACTTGCTTTCCAGCTCTCCACTGTGACACCTTTTGGAAAGTAACATATTTAAGTCCAATCTCCTCTTCTGCTTATGTTTCTTACAGATTGGGCTTCTGAAGTCTGCTTCTATAGAGCACTTACTTTAATGGAGTATGAATTCTCCTGAAGCGTTAAGGATTAAAGCTGCAATTATAACAGAATGAATGCTGTTTTTCAAAGTCCATTTTCCAATTGGCTGGTTGGAATTTTTACAGTAATATTACCATATTCATGACTAAATCATCCATGGAGCAGACTTCAGTCATTGCTAGACTTTAATTTATCATTCCTGGCTTGTATACATATTAGATATTTCAAAATAACACATTTTGGGTAGTATTTTCAAAAGCCAATTGTACATCTCCCATAGAAGCAATGTAATATTTTTCTGTGCAATTGTTCAAAATTCTTTCTCATATTTTGGAAGAGTTACAGCTGCTTAGATGATGTCAGACACCACTACTGTAGCTGTCCAGGCTTGTCCTATCTCATTATCTCCAGGTTCCATTTTATCAAATGTCATACTTTCTATGGAGGGGCCACCATCTCAGTGGTACTAAAGATAAATCACAGAGAGTATGGAGGAAATTTCACTCCAACAGCTGTTAAAGCATGTATAATAGGACTGTGCAAAAAGTCCAGCTTTCAGAGCCCTCTTCCTTAAGTTGAAATCAGATAGTGAAATGGAAATATTTCTATGAGACATTAAACAGATGCCAATGAAACAGAGACATCTGTCAGATGACTACCAGCTCACAATAACACAATCTTTCAGTAAAAGTTTATTTGAACTCAAACTCTACTGTCTCATACTCTTGACCTAAGGAGATGAAGATCCCATACCAGCTTTTCAGATCCAATGACCATATCAGACCATGTTCTTACACAGAAGAAATTATGGACTACAACTCTACATTTAGAAAAGAAATAGTTTCACTTTCTTATTAAGAGTCATTAATTAACTATAACTTAATTTGAATATTGTAAAGTAAGCATCTTTGATTTAAACCTTGCCTTTACTATTTCACATGTGGAGTCCTTCTAAGATTGTCTTTTTAACCCTTTTGGCAGCAGCAATATTTAACATGCAAATAATGAAAAGCCCTTTCCTCTGTGTAGCTGAGGTTTTGTTGTAATTTCATAAAAGGATTAGATTTAGTTAAATTCTAACTGTGATGATCTTCTTTTATAAGTCAAATACCTGACAATGTGCTAACCATCTGACAATGTATCATCCTTAATCGCTTCCACTAGCAGTTTGTTAGCATGTCAAAGATCCCAGCATTTAAGCAGACGTGTGCAATTCTGAAGAGCTGATCTTGTGTGACCAAAAATGGCAAAATGTGAAACAGAACTTCACACATTTAGATACAAATCACTTTGCTCTGCTATGAGATATGCAGATTATGAATGGGAATCCTTCTTCTGTGACTGGGAACAACCAACAGATGTTCTTGTTTATGGAGACTTATAGCTTAAAGGGCAATTCTGTATTTCATCACTGTTATTCTTCCACAGTTCATGAGGTCTTCTTTTCAAAAAAGGAAAATCCAATACTCTTCTGAAAAGCCCCATTTCCTGGGGTAAAAGTCCAGTATTGATCCAATGTACTTACTATCTAGAAATTCTGTACTGTACCTAATCTGGTTTTTTTATTACATTATGTTAAAATTGATCCACTTCTTTCTCTTATGAATCCATTATGACTCGGGGAAGACAAACTTATAGAGAATAGCTTTGTATAGTAGCTTTTAAGTATTGTTGTGTGATCTGTGCAGGCAGTATAACACAGAAGGAGATATTTTAAAGTAAATTTTCTATTTGGTCTTGTTGAACTTCATGAGGCTGGCATGGGCCCACCTCTCCAGGCTGTCGAGGTCCCTCTGGATGGCATCCCTTCCCTCCAGGCATGTCAGCCACACCACACAGCTTGGTGTCATCAGGGAACAGAGGGTGCATTCAATGCACTGTCCATATTGCCAACAAAGATGTTAAATAAAATTGGTCCCAATACTGATCCTTGAGGGACTCCACTTGTCACTGGCCTCCATTTGGACATGGACCCATTGACAGACACTCTTGGGGTGTGGCCATCAATCCAGTTTTTAACCCACTGAGTGGTTCATCCATCAAACCCATGTTTTACCCGTCGAAGGATGTCATGCAGGACTGTGTCGAAGGCTTTGCTCAGGTCCAGATAAATTATGCCTGTTGCTCTCCCCTTTTCTATTAATGTTCTGACCTTTTCATATAAGGCCACAAGGTTTGTCAGGCATGATTTGCCCTTGGTGAAGCCATGATTATTATACCCAATCTTCTGCTCCAGCAGTGCCTCCAGGAGGATCTGCTCGGTGCTCTTACTGGACACAGAGGTGAGCCTAACCGGCCTACAGTTCCTCATGGAATATCCGTGATACCTGTTTTCTTAGCAAACTGAAGATGATTGTGGATGTTGATACCAATTAAAAAAAAAAAAATATATATATATTAACAAATTCAAGGTTCTGATCTGCTTTGCCCCCAGAATTCTTACAGAATGTAGGATACACTCTTTCACCATCTCGAGAATTTTGCCAAAATATTTCTAAAACATGAATCCAATTTATTACAGAATTATGAGCTCTAAATTATCAGATATATAGCTTACAATTTTTCATTAGACTGGAAAACAAAAGCATTCCAAATTCAGTAGTGTTTTTGCATTGCAACTTCTAATTATCCACAGGTAAGACCATTTGATTTTTATTAGCATAGTCAGCACATACTGATAACAATCAAAAATGAAGAAAATATTTTAAGTATCTCTATCCTGAAACCTCAAACTCTTTTGCAACTCAGTAACCAGCATCTTTAGTCCTGTTCTTTACAATGAAAAAAAAATGTTTTTTATATGAAAGCATCATGCAAGTAGGAAGGTTTTGAAAGCTTTTACCTGGTTACTGTTGCTTAGGAAACAAGAAGCTCAATATTAACAGATTTTCATCACAGAAGCACCAGCTAATGAACTAGTGAAGGACAAGGTGGCCTCACACAACATTGTCAACAAAATAAAACACTTGAGGTTTTGACCAAGTATAATCCTTTGGGATGTTGCTCCCAGTCAGATGAAACTTTGAAACTTCAGGAGCCATACAGTAGCCAGTGTTGTTATACTACCCTGTTATACTACTTTCTGGGATCTAAGTGGCACAGCAGGTCACTAACTACATCCTCCTGGATTACAGGGATGGTATTCCGTTACCTATCTCAGTCTACCAACTCAGGACCCCAGCTGTCCTGAGTGTAGCTGGTCTTTTTGTTAAAGACTGAAATAAAGAAGGTATTAAGTATCTCAGCCTTTTCCTTGTCTTCCATTACTATATTACCTCACTCATCCAACAGACAATGGAGATTTTCCCCTGATACTCCTTGTGTTATTAATGTATTTATAAAAGCATTTTTTTATTATCCTTAACAGAGACGGCCAGATTAAGTTCTGACTGAACATCAGTCTCTAACTCTCTTCCTACACAACCTTGCAATATCCTCAAACACTTCCTGTTTCACCTTCCCCTTTTTCCAAAGCTGATACAATTTTTTTTATTTCTGACTTAATGAAAAAGCTTTCTTGCTCAACAAGGACCGTCTTCTTTGCTGGCTCATTTATCAGCACACAGGGACAGCCTGTTCCTGTGCCTTCACAATTTCATTCTTAAAGTAATCCTAGCCTTCCTGGGCCCCTTTATTTTTAAGGCTTCTTCCCAAGGCTTCTTCCAGACCAGCATCCTGAATAGACCAAGTCAGTCCTCCAGAAGTTCAAGGTTTCGCTGATGACCCTCCTAACATAGGTTAGGTTGAAAAACCTATCATATCATGGTCATTGTGCTCAAGACTTCCTCTGACCATCTTTCACCAGCCCTTCACTGTCAACAATAGGTCTAGCAGAGCACTGCCTCTGGAAGGATCTTACCAAATGTAACAGCAAGTTGTTGTCCATACATTCCAGAAACCTCCTGGGTTGACCCCTGCTGTGCTGTAATGCCAGAAGATATATGGTAAGCTGAAGTGCCCCAAAAAACAAGGGCAAGTGAACACGAGACATCTCTGAGTTGTTAAAAGAATGTCTCCTCAGTGACTTTATCCTGGCCAGGTGGTTTGTAGAAGACTTCCACTAGGATATCTGCCTCATTGGCCTTCCCCTTTATCCTTACTCATAAACATTCCACCCTGGTGTACCTAACATATTCTAGGCAGTCAAGGCACCCCTTAATATATACCATTTACCCCAAGATGGTTCATTTCCACTTCCTACAATTTCACTAGGATTTCTTACATACACAGTATTTCTTTGTTTGTTTGATTGATTGATATCAGTGAATGTAAAACAAATATGTATTGGGTTGACAACATGTGAGTGCTTCATGTTCAAGTCTACCGAAGCTGTAATAAAATCAAAGCAAAACCTGATGATAGAAGTTTACCACATATGAGTAAGGCTCTTTATGCAGGCTGCTTAGAGGTTACATGTTAGTCTATAAATCTTGAATTAAGCATATACTTACCATGTATACAAATGAGCTAGGAAGCCAATATTTATAAAGCATCCTTTCAAATTCTGTGCAGATTATCAGGGACCTTGTTTACAAACACTACAGCCTTATAGTTCCTGAATGTTAAGGATCATTCTCAGTGAGCTATGTCCTTACCATATGGATATACAGTACCACAGACAGCCTAAGAGAGAATTTTTCTGTTACAATTCTCACTAGAGAAGCCAAGAACCTTTTGTAAAATAATATGTTTTCAAAACTGAAATCTGCTATTATATTCATTCTTCTTTTTTCCACTTAGGATGAGTTAATATCCTCTCTTCTCTTGCTCAGGATGAGGTTGCTTGGTTTGTTCTGTTGTCCATGTCTTATCTTCCCAACAGGGCAAAAACTGTCTGCACATGCTTCTCTGAATTTTAGTTACTTGTAGCCATTCTTCTGCTTTTCTTCTTTTATCCTTAATACCTCTAGACAATGTTAAATAGCTACATAAAATATATATGTAAAATATATAATATTAATATAGCTAGGACATCTGGAAGCACATGGTGGAAAGTAAATATATTTAAGAAGCATTGGGTGCTTCTGAGTTTCCCTCTAAAAACACAACATGAAATAATACAGGAAGAAACATTGTTAGTAGTTGTCCTAGACTTAGGACTGCCCTGCAGCCTCTATGTTCTGTTTCCTGTGTAATAAACTTGAATTTTCTGAGAAATATGTAGCAAAATAAGTTTCTAGTTCCAATTGTTGAAGTGACCTGCTATTTGTTAAAAGCAAATCTGTGTAATGCAGAACTACAGACAACAAACTTTTCCTGCACTCAGAGTGGTTTTCATAATTAATCCACTTTTTCTGATAGGCTAGTAGCTTAAACAGTAGTTATTTCAGAGCTGTCTACCTGTGATAAGAGCTAACCTACTGCACTATGATGTTAGCTATAGAAATACTATTTTGGTTAAGCGGTACTCCTATAAAAGTATTTAAAGAGTAGAAAAATTGTCTCAGCGTAATTAATGGATAAAACCTGTGCTAAGTACCCTTGATGACGCTAAGTGCCAAAAATCTATGTAACATCTCTTTGGAGAGAGAAAGATGCAGCAAATCTTCCTTCTCTCTCTTCCTTCTCTTCATGTTTGCTGCAGTGACTCTCTAATAAGCATCTCTGAAGACACTGCTTAACCATTTTTCGCCCAGACACAATCCGGTTTACAGAATCTCTAGGTAACCTGTTCCAGTGTTTTACTATTGTTGCTGTCCAGACCTGCTCCTAACATTGATTTTGAATTTCCTATGTTTTGACATGTGTCTGCTGGCCCATCATACATCTCTAAGAGTCCAGCCTGGTATTCTTCATATCCTTATAGAATATAACTGTAGGTAGCAATAAGATACCCTCTTCACTCTCTTTTCCTAAGACTGAACACATACAGCTCCCATAGCTCTTATGCATTGTACTGCATCTCCTAACCTTTTTGGCAGTTGTCTTTCAGACTGAGATCAATATGTCAATAATTTTCTCACACTGAAGAACCTAAATCTAGACACAATACTCTAGAAGTGATCACAGAAGTGTTCGGCAGGGGGATATAATCCCATCTTTCGGTCTGTAGATCACCTTCAAGCTCATACAGCCCACTATGAGATTGGTCATCATCATTATTACAATATATTTATGACTCATATTTGAATCCTTCTCCATCAATTCCTTTTCTGCAAAGATCTTCCCTAGTCAGTTAGTCACCAGAAAAGACCCTTACCTAAGATTATACCATCCAAGATGCAGGACTTGGCATTTGCCTTGTAGAACATTATGAAACTTTTGTCCACATTTTCCCTAGGCTTTCTTTTGCTGACAAGTAACCCTTTTTTAGCTTTCTCATCTCTCTAGTTTCAGCTTCAGCTAAACTTTGCCTTTCTGAACTGCTTCTTTGCACACATCAGTACTGGTCTTCTACCCTGGTCGCTAGAATTCCTGCACAGCAAAATGGATCATTTTTGTGCTTTGAAGAGCCTTTCCTGAATATGAAAAAGCCCTCCTGAGCCCCTTTTCTCTTCATAAGAGTTTCTAATTAGGTGCTGCCAAGCATATCACTGAATAAGCATAGATCCGCTGTCCTGAAGTCCATGTTTGTGATGCCAGCATTCATTTTGCATATTTCTCTTAGTATCCTAAGCTCCTCTGTCTTGGGAACATTGCTCCCTGCTGTCAAATAAAGCAGAATCAGTCCTTCCTTAATCATAAGCATCATGTCCAGTTACCTCCCTCTGCCAGCTTACAGATCACTTACTTGTGTCAAGAAGTAATCCTTGATACTCTCCAGAAATCTACACTGGTTGTGCCCCTCAGCATTGTCCTTCCAGCATGTGTCAGGATGGTAAAGCCCTCTGTGAGAAACATGCCCTAAAACAGCAAGGGTTCATGCAGGTGCCAGTACTTCCTCTTCTTGATTAAGCACTCTGCCACAGGAGTGTACCACAATGTCACACACTCTGTGCTGGTGTAGTCTCTGATCCTTATCCATAAACTCTTAGCTGCTTGTTATTCACCCCAAAGCACAGTTCCAACGACATAAACTGGTGCTTTGTACAGAAAATTAGTCCTTCTCCCAGTCTTCCTGGCTAGCTCCTGTTAAAGGGACAGGCTGAGAAAATTGTATAGTCCAAGAGACCAATGCATAGACTCTTCTACATACCATTCAAAGGGACCAAGATCTTGCTATGCACAAATATGATTTCATATTTTATTTCTATTGCTATGCTGGTAAACATGAGCTTTTTTTTTTTTCTTATGTATTGATAAACTGAATATTATGCTGTTATTTGTAAAATAACATTTGTAAAAATTTTTGTTCTTCAGAACATTTTTCCTTATGCCTTGTGTATGGAAGAGCCTCACAACACAACTGGTGCCTTAGAAGATGTGTCAGATGATATAGTAATATTAGGTAGCCATATAAAAGAATTATATGACTGCCTTTATAAAAAAATCTGGTGCCTTTTTTGTCTTCCCTCGATTCCCTACAGAACATTCAGTCTTTCTGGCAAAATGATGGCTCATGTTTGTCTTCTCCATCAGCAAAACTGAAGCACAGGCAGTAATCCTGAGAAGGCTACTATTAGAGATTTGTCATCTAACACCTCACCATTGATATTTTAAGCTCAGTGGAGGAGAAAATACTTCTGATATACCAGTATCTCTCACTTGTTTTTCTTGCTAGCTATGTACTCTAAGCTGCTAGTTTCATCCCAGAAACAGCACTGAAAAATGTTTCCTACTCCAGGAGTCCTACCATTAACAGCTACCTGCAATAGTATCTTCTCATTCCATGGAAGCAGAGAGGACAACAGTTCCTCTTAATATTTATAACAGAACTAGCAGAAGTATCTGTACTCTTGAAATTGAGATTTTCTCACTTCTCATTCTTTTTTTTTAGTGAGAATTATTTGTAGGAAAGAAATGTATTTCCTGTACCAATTCAGATTGGGTCAGAGTGATTTGAATAAGAGGAAAACAACAGCACAGAGTTTAGAAATACATGCATCAGACAAATGTTAAATACACTTCAGAGAAGGGAATTAAAAAAACCAAAAAACAAAACCTGAAATATTTCATTGCAGTTCACTGAGAAGGGTTACAGTACTTAAACACATTTCTGTCTCAAGATTAATTAAACTACAATTACACTAATCTGTTCTATGCAGGGCTCTACAGTGAGTCCGTGAACATTTAAGTGACAATTTACATGTTTGTGTAAAAGTACATTAGAGTATAAAAGTTTATATGTAAGTTTTCTCTTTATCATGCAGTAAAGATTAGATAATTGCTGATAAATTTTTGACAAGGCATGAGTTAATGAAATTTGTATGAGTTTCTGATTCAAAGTATATTAATGTGTCACAGTGGAAATGCTCTTTAAATATTAAAATCCTGAAAATGTATTCAAAAGCGTATGGTACATGTAAAAATAATTTTATCATCCAAAGTTAACGAAGAGGTTGTCTGCTATGGCACTCTAATTATAATATGCACTTTACTTTTCAGCCCTACAAAGAATTTAATCTCAATTTACTGTCATAGGAGGCAATTCCCACTAAAAGCCATCTGCAAAACATGTCTGCTGAAGGGGAAGCTACAGGGGAACAGTAGCAGAGAGAACTAAACAACAGTGTGGTAATACAGAACCACTGTTGTGATTGTTTCCTGAGATCTTGCAGAACATGGGTCTCTTCTCTTTCGGAGTGGCAAATCCAGTTATTCTCCTAACATCCAAGAGAGAAAGTGAGCTAGTGCATAGGAGAACTAGGGGAATGGCCTTTAAACTGACTACTGAGAAATGCTAAATCATTTGTGAGCAGTACTAAAAGGTACTGTTTATAGAAGGTAATAAATATTTTTGAAATTCCAGTAGTCTGAAAGAATGGAACAGGAGATGGATTATTCTTCTCCATCCTCACAAGCATGATAATCAAGTTTGCTAGTTCATGTTCACATATATTTCAAACGGATTAGATATATCCATATTGTGCTCTAAAGGATATTCCTAACCAGAAAGAGCTTGCAAAATGAGCAAAATCTACATGGGATTAAAAACAGTTTGAACATAGCTCAGCATGTTTATTTATAAACATAAGACCATTTTTGAAGGGATTTTTACAGTGATAGAGATGAAGAGGACAAAGTTGCAAAGTCAGTGGGTGAGATGTGAAAATACAGATATTCTTGAGCACATGCTATACCCATGATTTTAAGTGTAAAAAAGGTGGAGAACTTATATCTCGTCTCACAGCATTTCGGGCAGTTTGGAAATAGGTTCTATCTGAGCAGAAAATGTATTCCAGGCATACAGCCAAGATAGAGAGTGGCAGAATAGACAACCAAGGGAAAGTGAAAGGAAGAAATGCTGTCAGAGTGCACAGTCCAGGAGAGGGAAATTTAATTAGTAGCAAGATATGTAAACATTTAGATGGAACTGGTGAATATTGAAAATCAAGTTTCTCATCAAAAAAGTGAATAGGAAGTGACAGTTAGACTACCAACAGCTGTTAAACAGGCAGCTAGAGATAACAAAAAGGCATCTAGATAGAGAAGATAAGCATTAAAATAGAAGTTAAAAAATAATAACCAGTATGGGAACTATAATTGGTCTCTTAGTATTTTTTTACTGCCATTCTTCTGGGAGATGTTTTCCATGGTGGAAAGAGATAGGGAAACTGGCACTCTTTAAAATATTCTTTATTAAAAAAAGATTTTGAAATGTATGCAGAAGAAACATTACAACTTGTGATCAGATGTACAAAGCATAAGTCCAATCCAATTTAGCAACACTGATAAGCACATGGTAAAATAGGTATTTAACTGCTTTAAATAACTGAAATGTTTGTACGAATTTACTGTGTTCTGAGAGACATTTGGCTTTCATGCACTTGGGCATGGATTCACCGGAGACTCCTACACATGCCAGCCTACTGCCTTATTGTTATAGTAAACAGTCCTATCAAATGCTTATTCCAATATTGAGAAATTCTTCACTTAAACTCCATTTCAACCTTGAATTTTCTAAAATATCCATTGTATTTATTAACATTAATAACAATACAGATGTATGCAAACAGCAAATGTACAGTGCCAGTCCAAAAGAAATATCTAATCTTGTAACACATTGACTTATTCATGGGGGAGAATGAAAATCTATCTACCTTCTCTCAGACTATCACTTCAGAGACCCTACATGTTCTATAATTTCCTATCAAGACAATGCATTATCCCCATCCTATTTATATTTCTCTTGGCTTAAATTACAATTTTCTAAATATAACATGTCATGCTATTTATCTTGGTGCCCATATGCAGGATGTTTGTCTAGTCTACTGACTCTGGATTCTTGCAAATAAATCACTGTTTCAAGAGTGCATGCTGGAAGTCCAGGGTTAACTGAAACACCAAACAGTTTTCAATTATACAGTGTCTCAATTACATTGTTATGCAGAACAAAGCAGAGTAATTTGATTTCCAGAATAAAGGAGTAGATTATAGCTCCTCTACAGATGGCCTTCCATAAATCTAGAGGGAAAGAAAATCTATTAAAACAATCAAGATATGAATAGACAATGAAAAGTGAACTAAAAATATTGAAGTTTTTATATTATTAACATCACACCAGTTTTCTAGTCAAAGATTCATCACAAAGTATGAAGAAACTCAATAACATCAAAAAAGCCTTCAGGTTAAAGTAGGTGTCTCTGAATAATGATGCTATTCCACACTATTTCCAAGGAATATGTACTTAAGTATTCAAATGACAGAATCACACAATCTCAACATAGTTGAAATTGGCAGGAACCTCTGGAGACCATCTCATTGTGTTCCCAGGCTCAAAGCAGTGCCCACCAGAGCAGGCTGCAAAGCACAATGTCCATTTTGGTTTTGAGTTCTCGTCTTCTTTGTGGCTGCCCTTTAAGTACTGGAACATTGTAATAAGGTCTCCCTTAATCCTTCTCTTCTCAAGGCTGAAGAAATAATTTTTCTTAGCCTCTCCTCATATACCAGATGCCCTAGCCCTCTGATCATCCTCGTGGCTCTTCTCTGGACCCTCTCCAGCCTGTCCATATTTTTTTTGTACAGCAGGGACTAAAACTGGATGCAGCAATCCAGGACTGTGGTCTGACAAGTGCTGTGTAGAGTGGGATGATGACTTCTTTGAGGCTGAAAAACCTGGGTCTGTTCAGCCTTGAGAAGGCTTGGGGGAGACATTATTACAATGTTCCAGCACTTAAATGGCAGCTACAAAGAAGATGGGGATTTCCTATTTACATGGAGTCATATGAAAAGACAAGGGACAAAGGGCACAAGTTGCTGCTGGGGAGATTCTGCTTGAACACAATAGAAACCTTTCCAGTATGAGGACAGTCATATCTTGGAATCGTCTCTCAGAGGATATGGTGGATTCCCCCACTTTTTAAGTCTTAGCATGATGGGCTGCTGGACGTATCATATATGCAGTATTATTAGAAGGATTGGACCAGATGATTCTTCCCAATTCCCTTCCAACCTAACATTCAGTGAGTCTATGATTCTCTGAATGACAGCAAGATAATTTAATGAATTAGTCACACTCCCTACTCTGTATTCGTATCATCTGTGAAGTTGGTGTGAGTGCGCGCTGTCCAAGCATCCCACTCATTAATTAAGATGTTAAACAGTTTTGGCCCTAAATACACCACAAATGACTGGCCTCCAGGTGGACTTTCCATTGATCACCAGTTCTTTAAGCCTGGCAGTTTAGCTGGTTTTCAGTACAGCTCAGTGTCCACTTAGCCAGTCCACGCTTACTGTATTTTTTACTGAACTAATAAAGAATTTGCACATCTTTAGATTTGCACTTTATGTCATTATTCAATTAAAAAAAAAAAAATATTCCACTGCCTAATGTGTTTGCTATTTTGTAGCCTTGTAATGTCTGGGAAGCAATGATGGTTTCAGCCACTCTACCCTCTATAAATTTGGTTTTCAAGCTGATTTTGCTCAGCTCACACTGGAATATAACACTCTGTTTTACAGCTTCTTTAATTATGTGATCTACATCCACTCAATAAGGGGGTTTTTTTTTGCTATTTTAAATCAAGATATATAAAGATTTTCTGTGCAATACATTGTGAATTGTTTGTGTCAAAATGTGTATCATGAGAAAGAGTTAAATTACCATGGTTCCAAGATTATAATTTAGAAATTTCTAGTATAAAGTTAATAAGCATTTAGCTTCCTGAATAAATATTTCAGTATCCTTCTTTTAAAATACACTCATCTTTCTAAAACAAACATTACACTACCAGAACAAAACAAGCATGCTGCTTGCTCTGTTCCTTAGGTAACCAGATATCATTCTATCAGAAAGAAAATTATAATCTTGACCACTCAACTCAGTAATATGAAAACCATAACCTAGCCTGGATCCTTTCATTGCTTCCAGTTGTCATCCTACCATACACAAAATTTTCTCTTTCCTCTTCACCTTTGCAACTCCTTGGCAGTTATTAATTTCCTACTTACTGTACTGTCATAGAAGCATAGAACAGTTTGCACATTACCAAAACATTTTACAGGTGCTTCTTCATGCTCCTGTGAACGAAACATGAAACACAAACAGCAGGAGCAGTTGCTAGGTAGAATTATTTGTTTCTTTTAATTTCCCTTTCTGGCCAACTGCTAAAACTTACCTGGCTCAAGGATGAAGCAAATATTTTGACCTACCACCTACCAAAGAAAAGAGAAGTGAATTAACATCCTGCTTGCAGGTTTGAATATGTTTGAAACACTTATGTTAGCCTAATATAAATTAATTTCCAGGCAGCAAGTTAGAATGCTTCTTTAAATCATTGGGACTGTTTGTGATATTGCAGTGTTGGGAAGTGTCACACAATGAGCATATAATCCTGAACAATAAAAATATACTCAATAAGCTTTATGCAGGAATCAATAAACACAAACATGAACAATGCATATGATGCATATACTTGGGCCCATTTACTACTTCTAAAAATCAGATAAGGAAAGAAATAAAGGATACAGAATAAGAATGGATTTTCATTATTGCCTCCAAGTAACTAATGAAATAAAAAAGGAACTTCAGCTGTGCAAGTGGCAAAGTTTTAATAAGACAGAGGCACAGTCAAGCAAGACAAAAGACCACCAAGCATCCTTGCAAAAGATTTATTTTTTTTACTTTAAATATGGGACCAATATTGTAACATTATGGTTGGAGAAGCTGTAAAGATCGTTGTGAAGATCGGAAAAATGACACTGAATGCTGAGGACCATGGAAGACAGACTACTAAGAGCGTTTTGGAAAGCTGTTTTGCTCGAACTTGTGACTAACTAGGAGGAATATGTATGGTAAAGTGATCAATTAATTTGGTAATAAAAGTGAATTGCTAGTGGAGAACAGTATTGTCAGAAAGAACCAAGAGAAGTAGTATATTCTGAGTCAATGAAACAAGGAAATACTAGCAGTGGAATGGGTTTTTAATTAATTTATTTATTTTACTGCTTCCCTTAAATTATTATTGTCATATTAAATAAAGCAAACAAAACAAAAACAGAAACCTGGGAGAATACAGAGATTTTGAAAGGTTTTGGCAAACATGTTTTGTAAATGACATTCCTTTCTGTTTGAAAATGCAGACCAAATAAAGATTTTTAGATAAGAAGGCATTTAGAGAAAGACAGAGAATAATATATTTTTAGCAGGAGCTCTATTAGATATTTTTCTTGGACAGTTTGGAATAGGATCATTAGTGTCTTATGATTATTTATTTGTTTTTAATTTTACTGAGATACTCTAAATATGTCACTGTATTTACAGTAATTGTAAATTGTATCTGCAATATAATTTCAGCATGAATCAAATTTACATATGTGAATGTGAATTTGACATTCCTTGAAAGTTCTATTTCCAAGACAAAGATAATAAATGAAACATTTGCTTTCATAACTTGAAGAAACAGTACAAAATGAATGAGGTGTTTGTTAGCCTATGATATTTGGTCACCAATAAATCATGACTAATATAAGATAGAAATCTCATTCTTCATGCTAATATCTTCACAAGACAACTAAGAGCTTTATAACAACAATATTAGAAAACATCAATTATTTCTTTGGTAAATGCTTTGTTAAAAAAAATTATTTTCAGGCTAAAGCATTTATGATTTAAAAGAATGTTTAAACCCTCTTTATAGAATAGATTATTTTAAAATTGCTCTGGGGGCTGGAACTTCACTTTATCATCTCAGTGTTAATTTGGTGGGAAAAAAAGTCTTTTCACTAAGGTCTTGATATCAATTCTATCAGAAAAAATAAGAAATTTCCATTTTCTTAAGGTGAATAGGATGGAGATATTAAAGAGATGTATAATTCTAGAGTTAATTTGACCTTTTTTCCACTTAGGTCAATCAGAGTTGTATATAGGTCTGGTGAAGAGTTAGGTTGACATGGAGTGTCAGGCAAATCATACCATTCCTCCACCATTCACCTAGTTAACTTGTGCTCCAAGGTGTATTGAACTAACATAAATATCAAGATTAACTAAATTCTGATTAAAGTATGGTAAGATCTTTTTTTTCTAGTGGTATGAGATGTCAATTTGCCATCTGAAGGAGAGAAAAGTTGATCACTCAGCTGGTGAAGACAAAGTAGCAGTGTGATGTAGACTGAAACAGAGACAGGATATGTAAAATTCTTTCAAGTTTTCATTGACTGTAAAAGAAAACTTTGAAAGAAATTAGAATATCTATGGGTTCTGTTTCTGGGATATACTCTTATGTTGTAGCTTAGGTCTCGTTGCCTAAAAGACACAAAAACCCAGGTTATATCTGCACTTTACCAGGACACTCAATTTAGTATTTTACTTATGTAACAGGTAAATATAAAGAAGTTTTCATAGAAATTGTTTAGAACGGTTGTCACTTGATTTATGAATTTGATGTGAACATGCTGTAACATGCATTTTTAAGCTGTACACAGTATTCTACTCATCGGGTGTGCTTGATTTATTGTCCTCCTGTCCCTCACATGGAATTTAGAGTTACATGGAAAAATATTATTGTTTTGGTGTCTGGCTGAAAATGTGGCAAGGAATGGATAGATTTTGAGTTAAAGTAGTTAGGATATGAGAAATCTGAAAGACAACACAGCAACATCCTATTTCTACTTCCTACTAAATGGAAGGAAGGAAAGAAGTTTTATTGAACTGTTGTCTTAACAGTTATTTTGCACAAAAAGTAGTATTTGTAGCATTTTTAATAAAATATTCCTCATTTTCTCAGGTCTTATATTTTTTGTTGATTATGTATCTGCTAACAAACAGGTTTGATTTCATAGAGGTCACATATCTTTTACAGAACTGTCATTTTTTGAAAACTAATATCTGAACCAATAAGAACACATAGGCAACAAACCAGTTTTCACCTAAAGTGATCCATTGTTTCAAATTCTTTGCAGCACTTTTAGAACACTTGTTGTTCACTCTTGTTAAAAGATTCAAAACTTAAGAAGTCAGTAACTGTATAAAAATATGTCTACATATATAGTTGGACTTAAATGTATATAAAAAAAATATCACTCTGTATTCTTTACTCACAAGTTCTAAAATTTCAGACTAGTTTTCAGACACTATCACTTAGGAAACTGTTTGAAGTAATGCTTCCTTGTTAAGCTTTATAAGTGTTTTATATGAGACTGAAAAGATCAAAGCTATTAGTTCCTTGTAGCTGTTCTGTTGTGTGCAATGAAGCAGACATGTTACAACTGTGGAAACACATGCTGCATACAAGAAAATAGATTATATGCTTTTATCTAATATTTGAGAATTTTCTCAAGGGTATATATGTTAAACTTTGCAGAAAAATAATCGGCTTTATTTTGCAACTTTATTCAACAAAGTTTAAAGGCATGCAAAAAGCCACCTCTAAAAGGAAATAGGGAAAGCAAAACATTAAAGAGATGAAGATTTTTGAGACTGTTGTATGTAAACCAACATATTTTCAGTTCAAAATATAGAGATTACCACGGCAAAAATATCTAGTTGTACAGGAAAAAACAAAAGAAAAAACAAAAAACAAACAAACAAAAAAACCAAACAAAAACCCCCCAACCATAAAGGATTTCATTGAGAAACTATGAGAGGTAAACCTATGTAATTTATATAAAAGCATTGCAAACTATACACTAAGCTATTTTTAATACTTTGGGAAGAAAAAAAGAAAAAAGAAAAAAAAAAAAGAAAAAAAAAAGAAAAAAGAAGCCAAAACTCTGTGCTGATTTCATCTGCCATGGAGCTAATTGTATTCCCAGCAGCTGAGATAATTCAGTGTTTTGTATTTGGTATCAGATTAATATTGATAACATACTGTTGTTTTAGTTGTTGCTAAGTGCCAAGTGACAGACTATTCAGTTTGCCATGCTTTGCCAACAAGAAGGCTGGAGGTGCACAAGAAGCTGGGAAGATGCACAATAAGGACAGCTGACCCAAACTGGACCAAAGGAAATTTTGTACCAGATGACATTGTGCTCAGCATATAAACATGGGGAAGCTGTCTGCGGGGCAGTGATCACTGGCTGGGGAGGGGCTGGGCATCAGTCAGTGGGTGCTGAGCAAGTGCACTGTGCATCACTTGTTTTATATAATGTTTTATTTTTATTATTTTTATCACCATCTTTCTTTTCTGTTCTATTGAACTGTCTTTATCTCAACTCTGACTTCTACTTTTTTTGCCTTATTCTCTTCCCCATCCCACTGGAGCAGGTGGGGAAGGAATGAACAAGTGGCTGCGTGGTGCTCAGCTACCAGATGAGGTTAAACCTCATTAAACTCCAAAACCTACAGAAATTAAAGGCACAATTGAAAGCCATGATATTTTATCCCAAAACCCACCTTGTAAATTGATGATGGTAAATGATTTGACATTTAATTCCTCCTAGTGCAACTGCTAGTGTTACTGCAACATGCTACCATTTTCACCATGATTTGTAAGTTTGTAAGATGATTTCACCATGATTTTTGAGTTTGTAAGAACTCAAAGCAATGAAGATACATGTTTGGTTTATTTCTGTTTCATTACACACAGCTGGGAAAGGCATGCATGAGGGTTTTGTGTTTTGTCCCAGCATCCTATTCAAATAAAGTTAAAGAATCCAGGAAGTGGAAACAGGACTCTTTTTCAAATTAAACTGCTAGTCTTTGTAATCTTGTATTTTCCTTTGTGTTCTCTCTTGGAAATTTCACATGCCTGACTACACTGTGAAAAACTTATGGTACTGTAAACATTTCCCAAAAACTGTAGAAACTTTTGTAAAAGCTACAGCTTAAATATCAGCATAAATTCTTGCAAAGGGCAAGGTGACAGAGACATCATCTGAGACTTTTGCTAGGTTTCAGCACCCTCATATGTAGGTAACTGAAAGTTAGTATAGAAGCGTTTAAAAAAAAACACTGGGAATTCAGGTAGTGTTCAGTCCTACATCTACTACCAAATTTGGAGGTTTACAGGATTGACCATTAAAAAGTCTAAATCACTCTGTTGAACCTAGATTTTTGTACTTGGCCACTCTCAGCAGGGTAATTCTTAGACATAATCAGAGCTTTAAGCAACATCGATACTACTATTGGAGCGAGCCAGGAAGGAAGTACAAGCCTGCACATATCCTCACCGGCAAAATTTAGTCTCACACTAACTAGAAGAGACAATTCCAGAAATATTTTGCATGACAACTCACATCAGAGACCTTTTCCAGTAAATACTATGGAAAAGACTGAACCATATTTTTTTTTCCCAACCATTTTATGCAGTCCTCCAAGACTATCCAAGTAGGTTTTCTAATCTCCACCACAACATTCCCTGAGGCATGCACTTTATGGCCACCTGGTATGCAAATGTTACTCATAGCCCTCAAAGTATTTCAAATACAAAACATGTAAAACAACAACTACATCGTAGATCTGTAGAATTGCTGTATGGATAGAGAGCAAACCTGCACAATTCACTCTAATGTATATTCAGAGAATAGTCTGTGTTTTATTGAGTGTTACCATGGATGTAATAAAGGTGCATAGGAAAGATCTGGATCAAAAAAGGGAACCACCTGGTAAACTGGAATAGACTAAACCACTGTCTTTGACTGCTAAACTCTACTCATTTTTGTTTGAGACACTTAAAGACTTCTGCATCTAAACTAAATTGCTCTGTTTCTGTGGAGATGAAAGCCACGATGGTTGATAAGACCTGTTACCTGTTGATAAGACAGAATGAAGTGTTGGTGAAGTCAGAAAACAGTTAAAGACCTAGTTGCTAGAAAAAGGGATATAAGATATTGTATGGAGAAAATAATAACATGAGACTTCTTCAATGATGTAGGAAAACTGTACATGAAAGAGGATTTGTAGGAAATCACAGTGTAATAGTTCCAGTATTCAGTGAAGTACTGCAAAATTTTAGATTATTTTTTACCTCTACAATAGGGTAGAGATTTCTGATTTGCAAAAAGAAAAGATAAATGGGGAAATTCAAGTGATCTAATACAGAACTGATGAGCTTGGTAAAGAATTTCATAAATATGAAAATTTTGCCTAATTATGAAAAACAGCTTTACACTCGAAACAAAGGTTCTTGGTAAAAGGCAATGACATCCTTTATAACACACAATATGAAAGCTAGATAATTACAGTGTTGGAAAACACTGAGATCTTGATCACATAGATAAAAGCACATCATGTTATAGACTGAAACAATCTTGTGAATCTTAGTGTCTCTGATTCCATAAAAGGATGCATGAAAACTCTTGGCATTTCCTCTTCATTATAAATGATGATGTAGTAAATAATGCTGAGAGGAAGGAATAAAAGATAATTTCTTAATACTATAAAACATTTAGAAATTATTATTTTTGTTACACAAATTTATGCAGCAGAAGTATATAAAAATATAAAGATATGGAAAATGTCTTAAAAAGAGTTATGCTATTCAAAGGTCTCTCTTCATGGACTACCAGGTACTATTTTCTGCAGAATACATAAGATTCAGAAGAAGGGGCCAGAAATGAAATTAAGGAAGATAAACAATGGTGAATAACCCCACTTCTCCTAAATAAGATTAATTCAAGAAAATGTAAGTAGTATCTTGAGGGACTAAAGTTTGGATTAGTTAGATAATCTTTGATTAGACTTCACTAAAAGTATTTGTTTGTAAGCACTCAGGAAATTGAATATATTTTCATTTTCAAATGATAAAGATATTGAGTATTTGATACGATTTTTTTTTCCAACTGCACTGTTCAGTGCTCTGGTTATGGAGTTTAAATATTACTTAGGCCTTGAGCTAAACAATTAATTCATTGCTAGAAATTTCTTTGATGAATTTTTATTTTCTTCTAAGCATGAATTTTCTAGAGGAGACTATAATTTTCCTCTAATTTATTCAGTATTTAAAATTATTATCCAAATTATTTAACTGAATAATTTTTGGTTAGTAAAGCGCTTGGAAGAAGATAATTTCAAATTATATATGTTTAGCATGTGACTGGGAAAAAAAAAAAATCCGTACAGATGAACCTTCTTTACTACCAAAAGATCTCTACTTTTCATCAGACTTAAAGATACAGAATCAAATCTAAAGATGATTAATTGTAATTCAACTTTTTTTTTTTTTTTTTTTTTTTTTGTGAAATACCTAGAGGTGACTGGGAATTTTATGGAACTCACAAAGGTGACTTGAAACATAGCATAATGTATCTCCAATACAGTCAGTTCTTGGAAAGTTACCCAAAACAATTCTTGTCCATGTACTTCATCATGTCTTAAGAGCAGAACACAAAAAGTAAATCATTTTTTAGTGATACAGTATCAAAATCTCTTTCTGTGTAACCTCATATATTTTACCCATTTGAAGACTTTTTTATTTAAATGTTTTATCATTTGAACACCAGCTAACAAGATACTTTTATTTATTGTTATTTTCTGCTGCCTTTTTCATATGTGCTGGAATAAATATGGTGGGTAGTCCCCTCAAAATCTTCCACAGTTGCTCATGGTAACATTTTGGTCACTCTTTCTTCTCTCAGACTCTTACAAAGCTTTTTCTGACTTGGCTCTCTGTTATAGGTGCAACTGTCACAAATTGCAAAATTGAATTAGAGGTTATTTTGAACAAAAATGTGAGCAAAAGAGAAAAAAAATTGCCATTTTCTGATGACTGAAACATATCTTTGTGTAAGATCTGAATAGGATTTCTGTAAAATTCTATTGTTCATTTCAGTGCAATAATAGTCACAGTACATATGAAGCCAGCAATCAATATTTTAGCATACAGCCTTGACAAATTGTTTCTTCCTACTTCCAATTTATATCTTAAAGAGGAGTCTAGCCTGCAGTTCACTGTGTTCAACTAATAGAGCAATTAGCTACTGTGACAAGATTATGCAATATCAAAAATCAAAGCTTTCCAGAGAAAATAATCTCCTAGCTTAGAAAGTTAGGGAGGAAGTCAATGAAAGACCCCAAGGATATATATGGAAAATATTGATCTCAACATAGATTAAAAATATTAAATAAGTACAAAAAGAGTATAGCCTCTGAAAAAGACAGAGCAGTATCTTTTGAAGCAAGGTACTGAAAGAAAAAAACATGGATTTAAAATGTTTAATTTATTAAAACTAAACACTTCTCGCTCTGCTTTCTTTTAGAAAATGGATTTTTACTTTCCAGAATTTTGATTGAAAGGGTGGTACAAGTTACTAGGGTAATTATAAGGCCTTCTGCATTTCTCTCTTTACTTATATATTGCTAAGAATTCTATTATTAAAATTTTTCTAAACATTATTCTGCTAAAACAAGAAAAATGATTACACTAATTGTGATTCCTGTGGGTGGGTTGACCTGGGCTGGCTGCCAGAAACCCATCCAGTTGCTCTCTCACTACCCCTCCACAAAAGGACAGAGGGATAAAATATCATGGCTTTCAATTGTGCCTTTAATTTCTGTAGGTTTTGGAGTTTAATGAAAAGAACTGTTTCTCATGTTTGCTTTTGACTTCATACACACAAATATACTGATAAATATTTAACATATTTGAAGTGGGGTTTTTTTCCATGAAAACTGAAATAAATCTCTGGCAGATGGCATATCAAATGGTGAAATGAAGGAAAACAGTTGACGTGGAAATTTCAGTTCTCTTTTATCAAATTTCTCTCTGTTAACCAGTCTACGAAACTAGGGAAGAAGGGCTGCTTTGGTTGCTTAAAAATTTCCTATACATTTGGACCATCCAGGACTGGCAAGTTTGTTTTGACAGTGATAGGGTAACACTCTAGGTAATAGAGTGTGGTGATTTACAAAATAATCATCTTTCCTCAACAGAAAATAGAATGTCAAGTGTTATAATTCTTGTATATCAGTTTAAGCTCTCGTGTAATTTACAGTAAACTTTCTTTTCCTCCTCCTCAGTTGCTCAAAGAGTAATTTTTCACAGTGCAGGCTCATATGGACCAACATAAGGCTTTATTTTGAGAAATATTTTCAATTACTCTTCAAGCAGAAGGTTTACTTGTATTTTCCAATAAAATAAAATGTGTGATTTCTTTCAGATTGTAGGTTGAGGATTCATACTTCACACATTCAAGACAAAGACAGTTTTCATATTTTCCTTTTAATTCCTCAGATATTATAATGTCTATATGAATTTTGTATTAATAAATTTTTTTTCACTGTAAGCTAGAAGCACCCAAAATATTCTTATTCCATGAGAACCCAAAATACCAGGGTCAAATATTCTGCTTCTGTGACAAAAAACCCTAAGGTTACCACTTTTGTTTTTATCTTAATGTTTCCAACATATAAGCAGTCTGTTTTTCCAGTGCCTTGACCTGCTTTTACACTTGTCCTGAGTGGGATCAAAAATACAATGGAGGTTCATTTTATACAGCTGTGTTTGACCTTATAAAGTCCAAAGCAAAAAGCCAAGTCAGTGAAAATTTTGAGCTTTATTGAAAAGTGAAGCTAAACTGGGACCTATTTTATGTCTCTCACATGTTAAAAGCTACACTTAAACTGTAGCTCAGATATTAAAAAAATAATTAATAAACATTACTAACTATATTTTATATTTATCATCAGAAACCCCTGCTGTTGGTGCACTAACACATGGATAAGTATAATTTGATAATTTACTAGTTTGACATAAACAGTCGCTGGAATTTATTTAATTCTGCATAAATCTGAAATTACTTCACTTAAATCTATTTATAAGTTTTCTAGCAATTTAACTGTATCAGTTCCCAGATATATTTTGTTATACTGATATAAATAATACAGACATGCTCAGACATCTATGTGCAGTAGAGACTTGAGGAAAGTAATACTGATAGATTTGGTTTTCACTGAATTACAAATCAATTATCTATTTATATTTCTTGTAAATTTCACCCTTGGCTCACACAAGATGACAAAGTGAATATTTTTTCAGATTGCAATTATATTTATGATTCTCTACAATTTCAAAGAAATAATTTAAATCCTAAATAAATCACTGAGATACTTTTAAAGTGAGGGAAATCGATTGGGCCCCAGGTGTTTTATAGAACATATAAAAATAAAATTACTTGTTAATTTTTTTTACTTAAATGAGTAAATGTGGACTTAAATGAGTCCACAGATGTCTGAGAAAGAGAAAGTTGCTCAGCAATACCCCAAGTTAACTGATCATCTTGTCAAAGACACATAGCTCTTTTAAAAAAAAAAAAAAAAAAAGAAAGAAAAATCAAATCTATGCCTCCCAGTCTGTGTTCAGCACATTGTTAAAGTGTTTAAAAGCCCTTGGTGTAGGTGAGAAGGGAAAGGTGAGGCAGTTTCTCATGGTGGTCTCAGGACAAGTCTGAAGGTTGTTCACACCCCTAGAGGTAGAACTAGTTAATTTTCACAAATGCAATAGAAAAACCATCCTAGCTCCCAAAAAGCTGTAAATGAAGAAGCCTTGAAATCTGTGATTGTCATAAGGCTTGTCTTGATTCATTACAGGCTGAAAATGTAATACATTATAAAATAACATTTGGGTCAAATTATTTTGTGAATGCAAAATTTTGAGAGTCTTAAGAGAAAACTAATGATAAGACATTGAAGAATGAGATTCAAAATAGAAAAAGTATGAAATGAAGTATGAAGTATAGAAATCAAAATAGCATTAGTATGTTGTATTATCATTAAAGGTATTTAAGAAATCTGTATTTTTATAGTATGTTCTTCAAGCTGAAATGGTTGAATCAACCAAAATTGTAACTTGCATTGCTCATTCCCATGCCTGAAATTGTTTGGGATCACTCAAATTTGAGGAGATTTTTTTTTTCTTGTTTTTTTTTCTTTTTCTCATTTTCATGTAAGTAAAACCAGGATGAACAGAAGCAACAGCAGAGAACTATAATATTCACCTCATGCCCTTTCCCAGCTGACTGGTTCTTTTGAAACCATTCTCAGTGCTGCTGGCTATGCCCTTTAAACAAACTCTGAAAAAGCAGGTTATGTCTACCTGCTACCTTCCTCTATGCTCCTTTTATTCCAATAAAGACACAAGACAAATACAAAACAAGGGAAAAACAGTCAGAAAGGGAGAGCTCTGCTTTCCACTTCAGTACCTGCAGTTGCTCCTTGTCTATTTTTCAAAATACTTTTCTTGGTTCACCTGGAAACAATTGCCTGGAAATAAAAGCTAAATAAAACTTTAATAGGTCAAAGAAACTGTCAGAAGCCAGTCTCTTCTTTTAAATAGCTCCTGTCCAGTGCTTGCTATTGAAGTCCACTGTGTGCATGGCTCACATGTTTGAATGACCCGCTGGCTCAGAGGAGCACAGCAGCAGGTTAAGCAGAAGGAGACTATGACTTACATAAAGGCACAAACCAAACGAAGCTGCTTGGTCTTATTTTAAGCTTACAAGAACCAAAAATGTTTCTTTTAAATATAAGGTTAATGTTTCAGGAAATATAAAGATCACATTTTAGGAAGTGATTAAAAATTCACAATTACTTATAAAATAATAGTAAGAAGAATTAATAACAATAAAGATAATAACACATATAGAGGAGAAGGAGGAGAAGGAGGAGAAGGAAGGAGGAGAAGGAGGAGAAGGAAGAGGAAGAGGAAGAGGAGGAAGAGGAGGAAGAGGAGGAAGAGGAGGAAGAGGAGGAGGAGGAGGAGGAGGAGGAGGAGGAGGAGGAGGAGGAGGAGGAGGAGGAGGAGGAGGAGGAGGAGGAGGAGGAGGAGGAGGAGGAGAAGGAGGAGGAGGAGGAGAAGGATCTGTGGGTAAAGGATGTGTTTACAAAATATTTTAAAGATGAAATACAACACTGCATACACAATGGACACAGGTGTTTGCATATTGGCAATAGATTTCTACCAATTTGTAGCCTCAGAAACATCTGTAGGGTTTATAATATCTAATCATGTTTTGTAAGGTACTAATTTTTTTTGCATTTTTTAAGGAACATATATACAGGAATAATATTTCAGATTGTAAGAAAAACACAAACTCTGGACAATTGATCACTTGCTTTTTTTTATATCTGGCAAATTTTCTACTGCCTTTTTGTTAAAGCATTCGGTTTAAAGACCTTCAATATTCTTTCATAATTTTCAAGTTAACTTCATTATATTTACACTTTCTGTTTTAGATAGTGATGATTCTTAAAATAGTTCATTGTTATTATCTTTTAACAGTGTACTACATTGTTTCCTGAACTAAGCTTTCAGAATAAAATAAACTCTCATCTTTTTTTTATAGCTCTCTGTTTTTCTGAATTGTTAATGATCAAATAGAACATAAGCAATACTAATTGTACTGGTTGGTATTATTAGAGATATAAATTTCATCTGGTTTAGATTTTTGGTTTATGTCAATGAAAATTTTTTAGGGTTTACAGGTTCATGAAAGTGTTTGTATGTGCACACACACATTTGCATACCACTTGTTTCATTGTCTCTAAAATCTATTATGAGCATAAAATAGACATTCAGTAAAGCTCTGAGTGTACTTATCTGTTCATAATTGCGTAGTGACAGCAAAGAAAAAAATCAGTTTTTTCTTCCTCAAAAACCTCCAGAGTTTCAGTTTAAAAAAATTAATTTAGGTGTTTGTTACTACTTAGCAGAGTTTAGCTGCCAAGTTATACAATACAGGACTAAGACTGTTTTTTCCTGCCAAAAAGGACAGTGTCATACAAAAAGCACCCAAACATGGTCTTCTAAATGAGCTAAATTAATCCTCACATAGTCTGAAAATATTAAGACACTGACTTCTTAAAACTTTATGCTTATGGAAGTGCTGCATATCTTGGGCTCTTCACCCTTTTATGCTGATAACACTACCAAATTTCTGAGCTCCTTATACCAGACTGGACAGTTATCATTTAAACTACTACATAAGCTAAAACATAATAAACTTTGCTAGGGGTTATATGCTCAGCTCAATTGATCACAATACTTAGGTTAATCTCAGAGAAATATGTCACGTAGATGTTACTGAAGTTATAGTATAGATGGTTGCAGTTATGTTTCAGAACATAAAACTTCATCCAAAAACACAAAGCAAAGCAAAATGGTTTCAAAATGGGGTTGAGGAGAAGAGCAGAAATTATCTTAAATAAAAACATTTCCAAACAAGTTTCAATAACTGGAAAAGGAATCTTAAAACATAGAAAATTAATACTTTGAAGTGTAAGGAAAACCACACCATCTTAGGAAAGATGTGTACTATTAAGACTGATCTTAAGCCCACATTTTTTATTGCATCACAGAAAGACGTCACGCTCATCATCATGTCTTCAATTGTAGTCTTATTTGACTCTAGAAGACATTTATTATTCCCTTATGGAATAGTATGGGCCATCTCATCTACTGTTTTCTTTCTCCAGTAGTGGTTTTGTTTGAAAATGAATGTTCCCCACACTAACGGGTAGACACAAGCACTTTAAAACTCAGCTACTATTCTGTTAGTCGATCACTAATAAAATCTCTCAAAATATGGGACAAATTTCCTTTTCATCAAAAACAACAGAATGTTTTTATATGCAAGCTAAATGAAGAGTAATCTATACAGAAGATAAAATCCTCAACATCAGCTGATTGCATTAATTTTATGTAGCAGCACAAAGATAACAGCACTTCAGATCTAACTATATTCACGTTTTTAAATGTACTTTCTATGCTCATAGGCATTAAATATAATGCCTATTCATGCAGGTTCATTGCAACCTGCTTTCTAGGAATAGGAATACTCGTTCTGCAAAGAATGAAAATCATTTGGACTCTGTAAAAGTCATCAGGTTGTATTAATTCACAGTAATACTACTTAGGAAAAACAATAGGCATGCAGCACAGAGTTACATTTCTTTCATGTTTTAATTCATCCTAATTTGTGAGCTGATAAGTTTACTTGCAAATATTTAAATGATTTGTGCTCTATACAAAGTGCGAATGGAGAATTTAGGGAAGACATATAAGTTCTTCTGTAACATCTGTACTTGAGTGTTTTGTTTAGGAGTAAAGAGCATAGGACTGCCATTTCTTCACTACAAATCAAAATGTCAAAAAACCAGATAGCTTTAACTTATAACACTGTCACTTTCAAATGAATAATCTTTTTGTCTCTGTAAATGCAATGATGTGTCTTCTGGTCCTTGTCCTATTTTTATTTTTTACTTGTTCAGTAATCTACCCAAACACACATACTTCAAAAGTTAAATCACCTGGTTTACTCTTCAAGCTTTTTTTTTTTTCTTACTTTTTTTTTTTCTTTTCATTGCAAGCATGTGTTTATTTATATGGCACTAAGAAATATTGTCACAGGCTAAGGAATAGATAAGGAACAACTAACTTTTGTTGGCTTTTTATGTGGAAGCATATATTTGTAGGCAGAGGAAAAGATTAGTTTATGCAATTTGGCTTTGATCTGTTCTCTGTCCTTGAAACCAGAAAATATTGGATTCATGTTATATGTGTAAATGTGTGTACTCCTGTGATGCCCATGGGAAGATTTTAAGCAAGTGAAAGCCGATTTGTGAGTCTTGAGAGAAATACCAATTTATTTTCCTGCTGCTACAATTTCTGCTCCTTTGTCTTTCTCATCATAGTTTTCTGTCCCACAGAGCACAACATTACCCTTAACAGACCACTTAGTTACTAGATAACAGCATGTGCCAATTTAAAATCATTCAAATCTATGTCCAACTATACTTGCTTCCCTTCTCTACAGCTTCTCATGGGCAAAGGTCTAGCTGAATGCTAGCAGCAGCTGGCAGGGAATGAGGAACAAGTTTCTTTAATGAGGAAACTGAGACATTAGTTTAAAAGAGATGAAGAAGTTATCTCACTGGGTTTGAAACTTAAGAAGTCTATTAATGGATGCAGATCCACAGGCACAGCTGAAGAATGACCTTTGGCAACATACTCAGAGGAAGTTCTCTCACAACAGGGACTCTTTTGTTAGTGATACATCACCTTCAGAGGTTGAAAGCATTCAAGATGACATTCCTGTAAAATTCCTTATGTTCACAAAAGGCACCATTATTTGTTGATATTTTCTGTTTAGTACTGTGACATAAACAAAGGCAATTCCTCCTTACCCTTCTTCCCAATTTCTCTTTGTAGTAGTCTATCTGAATTTATTCTGCTTGTATGCTTCACAGACAAAAAGGATATTTGAAAGTATTGCAGTGATATCTGTCTGGATGGGAAAACAGGCTGGGAATTGCTAGCTCAAAGGTGCAAGGCGGAAGCTATGTAGGGAACTAGTAGAAGAATGACAGAAATGAGGCGAAATGAAAGCCTTTTTACAAAAAGTAAAGAGAAACAGAGAATTCATCCAAGATCTGGGACATCTACATATGCATACTTAATTTGTTACCTATTTGCATGCAGATATGCATTTCCCATATGATAGTTAAGTACTGTAATCACTAGCTGTCACTAACTTGGTTTTACTCACACTTTGAATGAAGATTCCATCTTTATCCTGAAAACCTAGTTGATTTTGAAAATGTGACATGTATTGTACTAACATTTAGCATTTTTTCAAATATTAATTCATGATTCCAACTTAGAAGAAAACATGTAAGGTTGTAATTCATGACATTCACTTGTATTAAGCAAAGACAGGACTTGTCAGACGACTGCATAGGCCTCTCATGTGTACTGTCCAAGGTTGTACATAAGCACATAAAACAAGCTTGCAGTTTCACAGATGAATATGTGAATATGTATCCACCTGGGATATATATGTATCATCTGGGAGCTGAAATTAATAAACAGAGTAAATCCATTTTGCTAAATACATTTTTTTTCCAATTGTTAACACCAAGCATTAATTCACTGATATTTTTGTCTAAACACAGTTGAAATAAATGATTTTGCATTTTGTATTTCATTTCTATAATGTCAGAGTAGAGATAGTTTGGGTGGAGAAGGCCTGCCGGAAGTGCAATGGGCCAAGGAATGCTGGGACATGAAGTTGGATTTTGCATCAAATTAAGTAAGAGTGGAACAGGTTGCAGAGATGTTCACACAGGAAGTCCAGATGAACAGAAAGCTGGCAGTGTAGTCACCGAAGGTCATTTTCCTTCCAGAGCTCAAAATGTCTCAAACCTATTACTCTTCATCTATTAGCAATAGGTTCAAACATTCCTGTTTCTTTCTTCATTGGCCCACAATAATACCAATAATCTACTATTGTCACTGAATTATGACATTTACCTCAAGCGATAGAACCCTAAGAGTTAAAGTTTCCATCCTGATGTGGATGAAAGTAAATATATGATGTCTTATGATAACATTCCCTTTTTGTTTGTTCTTCAGTTTGTTCTTTAAAATAGTATGAAAATTGATGTATACATATAGTCAGTATTGGTATGCATTCTTTGTGTAGTACAACTGCCCATCAAAAGTGAGATAATGCCCAGATACAATCACTATTTATGTTCATGTCTTGTTCCAGTGTATTTTTTTGTTGCACTGATTTATATGTCCATGTTAACCATCATTGTGAAATTCCTGAACCATTTGTGCAAAACATGTGCCAGCGTTGACTTTGCATGAATAATGCCTTCACTCCATAGAATCCACATAGCTTTTGTTGTCAGAGATTGGAATGTGTGTAACAACACACAGGACTGCAGGATCTGAAAGGTTTCCTGATTAGATATGTCAGATGCCACTGACACTAAACTTTCTATAGCAGATAATGTCCCTTAAGAACAGAATTTTACACAGATAAAATATTGTTTATGAAACAAGCATATACAAAGAACCCTTTTTCTGAATCAAGAAGAGAATTCTGCAGTCAGCAGGGTTTGGACAGTACACAGTAAATGGGCTATGAAACATCTAAGCAAACAAATAAGAGAAAACAAAATATTGACTACTCATTAAGGAACAGATATTCTGTGCAGGGAATGTAAGGGAAATTCTGTGAATATTACAGTTTGCTGTTCTCCACTTTAGGTCTGTATCATAAAACATTTGCATATAGGGACCACATTAAGCTGGTACACACAATCTTTGTTCTGGCAATCGATATTTTCCTGATGAATATTGTACTTCTACTGAATTTTATACTACATATTTTATAAACTTCATTTATAAATGAAGTTTGCAGCTGGCTGATATACAGTTGTACAGCAGTCTACGATGTGGAATACTTATTCTGGAGCTTCTACAAAGGAGGCAATGGTGTGAATAAAAGATATTCCTGGAATTTTTTTTTTTATACATTTCTAACTTAGTATTTAGACTGTCTGTGCGTCAGCTTCCTCTGCTCAAAATAAGGCTGAAGACTTTAGTCTGCAGAGGTGTTATAGTAGGCCCTAAAACTCATCTTTTGAAAATATATGCATTTGCAATAGGTCTATTGAGACTTCATGAACTTGAGAATTCTAGGAGAGCTCTAGACTGAACAATTCTACCTTACATTAATTTTTAAATTCATAGAAAAAGAAACACACGGAGCAGCTCTGGAACACAGTAAAGAGTTCCCATTTAAGAAAGATGTGGGTGTTTGTGACTGTTACGGTCCGGAGGTAACATTTAAAATTTATTTTTGTTTGGATACGCGAAACAAAGTCCAACCATAAAAAGGTCGAGTGCAAGCAGATTTTATTTGACAATTAATACAGGCAAAGATATGGAGCAAGGCGAAAGAGGGAGAGATGGAAAGAAAATATAAGAGAGAGAGAGAGAGGGAAAATGGTAAGAAAGATAGAGATAGAAAAGTGTAGGAAAAGGGTAAGATAGTGGGGAAAAATGAGAGAGAGAGAGAGAGAGAGAGAGAGAGAGTCACCACCAGGGGTCCGGCTGTCCAGCGAAGTTTTCTTCGGGAGGGTGCTGATCCTGGACAGGGTCCGATGCAGGAATGGTGGTGGGTCAAGAGACAACAAAAAGGCCAAGCATGGACAGCCATATATATACCCCCAGCCAAAGTTGCAGCTGTCAATCATCCAGGTTCCTTGGAAGACAGGCTGCCCAGAGGGGAGCAGAAGGGTGTAGTCCTCCACCCAGTCGTCAATTCTTATCTTCTTTCTGGAGAAATTCCTCTTCTGTTTAGCCAGCACATCATGCCTCCAGGAAGGTCCCAGAACTGAAGGTTGGCCCTCAGGAAAGGGGTGTAATCTCCACCCAGTCATCAGTTCTTATCTTCTTCCTGGTGCCATCCTTCAAGCCACCACAGCCAGGTACTTCACAAGTACAATGGAGGTGGCTCTGTCGTGCCTGGAGGGACCACCCAGCATTGCAGCTGGTGCTCACAGAAGAGTCTCCACCCAGAAGGTCTTATCACCTCCTGCTCTGTTCTGGCCAGACAAGTTCTCCACCCCACCCAGGGCTATTCATTCTTTAAAATTGATTCTTTTGAGACAATTATAAATCTGTGGTCAGAACCACACATCACCCCGTGTCTCAAAGACAATTTTAAAGAATCACTGGCTAGTGGTTACTGAGAAATGAAAAGAGAAGGAAAACAGAACAGAAAATGAGAGAGAGGAGGAGAGAGAGAGAAAGAGAGAGAGACAGAGTGTTTGAAGAAATAGCACCCCCATAACCAAATTTTTAATGGAAGAGAGAAAGAGAGAGTTTGAAGAAATAGAAATGAAAATTCAAAATATTATATAACAAGCAAGTACAACTTAAGTCACCCCGTGACCAAGTTTAAAGTACAAAAAAAAAATTAACCAGAAAATGCAATTTAAGTACAAAAACAAGCAAACACAATTTAAGTAACAAAAACAAAAAAAAGAAAAATTTTAACAAGCAAATACAATTTAAGTCATTCCCCCCCCCTGAACAAACTACTCAATACAACAATTTTGAATAAGCAAATAAAATTAAAGTCACCCCGTGAAGAAATTGTGCAATGTAACAATACTGAATTAAGAAATCACTTGGATACAGGTGAAGCTATGGCCACCACTTAAAAGTTTCAGTATAGTTGAGAACTTTAGTTAATTGTTATTCCAAATTCCCCACCCCCCTTTTTTTTTTTTTTTTTTTTTTTTTTTCATCATCCCATGTGCATACAGTCAATCACGCACACAGGGCTGAAATCTAGGGAATTATCAATGTTGTGCAGGCTTGTGTGTAGCTGCACACAGCTAACACCAGTTGCTTTTGCATTATCCTAATATTGTGGGGACCATGGCTTCGAGCACTGTATCAGTATGAAGGACATCAATAGGTTTCTCTTTATTGCATAAGGGAATATAACCAGTCAGGTAAACCATGTGAAGCTTGATGATTCTCATTATAGCTGATTTGATACAAGATAATGCTGTACCCATCATGTTTAAAATTGCAGTAGACATCAACCCAGAGTGCAACAAGCTCTGGATCCAACCAGTCACACCAAGTCCAAACCAGCCAAATATTTTAGAAAGCCAGTTAGCATTCATTGATTCTTGGATTCCACGTGTCTCTTGCTGCTTGGCACATCTTCTCCAGTCAGGGATCTGAAAGAAAACACAAAGAAGCATATTGTCTGTTTCACCCCGTGAAACAGCATGGATAGGTTAGAAGAATGGAATGATCCACCTAGAATTACTCTTGTTCCTGCCTCTGGGCATTTAAGGCCTTCCAGGAGTAGGTATTTAAGGGGGTACCTCTCCCAGTGAGGGTTTGGATCAGGCCAATGACATAATGTAAGATGAGAGGGGCAGAATAGAACAATAAGGTGGAGTGAGGTGAGAAGAGGCCCTGCTGGGAGTCTTTGCATCACCATGTTATCAAAACATGATTTGGTTCCCAGCTGGCCAGTTTCTCCCCCACTGTCACCCCCACCCCCTTTCTTTTTCTTTTTTCTTTTTCTTTTAGGGATATGCTTTTGCCAGAACAGTGACAGACCCATAACTTGGCAAAGCACTTTATTTACAGGCCTTTTGATCTTGATTAGAGAATTTAGAAATTGTGGGGGCAAACAACACATTCTCCCCTTCCAGATTCCCATAATTTTAGCCTCTTGACTTGGGGGTGGCTGCTTTTCTTCAGGGATCTGCATATCTGATGAAGATGAATGTTCAGTGATCCCATCATAAGTGTCCTGTGCAGGAGAAATTTCAGACATTACAAGTAAATTGTCAGTATGCTGGTTAAAGTCCACCTTTTCAGGAGCAGTGGCTGATGCCATCTCTTCACCTAGTGAGGAATGAATGTTTTCCACTGAATTAAGCTCTTCCTTCTCATTTTTAGTGAGCCTCCTTATCAACTCCTGCCCTCCAACACCGCGCCCACTATGACGGGTGGAGGGATCTAGTTTCCCTGTAGCTCACTGGGAGGCGCAGAAGGACTGATTACATTAGGAGAATGCATATTTGTATCATCTTTCACTGTGTACTGTTTTGGCCAGTTGTCTACAATCCTTTGTAAGGACTGCGTTGGTTGTTTGTCCATGATCTCTCGGGGAATTCCCTTTCGGAGCCCCTCTAGCCACAGACTTGATCTTGACCGCTGATATTGTGAGGAAGAATTTCCAGATAAGTCCGGGGTTTGGGTTCTGCGGATAGCCCTTGGCTCCCCCTTATCCACAGGACCAAACTTCCTGCCATAATTAATTAGCTCTTGAGCTACTTCTCCCCAAGTCCAAATCTTTCGCTCAGTCACACAGCCAGGGTTAACCACATGGTCCAATGCAGCTAGCAAGCGGTCCTGAGGGGCAGCAGCTCTGATTTGGCCCTGCAGTTGGATCCCCACAGGTTTTAATGACTCTGGCAGACCCCGAATCAAAGGGGTCATCTGTTCTGGATCCACTGGCAGCAACATGGGGGATGAGAATCTCACATCCAGCTTACGCTCATTCATCATTTGGAGACAAACAGCCTTTTGCACACTTTCAACCAACTGATCCACTCCCCCTTTAATAGCCAAGGGGTCTCCCCGCTCTAATGGGCTGAGCCCACCGGCCCAGTAGGCAACCCGCTGGGTCAAGGACCAAGGAGCACGCTTATCTCCTGTGTTTAGAAAGACACCAGGTCCCCAAAAGCCTCCAGCTTCCTGTTCAGTAAGGAGAATCTCATCTCCACCAGACAAGGACACACGCCACACATACTCAGTCTCAGATTCTTTCTGAGTCCTGCCAAATTCCCTACGGAGTTTAGCCAGCTCAAGTGCAGAGAAAGGAATCTCCTTTGTTAAGACACGTGGGTGATTATCCTCATCATCCTCATAAGTATATTCGGTTTTAACAAGAGGACAAAGTTTGGAGGGTTGAGACAGTTCTAATTTATCAATTCGCTGTTTTAATTCTTTTAATTCCTCCAATGGGTATGTACCATTAAGGTCACTTTTCACTTTAGCAGAGGCATGATCTGGCACCGCCCCAATTGCAGTGGCAGTTTCTGAAAGGTTACGCCCTTTCTCTATTTTATGTTTAAGGGCCTCCAGCTCCACGTGGAGAGCTACAGCCTCTTCCTGGGCAAACTTTCCAGCCTCCGCCTCCCTGCGGAGAATAACCATCTCCTCATGGTCAGTTTTAAAAGCCTCTATCTCCTTACGGAGAGAATCAGCATCTTTCAGAGCAGTATTAAGGGCTTCTGAATGAACGGCTTGAAGAGCTGCTACTTTTGCCCTAAGGGCGAGAACCTCCTCCTGGGCAGCCTTTAAGTCTATTGTCTCCCGTCGGAGAGTGCTAATTTCTTCTTGAGCAGCTAAAATGGCAGCACCCAGAACTGCACAAATCACTGCTTTACCTTTGCCAGTTTTTAGTTTTGCCTGTGATTGCAACAACATTATGCGTTCCACCAGTGCAGAGGGGTTTGACCAATTTTTCTGGGCCCATAATTTTCCCTGAGGTGATGGTTTAGACTTGAACTTTTCTAAGAACTCCTCTAATGAAGGGAAGCTATCCATTTACACAAAGCACACACAACTGTCTGCCAGAACGGTTTTCACCCCCGACCCGGACTTTCAACACACACGTCCGCCGAGCGGTAGCACCCTGGCACAGACAAATCTGTCGGCACAGTTTCTGTCAACAACTACCTGCACCCAAACAGATCCAGGACAGCTTCACCCCAACACACACACAACAAGGAAAACACACCCAGAATGATGTAACCCCTTACACTAGAACATTAACTCGAGGCTGGTGAACGGCTTGTGGAAGATCATGCAAAACCCCCTTGCTTTCTAAACTCCTTCACGCTTGTGAGGAGCATAGGTGCGGCTGGGTAAAGCCTTTCACTTCCCTGTTACAAGTCGCACAGCAGCTGCACCCCTTTGTTTCGCGTATCCTGCCGACTACGCCAGAAATGTTACGGTCCGGAGGTAACATTTAAAATTTATTTTTGTTTGGATACGCGAAACAAAGTCCAACCATAAAAAGGTCGAGTGCAAGCAGATTTTATTTGACAATTAATACAGGCAAAGATATGGAGCAAGGCGAAAGAGGGAGAGATGGAAAGAAAATATAAGAGAGAGAGAGAGAGGGAAAATGGTAAGAAAGATAGAGATAGAAAAGTGTAGGAAAAGGGTAAGATAGTGGGGAAAAATGAGAGAGAGAGAGAGAGAGAGAGAGAGAGAGTCACCACCAGGGGTCCGGCTGTCCAGCGAAGTTTTCTTCGGGAGGGTGCTGATCCTGGACAGGGTCCGATGCAGGAATGGTGGTGGGTCAAGAGACAACAAAAAGGCCAAGCATGGACAGCCATATATATACCCCCAGCCAAAGTTGCAGCTGTCAATCATCCAGGTTCCTTGGAAGACAGGCTGCCCAGAGGGGAGCAGAAGGGTGTAGTCCTCCACCCAGTCGTCAATTCTTATCTTCTTTCTGGAGAAATTCCTCTTCTGTTTAGCCAGCACATCATGCCTCCAGGAAGGTCCCAGAACTGAAGGTTGGCCCTCAGGAAAGGGGTGTAATCTCCACCCAGTCATCAGTTCTTATCTTCTTCCTGGTGCCATCCTTCAAGCCACCACAGCCAGGTACTTCACAAGTACAATGGAGGTGGCTCTGTCGTGCCTGGAGGGACCACCCAGCATTGCAGCTGGTGCTCACAGAAGAGTCTCCACCCAGAAGGTCTTATCACCTCCTGCTCTGTTCTGGCCAGACAAGTTCTCCACCCCACCCAGGGCTATTCATTCTTTAAAATTGATTCTTTTGAGACAATTATAAATCTGTGGTCAGAACCACACAGTGACTAAAAGAACAAGCCTTAAAAACACGTACAAAGAGCGAAACATTGTACAACTTAATAAAGAAAGCCAAGATTTTCATAGAGTATAGGGATGGTAAAACAGCCTCTCCCTTGTAGACCTGCATATCCTATTCCTCTTGACAGTTGCAGGGACTTGTGTTTCCAGCACAGTTTGACTCCTGAAGAAGCAAGCCCTGGTGCCAGGAAGGGAACAAAGAGCAGGAAATTGGTTGGACTTATATCCTTTCAAAGATAGGCAGCTGCAGAAGATTTTCAGCTATTACCTTGAGAGCAATGAAACCAGTGTTTCTTCTGAAAATCAAAAGTGAGAGATGGAATAACATCACTGATTTGTCCTTATAGTTTGGACAACTAGCTGTAACGTGAAAACTCTATTGAGAATAACAGATAAACAGATATTTTTTAAAAGGAGGTAGCTACCAGTTCCAATAAAACACACCTAGCAGGTCAGTGTTTAAGGTGCTGTACTGCTGAAAAAAGCCACTCCCCTGCAACTTATTGGGCCAGAAAGAAGGCAGGGTTTGACCTTTCTAAACATGTTGTGAGTAGTGGGCTATGTGTAATCAACAGAAATGAACCAAAACCATAGTGCTACTTTGATGATGACAGAATTTAGAATCTAATTAATACACTATAAGACACAAACAAACAAACAAATCTCGAAATGCATTAATTTGTTGGGTTTTTTCCTGTTTTGTAGCTAGGGCAGTCAGCTGCACTGAAGCACACCGTGCAATTTCCATAATCGAATCCAAGCATATAACTAAATCAAACTTTTACTTTCTGCTTAAGAGAGAAGAACATAAATAGTGCTTTTCCCTCTACTGTACATTCACTTGAAGAGCAAATTATGAGCCCAATTGGAAAATGCTCTTTCCTCTCTAACACTACTTCCTCTTCTATAATTTATCTTTGACCTAAGTTTCCCCATTTAGCAATTAAATGCATACACTTTTTCTTTATAGGTGTTATTTTTAGGCCTGCTGGAAAAAAAAAAATTGCTATTCAATATCTGTTTTATTTCTTTTCAGATAAATGGAGAAAAAAATACTACTCTATTCCTAGTTTGCCTTCATTTATGACTAATAATTTTAAGTAAATTAACAAAATGTTACAGAGATGGTGAATATGATACATTTTAAAATCTGCATGAAAAACATTCAGGTTCACCCAAATCAAGCGATTTTAGTCAAATGTAAATCTTACGTAGGGTAGTAATTTCTTTAAATACCTTGACATCTTTAAACTTAGTCTGGCTATGCAAAGTGGTTTTATATTCTCAGAATACTTGGTGTGTCAAACTGCACGTTTACTGTATTTCTTACCTGCCCTTTCAGAGATAAAAAATAGTATTTTGATTACTTGATTATAGGCACTAATAATGCACTTTATCAACCAAAGCTGACAGGGGATGTCTTTTGAGAAGTGAGGAATGCTATTGAGAACTGCATCTTAGACAAGTCACATAGGACTGATTCTCAAGCAGATATGCACCTGCCTGGAAGAGGCTGTCATTGGCAGAGATACCTGAAGGGTCAGACATTGCTGAGGCCTGGACAGAGATCACCATGCCCAAGGGTCTCTGAGGGAGGAAGCTGAAACAGTCTGCCTAGAGGATTGCTAATTACTGAGGAAATTGCTAAATGTTTCTCTCTGGCCTCGGGGAAAGTCGACACCAGGGATATGTCAGAGATAAATGGCTGTTAAGACCTGCCTGCAGAGGGATTTGTGGAGGTCAATCTCAAGCCAGTGATTTTGAGATGAAGTGATTTTTATTTCTCTTTTGAGAAGGCCATCCGGTAGGCTGATGTCTGAAGACATACTGTGTTTCTCTTTCCTAACTCAGAAAGAATTGTAGTTTATTACATTGTTAAGTACAGAGTTCTAACCCACATTTAGGTGCAGCTAATACCAAAGATAATAGTTGGAAAAATAATATCCTCCTCTGGTAATTTAAGCTATGATACAAAAAAAAATTTAAAAAAATATAATTAGGACCTGAATTACAGAAAATTACAAGGCACAAGTGAAAAACAAATCAATAAACTATTTTTCACAACAAAATATACAGTTTATTACAACACTGGGCATTATATTGCTTTTCCATGAATAACATGTGGTTCTCAGCCCTTCATATCAGCATATTTCTACCTTACAATAAATTGTCTATGAATTATTTATACTGCATCTTGTTACAGAGAAATTTATATTGTAAGCAAGCAATGAATGTGTATATCCAGAGACAATGTGCATATGTTCATATTGCTAAACTAAAAGAGGAGTAATCATAGAATCAACTGGGTTGGAAGAGACCTCAGAGATCATCAAGTCCAACACTTGACCACTACCACTGTGGTTACCAGCCCATGGCACTGAGTGCCACATCCAGTCTCTTTTTAAATATCTCCAGGGACGCAGAATCCACTACTTCCCTGGGCGGCCCATTCCAATGTCTGATCACCCTCTCCATAAAGAAATTCTTTCTAATATCCAACCTAAACTTCCTCTGGCACAACTTAAGTCCATGCCCTCTTGTCTTGTTGAAAGTTGCCTGGGAAAAGAGCCCAACCCCCCCTGGCTCCAGCCTCCTTTCAGGGAGTTGTAGAGAGCGATGAGGTCTCCCCTGAGCCTCCTCTTCTCCAGGCTGAACACCCCCAGCTCCCTCAGCCTCTCCTCACAGGACTTGTGCTGGATCCCTTCACCAGCCTGGTTGCCCTCCTTTGGACCTGCTCCAGGACCTCAATCTCCTTCCTGAACTGAGGGGCCCAGAACTGGACACAGGACTCGAGCTGTGGCCTCACCAGGGCTGAGTACAGGGGCAGAATCACTTCCCTGGACCTGCTGACCACGCTGTTCCTGATCCAGGCCAGGATGCCATTGGCCTTCTTGGCCACCTGGGCACACTGCTGGCTCCTGTTCAGCTTCCTGTCAATCCAGACTCCCAGGTCCCTCTCTGCCTGGCTGCTCTCAGCCACTCTGTGCCCAGCCTGGAGCTCCCCATGGGGTTGTTGTGGCCAAAGTGCAGGACTCGGCACTTGGCCGTGTTGAACCTCATCCCATTGGAACCAGCCCAACTCTCCAGTCTGTCCAGGTCCCTCTGCAAAATGGGTAAGGTAATTTTTCTACATAGTCAAAGAATAAGGAATAACATAAAACAAAGAAAAATATTCTTTGTATCAGAAGTTTAGTATTATAATGACAGCTGTCAGTGTACTTATAATTATGGAATTCTTTTAGTGTGTTGTAGGAACAGGGTAATATTTTTTTTTAGAAAACTCTCATGAGGCATCATTAAAATTGGGCATTTAGTAGAAAACCAACAATAATGACAAAGGTATGGAGTAGCTCATGTCTCCGAGAGAAATCACATAAAATTACTTGATTCTTTCTAATCAGTAAAAAATTCACGTGGAAAATTATGTTTGTTAAGAACGCTTTTTAGGTAAAACTCAAGAGGTTACAGAAGGGGCCAATAAGAACATTAAATTTATATGTTATGTAAGATTCTAACTCCATGTCTAGGCAAGAAACAAACTGAATAATAGTGCTGATGACTGTGAGCTATGTTCTTGACCAATGCAGCATTCTGGCATACTGACTGGTTTACCTATAAAGAAATCCACAGTATTTGCTGTAAAATAAAATTCACTTTTCTTCAGAATGAATCAATTTTTGCTTGTGTCTACTGACTTCCAGTGAAATAAAATATATCTGAAATAAAAATGTTGCCAATACTTAAAATATTGCTCTTCAAATATGTCTCTCTACAAGCTTTTTGCTTACCCTCTGTACTTCAGAAAACAATGGTGAAACAATGAACAATAAACACTGATGTAATTTTACCAAGAAAAAAAATTACTTGCAAAGCTGGTGGACTTATAGGTTTGGATCTATGCATAATTTCTCTGATAGTTACTACTGATATATATTTTTTTCTTTCCACGATGAAAATCAAGAGTGATTTCACTTGAATAACAAATACTTAGTTCACAGTGAAACACATGAACATTTTACAGATACTTCCCTTTTCTCTTTCACTATCATGATTGGTGAAAGGACAGCACTTTGCTTTAATGACAGTTTTCAAAATACCCATCAGTCAGTAATATTCTGTTCCCAGGACTGATTCTAAGTGAACCAAGTCAAATAATATAGCGAAACATAAAGACATTCACAAAAGAATACATTCCTTTCACAAAAGAATATGTTCCTTTTTCTTTTTTTCTTTTTTCCCTGTGAAACAGCTTTTTTCAACATTAATTTCACTTAGAGTTATTGTAATAATTATGTTTGTGCAATTTGGAACCTATCTACAGGCTAGAAAAAAGCCTTGGGGAAGTTGTTTGATGAGAAACTCAACATGCAATGACAATGCACTCTTGCAGCCCAGAGAGCCCACCTTATCCTGGGCTGCAGCAAAAAACATGGCCAGCAGGTGAAGGGAGGTGGTTCTCTCTCTCTACTCTGCTCTCACAACAACCCCACCTGGAGTTGTACTGTGTCCATTTATGGAACCCCCAATATAAGAAGGACACAGAACTCTTGGAGCAAGTCCAGAAGAGGTTCACAAAAATGATTAGAGGGCCTTCTCCTATCAAGACAGGCTGAGAGAGATGGGGTTCCTCAGCCTGGAGAAGGCTCCAAGGAGACCTTATATTGGCCTTACAGTATCTGAAGGGGGCCTACAGCAAATCTGGAAAGGGAATTTTTTAATAAGAGCATGTAGCAATATGTCAATTGGCTGTAAACTGGAATAGGGTAGATTTAGGTTAAATATTGGGAAGAAATTCTTCACTGTGAGGGTAGTGAGACACTGTCAGAGGTTGCCCAGAGAAGCTGTGAATGCCCCATCCTTGGAAGGGTTCAAGACCAGGGTGGATGGGGCCTTGAGCAACCTGATCTAGTGGAAGATGTGCCTACCCATGTAGGAGGGTTGGACATAGGTGTTCTTTAAAGTCCCTTCCAACCCAAACCATTCTGTGATTCTATGCTTATATAAATTAAGTATGATTTCTTGCATATCAAGAAAAATTTATGATTGTTTTGTATTTCTTCTAGGCAGGGGTTTACAAGCATAAGTGAATTAGTATTCTCATATCCAGTGAACAGAGCAAAGAGACCCTATCTCCTTTTCTCCAACAATGAGAAAGTATTCAAATCAGAAAAAAACCCCAAACTGATTTACCATACGTATTTAGGTTATAATAATTTTGAAAAACTATTATACTTATTGTTGGAGAATCAGTACAATAAAAGTGTAAAATGTCATGATCTTTCAATAAAAGTTGTGAAGTGTCCATATTGATCTAGAGTAATAAGCTGAATATTAATGACAACAATTGAATTTATTTTAATATTATTTACAGTGAAATGTGACATTTCCCAGAACTGATTTTTAAGCTAGTAATTTTATTAATTCTCATGGTGTTCTCCCATTGGAAAAGGAAAAGTGAAAGAGACTGCAAATGACCTTGTCAATGACAGGGTTTTATTTTCGTCCTAATGTGTTAATCTTCAGGAACACATGTTGAAATAATTAAAAGCCTAGTGTTTGGATTTACGGTATCCTAATCTAGTAGAAACTCTGGAACAAATGAAATAATGTCTTTTCCTGAAGATAAAGTGCTTCTGAATACAATTGTTCATGTAGGCTTTCACAGAGTTTTTAGGCTGTGATCCTACAAAAAAAAATACTGTGGGTTTTTTTTCTTTGGTTTTTTTTCCTTTACGACATAGATTCTGGATGCTTTTGCAATACTGTTTTGTACTACTGATCAGTAATACAGATCCTGTCAATAAAATAATCTAATTGTTTCTTTAAATAATATTCTTTGTGCCACTCTACAGGATCTTAACAGAACTTGGCATTCAATTTTGAAAAATATACTTAAACTATAAGGCTTGTTTTCTTTAGATTTCTTAGATTTTCTTTAAGATTTCTTCATAATCATATCAATCACCATATGCACCTTTATTTTAACACATATCTAAGGATCCCAAATGGATCAACTGACTGAGACAAACTGTAGTCTTCCTGCCTGCCACAAAAAGGTGTACCAACTCCTCATCCCTTAAGGTAAGAAAGAAGTGAAGAATGCTGTGACTAATGAAATTAAATAGATTTAGATCTGACCCTAGTCTTTTGTCTTCTCAGTTGTCTTGTCTTCTCTTGAGTCCTCATGTCAGAGGTGCCTTGTTACATCTGTCACAGTGGGCTCCTTGGCCCCTTCATAGTGGCTGTCACTGATAAGCCATGTTATCGAAAGTGTTGAGGAAGATTTCATCTCTATGTTGCACAGCTCAATAATTTAGTAGGTTCAGCAGTGTGACACAGTGAATCAGCTCCTCCACTGATGTTAGGAGTTTCTGACTGCTTGGTGATTATGTGTAGATTGGTTGAAAAGGTTATGTTGCATAAGAGGAAAATGAGAGTAGTCAAGTACAGTAGAACCACCTACAGTGAAGTGATGTGAAAAATCCCAAACAATCTTTGGGCATTTCAATAAACTTTTTCATCCAGCTGCATACAGTGCTGCTTCTAGAAAAACTTCGTATCAGATACTAAGCCCTCTTAAATACGTAAAGTAATGTATCTAAATAGTGTTACAGAGGGAAATTTTGCCTTTTTTTAATCTCAGACAAGAATAAAAATTATGAAGAAAATCATATCACTCATTACTGCACATTCTCTCAGCTGGAAGTAAAAAGATGTAGGATAACCATTTTGCACATGCTTTACCTTGTACTACAAGTTATGCAGTAAAAGCACTGAAAACAAAACAGATTGACTGTTATACCTATGGGACTCTCTTCAAGGGCTGAAGACTGATAAGTAGGGATGAATTCCACCTAGCCAAGAGATGCAAAAGTATCCTTGCCAACTGGCTCACAAACCTGGTGAGTTGAACTTTAAATTACAAATAACAAGAAGAGAAATTACAAACTTCAGTCAAGTGAGAAAATGGTGAATCATGTCAGCAAGCAAATGGTACAGGGTGATGTTGACAAGGCAGCCTTCATAATGAATGAAACAGAACAGAAAACATCCAATACCAAGTGCAGTCACAGAAATAAGAGACAGACAAGAGGAGAGCACTATAGAAGATGTTTTCACACTTTTTATGGGAAATCAGCATGAATGGGTGCCCCTCTCAAGTGCCTGTGCACTAAGGCATGCAACAGGAGGAACAAAAGAAGTTGGGAGTCTGGTTTCAGGGTTGCAGTCTCATTAGCAACATAGATAGTCTGGGATAGCTCACACAACTGGAGTGCTGTGATGGCTGGGTACAGGTTCCTTAAGGGAAGGGATGTGTGTTCCTTTTATGTGTGAGAGAAATGGGTATGCAAGGACTTGTACCTAGGAACAGGAAAGGAGACAGATAAACAATGACCAAGCTGGTATCTGTTAGGTTTTTTGGTCAGCCAAAATAATTTCACCTTGCAGTGACCAGACAAATTACATGGATAAGAAAATCCAGCAAAATGAGCATATTTGGACAGTCAACAGCTGCCTTTCTTTTGCCACTTCCTTTCACAGAAGGATAATGTTGCTTCAGAGACAGCTCTGTGATCTACAATGGGAAATGTCTATACTTGACTCAAGTCAGTTTGCCAACAGAAAGGCAAATGCAGTATTTCTGATTTTGTGAGTAGACTGGTCAAGGGAGCCTAAGGGTTTTACTCTGTTTTGTTTGTTTGTTTGCTTGTTTGGTTTTTGTTGGGTTTTTTTTTGTTGTTGTTTTTTTTGGTGGAGTCATAAAAAACACAAAAACTCATGCTTGTCACACAGGAAATTAAACTGGTCATAGATAACTGGCGACAAATAACCATATATACTTAGTCTTTTTCAATGTTTTGCAAGTATCTCACACAGATAAATGTCATAAGTGAAGGATAACATTTAGAAATATCCTTTAGATCTTAAAAGAAAGCAGTAGATAATTGTGGTACATTGACCTTGGCAGGCTGCCAGATCCCATCAACCTCTTTCTCACTCCTCCTTCTCAATCATAGAATCATAGAATCATAGAATAGGCTGGGTTGGAAGGGACCTCAGAGATCATCGAGTCCAACCCTTGATCAATTACCACCACAGTCACTAGACCACGGCACTGAGTGCCATATCGAGTCTCTTTTTAAATATCTCCAGGGACGAAGAGTCCACCACCTCCCCAGGCAGCCCGTTCCAATGTCTGATCACCCTTTCTGTGAAAAAATTCTTTCTAATATCCAGTCTGAACTTACCCCGGCACAATTTAAGACCATGCCCTCTTGTCTTACTGAGAGTTGCCTGGGAAAAGAGACCAACCCCCACCTGGCTCCATCCTCCTTTCAGGTAGTTGTAGAGGGCAATGAGGTCTCCCCTGAGCCTCCTCTTCTCCAGGCTGAACACCCCCAGCTCCCTCAGCCTCTCCTCGTAGGATCTGTGTTCGAGTCCCTTCACCAGCTTGGTTGCCCTCCTCTGGACCTGTTCGAGGACCTCAATATCCTTCTTGAACTGAGGGGCCCAGAACTGAACACAGTACTCGAGGTGTGGCCTCACCAGGGCTGAGTACAGGGGCAGAATCACCTCCTTGGACCTGCTGGTGACACTGTTTCTGATACAGGCCAGGATGCCATTGGCCTTCTTGGCCACCTGGGCACACTGCTGGCTCATGTTCAGCTTCCTGTCAATCCAGACTCCCAGGTCCCTTTCTGCCTGGCTGCTCTCCAACCACTCTGTCCCCAGTCTGTAGCGCTGCATGGGGTTGCTGTGGCCAAAGTGCAGGACCCGGCACTTGGCCTTGTTGAAGCTCATCCCATTGGAGTCAGCCCATCTCTCCAGTCTGTCTAGGTCTCTCTGCAGAATCCTCCTGCCTTCCAGCTGATCAACACTTCTCCCCAGCTTGGTGTCATCAGCAAACTTGCTGATGATAGACTCAATCCCCTCATCCAAGTCATCGATGAAGATATTGAACAGGACTGGGCCCAGCACTGATCCCTGGGGGACTCCGCTCGTGACCGGCCGCCAACCGGACGCAGCCCCATTCAGCACCACTCTCTGGGCCCGACCCTCCAGCCAATTCTTAACCCAGTGCAGAGTAGGCTTGTCCAAGCTGTGGGCAGCCAGCTTTCTCAGGAGGATGCTGTGGGAGACGGTGTCGAAAGCCTTGCTGAAGTCCAGATAGACCACATCCACAGCCTTCCCCTCATCCACCAGGCGGGTCACCTGATCATAAAAGGAGATCAGGTTGGTCAGACAGGACCTGCCCTTCCTAAACCCGTGCTGGCTGGGTCTGATCCCCTGTCCATCCTGCAGGTGCTGTGTGATTGCTCCCAGGACGATCTGTTCCATAACCCTGCCAGGCACCGAGGTCAGGCTGACAGGCCTGTAGTTTCCCGGGTCTTCCTTCCGGCCCTTCTTGTGGATTGGCGTGACATTCGCCAACTTCCAGTCATTTGGGATGTCCCCGGTGAGCCAGGACTTCTGGTAGATGATAGAGAGAGGCTTGGCGAGCTCTTCTGCCAGCTCTCTCATCACCCTTGGATGGAGTTCATCCGGTCCCATAGACTTGTGGGGATCCAAGCAGCCCAGTAGATCACTGACAGTTTCCTTCTGGATTGCAGGGGCGGGTGTTTAGATTCTTGTCTCCTATAGGCTCCAGAAGCCAGCTGTCCTCAGGATTGCCCGTTTCACTGTTAAAAACTGAGGCAAAGAAGGCGTTAAATACCTCAGCCTTTTCTTCATCTTTGACAATTACATTCCCGTCCATGTCCATTAAAGAATGAATGTTTTCCTTGCCCCTCCTTTTGCCACTGATGTATCTGTAGAAGGACTTCTTGTTATCCTTCACAGAGGTGGCGAGATTTAGTTCAAGTTGTGCCTTTGTGTCTCTAATTTTTTTCCTACATAACTGTATTCCTGAATTCCTCTTGAGTAGATAGCCCTTTTTTCCATAACCGGTAGGCCCTCTTCTTGATCCTAATTTCCTTCAAAGTCTCTCTGTTGAGCCAGAGTGGTCGTCTTCCCCGCCGGCTCGCCTTTCGGCACACCGGGACAGCCTGTTCCTGAGCTTTCAAAACTTGCTCTTTGAAGAATGTCCATCCCTCCTGGACTCCTTTGTTTTCAAGGGCTGTTTCCCAGGGTATGCTCTGGACTAGTCTTCTGAACAGGCCAAAATCTGCCCTCCGGAAGTCTAATGTAGAGGTTTTATTGACAGCCCTCCTTGCATCCCTGATTATTGAGAACTCTATTATTTCGTGATCACTAAGTCCCAGACGCCCACCGACCACCACATCCCTCACCAGCCCCTCTCTGTTTGTAAAGAGTAGGTCAAGTGGGGCTCCATCCCTGGTAGGCTCATTTACCAGCTGCATCAGGAAATTATCCTCAATACACTCTAGGAATCTCCTAGACTGCCTCCTCTCTGCTGTGTGAAATTCCCAGCAGATGTCCGGCAGGTTAAAGTCACCCACGAGAATAAGGGACGACGATTTTGAAACATGTGCCAGCTGCTTGTAGAAGAGTTCATCACCCTCATCCTCCTGGTTGGGTGGTCTGTAACAGACTCCCATCACAGTATCAGCCTTGTTGGCCTTTCCCCTGATTCTGACCCACAGGCACTCCACCTTATTATCACCTACTTCAATTTCTATGGAGTCAAGAGAGTCTCTAACATACAGGGCTACCCCTCCACCTCTCCTACCCTGTCTGTCCTTTCTGAAGAGCCTGTAGCCACCCATTGCAGCACTCCAGTCATGGGAGTCATCCCACCACGTTTCCGTGATAGCGACTACATCATATCTTTCCTGCTGCACGGTGGCTTCCAGCTCCTCCTGTTTGTTGCCCATGCTGCGTGCATTGGTGTACATGCACTTCAGCTGGGCTGCTGGTTTGTCCCTTAACTTGCACTGTCCACCCTTGGGCTCCTTTCCGGAGAATCTTGTTTCAACCCCTTCCCCCTTCGAGCCTAGTTTAAAGCCCTCCTTATTAGACCTGCCAGCTTGTGGGCTAGAGTCCTTTTTCCCCTATTAGATAGTTGCAGTCCACCTGGTACGCTGAAATTCATCCCATAGTCAAAAAACCCAAAGTTCTTCCGGTGGCACCAATCCCTTAGCCACCTATTGATGAGGTATGTTTTCCTGCTCCTCTCCTCATTCATCTGCTCTACTGCTGGAACTGAGGCGAACACCACCTGTGCTCCTGATCCACCAACTAATCGACCCAGGGCCTTGAAGTCCTTTTTAATCGCCCTGGTACTTCTTCCATTGATGTCGTCACTGCCAGCCTGGACTACCAGCAGTGGGTAATAGTCTGAGGGTTGAATTAGCTGAGGGAGTCTCCTTCGAATATCCCTCACCCGGGCGCCGGGAAGGCAGCAGACCTCCCTGTGGGATGGGTCAGGTCGACATATAGGTCCCTCAGTTCCCCTCAGAAGGGAGTCACCAACTACGACTACCCTTCTTCTTTTCTTTGTGGGTGACGTTTTAATCCGACTGCTAGACAGGGGGCGAATGGAAGACCTTCTGGGCAGATCATCCTCTTGCCTGTCCTCTTGTCTATCCTCCTCTTGGTTCTCTGGGTCCAGGGCCTCATATCTGTTCTCTATGGGCACCTGGGGGGATGGTGGGGGTTGGGAGAGAATTCTTTTGCCTTTCCGGTGGGGGACCTGTTTCCATTCTCCCTTATCCACCTGGTCTGCATCGGCTGCCTGACAGGAGGAGGGGCAGGGCTTCACCGTCTCCTGTTGGGTTTCTATTGCAGTCGAGAGGGTGCGACTCCACCAGTCAATTTCCCTTTCGCTGTCTCTAATACTTCTCAGTCTCTCCACCTCCTCCTTGAGCTCAGCCACCATGCTCAGCAAGTCATTGACCTGCTCGCATCTCAGACAGACGTTATCTTCGCTGTCTGCCGGTGCTAAGATGAGGCTTAAACACTCTGCACAGCCAGAGACTTGAACAGCTACGTCCATTTTTTTGTTCCTCTTCAGGGAGTCCGTCTGTATGGACACACCCTTCTTCTCAACAGCAGCAGCTTTTGCTTTTTTGGAAACCATTGTTATCTGTGACCCTCCTGCTCGCTCTGCCTGCGCGAACTGCCTCGCTAACTGCCGCTTTACTTTCCTGTTTGCCTGCTCCTGTTCGCCGCGCTCCGGGTCGCTGGCGCTCCAAGCAGGCGCTTTTAAACCTCGTGCTCCGGTGGGTGCCGCCCCCTTGCAGCTGATTGGTCTCCGTGGAAACCTCCAGCAGCAAGATTAGAACAGCACGTTGCCGGCAGCTCTTGAAACCGCCGCTCGATTCAATGAGATAATGTGGAGAGTTGGCTGTGAAAAGTTGTCTCATGACAGGAACGTGAGGGATTGTGGTAATTCCATAGTGGTTTTGAAAGGGGATTTTGCCCTTTCTTAAAACTGTTTTTGCAAAGGAACCACCATCTTGGCTTCTGGGGTCATCTGTGCCCTGCATTAGGTTAGCTGGAACCAACTGTGTCCAGCATGGATCAGCCTCAGCTTCTCCTCACAGAGGTTTCCTGGCAGCCCACACTGCCAGCACCTGGGCATGAACAATCAAAAAATGACACAACATAATTAGGATAAAATGGGAGAGACATTTTTCCTTATTATTACAAAAGCATAGTCACCAGTATGTTTGTGATGTGCTGTTTTATCATTTTAAAAATACACTTATATTTACTTCTATGAGATCTATGTGATAAACACAGATTGGCCACTAAGGGCCAAGACCTTCAAGATCAGGAATGATTCCTACAATGGTTACATTCTTAAGTCAGCTGTGTACATTTCATAATCAAACCATTTTGCAGTCTCTCCATGCCATTTAAAAAAAAACACGGTTAAAACTTTGTAGCAACGATAACAAGGAAATATTGGAAAGTATGGGATCTGCAGACAGAACACCATTTGCTGTGTAGACTTCAACTTGTGTTGGTCTCTGAAGATGCATATGATCACCAGCAAACTGAAGGTTGCAGAGTCTTTTCATTGCTTGTTGTCAGTGTATAGAGGTTGTATTTCAGATCCTGAATCTGAAATTGCCCCTCTACCCAGGGAAGTAGTGGATTCTCCATCCCTGGAGATATTTAAAAAGAGACTGGATGTGGCACCCAGTGCCATGGTCTGGTAACCACAGCAGTAGTGGTCAAGGGTTGGACTTCATGATATCTGAGGTCCCTTCCAACCCAGCCAATTCTGTGTTTCTATGATTCTTTTGCTTCCTAATCATATGCATATACACAAAGAAGTTACAGAGTCATACCTGTAGCAAGACGAACCACTCTTGAGGTATGATGTTCTGAGGCCAAACAGGTGCTCTAGCAGAAGCTGTTGCCTTCAGGATTAGTCAGCCTGGGTCGGCACTGGCACTCCAAACTCACCCAACCTCTCCTCTGACCTGCTCCACCAATGATCCCAGCCTGTGCTCCAGGCCACTCCTTTTATTGGCCTCCTGATCCTGCTCATGCCCAGCTGGGGCCAGCCCTGATCAGGCACAGGTGGGCTGGATGCAGGCTCATGCCCACTGCCTGGTAATCAGTGGCACCTGGGTGTTGCCTCATTTCACTACACATACCAAGTTTAGAAGTTGCAGTAATACCTTTTGAAATACATATGATAAATTTATATATGTTCTTGAGTTTTTCTACTTGGAAGCATAGAAAGAAAATTCTGCCTGTTGTTTTACTGTTCAGCCCAGATCTCCCTTGGCATGTTCTACGTAAGCTAGTACACCTTTTATCTCTTGAGTCTTCAAGAAACTGTTCTATGCATTGTAACGGTGGTTTCCATGGAAACAGGTGGGTCTTACTATTGAAGAAGGCATCCTAAATTCTGAGACAAAAAACCAATAAAAATAAAAAAGCAGGGGCGAAATCCTGCCCTCAGTAAAGTCAATTCACCATGTGAAAGCTGTAGTTTGGAAATAGTATTTCAAATACAGCATCCAGGAGTTTTAGTGCTAGCAACTTCCTGTTCAAGGAGCACTGAAGTACATGCCCTGGAGACATTAAACTGATAAAGTTCCTCTAAGAAGAGTCTAAGTTCCTTTTAGAAGAGAAACTTTAAATGAAACTAGCATGTTAATTACATAACTTCTAAATCTTTGGGGTTTTTATGTGGCCTGTTCTTAAGCAAACCTCAAAAACTACAAGATCTTTAAATTTGGTGTAAGATTAAGAATAAAATTTGTCTGCTTACTTCTTGAAGAGCTTTGGTCAAATTCAAATAAATTTACCATCCCAACATGTAGTAGTTCAGATGACTTACAAATAATAGAAAGCAAACAATAGGAAAGAATTTAAACAAAATACATGGGCAGGGACATCTTCCACTAAATCAGGTTGCTCAAAGCCCCATCCATCCTGGTCTTGAACACTTCCAGGGATGAGACATTCACAGCTTCTCTGGGCAACCTCTGACAGTGTCTCACCCACCCTCACAGTGAAGAATTTCTTCCCAATGTCTAACCTAAATCTACCCTATTCCAGTTTACAGCCAATTGACATATTGCTACATGATCTTATTTAAAAATTCCCTTTCCAGATTTGCTGTAGGCCCCCTTCAGATACTGTAAGGCCAATATAAGGTCTCCTTGGAGCTTTCTCCAGGCTGAGCAACCCCAGCCTGTTTTGATAGGAGAGGTTGAAATGACCCACAGGTGGGTACAGCACTGTCACATAGAATCATAGAATCATAGAATCATAGAATCATAGAATTGGTTGCATTGGAAGGGATCTCTGAGATCATAAAGTCCAACCCTTGATCCGCATCTCACTAAGTGATCAAAGCTTCCCAGAGGTGGGAGTCCAAACCAAATATCATGACCCACAGAGTGGGCATGGTGTTATGTCTCACAGAGTGGGCACGGACAGAGTTCCCCAGAGTGGGGGTCAACCCAGAAAGATTTAGACTGGACTACCTTGCTTTCTGAACTCCTTCAGAGAGGAGCCTAGTTGCAGCTGGATCCAATCCTCTTATGTTAATTAATCTATTTTAACAACTCATTCTACAAGATTAAGTTAAGGAATTCTCTGTGTGGTACTCTTAAGATCATTACCCATGAAGCTTGTACAAAACACAACTTTACTTAAAAATTAGTCAGATTAAAAATCATGTTGAAAAACACATCACAACATTACTCTCAAATTAACAGATTACAACTAGCAGAATTAGAAATTATGGTAATTTCAAAACAATGGATTACTAATAGCAGAATTTAGCAATATGATACTTTCAAAGCAATAAATTTCAGTTTAGCAAAACTTAAGAAAATTGTCAAAAAAACAGATTACAACTTAAAAAAAATTAACAAAGCTGGAAACTATGTTACGCATGTGTCCAGATATATTTAGAAACATAGAGAGATGAATTAAAAAGTGGAGATAGAGATGGTCTTGGTAGGAAGTTGTGGTCCTTGGATAGTGAGCACGAACTCAGAGTTTTGAGTGTGCCTTTTTTATGCCACCTGACCCCACCTTTTTAGGGGGGGAAGGAGGGGGTGTTTGGCATATCTTGCACAGACTCAGTGTTGAATTTTTGAGTGTTCTAGAAATTAGTGGTGGGGCATGGGAATCCAGGTGATTACTCATTGTCACTCATTCCTGTTTTGAAGTTTCTCTTCTTTACTTTGAGTTTATTATACATACACCCATGTGGCAGAAAAATTCCTCTATCAAATGATGAAAGTAAAGAAAATAAGTGATAAAACAATATTAAGTTCTCACGTGGTTACTGCATTCAAAAATATTGGAAGTAGAGATCCATGAGAAAACTGAGATGAGATTCAATTCAGTCTTGAACCTTTCACCAGAAAGATTTGGATGCAGCTTCTTCACAGGTGACACTGTCACAAGAGCACAACCCTTCAAGTCCTCAGCCTGGATAGATCCTGAATTCTTAGGCTGAGCCCCTTCTGGGTTTTTATTTGTTAAACTGAAAACACTGTGAGAAATTTTGAGCAGTGCTAAATCCATATGCAACTCATGAGAGGCATAGAATTTCAGTTACTCTTTTAAAACTTTCTTCTCATTTCTATCTAAATATTTATTTTTAAAAAGGAATAAAGACTTTATTAATTTATAAACTAATTAATTAAACAAGGCTTACTAAGAACTAAAAGGCTGTTTACTAAGAACCAGTGACTTTGTTTACCATAGGGACTGTGTTCTGAAACATTATGAGCTTACAGAATTGCATTTACTGACAGATGATGGGTCCTTGTGAGCAAGGAAAGCATTATGTTCAACTAATTTTTTTTAGAAGTAGAGCAAAGAATTAAATAATTGAACTTTTATTCAGTATAGGTATCATTATAAATGAGTCCATAGTATTTTTGGTTATATATCTGAGATTTTATAATGAAGGGAAAATTTATGCTGCAGACATATAATAGTACTGTTCCAAATTCATTAAGTCAGCACAAGGGGTCATATCCATATTTAAAAATACCCCAAAAATGACAGAAGGAGTTGCACATCTGGAGGAAACCTGTTCATCACTAATACGGAGCCTAAAGAGAACGTAAGAGTGACCATTGTCATTGTTAGAATATTTCCTAAATAGTTATGGAACTGTGGCATTAAAACTTCTGATATAGAAAGAAAAATATTAAGAAAATTCAATATAGGCAAACAATAAAAGAAAATAGGTGAGGTTCTGATATTCACGAGATACAAAACAAAGATATGAAAATTAACTCTCCTTCCTGTAAAGCAGAACTTCCACATACATTGTCAGATCCTATATTCATTTAGGGACTCCTAAAAAATTCAACATTTTATGGTTTTAGTTTATATAACTCATTCCTATAGAGTATATCACTAATATCAGATTCCACTACAAAGACTACATGATTACTCAAGCCGACAATAACAAAAATTATTATCACTAGATTGCTCCACTATTCCTTCCTGAAATTCCTAGCAAGATTTTAAATAGTACCAAGAGACTGATTCTTGCAGACAAATTGAGGGCAGAGCTGGAAATAATTGGTGTTACATTGACAATGACAAACAAAAAATTTAAATTACAAGGGAGTACTTAAATTAATTTGAGGAGAAATTGAATGCCCTGGCAGTAGAGATCATATATTGTTGCTAATCAAAACCAAACTCTACCAAGAGAGATTGTTAAAGTCTAACAATATGAACTTTGCCCTGATTTAAAGGCACCCTAAAATTAGTCAACGTAGAGAGTTGTAACTTACTTTTGTACAGAAGTGTGGGAAAAGCACCCTCCATTACATCTGCCATTAGCCTATACATTACCTATACAACATAAAGCAAATAACTGCTACTACACCTGGTCCATTTCACTTGCCTGAAACCCCAAAGACAGTCTGAAGCCAAGAATGGTTTTGGTTTTTTTCTTCTCTTGACACCATGAATTAGGAATCAAAACCTACTAGCATTCAGACATGTTTTAGAAAAAATAGTCAAGACTTTTTACAACATAAATAACTATATCCCTGAGCATAATAGAAAGGTAGATTGTAAACATTTTTGTTATTACTATAATAATTTTATATTACTTGCCATGCTGAAAAGTGTATGGTAATTTGTATTTACGATTTGTATTCGAGGTATAGGTAGATATGTATTTAACAAACATTGCTATCTTATTTTGTTGTTCTGTTTTCATTTAGAATGGCATGTTGTTGTGTCTCCTCCTTTCACACACCCATTTCCTCATTCTATACATGTGTTTTCTGGCTAACATCAGCACTAGACAGAAAAAGCCTCTGGTTTTGTTCTTTTTTTTTTTTTAATTTATTTATTCTGTAGTATTAGCACAAAAAGATTTTTCACTAGACTAGGAATAGACTGATCTACACAACTTTGGAAGCCATGCAGGAAAAAATAACAAACCTGCCATTACAGAGTACATATTTCAAGAGCTGATGGAGAGGAAACCTCTGACACTTTTCACATCCAGAACACAATGGCTTCTTAAACCTCCTATAACTCCAAAGTGGAATAGAGGAAGGGTGGACATGACTCAACATCCTTGGGTGATTCACTTCAATTTCAACAATCTTTCCTTGCTGCTGAGATAACAAACACCCTGCCAGTTGAATGACTTTACCCTAACACCAGAGCCCTCAAGCCAAAGAGCTGCTGATGTCATCATGAAGCCACATGAGTTTGTCTAGGCATTTTGGAAATGCACTGGAGAAGTAACAAATCTTGTGTGCACACATGGAAAATATTCAGTAAATCATATATAAATTATACAGAGATCAATAAATTAAGAAACAAATGTATTATGTAAGTTCTAAAGAAAAATCAATGTATTAATATATCCTTATAAACTAGATACAGAAATTTTTCTGAAGATGTGACATTTCTTAGTATAGTGTATATTCTCAGAACTGGCAGAGAATAGAGAAGTCTAGAGAAACCAAGAAAGAGGAAAAGCTGAATGCTTTTTTGCTGAATCCTCTGAATGTTTTCTCTCTGACTTATGTGGTCATAAGCCCATAATGTATAAATAGATAATGTTCATGAATAAGTTCAAATTTCTCCAACAAATAAAAAAAAAGCATTAAAAAATATTTTAAGGAGTGTTATGGTCTGAGATAACATTAAAATTTATTTTTGGTTTGGATCCACAAAACAGTCCAGCCTTAGAAGGTTCAGGTTCAAGCAGACATTATTCGACAATTGACACAACCACACTATAGAGCCAGTCAAAAGAGGGAGAGAGAAAAAGAAGTTATAATAGAGAGAGAGAAAAGTAGAGAAAAAGAGTAAGAAAGCAGGAAGAAAGAATGAGAGAGAGGAGAGAGAGAGAGAGAGAGAGACAGAGAGTCACCACCAGGGGCCCAGCTGCCCAGCGAGTTTCTTCAAGATGGCGCTGATCCTGGACAGGGCCCGATGCGAGATGGCGGTGGGTCAAGACACAACCAAACAGCCACAGCATGGACAGCCATATATACCCCTGAGTTCCTTTGGTTCCAAAGGGGCAGCTGTCAGTCAGCTGCCACAGAAGCCAGGGGCATTGGCATCAGAGCCATTGCAGACAGGCTGCCTGGAGGGGAGGGGGGCTTCCAGCACACAGGTCTCATCTCTTTCCAGGTGCCACTCCCTGCTCCATCCCAGCCCCTTACCCAGGTACCTCAGCATCAGTACAATCAAGGTGGCTTCCTCCACCCTGGCCAGGGTAATCGTGCCTGCAGGGACGTCCCAGCATTGCAGGCTGGCCCTCAGAAAAGGGGAGCAGTCTCCACCCAGCTGTTAGTTCTTAATTCTTATCTTTTTCTGGATGTCACCCCCTGCTCAGCTCTGGCCAGGACAGGTCCTCCACCCTAGCCAGGGCTATTCACTTTAAAATTATACTTTTAAGACAATTTCAAATCAGTGAGATCAGACTCTCACAAGGAAAATAAGTGTTCATGAAAAAATATATCTAATTTCTAACACTATTTTTCTATTATGTTCATCATAAAACATTAAATGAATTAAAGACTTTTTGAAACCAGCTGATATAAAAAATCAAGAGTTGGAAGGGTGTCTTAGTCAATTAATAATGAACAGTGCATTTAACGGAGCAACCGTGAATTTCCCATCCTACATGATTTTTCAGGTAAGGATTTTACATGGGGATTGAAATTATCATTTTACTGCCTACACACAATATATCAAGAATTTTATGACTAGAATTTCCTCTATAAACACATTAGTGACATTGTGGTCAGATTTAGGCCCTCTACCTCTACTCAGCGTCATATGTTATTGCAGGCATAATCAGATTAAGACCCAGTAATTCCAGCTTTAGGAAAAAGAGAAATGATTTTTGTCTGGATACATCTCTCACTTGAGCATTGCTCATTAATTGTAAACCATCAGTGATTAGAGGCTTCCAGCATGATGAGCATCATACCACATGCATACATAGTAGGAGACCACACCTGTTCCAATATGCTTCTGTTACACAAAGGGATAACTAATTAGTTAGAAACCATCTTCAATTTATTATTTATTCAGCATTCCTGATCAAATTAGAGGGCAGGAATGTATGGGTTTTACAGGGAAACCACACACATGTACACTCATATTTGTGTCATTCCCAGTCAAATGTTTAGTCAGAACAGAAACTTAGTGGAAATTCAGTCTTCTCTACAAATGCAGTATCCAACAGCTTTGGTTTGACATGCCCAGGGGAAGTAATTCCATGATTACTCAATTTCCTCAATTACTTCTGGTGGCAGATACCCCTGTAAAGGCTCAGCTGAGAACTTTGTGGCTGAGGCTGTATTTTTGTTGATTTGTGCATTCAAAACTCTCTTTTGCTCTCTGTTAAGTTAAACCAGTCTTGTTCAGGTCACATTAATTCTTCCTTTTTCACACTGAGCAACTGAAAGATTTGCCTCTACCTACCTGGCAAAACTTTCCATGCTAACAAGACATGAAGTGGGAGATAATTTTTTGATAGAGTCGTGGAGATGATTGCCCCAGGTCACGGAGCACTACAGTGAGTAACCCATGATAAGATCCCTGAAGACTTACTGTCTAGTGTCACTGTCATAGATGGTAGTGGAAACAGAAGACTGCAGCAGATTCCTGATACATGCAGTAGTAGAATGAGGGAAATGTGTAGAAAACAGTAAAAATTGGATGAAGGTAATCTACAGCTACTTTGAATCAAAAGTGAGAGGAAAACTACTCCTCTTCCTTTCTCACATTATTTACATTAGAAACAATAAAACCAATGCTCCTTACATATTGTCTCCCAAAAGTTTCATTACTTTTTAGAAGAAAATTCACAATAACTATTTAAGAGACATTTAAATATCTCAAATAACTTTGTAAAGTAGTTGCAAAGAGAAGGAATTCTCATAAGTAATCCTTATTGACCTCTTCTTTTACAGGGATGTTTTTCCTATTACATGACATTTTAAGTCAATCAAAATGATCGTTATGTACTGATATAGCCACATTTACAACCTGTAATTGTGAAGCATGATTTACTTTATAGTAAAATCTGTGAAATACTTGTGCTTAGTGCAATTTAATTCAAATGTAAATCATACTTTGAAACCAAAGAAACTGGAAAGACATTTATAATTTGATTATGAAGATTGAGCATACTAATCACTACATATCTTGGATACACATGCATTAACTTAAAACTCTAAGTGAGATAAAGGCAATTCACAGAACGCTGGAATGAGCAAACATAGGATCCCAACTTTTCAAACTGCTGACAAGCTGTTGCTTCATCAACTAAGAAGAGACTACTTAGAACATTTTCTTAGTGCTGGATAAAATCACTGGTCTTCAAAGACAGCTGTAAAAGCTGCTAGAATGGAATTTTTATCATTAAATCCTGCTTCCTTCAAAATAACAACTATAGAGCTGAAAAAATAAGGTTTTAATAACATAAGTATACATATTGCATTTCTTCTGCAAAAAATGTTAGCTTCATAAAGGTATTCTGTGATTCTGTATTTATACGCAGAAAAAGGCTCACATAAAAATGCATATTAGCATAAGCTGTCTGTACTTGCATTCCTTAGTCAAACCCTGAAGACATTTTAGAGAAAGTATCTTAAATGACTTAGATGTCTATAAAACAAAAACAGTTTTCTCTATTATATATCTGTATTGAGACCTAGAATTAAAGAATTAGGGTCTGCCTATGATGAAGAACAGCAATAAGTAAATTCAAGAAAAACATTCGGAATGGGGAGCCTCCTACAACTCTATTTCATCCAGAATGAAATAATAGGTATAGAAGTGTGTCAAAATTGCCCACCTTTACAAAGCCTGAATAAAAAGCATGAGGCAATAATTTTCATTGTGATACACAGTATAAAATCCATACTTCTTGTGAAGGAAGGTGAGTTGACCCTCTTTGGAGATCTTGCAGCTCTCTTTTTTTAAACCAAGTTGACAAACCATCCCCGAGGCCATACAATTGTCAGTCTGTGATTGTATTTATAAGCTGAATTCATCCCTCTGTCCAAGATGATTCAAAGCTATGGTTTTAGATTTCTAGATTTTTGGGGGGTCATTAAAATCCTTAAACAATAGACTGTTCTGGGTGGAACTGAAGAGTAAGAGAGGTGCTCCATTTTCTTTAGGTTGCAAAAAGTATATGAAGTCAATATGGCAGAAAGAAAAACTTCAGGTAAGATCCTAGTTCTCTAACAATTAAGCTGTATTTTCAAATGAGGTAAGAGGATGATTTCATGTACCTACCTCTGTTTTCTCTTCCTTTTATAATACACATAAGCATTACTGAAGTAGAGATGAGAACCTAGGACTCACTGCACTACAGGTTGAATATATACCCTCATTTTTTTCTTCATATACCCTGGGACTTAATTCATTTCTACATAGTAATAAAGCATCCTCAGGAAGATGAGATGATCCATCCTGATCTCTTTCTTCATCTCCAATCATATTATTTTGAAATATGGTAGACTCAATGTCTGCATAATTTTAAACTGATGCAGACAATTCTCCCTTGATGGGTTTTGCTCTGTATAGGTTCTAGAACAGATGGGCAATCAGCAGGAGCCAAATGCTGTACCTTTCTCGTCCAGGTAATTCTGGACAGGTATGCAACAACCAATTGGAGACATTTAGGGAATTTTTTTTTTTTTCCAGGCCAAAGCTTGGCAAGCTTGAAGTCTTAGCAGGCTTTTAAATTTCACAGTTTCAAAGAGCATTTTCTATTAAGCTGCATCAGTGCAGGAAGTCCACTGATGTGGACATATTCTAACCTAATCCTTGAGCAGAGCCTGATAAGGGAACGCACGTTTTTTCAAGAGCTTATATTCACCAAATCAGTTGTGGTGAATGCAATGTTCCCCAAAGGACTCTGAGAAATCTGCTCATGGGGCATGAGCACAGCTAGGAATTGTTCAGATTAAACACATGGGTACTAATAAAACTCCAGGATAGTAGATGTGGAAGATTAAACAAGTCCAAAGAAAGGCCAAACCTTTAGAAATGTCAACCAGAGGCAGAATATTCTTTTTTGCATTACGTATGGCTGTATAAAACCTCTGGAATTTAATCATAAAGTAAAAGATTTTAAAGATATGATAAATCTGTACCAGTAATTTGCACTAGCCCTTCAGCCAGAAGGATAACTCAACAAAAATATTTGAGAAAAAGAAATTGACACAGATCTCAAGCACTATGTTAATCACAGTGTAATTATCATTGCTCAGATTGACATAAGAAAATAATCATTAGATAGATATTAAACTTCATTCTTCTGTCTCAAAAGTCATAAGGAATATGTTTGATCAATATGAAGAACAATTATTCAGACTGACAAGGCTATTTTCCCTTGTATTTAGTTTGAGAAGCAAAAGGTTTTCTGCATCCTCATCAAACCAGCAGCAACAAAAAGCTTTAGGTCTTTAATTAAGATAAACTTGGCAGAAAATTTGAAGGAAGAAAAATAACAGCAAAAGTCAATTCTAAGTAGAAGAGTTAAAGAGGGAAGAATTAAAATAAGAATTTGCTGTCTTAAAGAAAAATACTTCATGCTCATTTAAAAACATCCCAAAATAATCTTTTACAATAATTAGCTGCCCTTAGTGCTAAAAATGCAATACTATTTTTAGAAAGTATTTCTTTTCAGTTTTCAATAACTGGCTCTCAATATCATTTTTTTCTCTATTAAGTAAATTATTCATTAAATATCAAACATTTCTTCCATGTAGATCCTGAGCCACTCAATACCAGGCCTCAGGGATGGGGGTTAGTTGAGGTGACTAAATGTAGATATATAAGCTCCTACTGTAGTCAATGGATATCAAAGAAAGAGCTATTGGAATATAAAAGAGGGATTCAATTTCTGGACATTAGGAGTGGAATTCAATATACATGTTGATGTCTGCATATAGGCAACAAAGTAAATGGAGCCTAGAAAACAATTCATATGTGTAAAGTAAACATTAGGAGTGCTGTTCTGCCCCCTAAACAAAACCAGTGCATGTGGGACAACTTACAAGTGAAGAAAACTTGAGAGAACCAGCTATATCATGGCACCTAGAGGAAAGCTATGTCTTCTGGAGAGTCAGATACAGGACAGGCAGGATGATTTGAAAGATCTTAAATGCCATTAATTGCCTGCTATTATGTGAGTGACTTGTTAGTAGTGTTCTTGTACACCAATTCTGAGTGCCTGTTAAAAGCAAGAAAATTTTATTTATTGGAATCTTGGCATACTGTAATCCTTACATGGATGATGCATCCCTGATGTCCTATGTGACTAACCTATCATATTCATAATACATCACTGCTGATACTTGTCAAATGCATAACATCTGAACATCCAGATACAAAAGTCTGTCCTATGCAACCGTTTCTGCAGAAAGAGTTTCTGTTGACCAAGGTGTCTTATCTAGGCACTATTCAGTCATGTCTGTAGCAGCCCCTTCACTCAGAATGTTAATCAACACATTTAGGCACATAAATTGAATTAGCCCCAGCAGGAGTGACCAAACTGTCCAAAGGTTATATCTGGAGAGCTTCTGTAACATCAGTCAAATATGCCATGGTCAAGCTTCAATCAGTCAGTCACGTGGTTTCAGGGTGGTCCATTGCCTCAAGCTTGTCCATTAATTTGCTGTTGTGACTGGCTGAAGAGTTTCTGGACAACCCAAGGAATTCAAGATTTATATGCACAGGTGTGCATGCTGACAGAGCCTTGATATACAGTTCCCTAACTGGATTATAACTAAAGAAAAACTTTGATTTGTTGGAATCAGATCATGTTGGGGAAATGAAATAATTTTTAAAATATATTTGTATATAATTCATTATTTTTCCTATTTTTATTATTTTGTTTTTTTTTTCTTTTATTGTTACTGTTTCATTAAAGCTTTTAAAATTTCTTTCAGCCCCTGAATATCCCTCCTTTTTCTCTCTCCGTTGACTTTTTGGGAAGGGAAAAGACTGTTATAGTGAATCTGTTGTCCATTTAATAGCCAGCCCAACCTTAAGCCATATGAACAATATATAACCGTACAAAACATATTAACAACCGTATGAACACAAATTACTTAAAATGTATATACTTTATAGAAATCTTTTGTAAAAAAGATGATCCCCTTGGTATCAACAGAAACTGGTAAGGCTCATCCCATAAACTGTGCAAAATCAGTTATCTAAATGCTTAATGAAATGGCAGGAAAAAAAATTCATAAAAAACTAAATGAAATTATCTTGAATTCCAGTGGATTATGGAGCAGAAGAAAAACATGAAGTTAACTACAGATATCCTACACTTTCTAGCAAAGTTTTGTTTAAGGATGTGATTGTACAAACCAAGAAGTATGTCTGAGTTATTATACAATCTGAATTTGCAATTTACATTTTATTATTTATTCTACTTTCTCTAATGATGTTTGATAGTGTGCCTCCTCTCTTCTCAGACTTAAAAGCCCCAGATGTAATTGGTTGAATATTTCCCAGATGTAATTGGTTGAATATTTCAACTTAAAATATATTTTCATAGTGTTAACAATAGCAAAATTACTACTTAAACTAATGTAACTCATATAGCCAATACTAGTTTATGAAACATAAATGCTCAGAGAAAACCAAGAAATATAATTTTTTTCAAATTATCAGATGTTCAATTTAAGACCTCCTTTTGCAAGTGTTTTTCTAAACACTAATTTTATGACATTTTCTAGCTATAGACAGCTTATGTATATTACATGAGAAGAGAAGAGCAGTTTAATTACTTTGAAGACATAGTAAGAACTTTGTTCTTGCCCTCACTGAATTAAATGGGAATTTTGCCATCAGCTTTAATGAAAGCAGTTTGAGGTTTTAGATAGTTGACACAGAGCATATTTTAAAGCCACCTGTGCAAATGCAACCACTGAGCCACCTTCTGTTGTTACTGTTCTACAGAATTTTCACAATCCAATGGTATATTATTTTCACCTGAGAGCACTGGTTAAATTATTAGCTGAAAGATTTTTACCTAGAATCAAACTTTTCACACTTAATCTCTGTTAGAAGAGATCTGAGTGAATGATCCTGAGTTTTTCATGTTTTTATCGCAGTAAGTATCTTCCATGAAAGGAATCATATTTGCTATGAAAAGTTCAGATATTAATGAAATGTTATGGAAACACGTCTGCTAACCCCTTTTTTTGGAAATAAGGAAACATAAATTTTCAGTTTGTCCACGTTTATTTCAGATTCGTACTCAGACTTTGGACACTTAGGTCAGGTTCAGCTGCTTATGAAGGGATGGAAGCAAGCCACATAGGTGTAAATTTCAGTTATTTGGACAAATAAGAAAAAAATCTCACACCTCAATTATTTAAAGGTAGATAAACTCTTGTTTCTTATTACCAGAAAATAATTTTCAAGCAATGTTTTCTTACTTGCCATTGCATTGGAACGAAAGCAAGCCTTTAACTCTTCAGTCAGGACGCTTTTCCTGAATTCAGTCATCTCTTTTTGTTTTCCTCTCTTGACACCACCTCATTTATTCACTTACAAAAATATTTTATTCTCCTGTAAGTGGTAAAAGTTGAAGACATATTTGCAAATTGCACAGATCCTGTTTATAATGCCAAAGAGTTTTAGTGTAGCTGCAGTGGTGTTAGTTGCTCATATAATATTGAATCAAATCTGTTAGCTATTATATTACTATCAGAACAGTGGAAATCATTAAAGAGTTTTAATGTAAAGAGTATGACACACAAATCTCTTTGCCTAACTTTGAAAAGAAACTTGGGTGACAAAATACACTGGATTTTAAGTAGGGCTTTTTGAACTATTTAGTATTTATCACACTGCAATAGAGAGACTGTAGTATAGAATATGTATTCCAAAACTACAGCTCATTTCTACCCCACTCATAACTATTACTGCCTCTGTGAAGAAAGAATATGTTATTGTCCTGGTTTGGGCCAGGATAAAGGTGATTTTCCATCTTGTACTTTTGCTTTCAGCTAAGTCTCTTGTAAGCAGTTCCTGAAATTAACAGCAAGTTTCTCAGACAGTGTCTGCTTCTAGGACTGATAACACTCGATGTTTATAGTTACTGCCAGAGACTGGGATGCAGAGCCAAGGACACTGCTGAGCTCTGAGGAACATTTTACCTTCCAGAAGGAATAAGGAGGTCCCACCTTTGGGGAGGACTTGACAAGATAGATGCCAGAATTGACCAAAGAGATTATTCCATCCCATACACGTCATACTCAGTATAAATTTGAGGGATCACAAGGGTCAAACCCTTTCCTGCCCTTCCTGCTTCCCTTCTTCGCCTGTTCCCTGTTTTGCTTTGGCATCCTGGGAAGATTCTGTCCTCCTGTCTGCCTGTGGTTCTGATCCCTGCCAGCCTGAATCTGTGTGTTCCTGCCTCCAGCTCCCGACTGCTGCTGACCCCAGGAGTCCAGCCTGGACTTTCCCAGGGCTGCCCTGCAGCCTCAGTGGTGATGTGAGAGTTATTGGGGGAAAGGGAGGAGGAATGTGGTACCAATTTTCCCTGTATATTTGTATATATTTAGTAATTTTTTCCTATTTATCATTACTTTTTCATTAAAGTTTTTTAGTTAATTTTCCAACCCATAAGTCTCACTGCCTTATTCTTTCTCCCTTTCCTATCAGGGAGGAGAGGGGGTTAATAGAGAGCATCTGTTACTTGGTTTAATTGCCGGGCCAGTGTTAAACTGTGACAGTTACATATACTGAAAAATAATACTGAGAGCACTTAACTGAGTTTTACTTAAAAAAAAAAAAAAAAGTAATTAGCAGCTGAAAACAAGGTAGTAACATACAGTAAGTCAGTTCTTTGAAGTCACAGTATTGAAACTGCTGATTTATAAATAGTGGGTAGGTATGTCACATATGAGTTTATTATCGTGTCAGGTTTGGTTTTTTTGTCTCATGATTTGTTACAGCTAAAATATTTTGTAACTGTTGGACCAAACTACATAATCCATACACAGGAAAAAATTAGTGCATTGTCAAGGGAAATTTAGGAAAAGCAGTCAAAAATTACAGCACAAATATTGACAGCAGATGTTCATAAATTATAATTAATGATTTGCAAATTTTCTTTACATCATGGAACACTGAATGCATGAGGATGTTCCCATTCAACAACTACTCACTTGATTTGTCATTTATTAGAGAGAAGTTTCAGCAAAGTTAGTGTGACTCATACCTCTTCAATTTGACACCGAGTCAGTACAGTTTATTTCAATTAAAATTCAAATAAACTTTGCCCTGTGTACCGATTTTTCTTGTCAATTTTTTCATCCAGTGCCATTATTACAAAACTGGAAGTTGTAAGGAAGGCTCTGGAGGGAAGTTTTCTGTAGCTTTTCACTTTTTATGCAGTGACTTATTTTGCTGCTGCTTAATGCTGATTCGGTTATAGTATGGCCTAACTGTATATGATACAGATCTAACATATTACACAGAGGAACCACTGTGTAATATGCTTGTGATTCTATGTATTATTCTATGATATGTGGGCCAATAAGAAAGAGCATTATTAAGATAATAAGTTACTGAGTCCACTTGTAAGATAGATATCCTATATTGTTTTGATTGTAAAAGATAAACAGTTTCTAACAGAAACGTGCAGACAGGAGTGATATCTTAAATCTCATTTCTGCTAAGGGCAATGTTGTTTTACTCAGTAAAATCAGAAACTTAGTTACATTATGATTCCATAATTATCTCTAAAAATCAGATACCACCAGGTTTAAAAATTTAATTAATTTATGTACTGCTTTAACCTTATTTCCTACAGATTATACTGTTTATGTGTATTCTCTTCAAAATGTCTTGAGACAGCGCCAGGGCTTCACACTGGTTGATGACTATGTTTATTACAGTACACCCTATCAAAATTTTTGCTCAAGAGAATTGTTTTCCAGGCAAAATCTAGGCACCTTTCATGTGATATTGCAGACCAATAACTATGCTACAAGAAAGCCTGGAGATCAACACATGCTGTTAAAAAAGGGAGTGAAAAATACATGAATATGAGCTTTGCCCTGCTCTTTGCCCTCAAGGCCAGAAAAAAGTCCCAGACATTTTTAGTTATTAATACAGATTTAGCCTTTGCCTTGCCATTGACACCTCCCAACTTTTCTTGCTTCTTTAAAAATTTTGGTTTCAGAAAACTAAAAACTCTGGAAGTGTTACGATTGAGGGAAAATATTTCAGCATAAATTCACCTCCTTATTTGTTACTATGATCCAATATTCATGTCCCAATCAAAGGAAAAGTGACAACAGATATCTTATTTTCATAAACAGTCAATCAGCTGCAAAAATATAAATCCATAGAAAATCAGGCTTTCTAAGTTCTGGTACTAATTGTTTCACAGAAACAAAGCAGATTTACTTTTATTCAAGCACTGCCAGTGATTATGCCATATCTACTCTCTCCATTTTCATAAAACAACTCAATGGCTAATTCCTTTCCCTAGAACAGGTGATACCTAGGGTTAACGACAGTTTCTGTCTCAGGAAATACAAGCTCTTATCTTTCACTTCCCTGGAAAATTTAATAATCAATAAGATAGCTTATTTGGAACAGCAGGGAATGATAATTTCTCATTTTGTTAATTCTATATAGAAAAGAATTCAAGATTATCTTGGATAGAGATAACAAGAAGTAAAATGTAAAAATGAAAACATGATTTCCTAGTTTATTAATCATCCCCTTTGAAATCAATGAAGCTTCCAGTATTAAGCATTTTGGGATGTCACATAATCAAATCAAATGGTGTCATCAGTAGAAAGAGGGATGAAAATCTACCAAAAGAATCCTGTTGAAAATGCTGACATATTGTAAGAGAGATTTCTGTCCTCTACCCTGTCAAATTAAGCAGTCCTCTATCACAGAGGACAGACAGCTTCTGAAATGTACATTTCGAGTGTCAGTGCACAAGAAAATGGAGCTGCATGACCCTTCAGCATTTTCAGCTAGTGATACCCTTGAGTAAACCAAAGCACTAAAGGTGTCGATATTTTATCTGTGTTGCTCAAGACTCTTCTAAAGTGTCATCCTGCAGCTAGAAAGGCTGGAAGATGTGTCCTCTTGCAAACCTAGTAAAAGAGAAGGACTTTTAATACTGTCTCCACTTAATTAGTGGCTTTCTTCTTTTCCTTTAGCTTCTATTCCTTTTCTTCCATTGTTTTTTTTCTGTTTGTTGGTTAGTTTTTTGGGGGGGAGTTATAGAGGCTTGTTTGTTTGCTATTAGACCTTGTGTAAGCATCAGTGTTATGGTGACTAGATCATTCAACATGTAGAGAAATATCAGATGAGAAACAAGGGTAAAATAAGATATTTTAACATTTTGATTACAAAGACATTATAAACTAGTATCTATTATTGATAGAGTGTGTAAGGAATATTTTACAGGGATTCTCTTCCATTCTCTCAATGAATACCCTGTATTATGTAACTTTCAGTGTGTGTCTATCATTCACAAGGCTAAAAACAAGATAGTTTCACATGTTCTCAGGTTCATCTGTAAATGAGATCAGCTCACTGAAAGAGGTCATACAGACACATTCTAAATGGACTTGAGGGATCTCAGGAAGCTTTATAAAAAATGGACAGGTGGTACTTAATCAGACTTAAATTCATGTGACAATTAAACTGTCTGAAACCTGAGACATGAAATTTCTCATGTTATTTTTCATCTGATACTATGTACCCAAAGGAAATGAGGGAAAACAGAGTTTAATAGAAATATACTCTGGAGGCATTTGAATAATTTCCTTTAAACAGTATATCCTAATTAGCTGGCTGTTCTTTGCTTCTTGTCAAGCATGAGCAATTCTTTGTCATGTATTTTTTAAGGTACTCACAGAAAACTTTATTAAATAATGTTCTAAGTATGAAATATCTTAGTCTCTGTAGAATGCTGCACCTTTGGATCTTTAATGATTAGGCTTTAAATACTGCAGAACTGCATGCAGGATTTCAGTAACTTTGCTGTTCCAGAAAGCCTAAATTACTCTATATAAATATCTGGTTAGGAAACTCTGGAGTAATTTTGGATGCATGGGTCGGAAACGAATCTGTATACTCAGGTTTTATGGGAATAAATATATTATAGGTGTGCTAATGAAGTATAGATTAACTTAAAAATTATAAACCTGCTGAAATATCTAGAGTTCGTTCTTTCTGTCTTTTCTGTAGTGATACTTTTTAATGCTTTTCCATTTCTGTGTTCAGAACAAGAATTCTGAAGATAGGACATTCAAATTTTCCAGGTTTTATTACATATGACAACAAGCTCCAGGACTCATTTCTTCTAACCATAGGCTCATGGGTAAATCACTGTGCAATGCTGTTCAAGAAATTCAGACACTCTTTACAGAGGCTTGGTCAGATACTATTGTTAAGAATAATGACATTATGCAGAAATACTCTTCTAAATTGCTTGAAATGTCACAAATTAATTAATAATCAATGAGAAGAGAGGAGACTCCAAGGAGATTTTATAAATTAATTTCTAATCTGGAAAGATGAATGAATGTTTCAATAGAAGAAGATGTGTAAAAGGATGAATGCCACTAGATGACTATAAAGTCACCTCTTTAAAATTGGTGTGATGGTTGCTTCTAGATGATTACCAGTTTTATATCTCTACATTTTCCATAATGAGGACTTCCGTGAGCATTTTTTCTTCCTGTCTCAGTGCAGACAGGAATCCTCTTATGGCATGCATTTGGAAAGGGGAATCACATTAGATCGCATTCTGCAGATATGATGACTCTAGATCTCTTAGGTGTGATTAGCCTGTATCTGACTAAGACATTGCCTGGCTCTCTGCCATCAGAGTAGTATCTGGAGACATATATGTATGTTCACGTTGGTAGAGGACTTGGGTGTTTAAAAGGAAATGAAACCAAAATCTAATGGCCAATATTTAAAGACACGAAATGGGAAATTCCTACTTCATTATTCCTTTAACTAAGGCAATGAGTAACCAACATGGACACTGCAGTATGCTTCGTCTACCCTTACTAAAAATTGTTGTCACAAGCTAGTGACTCAGGATTGAGAATAATAAACCACTCAGCACATAGCTGATTCCAAAGAAAGAAATCATAAAAAAATAGGCATTATTTTCAGTACATAACTCCAGTTCTGTGGATTTGTCAGATAAATTTTCTCATCTCAGCCATCTACAAATATCCCAGAGATCCATGTCCTTTTGCATATGTAAATTTTGCTTTTGCGTAATCACTCAGTGGTTATGCTAGGTCACTCACTAGTGGGAGACTAGGAAGACTGAGTCAAGTTCCCTCTCAAATGAGAGGAACTCAAAGAGATCCCTTCACACATCTGCCATAGAGTATCCTCAGCAGACAGTAACCGCTGGGCCACAATATTTTTTCTTCATCCTGGTGAAACTACTCCATTGTTCAATAAATAATTGACAGTTTTTGGAAATAGAGGGAAGAGAAGACAAAAGGTAGATGACAAAAGAAGAATTTAAAAGGGCAAACTGGAATACAGCTCTGCAATCTGTTGATTCTGAAACAGAATTGTCACTGCTGTGATTGCCTCAGTTTGGAACATAACATTTCTGTAAAGTTTTTTAACTAAGTTGTGAAATACATTGAATTTTCTAATTTAATTTTTAAGACATCTCAGAATAAAATGAGAATATTTTTCCTTCACTTCGAGTAAAAAAAAATAATAAAAATGCATATACATATATGCGTTATATTACATCATTATAAATATTTATTTATTGAAGAAATTAACATATGCAAATGAAGACCTTTGTGCCAAGGCCTGAAGAAAAGCCTTGCATATCCAGTGATGGAAGAATTGTTCAAGAACAGTTCATCCTTGTGAAAATAACTACCTTCATAAAGTTAATTAGCTGCATAAGTGCTGGCTGCATGAGGTATCACCGCCCAAGGGCAACTTAGCATTCATGAATCAGTGTAATACATGCACATCCCTCTCAGTTCTTTCTACCTTTTTGGTATTTTATGGCCTTGAGTATCCCCTCTTTTAGTACTGAATCATTTGTCATGTAAACATAGTGAGTAATGTTAGTTTTATTGAGCATATTTAAAACTGCTGTTTTCTAAGGCTTAAAAAAAGTTTCCAGGAGATCTGTTTGTAAATGTTTATCAAGTATTCCAGGTCTTTCATAATTAGACAAAAGTTCTTGTTATTTAAAAGGACAACCAGATAAGAAAGAATAGGTGTTCATATATGAATTTTGTATACAGAAGAATTTTTTATGAAATAATAACCTATTAGCCTTCTCTATATAGAACCAATTCAGATATAAGGAAATAAAATTATTCTATCCTAACCCATTATCATCAAGAACTTGTTTTAGATTATACATGATGGAGCAGTAGTTTCTTCTGACACAGAGATGAAATTTTAATTCTTAAAAGCAAAACAAAAAAACCAATAACAACAGCTACCAAAAAAAACCCCCAAAACAAAACCAAACTCAAAAAATCACTGTTTAAGATGCCTTAGAACCAACCATTCCTACCCGCATCACTTTTATACTAAAGTCTGAGCATCCAGTAGCTGAATATCCTAAATTATTTGTGAAATGAATTGATCACTATGCAGAGCCATTTGCAATCAGACCCAGAGCAGAGTAGCCCTATGGAACATGCCCAGAAATAAGGTCAGAGTGTGCTAAAGACAACATTGGGTGCTGAGTGGGGACATTGGCATCATGATCTCAAAGGGCTCTGTGACTAGAAAATCAACCTATACCTCCAGCAAATGCTTCAGCATACCTAAAATTTGAAATCTGAAGTATTTTAATCTGAAGAGGAAATGCAAAGATGGAAGAAGCTTCAGAATGAGACTTCGACTGTCCAAAAAGGGACTCGAATACTGGTCTTTGTTCAGGGCACCGAATTAACATCAAGATACTGCTGGGTAAAAAATACTGCTTTTCTGTTTCTTCTGGAATGTGATACTTGAAAAATACCTATTATAGTAGATAAGGCTTATGGAATGGTGATGGAACTTACATTTCTGCGGGCTTACTTCCACACAACAGCTACAAGTATTTTCCCAAAATGACTACAGAGATGTGGCTTACACCTGGCTCATTTCCCCACTTCCTTTCATTGCCTGGGCACATGGACCTAATTTAGGTACATGTTACAAAAATATGGTGTGTAGATGCAATTTAATTCATTTTCCCAGTCAAGATTCAAATAGGAAGAGACCCTGTAATTGGGGAATTTTAGCAGAAAATCTTAAATGCTTATGAATTTTAATGTAGGGCAACAGAATGCTTAGTGGGATCTCCAATGATTTAACTGAAACCTCTAAATATGGTAGAACAAGTGCTTGGATTTGGTCCAAGACAACTGGCTGACAGCAACTGAATGCTGCCAACTGTTTACTGGACTCTTTCTACACTGACTCTCCTCTGGGATGACTGCACAGCAATAGGCACCTTGAACAAAACCTCAAGGAACTGGCAGCTCTGCTCATGGGGCTCTGCAAGGAAACTGTGTACAGGGGAGTTCAAGTGCATCAGCCACAGTTTGTAACATGACAAACTAAGGATGAGATATGGTCATTCAAGCCAAATGAGAGATGAAAAATTTACCATGAGATAAAAGCAACTCAATCAAATGTGAGAATAAAAAACATAAGGATGTGATAAACGCAACACAGTCAGGCATATTACAAACAGCTTGTTTCAGGTCGCAGTCCTGAACACCGCTTTTAAAAACTGTGCTTTGATGTTTTTTTTAAATTATGTTTGTTTACATTGCTTTTAGAAAATATGTCACAATTTATTCAGCTGCTGTTGGCTGGCTTACTTATTGGATATTTTGAATTCTATTTTTTAGGTGAGTAATTTACATGACATAGTCTGCAAATAACTTGTGGATCAACCTTACCTTTAAAAGGCATGGTAATGTCATGTTTATGCCAGTTCTCTGTCTCACTTCTGCATCCAAAGTGAAGCACCGATTCAGATAACTTTGCCTTGTATCTTACCTCTAGCTTATGAAAAAAACATTACTTTGGATCAGGCCTCTAGAACACCATAAAGCACTGAGGTAAATAGACATTTCAGGTATCATAAATCTGAGAAGTCAGCTATTTATTTTTGTATCTTAAAAATAAATAGTAAAAATACTTTCAGCACATTCAAAAATGCCATCCTTCTGTTTAAAAAGCTTAATTCAAAAAGACAACTTCTCCTCCTCGGTCCTGATTACAAGGATGAAAGAAGCATATATTGTTTGTCTGTCACTATACTGTATTCTCTTGTGTTATATTTACAAAGAAGCAAGAATTGTGTTAGTGCAGAGGAGATCAATAAGAAGTCTGTTATCAATCTACTAGCAAACTTTGAAGTTAGAAAAAAGAAGAACTATGTTGCTTTCAGACATCCTTGACAGCTTAACAAAGATGTAGCAAAGACACAGAAAGAAGTGGGGAGGAGTTGTAATGACTGCCCTTGGTAGCAAAGAAAAGAAGAATGACTCAGTTGCTGAAGAGTTACATGAACCACATAGTTTCATCCTTCAGAGGTTGAAAAGTTCAGGGCTATTAGTTTTTTTTTCTTCTACTGACAATGAACAAAAGAACAAAGCAAGAAACAGAATATCTGTCCAAACAGATTTTAGACATTTATTGGCCTAACAGCTTTACTTTCATCTAGGAAACTACCAAATAATGGAGCAATGAGTCACAAGACATATATTCTTTAGCCCTGAAAATGAGCTTTGTTAGGTCTTTAAAACAAAAATTCTTGATCTTTTTAACATGTAAGCCACATGGATAGCAAAACAAATCAGAATATGATATTAAGTAAAAGCACGCACATATGTGCTTTTCTAATGTAAAATTTTCACTTGAAACACTGATCTTGTTCCCTTCAAGAAGTGAACTTTGCAAGAAGAGCTGAGTTTACGGTTAGGATTTAACCCATTTTAACCATTTAAAGAAATAAGAAGTTCAGTAACTATTTGATTAAAACAAGAAGGTATCTATGTGAGACATAGAGATTTCCAAAGCATTTTATTGTCTTCTACACAGTGCCTCCATGGGTTATTATTAGATTATTCTGTGACTGCATACGTGCTGGGTTTTTTTCTGAAAACTGTTGTCCTGCTCACAGCATTGTAGGTCTTCTTCCTCGGGCAAAGACTTTTGGCCCCAGAATCTTAAGAGTTCCTGCATGCTTTTAATCAAAGATACAGCTTATATCTCTTATGCTCTTCCCCTGGCTCCATATGAACAAGTCTGAAGAAGCAGTAAACTGAGCACCTGTGAGAGTTTTCTTATTTTGAAAGAACATGTAGCATAAGCTTTTAATTTCATTATGATTATGAATTGTTAATCTAACTCCATAAGCATGCAAACTAGTAGACCTTGTAAAAGGAGGGTTTTAGCCTTATTTTTAGCCTTAATGTTTGCAGACAAAGAGGTAAGTGTCTATGTTTGAATGTGTGAGCATGTATTTTTCAGGTTTCTTGCACCATCTGGGGGAGCTGTTTCTCTGTGGTTCTTGCTGATAGAAATGAAGCTCAGTTTTGACCAGTGGTGTCAGTGATTAAGAATCAGAAGTACAGATGAGGTGAAAAGAGCTAGTGTGACCGAACAGATTAAATTGGAAACAATAAGGCCTAACCTTTGGGATATACATCAGATTATCTGGGGGAAATAGATAAATGGTCAATTTCAACAGAGTAAGAAGGAAGTCCTGAGTAGCATTTGGAAGAAGGAAAGAGTCAGAGCTGGCATTGTAACTTAACTGCTGCTGCTCAAGGGGTTGTCCTGAGGGAGAAGTATAATCAGGAAGGAGATTACTGACCAAGCCCTGAGAAAAAGGAAGTCCTGAAGAGATATATGTGGTTTTGGGTTGGGTGAGGATACATTGTGGAGCTGAGGGACAAAAAGATGTATTTGGTGTTACAGATGTGTAAGGTATCAACTTTATATCTACTTTACTTTTTTTTTTTTTTTTTTTTTTCCCCTTATGTCTGTATGACCTAGGAAATGACTGATACACTAAAAAAAGAACCCACCTACAGAAAAATACAACCCCCACCCTCCTTTTAACAAAAAAGAACTTAACAAAAAAAATGTAGAAAATTTAACAAAAATGGGACTGTGGATCTGAGAGTGGAAGTTTGTAGGGTTAAATACAATATGACCAGACAATCAGTAATAGATTCTATATCTATATAATTACAAGATGAATATGCAGGAACTCGGCCTTCATATTAAAAAAGGGAGCATAAATAACTTTGACTGCAAAAGCTGATTAATACTTCTTTCATCTTTCATACTGATTTCTCTCCCTCAGCTTCTAATGGACAACTAATACATAAGTACTTCTTTTTTACTGTTTTATTGCCCATCTTTCATTGAGGCCTTCAAGGTTGGTGCTGGAGGCACTGAGTGAAATGTAGACTATTAATTTACTACCAAAGTATAGCAAATGACACAGAGATCATGTCTTCCTCCCCTTCATTGCATCTATGTAAAAGCAAAATTTATTCTTACTAACAGAGGTATTAAGATCTGTGACCTGTATTTTTCACTGGTAAGAGGAATAATAATGATAATAATAATAACAATAATAACAACAACAATAATAATAATATTTAAAAAAAAAAAACAAACAAAAAACCCCAGCCAAACAACAAAATCACTGATTATTTCCCTCGCACTAGCTTAGAATCAAAGTTCTCTGATTATTTTGTGCTACAGTGAATCCAGTAACAAATGGCAGATTACACAGAAGCCTGAGTTGCATGTTCTTAAAAAAAATACAACAACAAACCACATTGGCAGACCAACCTTACATTACATACTGAAATGAAGTCCTTGATAAGTATTATAATATATTTGCACAATTATTTTATCCTTAAAAATTCTCACTTTACATTATAAAGTAACTCACCTATGACCCAGTGGCATTGCCTACATTAAAATTAAACATCCTTTGGAAATTTTAAAATTTCATTTATGTCTACATTTTGCAATGCAGATTTTACACTCAGGACTGCAAGTGTCCATTCGCCTTCAATATAAACTTTTTTTCAAAATTAAATATGCTTTATTTTATTTTATAATCTACTGCCACCATCTGCCTCGGGTTTACCTCTTAAGCATTAAGTATTCTCTAACACTGGTAACACAATTTACAGAAATTAAATGTAGCTAGTGAGGACAGAGTTATCCAAACTTTGGTTTATTTACTTTTCTTTTTCAGTAATTATTTTAACTTCTATAATTCCCTAAATCTCTATTTTCTTAGAGTGATTATTGTGGAACTCATAGAATCATAGAAAGTTAGGGGTTAGAAGGGACCTCAAAAGATCATCCAGTCCAACCCCCCCAGCCAAAGCAGGGTCACCTACAGCAGGCCACACAGGAACGTGTCCAGGTGGGTTTTGAATGTCTCCAGCATAGGAGACTCCACAACCTCGCTGGGCAGCCTGTTCCAGTGTTCTGTTACCCTCACACTGAAAAAATTCTTCCTTATATTTATAAAGAGCTGCCTATACTCCAGTTTATAACCATTGCCCTTTGTCCTATTGTTAGTCACTCCTGAGAAAAGCTTTACTCCATCTGCCTGGCATTCACCCCTTATATATATTTATAAACAATAATGAGGTCATTAATGAGGGAATCTAATCTACAAGGTGCAACAGCTTCTTAGAATACATTTTAAAGCACAGAGCTAGCTAATGGTTCTTACTGCAGCTCATTTCTGTTTCTCTGCCAACATAATGCAATGGTGACTTGACAATCAACTGATTGCTCCATCACTAGTAGGTTTAGGTGAGACAATCACTGGAGTGTTCCAAGCCACTTTTCAAGGAATTAAATAGAAAAACTGCATTCTGTCATTGAATGATGGCTGAGTTAAATTTTTTGTCAGTGGTATTCATAGAACTACTGAATAAATAGTAGTGCATTCAATGTTTCAATCTAAATTGAACCTTGAAAAAAGAAAATGGTAATCTGAGGAAAAAATACAGAGACAACAGGGAGTAACTGTAAGTGGTCTAAAAGAAGTACGAGTCTTCAGAAGGAGTTTAAAAAATCAAAAAACCTCATTTCTACAATACTCAGGAAGAAATTTCCTTTGTATCAGTGAAAATTTGAATTATAGAGCTACATAGTACTGGACTGTGAATCTGTATTTTTCCTACTATGAGCCATTTAAATTATTCATGATGAATCATCTCTTGCTAATCCTTTTTTTTTTTCCTTAATGTTGTCTAAACAAGCAATACATGATGGCTATTAATTCATCTAGTTATCACTTTTAGTAAAGAATTCCCTTTGCAAATCTGACAAGGATGTCACTACTTTTTCAGTCTCTCAAGTCAAATTAGAGACTCACTTTTTTTCCTATTGCTTTGTACTTTTATCTCCTTGTAACAGACTTCACCATACAATTAGTACAGACTCAAAAAATATCCTGGAACCCCGTGGCAGGATGAGTGAACCATCTTAGTTCTTTCTATTGTTGAAGGAACAGCACCATTCAAAAGACAAAATATTTTTAATGAAAGAAGAAGAATTTTCAATCAGACAAATACAATGCAGGTTTTCATGAAGTCCAAGCAGCTTATATTTTTAGTAACTTGTTGCAGTGGCCTGGACTCGGTAATGACTCTTGAATAAAAATAAAACTTGGCCAAGAAGTTTAAATGCAGAATGAATTTTTTTAGGAAATAAAAATTACTGGAAGCCAAAATTCAAATACCCTATCTTCAGCAAAGTTTTTTTTTCACCACAACGAGGTATTTTAGCAATTGTTAATAGTCCTCAAGTTTCTCACTACTTACCACCAGGATTGCCCCACCTAGAAATACACTTTGTAGCAATCAAAGGAAAAAGGGGATTAGAAGATTTGGTAGAGCACAATAGATACTTTGGTGTCAGCACATAATTTGATATACTCATGAGAGGTGCTCAGTAAGTGAACATGATGGTAAGTAATATCAGCGCTGAAAAATTTACCATTTTTCCAGTTCTGTCTGTGAGAGTACAGAGGGTACACATGGCAGCATCGCTCGCAAGAAGTCTGGGATGAGAATTGCCTCACTTATGCTGCTAGAATATGACTCTGGAGACATGACTACAGAAGCCCATGGGATTAAAAGGAATACCACTGCAATGGAACAGTAGTTACTTGGGAGTAAGCATCACCTAGAACAGCAGAAGCTTCTGATGTCTTTTTGTATCCTTGCTCCTGTGCTTTTAATTAATCACTGAAGTGATTATTCAAAATACCAATTGAATAAGCTACAACAGAAAAAGATGCTTAAACCAAGGTATAAGGATCTTATTTGAAGTCTTCACATGCCATAGACATGTGTTTTCCTCTTCTCTGCATGTTGGGTCAGGATGGGCAGTAGAAGTTTGGAAAGGGTTCCTGATAGGAACTGGAAGACCTGGTCACACCTGGTCACACCTGAGCTCTCTACTCAAAAAAATGAGAAACTCCTTCCCATACATTTATATTATAAAATGAAAAAGTCATGAAGACTTGTTTTCTGTCTCAGTCCTGTCAGTGCACGTTATATGTCTTTCCAGTATACTTAGGAAAATAAATCGTCTTCGAGGATTTGTATTCTAATACGATTCCCTTCTAAATCCTGGTGGGTCTCAAGCTAACACAGATTTTCAGATGAAGAGGGAAAAGCCTTCCTGTTGCTGGAAACTTTAGATCAAATGATTGTGGCACAAAGCAGCAAAAGAAGTAATCTCTGAAATCCAATTGGGACTTGTCTGTCCAAACAATATGAATACTTTGCAATGAGCCTACATCCTTTCTAGTGACTGGCTACACTCCCTCATCACATTTCCTATTGATTTTTTTGACAGTATTTATTTCATGTACCAGATAGTGTGTTCATCTTTTTAGGAATATGGAATGTAAAAATTACATTGTTCTTTCAGGTTTTATTTTTTATTTTTTAAAAAATTTTTATTGACTTTATTTTTTGTTTGTTACCTTTTGAAATACTGTTCTCCACATCCACACTAGTGTGGAAAACTTCGTTCTTGGCAAAATGTCTAGGAAATGGAGTAAGCTATATCTCAGTAGCCTATTTAAATTGGAGTACAAAGTGATTTTTTATAGGTCTGTCTTACTGCTTTTATAAATTTGGCAGTAAAAAGAAAGTTATTATTATAATGTTCTCGTTGCATATCAACAGCCCTTGTCAGTACTCCTTGTAAGGATGAAACAAAAGCATAAAGATAAAAGAAAGGCATGTTTTACATATAAAAAAACCATCTGATTAGTCCCCAAATCTACTAGTAAAGATTACTTATGCAGTAATTTTTAATTGTAGCCGATTGAGGAACAGTTCTACATGTGATCTCAAGCCAATTCTCCCTTTATATGACATTCAAAACAACCAGCCCACATAATGTTCATTATGAAGATTTTTCTGAGAATACTAGAATGACTGAAAAAAATTAAAGCCTTTGGGAAAAAATGCTGTAACAAATAAGGGCTGACATACAGTTTATGTGAAATACTTCCAGTTTGAAAGAATTCACACTGTCATCATCTTGTCATATCCCCTTTTTCTGCAAAATCTGAGTTCCATCTGAGCATATTTTTGAATTCTCTTGTTTTACCATCTCCTACTTCACATCAGACTTCTAGTGTCCACAGACTGTACAAATACAGAAACATAGAAGCACAAAATGGTTTGGGTTGGAAAGGAGTTTTGATGGTCACCTAGTTCAACTTCGCTCCAGTGAGCAGCAATATCTTAAACTAGATGCTCAGAGCACTTTCCAACCTTGAATGTTTCCAGAGATGGGGCATGTACCACCTCCCTGGACAACCTGTTCAAGTGTTTCACCACTGTAATAAAATTTCTTCATTTTGTCTACTCTGGCCTAACACTCCTTCAGCCTAAAACCATTCCCCTTTTCCTATCACAACAGACTCTGTAAAATGTTTATTGCCATAATTACCATATTGCCTTGACACCGTTAGTGATGCTTAGTTGCATTTCCTTAACATATTATTGGAAGACTATATGGACACAAATATTTTCTGACTTGAATGAAAGACTCTTATTTAAACAATTAAAGACAAGAGAATTCCTGGGAGAACCGGTACAACCTGTGGATCCTAACCTCTAATTTTTGGTAGAAAGTTAGACATAGGTTTTTTGCTTGGCTGTGGTGAAACTTCATGACTTCACAGTCAGCTGCATGTGGTGATGGAAAGAGTATATGTTTGATATTCCTTCCGTGATGAATAGGTGATATGCAGAAAAAAGAGACAAGGAAAAACTGGTTGAAATTTAGGCTTATAACCTGCAGATGCATTTCTTTCCTGAAGCTACTCCTTATTTTATGTAGCAGTACCTTTATTTAAGCTCACAGCATTAATCAAAATAATATTCTAGGTTTACAAAGGTGAAATTGAAAAGTAATTTCAAAATTGAATTTCTAATAATACAAAAAGGTTTCCAAAACATCTATGGCAAAATTTTCTGTAGTGCAGACTGACTACTGATGGAAAGCATGCGGAAAATTTCTTATACATTTTGTTTCACTAGTTACGCATTTTTGTAAAGGACTGCTAACCACATTTATATTTAAACTAGAAAGCAGCAGAGAGCTGATAACGTAAGATCAAACAAAAAAAACGATCTTGAATTTTAAGAACATCCCTTTCATGCTAGCAAAAATTCCAAAATAACTGGAAAGCCTTCTGCAGTATGTATCAATGTCAATACAAAGGAGTTTCTGAAAAGCTCCTTATCAGTCTCTGTTTTAATACGTTCAGCGATAGTAATTTTCCACTTTCTAGAAGTCTAAACAGTGATCCTACATCAAGAAACCAATTAACCAAGCTAAGAATATAAAAACAGATGGCAAACACAAGATAAGAGTGATATTAAACTTGATTCATCAACTTCTTCTTAGTTTTAGCAGAAATGACCTTAAAAATTTATATAAGTATCTTGGATTAAAACCAATTAAGGAAGAACCTATATGAAACATAGAGCACATGAGAATAAGATATATAAACTGAACAAAGTTTGAATTACATTTTTTCCAGACACATTTTTTGGGGAAAGTGCCATCATAAAATTATTTCTAGGTAGTCAATTTTCCTCCACAAATTACTACATCTGAATATACATCTGGAAATTTTCTTAACACCAAGAGGAGAGGAAATAGGCAGGTTTCTTTCAATTCTATGCTAGGAAAGAGTTCTGAACCTTTATCCTTCAATTCTATGCTGGGAAGTGGTTCTGCACCTTCATCAGAGGAAGGACTGTATACCTTGTCTCATATTCTTATGTCTTATGGTAACTGCTGGGTGTTTATTTGTCCTCCAGGTCTGCAAAACTGTTGAATTGATTCACCAGGAACTATAAAGAAGAGAGAAGAAAATTGGTCCAAAATAGGGTCTGGTAGAGGAGCCATTCAGATGGAGCTATGCAGAAAGAGACTTAGGTCTTGTATCAAACGTCCTAAACTATCAAAGGATAGAGTCATTTCACTTGCATAGGACTATTAAAGTATTTTATGAAAACTGGATCAACTACAGTAACAGAGAAGTCTGATGCACAAAACTTAAGATTCCAGTGTGTAAAAGCTTCACCTGAGAGTTAGGAGAGCAGAATTGAAATCTTTGGCCTGAAGTGTGAAGGAAGTGAATTTGAGGTAGTTTCTCTTACCCCTTGGGCAGGTACCTTAATCACAGGGACACGATATATTGTAAAGAGACATTGCTTTATGTTAGAGCTAATGGACATAATTAATGTTTGCTTCGCCGAAGGGCAGTTTCTGCATCTACATAAGCACAAAGTAATGTCATTGATCCTTACCTAAAGCAGACTTCGCTAGCTGCCAGTCTATAGTGTTATCAGACCTGTCTCTGATTCCCTCTTCCTGGACAAGGGTATACATCCATTTTTCTCCAGCTGGGTAAAATACACTATGTTCTCCCATGTGCCCAGGAATGCAGCACCAAAATGGTAGAATATTCATGGTCTGAGATGAAGTATTGCACCCAACTTTATGATACACAGCCTAGGAGGGCTTTTCCTATGGCTACTGTCCTAGAAGATACAATAAAGCCTTTTCTAGTAAAGGGCAAGTATCAGTTGAAAAACAAAGTCCTAGTTTCCAAGTTTTTCTAGTAAGATTCTCACAAAGACAAGATCTCGTAACATTGTAACATGAGCCCAGAATGGTTTGTGTGTCTAAGCTGTGAATTGCCTCCTTGTTAGGATATTGCATTACTACCACAAACCTGTCATCCAAGTGCAAGGCAGGTACATGCCCAGATGAAGAACAATCTGTCAGATCTTAGTGCAGATATAAACACAAGTGATGAGGGAAAACATTTCAGTGAACAGACAGTAGTTATGTTTTTGTCTTCCATCAAAAAGCATCTAGCATCTGCATCCCACCATTTAATACAGTGTATGATTTTGCAGCCTGCAGCTCACAAACTAGTTTTGCAGTTACTTGAAGTAGTTAAATATTGTGAGAGGAAGACAAGCAGAGATGACAGGAAAAGGAATTTTCTGTCTAACTTGAACTTTAAAAATATTAATAGTCTTGTTAGGTGGTATTTGTGGTACTAGCTGCTAAGCTTTGATCATTTTGCTTTTTTATATTTTGTACTACTACATCTTCATTTAGAAAGTGTCAGACAATGATAGAAGAATGAAAGAAATCTTTCATGATTTGGAGAACAGCAGGCTTTTCTTATAAAAGATGTAAGTATTTAAAAAACAGTTTTTTTTTTTTTAGTCCTTTGTAAATCCATATCAGAATAAATTTATAGTGCTAGTGTCAAGGTTTATTATTCTTGGCTGTACCAACACAAAGTAAAGGACTCCTCAGCCTGGTTTTCCTGTATCAATAGTAAAAAATTGCTAATTTAACCTAGGATTTCTCTAAAGGAATTCTATTTAATATAAATTTAGAAGTAAAATAGACTTGGCTATTTTAATCAAGATTAATTTTGCAATTTTTTCTTATGTTTTATTGACTTCACATGGAAATAATTCACAGAAAGGACAATACATTTCTATATTTGCCTCAAAATATAAAATGAAGATTTTAGATTTCATAATTTTTAGTTCTATTTTTTAAAATCTCTTTCATATATTAATTAATGAGTGAAATACCTACTAATTACCTATGCACATTTGAATATCAAAATAATTTATTTCTTCATTTTAAAATTACAGTAACTTTAATAATGTGTCTGTTAATAGAAACATATTTTACAAATGAACTACATATTTTTTTTCTACTCAAAATATACATAGGTAGGAAGACTCAGGAGTACTTTGAACAAGATGTTCAGTCTGTTCTTGGTTTATAAAAACTCAGTTAATGCTTGCAATATATATCTTATCTTTGTGTAAAAACACCACTGAGATTTATCATTTAGGCTAGAGATAATAAATATTTCTTTGTATCATTAGAGAAATAGGATTGAAATTAAGAATTTTTTTCACTATTTATACTTATCTTACATGTGACTTGAATATTAATTTCATTTATCATAAATGGAACTTCTATTACACTACATCTAGAGAATCTACATTACAAACAAAGGAGAAATATTTTTACCACGTTGTCATGAATTAAGCAGTTAAAATTTAGATGTATGATCAAGGTAAATATGCTTTGGTAAAAAAGAGATATTATAAAAATGAAATGGAGAGCTGTATGATCTTCATGTAGTATGAATTGCCTCTGAAGAGTGGATGTCTGCTCACAGGTGTTGGAAGAAACAATTGGATCAGTCTCTTTGGATTTAGCAGGTCAACTGACATATGTAAAAGGAAACACATCCTTGCAGAGTCAGGGCCCAAGGTCATGAAATGTCAAGGTCTGTATCTCTCATCATTCCTATACATATGCCATTAAATATCTCATACTAGACCTAGTGCTACCTTCTGAATTATATTGCACATTCAAAAAGAGCTACCTGAAGTTTTATCAGTATAAACATTTAAAAAATAATTTTAGATGTCAAAATGTTTACTGCAGCTTGTTTAACTTGTGTATTTGGAAAAGAAAATATGTCTTCTTAAGTTGCCAAGAACACTTGCCATTTTTAGCACATTCTCAGGCATACAGATGACAGTAAGTAATAAGACATTTGAAATGAGGCACAAGCGACAACATTAAGGAATCTGAAAAGAGTGATATTTAAAAATGTTTAAAAAGAAAACTAGTAAGACAAAAGCATTTGATCACAAACTGTAGCCACTGAAATTTTTTACAGTTTGTCTTTTAACAGCTACTGTTAAATAAAGGAAATAAGTATTGAGTCTTTTTACAGACTCAGAAACATTCTATTCTAATTATTATCACTTTAGTTCTCCACACCTCCAAAAGTACTTCTTATTATACAAGATGTAACTCTAATGTTTCTTTGATTTACTTATATTCCTATTCATAAATTCATTAAAAGGACATTAAAAATTGAAGCAACCTTTTCACACAGAAGGGTGTCTCATGTCAAGGTTTACTTGCAACATATCTCGTCCTGATGCTCTTTAAAAAATGCAAAAATTAATTTATAGTTACAATTACGGTTACAGTTATAGTTACAATTAAACAGTGGTAATTTAAAAAGTAATTACTAGTTTCTTAAAACTTCATAAATGCCACTGTCAGGGACATTAGGACCTTTTCTTTTCAATTGAAGAAGATGAAATAACACCCATTTTGTAGTCTGTGACCCCATGTTTTATTTCCATGGTTCAAGTGAATCATTCTTTGAACTCCTTGGTTTGTCTATACCCATCATTTTGCAAGCTGCCTGAATTGATTTGTAATTTCCTTCACTATCAAAGCTTTTTATGTATGAAATATTGGCAACTGTTAATGGTTTTAGGTACTTCTTGAAATTTCAATTTAATTAAAAAACTAACATATAATGTATTCATTATAAGTACATTTTTAATAAAAAATTACATGTGCTCATTTCACAGTTTTAATATAATAAATATTGATGAGTTAGTAATTGCTTCTTTTTATGTCAAGGAATACAGTGTTTAAGTTCTCTGTATGAAGCTTTCTTGCAGTCTGTTTCTCTCAATGCAATAAAAAATCAGATTGTTTTTACTACTCTATGTTTGTAGATTATTATTGCAAAAATGTAAATTTTCTTAGGCATAATGGAGTTTGAACCTAGGTTCAAACAAGTGAAGTTAGAGTTCAGGTTTTGATTCAAGTCAGACAAGACAAAGGTCTAACTATATCACTTACAATGTAACAAAATTATAAACCGTAAATCAAAAAATAACATTGAATAGATTGATCTGTCAGTTTTCCATAATCTTGAACATCAAAACTGTTTTTAATTTACCTGTTCTCTCAAACAATAATCACTTAGGATACTATTACTTGAAGATATGTTAGTTTTGAGTCCCAAAGTTGTTTTAAATTAAAAGATCTATGAAGTAATGGCAGTTTGTACAACTTGAGAATAAAGAGGATTTTTGAGGAACTCTTTCAAGTAATTTGTAAATTTCAAAGAATGAGAGTGAATCTATTTCTTGAAGGTACACATATGTTTCAGTCCCATTCACCTCCATGTTATGTCTCCCATGTACCTTCTATAACAGTTCTTTGAATTACCATGACTATAGATGTTTCATTAAAATAATTTCTTTCTTGAGATGAGAGGTTAATACTTAGTGGCTTGTCCTTACCTATCAACATAATTCTTATCTATATATTTAAAATAAATCCAATCTATGCATTGTTTTGTATTTGTCTTTTTGAAAGTATCAAGTTTATAATCTGATTGAAAATTCTGATTTTTAATTTATATTTTTAATTCTCACATTTTCACTTCTGATTAATACTGTGTGGGTGGGTGTACATGTAATAGCCTGCCATCTACCATCAGATCCATTATAAGGTTTCTTAGTAAAATTCACATACTCACATATTGCAGGTTTTCAGGATACAAGTTGTCCTTAGTAAATCTTTTACATTGAGCTCTGGAAGACAAATATTTTGAATTCTCTAATATTAAAAAAAAAAAAAAAAAAAAAAATAAAAATAAAAATAAAAAAAAAAAATTATTAGCTTTCCTTCACTTTGGCCAAATTGTTCTATACTGTTTTAAAGCATTTTCTCCTGATCCTATCTAGTCCAAAGAAAGGTTTTCAGTAAAGAAAGATACACAGAATAATCTTTATTTATTATTTAGAAGACTAGTCTTTATCATTAAAGTTCTACAATGAAGTCAGAGAATATCGCTACATACATTTTATGGAAACATGTACATTATATGATTGGACTTTGTAAGAAGAATGGTGGTGACTGAAGGACAAGTGTAATTATCCAGAACTCAAGGCAATTTCTCTTCTTGTAGCATAGCCTTTTTATTTAAATAAATCACTGTGGATCAAAACAAACAGCCACAAAGAAATTAAATTAAAACAAAAAAATAGTCCCAGCAAATATAACTGTTCATACAGATTATCTTCCCTTGGACACCTGCAGCTATTTCTAGTCCCTAGAGCTGAGCAATTCAGTGGGAACAGTGTTAAAAATGACTTTATGTAAAAGTTCAATATTTAATTCCATTCTCCCTGTGTTGTAAAGCTTCTCACTTTAGCTGAGGCCTTCCAAGACAGAAATCATATTTTGCTTGATACTCATTCTCACATTTTAAGATCATGGGGGTTATTTTATTGTGTATACTTAGCATAAAACAATGAAATTAAGGATTGTGCTATTTTAGCCATTGCAAAAAATATCAGTACCTACAAAAAAATCCTTTGAGATCTTCATACTAATAGCATGAAAGTTAAAAAGAATGCTGGTCATTTTTTTTAAGGGCATTGGGAATTAGCTCCTCTGCTGATACTGCTGTGTAATAAGCTATAAAAATGTTAGGATGCATTTCTGTGACTCATAAGTAATACCTCGGTCGAGTAGGTCTCTTTTTTTTTTTCTTTTTTTTTTTTTTTTTGTTTTTTTGTTTTGTTTTTTGTTTTTTGTTTTTTGTTTTTTGTTTAGTTTTTTTGGGTTTTTTTAATAGACTACATGTAATAGTATGTATTTTCTAGAAATCAGTTCCCAGGAGAAAATACCAGCTAAGTGTTTTCTCTTCTCTGTTCATAGAAATACTGTTCATGCTTTAGGGAAAAAAAAAAAAATGCAAAACCACACCTAAACTCCCTCTGTATCTATCTATTGTACATTTCCAATATATATTTCATTATATCCAAAACAAGACACATTTATTGGTTTTAACACAGGTAAATAGAAATGTTCCACCACAGTACACATACTCCATCTTCTCCTTGGGCTGTGACTATGAGTAAATACATTCGTTTAAACAAAAACAGAGAAAAATAGACTTCTGGAATTACACATCACACTACCATAGGTGTATCTGTACTAATAACGCTTTCTTCTTTCTATAATAGTTTTGAAATATTTGAAACTTTGAAATACTGAAGTATAAAGACAGTACATGTTCAGTTCCTAAAGAAATGTTGAAAATGTAGTGTTTTTATATAACTGCAATTCAAGACTAAATATGTTTTTAAAGCTACATACAAGAAATTAATTGTTAAAATACTATACAAGAATGGGAAACAGAAGTAAAATAAATAATGATTTTAGCATGAAAAAACTAAGACAACACATAACATTTTTGTCAGTAAGGGGCAAGGTAAATAACACTGCTGAAGGCATATGCAGGGGGAAAAAGGTATTAATCAGGTCCAAGGGAGTTGTTTATGAAGCGAGATCTAAGTAAAGCATATCTTAATAACAGAAGAATATTTGATATAGGAAAGGTTCCTGTGAAATTATTGGAGCTTATGGTGGAAAATAAAAGGGAAGACAATAAACATCAGTGAACCTTGGAAGAATAAAGACATTATGGGTTAGATTTTTTTACTCTTCACTGTTCTCCAAAGTTTGCTATTTCACAAATTCCATTAAATAAGTTCGTATAGAGCATCATATCCATCCTTCTGTATGAAGATAAAGAATTTGTTTAAAAAAAAAATAAACACTAAAATAATACATTAGGTTACTAAAGGAAAAAGAATGACATGTTTTGAAGTTTTGATGTTTTAATGTTCTAAAATGAAAAAAAAATAAGTGCTGGTTTTTGTTTCCTATCTTCCTGTAATACATTTAAAATTTAAAATACTGATCTTTTTCTTCATAGCTAAAAAAATTATCGGAATTATTAGACACCTTATAAGTCTATCATTCATTTTTCTATAGTGACTCAGGTACATTTGAAAAGAAAACTAATGGCTTTATGGCTTTTTTGACAGCTTCAAAGCTAAAATCACATTGAATTTTCCTAAGTTTCCATAAATCATAGAATTGAACATGCAAGGGGTCACTATAGCTTTACTCAAATAACTTCGTTATTTGTGAAATGTTAGACTAAGCTAAACAACAATCCTTTCTGCAAGAGGCAAACAAGTAAATCCATATAAGTTTACTTCTTTCTCTGTTTCCATGTTAAATAAGGGTAGGGCGAGTTTTAGTCTTCCAATAGCTACTGTAAAACAGAAAAACAGATTAGATATCTAACCTTGCTAAGTCTAAAATTCAAGGTTATTGAATTATAATGTCTAGAATAAAATATTATGTTATTTTAATTTAGCAGATATTAGATTCCTCTGCATTACTCAGACATAAATTGAAACTGTTTGACATGCACTCACAATTATTTCTATTGATGCTTTTCCATAGGTTATTATTGTAGACAAATCATATACCTACAAGGATCCATATATTGATGTCAAATATAAAACTTTATGCAGCTCCTGAAACTATAGCTGAACCTGCTGACTACACTAAGAAAACCCTGCTAAGTTTTTTGGCAATATTTCTATCAGAAGCCCCCACAACTATAAAATATTTAATACAAGTGAAAATATGCTCCAGTCACATCATGAATTATAACTCTGACTCAAACTGCAAAGTCATTTTATAAAGTATGCTTAGTAAAGTAGAAGTCAATTCACCTAAATATTAAATAAATAAAAAACCTCCCATCTCTTTGAACAATACTCTTGATGAAAAATTGCGGATAAACATTTCAAGTGACCAAAATTTGGTATGGAAGACAGTTTCCTGTTCTACTTTATCTTCCCTTCTCTGGTTACATAAATCAAGTTTAATGGTGTTTGTCCAGAACTGTAGTCTTATCCAGTTTGTGCTGCATCACAAATGTGTGTATTTACTCAGTATTAAATTACATTTTTCTTTGTTACTCCCTTAAATAGTTTAAGTTCTCAAGATTTCATTCTGAGGTTTAATTTTGCCATAGTATCTATTATTCAGTTGACTGTGTCCAGGAAAATGTAGTTGTCATCAGCAGAGAAGATTGCACACTCCTAACAATAACAAAGTAAGATAAATCACAGTGAAAACTCATGGATAAAAAATAAGTTCTACAGAAGGTGAGAGTGAAGTTTGTACCAGCTTATGTTTTGGGGTGGGGTTTTTTTGTTATAATTTGTTAGGATTTTTTGAGCCTTTTATGTTTGGTAGAGAATAGCAGGCAAGAGCTGCAGCATAGAAACTTTTAAATTTAATGAAAGAATAGTGGCTGGAGGTAGAGGTTTCAGATGTGTGGCCTAAAGGTCACTAGGGATGGGTAAAATAGGAAGGAAGCAGTACTTCACAGAGGGACTTCTAACATGTTTGATTCTTGATTGTCCCTGCTCCAGACTTAGCAGCTAAACACTTTCATTTGGTAAGTAAAAATCAAACTTTTTTTCTGGTAGCTTCATTGTCAGGGCAGAGAAGTTAAGCATGTTTTTTGAGCTACTTAAAATGATCTGGAAAAAGTCAAAAGGATCCATCACACTGATATTATAAAATATTTTTAACAGAAAAAACATTCACAGAATCATCATGGTTGGAAAGGACCTCTAGGATCACCGCGTCCAACAATAAACACCCCAAAAAAACCCAAACCACCATGCCCACTAGAGCATGTCCTGAAGTACCACATCTTTCACATACTGCTTTATTCATATAACTACATTTTTTCTTTCCCTTTATATTTTCCCTTTCCCATATCCCTATATGCAGACTTGATCCTAATACTGAATTGTTACTATTCCACCTACAAACTGCATCAACTTCTTCTCTATAATTACATTATTCCCTATATTTTAGGGTTTTTTTCCCTGATCTTATCTCCCCTTTGTAGTCATTCAGTCATCTCCAGTCCTGCTTAGATGAGTACAGCTTTATACCCCACAGAGTGGCTTTCTGTGACACTCTATACTAATGTTGCAATAGCTTTTGGTTGTCTGTCCTGTTCAGACAATTATCAAATTCTCTTTTTCTTCCTTTATTCCATGGGTTTGATTTTCTGTCTTCCTTTACTTCCAAGATCCTCTCTTATGCTTTCCTTTATCCATTTCTGACACAAGACTCTGGTTTACTTTACCTAGATGGACTTGTTATTTTTAAAAATCACTGTGCAGACATCTTTTTCACCCTTTCCTTGTTCTTCAGATCTCTATCTAGTGTGTTTAGGATAATTCTTTTTTTTAATCTTCTTACTTTTCACATGTTCTTTATAATTCACTTTAAGAACCTGTCATTGGTTATTAAAAACTGAAGCATTTTAATGTTTGCTTTATTATTTCCCACTATGGCATATGATTCTGAACATTAATATAAGTCACTAGGTATTTATTTTCCCTGATATTTTTTTCCTCTACTTATTATAGAAGTGCTACAATGATGTGCTTTTAAGCGTGTTTTGGAGGTGACCATGTAGGCATTAAGATATTTAGCTAAAGACTAGAAGAGAAACACTCAGGTTTTATAATATTTCCCACTGTTGAATAGGGTTACAGGGTGCTAGGTCCTTTTCCACCCAGATTCCTTTTGTTTCTCATTCATTTTTGGCTTTCTTTTAGGTGACTAGTCTGAGAAAGTAAAAGTAAAGAGAAACCACATTACACTGCCAAATTCCCCAGTCTGTGAATGGTTGAAAGTTAGAAGAATAAATATCAAAAATGTCAGGTTTGTTTACTTCATTGCTCTAGTTGTTCCTGGATATCTGCTTGTGTTCACCGTAGGACACAGAAAACTGGAGTAGAAGTAACTTTGATCTAACTTGGCATAGTTTCTTTCATGCTCATGTATTCTCTGTCTCACATACTCCAGGAAAAAGTTCCAGGAAAGAGAACAATGTCTTTTCTATTTGCCTTCTCAAACAAAAACAGTGTGTGAAGCTTCTTACAGTTCAAAGCTGAATAGGCAGAACTATGAGTCATAACATAGAATCTAGAAATAGGCTGATTTTGCAAACACTAAGAGATATAAGGACTTGTCAATATAAAAACATTATAGTTCTAAAAATAAAGTTAAAGCAAAGAAACTGCATCTATCATTGTCACTTTCAGATCCATGTCATTTTCCAGTACAGAAATCTGTGTAACTGCTGTATTTATATAACTGTATCCAAGGGTGTAATCAATATACCAGCATCAAACCATTTCCCAGTTCACATTCATATAGCCAGCAGCAGAGAAGATTTGAAGACCTAAATGATATTTAAATGCAAAGAGGAAAAATAACCATTTAAAATAAAAAAAAAAAACAACAAACATTTTATTGAAAGTAGCCTTGCATTCCATATATGCACTCTGACCAAGTTCTGAATCAGATCCACCCTATCATTGTTCTTTAATTTACTTTAGACTCCTGTAAATAATTCAATTTTTTTAAATTAAAAATTACTGAAGTCTTCATCAGAAAGTGGCTCAAGGAAAACAGTATTAAGTAGGTACCCAGCATTACATCTTTCTAAAGAAATCTGAGGGATTCTAAGTGTCCCCAAATGGTAAGGTTCTCAAACAAGCAAATAAAATAGGTTAACAAAAATGCTTTTATTCTTTGGGACATAGCAAAATGAACATCTGTTACCTTTTTGCTAATATGCTATGTAACAGTTCCAGTTTTCTGTAATTTATTTGCAAGCAATATATGATGTCGTTGGGTAGTTTTGGTCAGGCTGACCTCAGGTCTGGTACTGCGCCTTTGCTTTTCACAGCTGGTTTTTTTTCATAGTGAGATGTGCTGTTAATGTCCTACTCTGCGAAGAGAATTGTATCAGGCTATGAACATCGAAGTAAAGATGAAAAACTCTAAAATGGAAAAAATGGAAAATTTTCAAAATGGAAAAACTCTATATCCTTCCCCAGACTGTTTTTGTGAAGTATTCTGGGCAAATGAAGGAAAACAGACTGGAAACAGAAAGAGCTTGTCAACGAAAAATGCAGGTTATGTTACAAAGAAGGTTAGAGACCCTTTCTGGATTATATTCTGCAGCACAGTGACCCTTTCCAGACTGTCCACCAAAGCAGAAGCTGAACTCCCTAATTCTGGAATTAGACAACTCATGATTGAGAGTACACAAAAAGAGTGTAAGGCTAAAAGCCATTAGAATACACTACCAATTTTATTTAACTGAACTTTACAAGAATGCCTAGAATAGGAATATAGGAAGCAGTTAAGTGGAGGTCCATATTCCACATTCTCTCCCTGATGGGGGACTGGAGTAGGTGCTTTAAAAAGAAGTGAAATTTTCAAAACCTTTCCACTGGTAATCTCTCAACAGTTTTCTGAAATCTTCAGATTGTTTTCCTCAGACAAGGTTATGTCTTTGGATTTAATGATCTTGCGAAACGTTTTTTAACTCAGTCAAATATTTTTCAACCTATTCACATTTCTATGTTTAGAGCATCCCGTGGAAATTAATTCCATAGGATTTTTTCTTTTCTCCATCAAAACATACATAATCTTGTTACTCTAATCAGAGACATCAAGTAATTTCATCTGAGGTTCTCTGGGTCATTTATTGTGATTAAGACTGAAGAAAAATCATTTTTTCTGGGTCACTCATACGGCAAACCCAGCTTCTGTTTTATCTTCCAAATGGTATGAGAAGAAGCTGCTCACTCTCCATATGGTGTCCCTCTCAGTCAGACTCTATGCTTCAGATCATAGATAGAGAGAGGAAGTAAATGGCTGCTAGGCCAAATCACTGAGCAATAAAAAAGATCCATCTATGCAAACAGAGGTTTACCACTACCTCAGTAACTAGAACCAGCTGCAAAAAAATACAAAACCCAAAAACACAGTCGCAAGTTAAAAAAAAAAAACAAAACAAAACAAAAAAACAAGCAATCAACAAAAAACGCTGTTAAATTTTTTTTTAAAAAAATAAACAATCAAAGAAACCAAACAAAAAACAAACAAACAAAAAAACCAACATCAAATTCCTGAACTAGTTTGGAGAAATTCCTCTATGCCCTTTAGCAAACTCCTTACCCTGAAACTTCTTTATTAGGGACCTTTTTCCTCTTGAGTTGTTAATTCATGGACACAGAATTGTCTCACTCACAGCTCTGTAGTCCCACCCTGTTGTGACTTTGACAGTGGCTCTGTTATCCAACCCCATGCAGGAGGGCGAACTGGGGAAAAAAGGGAGACCCTTGTGTTGAAATGAAAACAGATTTAATAGAATAATAATAATGAACTAATATTAACCCCAGTGATAATATAACAGAGATCTTATAATGGCCTTCCATTATGTGAAGTGCTCCTACAAGAAAGCTGGGGAGGAGCTATAAACAAGGGTGTGCAGTGATAGGCAAGGACTAATGGATGTAAAGTGGAAGAGGGTAGATTTAGGTTAGACATCAGGAAAAAATTACTGTGAAGATGGTGAGACACTGCAACAAGTTGCCCAGTGAGGTTGTGGGTGCCCCTTCCTTGGAAGTGTTCAAAGCCAGCCAAAGGTTGGTGGGGCTTTCAGCAACCTGGTCTAGTGGTGGGAGGTGTCGCTGCCCAGGCATGGGGTTTAGGACTAGATGATCCTTTAGGTCCCTTCCAAAACAAACCACGCTATAATATAAAATATAAGGTTATATTCAGCCCCCGATAGTAGTTGTAACCTGTGTATGCTTCTAGCAGTGAAGATTGAATGCCCAACACTGTCAGCATGATATCAAGAAGAAGAATTCTATGAACCATACTCTTGAGAGACTGCAGAGTCCAGTTCTGTGAGATCAAAAGAGATATCATCCTCTCTTAAAAAATTATAGAGTGGTTTGAGTTGGAAGGCCCCATCTAACATCTTTGAACACTTCCAGGGAGGAGGCAGCCACATCTTCCTTGGGCAACCTGTCCCAACATCTAACCATTCTCACAGGAAAAAATTTCTTCCTAATCTCTAACCTAAATCTCCTGTCTTCAAGTTTGAAATAATTTCCCTTTGTCCTATACATCCATGTAAAAAGCCGTATTCCAGGTTTCTATAGGCCCCTTTCAGATGCTGGAAAGTCACTTATAACGTGACCTCAGAGAGTCTGCTTCTCTAGGCTGAACAACCCCAACTTCTTTAGCCTGTCTTTATAGGAGATGTGCTCCAGTTCTTTAATTCTAAAAATATTTTTTCTGGTCAAAGAAACTATGTTCCATCAAAACAAGGACACAGTCTCAGAGCCAACTGATATTTCTGTATAAAAGAAATAATTTTCAGGAAAAAAAAAAAGGCTTAATGCAAAATTCTACTTGGCTAACAAAAGAATGAATAAATTCTTGGTGCCTGGGCAGTAATTTCACCTCTATCTATTCAGCACTCTGCTAATCATTGTGACAGAGTGAACAAAGAGAATCACTAAAAACTGAAAAACAGGTTTCATATACCTTAAAGGTATCAAGATTATTTGTACACTAAACATTTTAATCTTACTGCAAATGAAACTCAACAAAGGAACTAGGAAGAATGGAGGTATTTTGACCTTGAGTACAAACTAGCGAAACAGATTATCTTGAAACTGCTGAAAGCATTACTTATCTTAGACTTTGGAGATCTTACTCCTAGGGAGCTTGAGAAGAGTACAGACACAGTCTCTCTATTCCTTGATGTATCCAATCACTTTTTATTTCACAATTCATTATCAAGAAACATTAAATTCAGTAAGAATGAGACTAATTTTCCATGAAAGCTTGTTTACACCTCTTATTCCCAAACTTGTATAAGAGCAAGATAAATCAAATGAAGAATTACGTGCATGGTTTTGTACACACTGTATATATTCGCTGGATAGTTCAAGAAAAATTGAAATACAAAGAAACACTTTCATACAAAAAAAGTAACTGGAAGACTCCACTGTTCTGTTAGAAACTGGTACTATCAGATAGCTTCACTGGTTGAATAGATAGGGGTAAATGTCAACAGTCGAGGGGGAAAAACAAGAAAAACCCAAAAACCCCCAAAACATTTCAGTAAGTAATCACATTCATTTTAATAAGAATACTCAAGGACATGAGTACTACAGAGGAAATTTGGAATAGAACATCAGCTGTTAAATACAAATCAAATGTAAGCAAACACCACAAAAAAAACCTAAATAAGTTTTGTTTATTTAGGTTGTTACCTAAGTTGTTACAGACTCAATAAGCATTCCTCATCTGAATACAATTTCAAAGACCTCTCTTCTATCAACACAAGAAAGAATTTTAAAAGATTTTTTTCATTTGGATGCCCTGTAGTAGCTTGTATAACATTTATATGTTATATAGAAGAAAGGAAAGATAGGAAGTAATGCAGCGGCAGCTGGTGAATGGGACTTTCCTTTATCTCACAATATGCTGGAATAAGGAGAGTGTAGATTTGGGGTTGGATTCTGTACACAAGCAAGAGATAACATCCAGTGTACAAATGCAGCATCAGAAGTGGGCATTCAAATCACTGTAACCTCTGGCACCTCTTCAAAAGCACATAGCACATGCTGTAGACAAACAGCTGCGCAACTTCTCTCTGTGCTAAGATTAGTCATCTCAGTCAATAATGCAAATATAACACATCATGCAGAGTGTTGCCATGGGGAAGTGGAAACATTACAGGGTTAAGCACCTTCTCTTCCAAGAGGGCTTAAGTTAAAATGCTGGGTTTGACAACAATTTTCTGTAGGACTTCAGGCAATTCAGTTATTTTCTCTGCTCTGACTGTAATATCTGTGAAAGAAGAGAGAATACTGACTCACCTACCTCAAAGACAAACTAAAGATTAATTAGTTTGTTCTTGTATAGAGCTTTGAAAATGTCAAGGCTATATAACTATTGCTCAATAAATGGCAGAGAGTCATACTGGACAAGTACAGAGAAGGACTGCAAGAGGTTTACCTTTGTATCCAAGCCATTATCTTTAACAGTATCCAGAAAACATTTCCCATAGTAAATATAGGTAGTTAGAAGAAAAGTACAGAGCTGTTTCTCAGAAGTATTTCTTCAGTAAATATAAAAGGAAATTACAGAACAAGCATAAACTAACATTTCTAACCTTTTAGATTGAATAGGGAAATATGTTACTGCTCTATCTCATTTGATTTGTCTTTTATTGAAGTAATATCCTAATGCTCCGATATAATACATACAGAAGGGACCTGCCCATCTGAATGGAAAAAAAAAAGGCATTCTGAAGGCTAGGTACAAAGGGCTGAATGTAGCTATTCTGTTTCCATTCTGCTTCTTTATACAATGCTGAACATCACCACTATAAGCCCAAAATTTGTCAGAGAAGACTGGAGAACCAAAATCCCATGAAGACAGTTTGAATATGTGATGAATTTTCCAGAGGAGAGAGATTACTCAGTATTAGTGTCAGAAGATTCATCTCTCCACCTCTCTGCCATCCCAAGTAGTGCACAGAATGCCCTAAGCTTCCTTATTCTCTCTTAAGTTTCCCATTCAGTTGGCCACACCACCAGCAGTCATATATTTTTCACTTCCTACTGTCCATTTTTACAGTTATCAGATGATTTAAATTTGCTGGAACAGACTCACAAGTCATTTTAAAGCACTTTTTCCTGTCATCACCAATTCATAGAATCATAGAATCTGCTGAGCTGGAAGGGACCCATCAGGATCATCAAGTCCAGCTCCTGTCCCTGTGCAGGGCACTCCCAGGATCACACTATGTGCCTGAGAGTGTGATCCAAATGTTTCTTGAACACAGGCAGGCTTGGTGTTGTGACCACTTCCCTGGGGAAATTGACCAGTTCGTAATATTCTGTTACTTAGAAATACAAAAAGTCATTCTACCAGGGCTCTCAAATAATTTCATCCTTCTCCAGTAGGATGATACAAACCAGATGAAGACAAATGGAGCTTACTTTTAAAGTGTTTATCTGTTTTTAAAATATAAGGTATTTTGTCCAAGACTAAACCTTATTATACAAAGTTACAATGCTACAGAGACATTTTAAAGAAAAAAGGAAAGGATGAAGCAGGGTTCAGAAACTGAGGATACTCTAAAAATTTACATTTGAACTGTTAGTGGGATTTCAATCGAGGAAGGAAATGAAAGAATTTTGAAATAATACAGAAGTTATTAAAAAAAATGCTTTTACCTTTACAGTTTTTGGTTATGCAGAACTATGACATCTTATCAATAAGATGAATTCTAAGCTGAATTACATAGAAGAGTAACTTCAGAGGGGCACCATCCCTTTGAAATAAGCCAAAGGTTTTGTATGTCAGAGTTAACTGTACATTAACATGTCTCTAAACACAAACAAAGCCGGTCTGTATATTTACAGTGTAAGCAGGGAATTCCACTCAATTCATTATATTCACCCAAGAGAGAACTTACAAGATTGAATATTTAGCAAAAATAAGTTTATCTGCTCTTCATTATAGACCCACATGGCCTTTGCTGATATTCAAGTTCTCTATCCCTAGAAATTTTCAAAGGTAAATCCTCACCAAGAGCAAAAATTACCAACAACAAATCTTGGACTAGCAGGAGAGCTGAGTGATAGTATAACAAAATTGTGCAAGTAGTAACGGCAGAATAGACCACAGAGCATCACACACTCTTACAAATGCACTAGGTTTCACACAGACATCACTCTAAACATTACACCTACTGACACCCTGTGATTATCTTCTCAGTTTTTACTCCTCTTGAGCATCCTGAATATTTGATTTATTTGTACTATTAATTTATCTACCCATCTGTGATATCTTATCTATTCAATTGATTGTTTTTAATTGATCTAGCCATCTGTGATATCTTAGTCATTTAATTGATTGTTTGTATTGATCTAAACATCTTGGAACTATGTTGCCACCTAGCTGGATCAAAAGTCACTGACTTCTGTCATTTATGCCCCTAAATTCTTTGTATACATGTACTGTATCCTGTCTTCTGAGAGAGAAGTGGCAGGGGTGGGAAACAGGCACCTGAAGCCTCATCTTGCTTTGACCCAGTGAGGTCAGGTTCTGGCTGGCACAGGCCCTACTGATTGCAGTGTCACTTTTTCTAGCTAGCTGGGCATCAGGGCACAGATTTTCTTCCTGGAATACAGGCTTTTTTCAAAGAAAATATGAAAACCAAAATAAAACTAAAAGAAAAGAATTATGCATAGCAACAAGATTTACAGCGTGCCAGCAGGGCTGTAAAGCTTTTGGTTATTCAGAAAGCTTTTGTTTATCAGTGAAAGTGAATTTCGTATCAGAAAATCTTTGTCAAGGACGCTTCGGCCCGGCAGTCAAGCACTACTGATGAGCAGTGTCATTACTGATTTTTAGCTGTCACACAACAGAGGCACATCTACCAACAGGGAGTGTGATAATGGTATTCTGAATCATGAATGGCATAAAAGATATTCTTTTCACTTAATAAGCCTTTGGGAAAAGAATTAAAAGCATAGGACATTATACTTGATATACCAAATTTAAAAGTGTAATTTTATGTAAAATTATGTAAAATATATGTAAAGTATATGAGAATCTTATCCTGGATGGGACACTTAGATATAATCTATAAAAAGCATCATCTCTGGTGAAGGCAGACAAGGAATTTGTAAACTTAAAAAAGGGTTTGATGTTTTCCTTTAATAAGAAAGTATTTGATGTACTTTACACAGTACCCTGGAAATCTCATCTTACTTCCCAATAAGAGTAATTCTTAATCCAGCAGTTAGTAAAGTAAAAGAGATAAAGAAGAGAAGAGATTATGTATGAGCAAACTTTCACCTGCTATGCTTAGGGCTCAGAGTCTCAAATCAGGAGGACATACAGGCAAACAAACACATCAAGGAGACAAATAAGGAGAAGTTAGAATGGGTTCAAAGAGATTGATTATTCCCAAAAGAAGAAAGGAAGAACACAGGAGGGAAGAGAAAGACATGGGTGCAGACTTAAGGCTAAAGTAAGTCAGTAAAATCAGAGTAGAGATCTCAAAAGAAAGGAGGATTAGAAAGATAAATAGCATAAAATTTACAGTGAGAGTAGCAAAGATAGAGAAGACCAAAAAACACATAAGATTTATTATCTTGCATCTGACTCTTGATTCACAAATTCTGTAACACAACTCTGACACCCACCAGCACCAAAAACACAGTGGAAGGAGGAAAATCAGAAAGGAGAAGAAAAAAAAAAAAAAAAAGTGCTGAGTTTTCTAGATATCAGATGTGTCTGTGAACTGTTATCTCAGGTAAAAGCCTTTTCTGTTTCCACATTTGTCTTTTTCATATGCCATTACTGTCCCAGTCTTACAGGTATCCTGCCTTCCAAAGACTAACCACATGTTTGACAAATAGGTGTCCATTTTTTGTTTGTGTGTCAGTATTTTCTAACCAGCAATCCTGCAACTAAAACATTCTAATCTACTAGTTTCAGAAAATGTTTTTTCCTGTTTTTCTCACTGTATTTCTCTTTTTCTTTGGTTTGATGTATTGTATGTATTTATTTTGACCACACAAATGTTACGCTACAAGTATTCAAAGTGTTACGGATGCTTCTTGAAAGTGCTCTAGCAAGTGTATAATGTAGATATTTAAGACCAGTAGGTAAAGCTAATTAAAATTGAGAGTAAGGTTTAAAAACAAAACAGAACAAAACAATATCTCTATAAAAAATTGGATACTTAATACTACAAAGTTTTCTCTGTAGTGAGATAGAGGAAAGAAGTTACCTAATCAGTGTTTGATATGAGTGACATCATATATTTTTTTTTCCACTAGAGAATCATAAAATTCCACAAAGAAGTGCGAGCTACTTAATATAATTCCCTAGATAAAACTGAGAACTCTCAGGATCTAGATCCCTGGGCTTTCTCTCCTGGATCTGTGCAGTCATAAACTGCATATGCTGTATAATATACGGACTGAAGTATTACTTCATCCTTTCCAATAATAAGCTGTTATAAGTTCTTCCTGTCCTAGCAGCTCTATCCTTCTGTATGGGGACTCCATTTATGTCTTGGCTGTCAAGTTTCATGGGACATTGGTGCAAAGGCATGCAGGATAGACGGTGAATGATTGGAAGACCTGTACAACACTGCTCAAGAAGTTTTACGGGTTTTTCTACAAGCATTAACAAAGCCGGTCAGCTTCTTCACAAGTCTGTTGGAGGTAAATCTCCCTGAAATCACCTGGCTGCCACAGCACCTTTAACATTCCATGTGTTGCTACTTTGAGAGACCTGCTCTTGCCAAAGATGTACTGAGCTGTCGAGCAAGAAACTGCTGCTCAAATGCCTTGAGTGTGTCATCTCATGGTGATTCAAGACCCATCTGCACATCCAGGCTTGGCCATAATGGACCTTTCACCAAGTCTTTCTTGATGGGGAGTATTCAAGGATACCATCCTGTGCACCGCCACTACCAACAAAGTGACCATTATGTGACCACAGTGACCATTCGGGCCCAGAGAGTGGTGCTGAACGGTGCTGATCCAGTTGGCGGCCGGTCACCAGTGGTGTCCCCCAGGGATCAGTGCTGGGCCCAGTTCTGTTTAATAGCTTCATTGATGATTTAGATGACGGGACTAAGTCCATCATCAGCAAATTTGCAGATGACACTAAGCTGGGAGGGGGCTATGGATCAGTGGGAAGGCAGGAGGGCTCTGCAGAGGGACCTGGACAGACTGGAGAGTTGGGCTGATTCCAATGGGATGAGGTTCAACACGGCCAAGTGCCGGGTCCTGCACTTTGGCCACAACAACCCCATGGGGAGCTCCAGGCTGGGCACAGAGTGGCTGAGAGCAGCCAGGCAGAGAGGGACCTGGGAGTCTGGATTGACAGGAAGCTGAACAGGAGCCAGCAGTGTGCCCAGGTGGCCAAGAAGGCCAATGGCATCCTGGCCTGGATCAGGAACAGCGTGGCCAGCAGGTCCAAGGAAGTGATTCTGCCCCTGTACTCAGCCCTGGTGAGGCCACAGCTCGAGTCCTGTGTCCAGTTCTGGGCCCCTCAGTTCAGGAAGGAAATTGAGGTCCTGGAGCAGGTCCAAAGGAGGGCAAGCAGGCTGGTGAAGGGACTCCAGCACAAGTCCTGTGAGGAGAGGCTGAGGGAGCTGGGGGTGTTCAGCCTGGAGAAGAGGAGGCTCAGGGGAGACCTCATCGCTCTCTACAACTCCCTGAAAGGAGGCTGGAGCCAGGGGGGGGTTGGGCTCTTTTCCCAGGCAGCTGTCAGCAAGACAAGAGGGCATGGACTCAAGTTGTGTCAGGGGAGGTTTAGGTTGGATATTAGAAAGAATTTCTTCACAGAGAGAGTGATCAGACATTGGAATGGGCTGCCCAGGGAAGTAGTGGATTCTCCGTCCCTGGAGATATTTAAAAAGAGACTGGATGTGGCACTCAGTCCATGGTCTGGTAACCGCAACAGTAGTGGGTCAAGGGTTGGACTTGATGATCTCAGAGGTCCCTTCCAACCCAGCCAATTCTATGATTCTCTGATTCTATTATTATGACCAAGAGTGTCGGCCTGACTTGCCTTATTGAAAGGGAAAGGATTTCACAAGCTATCATGTATTTTCCTAATGACTGGAAATATACACTACATCCAGATTCACACCATGACATGCTAAGCAGGCAGATGAGACAGCCCTTTTCCTCTAGCAGACCCAGAACCTTGTCTTAAGGTTTCCTGGGCTCAGGCATGATGTAAATTTGATGGTTCTGAGTTGGGATGCCAATAGAAGCTCATACTCACATTCAGCATGCAAGAGTTTATTATAGCCACTGGTGCTGACAGCTCACTGGTGATGTAACACCTGATACACAGCAGTCCCGCATGTGTCTCCTGCCAATGTAAAATACATTTTCCTCTCTTAATGATTTATTAATAAATAATACTAATGCCTCTATCCTGGAAATGATAACAGAAAAAAAATGCAACCAAACTTATAAATATTTATTTTTGTCTTCTGTCTTTCTCATTTGTATCACTTTTCCTCAGACAAAATCAAAATAATTGAAACATAGCCATTTGTTTACCACTATTTCACACAGATTTAGCCACTCTGTTTTTCCAACCGCAAGCTGTCCTCTGTCTCTCAAGTTTTAGATTTAATCTCCATTTTAAATACTATGAACTTTTATTTGTTGGTGAATCAGAGCTTATTACTTAATTACAAATAGGTGGGCTAATGACTAACAGAGAAAAACACTTTAAGAGCAGGGAATATGTTCAACATAGTCACATCACTATCAGCCTAGCAATATTTAGTCTGTGTCATAGAATAAGTTATGTCTGAAGGAAAGCTTTTGAGGAGGTCAGTACGTCCAGCAATTGAGAGGTCAAGGTTTGCAGAAAAGAATGAACTTGGAGACAAACAGCAAAGTAAGCTGTTCTGTAGAACATCCCTCTGAATTCTTCCTGTTGTCTTCCGGGACAATTTATCAGACTCACATAAACTTCATCTGTTTTCCCTCAGTGAAATCACATTTAGTGAGAATTAAATCCTCAACAAAGCTTTAAATTGTCTTTGTTAGAAATAAAATTGTGATTCTATCCTTCATTTTTGTTCAGCAGATCTACCTGCTGAGTGAAAATCTGTCTCCCAAAAGTAATATTTTTAATTTTATGTGATCAGTCAAATTTCTTGAGGAGGCTTATGTTTCCATAAATAAATAAAATTATTTATTTAAATGTTTTTGAGAAAAGAAAAGCTAAACTTGGCTTTTCATATATATATATATATATATATTTGTGTATGTGTATATATATATATATATACTTTTATAACATGCCAGTTTCCAAAGATATTGCTAAGAAAATTAACGTCAGCTCAGAGATTAATGTTACATAAATTTAAAAATAAACTCAATATTTTTTAAAAGTTCCTCTGTAAAGGCGTATGATTTAAATTCACTGGCTACCTCAAGCAGGAATTGGATTTCTATTTTCTTTTACTTTACTCCCACTTATTCCATAATGTACATATCAGAGGCAGGTCTGCTATATATCTTCATCCTTTTTTTCTCCTTCTCTGCCTGTGTTGTCACTTAGGCTGTCAAGCTCTTAAAGCCACATCCTTTATTAGTCTGTATTTCAGATAATACAATTTTTTTTCTTTTTCCTTCCCCTTAGGATTTATAAGACAAAAGCGGGAGTGAATATTACTTTATAGAAGGGAAATCATTTACCTCTGAAGCCACAGAGTGGAAATGTTACAGTGGAAGCCTTGGACTGATTAGATTGTTTCAAAGCTTATATGTGACTTTGATTGATTGAATTTGCCCATGGCACTCCTAGTGGTAATGATACTGAGATTATTTAAGCAGCAAGTGGCTTAAGGGTAGACTGAGCCTGTTAACTTTGAGTTTCCTAGCTTTCAACATCTTGCACTTTCCACAGTTTGTATTTAAGAATATCCATTGTGTGGCATTTACTGCAGCTGGCGTTTGCTTACTTTTCATGTTTGAATTTTGCTCTATACTCCTGTGGGAACATGTGCGTGCTGTTTCCATGTTGGACATGGGAGGCCATTTCCATGTTGTCACAGGCATGCCAAGGCACTAAAATGATACTGGGCACACTTCGGAGTAGACAAACCTCTGTGCCTTCCCTACCCAGAGGAAATTATCAGGCAGCAGCCAGCCACAGGTACTTGTGGGGAAAGTGGATAAGGAGAAAACTCGCATTCTCTGGATCAGCTGTTGAACAGTGTAGGGGACTTGTCACAGCTTTACAATATGGTGTCTTGTCATTTTGCAATGTCACACATGTCATCCTCAGAAGCAGAGTGTTTTCCCTCTTCAGACAGCACCTCTTGCACTTCCATATGGCATGATCTTTGTTCCTTCTGGGGAATGTAACAGGTGGACAGAAGAGGAAGAACCTGTTTCTTATTTTCCTTTTGGGTGAACTCCCCCATAGCACAGTGTATTTGCTTTGGTCTTCTGCTGCATTCTCTTTTTTTGCCTGTAAGCTCTTACCTCCTTAGTCATCCCAGTTTCCTCACATTGTTAAGAGACTGTAACCTTTTACTTTTGTCATACTAGACTGGTTTTATTCCTATTTGTAACTCTCTTTTTAGAACTGTCTTTACTTGCAGCCCACACATAGACATCTCGTCTCTTGTATTCAACATGGTACAAATAATATTTTCCTGTCAGACTTCCAATTCAAATTTATTTTTTAGCTTTAAAAAAAAATAAAAAACACAGAAAAACCCCCTCTATATAGATATCTTTTTAATTATTATTTTAAAAATAAAAAGGACAAATTATAAGTATGCCTGACAACTACATTGTGATTTGGACTAAGGACAGCTGATGAGGTTTTTTGTTTTGTTTTGTTTTGTTTTTGTTACTAAAGAATATAAGAAATGTAAATAAGTAGATTTTTGAGTCCCTAAGAAAAAATAATTGCTTTTAAGCAGGAATTTCACACTTGCTTTTTGTACCCCATGTCTTTAAAACACTCATGACACACTTCAGGTTTCTAGGGATGTCTTTTAGAGTCTTCTGCTCTTTTTGGTTGTGCTTGCAACTCCCCTACAAATGAGATGCTAGTTTTTTTTTGGGGGGGGGTGTTTTGTTTTGTATTTTATCAAGCATTAAAACATTTTATGGCTATTTAACTGGATAGAAGGTATGTTATCACACTACAAGGAAATATGAAGGCCAAAGCAATTTGAAATCAGATGCTACAGAGACAAGTTGATTAAGGGCCATGGGACCTGAACTGCAGGAAGAATATAGTTTTAAACTATTAGAGCTTGGTAAGGAATTTGGCTTACTTTCATTTTCCTAAATTTAAATTTAATTTTACACTACTGGCTCAGCAGCTCTCTGTCTATAATTTATATGCTCAAAACAAAGATTAGATTGCTAAGAAGGATACACTGGATTTTAGATTACTCTTTGAAATAAATAATAAAAAAAATTAAAATCATATTGAAATGTGTCTTGGAAGTATGGAAAAAAACCTGGATTATTTAAAATTAAATTCACCCAAACACTTAATTTCCAAATTTGGAAGTTTCTGTGTGTTAAACTTTGATGTTTCAATATTTTAGCAATAAAGCATTTTCCATGGGGGGTTTCATGAGAGATGTTTGTCACTTACCTGTTTTGTAGGATATGTTTAGCAGATACAATTCCAAAATTATAATTCTTTATTTTATATCAACAGCAGCTGATTGTATGTCACTAGTTTTAAGTATAGATGCAAAAATTTTCTTGATTTCAGGGTTGGTGATACAAAATCAGGAGTATTCTTAACTTCAAAGTGGAATGTCAAGAATATTTTATGAGAGTTCTCAGCTCCTCCAGAGCCATCCTTTTCATTTGCATGTTATTAAGTACAGTCTTTGTAGATCAGCATCACAAGGAGAGTTTTTTATAGGGCTAACTAAAAATAATTTCTAAAATTAAGGAAGTAGCAACAATGTCCACTGCTTTCCATGAAAGAAATACTAGGTATCATTTGTGAGCTGAGTTTTAGAGGATGTGAAAAAGCAGAAACAATCATACACAGAAGACACAGCAGAGTTAACACCATAAATTCTAATATCTCCTTCATCACAACCATAACCTAGTAATTAAAGGTATAAGAAAAACTTAAAATTATATTACACAATGTATGTTAAAGTCTGAAAACCGTTGCGGAGAATACCTTTGTTACCAGGTTAAAGTGTCCTTGTAGTCTATAAAACATGTGTTCCTTCTGTGTGTCTTTTAAGATGCCTCTGAATCTACAGCTTCAGATGCATTCATAGATCTACATGACTGGCTGGCAAAACACCTGCAGAATGCCTTGAATTTATCTCCCAAACCATCGGGCCTGTTATTTTAATGTGAAATGGCTCCCAGGTTGCAGATGTGTACACCAGGTTTAATCCACAAGTTTTGAAGTCTTCTGAGAAAAAACAAAAACTGAAAATTTGAAAGGACAAGTCAAATCTGGAACAGCTGCAGGGGCATCAAAATTGCACTTCTGCTTCAGGTAATTGCTTTTCTGCACATCAGAAGCACTTGAATAATAATGTTTCAAGTAAACATGAACTTCATGGCTGTAATTCCCAACTACTTGTTTTCAAATTGGCACATTTCTGTACAAAACACTTTTATTAAAATAGTAACAGTTTTCTTATTTTAAATTGCATTTGAAAGAATCTTGTATTTTTGCTGCTGTTTAAAACATCATTTTACTGCTAATAATATCACAATAATATTGTCAGCTAGGTCTGATAGCCAGACCTCTTGCATAGCAGATGTTCTGCTTGATTATGTAAAATTAGTTTTCTTGCCAATAGGAACTACATAAAAGATTCTAGAATGATTTTACTATCAATTAGAAGTGATGAAACATCTGGTTTCTTGCATCAAGTGGATATTTTTTTTAAGTAGAATTTTGATTTTTTTAAGAACTGAAGGATAAAATTTGTAATTTAACATTTCAGATAACAGTACATGGGTATTCTGTCCAAGTAAATGATAGATGATAGGTGTTACATCTTTAAAGAAATAAACAAAATAAAACAAGCAAAACAAACAAAACAAACATAAAAAAAAAAAAAAAAACAAATTAAAAAACCAAACCAAATAGAAAAAATATGCAAGTACTTTGTAAAATAAATCATTCAAAGTAAGCCACTTTAAGTTTAGTGCAAAGAGAAGATAAACTGCACAGCACTGCCATATTCACATTACTGGAGTACTTGAAAAAATAGAGACCAAATTATGCATATGAGCAAACATTTCAAATATAGAAAGTCATTACGTGTTTTGAGTGACACCATTCGCTATTTCAGAATACAACCAGGAAGAATTTTACTACAATATTGACAAATAAATCTTTTTTGCATGTAGATTTCCTAATAGTTTTCTTATGGTAGAAATCTAAGCAAATTGCGAATTATTCTGAAAAATAATTATTCTTGTATGTGTGTGTGTGTGATAAAAGCAGTAATTACAGAAGTATCATTATCTTCCAGTAACTGTGAAATGGATGCTGGATAATTTAGGAAGCTATTTTGGTTTTATTTTCACTCTGGAGATGCTTCTAATCTTTGCCTCTTAGCTATCTACTCTGCACCTGGTGAAATTGATAAGAATTACTGTTGAGCAGGCAGATAAATACATGCTGTATGAAAACAGAGTAAAAGCACATCAGAATTTCAAAGATGTTTGCTTCATATGTACATTTAAAAGTAAAATATGCCCTTAGGTTAGATTCCAAAAAAATGTTTTATGTCCACAAGAACAGGGCTTTTTTCTGCAAAATTAGGTAAAATGAGAATACCAAAAAATTAACTGAATCAGAATTTAGAGCATAAGATTTGTTATGAATTGGGAAAACATCTATAAATCCTCTGTCATGGTAGTTGCCTTAGAGAAAATAAAGGATATAAACATAGATAAGAACAATAGTCATGGCAGAAAAAACGTTAAAAACTTTGGCACTGTTGAGACTATGTTTTACACTATGAATATTAATTAACATTTTTATGGCTGTGAAACCCACTTATGGTCTTACTTCCTAAAAAAATTTTGGAACTTTTTTAAACTCATCCAGTTCAGTGTCTTATGTGCACGGTACACTGCAAGATAAACCTGATTGTAGCACTCCACTTAGCAAAGCTGTGTATCAAACAGCTGTATTTTAAGATCAGGATTTTGGCTTTCATTTTGTTTTATTCAAGAAATAAGATTTCGTTGTCTTTTGCCCACATTGAATGTTAACATCCTCAAAACTAGAAGCTGGTTTTAGAAGTTTTGTCCCCAAAAATCTAGTTGTCTTAGGAATTCGATTACCCTATAACTCAACGAAAGGCTTTTCCTTCCATTCAGTGCTAATGGAAATGTTTTAACTGATTCCGAAAAAAAAAAAACCCAAAGCAAAACATATGAAACATTAAATGGATGTCTCAGCCACTGTAAATCAAAAATACTTTACAAAATTTTTTAATGTAAAAGTGGTGCAAGCTTCTGCCACTTCAGAAAACGTTTTTCTAACATCTAATTCCAATGTTTTGAAGGAAAAACAAATTAATGAATTTTAAGAAATAAAGCTCAAATAATTCTTTTTTTATTACTTCAAAACCAAACAATTGAGTTTCACACAACCCTTAAAGAAATATTTATTTTATATCTATCTCATATTTTTCCCCTGCATATATTTTAAGACATGTCTGGGAGTCAAATTAACTTGCCTAAAAAATTATCACTATTTTAGATGCCTAGGACATCAACACCTGGGCTCTGGCTTCCTCTACAAATGTACATGTTTTCTCTGTAAGTCTTGTATTGTACCTGTGAGCCCCAAACAAGTGATTCAGGTACTTGGCACAAGCATAGCTATCCAGGTACTTAAGTAGCTCAAGAGCAGCCTCCCAGATTTTGGAATTCATGAAAAGATATCTGAGTTATGCTTCTTATTTCTAGAGCATATTAAATGTGCCGAGGGTCCCTATATTCTCTTTTCTGGGAATAATTCTGAATCTTAACTGTCTTTCTGGGCTTCTCTCTGTCTTTGGACAAGACAGAGGAAAGCAAGGCAGCAAAGGTGTCTGGAATAAGGAATAGTGCATCAGTTGCAAGTTACATCCCCAACTCAAAGTCTCCCTGGGGCAATATATACCAGTCACCAGGATACAAGAAGTAGATGAGGACCTGAAAATGGTGTGTGGCCTCATGCCCAAAAGCTCAACAAGTAGGGTATGCAGCAGTCTGACATTCAATTAATATGTTTACCTACTGAATTTACAAGAAGTTTCTGATTCCCAGTTCTTCTTGGTAGCATTGAAGGGAGATGTGGCACTTGTCAGACCAAAGTCTGGTGCCACACAAAACACAAAAACTGAAAATATGTACCAGAAGTAGATGTGTACTGAGTCTTCCCGATAGTACCTTTGCCAGGTAGGAAACATTATTATACCATGTTTTGGGTTAGAAAGAAAAGTCCACATCTTTTTTTCTTCACCAGGCTTTACTAAAACATGTCTAAAAACATGTTTCTAAAAACTTGGCTATGTCAAGAGTGAGAAATCATTGAGGATGAGTGACTGATAAAACATACATGAGAGCAAATGTCATTGGGAACTGTCATCGTGTGGAGGTAGGAGCACTGAAAAGGTTAGGTGAATGACTCAAGACCTGAAGAAGAGATGAGAGATGAGCTTCAGTCAGTAAAGAGCTTTGCTGACAAAAAAAAAAAAAAAAAAAAAAAAAAAAAAAAAAAAAAAAAAAAAAAAAGAATGTCTGTGCTATATCTGAATCCCATCCTTGACATCCCAGTGAAAACACACACACAAAGATCCATGTTATAAATAGGAAACTCCTACATCTGCAGCAAACAGAGATAAATATTTTTTTATATCTTGATATATACCAAAATGCCCATGTAGAGAAATACAGTTTAGCAGGGGTCAGCCTCATCTCAGTTCTGTACAGAGAGCAGAAAGTATCAACCAAGATTGTCAACATACACAAAGTATAACCATAGTGACTATACAAAGGGCAAGAAGAACCATGGTATGGTCTTTGCCAGTCAATAACATTTTCTTTATCTTTATCTTTCTATTTCATTTTTTTTTTTGTTTTTTTGTTTTTTTCTGACCTGCATCTATTGTGCCTGTCCACTGTACCAGCACCAGTTTAAAATGCCTTTGCCCTTGGATGCTAAGGCAATGAAACAACACTTTGAAGAGGAAATGATGTCAGTGGAACATGTAAGTAACTCGGGATGAGCGCAGATGACTCTCAAAATTGCAGGAACCAAAGGATAAAGAGGAAGAAAGGTCTGAACTCAAAGTACGTGAAAGAACTAATTTTAAGAGACAAGAGGATTATCACACAAAGAGCAGCTGTTGCGGGTGGAAATACTTGGAACTGAAATGGAGGCCTGTTTGTTGAACTTCTAAATAAAATATGAAGTAAGCTCCATACAACTTAAGTTAGGCATTCTTAAAGGCATCACCTTAATTAATCCTGTCAGCAACTAGGAAGGAACTAGGCTCAAAGTACCTTGGCCATGTTCAAAGACGTTTTTTCCACTGAAAAGCACAGATATCTTCTTTGTCTTCCTGTTGCGGGTCATATGTACTAGACAGCCCCAACTTTGTATAGTCCAGTGGCCTTTAATCATCAGGGGAAGGAGGGAGGCAAGAATGAAAGGAGAAAGAGGAAATGAAACCAACACTAAGGAAATTTGTTTCCCTATTCCACAGCAACACATGCTTCATGTGCATTTTTATGGAACAAGATGATTGTTTGGTGTGTTTTGGTGGGTTTCTTCTTCAGAGAGGTGCAAGCCATAAAAAGCACTGAAGTTTAGGGGATCTTATTTAATTCATTGTATAGGACTGCATGAACACCTTGACATTCATTGTGCTTTACAGGAACTATTCCACAGACTGTCTCTCACCTTTTGTGTCATTGTGGTAAATGTTTGGAGACTTTTTCATTTGGTCTTCCCCCTGCAAGCTGGAAATAAACATTTATTTATTTTTGTAAAGAGTCATTCAATTGTGAAGTTCACTAAGAAGCATTTCTAAGAAATTGCAAATCAAAAGTTGAGTTATAGTATACATTATATAATCTAATAATCATACTCTTTAGGGGCTGTATATACATGCTCTACTACCTGTAAAATTAGTTTTAGAAACTTCTAAAATTTCTGCCACACATCAAAAACTCTCAAAAAATATTTACCATAAGATTACTTTCTTTTCTCATATAAACATAATTTGTTTAATGCTATATAACAAACAGAAATTAAATCCCTGCAGCACTCTTTTCCCTTAATATTTTTCATTCTAGGTTACCTTGGGAGGTAAATGTGGCCCAGGGAAATAATTTATATTTAAAAAAAATACATGAAAGAGGAAAAGGACCTCTCTTTTGTCTTGCATTTAGTACATAAATTCTTATTATAATATTAAAATTTTATTACAAATTCTTTCAAGGTTTAATCCTCTGTGGCTTTAAAAAACAAAGATGCTAAATGAATTGCACACAGAGTTTTGAGTGGGTCTTTTTTGTGGGGGGGGGAGGGGGACAGGGTTTGGTAGTTATTATTTGTTGTTATATGGTGGTGTGCTCAATGACCTTAAGCTCATGAAAGCTGATTTTTCATCACCCAGCCACTAATAACATCCCTATATCATTAATTTATCTGTCTGCAATAAAATATCTCTAAATTGGTCGACCAGAAAGCCAAAAAAAGTGTAATTTCAGATGACAATGATATTTTGAATTGTGTATATTCAGAACCATTCAATTCAAGCTAGCCACCTTTGTCTTTAATTTATATGAGAGTCTCACAGCAAAATCTCTTGCTAGGTTAAAAAAAGTATATCTTTATTCTGTTTGTTTTGAAAACCTAACTATATTAAGAGCAAATAGGTAAGCATGTATTTTCAAATTTCAATATTTTTATTAAAATGTTAAAAAACTGGGATAAAATTGTGCTAACCAAGTGACAAGCTAAAATATGTAGCACTATATTGCAAAGCAAGCCCTCCTGTCATATCTGGGAGAGAGGTTTTGGCATCCATTCTAATTTTGTCTGCATTTCTCATCCTATCATTAGTGAAGCTTACAAAAGCATCCAAAATTTTTACAAATTGAAAAAAAACATGTAACTTTTACATATGTATTTGAGTACCCAGATGCAGCTAGGACACATACCTGAGAAAGTTTGTTACTAAATTAACATTACAGTGTCAGATGACATCAGAAACATAGTGTTAGACAAAGGAGAAATGTCTCTGTAATCCGACCACACATTATAGAACAAAGGTCTACTGAGGCAGTAGAAAAGATGAGCAACAATGCACCCATATGGCAACTCACCCAATCACTGGCAGTGGGCACAGGATCCAAATCAGTGCTCTGGCTCTGGTGAACTGCCAGGGACATGTAGTGTTCAATCATGAAACTGCCTTTGGAATGTGGGTAAGAGATGTGCTGGCCCATGGCTCCACCAGTGGAAGTGCAATTGGAAAGAATCTTATACCATATTAAAAAAATGGGCAGCATCCTGCCTATGCTGCTGATGTTGGGCCAGGGTGTTGGCAGTCTGTCTATGCTGATGATACTGGTGATCATAACAATGAACTCACCACAAAAGTGAAGAAATCATGTTTACACCTTAAAGTGTGTCACTGAAGTAATGTATGTGATATTTCTGAGAACTGAGAGAGAAAGCAAGCAAAGATAATAATGACTGTAGATCAAGGAGGTAGTAACTAGGAAGGTGAGACTTGGATTCTTATTCCTGTTTCTAAAACAATTTCTGCATTTTCTCTAAAATCATCATTGAACAACACTCAGAGCAGTGACAGGTGTCCCTTCATCTCATGTTATTGAGGAGGGATGGGACTCTGCCTTGCTGGGACACGGAGCCTCATGTCCACTGTTTTTACTCACAAACTTGGTATAATCCAGTTCATTATCAGAAAGCAGACATTTCTGAATTGTTCTGTCATTTTGTAACTCCCTTTGCTGATGGCACTCAGCCCTTCCAGTTCATAACTGTGTTACATAGCCTACTTTGAACAAGAATAAAAAGGAGTTCAACTTAAAATTGAAACTCTACTCTTATGAAGACAATAATTTTGAAGGTTGTCATACTTATGCACATCCTGTCAACAAAATCTAGATAGGCCATCTAACTCTGGCCTTCCTTGAACTTATAAGACATTCAGCTTCAATTTCTCATATCTTCTCATTTAGTTAATTTTTTATATTGTGACCAAATAAGCCTCAGATGAAAGAACATTCTATTACTTATTTTTTCCTGTAAAGTCTTTTATTCTCCTCTGGGGTAATATAAATCATAGAAGTAAAGTGATGTTTCTATCTTGGCAATCAAATACACAACAAATTAGTGTACATGAAGAAACTTAGTTCATAATATAGAACAAAATCTTACCATGTGAATCACTGAGGATTTCATTCTTTTCATTCAATGGGCGCAAAAAATTAGAAAGTAGTTACACAGGATGTAATGGCTTTTATGTGCCAATGTTCTACTTGCCAATCAAAATGGGTTAACCAATGTAAAGACTTAATTCAATGCACGGAAAATATAACAATATTTTATAGCATCTGCTATTTTATTACTTTCTCTAATGATCTACTGATTATTGTTATATATCCCATGTATATGTTTAAACTGCTGATACTTTAATTTACTTCAAATTATGTTAACATGAACGATAAGGTATTATAAGATGCCTTTAATTGAGTTCAAATTGGTTGACTGGACATGGAATTATATTAAATAAAATTTTCATTTACAGCTAAGTAGTTTGTTATTTGGCTGTAAACAAAATTGGCTCAAGTTGTTAGAAGTTAAATGTCAAAACAAGCGGAAGTGAAAATGGGGAGCAAGTTACTGCTTCTGGCATGTGAATCCACATTTTAAGCTTCTTATTGTATTGTACTTGTTGATAACATCAATATAAAAAAATATTAATTAATAAAATTATCAAATTAATAAAAATATCTTAGATGAGAAAATTTATTTATGATCACAATGATAGTTATTTTAGGTACAGGGAACATTTCTATCATCTTTAAGAGCGAGTATATTAACATCTATATAATATTGAACGTGGTGATCTGAACTCTTTGTATTGATTCTACATTGTGACGTCACCTGTGCTGAAAATATTTTCAAATGCAACTGCTACAGCTTGTTGCTCTCTACTTTGCACATGCTATGGTGTTTACATCTGCACACATTAGGTGTAAGTAGATGATAGCATTAGGAAAGCATGGGATGGTGGAGGGAAAGGTGATTTTATTGACCTCGGTCAAACTGAACTTTCATTTTACAGTATGGGCAGACAAAGGCAGCAAAGTCATTGCTGTAAAGTACCTCTTGTGTTCCCTAAGGTCACACTCTGACACTTTCAAGAACAGTTTCCCCTTTTCACTACTCTAGTGAGTATGCTATCAAATAGATACCCTGGAAATTCCACAGTAGTTTTTTGTTTTGTTGTTCTTTGTTTGTTTTGTTGGTTTGGTTTTGCTCTGTTTTGTTTTGGTTTTAATTCCTTGTGAAAGTTGGAACTTTATTCCAAAATGGAAATACAAAAATTTTTAAATAATCTGAAAATAAGCTTCTCTGTCTTTACTCTGGAAGGATTATGGATATGATTGGATGCAGCTGGTTTTAGATGTTAGACAGTTAACCAATTGCTGGCTTTATAATACTAAAACAGGTGGAGTAAAAGATGTTCTGACTAGCGTGATCTAACAGGCTTCTGTTTTGTTAACATTAGACAAATTTAAATTGCTCTGCATAACTCTATTTATGAAAAATACAATAAACAATTTATAAAAAGGGGATCCAATTTTTTTTTCAGTGATAGGCAGTCCAGGATCTACCCTAGTAGAAAACCTCTGTCCAAATCCACTTCTGTCCTTAGTGAATAGAAAAAACAGTAGCCCATTTTTCATAAGACCTCCGAGCTGGTAAACCCTGGTATGTCATTCAAACCCTGTACTCTGAACTCTATGGAAAGATGGCCTTACCTACTAAAATGAAAGACACGCCTCTGTCTGTCTGACCTACTGAACCGGTCTTTGCCAGCATCTCATGAAAGGGGGTCAGACAGACAAAATGGTCATGACTGCATTCTGGAAGACTACAGCATCATGTACTCTAATGAAAAAGATTAATAAGTAGCCTAAATATAAGTTATAAATCAAATTCAGAGCAAATTCAGGATGCCTCTGATGATAATAGTAGTGCCAGACATCAAATTTAAGGATCATTTTGTATTAAACTACTTCAAGAACTAGGTAGGTTTGAAAAAATATATGAATAATCCAAGCAATGAATATTCTTTAAAATACATAAACACCTTTTTATTCAATTCTAAGAAATGTTCTTGGAATCCTCTGGTTTTCCAGAATGATGGAGAAACTGAAATATTTTTTAGCTTAGAAAGATTTGCAGTGCTCTGTGTGGTTAAGTTGTTATTGCAATTCCACTTTATAAGCTGTGAAAGGGTTAAAATAGATGAATTTTCAATATCACGTAAGGATTTGTTTTTATTAAACTGCAATTTTGTTCTGGAGAAATGTTCTCTTATTAGAACACACAATATGAACCATTTTATAACAATTAGTTTGCAAAAAAGGATACGATAAGTGACAAAATAATGAAAAGGCTGTTCCAAAATGTAGCAATAATAGTTGCAGTTTTCAAATTTTTATTGCAACAGAACTACTTATGATACTGAAATATGAGCAATATTGCTCCTTCTTCTATAACTGTAATTTCAGATTTTTATTAGCTAGGCCACTTCTGGGTTTGTTTGTTTTTTGTTTTTTTAATATGTAGTTCAAAACTGAATTTATGGGGAAAAAACACAAAAACCAAAAAACCTATTAGAACTGGTTTCATTTTCTTTTCTATTAAAGCTTTTTCCTAGCAAAATCAGTAATCCTCACTGCTAGAGGAATGATTGGGTAAAGTTTTACTTCTCAGTGTGTATTTACAGGACATGGCCTTGAAGGTTAGTGTTGACTTTAGTGCCAGATGAGTTTTGTTTTCATTTTTGTCTTGCTGTATGTGATTTTAGAATTTAGACAAATTGGAATTTATTTCTGAGTAAAAGGGTGCAGCGATTCAGGCTGACATTTATATACCAATAAGTCATTCAGTATAATCACTACTATGTGTAGTTAGTGGTTTTTAAGTCTGTTACTGTGCTTTTCAAACCTAAGGGATCCAAAGATTCTTCACATTTAGGAACAGATGTTCACATGTACACGATCTTTGTCCTGGTGATTCTGTCTAAATATGGTCGCAGACTTCAATTTCACATTTGGCTTTTTCTACATTTCTTTCATTCTGTGCTATTAAAACTCAACTTTGAACTTCAAAAATTTTCAAAACTCTCAGTTTCCTTTGTGCATAATGTCATGATCTTGCATTCCCTTTTTTCCCACATGGTAGAGAACCAATTTCAGCTAGTATCTACCTTCAGGTTCTGCTCTAAGCTCCACTATACTTAGAAGTTTATTATGATTTTCAAAATGATATAAAAACATGGAAGAGTTAAATGTTATTGAATTACATTAAACCAACATAGTTAATGCCCTATACAGCAGTCAAACAGCATTCTAGTGGTTGAGTCTCCAGAGAACAAGAAATCGTTACACTGTCCATTTTCAAGGTGAACTTCTGATCATCTGCTTTGTGTTCACCATAAAAATAGTGTTCTTTCCAGATTTTCTTATGAGGTAGAGAATGGGGTTATTTTTTTAGACTAGTTTTCTACTACACATACAATATTTTTTTTCATACGCATACTAGATTTAATGTTATAAAACCAGGGTGTTTGCTCTTGAGACACTGACTTGAGACACAAGGTGTGAAACCTATTACTCTGATGTTTAGAAACTTTAATAAAAGAGAATAGCTCATTGTATAGCTTTTCAATATCTGTGACAGGAGAATATTTGTCAGGAACCAGCAGTTACAGGGTATTGTGACTTTGTGAAGTATTCTCAGTTATATGGGAAAACCTTCCTTGAGCAAAATGCCACACATTTTCTCCTGTAGAATAATAAAAAAACAGAGGTGAGAGAGAGGTGAATTTGAATCCCAAAGAAGCCATCTGTGTAGTCCCTAGAGACACACACTCCTTTGAATGGGTTTTCAGTACATGTAGCTGCTATAAAATCGGATCATTAGATAACTTTGTATACATGCCAGCCCAGTATTTATTACTTGAGTCATCTGAGAAGCTATATGGGTGGAATGCATCCAGGCATATATTTGAGGAAATTTATCTCCTGCCCATTTGTGATGGGATCCTTATTCTGGTATTCTTCAGGGAAAGGGATCTAAACCCACAGAGACAGAGATGCAATTGTCCAAAAATCCCACAGGAAAGTACGGAAATTATCTTAGTATATTACTCTGTCTTGATCAATAGAGTGAAAAATTCTCCACAGTAATTTTTATTATACCTGAGGAGTTTTTATATTAATATGAAGCTGACCTATCACCTTCCTTTCAAATGTTACTAGGTTTCTCACCCCAAAGTGATTCTTCACTTTATAGGAAGGAAGAGAACATTATTTACGAACTACCATATAATGTGTAAGAACCTTGGAATGTACCAAATCAGTTCATCTCATTCCTCATTTATTACCTGTATAAGTTTAGATAGTTTTTCCCGCCCCAATAAAATATCCATATTTTACTATGGATAGCTTTTTGCTGAATGTTGCAACACTCAGAAAAAATTAATACTTAAAATTATAAAAAATCACAAAAATATAGATATCGAAACACTCCTTCAATCCATGAATAAGTAAAGATTTTGAGCACCCTAGAATATAAATGTAAATCTAACATTTCAGTATACCTTTAACTAAGAAGTTATTTTTATTTTTCAAGCTAATATGTTCCACTGTTTCAGATAAAAACCAGAAAAATTATACTGCCCAATTTTTCCAGTTAATTAGCAAGAAGAAATATTGATGAGCAGCAGGTATTTTCATGTTACTCATGAATAGTTCTATATACCATGCATGCTTATTTCTATTATCTTCCCAAAAAATCTATGAGCAGAAAGCAGTTGCATGCTGGGTTATTAACAGGGTTAAGGGAAGCACATGGATAAAAGAAAACATTGTGCTGGGGGAAATAACTCTTTTTGCCCATAAAATATAAATCATATAATGATAATTAGGATGTGCTTAGGGATTTCTGTTCTTTCTACACTACATAAATTGCTGCAATGCTACTACATTTCTTGAATAGAAAGAAAGTAAAGTATTTTTGAAAGAAGCGTAGTGCATCTTGCCAGAGAACAACAGAGCCAAGGTGAAGTTGTGCAGATGCCTCCAGGAAAAATCCCTACATTATTTGTTTCCTTTCTGGCACAAATATTTAATAATTTATTTGTAGGCATTTATAACAGCCTTCATGAAAAAAAAAAAACTAACTTTCCTGAGAATTTGGGAATGGAATTATCACTCAAGTTAATATGGATTCAGTAACTTTATACGAGCCATTTGAAAAAAATCAGTGGGTAAAATGTGATAGAAACAACCCCAAGAGGAGCATCTGGACCCAGGACTATACTTTCCTGGGTGTCTTCTATAGTTTGTGAATAAAGTTGTCACTATTTTTACTTTCCCTCTTTTATTGGGCAAGTTGTGCACTCTGTTCTGCAGAGCTCAATAGCCCTGAAGGCAGCTGCTGTTTCACCATGCTGGGGGTGTGGGCAGACTGCTGGGGAGGGCACCTGGGTATGTACCTTTCAGTTGTTTAAAATGGAAGGGGGAAATTAACTTGAATCTCACCTATTTCAGGGTAATGTTTCAGCTGGTAAAGTATAATGGACAAGTTCTGCAAAGCTATCACTGCCACTCACTGCCTGCTGTGTTTTAGGTCCTTCTGAGCTTTCAGATAAAAGATTCAGCTGTGTTCCTTTGAAAGGGGATCAGAAGGAGATGCAACCACCAGATAAGTAAGCCACAAAGAGAGACAACAGTTAAGACTCCATCCTGTCCTCAATATCAGATCCATCCCCTTTTAGCAGCCCGATTTCTCTGTGGGCTGTTTTGTCACCTATCACCTTTCCTGTGTATTCTATATGTATCCTGTCATTCAGCACAGGACTCTGCATTTCAGACAGCATATGTGGAAATGGTATGCATCTGCATCCCTGACATTATGAGAGTGAAATCCCTATGTAGAAGTAACTCCTATACCTAACTTTCAGCACTCCCCCCTTTCTGTTTTTGTCTGTGCTTTCTGTGTCTTTTCTTTTAGTGTAAGTTTTGACTGTGGCAACATGCTACAGGTTCATATTGTTAGAATCATAATAGTATTTTCATAAAAAAAAAATATGACTTTTAGTGGTTTATAACATTGTTATAAAAAAGAAGCTTTAGTCGAAACACGATGTATACATGGCCTGCTTGGCCCAAGGGGAAGACAATGTCAGTAAAGCAGCATTTTTTCTTCACAGATTGTGTTTAGGTGTATATGGAGAGCTTTCTTAGGTCATGAAACATGGAAGAGTACCAGTGACAAGAATACCTAATAAGTCTGTCTATATTTTGCTGATACCTTCAGTATTGACCTAAAATAGTTTAGTTCATGCCTAACAAATCTACCCAGCCATGAAAAGTAATCCTGATTTATTGTTGGACTCTGTACTGGGTGATTTTAATGAATAGTTTATTGAAATTGCCATATATGCATTACCTTGAACAAATTGTATGTAAGAAATCCAAAACAGAAAAATAATTAGATGAAAATGAAATGTAATATATCCCCATATCACACTTTCAGAGATTTTCATACTGAGCTGACATTATTTTCACATATGATTTGGAAAGTATTCCGGCAAGATGGCTTCCTATATAATTCTTGGACTAGTATAAATAGATCCCTAGAAAGTCTCTCTTAACCCTGGGAGAATTCTTCCCTGAGAAAATGAAGGAGAAACAATAAACTGCTTTTCTCAGTCTCTCTAGAAGTTTTGGTGTATTATGATATTTGTGAAATTCTGGTCATTAGTACTGAATTAAGGATTCTGAAGGTCAAGGGATTCAGGCAAGCCAGAAACTCTAAATTATGCTAAAATTCATGCTTTACAACAGGCAAAAAAACCTATTCCAGAATACAATAATGAGTTAAGTCTTTGCCTTGTCTTCCCTGTAGCTTCTTACTGTCTGCATTTTAAGAACATAGTCTCATTCAATGTGTTTTAATAATGGAAGAAATTACACGAAGAACTGCTTCTTGTTTTATAAACTGAAAAAAATCTTGTGAGCTCAGATTGATAAAAACAATTGGGCAATCCATATTATTCCATGTACCCAATCTTAATTAGGTCTTTAAAAAGCCTGTTCACGCTCCATCAGACTTTGACTTTTAGTAACCTAGGTTATGGCAAATGTTCTGAAAGCCTGCAGGTTCAGCTATACAGTTAACTGTTTCTTCTCCCCAAAATCCCTTCTGATTTTGCAGAAGTCCCTCTACACATATACAGCAAAATTATAATTCTGCCATAAAAGAAAAAAACTTGACTGAGATGATTCCATTCTTAGTGGACTGATGTTATCTCCCTGGTTCTCACCAGCAACATTCTCCTACTATGTACTCTGTTGTATTTTTCACATAAAGAAATCTCCCAAGGAGCAATATAAAGTACTGGACAGAGGGGATTAAGCAGGAGCAAGCAGAATAAAAATGTTTGTGTGAAGGCCTCTTGTGACAGCCTGTTATTCCTGGACTTATTCTTACAGAGTAGAGATGGGGTCTAAAATGCAATACCTGAAGAGGTCTCTGTCATGTGAAACTCAAGTTTTTCACTGAATTGGTCATTTCCCATGCTTATACAGAAATATCAGAATTCTAATAGAAGAGCATCCAACATTAATGTGAAATAATCTTTCTATTCTCTTGTCTTTTATGTAGTGATATCAAAGAAACCTGAAACTACAAAATATTGAGACATCAATATTTAGAATATAACTTCTGTTACAATAAATAAATAGTTCAGGATTGCACTTGGAAGTCATTTGTTAAGCACACTATGCTGTACCTCTCACACTTGTTTTTGGTGGTGTTGGTGCAGCTGTAGGGAAGCCTGGTGTCACTTTTTTTTTTTTTTTTTTTTTTTTTTTTTTACTTCAGAAATCATGGTAGTGCATCCATGTCGTGAAGCGGGAGGCTTTGCTCTCAGGACTCTGTCAAAATAACACTTCTTTACACAAATTAATCAATTAGCATTTGTCAGAAAATGTCTGACATATCTCAGAAAATATCTCAGGCCGGTAATTGAAAAAAATGAATTATTAATTATCTCAGAAAATGGGGAATTAGGGTACAATGGCTTGAATGTAATGTAAGGCTAGAACGTAGAATAAGCACAAATACTTAGAAGAAATATGATGTTTTTATTGCAGCACGATCAGAGAAATCCATGTGTGTGTTAGAGCCAGCTACCCAAACCATGAAAAATAGAGCACCTGATATCTGTCTACACGATTCAGATGTTCCTGTGGAAGGTAAGGGACATGGATTTTCTTTTTTTTTTTGTCAAACTGAATCTGATTATATAATGTAGAAGGAAAGTATAGAAAAAAAATCCCAAACCTTTATGTTAGAAAACTGGATAATTAAAGTGTATTCAGCATTTAAGAAACAGTTGAACAATGCCCTTAAATGCCCTGAACAATGCCCTTAAAAAGTTCTTCAACTTTTGGTCAGCCCTGAATTAGTCAGGCAGTAGAACCAGATGGTCATTACATGTCCCTTCCAATGGAAATGTTTCTGTTCTGTTCTATTCCATTCTATTTGACTCAATTCAATTTGATTATATTCCTGAAGCTGAATTCCTTCTGTTCTTCAGATACACTCTGTGACTACCTCTACAGGTTTCTTGTATTAACAGTACAAAACTTCTGTTGTAAATCGAGTTTACCTTCAGAATAAACCCTTTTCTAGTTGTCATTTTCAAAACTTAAATATTTCTAAAATTATTTTTTTTTTTTCCTACAAAATTATTGTAATAATTTCCCTGATATTTCTGATGAGCTTCAGGATGACCAAAATTTAATTTCTTTGAAAATCAATTATTAATTAAAAAAAAAAAACACCATCCATTATGATAATGAAGACCTTAACTGACATATATTCTCAAAAACTCTTGAAGACAATAGTTTTCACACCTCATGTAATATTAGTGTGTCTTTATTTTTTAGAGCCAGTTACATTTGTTTCATATGTGTCACTTTTCACAATTTTATTGTTTTGTGTTTTTTTTAATTGTTTACCAGCACACAGCTATTTTCAGTTTATGTTGCTGGAGTAGTGTGTAATAGGCATGATGATTCTAAATGACCGGATGGTTTCATACATCCAGTTGTCACTATTAATAAGTCACAAACTGCCAACTGTTGCCACATCATAAAATCCCAGAGACATACTATGCTAAGTACAGGCAAATAGCTCTGGTATCTAAGACACCAGTGTGTGGTAACATTTGGCAGATGCTTACTGTTTAATAGCTCTCAAAGATCCCAGTAATTATTACTTAGCCTGCTATCACAATTGATATCCCTGCTGGAAAGGAAAACAAGCCAAAAAAACCCAAACCGTAGTCATGGAATCCAAACAAATCCCACATTCTTCAATTGTGAAGTCAGCTCAAACTGGGAAACATGTAAAGTTTTCCCTGCTGATGTATGTTTTCTGGATAAAATTCTTGCTTTTAACACTTTAGCTGTCACTCAGAAACATTAATTTTATTTAAATTGAACTCAGGGAAGAAGGGATTTATTGTTTTGTGACAGTGCTTGGAAGAGCATCTTAATCGTGTTACTGAAGACAAGTGACTACGTGACTGTCACTGTCAAAGGATCTCAGTATTTGACAATCACCTTTTAATGATGCTGAGAAAAAGCAATATGCTCTTATTTCATTTCAGAGCACGAATGGAATATCCTGAAGAGACTGAAGAGATTCAATACTTTCGTTCTGGGACCAACCACTTTTTTCCTCTATTTCCTTGTTTTGAAAATAAAATAAAATAAAAAATTAAAAAGTAAAATCATCATAAGAAACATGACCTACAATTAACCAAACACCTATCCAAATGTAGTATCTTGTGCCAAACAGAATGCGGCTTCTTAACAGATGACATAGGTCTGCATCTAGTAGGAATGTAAACTGTAAAGCAGTATGGATGATCACAGAGCATCTTTAAAATTTGAATACACATGTGGACAGCCCTTTATTATACCTATCTAGTGGAGTCAGTTCTTCCCATATCAAGTTCTCTGAAAATTTTGGAAAGAGCTCTTGAAACTTCACAATATCAATATCTCATAGTAAGGTAAAGAGATTTGAGGTGATTCATTTCAGGCTGACTGATATATGGGGCAATGAGGAGCAGTTTCATGAGCCATCCAGTTATCCATCCTACAGGGACAGCAATCTATTGTTCATGTGGTTTGAGACAGACACAGAGCAGTAATGCTGTTGGCATCCACTTTTAATCTGTGATCACATAAATCTGAGGCCTTAAGCTTCTCTCATTAGAAGGGTTATGCTGCTCACTAACTACAATGGCATTGAAGGTGCTTAGAAAAACAATGTTCAGATGTACACAATTATTTCTCACCAAGACAAGCTCATAATTTTTCTGACTCCATTACAACCAAGGGAATCATGACTGCAAGTAATTTGTCTATTCCATTCAGTTCAAATCAAGGCCTAAAGAGCTACAAAGGCAAGGGGGAAATTATGTATACTGGGGTTGACTGATGGCTGAAATTTAAAAAGAAAAAGTACAAAGGATATCAGCCCAAAACAAGCTGAATGCCTTTTGCTTTAAAGGCTAAAGTGATGGAAATCGTTAAAGGATAGAAATTTCTGTAATCCTTGGAAGCTGTTCTAAGAATCAGGACAGTAAGGCAGAAAGAATTATTGGTATTTCAGTCACCAAGTGTATTGTTTGAAAACAATTGCAAGAAAATAGAGTCATTCAGGTAGCTTTTTACTAACTTTGATTTTATGCTTGGAAGCATACAGCTAAAGAATTTACAAAACTTACAAAAAAGCAAGTGAGCACCTAGAGCTCAGGGAACTGTATTACTCTCAGGATGTACACCTCTGGTTTGAGGATTAACTTGGAGTCTTTAACTTGTCTTGCAGTAGCAACTGCAGACAGCAGGGAAGTGCTTTCTCCATCACACCTGCACCCTTGTCTCCAACATGAAACTGGAAGGGGAAGGAGATCATAACTTACATCAACACCAGTAAAAAGTCTCCCCAGCAAAGGAATACTTTCCTGACTAGTTTTCACTCTCCTGACACTGCTCAAGCAATATATAGAGGACATATGGGTTAGAGACCTTACAGAGCATGCTCTCACCATAAGAAAAAACTATCTGACTCAGCTCCACTTATTTAGCCTGAGAGGATATTTACCCACTGTTCAAGTAGGGCAGCCTTATTTTCATAGAAGTTGGACACTGCAGTTAAACTGTGAGCTTCTGTGAATGGCTTTGTCTTTGCTGTGATTTTAGCTTGAATCAATTAGCTGTCATTCAAACATATTGTTCTTGGTCTTATGGTTGGACAACAGCATGAACTCCAGGTACAGAAAACCACCCCATACTCTGAAAAAAATACCTTAGCTATTGAAAGAAAATGACCAGTGTTCTGTATAATTCTAGCACTGCAGTAGATGTTTTAATAAGAAATATCTACAAAAAAGAGTAAAAAATAATCCTTCCTACATGATTCTATAGGGTTTTCCTCCACGTAGTTTCATGAGGTTTCTCCACAAGACCATGTCTGACTTAGCTTTGTAGCATCATTTGAGTAATTACCTTTATTTATGGTATTGTTTAGAGTGCTGCAGAATTGCTGGAGGCTGACCTCTGGAGATTTTCCAGGCATTGTGACTATCTTATTCTTATTTTTTGTTGCTTTTATGTTAAAACATCTCACTGTGGAATAACTTCACAGCTTTCATGCCACTGTGGCATTTAACAATGCTGTTAAGTGATAACATGACTCTGGTACATCATGTCGAGAGAGGATGTATTACATACACAATAGCACAGTCAATATGAGTTCAACCCATATAACAAATAGTATTTTCTGTATAACCATTAAGTACAAGGATGTGGATTGCAGTAATGAGTTCTTTAAATCATGTGATTTTATATGTCTAATCTGAGCCTTAACGCCAGCATTATTTCTTCAGTCTCTCAATATTAGTGTCTGGAAAAGCTGTGACTCTGCACACAGCATTTTGCAGGTGAACAGCTGATTGAAAGAAAGTGACAGCAGACCCTGAGGCATCAACAGAAAGACATGTGTTCATGTATGTGGAGCACTCACTTGATTTAATATTAATTTCTTACTCTGTTAGTGTTAGAAACAGCAGCCTATGCCACAGTGTCACCGGGAGCAGATGGTTCTCCTATGCTTTCAGAGCAAGTCATGTTTCAGTCAATGTCTATCTCCACAAAGACAGAGGAAAAGGTTAGAAAAGTATTTCATGTCAGTCATGCCGCCTTTTTTCATCCATAAAAGTGCTTCTGTACTTTTAAGGAAGCATTTGCTGAACTATCAGTGTGAATTTTCTGTCTATCCATAGAATCATAGATTAATTTAGGTTAGAACCAACCATTAGTATCCATCCAAAAAACCACTGATTTCAGCTGTAAACCAAACAATGCCAAGTCCACCACTATACCTTGAACCTAAGCATCACATTGACATTGATTTTAAATATCTCCATGGACAGTGACTCCATCACTTTCCTGGGCAGCCTGTTCCAGTGCTAGAAAACCCTTCCAATAAGGAAATTTTACCCAATATACAAGCTAAATCTTCCCTGTAAAAACTTGAGGTAGTTTCTACTTGTGCTTGTTACTTGGGAAAAGAAAACAAAATACACAAAAAGAAAACAAAATACAAAATGAACCTCCTTTCAGGAAGTTGTAGAGACTGATAAGCTCTCCTCTCAGCCTCCTTTATCTCCAGACTAAACAGGCCCAGTTCTCTCAGCTGTTCCTCAGATTTGTGTTCAAGATCCTTCACCAGCTTTGTTGCTCTTCCCTGGTCCTGGTGTCAGTCAATGTCCTTCTTGTAGTGAGTGACCCAAAACTGAAAGAGATTTCATGTGAAGTCTCTCCCATGATCAGTACAGGGGGATGATCAGTTCCCTAGTCCTGCAGGCCAAACTGTTGCTGATACAAGTCAGGATCTGGGGGATCACCACTTGTAACCATCTGCCTTTTATTACTAATATATTTAAAGTTACATTTTTATTGTCTTTTACAACAGTCATCAGATTAGGTTCTGGTTGGCCCTTCTAATTTTCTCCCTGCATAGCCTCATGACATCCTTGTAGTCCTCCTGAGCCGTCTGCCCCTTCTTCCAAAGGTTATGACCTTTTTTTTCCTGAGTTATGAACCAATTTCTCTCTTCAGACAGGCCAGACTTCTTACCTGCTAGTTCGTTTTTTGTCATTAGGGACAGCATGCTCCTGAACTATTAAGATTTCCTCCATGAAGACAGTCTATCTTTCCTGGACTCCTTTGCCCTTCAGGACTACCTCCAGAGGGAGTCTGCCAAAGGGGTTGCCTGGCTGGCTGGCTGGCTGGCTCACTCACTCACTCAATCTGCGTACCTACCTACCTACCTGTAGGTAGGTATCTATCTACCTACCATCCATCCATCCATCCATCTATCCATCCATCCATCCTATCTCCTTTCTTGTCTCACAGAAATGTTTGCAACCGACCTCTGGACACTGATGCTAAGTGAGAAGAAGTGGATAGCTCACCTTTTGGCTTTCCAAAATTAAGTAGTCAAAGCAGTGTGTGTATCCATGATTATGGTCCTATCTACACCTCCAGACAGTATTGCTAAATTTTCATGTTTCAGAATCACAGGACATAGGAAAGACAGTAAGACTGGCTCAAAGAACATCACAAACAATGGAAAGAATAATTTTAATTTAGGAATCATCATCTGGATCTTGGAAAAAATCAAATCAACAAGATTAAACCAAATTAAAATAATTTTTAAAATGTTAATATTAAAAAAACCCAAAACCAATAGGCTACCTTGAATAATGTCCTTAATCCCTATATTCCACAGACAGTAATGTGGTCACTTATGACTCCAAGCCTAGATGAGCTGTTCTCAACTAGAGTGTTAACTTTCAATGTAAATTCATCAAAAGCTTAAGTACTTACTATAAGTCTATTGTAAGAAGTTATAATGCACAATAAACCTGTGAGAACTATCAATGTCTATAGACATGGAATAAGGAACTGTACATGTTGATAGGTGAAAGAAACACACAGTAGAGCTGGAGTGAGCTGGAGGTAGGAAGTCCTACAGAGCAAATACCAGACCAAACACACTTCATGGAGCAGAATGTGGGCAAAGAAGGCAGAAGAAGGAAGAGGAAGACAGTAAAAGAAAGTGTGACATAATAAGTAAAATGAAGGTGATTTTCTTCTCCTATCCAATACCTTCCCAGCTCCATTCCCATTCACATGTCCATAGTGTGCTGCAAGCTTACTTCGAGAGAAAGAACCTAGACCTTAAGCAGCACAGATCTCATAGAAATCCTGTTATCTACAAGGAAAGGAATTTTAGAGTTAAATATCATTACAGTGCCAAAGTATTACATTACTGTAATGTTTTTAGCAACTAAAACTAAATCAACTAAGTATTCTGGATCAATTTTTCACTCAACAATCTTCTATCTACATTCTGATAAAAGCCATAAGAAGAGGACCTACTCTGTAAAAAGAAGACAGGCAGATAACAAATCTACAGCTATGGATTATATTCAAGAGATGACAGGTAAAACAGCATTCTAGCAGATAAGTGTAGGATTTCATGTATCAAGTTTTAAACCAGGTCAAACAAATAGACTCGAGCTTATTCTACTAAATTTCTATCAAGTATTTCCTTAAATATTAAAAAGTCATTATAAATTATAATAAAAGTTATTATTATGACTCTTCAGTGGAAGGCAGTAGGAGAAGGTGATGTTTTCAGATAGTTTCAACACATTGTTATCCTTTCTTCAAGCAACTGCTAAATGTATAGAAACAAAATATTGCAAAACTACAAAAAATTGCTACAGGGTGCTGGGAATCATCTTACTTAGAGATGAAAAAAGGAAATGGCCTCAGTTTCCTCATTTTATGGCAGTAGATTACTGTAACCAGAAGCTTCCATCCCTTCATCAGAAAAATTTTAAAATGGGGACACAAGTTTAGAAAGAGTTGTTCTTGCTTTTATTACTCATTCTTGCCCCCAGAGAGACAAGACCAACTCCTGTGTCTTCGTTTCAAGAGTGATTTATATTTGTCAGGTTTCATTCCTCTGTTTCAGAATATTCCTAGTCCTGGGTTTCAAAAACCCGATGAGATACATCCACGGGTTCTGAAGAAACTGGTGGCTGAAGTTGGTAGGCCATTAGCCATCATGTTTGAGAAGTCATGGCAATCTGGAGAAATTTCCATAGTCTGGAAAAGGGGAAATGTAATCCCTGTTGTTTTTTTTTAAAAAGGGAGCAAACAAAACCCAGGGAACTGCAGACCTGTTGGTCTCACCTCTGTGCCAACTAAAATCATGGAGCAGAACTTCCTGGCATTTGTACTAAGGTGAGCAGTGACAGCCAACACGGCTTCACTAAGGGAAGTCGTGCCTGGTGAATACAGTGGCCTTCTCAAAGAGAGTTACAGCTCTGGTAGGTATGGGAAGAGCAACAGATGTCATCTATCTGGAGTTGTCCACTCTGGAGGGCCACAAAGATGATCCAGGGGCTGGAGCAACTCTGCTACGAGCAGAAGCTGAAGGATCTTATAGATATCTTCCAATACCTGAAGGGTACTGTTACGATCCGTTATCATATTATTTTTTATATTTTATATTTTATATTTTTGTTTTGCGAGGAAAGATCAACCACTTGCTCAGAACCTGACAATAGAATTACAAACTAGTAGGCTTTATGATTTAAGCAAATTACAAAGATTTATTTTCTAGGAAGGGAGACAATAGCGCTTTTAAAATGACAAGAGAAAGAGAAAAAAAAACAGTTTGCCAGAGAGAAAGCTGTTACAATTTTAGCTATAGTTGAGGTAATTAACAAAAGAAAAGAGAATCGTTAGTTGTGCTGTGTCACCCTTTTCGCCGCTTCTGGCTTTTGCTTCATTCAGGTCTCTGCTGCTGCCGGGCCGTCCCGAGCTGGGGCTGTTGTCCCAAGGGGGGGGCAGACAGGCCGATCCATCTGCGCTGTTCTGAGAGGAGTCGCAGGGCTGGTTCTGGCAGGGCCGCTTGCTGTGAGGGAAGAGTCGCTCCTTTCTGTTTCTTCTGTCCGGACTTTTATACTATTTTCAAAGTTGATTAGAACATTTTTTTTTTCTTTCTAAGGAATTTCTTGTCTTCATTAATGTTTACCAGTTTTTTCTGTTCTGCTAATCCCATTGTCTTTGTTTATTTACAGTAAACCAGACAGTTATCAAGTGGGATAGTGATATGCTAATTAAAGGTTTTAACATATCAACCAGACATACAGATAGTGTCTCAATAGACATTTTCTTGTATTTTTACATACGTTCATATCAGGTACCTACAGGATGGCTGGATAGAGACTTTTCATAAGTGTGTCCAGTAACAGGACAAGGGGAAATGGATTTAAACTGAACGATAATAGGTTTAGACTGGATATTAGGAAGAAGTTCTTCCATATGAGGGTGGTAAGACTCTGGAAGATCTGGAAGATCTGGAGATTGCCCCTCTCTGCAGGTGTTCAAGGCCAGATTGGATGAGTATTTCACCAACTTTGTCCAGATTAGAGGCTTCCCTGCCCATGGCAGGGAAGGCAGGGAGGCTGGAGTAAATCACCTCTAAGTTCCCTTCCAACCTTAGCTATTCTATGAACAGTGCTTGTCTCTTTTTCTTTTCCATCTAGTTCCCACTGTCCTGCATGTCTTGCTCTATATAAGTGTCACTTCTCCTCTTTTGTTTGGAAAGCGAAATTCCAAAAAGATCACTCAGCAGCCACCAAATGCTTCATGAATTAGTAGACTATAATTTCCTCTCCTCCCTCTGAGCATCCTCCATAAGCGAAATATGAATTTGTGCTATCGACATTCAATATGACAAGTAATAAAAAAGTTTACAATGTTTCTTAACAATTCTTACAATGTTTCACTGAAGATTTCTTGTTTTCTTACCTTCTTCATTTGTTTGATTAGTTGTTTGCATCAAGCACTAATGGTTATATTACTTGAAAGCAGAAGAGAAAAGCAGGTAGTCTGCAACAATATTGCTTTATAATTTAAACAGTAGGCAGCTGCAGTTCAAAATCTCAAGTTTTAACTAAATACATTTTGGGGTCAGTTGTGTTATTATTAATGTGTTTCTGGAGGTGCAAGGCACAAGCCTCCATTTGAGTCCATCTAACCATGGACATATAAAATAAAGTATATACTAATTCTTAATAAGTAAGTGACATTTTGTCCTGAATGCATTCCAGACTAAGAACACACTGTAATACATGGGTGAAGGCAAGAGATTTCCAGAAAATTAAGCCATTAAAACTATAAGAAAGTTATTTTCCACAAACTGTTGTTTCTGAAGTGATAAATATTTTAATGAATTATAAAGTATTATACCACTCTATATAATTATCTAGTGTATATATTTATACAATCTATATGATCTATAGAGTTATTAGTGTAATATAGATGTATGTGCATATGTATAAGTGTGTGCATGTATACAAAGTATAAATAGAGGTTTAAAGAATGCATGTAGATTCTTTTTTTATTATTTAAAGGCGAATAAAAATAATTAATCAGTAGAACATTAGAGCTTTCCTATTGCATTTTTCAAATAAATGAAAATCTCAAGCCTCTTTGTATTCAAAATATATTTTAAAATGGAGAAAAATATCTAGCTTTGGTTTTACCTCATTAATTAAATTCTGAGGATAATCTGGTTACTGAGAAAGGACAATTATTAAAAAATAGGAGGAATAATTATTTCTTGAAAGTGCTGGGAATGATGGTAAAGATTTTTTGTTGAGAAACTGCCTCTTCTCTATGGATGTGCAGCTGGAAATTAGTCTTCATTTTCAACTCTGCTTTTTTGTTCGTGATACAGTCCTTTAATTGGGATGGTTCTGAGGGCATTAGCAGTATGAAGAAGCCAGTAATAAAATAAATCATATGAAGCAGAGAGATGGAAGAAAGAGAAAAGGTAAATATTTTGGAGAAAGGTAAAGCAACCACCTATGTCCAATACATCACTGAAATGTAGAGACTCAATCTCTGAGAGGAAAGAAAGGCAATGAAAATCATAGTCCTTTCCTTTCTTTCAAATGGGTTCTGGGGATACTATCATACACCTGGACAAATATTTTTAATGAAACGACATTTAGCAGCCTCCCTTAATGCAAAGTTAATAATTTTTGTGTGTGTCCTGGAATAATATGGGTTAAAAACATCTAGACAAAATCCTTCTTTTCCACAAGACCTGAATATACTGAATATCATGCAATAAGATTACAAGCTGTTGCCAAATAGGACATATGTTTGCATGTTTTTCATACTGGTCATGCTCTCATAAAGCTGGACAGGTTTGTAATATTTGCCAATTTATATTATTTGTAAAACTTGTGACGTGCTACCTTACAGCATGATCCAAGTCTGTATGATGAAGACATTTTCACCTGTATAGCCAGAACTATTATCTGGCTGAATATCCAGTATCTCCTGTCCTAGATCAGATTCATTTTCTCTGACTTTAGGCACCTGTCAGACATTTCTAAATTAGGACCCTGGTTGACACAGGTTCTTTATTTATGATATTGGTGAGAAATAGAGAAAGTTTCCTCCCGGAGGAAAATACCTTGTCTTTAATCTGAATATCTCCCTGGATATTCCTATGTCTTCTTGTTGAGTATATAGGGGTCATCCACTAGCAATGTTTTTAAGCATGACTCCCGGAGAAGGTGGGATGAATGAGGATCTCCGAGTCTTTTCTTTGCCTATTACAGTACTTAATCTCTTTGCTCTATTGAATCTTAAACCCTCTGCTGAAAGAAAGTCTTCTGTCTTTTTGTATCCAAAATCCTGGAAAGAAATTTTAAAAAGAGAATATTAAAAAAAAAAAAAAAAAAGTGTGTAATTCAGAGTGTAATTCAGTTACATGAATTACATACTTCAGACGACACAGTATTTTCTTTTCTAATTATAGTTCTGCTCTTTGAAAAACACATTCTCTATTAAGTTTATAGTCTTGACTTAAAACCTACCACTGACTTTACTGAGAACAAGACTGTACACTTTTTTATTACATGAACATTTTATGCAATCAGCTGTGGAATAGCTGTAATTTTGGTTTATTAGATTTGGTGCAGCTGAATTGGAAAAGGGCGACAAAACAAGCTAAATTTCACATGTATTGTTACTCCAGTTACTTGCAGCAATTCTTGGAGTAGAAACATCACAGTATTTGAGGATCTGAGATGTCATTAATCATTTATATCCAGTATTTTTGTTTGACAGTTCTTGATTTAAAAAATATGAAAACCAAAAAAGTCCAGGAAGATTACAATATACAGCATTTTAGAAATAAAAGTAACACCATCTAGATTGGAGACATAATTATTTTTTATACATATCCTTTTGCTATTGTTTACATGCCTTGCTTACTGTAACCTGACTGCTCAGGTAGTAGTTCATTGATCCCAAATGCAGGTCACTGCTGCACAGCAGAGCTTTCAAATTCCAATGCAGAGACATAAATTTCCACTAGGAATGTTCAAGACAGTACACCAGCCACTGAGCTATATGCCACCTTTCTCAACAGCATTCTATTATAAACCAAAACTTTCTAGGCAAAATTTTTATGGAACCAGTTATGTCTCTATGGAATATTCATGCTTTGGTGAACCAGTGTATTTTGCCAAAATGTCACACAGGTGAAAGTTTTCCAACTACTTTTAATGCCACAATGTATTTAAATCATCCTTAAAATCTTTCAGTTGATGCCATGGAGAACTGCTACATATATAACTGTAATGAGTGATCCATTTTGAACTCTAAATTCTGTCAAATGAGGTCTCAAAAAAGAAACCAAAATTCTGAAGGTTCTTTTTCATGTTCAGGGAGGTTATAAGTCATCTGTTCACAGGAAAAGTCTTGCTAAAACAAGTGACATAATTTTGTAGAATAATCTCTAAAGGACATGTAAAACTTAAACCTTTAACAATCTTCAGGGAAACTATCTTTTCTGATATCTTTTCTGGGATTTTTGAAAGCCAGTTAGAAGCGTTACTTTACCTCTTCTGGTGACATTATTTTATGTTGTCTTGTTATAAACTCAACAAAGGCCCTACAGACTGATTTACATTGTGAAGGTTATCTTGAAACCAGAAGGATAGAAAGTTTTTAAACAACATCTTAAATTCCAGTTTATATTTAGTAAGCCTTTGCAAAGGTTTTAACAATACATCTTCATCCAATGTGAATAGCAACATTATCAATTTAGACTTTCTGCATCCAGTATACAGTAAGTGGGGCCAATGAATTTATACCAAGCCTGATTTCTAGGACAATCTCTATTCATCATGAAGTTGTAGCCTCAATAACAATGCAATTACACACATCTCTGCCTTGGCTCATATGAATTTGCGGTATTTTTTCACACTTACACAATTAATGTGCAAGTCATCCATTTTCTTGTTATTCCTTAGCATATGCACTCCCCTAAAATAAAAACACTGAATTATGCCCTATCAAAGCACAGAGGAGATATGAGCTTGAAATATGATTTTGTTTTTAATGAAAGCTTTCATTCCAAAGAATATACGTAGTTCAAACTGAAAAGTCTCACTCAGTTACTTAAAAAGACTTACATTGCGAAACAACAACAAGCATTTGTGGTTGCTGCATTGAGTTCATTGTTAAAGCAATAAGATCTTCAAACAGATTTTTTAGTATCTTCTAGAATTTAGGAACCCAGTAGGAATATTATACTGTCCAGCCCAGGTGTATGCAAAATCACCCTGGAGAATGTAAATAGGTCTTTGTGTCCCAGTTTGGAGTAGGTAGAAAGAAAGACCTAAATAAATAATGCAATTGTGATGCTACTTGAAAACTACAGAAAAGTAATTTGAGGAAAGATGCAGCTGGAAAAAGAACCAATTGAACTATAAAGTAACCAACTGAAAAATTACAGAGTCCTGAATCTGGTGAATGATAGATTAGAGTTCTGAAAAAAAAAGTAGCAACTCTCAGTCAGGTTTCTGTGAACGGAGTAGAGGAAGTACAACATAAGTGCTGCTGAGGAGAGCATGTAAATTCATCTCATCAGAAAGGCAAAAACTTTTTTGTATAGACAATGTCTTTGTAACAGATTGACCAGTAGGATCCACTTGCCCACCATGGGTTGACCGAAATCTTCAGGACAACAAAACCATGCTGTGCCAAAGCAGTTCAAGACTATCTCAAGAAAGTCTCATTTAAGAGTCAATATAATACAAATAAATTTACAAATTCAAATAAATTTTTTAAAAAATGATTCATGACAAATTTGGTGGCATTCACTGAGTTTTGGTGTACTATTATCAATCCAGGAATAAACTCATTTTTCAAATGCAATAATGTATTTGGGAGTCAGGATTAGGAGGCAGCACTCAATTACTTGCATATTAAAGTAAAAACATTGTAGTTTGAAGAAGTTTAATGTGAAGTGGAATTGTTATCAATCTAATAGGATATAACTAATAATTCCAGTGTCTCGTTTGTGATACTTATTATACTTTTTGGTGTATAAAATTCTCCAAACAGGTTATAAGGCTTTGAAATGTCAGTCTGTCTCAACAAAAACTTAGTAAAATTTAGAGGGATTGTCTCAAATGAATTGTCAATTGGCAGCAGTTTTTGTTTACATATCAAGTTTTATTAAGGAGAAAAGCATTAACATTTTAGAAGATTTATCACATGTTCTATTTGTTCCATTCTGTACCTCCAGATTAGATCTGTATTTAGGGTAATTTATAAGAAAGTTGCAGGCTGCATCCTGAAATTCAAGACAAATACATATCTCTAGAAAGTTTATATCAATTTACACAGGATAAGAATTTTCCTGTGCCTTTATTATGAAGCTAATATACATGGCACATAAATCTCTTAGTAAAATAACACTCTCAACAGATACTGTACAAACTCACCTGACATACAGGTTTGTTAGTTTCTTTGATTAATTTAAAGAAATTTTAAAATATTTAAAATTAAATTTAAATTTTAAATAAATTTAAATTTTAAAACAAATTTTAAAATAAAATTTAAATTTTATTCTGCAGAATAGAGTGAAATCATACTACCCCAAATAGGGGGGCTATTATTTTGGGAATAAATGGTCTTGCCACTAAGTATTTCTGACAAAATGAACACTTTAGTGAGTGGAGTGGTCTAGCAGGGAGTGTCATATTGCTAAGACTCAATGTATGACAAGTGATTGCAATTTCTGTCCAACACCACATTCTCAAATACAGTGTAATCCATTTGAGTTAGAAATAATTTGGTCTTTATGATATTTCCATCTTCAAACTCTCTTCCAAAGAGACAAATTGTGATAAATTTTGTGTGGTGATGTTCTTTTGTGATTGATGGCAGAGAAGATCAAGCTATTTCATTTAGATTCTCACTGTGGAACTTAACCAGGCTTACCAGAAATAAGAAAAACATTTTACATTGAGTCATCCAGAGCTGTAACTCAGTCTAGACTTTCTATTTTTCAGTTCCAGACACTCCCATTACTCAACATGATCCACTTCTTTCTTTCAGGGTATTGGTAATTAGCACAAGTACAGTTGCTGTAAGCTAATTATACATTCTAAACCTAATGTACTTACATGAACTGAGGGTAGCTTACCATGTGAGCATTTGATAAGTGAACAGGTGCTTAAAAGATGTAATGAGTTTGTAGCCATCTGTAGTGATTAATGATGTTTGAGAACTTCACTTCAGCTCATCATATCATCCTAAATGAACACTGAGGTTTTTTTAGTTCAAAAAAAGTGTAAATGATTCTTAGATTTTCCTGTTCAAATCACTTATGATGAGTTACAATTTTATATTCCATGAGGTAATGAATAACTGAGCTTTCCTGGAAGCTACAAAGAAAAGAAAATATCTTCCTTATAATTTCTCCCCATATTTTTACTGCAATGTAGAAAGAAATATGGTTGTTCCAGATATGGAACAGAAAAATACAGTAGATTTTTCTTCTTTATAACTGGTTTACTGTGTCTCAATCCTCCTACTAAGTCAGAAACTTGGGTTAAGTAATTTCTGCTCACCACATGCTGTAAAAATGTTACCCCTCTTATTCCCACTGTGTCCAAATATTTCTCTCTGGCTGGAGATGGGGACCCAAGTATGACTGAAAGTGCACCTGAAAGTTGAGAAGTTGTTATGACTGTACATCATTATGCTATGGCATTTTAAGCTCTGGACTCACAAAAAACAGGGTGACATACAAGGTATTTGTACATCTCAGACCTTGACATCCCATGGAAGGTCTAGGACAACTGTATGCTGTCAACTCTCAGCTGCCAGTTCTCAACTAGACCTCCTGCACCACTGACTCTGCAGCAACAGCTCGATGTGGATCAGCAGAAGGGGCACCATGCTGCACTGGTCCTCTCCTTTGTGCTGCAGAGCTGCCACTCCTCCACCTCCCAGCCTGGCACTGTGCTGCTTCTCCCCACCACCCAGCAATGAGATGTTTCTGCCACATGGCACCAAGCCACCAGCCCACGCTGCAGTGGGACAGTTTTCTTCTCCCTGGCTTCCCAAGCAAAACCATCCTGTAGTTCTCCCCACCCACCTTCCATCCCACCTATCTGTTAACTGTCCGGACTTACGCTGGCCAAAATTTTAGGTTTTGTATGTCACTACAGCAAGGCTTATATTACAAAACGTCAGGGTCTCCCAACCAGGCAGTGCTCAGGTGTTCATCTTCACCCCAAAGCCTCCCTCACTGCTTGTCCCCTGCCTGCATGCCTTTGCCTTCTACCCCTATGTAATATGTACTGCAGGCAGGGAAGGAACAAGCTCACTGCGGGTCCTCCCTCTGCCTCCTGTGAGAGACTGCCAGGCACTCAGGGCTCCCTGTGGCACCACACAGAACCCCCTCTGATGTTTAAGGACTTTGCAGATCTTGGCATATATGAAGAGGACAGGGGGGAAGAAGTGGGACAGCATCATAACACAACACAGAGGAGTGGCACTGTGCCACTCCTGGCAGTCTGGATAGAGTGGCCCCTGTGGAGAGTCAGAGGTGTAGAAGCACCCAGTACAGAGGTGGTAGGAAAAAGTATGCAGCAGAGAGTTGGTTGTGGTGGACAGTTGGTGGTGGACAGCTGGTAGTGGGCAGTTTTTGGTGAACAGCAGTCCCTTTCTGTTTCACAGAATACATGTTTTTTTTGTAGCATTTTCTTGGTCATCAGGGATATTTATGAATCAAAGCCTATGTGGCTTTCACAGTGTTCAGAATGTACTCATGCTGAAGTCTTAAAAAAAAAATCTGTAGTACTTATCAGGTGTCTGCATTACGAAAATTTATAAACATTGTAAGAATTCACTATTTTTGGGACTTAGGAACCTCTTTTCACTTACATTTGAATTGCTTGATAAGTTCAAATGTTTGCAAGGGGAAACATGCAGGAAATTTAAAAAAGTTTTAACTAGAAAAGGCATTTGTTTCATACATATACAACCACTGCTAAAAACTGTGTCACAAATGGACTTATAACCTCCTTATGTAGGAGATTAATCAGATAGAATCACATCATTTATCTCCCTGTTATTCCTTGTCTTTAAGAGATTCTTTCCATAAATAGTTTTAGATGGAAGAATTGAAATAGCAAATAAATTCCAAAGTGTCAAACAATAATTAATGTATATGTTACTGTGACAGGAATGAGCAACACATTTTTAATTTATTCAAGTAACTGTCTGATATCCAGAAACAGCTTTTCCATTCATTATTATTAAATAAGGTGATTAGTTGTTCAATGATATGTCATATATTTCAACATCTCCAACCAGGTTGCCTACTGGTCTAACCTGGCACAGCTTCATTGATTTTATTGACTCTGTTAATGGAAAGATGACTGCAGTGCTGCTCTGCCAGTTTCCTCTGGCAAATTACCTGCTCCCTGTATTTTCAAGGTAACATACTGAGATTCCAAAGAAACAGTCCAACAGGGTATATAAATTATTTCTTTTTTATAAACTGGCATCCAACCAGCCAGTTGTTGAAATGTGTAATTTTACTTCAGCTTTTCCACACTTGCTTGAGCAATCTTTAAACGAGGTAGCTCAATTACTCTTGAAAATATGGCAACACAGCTTCCAAATGTGTCAACATGACTCATGTGGCCTAAAGCCAATGACTCTGAAGTATCATCGTGCTGTGGTGTGTTGACCTTGGTTGGATGCCAGGTGCCCACCAAGCTTCTCTATCACTCACCTTCTAAGCAAGACAGTGGAGTTAAGAAAATAAGATGGACAAAAAACCTCTTGGGTCAAGTTAAAGGCAGTTTAATAATGCAAAAGGAAAGGCCACACGTGGAAGCAAAGGAAAACTAAAGGTTTGTTCTTTCAGAAGACAATGTCCAGACACTTCCCAGGAAGTGAAGTTTCAGTGGCTGCTCCAGAGGACAAAGATAAGAATGAATGAGTCCTTCTCTTTGTCTTGTCTCTGAGATTTTATTATTGAACAAATGTCATATGGTATGGAATATCCCTTTGGTCAGTTTTTGTCACCTGTCCTGTGTTTGTCTTTTCCCAAGAACTTGCCCACCTGCAGCTTACTTGTGAGGGGACAATGTCGGAGTGACAGCCCTGATGCTGTTTGAGCCCTGACCAGCAGTTGTGAAAACATTGATGTGGTATCAACACCTTTATAGGTACCAATAAAAAATGCAGTACTATGAGAGCTGTTTGGAGAAAATTAACTATATGTCAGCCTCATACAAGATAATCTCCTCCTGTTATTCCATGTCATTTGAATAGAGAAACTGAGGAGCAGTTTGCTGCCCCGCTACAGGGAGGACCAGTGTCTTGGCCCAGTGGGACAGGGACCACTGCTGGGTGTCAGGGAGAAGCAGCATGGTGCCAGGTGGAAGGCAAGACCATTAATTCATGCACCTTTGTTTAAAAATTTTAAAAAGGTATATATCAAAAATCATTGTATCATTTCTATGAGTGGGAGTGAAATATTCTGTTAAGACAGAAATATTCTGTCTGCCTTCTGCCAAACTATGAAAGCTGTTTTAAAATAAATTGGATCAATAATATAGCCTCTAAAAATAACATCCCCTACCGTTGCTCCCCTGACAACTATGGATCAAAGAGTTCTTTGTATAACTGTTACTTACACAATATCACTGATATGAGCTTGAATGGACAATAACAGACTCAGTACAGAAACTGCTCCTGATCTATTTTGCATTTCAGAATTTGAAGATTTGTTGTTCCAAATTTTTACCTACAAGTTTTATCTACAAAAGACAAAACATTCCCTAGTTTTCAATAAGAACAATTACCATCTTCTACTAGGTTGCCCAGAAGCAATTTAAGTGAAAATAGAACAATCTAAACGCCTGTTCAAAGGTTGTTACTGTTCTGGCCAATGTAGTTGCTCATTAGAGGGTGTTTTATCTAAAGGTCAAATATACGCAGCAGCCCTTATTTTCATTTGCTCTTAGTTCATGGGTAATGCTAATCAAGATGTTCTTCACATTGCTACTGTAAGCAGCAATTGGGCCCCCATTTGGTTGCTACCTATAACTACTGCAACAGGTACTCATAAGATCCTTTTCTTTGGAGTGCCTATTGTCACAACCGAATGAGCAGAAATCATCTAACTTATCCAAGTAATATCTTACATATTTTTTCCTATAACCTCCCAGCTCTTTATCTGTCACCACTAATGTTAATTGTGTTATCCATCTCATCACAGCTGACCTTTTTAATGAAAATGAAGCTGAATGGTCAATAAACTCCCTGGTTTTCTTCACATCACCTGTTACTGCCCCTCCTTATTTGATAAGCATTGTAATAGTCTCCAGTTCTCTTGTCACTCTTAGTTTGCATACAAAAAAAAATTCTCCTTATAACTCTTTTCTTCACAGGCTATATCCCATTTGATGCTGTATCCCATTTCCAGACTCATTTTATTTCTTGTCAATCACCATGGTTTATGGAAAGTTTATTCTCTCAATACATGTACCTTTTAGAATATCATCTGATTGGCACTGGTAGTTCATAGATGTACTGGTCGGGATTGGGATAGAATTAATTTTCTTCACAGCAGCTCTTGTGGTGCTATTTGTGACCAAAACAGTTCTGAAAACAGACATTTCAGTTACTGCTGAGTAGTGCTTACACTGAATCAAGACCTTTTCCTCTTGAAACACTGAAACAGCAAGTGGGCTGAGGCTGCACAAGAAGTTGTGAGGGGACACAGGGGGCAGTTGACTCCAAGTGACCAACGGGATATCCCAGACCATATGACATAGTGCTCATGTGGTGGGTTGACCCTGGCTGGATGCCAGGTACCCACCATAGTAGCTCAATCACTCCCCCCTTGAACAGGGGGAATAAAAAATAACAAATGGCTCATAAGTCAAGATAAGGAAAGGTAGATCACTCATCAATTACCACTGGGGACAAAACAGACTCAGCTTGGGGAAAATTATTTTTATTTATTGTTAATCAAATCTGACTAAAAAGAAGTAAAACTTAAATATTAAAAATCTTCCCTCCGCCTCTCCCTTCTTTCTGTGTTCAACTTCCCACATGGTTTTCTCTACCTCGTCCCCTCTATCAGAGCAGGAAAATGGGGAATAGGAGTTGTGATAAGTTCATCACGTCATCTCTGCTGTTGTGTCTGCCACTCTTTACTCCCCAGGGAGAGGACTCCTCACAGTCTTCCACTCCTCCACCATTTAGTTCTTCCAGGAATTTCTCCAATGTGGGAATTCTCTTGCTCATATCTCTGGCTGCTCTTCCACACAGCAGTATATTTTTTCCTTTTTGAATATGTTAACAAATCATTGCTGATGGGTTTGGCCTTGATCAGAAGTCCATCTTGATAAACTCCATGCTGCAGCAGGTACAACTTGAATCATTTGTGGCCATGGATAGTAGGTTTATACCCAAAGAGATTGTGAACCATAGTTAAGATGATGACACAGAAGGTGCATGTCTAAGAGATGGTGGCTGTGGTTAAGGCCATACTGGAGCAAGTATACCCCTAAAGAGCCTGTAGACATGAATAAGTCCACACTTGAGAAGGGGGATGGAGATGAGTTCATTGCCTTATTAAACTCCATGGCCTCATCCAAAGAGACCAGAAATGGAGAGGTAAAGAATATCCTTATTAGCACAGAAAAATTTAAAAAAAACCAAAATACATAGAACTTGGAACAAAGAATGATGGGCTGTACAGATGAAGCCCTGGGAAGTACTGTTTCTGAGTAGGACACAGAGCTTATACTGGATAATTAGGTAAATATCATCAGAGAACATGGCCACTGTTGCCAAAACTTGTCAATTTATAAATGAAAATATTGATAAAAATACCTGACATTCTGCTTTTGCATTTGGCACTATATCAGCTTCTACTAATATAGAGTGACTGGTTATGGTATTCATAACTCAGGAAGTGGGTTGTTAAGTTGGAGATGATTCAAATAAAAGCCTCAAGACTAATCATGATATTGGGGAAAAACAGAGTGGGAGTATTCATGAAGCTAATAGCTTTAGGCCTATGCAGTCATTAACAGAAAAAGATTATTGGGCCAATGCCTCAGCCCTGGTCTGAAACTACCTCCAAGAAAAACTGTTCAGCCAGAAGAAATCTAGAGAGGATTTGCTTCTGTAGCATAAGTTAGCTTCCATGGATTTCTCTCCTGATATTGCTGTAGGAACAGTTATGTGATAAGAGAAAGCTTTTTAATCTGTTAAAACACAACTTAATATCTGGAAATTGAAACCACAAAAATTCTGCATATTTTAAAGTTGAGAAATTAAGTATTGTAAAAGTTTATAAAAGACTGTTTAGCAGTTCATGACTGAAGAGATGAAAATGAAGACCAATTTTTTTTTCTATGGTGTAAATTCTTACTTAAACTGAAATCAAGACAGTAAAGTTGTGTTGTCAGTCAGAATAGGCGACTGAAATTTCCTTTTCTGATCTTATAGGTTTGTAATATTCAGAAAATTGAATTAGAAACACAGCTTCATTTCAATCTAGTTAAAAGACAGCTTTTACATATCCTGAGCTGATAAAAATCTGGAATATGGATGCATACTATTTTGAAAATTTCAGAATAAGAAATAAATCATTATTTTTATGAAACTTGTAAAAATTAATGGACAGAATTCAAAAAGAAATTGCTTTCCAAACAAATACTTCCAGGTTTAAGAAACAATAATGTAGAGATGTACTACTGATATTTAAATTTACAAATAAAACAACTAAGAAGGAAATACATTTTTAGAATCAGCAGGAGAAGAACATTTTCAAACACTTTCATAACTGTTGAATGATATCTAAACATTTAGAATATTAGGCCCAGGTGGCCCTACTGTGAACTATTTATAATGTTAAATGATAATATTCATAACAACAACAGCTTACACTCTTCATGGTTTGAAATACATAAAACTGTTGCTGGTCTATTATAGTTACTTTCATTTGTGAACCTAGAAGAGGTTTTCATTTTATCAGTTAATAATATAGCAGCAGAGCATGTCCTCCACTTGTCCTGTCTTTAACATGCAATAAAGTCATAAGTACCTAAGAGTTAAGACGAGTGATCTGTGTGGGACTGGGATTCAAGATATGAATATTGTGTCATTGTTCAAAATGTAACATAGGTTACCCACGTCAAAGGAATGAGACAACCTTATCATGCATTTTCACACCGCAGAATGAACATAACTAATGTGAATATTAAGACTCAACATACTGCAGTGTTGGGACCTGCTGCTTTAAAGGACATTATTTTCCTCAAATCTGCGTCAAATACTGCAAAGCACATATTATTGTGCACAGTCAAGTAGAATAAGCCCTAAAATAAAGTGAGTCATGGTAACATATTTAAATGGTGAGTGAGCACTAAGTGTGGCTTTACTCACACTGACTAACAAGGAAGCAAAACCCAGTAAAAATGGGTCAGAAAAGGCTAAAAAATATAATTTTCTTGAAAAGGGAAAGTAAGGTTAATAAAAAATTATCTTTAACTATATGGTATTCAAAGCCATAGTTTTATTTACTGTGTTAACTGCATACATAGCTCAGAAGTCACTGAACGATGTATTAAAGCAAATAAAGACAAAACTCACTTTGCAGGAGCAGAAGGTGTGGGTTGGAGGTGCATCAATTTCTCTTTCAGTGAAAGACCTAAATATTTCCAGTCTTAGCTGAAAAAAAAATAAATCTCTTTTGACAGTAAGGATTTATCGGAAGAATACACCAGTTGCTTTGTAGCTCCATATTCCACAACCATCTCATTGCCCATGGAAAAAAATTGGAAATGGAAAATTGGAAATGGAAAAATTTCCCACTGGACCTACAGTGATCATCAAGTCCAACTGCTGACCAAAAGTTAAAGTACGTTGCTAGGGGAATTGTTCGAATGCCTCTTAATCAGTGACACACTTGGGGCTTCAAGTTTCTCTCTAGGAAGCCAGGTCTGGTGTTTGAGCAGCCTCTTGGTAAAAAATGCTGTCCTGCGTAGGCCTCCGTTGGCACGTATTTGAACAAGTCCTATGCTTCCTATCACTGGGTAACAAGTAGAAGAGCTCAGCACCTTCATCTTTCACTTCTGCTCTTTAGGAATCTGTAGATGGCAGCATCACTACTTACTCAATCTCTTATTATTCAAGCTGTACACACCCAAAGTCCTCTCAGCTGCTCCCATGGAATATTCTTTCCTTCCATTTCATCAGCTATGCTGCCCCTCTGAACTGCACAGAGTACTCCAGGTGAGACTGCACTCCAGGAAGATATTTCAAGGTACTGCTATTCCATAGGCCTGCTCTTCAGCATTACTTTGTTCTATAAAATATTCCTGGCAGTGGTGGGATTTGAACCCACACCCCAGAAGAGACTGGAGCCTTGGTCTACCACCTTATACCTCTTGGCCACACTACCTAGGTCTTTATATCCCATTTAATCTATGTTCCTCAAACAAAATTCTGCTTTTCACAGGATATTTTAAAATAAACACTGTCCTTCCTCCTAGTGGATGAATAAAGGAAGGTAAGTCCATTCACCAAAGCATGTCAGAGCATTAACATCAGGTGTCTAAAACAAGGAATATGCATATTCTGACACTATGCAGTATGCTATGGCATGAGGGTAAAAAGAGAGTGAGATACTAAATGTGCATTAATCAGTTATGCCTCTAGAGCATGGAATTCAAGAGCTTGTGTTATGATAATTTTAACATTTCCAGGGACAGTTCAACTAAACATGTAATAGAGATTTCTTTGTTTACAGATTTCTACTTAAATTCTTTTACACCTATGTAGGCCAGTATTTCTTGGTCCTTCATACAAAATGAGACAGTAAAAGCAAAAATTTAAGTCTTTTATGACATGTGAAACACAAAGAACACTATTTGGGTTATTTCTAATATTCAGATGTTGATTCTGTCTATGTAGTTAATAGCCCAACCTCCTATGGACCTGTTCTTCCCAGAAGGACAAATGCACAGGATTTATCTGTCAAGTGATTCAAAGCATATGAGCCTCACTGGGAAGTGCTAATATCCTGATGTCTAGGTTCTCTGACATCCTGCTAAGCTGTGACATATGACAGAGTCCTAACAAATATATCCTTTGATCTCTGTAATAGAGTCAAGTGAATATTTCCTTTTGTACAGTATTGATACGAGCTGCCTCAATGTTTATGGAATGGCATTGCTTCTGTCATTCAGTTCCAACACCTCGATGCACTCACAGGATAAAGTGATACTATCTCTCTCTACTTGCTTTCAATAATAATAGTAGTTTCTCCTTCTTTCCTAAGTAAATTTTGTATTTAGTATTAAAGTGTCTAAGAACCATTTGTGAAAAAGATTTTGAAATATGCAATGTACCCTAAGTTCTTCTTTACATGAAAAGCTGTATTTCTAGTCCTTTTTATTTAGGTGGAAGAACACAGTTTATATTCTGTGGCTTTGCAGGATTTTTTCTCTTTGTGTACTTTTTTTAGATCAATTCCTGTAGCAAGCAGAAGCACAATGGAAGGCTTGCTGCATTGGAGAGCTCTGTTCAACCAGGAAGTGCTTAATCAGGTCACCCATTTTACCAGGTTATCTTCAGAGGAATTTGTGATAGTGTCAGTGATAGAGGCAGATGACATGGAACTGTATTGTATTCAGCCACAGTAATATTTCAATGTTTAAATGATTTTTTGTATCTTTAAGGACTACAGATTTCTAGTGGCCCCAACTAACAGGGGCTGAACTAAGGACACCAGCAAGAGTAATAAATCCCCACTGCTGAAGAAATGTTGGGTTTTTTTATGCCAGCATGAAAAAATCAGAAAATAATTCCACAAAAAAAAAAAAAAAAAAAAAAGACAAGCAAGATATGGAAGAGAAACACACACCCCTAGCTATATAAACAGTTACAGTTTCTTGTATTATTTCTTGTATTAGGATTCTGGACAACACCTATGGAAAGTTCTAGTCCAATGAGAAAAGCTTTCTGGTCAGACAAGATTGGTCTCTATATTACTTTTTTGAGTCTTGAAAACCTCCAGGGGTGGACAGAAACTGCACAGCTTCCCTGGTTAATCTACTTGCAACCAAGGCTCCTCTCCTTGTTTCTGCAGAATACATATTTCTCTTTATATTCCATATGAACCTTATTTCAGCTTACACCCATTGTATTTTACCTTCCTTCCATGCAACACTGTGCAGACCCTGGCTCTGTCTTCTAAGATGCTCATAGCATAGATGCTCATAGTTTGATCTCCTTGAAGCCTCCTCTTCTCTAGACTAAATAAACCAGGTTCCCTTTGCTTCTGTTCGCAAGGTAGGTGTTCCAACATACACCTATCCTGGTGGCCCTTTAATGAACTTGCAGCATTTTTTCAATGTCTATCTTGTATTGGGGGCCAATGCTGTATACAACACTCCAGATCCAGTCTAACAAGTGATGAATGGAAGAGGGTAATCCTTTCTCTTGGTCTTCCATCTTAATTCCCATTAATATAGCCCAGGAGATTGCAGAAGTTCTTTTCTGACAGGGCATGCTCTTTGTTCATTTTCAGCTAGCTTTCTGACAGGACCCAAGAGCCTTTTTTTTCACAGAGCTGACCTCCAGCTAGTTTGTCCTCACACTGTATCACTGTAAGGGGTTCTTCCTTTCCCTGTGCAGATCTTCATATTTGGCTATTTCTTCAGCCTGTCCTTCTGTATAGCAGCCATGTTGTCAAGCATATTGACAAAGACATTAAGCACAACACCTCAAAATGAGACCTCTGTTTGTTACCATCCTCCAATCTGAGTATGACTAATTCACCTCTGTATTCTGAGGCTGATCATTCCACTGGATTTTTACATGGTGGTTGTTCACTCTCCCAGCATTTAGTGTTCTAACTTGTATGCAAGAACATGGTAAAAGACAGTGTTGAAAGCCTTTCTGAAATTCATACGACATACCTCACTTTCCTCTCATTTGTAAATCCAATCATTTTATCACAGAGGAAAACAGGTTGGTCAGGCATGATTTATCCTCAGTAATCCAGCTACCTTCTTCTCTTTCATGCATAAAAATATTCTTCAAAAACATATAGATTTGCTTTATGATATTTGGAGAGAAAAAGTGTAGTTAAATCACCTGTAGTTCACTAGTTTTTTGGGTTTTTGATCCTGTGTGAAGATAAGTGTTTTTCTTCAGTCATCAGGAATCTCCCCCAATCTCCACTACCTATGAAAAATATCAGAAAAGAGCCTTGCAAGAGCATTGGTCAGTTCTACCATTCTTGTATGTAGCCTGACCTACAGATATCTACAGACATTTTGTTGTGGGGTTTTTTTTCAGGTAATACCAAACTTTATTGTCTTCCACTGCTGATAGTTGTTCTCCTTCAAGCTTCTAATGAATCACAAAGACCCGGGAGACACCATTGAAAAGTGAGTCAAAAGTGGTACTTAGTAACTCAGTCTAGTCTGCTGTCTAAGTCATCTGTCCCATTGATCAATTTTCTCTTCCCCTTTCAGTGGTTTGCTACCAGCATAGCCATAGAAACTTGTTTTGTTGCTTTTTATGATCCTTGCGAGCATCACCCCTCAGAGAGTTTTAGCTTTCTTGACCCAATCTTCACATACTTAGATAATGACTCTTAATTCTCCCTTTCTAGCTTGCCCCACTTCCCCCCCTTTTTTTTGCACTGTGATAGTGTTCTCCCTCAGGATCCCACCAAGAAGTTTCCTGAATACACTTATGAATATTCAGCTGAAAAAATGGGTCATTATTCTTGTTCCTCTACTTTGTCACCCTTCTTAGCATTCTGATCTATACCATTTCAAGGTCACTACAGCTAAGTCTTCTGTTGATTATCACCCCCCCAGACTGTGAATAGCAGAACCAGTTGTGTGTCACACAGGGTTTGTCCACCTTGTACTTCTGCCACCTTCAGAAATCTTCTTGGATGCTTGCATCCCACTGCAATATCATTCCAGCAAGGAACATGATGGTCAAAATCCCCTATAAGAGACAGGGCCTGTGATACAGAGACTTCTAGGAACTGTTCTCCTTTTTTACTTTCTCTGAAATGCTATTGATTTGAATAAACTGAATGAGAGGAGTCTGGCCACAAAATAAGTGTGCCATTGCGCCTGAGAGAGCAGAAATTCAGACAGTGAGCTTCAGTGTTGTGCTGTGGTGAACAAGGCAGATTCTCAGTGTGGAGTCCAAGGACTCCAGTCCTGACAAGTGAAGACTTGAAAACGAGGTGGATTCATCCTTTTTTGCATGTGTGAGGAGGCTGAGGTACAGTACACCTAGGACCGGAGATAGATGGCTGTAGCCAGAATTCTGAGAGAAAACATTTCACAGGAACAGAGCACAAGATCAAAACACAGATGAATCTGGTGGCTTACATTCACCTTAAAAAAGTCATGTTAAAGTTTAATTTACAGAGCTGTAGTCAGACTGTTACGGAAAATATTCAGGATTCATGATTTAAATGGCAGAGAGTCTGCCAGGTAGCACAAACCAGTCATTCAGTCATCAGATTTGTCCCTTTGAGTATTGCACTTCCAGTGAAGAATTTTTGGACAGCAATGGGAATATTCATGCAGAATAAGGTTCAGTAGCCTCAGTTATGAATTTCATTCATTCATGAACCTTGATCATTTTAATAACAGAAATATACAGAGGAAGTACAGCAAGGAATGTGTCTAAGCCTTGGCAGATTTCTACAAGATTTCATTTAATTTTAAATCTTTAATGAATAAATAAATAAATAAATAAAAATAACTGCCTACGCTCGTGGACTTTAGTTACAGTTCCTGTGATGAGAACAACAACCAGTTCAGGGCTGGAAAACAGGTGCTGTGAACAGGGTATCTATACAGAATACCTCGGAACGGGGGGAATCACTGATATTTTTAAAAGGATTAGCTAATCCATCACAGAGAGATGTACTGCACTTCATTCAGAAACTTTCTGTGTCTGTGAGAACTGATGACAACACCTACCAGGTGTGCACATTTACTGGTTACAGACAATAAATTTATGAGTACATTAGCATGGAATAAACTTATTATGACTTTCCAGCACCATTTTGTTTGACCAACCAAGATTAAGTTCCTCATCCCTAGCTTTCTCAAGTTGGGATAGCCTCTTAGATGACTGTTATGCAGTTATATTTTAGTGAGCTCTCAGACAGCTACACTTGAACTTTGAAATGGTGCCCTTATAGTAGAATGATGTCAAGATTTGTTTTAGTATTTTTGTTTTTGAAATTCAGGCTTATTAGTTCAGGATGGTGCTCTGCTGGGCTATGCAGAGGTACCAGCTCACTCAGATGTGGCACAAGACAACACTGTATAGTGTAGCATGATGCGGTAGTTAAAAAAATATAAAATGAAAGCTCTAAATTTAATGCAGAGGCTGCATTATATTTGCCACTTCTACCTCTCAGGGGTTACCTATGGTTGTTCCAGCACAGCTAGATCCAAAAATGTTATTATAATGCTTTCTTAAGGTGCTATACCAATAAATAGGTTTCCATTATGATTTATGCTACACCCTGGGCTTAAAAGTTTGAGTTGTTATGCTACTGATCATATATTATAAATCAAAATGTTTGCATATAGATTAACTTGCATCAGCTTTGAGGAATTTTTTAATGTTATTTCTTACCAGAATTTCAATAAACTGCAGGATTCTGCATATCTGTTATAAGAATGCCCCATTTCTTTCCCACATAGAGCATATTTAAATGATCAAGTACAAAATTTTAACGCTGCCTTTGTTTTAATATTAATGTTGACTTCACTGCAAATGAAGCCTTGATAAATAGCAGCGTTAACAGGTGTAGTTTTTGTTATCAAGAACCTTTATCACTGATTGGTGAAAATATCTTTGTGGTATATTATATAAATACATATATTTATAAACGTATATGTTAATATAAGCACTTAAAAATCACATTGGTATATCCAAAAGTCTGTTCCTTTGGATAACTTTTCATTTGGTTTCATTTATATTATTTTCTGAAGTAAAATATAACATTAAATCAGAAATTACTCTGTTAAATTTTTCTGTAACCAAAATATAATGACATAGAAAACTATCCAGTGAGCTAAGGTAATGATCACTATTCTAGAAAATTTAAGAGAGTAAAATCTTATTCTTACTTATGATCTCATTACTGCACTTGGAAATATAAATAAATACTACCTCAATATTGACTTGTAAATCATATTTTCTATCAAGATGAATAGTAGTGCCTAGATTTCATGGAATGGTATCCTGAGATGTCTTGTTGTAAGTATTTTTTCTGTTTCCTTGCTTCTTGAAATTTTATTTAATTAATGAACAAAGTTTAGATACTTCTAAAAAATCATTTCCGATATGCCAAAACTTTAAAAATTTCTTTATTATTTTCATCAAACTGTGCCAAAGGTGTGTGTTTTTATGGGACAAGGGTTAGGTTGTTGGCTGAAGTGTTGAATGTTTCTGCAGTAAAAAAATATTCCAATAAAAGCATCACTGAAAAGAAGGAACTTCCAGATGTGACTATTTCCTTGTAATGTTAAAAAATATTAATTTAATATCCTTTTATTTCTCTCTTCTTCATTTTTCTGACTTCTTCAGCAACCTTCCCTTCTCAGCAGTTAAAGAGCATCCTTTTTTGCTACTACAAGTTATTTCTTCATTCTAAAATCCCCCCATCTTATTCCCACCAGGAACTTTAGATTTCTCTTAATTAACTTTAATGAGTTTTGTTTGGGGTGGTTTTTTTGGTTTTTGTTTGGTTTGGTTTTGAGGAGGGTCTTTTGGAGTTTGTTCTGTTTTGTTTCTTTTTTGTTTGAGTTTGTTGTTGTTGTTCTCCCGTAACAATTGTCTTCTTGGCAGCTTCCACAGGTTGTCAGAATTGAACCACCTTTGCAATGGCATTTGTTGTTTCTTTTGTCTGTCTCCAACCTAAACCTACTGATTTTTTCACCAATTTCTTTTCCTCAGAGATGCATTTGGTCAAAAGTGTCAGAGGCAAACCTGAGTATGTTCTGCCTAGTGAAGCCTCAGGGAATTAAAAAATGTATTTTAAAATTATATATATATATATCCTTAGTAAGTACACAAAAAACATATAAATTGTTAGAAGTTAGGAACTGTCATATTTAGATGTGACAGTTAATGAGAAATCTTTTTTGTACCTACAATGACCCCTTAGTAAAAGTACAAGTGGGTTAACAAACCTTAGAAGGAATTTTGAGAAACTGAATCCAGAAGCAGAATGTCAGATAAAACATAACTCTTCTCCTTTTCATGCTCGATCCTGTATTTCTGCAGAAAAAGGAGAGAAAGAAAGAAACAATTAAGCAAAAAAATACAGTTGACTGAGAAATCAATAAACTCTGATAAGATTTACACTTCCCAATTAATAACCTTCTCTGCATCATTTTCAGCTGTGCATCTGGTATTACTTTGGCACCCAAAATCTTCCACATCTTAATGTAACTATAACTTTTTATGGTTAGCTTCCTATAACTACCTCAGAGCTAATAATGAATAAAATAAAAATACTTCAAAAAATCAATTAATTGGCACCATAATTGGTTTTTTTTTTTCAATGGATCTTCATTGCAAAATGCATAGAAATAAGTCATATCTTCTTAGTTTACAAAGTACAAATAAATATCATAGAGCAATACAAAAAGCTTTATATTCTTTTAAATTGTTGTTATCATTCTGTGAATGAAACTAAGAGGTCCTTCACTTTTGTTACAGATGAAGAACAAAAGCAAAGAAATAGAATAATTCCAGCTAAACTTATGTAAGTGTTAGATTCTAGAAAATTTCTGACAGGCTGTTATTACATGCTCATACATATATGTGGTTGCTCAGTGGATGTCAGATTACTTAGTTTTTTCTCACCAAATGGTAAATGGTAAAGCAAGTTTTCAGCATTTTTCAGCCACAGCAAGTAAACTCCAGGGATATTTTTCCCAGTCTTCCCAAACTGCATATGTAGCATCTTTGTATAAAAGCAGAAGTATATATTTAATTATACTAATATTGCAGGAGGCCTCGACCAAAATCTTTCCACCAGTGTTTGCAAAGGTGATTCCAATTTTATCCTTTGAAAATTCACCCTAATCCATGAAGTCACTATCTTCTGAAAATGACTCTGTATCAGTTTGTTAATGCATCCCTTTTTTGCTGCATAGTCTACCCATGAAAATGCAAAGTTTTCTCCTGTGTCACTGCCAGTGTCTTCCACAGCAGAACCGGTTTACACAAATGCTACAGCAGGAACATAGCTGTCAGACTAAACAGATTTAGTTTGTCTGGTTTTGACAGTAAGGAACTTGGAGTATTTGCTATTCATGAACAGTACAAACATCCCATCTATTTTTAACCTGTGTCATCATGATCAAAAATAAGGCTTACATGAAACAGCATAAGCCAAACTGCTTTGGATCCATTTCAAAAATTGCACCCCTTGGGGTTTCTGTTCACATCTCAGCCAACTGGGTAAAGCTTGAAGGCCCAGAAACAGCTGCCTACAAAATATCTGTTCATATTCACATCACATGCAAAAAGCTAGACTCAATTGAAGATCTCATCTACTGTAACAAGTGCATATCTAAGTTTCCTGTTTTCTGACAAGCTGTTTTCAGAAATGAAGACAACTTAAGAGGCCTGGTGTTGTGCTGCATGAAAAACCAGAATACCATCCTCATGTTATTGGGTAGTCTAACAGCTTATACTTCTTTTCATACAATGTCATCCTGTATCATAAATCCATGGCACATGCCTAACATAAACCAACACTTCAGTCCTTCTAAACAGTTTGTATGTGTTTTCTGTTTCCTAAAAGAAATGCAATATGCTAAAAAATAATATTCCACAGCACAAAATGTGTGATATATCAGTTAAGAGAAAGATAAACTTTTTTTCTTAAAATACTCCCTGAAATAATATAATTGGTAGAATGTAACCATTTTAAAGAAAAGGTTATTAGGAGTAGCCAACATGGATTTATGTCACTGTTTAACACTGGCCCGGCAATTAAGCAGAATGACAGATGCTCTCTATTAATCCCTCTCTCCTCCCTGATAAAGGAAGGAGAGAGAATAAGGGAGAGAGACTTATGGGTTGGAAACTAAACTACACAACTTTAATGAAACAGTAATGATAAATAGGAAAAATTACTAAATACATACAAATGCACAAATATACAGGAAAATTGATACCACGTTCCTCTTCCCTTACCCCCAAATAAAATCTCTCAAATTTATACTGAGTATGACATGTATGGGATGGAATACTCTGTTTGGTGAGTTCTGACATCTATCTTGTCTGGTCCTCCCCAAAGGGACCTCCTTACTCCTTCTGGAAGGTAAAATGTTCCTCAGAGTTGAGCAGTGTCCTTGGCTCTGCATCTCAGTTTCTGGCTGTAACTATAAACATTGAGTGTTATCAGTCCTAGAAGCAGACACTGTCTGAAAAACCTGTTGTTAATTTCAGCAAGCACAACTACTTACAAGAGACTTAGCTGAAAGCAAAAGTACAAGACAGAAAAATCACCTTTATCCTGGCCCAATCCAGGACAATTTACTAAGGGAAATCTTTCTTGACTCACCTGATAGCCTTATATGAAGACATGACCAAATGAGTTGGTGAAGGGAAAGCAGTGAATGTCATATACCTTGACTTCAGTAAAGCTTTTCACATGGTTTTCCATAACATCCTCATAACAAAACTCAAAAATGTGAAACAAATAGGACTGTGAGTTGGCACACATAAATGGCTCAACAACAGAGTTCAAAGGGTTGTAATCAACATCACAGAGTCAAGTTGGAGGTCTGTGGACAGTGGTGTTCCCTAGGGATGAGTACTGGGTCCAGTTTTGTTCACTGTCTTCATCAACAACCTGGATGGGGCAATGGAGTGTACCCTCAGGAAGTTCACTGATGATACAAAGCTGGGAAGTGTGGTTGATACACCAGAAGGCTGTGCTGCTATCCAGCAACATCTGGACAGGCTGGAGATCTGGAAAAAAGTGAAACTTGTGAAGTTCAATAAGGACAAGTGCAGAGCCCTGCATCTGTGCAGGAACAACACCAATCATGAGTACAGTTTAGGGAGTGTCCTGCTGGAGAGCAACTCCATGGAGAAAGACCTGGGAGTCCTAGTGGACAGAAAATTCTCTATGGGTCAACAATGTGCCCTTGTGGCCAAGGGGGCCAATGATGTTCTAGGATGCATCAGGAAACATACCCAGTAAATCTAGGGAGATTCTCTTCCAATTCTACTCTGCCACACCTGGAATACTGTATTTAGATTTGGGCTCCCCAGTTCAAGAAGGACAAGAATCTACCACTGGAGAGAGTCCAACAGAGAACAATGAGGATGATTAAGGGACTTAAGTATCTCTTCTATGAAGAAAGACTTAGAGAACTGGGGCTGTTTAGCTTTGATAAAAGAAAACTGAAAGGGGATCTTAATATCCATAACTATCTGAGGGGTGGATGTCAAGAGGATGAGGCCAATCTATTTTCAGTGGTGCCCAGTAATAGGACAAGGAATACTGGATTTAAGCAAGAGCATAGGAAGTTCTACCTCAACATGAGGAGAAACTTATTTTCTGTGAGGGTGACAGAGCACTGGAACAGGTTGCCCAGGGAGGTTGTGGATTCTCCTTCTCTGGACACTTTCAAAACCTGCCTGGATGCGTTCCTGTGTGACCTTCCCCAGGTGATCCTGCTTCAGCAGGCTTGCTGATCTCTAAAGGTTCCTTCCAACCCCTAACATTCCATGACTCTATGATTCTATGTCTTAAGATTTTAATGAGACAGAAAAAAAAAGTATCAAAAAAAAAAAAGAAAAAAAAAAAGTGGTTTTATATTTAAGGATTTGTGATCTCTTTACCTTTACATTCTTTGGCACTTACAGTAAATCCAGAGCAAGACACTGAACTTGATAGCATTGCTGATAGTCTAACATCATGGCTGAAAAAGAAGCAGACTGATGAAGTTAAAAGCTTTATAGTGGTCACTACATTTATTTTACCAGATAGTTTGAGAGGCATTCTTGAATAATTCATTTTTTTACCAACTGTGTTTTTGTGGCAATGAACAGCTGACGCCCAGGGGTCCTTTCTGAGCAAGGACCAAGGGTGCTTTGCAAGCTATAGTTAGTTCTTGGGTTTTATATTTATGTGGGGCCTTATTTAAAACAACCTTGTCAAAATCTCAAACCCAAGGCTCTTCCTGTTAGTACAGTCACATTGCTGTAGCCAATGACACAATCACAATAACACTGCTGGTTATATTAATGGAGGAAACATGGAATACCTTTTATGCCCTCAGGCTTATATAGATATCGTAAGAGATATATCATCATTGATTTACAAGATAACTGCATAGTTTCCAAAATCTTATCTATTCTTCCCAGAAAGTGTCACTGAAGCACCACTTTCAAAGAGTGATTTAGCAATGCAGCAGCTTCTCTAACAAAGAACGTATTTTTAATAACGTTTCACCATTCGACAATGGCTTTCCATGTTCATTTCTTTTTAATTATGCTGTGTATATTTTAATATTATTCCCTAATCTATGAAGACATGACTCATCATTAAAAATAATCAATTAAATCTGAGAAAACAAACACCAGCAGTAAATTATACTACTGAAATTTAAGAATATGGAGAGATGCTCCAAAGATATTTTAATAATGAGGAAGGGAGAACCTGTGTGATTCTCCCTTTCTCTTTGTAATATCTGGACAAGGGGCAATAGGAGACACATGGCAGATACACGTGTAGCAGGTTCGGTGTGCAAGTAGTTGATTGTTACAGTAGTGCATCTGTTCTTTCAAGCAGTGACTAGTGAAATTTAAAATATGTTCAAGAACCTTGAAGTAACTGAAGGAATTCTCCCCATGTGGCTTCACTCATGTCTGGTTTCACCAGCTGTGTATTATGGCTACAACGTTAGAGCAGAAATGCAACTGAAATTAAGAATTTAGATTTGTTTATTCTAACTCTAGAATACAAATTCTTCCCTAGCTTCCAGTAAAGTCATTATCTCTCACATTTCTATTGCACAGTTTTTACATCACAAAGCTTTTCGTTACTCAACATATTCATACACATTCAAATAATTAAGATCTTCTGTACCCCACATAAGTGCTGGTAGTAAGATGGCACATTTTATTATGAGTATTTCAAAGTTCTTACAAATCTAATTTTCCAACAGTCTTTCAAAAGCAAAGCTTAATCTCTGGTGTAACAGGTATAAAATTTTTCCACACTGATAAAACATAAAAGGTTTAATACACTGTTCGTAAGTTGAAAGTATTGCTTATAGACATAATAATTTGAAATAATACTACAGTATATCCATATACACTAATCCAATTGTATCAAAACAGAAATAGGTGATACAGGCAATTTCCACTGACTCATGGCCTGAGCTATGGAATGAATGAGCAGCTATATGTGGTGTTTGGCTTCTGCTGAATTGCTTCATCTTCAAAACTTTGTGGTGGGCCTGCACTACACTAAATAAACATTTATTTACAAAGAACTTGATGGGATGATGGAATTCAGTTGTGATAGCCTTTTTTTTTTTTCTTTTTTGACATATAGCTTCTTCATTTTCACAAGCCCAATAGTCCTGTGTAAGTTTTTTGCTCAGTTTGTGTGTTGTAACTCCCTCTGTGCTGGATCTCTGGGAGACATGATTACAATATAGAATGCAGAATTGATTACTTGAGCTCCTTAAACCCTGAAACTGATTTTGAGCTTTCAGTAGATTTCCAAGTACATCCCCAGTCCAATCAGGGACCAGAATGAAGAGTAACATCATTCTTTGGGTCCATGTTAAAATAATTTTCTTCGTGCCTTAGAATGAAAGCCATGAAAGAGAGAGCTAAGACATGAAAAGTGAAGGATTCATTAAAAAAAAAAAAAAAAAGTTTTTGTGATAAGTTGGTTGACATATGATAAGTTGACACATTTACTGGAAATGAAAATCAAAGATACACCGGAAGGAATGTCATAAAGTCCTAAAAACAGATATTCTTTACTCTGCACAGGTTAAGTGTTACAACAGAAACAGAGACAGAGCAACTACCAAATTCCCTTTCTAGGATGATCCCTCGTTGGATTACACCACCACTTAGCTGAAATATCAGGTCTATAAATGTATTTTTTTATGCAATAAGGATGACTGTATTTTGTCTTTGAGGAAAATACAGCAACACACTAAATTTAAAGTAAATAGTGCGTGAAATGGCCTTAAATTAGGGAATTAAGTTAATTCTTTTCAAGAAATCTGATTAAGTCAAATACATTAATTCAGTGTGGTTTAGCCAATGAAGATAAGATTCACATCTATAACTATCTATCTGCATTTCTTGAATGTCATATGCAGAAAAGTTGTAACTGAAGATGACTGAGACCCGAGAAGAATGAACCAAAGCCACTAACTGCCCTTGGTATAATGAATATTCTCTATTCTTTCACATGTTCCCACCATACCTTAAAGCTAGATGACAAGTGCTTCCTTTTCTGTCAGACGTGCAGGTACTTTTTTTTTATACTTGAATGGGTCACGGTACAGACAAGAGGTTGTTTCAAGGCTTCTTGCAAAACCTCCCACTAAGGAACATATTGTCAACTAATATGCCTGAGGCATTAAATCAACTTGATTCTAGCTCTGGCTAAAAGAAGAAGAAAAGAGGAAAAGGTGAGTTTTTTGTTTTGGGGTTTTTGGTGGTGGTTTGGGGTTTTGTTTTTGTTGGGGTTTTTTTTGTTTGTTTGTTTGGTTTTTTGCTACAGAACATACTCAATGTTTTGTGTCAATCACAGTCTCTTAAGAGTGCAATTATGACATTTACAGTTCTGTGAAGTTATGTCAAACCTAAACCCAGACCAAAACTGTACTCACTTTCACTGCTGCATTTCAGTGCTGTTGTTACCATATAGATTTCTAAAATCTTTGTGGACCAAAATCTAATTTTGTTGGACAAGTAGTATAGTTATGTTACAAATTTGATGTTAAGCCAGGACAGAAAAAAAGATTTAGTTGATCTTATTTCCTTAAATATTTAAGTGATGATAAAGAATTAAGCTTTATATCAATTGCATTTGAAACAGCTAAGAGAAGTTGTGATCCACTATCAGTGGAAAGCAGGAACCAATATTCAGCCTGGGATTTTCAATAAAATCTCTCCAATAGCTCCAGACATCTACATCTGCAATTTAGTAAGGCAGAGGGGAAAAGGCATTAATTCCTGGTTATGACTTCATCAGTTAATTTGACTAGGCTGAGAACAAACTTTTCATGTGACTGCTTCCATATCCTCAAAACTGGAATCATAGAATCATAGTATGGACAGGGTTGGAAGGGACTTTAAAGATTATCTATTTCCAACTCCCCTGCATGGCCAGGGATGGCTTCCACAAGACCAGGTTCCTCAAGGCCCCATCCAACCTCTCTTTGAACATTTACAGGGAGCAACTGATTCAAGCAGTGTGCACTTTATGTGCTTTATGCACCCGACCAAGTACTTACATGTACTTCTGCAGAATGGAAAATCAAGATAAGGTGGACAGTTTCAAAGGTCTGTTTAAAAACAGATCTAGCATAGCTTCATGGTGTCTTACAGACCTCAGGCAAACACTGACTAATTATTTCTGGGTTAGTTTTTCTCCTCTTCTGTCATTTTGAAATTGAAAATTATTATTATGGGTTCTTCTCTAAGCTTCAGGTAACTCATGAACAATTTTATAGCTATTAATTTTCATGCAACTTGTTTATTTTACTTAAATCACATTTTATAGCCATGGTCAGAAAATGTGTATACCCAGTGGCAGTTCAAATATTTAGCTTGTGAGAACTACCACTGAACAGACACAGTGTACTTTCTGCTAATGTGCATATTTCAGTGAGCACTTCTTGTTTTAGTATGTAGTAGTACAAGGCTTGATACTAGCTCTGCACTTTGAGTAGGAGGGAAATAAGGCTCAGAAAGATTTTCCTGAGGATTATACAGTTGTGATGGGGGTAGACTCCATGGTTCCAAAGTAGAGGACACCCCTAGAACACTGATTGCCTCATTGTTCTTGTAACATCAGAGCACTACTGTAATGAAAATGAGATACTCAATATTTTTTTTTATAAAACCCTACAGTCTTTGTAAAATGGATTCAAGTCTATAAACAAAATACATGTCTGAAAGAGACAAATTGAATCTGCCTCTTCGGTTCAAATTCAGTTTACTGGAACCATAGGACACAGCACATAATTGAGCAGACTACATACCTGAGAGGAAAATAGGAAGTTCATATGTAACAGTGACATTTTGAGAATGAAAAAGCTTAGTACGCATAGCAGCTTCCCATCTACATTGTGCATTGGGTGACAAGTGGACATTTGGAAAAAATAGGGATGTCATTGAATTAGTCACTGAATTTATGCTGTGGTTGCCTGTTACTATTAAAGTTAGAACTTATACAGGACAAACTCTTCATTCTTTTTATTTATCAACACTACTTGTACTATTTACATGTCTTTAACTTTGTTGATGGCAGAGATGTTTTCTGAAGACTTATACCTTTATCCATTCAAGAAAAACTACAGAAACAATCATTCAAATAATAAATAGCAAGAAAACATTTCTACATTCAGTAACCTATATTTAGTTCATATTTGATCTAAAGTGTAAGAGGTCTAGGGAATGTATCCCTTACTACAGAAGTTACTGCATTTGGTGCTATAGGTCGATTAGTAATGGGTGCTAATAAACTGTGAAGTTTAAACTACATTTTAATTTAAGGAAGTATGTTGATTGCTGAATTTGTAAGTCTGAGGAAACATCTCAAATTTAACACATGATACTGACATATATTTTGACACCTTATAATTGTTACTTTTTGTTCATGGAAAATATACTCCAAATTTTATCTTCCAGTTATATAAAATAGAACTTCCCAGATAAGCTCCTTAGTCATCTAAAATTCAGTAGTGTAACTGCTCTCTGAAATAACTCTTGTTTGGCTTCTGTTTCAGACACTGATATACCTGTGATACAGCAGACTTTTAGTATTAATATTTATAACTACACTCAGTGGCAAGTTTAATTATCTTTCTAAAAAGAACTTTGGGAGAAAACTGGTTACAGGATGTATGGCATTTACCTAAATCATTATATATTAAAATCTAAATACAATCTATGTCTCAATTTTTTAAATAAATGAATGTATTAACACATTTTATCAAATCTACTTTATGTCAGCAGTGGGTTTAAATGGATTTATCATGTAGGCAAGATTCAGAATAGGTAAAAGCTGTAAAATCACTTGATTTAGCACTGCATTTCTAAAACTTCTCCAGGCTTTAAGAAAAAAAAAAAAAAAAAAAAAAAAAAAAAAAAAAAAAAAAAAAAAAAAAGAGAGAGAGAAAGGAAAAGAGAAAAAAAAGAAAAAAAAAGATTAAGGTATGGCACCAGCTTTTTGCTTTATTTCTTCCTTTTTATTATAAAATAATAAACTATACGTTCCTTTCAGAACTTTAGGGAACAGAAAGAACTTTCCAAATTGAAGAAAAAAATCAGAACTCAAATTTTCACATGGTCACACTTGATAACAATGTGCAGAGTTATCTTCAAAACAGCATGCAGTTATACAAGTTTGATACCTGCTTCAAAACTGAGACACAAATGAAGCTTTACATGGAGTTCTTCAGAGTCCAGGAGGAACGTGAGCAGGCAGCATAGTAACAAGGACTAGGTTCAAAGTCTTGAGCTCAGACAGCTATCCATGCTGAAAAGAAATTTTGAGAGTCTGCGTTTAGCCCATGAACTTAACATGTGGCTGCAAAAAAGCATAGGTTCTGTGCAATCAGGGACTAATATCTAAGCTACAAAATTCATAAACAATAAATGACCACATGCCAAATTCCACTTGGATCCAGCTGTAGTGAGTAGAGCCCAATCCACTGGGGCATCCAGGATACATCTGGCAGCAGCAATTGTCTGTGGAGAGGCTGATTCTCAGTGGGATGAGTGCTGAATCTTGCCTGAGGAGCAACCAAGGAGTTAAAGCACTTCTGGCAATCAGTTCTGTTGGTCTAAAATCTGAGACTCTCTTTGCTTAGAGGGTTCTGTTGTCTTCTCCTTCCTCCTCCTTTTCTTTCTGCTCCTAATTCCATTTCCTATTGAGTTTTAGTCACTCTCTTGTGTATACAGGAACCTTACAAAGTCATCAGATAGAGACAAACATCTTAAAGCCTCCCCAGACCCAGTGGAGAATGTGGTTCTGCCTCTCTCCACTCACTGAAGGAAAGTGATCTGAATCATCCTACCAAACAGACAGCAGCTCCTTAAATGTTACCAGGCATAATATACACATAATACAATATGTGAATGTAAAGAGAGAAGCTAGCAACATGGTCCCATTTTACACCAGAAATCTGGAGCAGATAATAGAATCAAATTAAGACCAAAACTATTGTAACTTGCCTTCTCCAGCTCTTCAAAACAGCTTTGCAGGATTTTCTTATCACAAATGCCATGCATTTTCTTCCTGTAAGCAGTAAGCTTTTCTACAAGATTTATTTTGGCTCTGCAGGTTTATAGCCCTAGCCACAAATGTGCAACTCACTTTTAATCTATGCTTATTGCAAGCTCTTCATTGAAGAAATTAGGTTATGGGCAAGATTCTGAAAATCAGCAGGAATATATTAGAACTCTATATTTAACCAAAGCTCTGTGCAGTAATTGAAAGGAACAAAATAAATAGGGCTATTCAGTAAAAGGAAAGTCAGTTAACATTGCTAGGGTTGGGCTTTTTTTTAAACTAACATCATGACATATTTTAAAATTTCACTTTAGTCATTCTGATGTGCTTGTGTTTTAACCAGCTTGCTCAGCTGCTGAACAATTGCATATTCTTCAGCAACACCTTGAAGATGTTAAGCTTTCATTATATTAGGGTGAAAAGAAATGTGTCTGGCTGCATTACCAAGGTAAGAATGCTATTCCACTGATGTACACAGTGATGTCAAAGAAGAGTCCAGGTTTTTTTTAATGCAGTTGTATACACACCTGTATGATATAAAGGGATGCCCATGCTCAGTGCCTGCTTGTCTAGCAGAAAGAGTTGCTGTGGCTGCACTTGGAATGTGGCAGATCTGGACCAGCTGCATTAAGGTAGGAGTATGTGAAGCTGCAGTGTTTTGGTACCCTTGAAAATCACTAAAAAGTGCTCAAGAAAACAAAAGCATCATCCATTTCTATAACTGAAGCAGAGAGAGCAGAGATTGAGTCAATGGGGAGCCATGGACTCTACTATGCCAGGTCAGAGGCAGACCACTACACCAGGAGAGGCATGAAAAACAAAGTTTTTCAGAGATGAACACCTGTGGTGAGGAGCAGCACCCAAGATAAAAAAACAAAACAAAACAAAACAAAACCAACAGCTCATGTGAGAATTTCACCTATAATTTTATCATACAGCCTGCTGAACCAGCCCTCAGCATGCTTGTCTCCCAAATTCTTAAGCAGACAAGATTGGGGTAATCAGAAATGCATGCTTGGGAATGAAATTTTCTGCCTACCATTTTCAACATCTCATGGATAACAATGCAAACATACTAAAGAAAAAAATAGGTACTAAAACCACTGGACTTCTGAATTATCCTTGAAATGATAAGTGGATCCCAGATTTTATTTTTTTTCCCCAAGCAATTACTGAGTGTATTTCCATGTGGAAGAGGAGAGATATCTTCAGACAGTGAAAACTTTAAATACCAGAAGCTATAACAGACAAACCTTTATGTGCCAGTAGTTGCATACAATTTCCTGTGCAAAAACAGCAGAACATAAACTGTTATGTGCTGCTTATGCATAGCTGCATATAAATAACACATGGTTCATGCAGAGATTCATATAATGGAGTTTATGTGCAAAATCTTTCCACCTCACTAACTTTTTGTGCATCTATTTGTAATAAATTTAAACACCAAAAATAATCCTTAAGGAAATGAAAAAGAAAAAAAAAAAAAAGAAAAAACATGCTACATATTACATAGTGCAGCACAGAAAACTAAAATTGTATAAAATTTCACACCAGAAGGTATCCAGCTTTTTTTAAAAAGTCCTCTCTGTTCAGTTTTATTCACATTTTGTAACACTTCCTAGTTACACAGTCACCAACAGGTAGCCTCCATTAGGTGGTTTCTGAAGCATCTCAAAAAAGAATACTTGAAGATAAGTGTGGAGAGCAGGGAGCTTATCTATTCCACCCTAGAACTGTTGCTTTCATTGCTTAGGTGCATCCTCTCATTTCAGGCCTATATTTGACAAAAATAGAACACTGGACAATAATGTCAGTCTTCCACCTTGCTTACACTTCATATAGAGACTTCAAATTGCTACAACCTTTATTTCCCTTTTATGTACAAAGCATTATAGATGACATAATTTTGTTAATGAAAGGAGTATGTGCTTTCCAATACAACATTGTAACAGATTTTGAAAAAGGCCAACTATTTTGATTTGTCTTCTGTTCCAGTCTCTGGAGTCTTCTTTCAAGCTTGTAAAGGTAAATTATGGCACTATTTATAACATCAACATATTCTAATGTGTTGCTTTACAAGTCCCAAAGGTTTTTTTTTTCACACTTCAAGTTTTCTTTTGTGGTCTCTACTGACTACAGCATTGTGCTATAGGCATTTTATTACAGCTAGAACATTTGCACAGATCTTGTCTCCTACAGTGAATTTCCTTTAAATTATCAAGTTCTTGACTAATTTATTACTTCCTGCAATGTGTTTTACATTTTTATTCAGAAATGGACAAATATGTTTCATAATAAAAAATAAGCAAACATGTATCTTGGGATCTCTCTGGCTTGTTATTCATTGAATTCGACAGTTTCTAAGTGTTTAACAGAAAGAAAACAGAATAAATGGAAGGGTGTTAAATATTTGGTTTTAACACAAGGAATATCTAGTCATCCTAGATCCTGGCTTATAATACAAATCCTTTCACCTCTTCCAGGTCCAAGGGGAACTTCAGTCATTTTTCGAAATGCTCCTTTATGTATTCTCCTTAATAGAGACATCAAGACCTGTAAGAAGTTCTACATTTGCTTGTTCCCTACACCAGAAGCGTTTTCTAATATATCTCATTACTAATCCTTCCCATCACAACACTACTATTTAGTTATTATTTTGGTTTTGAAAACTCTAAATATTATGGATTCCCTAACTAAATAAAAATAAATTAGTTTTCTGAGCTCCTGTTTTCTACCAGTGCTAATCCGGGTTGTTCTGCAAAAAAACAAATCTGAATTTCAAAGCATTCTCTACAAGTTCTGCCTAGCAAAAAAGAACATGTCAACATATCAAATACTATAGATTCTTTGGTGTCCTTACTCATGCTCTTACTTTGAGAGATTATGTCCCTGCAGCCGGAAGACATATTTGTTACGTAGGCAGCTTCTGCATGGGTTTGGAGAGTGCTTTTGAGGCACCAAACAATCCAGATCTCAGACTGATGGTAGACAAAAAAGAAGGATAGGTGTCTAGAGGAAATACTTCCTTCTGAGATGGGCAATCCATCTTTCATAAATAAACAGGAAAATGAGCATTCACTTTAAAGCAGTTGCTGCCCTAGATGTCTACCTTTTGCCTTGCAAGGCAAAAGTCTAAGTTATCCAGACTGTATCCATCCCTGTAGCTCATAGTCCAAGACCAGCAAGATAACCTAAATGAGGAATGGAAGACAGAGAGACAGCAACCTTCCCATCACCTCCAACATCCCAACAGGGTAGATATAAGACTTATTTATTCCATCCTAGAATTGCTGCTTTCATTGCTTAGATACACCCTCTCAGGTCAGGCCTATATTTCACAAAAATGGAACACTGATAACAATAATAAGACAGTGTAGTGCCCAGTGGTAGCATTTTCTTTTAATTACTTCTTTTACCTACTTCCTTTTTGGCAAATAGCACCCTTGAATCTGTTTCCAGACCACAGGATTATTGAAATATTGTTTACAATCTTTGTAATACCCAAAATGAAAAATGCCCAGGCAAAGATTGAGACACTCAACTCAAAGGGTATAAAAATACAAACATATGAAACAGCAATACTAATGACAGGGCTTCCTTGCATAATTTGTGTGTGTGTGTGCATGTGTGTCAGTGTCCAGACTGGAAATAATTAGGGGGAGAGAAAGAGACAGATTTGGAGAATTTAAGTTTTGTGGGATTGTTTGGTTTTTATGGGTTTGTTTGGTTTGGCTTTGGGTTTTTGTTTGTTGGGTTGGTTTTTTTGTAGTTGTTGTTTGTTGTTTTTTGGCTGGGTTTTTTGTTTCCTTTTTTAAAAATGATCATAGTGCCAAACTCATTGCAGCAATTCCCAACAACAAAATTGAAGCAGTTATATCAAACTGCTGGTTAGAAAGTTAAGATTGGACATTGAGGGGAAAAAGTCACAGTTGGGTAGTACCTCAGTGGAATAAGTTGCTCTCCAGGGTATCTTGAACACTCTGCCAGACATAGACACAGCTGCCCCTGTGCACTGCTGGCACTAGCCCAGGTTCAACCATCAGACTCCAAGTGACACTTCTATGACACTATGAAATAATTTCAGTCTGTTACTTCTTCCCAGAAGTAATAATAGTTATGGTCTAGCACGGGAAATAACTCATTGTGTGTCTAAAGACTGTAGTATCTCTAAACCTTAGTGTGTTAACAATAGTGCAGAAATTTTAAAAATTTTTTTAAAAAAATCACAGAATTCTTGGCTTTTGTTGACTATGTTTATATATTTAATACTATATTAACAATACTCTGTAATTTAATAAATGTTATCTTGTGTTATTCAAAGTGGAAAAAGTCCTTTATCAGGACCTGAACTTTTACAGCTGTAAATGCTGTATAGTCTGTGCTTTCAATTAGCAAGAAAAAGTAATGCATAGCAGCAGCTTCTGAGAATTACACAGATTTGTAAGGAAGAAAAAGGGCTATTGTGTAGACAATTGTGTAGACAAAGAAAATACATTTCATTATTGATTTGACAAGAAGAACCCTCATGGTTTGAATTGAACTGAGTATTTTTGAACTCTTGTATTCTTGATAATTACCTTTACTCAGACATAAAGTCAGGTCGGAATGGAAATCAGAAGTATAAAAGTGGAAGTTTCTTGCACTTAGATTGCAGAGATCTTTCCTTATCCATGACTGATAAAACTGATTTCTTAAATAAAACCTTATTACTCTCATTTGTTTTAGTGCTTTACTTTTTAAAAGTTTGCTGACAAAGGAAAACAAAGTCATTGTTACTCCACAGATCAGAACAAATAGACAGAAACACTGATAGAATGAGCACAGGAGCACACTGACAGGAGATGGGATGGTTTATAATGAGGAGAACTGTCCCCCACTGTGGAGCAAGGGACTGTGACTCAGAGCTGACCCTGCCTCTGCGTCTGTGTCATTAGTCACAGCTTTCTGTATCCAGTTTTCTCAGTTGCTCCTGGTATTCCATCAGACTTTCTGCAATAAGGCAAACAGTCTACATAAAACCTTTTAGTTTCTCTCTATGTACATTGTTTTAAATGCAGAAACCATTACTAACAAATGTGGTTAGTTATGGTATCTGTAAAAATTCTGCAACACTTCCCAGTAAACGTACTTCTCAGCTGAAAAACAGTTTTAGTTGTATTGACCTTTTCCCTCATTCATTCACTTCAAAAAAAACTTGGAAAAGGAGTTTATTGGTAAATGTATTCATAGAAATGACATATTACCATAAGATGTTTTGAATTTTTACAAAAGTAAAATCAGAGGGGAAGGAGCCTGATCCCAAATTATTTGTTTGCCTAAAGAGGGAACAGGAATACAGCTCAAACTAGACTTACCTAAATGATTTCCTTACCTAAATGATTACCAGTATTCAAGAAAGATGCAGATTTCACAGATTAAGTTTTAGGACTACTTTATCCATTCTCACAAATAATTTGTTTCTTAAGCAATGAAACAGCAAAGAAATAAACCAAATAAATAAACAAAACTTCAGTTTCTGAAAGGGATCTGTTTTCTGCACAGATATTTTGGCATATTTCAGAAATTGCATTAGTTTGCCTTTTGGAAATATACACTCAAAACTTTCTTGCCATTAAAGGCTGAAAAAGCTAAATATTAAAATAAACTTGTTTAAATGGTAGAAAAGCATTGGGTGAATGTCAAATTGCTGAGTAATAATTAAATTTCAGATAAAACAGAATGTTAGGCTAAATAATGAAAACATCAAAAATAAATACAGAATAGATTTCATACAATTCCCCATAGTTCCCACTCCACTTCTCTCTACTGATTTTTAACTACCTCACTTTCTAGAGATAATGACTAAATATTGAATAATCAACACTTTCAATGATAAACTATTGAAACATGTGAAGATTTCTGGAAATGTCATATAAGAATACATGAACTAGAATGTAATGAAGCACTACAGAGATTAAGAAGTTTTTGTTAAATTAATCACATTTATATGAATAGCTGTAAATTAAATTCAGAGTATTTTAGACCTTAGATTTCCAGCTCCATTCTACACCTAAGGTAGTTAAGCACCTGAATACTTTTGTACTTCTAGGCTTAAAATAAATGGCAGAGATCAGATGAGGGTCTGAACTGAGCAGAGAATGTTCTAAGAATCATAGAATCATAGAATTGGCTGGGTTGGAAGGGACCTCAGAGATCATCAAGTCCAACCCTTGATCCACTACCGCTGCAGTTACCAGACCATGGCACTGAGTGCCACATCCAGTCTCTTTTTCAATATCTCCAGGGACAGAGAATCCACTACTTCCCTGGGCAGCCCATTCCAATGTCTGAATAGTTACTTGACAATCAAGTAGTGGTAGACTGAGTTGAGTCTGACAGAATACAGATTGCCACGAAAAAATATTATTTCCACTGTTCAGTGAAAGGTCTAGATTTCATAAAAATACATAATCATCCAATTTTTAAGAGATCTGTAAGAATGCTGATTCATGCAATCAAGGTTATTTTATATATATATAAATAAAAAAACCAGAGTGGTTTAAACATCTGCTGATGTCACTAAACCTATGGGATTATTTCAAGATGAAATTTAAAAACAAATGCTTCCAGAAAACATTCAAGATGAGACAATAGTTAAGTGGAGAAGAATGTGGCAGCTTGGTTATCAGTAGGATAAGTAGCCCTGTATTCAATGAAGCTCCTGTTACAGCATTTATTAGCATTGCTGCATCTGCATACTCGCTCATAGACATTTACTGTAACTGCAGCAGCTGTTGCACATTTCACTCTTCTGGTCAAACAAAAGAAGTTATCTTTCTGATGCTTGAAGAAAGTGTGGATATTCTGATTCCCAGTGTCTCTTACTCACTGAGTGTTTATATCCTTTATTGCTTTCCCCACCCTTTAATCTATTATTCATAAAAGGGTGAGCCTTTAAATAATGAAGTCTTATGAAGTTTTGCCTGGTTTTGTGAGGTGTCCATACCAAGGGAACATTTAAAGACCATGTTTTTGAAAATGACCAGCTAAGTCTTTTCTGAATATACACACTTTCTGCTTTGGAAAACCTTGTACAAAAAAATTATAACACTTTGTTATACTTTGTAAAAAAAAAAAAAAAAAAAAAAAAAAAAAGGGAAACTGTCGTAATGAATGGAACATATATGTGACTCTGAATTCCAATAATAATAATAAAAAAAAATAACAAGAATACAAATTCAGATCTGTGATATTTTCAGTATCTGAAATGGACTTCATTTTTAGTAGCTCTCACACCTTCTGAGTGTCCTGCTTGAATTACCTGTGTCTCTGTGCCCTTCCTGCTGAAGTGGTGATTAAATGTCAGAGGAGAGAAAAGAAGACCTTAGAAATATGTCAGACAAATCACCCTCTAGCCTGTATCCTTGTTACATACAGAATCACTTTGTCCAGACCATTAAGAATGGAGCCTGAAAAGTGCCTCCCTACCACCTACAGCCAATACACACTTAACAGATGTAAATTTATTGATGCAGTTATAGCATCCAAGCCCCAGTTCATGTTCAGCAGGTATAACACTAATTACAGGAACAATCAAGACACGTCTAATTAGGATAAAATCCATAGACTGCATATACCTTTTTTTGTAAGGCTGCTGAAGCAGGTTAATTGGGAATTCCCTGATGACAGAGGATGTCTCTCTCACAGTCACACTGAAATGCTTCTGATTTACTATTCACCTTCTAATTCATACCCTATCTACACCATGGTGGAGTGCATAGCTCTGTTCTGCAATCTTCAAACTGTCCTTTTGGCAAGGAAATCTGGGTGAGAACAAGATGTGAGAACAATGATGACTCAGATCCCAGCCCTAAGTGTGACACAAACAAGCTATCAGAACCATTATCTCCTCCCTTGATTTTCTAAGGGGTTTCATGCTGCTTAGGACAGTGATAAGGCTCTGGCAGTCAAGACACAGGCATCATTGGTGTTTAACACTGAGCAGTCATGTGAGAGTTGCAGAAGCAAATCTCCCTTCTCTCCCTCAGCACTGATTTTGATTGGGTAAAAGCAGTGACAGGGTTGGAAGTAACAAACATGTCACAGTCTGGACTACGTAATACGGTACCTGTGAAGTAGATTACTGACATCCCAAATCCTCCATCCCCCATAGTGGACACTCAAATGGCACATCCACAGAAGTATGAATGATTCATAGACCTCTGCAACTCTGGAACATGTTTGGTCTGTTCTTGGCCTCTTCATTTCATTGGAAGTCAGATCACAGTATGTGGTTTTGACACAGTCACTATGGTTCAGAGTGAAAGAGTATCTGTTGAGATACCAGGATGAAAAGGGAATTTTGCTTCACCATGGAAGGTATGTCACAGACACAGGAACAGAAACCAAGTTGTCATTCTTTTTATGTTGTCTTATTGTTCCTATGGCTTCAGCACCCAGTGTAGCAGTCTACTTGTAAACCATCACATACAGAACTATTTACCACAGGACTATTTGCTAAGGTAACACTTAGGAGTGACTCCAGCTAGTCTAGACTTCCATGAGCAGCTTATCCTGATTTCAGTAGTTCCTCCTCCTCCAGTTTACATTTACCTCAGTCAGGAAGATCATGATGGAATGGATAGCCATTACACAAATGTTCACTCCACTTTTAAGTGAATTAAATTCATTACTAGCTCCTCACACTTGAGATACTCATCATATAGTACAGGATATGGAGACAAAACGTAGAACGACTGCAGGCATGGTATTTCTCACAGAGTACAGGATGATCAGCTCTTCTGAGCAGAAATCTCAAGAGCACTGCTGGTACAATCTGGTGTTGGGCAGGGATAGAGATTGATATAGTTCTTTAGGGGGGGTTAGATCATCTCATCTTTGTAGATATATTTGCCAACATAGCCATTTGCTTCTGAATCATGAGCTTCCCTTCAGTTGATATTGCTGTGTCTGCTCTGTGTTGCTAACTCTATCTGAGTTTTATAATTTCTGGAAGGTTTGAGGGCTGCTTTCTTCATCTCTCCAAAGGTTTTTCTTAGGGAGAAGCCAACTTTGGGCAACTCTGCTGTGAAAAAAACTTTTTCTCTCAGACTATAATTGAGTAGCCAGTGGCATATCACCTAGGAGGCACACAAGACGAGGGACACATTTCTGCCTGGAATGTGACTTAGACCCAAGTGAAATACAAAATTTCATCACATTGACTTTGGTTATGGGAGCAGTGTCCCTTTTTTTTCCCTATTTTGATAAATATATTTGAAATGTTCAGAGTCCTTATGGATTCTTTGTTCCTTGGCACTTCATTAGAGCCATCTTTAGAGGGATGCCTAAGGTGCACAACAGAATGACAGTAAGGTATGTCTCTCCTAAAGGCAGGCCTTGTGAAAGATTCCCAGGAATCTGCCACATAATGTTTGTTGTTGTTGTTGTTTGTATGTTGATTTTATATTTTAGTTTTATTTTTATATTTATTTATAGTAAAAGGAGAACTTCCTTGCCACAGGAAGTATCCTGCTAGGCATGCCTGATACTAGACCTTGATAGACCAAATATTCTTGTTGGTTCAGACTGCTGTGGGGCCTTCAATTTGTTTAGTAGGAGCTGAAGGGATGGAAACAATATATGGAACAGCAAAAGGTAGCAGTGTTTCTACAGCCAAAAACATGAGTATAAAGGCATTTTTCAGACAATATTTCATCACCCCATCATCGAAGACAGATTCAGTGCCTATGGTCATGTTACGCTAAGTGAAAGTGATCTGCAGTTAGGATAGCTTCTTGGCAGTTCTGGACAACGCCTTGCTGTAGGACACAGCATGACACAATGATTAAAAAGGCATTTGAGATACTGCTGTTGAGGCTGTACCTGAGGATACAATAGCTTATAGTCAGCTAATTGAAAGCACACAGCTACTACCCAAAAGGTGTTAAGCTTCAATTTCAGTTTTTCTTAAAAAAAATGGAAAAAAAATCCCTGTACTTTTGGGCATTTAAAAATGCAATTCTCATATATAAAACATTAATTTTTGATTGAACTCCCTGAGCTGCTTGATTGTCTGAGCAGAGAACTATTATGACTAAAGGCAGCAAGGGATGTATATCATTACCCATGAAGATGTGCACCCTTACTTCATTTATATTCTACCTTTTCACAGACTACAGTTCTAGTCTATCTGCAGTTTAAGACTGAGAAGGTTTGTAATACCAAGCAGCATATGTTTTGCAGCTCCACTAGGCGGTCACTGTATTAATGAAACAAACTGGATAACTTGTGAGTCTCTACAGAATCAAAGATTCATTTTCCTGCTGATAGAGATGCAGAGCTATATGTGGCTATTTGAGGAACCTCTCTTAAAAAGAGTACTGACTTTTATCTGTTATTGCCCAATCCTAATCTTGACATAGAAAGATAGTTAGAGGGTTATCAGGTCTCTCAGACAGGATGTTCAGTTGCTGTTGTGACAGTACCCATTACAAGGGTCTGGACTGCTCTTCAAGCACTGCTCTACTCAGTTTTTATAAGCCAGGTGTCCTATGCAACTGCTGCAAAACGTTCATGGTCCATCTCTATCAGTTGCTACAACTACAGATAAAACATATCTTTAACATCTTTCTGACCTACAAAAGATAATTTAACTTTGGGAGTAGTACTTATTTTCTGTTTACTAATATCTTATCTATGTGCAATTTAATCACTTCTGCAGCAGCAGCCACTTGGAAGTCTCTAGGATTTTCTGATCAAAGCATTAATCAAAACCTAAATTAGATCAGGTGTAAAAACTGCTGCCTGGAAGAATCTTGAGAACTGTCCAAATTCCCACATGAAGAGCTCCTGTAATAATCAGACAAATACCTACCTGTGAAAGTGGCTAGAAGCTGAGTCAATTTCCAAGTCAGGTCTGTTGTCTCAAACCAGCCAGTATCACATCTATGCAAATAATTTGCTGTAGAGTTCCTGAAACAGTCAAGGAGTTCATGTCTCAAGAGTGCTATGTGTGCATAGAAGCATAGCCTTGATCTTCACCTACACCAGAATGATAACTAAAGACAGATTTTCATACATGAAACTTAGAATTTTAGTTCCATCTCTTGCCACAATATTACCACATGTATAAAATAAAACCTAATGTATTATAATACTGTGTCAACTACACAGAAATGTCCAAAAAAAAGAGCTTTCATTTATTTATATTTTGTCTTCAGAGTATCTTTGCTTATGGTAAAATTTAACCAAAAAGAAGTGAAAAAATGAGGGAAAGCCGGACAGGCATGGAAGCTCTCAAGAAGTCACACTGTTGAAGATGATTCTTCTTGTTCATCTCTTCTCATGCTAGGTGAGTAGGACAGCCTGTAGCAATGAGTCAATGCTGGTCTTCCCTGAACAACAAGGAGGAGTCTGGCCTAGTCTAAAGCTATGATCAAGTACATCTCCTGAGGGGAAGAGAGGAGAAGCTTTCTATCAGGATAGTATGCATTTCCATCATCAATTATGTAACAGAAATCAATATACTTCTTTGAGTCTTTATTTCTTGGATTAGGTTTGGATGGATGAAATTTGCTTACAGGCCTAATTTGATGTTGCTGAGTACAACAACAGGCAGCATAGCTGTGCAGCAATTTTAGTAGGATGGAAGACATTGTTATACAAATGTGCCAGCATAGGTCCTAGGGTACGTGCCAAGGTATGGTAGCCATACATTTGGTATGGACAGTGGTTTTAAGATAGAAAAGGTGTGATGTAGTTCTCATTACCCAGTGAGTCCATGATAAAATGCTGCATTGATACACATAGTAAGTGTTACAGTCCCAGTGGAATTTATATAAGTACCATACGTCCACTGACCCATAAAAGGAAATGTACTCACAGGTTCTAACACAAAGGCAGTATAGGTGTAAGAAGACCTATGATGTTTACCACCATCCCTTTAGAACCTGCAACATAGACATCAATCACTTCTTTCCTAATATTAATGGCAGACAAATTTAAGTAGTTAGAACCATACACATGGATTCATGGTTCCAAAGCAACCTCGAATGGTATTATGCAAGTGGTGGAGGTGTGTTTCATTGCCAAGAATTTCTTGCAGCTCTACTAGAAGGAAATCAGGGATTTACCAGGATGACATAAATCTAATTTCTTATGACTTGCACCAGATATTGCCAAGAGACCAGGAGACAAAAAACAATCATTGAGTTTTTCTTTTGTAAAAATATGTCTCCTTATATTTGACATGAACAAACATCAAAACTACTTGATAGGTGTTCTTGCGTCAGTCCAGGAGCTTTCATCAGCTCTGTAAATCTGTTACACACTGTTTACACAGACACAGCTGAAAACAGAATGAGTTTCCTAGCAGACTCATCTTCATAAAAACTTGAAAGACAAATAATCGTTTTTAATAGAAGAAATATTTTCTAGACGAAAGGATATGACACTTCAGATTCACTTTTCGAAGAACTTCTTAAGTCCTCTTGTTCTTGTTCCTTCTGCTGTCAGTTACATGGCTCTTATTTTAGCTCACAGGCACCAGCATCAACTATCTTAGAAGTGTACTTTTCTTCTGTTGTAGCTCAAGGTCTTTATGCCATGATACATCTTTTGTACATTTTCTTGAAAGATGTTCAAAGGACAGAATTAAGAAAAACACACCTATTAGAGCTCAAAATATTTTGAGTGGATTCAAGTTTAAAAGTTGACACAAACTCATTATTACAAGAATTTAATAGCTTCTTACTGTATTATTTAGAATGCTTGTCTTTAAAATGAAGATGATCAACAACTTTTTTTCTTTTTTTTTTTTTTTTTTTTTTTTTTTAATAAGGTTTGACAGAAGAAATATACTGTATTTATGCTTAAGAGTGCTGATGTACAATATGAAACTTCTAACAAAGAGGTCTAAAGAAAAAAAGTATTCTATGCATTTGGCAATAGATTCTGTCAATCTCCAGGCATGGAAGAGAGCGAAGAGACTGTTACAGATCTGTGACTGTCTGTCTAGTATGGTATGTGAGCCTGCATAAGACAAGCAAAAAAACTTGATTATCACAGAAGAACAGAAATCATAAAGCTAAGGAGAGCTTTCTTAACCAAGAAATGGACACAGATGAGTTAATGAATTAAGCACAGTGTAAGCTTAAATTATGATATTGGAATGAAATTAGATCAGTCAGTCAAGTCTCCTGAAAATGAACATGGTATTAGTCTGAGACTAATCATAAACTGAAAACCAGGAAATTAAATGCAAAGTGTAAAGGAGTATCATGAATAAGAATTGTTATTTATTTTTCTGTACATGTCATTATGTGTACACAGCACACATAAATTAAATTCTTTTTTTTTCTTCTAAGATGGTTAATTAAGATGAATGTGGGTACAGAATCAGCACAAGAGGGTTTTAGTGAGCATTATACACCTAGATTCTTTAATGCTGTTCTATAAGAGAGTGAAATCAACATTAAAAAAAAATCTCGAAACCAAAACCAAACCACCACAAGTAAGCATGACAATTTTGTAAGTATACCTCCTCTTCTCCATCATCCCCCCACTCCAGTTTATTCCAGAGTGCACCTGTTCAGGATTTGCAGTTTCAAATCCCAAAAGCAGTGACAAGCTGTATGCAAAAAACCCAGGGTACATCAACTACTTTAAATAATGGAATCTTCCGGAGGAGGAGGGTGAATGCTTATACCTGCAGCCAATGACTTCCCATCCCATTCACTGCTAGAAGATTGCTGTTGTCATCTTGAAAGAAGAGCAAGCATCTTTCTAAAAATAAGTCTTGTTTATTTATAACTATAGATCAGTTATTGATATAGTTGTTTACAGCACTACTTCTGAACTGTGGACTGACTACAAAGGCAATATGGGTTATTAAAACCAAACTGTGAGGCCTTGCATATGGCACAGCTGCATTCCTAATACTGATGATAACTGTAATTTTTTGAAAGTAAATAATTTACATTTACAAATATATATCTATTCATGTCCTGTTAGATAATAAATTTATTAGGTAGCAAATAATGTTTAAAGTAATTGAAGGCAAAGATGAAAATATTTTATTTTTTTTTTAGAAATATTCTCAAAAATCCAAAAAGATTTAAAAAATTATTTATTCATGCTTTGAAATTTTTTTCAAGTTTTACATAACTACAGGTATCTTTATTAATTTTTCATTTAGTTTAGACTAATTTTCTAGCCTTTCAAGTGAACTTGGAATGATGGCTTTTTCTCCCTGGTAATTTATTTATTTATTTATTAAAATTATTTGTACACATCGCTAACGAAAGTGTTGCACAGTGTAGTATATCTGTGTCTTAGGACAATCTTTCCATAACTTCTATAATTTCATAGGTCTTGGGAACAGTGTGTTCACTGTCTAGGAACTCCAACACTATTCTTATTTCATTGACTGAGTAGACAAAAGAAAAGAAACAGACCTGGATCATGGGCAAATAGCAGGCTAAGCTATGTGTCTACAGGACCCACAAAAATTGTCTAACAGAAAAAATGGTGAAACATCTGTACCAACAGCAAGCTATTTGCACATCCACGTGCAGGTTTCTCTACACCAACGCATATCTTAGAAGTTTTCTGAGGCTTTTTTCAATAAAGTACTAAAACTAATTGAATGTTAGATTTCTTGATCTGCATCTCTATATTTCACCCATATCAGAGGACACTGGTCCATCCTGTATTCAGCAAGTCTTTACCTTCATTATTTTATAGGACAGTTCATCTTGGGCCATCTTCCAACCCGGCCAGCAGATGTGTGTGTACAATTGTTGGTATCAGCTCCAATGGGGCTGGCTTCTGTTATGGTAAATTTAAAGTCCCAGCATGATCATACGTACTAATCCATGATATAGCAAAGCCTATCACAACCTCTGCTTCTTTATTTTGTTTGATTTTCATTGGGCGTTTTTTGGGGTTTGATTTTTTTTTTTTTTTTTTGCTTGTTTGTTTGTTTTGTTGTTGTTGCTGTTGTTTTTAATAAAAATGACATATAATAATAAAGAAAGCTTTCTAAATGTCAACTGTACATCACTGAAATATTTTCTTTTCTAATCCTTAGTAAACTAGCCATGTCAGTGAAAATATACTGAAATCTGCACTTATTTTCTGTATAAAATTATACATGGAAGCATTATAGCAGTATTAATAAATAAGAAGATACATTTTATATACTCTTTTAATTCAACTTGAAAATGCTGTTGTTAACTTGGGAGATACTAGATCAAAATTATTTAGATTTAATTAGAATCCTTTTAAAATCTGGTCTTGCACCATTTGATAGAAAAAATTTATTCCATAGGGCACAGCTTTGGATACCCTGGACTGTTCTGACAGTGAAATTAGCTTATTGCAATTACTGTGGGTCTAAATAGAGGATGAATAAACAATTCCACACACAGTAGGAGGCTCACATTAGATGGAAAGTGACTTTGTGAAGAACAGTTCACAGCTTTAATATAATGTTAGTTGCAAAATTACAACGTGAACATCATGGGCCAGTATATGAGATAAAAATTAACAGTACTCACTTCTAGTAGTCAGGTTTTCAATTACTACCTACTACATATATGTCATCATTTGAACATGAGGAACTAAAGAAGGAGGGCTTTCAGACTCTGAGAGAGGCAGAACACTATTGCCCCCCATTTCCTGCCCATTCTCTATAAAGTTCAGGCAGACCCACAGCCCCTCCTCTCTTTCTGCTTGTTCCTGGCTGTGCTGCTGTTCCCCAGAGCTCCTTTATCACCAGCCCATCACATGCTCTTCAGAGCCCATACCTATCGGGTTCTGGGAAGAGCCTTGGACCCCCCCCTCCTGAGCTCTCCCTGTCACAAGTGACCCTCAGGCACATATCACTGCCACCATTGAGGTCAGATTGTATATATATTTTTGTATATATTTGTATTTTTGTTACTTATGTTACTGCCTTTCCCTTGCATTAGTAAACATGTATTAAATTGTTTTCAGTTTCCAACTTAGAGTTTCAGGTCTTCATTCCCCTTTTATCTTCCCTTTGTGGAGGGGGGGGGGAATACAGAGTAGTTCTGTCCTTCGGTTTATGGTCTGCCCAAACTGCTAAGCCATGACAGTATAAGGTAAAAGAATTCAAACAACTTTTGCTAAGAATCTGACCTCACAAAGAGTTCTCATGGGGCTGCAAGAACCTTGTATAAAAAGTTTATTGGTAGATCTGAATCTGAAGGATCTATTTAACAAGCATTTGCTGAATGTTATTGAAGACATTCCTAGCATCCTGTTTGAAAAATCAGTTCTTAAGAACTAACACCGAAGAACCGACACTTGCTATATATATTTGGACATGCCTCCCCCCTCAGAAACTGGAAGGGTCTTTGTGAAACTTAAGTCTCATTTAAGAGCCCGAGGCCTAATGGGATTTTAGACATTTTTCTGGCTTTCCACAGGGGGTCTTTTCTATTCACATTCAACTTTTTTTTTAAGTTGTTTCAATTACTTTTTCTTCTACTGCTGAGTAAAATAGAGATTAAGGGCAGATGAATGTTCATTAAAATTTTCTTCTCAGAAAAGTAGTGAGCAAAAAGACATGGTCTGTGAAAAGGTCCCTAAGTCCCCAAAATTAATATTTTAACAACACAAGAGAGACTGAAAGAAGTTCACCTAGGAAATCCCAAGCACAAATACAGTCAGAGCTCATAATAGATGGAGAACAGCCCTGAGGAGAAGAACTTGAGTATGTTTGTTGATGAGAACTCAATATAAGAACATGATGAGGATCTCAATGTTTTGCATTCCAGAAAGTCAACCATATCCTGGGCTGCAGCAAAAGAAATGTGGCCAGTAGGTCAATGGGGGTGGTTCTCCCCCACCCCCCCGATCCACTGTCATAAGAGCCTTCTTGGAGTATTGTGTACAGATCTGGGACCCCCAGTAGTAGAAGGACACGGAGATCTTAGGGTGAGCCCATAGAAGGGCCACAGAGATGATCAGAGGGCTGAACCACCTGTCCTATGAAGGCAGGCTGAGAGAGTTCAGGTTGTTCAGCCTGCAGAAGGTTTAAGGAGATTTTATTGCAGTCTTCCAGTACCTGAAGGGGGCCTACAGGAAGCCTAGGAAGGAACCTTTTATGAGGGCATGTAGTGACAGGACAAGGGGGAATAGTTTTAAACTGAAAGAGTAGATTTAGATTAGACATTAGGAAGAAATTCTTCACTTTGAGGGTGGTGAGGCACTGGACCAGGTTGTCCAGGGAAGCTGCAGATGTCCCCTCCCTGGATCCTGTCCAGGCCAGGCTGGAAAGGACTTAGAGCAGCCTGGTCTAATGGGAGGTGTCCTTGTTCCTGCAGGGGGGGGTGGAACTGTATGATCACTATAGTCCCTTCTAACTGAAACCATTCTATGATTTTATAATTCTAGAAATGAGTTTTATCTCATCAAAATATTGAGGTACTAAGATTGGTGCAACTGCCAGTGAAAAGAAGTAAAAAAAAACAAAACAAAAAAAAAACGGAACACAGCTACACTCTAAAATATAGACATTTTTCTTCCTTGATAAAAAATATTTTATTAATCAAAAAAAAGAAAATTATCCATCTCTAAGCTATCTCCAATAAGTAGAGGACTTTTAAATGCAGATGGTATATACTGTATCAAAAGCAGCTCCATGATCTATCTGGAAAAAGGCAGACGTCATAAAGCCTGCCATTTTCATACTAACACTATGTTTTTCTTACTTTCCATGTATCCTGGCAGAACAACCACAGGCAGCCTGACTCAAGGCACAAGCAAGAACTTCACCCCTACCTACTGCTTATGTTGAGACAGGAGCTCAGGGAGGTTGAGGGAAAGTAAGAGAGCAATACACCCTGCTGCCTAGCCAGGCACATCAGTAGGGTGCCTTGGAGAAAGCCCCAGGAAAGAGGGTGGAGAAAGGCTGTCTGCTACAAGCAGTTTGGAAATGAGTGTGACTTCAAGGGTTATTTCAGCCAGTCTGTTTCTAGAGCATCCTTCTATAGGAAGATGGGTTTATTTGGTTTTGGTAATGCCAAAGAGTTAATATATTTTAGCAGTGTCCTGAATATAGGCATGAAGTTCACTATTAAAACCTCCTGACTTCACCCTCAATCCTTTCACGTTGCTTCTCCTGGTCTGTGTTCCTCTGTCATGGCTGCCTCAGGCATCACATGTCACAGCCTGTCACAGTCCGTAACTATTAATATGTTATAATTTGTTTGTGAGGAAATATTAGTGTCCAGTTCTGGGCCCCTCAGTTCAGGAAGGAGATTGAGGTCCTGGAGCAGGTCCAAAGGAGGGCAACCAGGCTGGTGAAGGGACTCCAGCACAAGTCCTGTGAGGAGAGGCTGAGGGAGCTGGGGGTGTTCAGCCTGGAGAAGAGGAGGCTCAAGGGAGACCTCATCGCTCTCTACAACTCCCTGAAAGGAGGCTGTAGCCATGGGGGGTTGGTCTCTTTTCCCAGACGATTTTCAACAAGACAAGAGGGCATGGTCTCCAGTTGTGCCAGGGGAGGTTTAGGTTGGATATTAGAAAGAATTTCTTCACGGAGAGGGTGATCAGACATTGGAATGGGCTGCCCACGGAAGTAGTGGATTCTCCGTCCCTGGAGATATTTAAAAAGAGACTGGATGTGGCACTCAGTGCCATGGGCTGGTAACCGCAGTGGTAGTGGATGATCTCTGAGGTCCCTTCCAACCCAGCCAATTCTATGATTAGCCACTGCACGTATGTCCTACAAATTGCAAAACTAACCAGCTTTATGGTTTTAACGAATTACAACAGTTTATTTCAGGGAAAATAGCATCAAGCTGAAAAGGGTCTTAGGAAGGAGTTAATAGTAGGAGAAAGAAATAGGGAAAACAGGTTTTGAAACAAATGAATCACTCAAGGGAAAGAAAAGAAAAGAAAGAGAACAATTAGCGTTCTTTTCACCCTCCCAAGTATCACTTCGGCCTGTGTCCCTGTCGCTGCTCCTCTGGTCCCTGCTCTCTGCTGCTTGCTGCTTTTCTCCTGTTGTCGCTTCTGATGTTTGCTGCTGCGTGAAGCATTTTCCTCTTAAGTTTAACAGTAAAAAGTTTCTTCTTCTCATCAATTATTGCCAGAATTTGCAAATTGGTAGCTGCGGGTCTTCCCTTTGCATTCAGGTTTTCCCGGAATTTTTTAGTTCTTGTATTTGATACCCATTTGCATTACTTCTCTGGAAGATTTGTCAGGAGCCGTTGTGATTAGCATTTTATCATTTTAGTCCTGACAGAAGTGGGGGTCTGTTGATGAGATTTGCTTTGAGGGTTAGCTGATAGAAATAAGTCTGACACATTTTAAACGGAACCTGTGCTCTTCAGGTTGTCTCTTCTCTGATGCTTCCCACTTCGGGAGCAACCGGAGCCGTTCCTGCCTGGCAACTTTTACCGGCCTGAAGGTGTGGAGCTTTCCATTGAGCCACTCCCTTCTCCCAGTTTTCCCACTATATGTCCAGGTTTTTTCATGGTTCAAAAGTCAATAAATTTAACAGTCCGTTTTAGCACACATTTACCACAGAGCCTTCTCGCCATCAGTGGAAACAGAGGCCCAGGCCCCTCCTCATTGGTGGGGATGATCTCTAAAAGTTTGCAAGAACTCAGAAAGAGTCTCTTTCAAAACACATAAAAGAAAGCCTCCATATCTCAACCAGGAATGCCTGTTTCCCCTCCTTTCTGGATATTTTGCTACGGATTTTGAAAAAAAAATTCAAGAGATGTTTACTTCTTTAAGTTTATACATTGTGAGATATAGCAGTGCATCTATGACAGTCAAGCACTTTCAAAAATAGTGATGATTTTAGGATAACTTCCAGTGACATTTTCAAAAGTGTTGCTCTATGGTCAATACTAGCTTTGTAGTTCTAGTTGTAGAACTGCATTTTGAGTGGTGCTAAGTGACAGGAACAGAGTCAGGGAGCACAAACTGAAACACAGGAGGTTTCCTCTGAATGTCAGGAAACACTAGCACAGGGTTCCCAGAGAGACTGTGGAGTTTCCATTTTTGGAAATAAAAAAACCCCAAATTTTTAAATACAGCCCTGGGAAACTGTCTCTTGGTGGCCCTGCTTGAGAAGGAGCTTAAATAAGATGATCCCCAGAGGCCCCTGCCAAGCTCAACCATTCTGTGATCCTCTGACTGCACAAAACTTTTTCCCCTAGAACTGACATGATATCAGTTTTCTCCCTTCCCTCAGCATACATTTTTACTTCAGTTTATTACCCAGAGAGTACTTTAGGGTAGCAGCAGGCAGTGAAAGACTGCAAACAAAGTTAGGAACTCATCTTTTGGCCCTATGGGTCCAGGGACTGCAAGTACATTTTTGGAGTGACTGCTCACATATGACAGTCATTCAGATTTTATGCATTCATCTAAAGTTAGTAACAATTAATTATTGAAAATTAGGCAGAGTAGTATATTCCTACTATACAATCCAAGCAGTGTGCAAGGGCTATGACCTAACTGGTCAACCAAAGGAATACAAATTTTCAGGGTTTAAAGTTATTTACTGTATTGCTTTCATTCTTCAGACATTTTCAAAGTCCCTACTCTAAGTCTGCATAAAGTAAGGAAATTAAAAAAAATATGAAGACATTTATCAAAGGAAGGGTATTAATGTTCAAATATGTTTACTAACATCTCCAGTTCTGAGGATGTAAAGCTATTTGCTCTTCTAAATAATTTCCAGTAATAAGCATTTTCTTTACATTTCTTCCTCCCCCACCACCTTTCCACCTCCCAGATGTGAAGGACATTTGAGACTTGCATCTTTTACATACATTCAATAGTCATAAGTTTTTAGAAGTACGATGATTTCTCATGTCTGGCTCAGAATTTTTCATCATTTGGGATTATCAGAGCTAAGGACTACAGAGCTACATTGTCTGTAGAGTGAGAAAATACTCTCAATGCTATCTTGTCTTGGTTTGTAGGAGATAAATGTTCTTCATCTCCTTCACTCAGAATCTAGACTTGAGGCCATTTATCAGAAAGAGACTTCCATATTTCTACATATCCAGACTATATTCCTCATAGAAATGTAGCTTAAGATATGAACATTTTCACTTGGCATTTAAGGCTGAGTAAAAAACACATAAACCTATTTATAGTGTACTAAAAAAGGAAATATTTTTCCACTAGTCTGGAAAAAAAATCTGCAATATAGTCAAGAATCCAAGGTTGTTATTCAATTGAAGGTTAAGAAAAAGTGTAGACAATCCTAAAGTATGGCAAACCACTCAGCAATTACAAAAAGGATTAAAAGAAAGAGCTGTGGAGATCAGGACTGAAGAGCAAGTGCCTAGAAGTCATCTGTAAGTGAGAAGCACATCATACAGGAATCACTGTGGATTTTCTATGCTTAGTGGATGAAGCAAAGCACCTCACAGGACAGCCCTTCATTTCTTTGCAGATTTATCATAGTCAGCTGTAGCTTGATTACCCGGGAAGATCTGACCAAACACACAGAGGCTGGAATTCTAATTTCTTTTTGGAACAGAGGCTTCACAGAATGCCTAACCTAGTGTTTCTTTATCTCTGAGTGTTTCGGTTTTTTCTCATAGAAATTGAAAAAAAAAAAAAATCTGAGGTGGTTTGAAGGATAGCCCCTCTTTTTTTTGTTGCTACTCAGAATTAACAGATGGAAACAGCAGGCTTCAGGAACTGATCTCTCAGTTGGTGTCTGAGCAATGTTCATGCCAAGAGAACTGAGAAGACCACAGAGGAACCAGCTCCCACCCAGCATTTGAACAAAAGCCGTGCCAAGATGGTTAAGCAGCCTGCAGGGAAATCTGGCTTCTGCCAGTGTGTAGATGAAGTAAAAGTTACAGAGAAATGGGTCTCCCAGCTGGCAAAAAGGCAAAAAAGCATGCCAAGATAGTTGATCCAGTCACAGAATGACTGCCTCCATTGGTACTAGGCCAGGTATCAATAGTGCTGATTTGGGGACAGCTTTCAAAGATCTCTCGTCTCTTGCTTCAAATATAAGTCCCTCAGACCAAGCAGTAAGGGTTCATTATCACACCCTGCACCTCCAGGAAGAGAAGGGTTCCAACATTGCTCTTATAGTAATCAGAAAGGAGAAATTTCTATTTCCAGACAGAATATACGTAAGGCCATTAATAATGTGCATAGCAAGAGGAGAAAAGTCCATCCTGTATGCAATTTACTTGTACATCTTTATCTTCCTTAAAACATTCTTAGATCTTTCTAATAACAGTTAGTCATTTACATCCAATGGATAGAATTCAGCTATCATTCTTTGAGGTTAATTCTACTTCATTGTGGATCCAAATAGAATGAGATACTGTTTTGGGTCTTCTCAGTATGGAAATAGACCTGCTTTCTCACTCTCCTAGAGGAAATTATTGAATAGTTTGAATTATTGAATTGGTTTCCTTAAAATGTACTTGTACATGTACATACATACTCATAAAATACACTCATACATGTCCACAGACTGCCTGCAATTTCTCTGGTAAAAATACTCTTCCACTAAAAGAGAATTTTCCTTAAAATCTCAGAAGTTTGGCTTGGGGACCAGTCAATAATTCTCAAATTAAGCTCCTAAAGAGGGAGAAAAATACTCACAAGTAAGTGTCTTCAGAGTTTTGTGCAAAGACAATTTTCAAGCTAGGACATTACTGATGCTATCAGATGTGAAGCTAAGATTTTCATTTAGAAGAAGAAACATAGTCTAATTTCATTTTCCTTGACATCAGACACTTTTAAGATCCAAGTGGACCAGGTGCTGGGCCATCTTGTCTAGACCATGCTTTTGCCAAGAAAGGTTGGACCCAATGATCACTGAGGTCCTTTCCAACCTGATATTCTACAATTCTGTGATTCTACATGTGATTTCAGAAAATAAGTTTAGCTTTTTCCAACAATAAAGTAAAGGGAAGGGGAAAGTAAAAAGCTTATAACTTTTTTCATCTGCCTCTGGACCTTCAGTGGCTTCTCAGTAGTTAAAAGAACCTGGAAGAAACTGTACCAAGAAACCAAGGTATTATAAGCAAATTATTTTTTTTTCCAATCATTAACTAACTTTTCCTTCCTTAACCTCTTTTGATGTTGCACTTTCAGTCCTTTTTCTTAAGATTGCAAATTTTTTTCTAGAAAATTTTAATAAAAATTAAATTAATTTAAAGCAATTGAACAGGAAGGGATGTTTCACTGAGCAACTCCAAGTTCATGTCAGACGCCATACATGAGAAAAAAATTATCTGATAGTATTTACAACATTAATTTTGAATTGTTTGACATGAAGGATGATCATAAAATAAATTCAGAGCACATATCATTTCAACCTATAGTCACCAATGGGATGGGAAATGCACATTGTAAAAAATGTCTGATCTTTCCAGGAAATACTAAAAGTAAGAGCTCAGATTAAAGGAAATATTTGCTTATCTAATTTTTCCTAGTATGGACTTTTACAGGATTGATTTATCTCACTTTACAACTCCCATTGTCTGTATAATATTTGTCACAGTATCTGAGCACATTATACTCCTTCAAGAATGGAGAATTTATGTGCTAGAAGAGTAGATAACACATGGCCTATGGCAGCTCAGGAAGGATATGGGGTCCAGAACCAGAAGCAGGACAGAAATAGCTCTAGACCATGGATTTTTTCAGTTCTAAAAGCCCACCTTTGCAATAAGGTGTATCTTTGTTCTTTACTGGGTATCCGTGTCAAGGTTTTATCAGTGGGGAGACTGCAGAGGTTCCCCCTGTGAGAGGAGGCCTGAGATTGCCCATATACTGGACACAGCCTATCCCAATAAACTCCAATAGACCTACTGCAGGACTGATGCTGAGTCTGTCAGCAATGACGGTGGCACCTCTGTTAAAAGGTATTTGAGAAAGAAAAAATACTATGTGGAAGTGAGAAGTGAGGAGAAAAAAGTGGAAGAACAGTCCTACAAATACCAAGGTCACAGAAGGAGATGAAAGGAGAGAAGGTGCCCATGCACCAGAGCAGATCATAGAAAAATATAATCACAGAATCATGGTATGTTAAAGGTTGGAAGGAGCTCTGAAGATCATCAAGTCCAACTCCACTTCCAAAGCAGGATCACCTAGGGCAGGTCATACAGCAATGTTGTTCCCCTGCTCTATGTGGGAAAGATAACAATGAAGCAGGTATTCCATGGAGACACTTAGGCAGATGTCTATGCCCCAAGGAAGCTCCAGCCTCTGGAGAGCCTGTGCTGGAGTAGGTTTCCCTGACAGGAACTGTGGCATGAGGAGGACACTGTGGAGCAGGTTTATCCTGAAGGTCTGCAGCCGGAGGAAAGTGCCCATGCTGGAGTATGTAAAAAGTGTAAGGAGGAAGGAGAAGCAGAAGGGAACTGTTAGGGACTGACTACAACCCCCATTGTCCATCCATTCCATGCTGTGTAGTGGGGGAAGGTAAAGGAGTTGGTTGTGAGGGAGTGAAACTGAGCCTGGGAAAAAGGACAGGGGGAACGGTGTTTTAGTTTGTCTTTGTTTCACACTATCCAAATGTATTTTAATTGCCAGTAAAAGAAATTAATTTTGCCCAAATCAAGCTCATGGTGACATTTGGTAAGAGATCTGCCTGTTTTTATCTTAACACATAAGCTTTTCCATCTTATTTTCTCCTCTGATTTTCTCCCTATCTTATTTTCATCATCTTTGTTGACAAAAGGGAATGAGAGAATACAAGCAAAAATCCTTTCCACTTTGTCAATGAGTCGTAATTATCAAATGTACTGTTAGCTCGACATACATATGCCTTTGATGTACCAACGTGGAGTAGTGTTTATGGCTAATAACTTTAGTGTTATGAATTTAAATACATCAACAATTGTTTTCTATTTGGAGAATTACTGCAATGAATCCTTTGTAAACTCTTTAGTCAGAAAATCACTTCAAACTCTATGGTTATCAACACTTAGATACATTTTAGAACACAAAGAAAAGATTATCTTACTGAAGTTACTGGTTTTCTAACTAATTAATGTTTTTTACAGCTGATATTCTAACAGTAGATTCCTAAATATTGCCTCCTAAAACCTTTTCTTTTTTTTTTTTTTTAATCCATTCATACACTCCTCAAATGTTTGCCTTGGAGATTAAAATTTTCCAAGCTTAGTCTAAACCTGAAATTTGCTTATTTTTCTTTAATGTTTGTATTAATACTGTTTGATCCTCTGGAATATATGAAGACTAAAAGTGCCTTCTTTTATAAACTGCCTTCTGATAAGTTGCTGAAGAGCTATAACTGATGAATCAGCTGAACCTAAAAAACTAAGAACTGGCAGATACTTACTTCTTATTGAGAAGAAGTTCATTCAAGTGTTCCAGGAAAAATGGTGTTTGATTTGGCTGAGCTGTGAAGGTTTGAAAATAACACCTATATAGAATGTTTTATGCTTGGAAGCTGATTTCTTTTCATGTGGCTTACCAGTGACCTAAGTAAGTCAGGTGGCACCAACACCCAGCAGACTACCCGGAGTACAAGGAAAGTTCAGAGCTCTTCTGAAGGGAAAGATGGTTCCACAGATCCTTCCTTATTCAATCTGTATGGGCACACACTGACAACTGTGTGCACCATGTGCTCAAAGGCTTCCCCAATTGTAACTGCATCCTATTTTGTTTCATGGCTGCTAACCAGCAAAGAAATGTATCTTCAATTTTTCTGTGATAGTGCCAGATGGCATCTTCTTTATTTTTCATTTGGAGTTACGTTCTCTTCCCTTAAGAAAGCAGCTGGGTACAAAGAGTCTGCTGGAAGACTTTTCCTTCCCTGAGGGAGCTGGTGAACATATTCAAGGCAAAGGATCTTGGAGACAGTGGGGTATGGCTGAGACAGTAAGTTACAGGCACAAGTAAGAGCCTGAAACTTGCGAGAGAACATTATACAGCTACAGTGGAGAACAGGCAGCAAAAAGACTTCAGAAGGCATCTTCCTGAAAGAAAGATGCCTAGGGTCTGAAGGATCTGAGGTATATTTGATGTTACTCAGAAGATAATTGAGTAGGAAAAACCAAGGAAAACAGACAAAAGATGTCTACAAGCAAATTTTCCTTACTTGAGCCTTCTTTAGCTGAATATAGTTTTGATTTTTATTTCAAGAAAATATATCATTTGAGGGATTTAAAATATTTTGATCTTACAGTTGACTCACTAGATGCAGAAGACACAGACACGCCCACCTTGAAAGTCTGGCTTTGATAACACCAGATCCCATCAGTTAGAGCAGAACAAAAATTACTGGCATATCGTGGAAGCAGAAACATAATAGAATTTCAATCACAACATAAAAAGGAATATTCTGAATAATGCAGCCAAAACTCTGAATAAAAGTAGCACTTACATTTATCAGTGTGGGAAGAGCCAACACTTTCTTAAGAGGGGGTAGTAACAAAAGAGCAGAAAAATGTTTAGAAAGCTAACTTTTGTCAGTGCTACAGATTCTCAATACAGAAAAGCTCTCCAGGTATAACACTATTTGGATTGCTGTGATTGATTTCACTCCAGCATCCATGGCCTCAGGGTAGCTATTTACAGTAATATGAATTTCTTGAGGGTTTGCTAGAATTTTCAACCACTACTCTTTTTAGTTTGATGGCTTCCAAAAATACATTTTAAATCCTTTAAGTGAATATTTATATGGTATATGATGTGTTTTAAAGCAAATGCACAATACTTAAAGATTTTGGGAAATAAAATGAAAAGTACTTGAAATATTAACAAAGAAAGGGAAATGCTAATTTTCTTATTTACTTACAGTTTCTGAGTTTCAAATAAAGCAGGTATCTTTAGGTGATAAAGTTCATAATTACAAAGAAATGATGAAAGGTTAACTATAGCACCTTTAATGTAGCAGTTATGCAGATGGGCCTACAAATGAACATTCAGAACTATATCTTCTGTGCTCATAAACTTCATTTTCCCAGCAAAAAGACTTACAATGTTTAAGCATGACTTCAGTCCCACGTGAACCTTATTAAAACATCTTTTAAGGAATATAGCTTATTTATGGTATGGACCTTGGGATAGTGATTCAAATGAGGATAATATTTGTTTGTGATAATACAGGTATGTAGATTAGAAGTCCTGACAGCCATACAGATATAAAATAAAATAAGTATTTCTAATTTTTTTCTTACTCACAAAGTCCAAGAAAAAAAAAAAGAAAAAGTAGGATTTATATTTATATAGAGAACAATTAAAGAGAACTGATCAGGACTGGGTTTTCTATCTGCCTCTCACTCAATTGTATTTTCCTGTTAGATAGGTTTGTTCTTAATCATTCCATCAATCAGGTATGAAAGCATCCAAGTTATTGCCTCAAAAGCTGTAAAAATTTGCTGAGATGTGTGCATTTATTACAACTGTTTCTTTTCATTCTTGTGTTTACCTTGCATACAACTCTATCCCTTCATTTTCTCAAATAACTTCTGACATTGTAAGTACTACATTTGCATTAGTAAATCTCCTGAAAGCATTAAGATTTTTCTTTTTGGCCATTATAATTGATCATTGTCTAAAAAGATTAACATTCTCAGTTCACTAAATTCTCTTCCATTTCTATTATCCATAATAAATATGAGTTGATATCTTTACGTTCCACTTGTACTGAGAATATGCTGACCTTACAGCATATTTAATATTATTGCCTTTCTTCTAGTTTCTGATATGCCACCTTTTTGAAAGCTTCGTGAAATCTTTATGAAACATACCCATATATATTTTCTCCTGCTTAGAAATTTCCTGTAGAGTTGGCTAGATATATTCTCTGAATGGTTCTTCAGAACAAGCACATCAGAAAAATGGAGACTAATGCATGCTGACCTGCCATATGGGCAGGATTTCACTGAAACCATTCTTTTCTTCTTATGAGACATATATACAAATCCCAGAAGCTATGTACACAGTTTTGTGTTTAATAACATACTGCAGCATACTGTTCACAAGAGTATGTAGGCACAGATGAATCATGAACATAAACAGAGGGAGACAGATTGTATACATAGAGACTCTCTTACTGTGTCTAACTCTCACGCTGAGCACAGTGGATGGCAGTCCTTATGCCTGACAGCAACTACCCACAGAACCTCTCCCCTTGTCCTCAGAAGCTTCTTATTAACCCCAGAAGAGCTGTAATTCTGCATTACCTGTTGTAAGTCTCTCTGTTGTAGACACCTGCAGTCCTCCTGTCTGCTAGGCTTTCAGCAGGGAAATGATCTTCACAGTAAACCTGAGAAGCTTTATTAGGCTCCTTTGAGCTATGCACACAGGCTCTGCTTCTCTTCTTTTCACTCACAGCAGAATGAAGGTATGAAAGCTGGTAACTTTTGTCATGGAATCAGCTGCTGTGATGCAGATGGGTACAATGAAATCTCTGCTTAAGATGACTCAAAAAGGGTGAAAAAAAAATAACTAGAAAAAAAAAACAGACGAGAAAGAAGAAAAGTTTCAAAAGGTATAAAGTAGAGTAGAAGGTAGAGAATAGAAAATACCCTACAGACAAGAAGAGGAGGAATGTGCAAAAAACCCAAACTAATAGCCAGAAGATAGAAGACATCTCCAGATTGCAAAAGGATGAGACAAGAAGGGTTTGAGAAGGATTTTTCTTTATAGAAAGACCAAACAAACAAAATCCTAAAGAACTGGAGTACAGCCCTCCTTCCTTTTTAATGTGAAAAAACCAACATTCCCTCCTTTTGCTAACATCTGGCCACAAAATAAAGCCAAGAACCAGTCAAAGAAGGTTTTTCTGGCAAACGAAGACCAGGGTTCTGGTATGCAATAACTAACATAGTCATAGCTCTGCTCTCAGGGAAAGACATCTAAGGACTATGTGACTTGAAGGAAATAAATATACATGAGTTCTCATTTTGCCCCCAAAATTATGAGGTTTAAGGTGAAAAAAGAAAAAAAAAGAAAAAAAGGAAAAAAGAAAAAGAGGCAGCATTGTGTAGCTAAATTCAAGATGTTCCTCATCATGGGGCCTTTGACTGAAGTCTCCAAGAAGAGCTGCAGGTCCCAGCATGCCATATAGTAATTACCTCATCTCAGTGCATACATGGCACATTTCAAATATCCAGCCACAAGATGTCAGCACACACAACAGGAATTCTTATAAAAGGAAATCTCCATATGAACAGGATATTTCTGTTTCGCACATCTCTTTGCTAGTAATGGGAAAATGGATGTCTCTGAGCATTTACATGAAATTTAACATTCAGGCCATGACTTTTAAATGGAAATAGGTGATCTATCAAGTTCTAATTGTAGTGTCTTAATATGAGTAAAATGCTGGGACAGCATGGAGAACAAGTTTTTCTCTTCCCACTTCTAAGTAAAAGGATGTTGGAAAGCAATCTAAAATAGTTCATAAGCAGCTAGCATGATTTTCAGCAATGAAGTGCAAGTTCTGGTCAGCTTCTTAGATACTTAAGAGTGCACACACTCAGCCTTGATATTCTGCTCCAGTACCCCTCCAGAGATTATTTCATAATTTAATTTTACTATTTTTTTATTATTTATTGTTTAATTTATTTCATATCTGTTTTGTAGCCTTCATATTCATAGTATCTATTAACCTTTAACTACAAATCCTAAAGGTGTGATCTCATTTGTGTATTAAGTACACTAAGTAGAGAGCCTATGGGATATGGGTATGGAACAAAATAATCATGGCCACTTTCTTTCTAAAAGAGTTCTGAATCAAGGTTTTATGACATCAAGAAAATCTTGCAGTTTACATAATGATCAAAATATTCAGTGAGTTATTCCTATCACTGCATTTCTATCTATAAATATTCAAATTTCAACTTGGGCAGGAAAATGCCTGGAGTCTTTCTTTTAAAATATAGTTAGAATTTCCTCCGTGTTCTTTGATATTTTTCAGCCCATCACCATAGCCACAGCAGATGGTAAATCAGAGGCTTTCCAGGGAGATTAGGGTAGCTAGAGTCTCTAAGCCTAGCTTCACAGAATCACAGAATCAGTCGGGTTGGAAAGGTCCTCTGAGATCATCAAGTCCAATCCTTGATCCACTGCTGCTGTGGTTACCAGACCATGGCACTGAGCACCATATCCAGTCTGTTCTTAAAAGCCTCCAGGGGTGATGAATCCACCACCTCCCCAGGCACCCCATTCCAATGCCTGATCACCCTCTCTAAAGGATTTCTTCCTAATATCTAACCTAAACCTGCCCTGGCAGAGTTTAAGACCAAGACTAGTACTTACTTAGAAGGTATAATAGTAGTGGATATCCAGACAAGAAGCAGGGGACAACTGGATGAACACAAGTTACTTGGAAAGATGCTTTCTGCAGATCAAAGTTCTGTGCTGTGAAGCCTTGTATGAATAAAAGTATCTGATTAAGATATAGAAAGCAGAGAGAAGGAGTAAAATAAATATTATTTTCAAGCAGAGAGGTGACTGTGGAATTTTAGAGGACTAAGAAGGGATTTTTTTCTTTTCAATGTCTTCATAAAAGTTCTGGAAAATGATATTGTAGGGATCTGGGAAAGTTTGCTGTTAATACTTGACTATAGACAATAGGAAAAATTCAGACTATAAAGAATTGCTGCAGAAATTTATGAGGCTGATTGGGAAGTAAAATGGCAGATGAAATGAAGTGTAGAAAAATGTAAAGCAATGCACAAGGGAAAAAAACCTCAAAAAATTCACATATAAAATTATGAGCTCCAAGATAAATATTATCACTCAGAAGAAAGATCCTGAGACGAGAGTTAGTTCCATAAACCTGTCAGTTCTATGCTCCATAGCTAGTAACTCTTGAGAAAGAAATATAACAAAACAGAGAACAAGAAACTGCTTGAATCACCCTTAAAACTGTGCAGTTTTGGCCCCTGTCTCATTGTCCTCCCATGTCCAAAAGAATATAGTAGAACTGGAAGATTTTAGCAAAACTATTTAAGCAACAAAAATTGATAAGGATGTGGCTTTATTTCCCAATGGGACAAAACTGAAGCATATGGAGTGAGGTAAGACACAAATTTGAAGAAAGACAAAACAGTTGTGTAAACTCAGGAGTGGAGAAAACAGATTTTTTTTTTTTTTCTCACCGTCTCTTCCACTGTCTCTTCAGACTGAGCAGAGAGATGATCCTCAGCTGGCTGATCCTTTGGGCCTGACTTCATAAAGCCATTCCACTGTGCTGACCAGATTCTGGACAACTGATAGTGTGAACTGATAACAAGCATTTGGCTTATTGAGGTAGATCTTGGCTATTACCTCTTCCAGGGCTCTTATTACTCATGATGTTGCAATTTTTCATGTATATTTTGCTTAACAAGTTCACTTTTTAAAAATAAAATAAGTAGAAAACTTTTGAGAGCAAACTTTAGGGATAACATAATGGTGATGTTATGCTTATTAAAAATAGAACAAAAATATCTATAATCTGGGAAGCAGGCCATATTAATCATTACCCAGGCAAAAGTCTAATTGAAATTAATGAATATTTTCTCAGAGGAAAGGATTCAGGATTGTCCTCTATGTAGATTATTCATATCATGCTCATCACCACAGTTTCTGAATGTGTTCCAATTGTACATTGAGCAATGTGACTAACATCTGCCACACATTTTTTTCTTCAATCTCTCTCTGGGAAGATAAATAAAAGCAATAGACTATCTTGTATTCTATAGGAATTTGTGAGGTATAGAGGGGAAGAGAAGATAAAAAAATCAGGATAGGAAAAAAAAAAAGGTTTAATTTGGTTTTGCTTTGTTTCTATAAGTAAACAGTCTGCTTAATTTTTAGATAAGTGGAGTAACAGAACAACGAACATGTTACATTTAAACCTTACAATTTCAGTTTATATCCAAGCTCTCAGTATGAGCTTGATGCTGAACCAGGCTGCATGTATAATAAAGTTATGTCCATTAATTTGACTCCCTTTCTTTACTCAACTAGTAGTGATAATCAGAAGGAAAAAAAAAAATCAAAATCATATTTTATTAAGGAAGAAGAGGCAATACAGCACTGATCACTAGGTATTAAAAATTTTTCAAGGATGATAATTTAATGTTATCTATCTATTAAGAAACTATGCTAATGTTTAAAAATATGTAATATTTTTAAATTGTAGTTGATTTGAAAAATAAAATATTTCATATACATCGATTATGGAGAGAAATAAAAAAACAAACACTAGCATCTGAAATTACTATGAAGTTTAACAAAAATGGTAGCAGTGTTTGAGCTGGAATGTATCTGCATAATTTTTTGAGTTGAACAAATTCCTAACAGAGATTGATATGTAATTTTCTTTGCAAACCACTTTAAGATATCTTTTCAAGCAGCAGCTACCATGACTCAAATCTGCTTTTTACAGAGGGGGCAAGTGAAAGAGAAAATTATTCATTCCGTAAAGCAGCAAACAAATGCTAGGTTCTGGTATGCCTGTGACCCACATTGTCTTTCTAGACAAAGGAACAAAACTAAAGCAAGTAATAATAGGTCATCATGGATTGAAAGCCCTCCCATATTTTTTCAGAGCTCACTGAAGGAGTGGCTTCTCCTTTATTTCAAAAGAAAGGAGATTGTAGTGTTAGCAGCAGATGAAAGGTGGAAAACACTCTGAATAACCATCCTAGGCTGGACATAGCCTCCATCTATTTTAGATAGCCAAAAGAAAAGAATGATTTCTGGGAGGTTTATATGGTCTTTTAACAGTTAAAATTCTGCAGCCTATGAAGGGATTAATATCATGTCTATGGTGTGCTCAAGAGCTCTGGGAAGAATCCTAGGGTAGGACAGCAGTAGCACACATATAAAACCTCTCCTACCCCAGGTTGTCAGGCTTTTGCTTTTGACCTTGACAATATATCATATTGCTTAGCTCCATTGCATTAAAGGAAGCTTGGTCCTGCTGTTATTAATTACATTTTCCTTTTCTCAGTGACAGTCTTCTCATTCTTGCTAATGATAGCAAACACATCTGAGTATTTATTATGTGTTGAAAGCACATTTGTTGGAGAGAGACAGAGTATAATAATGCCTTTTATTTTTCTTGAGGCTATTTGTCTTGGCATTCTAAGTGCCATAGATAAAAACAGAAACAAACAAATGAAAAACAAAACACAAAAATAAATTAATATCTCAATTAAGATAACAAAGCATTGCTGAATAAAATTCTAAATTCATCCCAATGCAACTAGTCTGAAAGCCATCCGAAAGTGACCTATGAGTGCATCCTTTAAAATTACAAAACTGCCAGAAGTCTTTGCCAGAAGAGATCCTTCCTTAAGCCCCAGGCTACAGAGGTGAAATACAGAGTCTTGGATCTAGAAATATAGTGTGTATCTCCTAAGAGGGCCAGAAGGCATAGAGAGTGCAAGAATTACTGGAAGAGGTGCAAGCTGCATAGTAAAACCACTGACTACAGATCCAAGATTATATCTCATTTTCTTTATGCAATTTAGTATGGCTATGTGCTAAACAAGACTAGAATTTTTCATACTGATGAATACCCAAGTAATTGCCCTGTGGCAGTTCTGAATATTGTCTGTGCCAGATACACAACGGTTAGACATGAAGTTTAACTGGGTCTAGTGACCTTTCAAATCATGCCTGTTTTTTATTCATGAATCATCACTTTGTTTAGGAGGCAGTTAATGTTCATTCAAATTTCTTGCCTTCGCTGATCTTAGAGCCTAAGTCATGTGTTGAAGCAAATGAATGTTCTGAGGTAAGTCTGAGCCAGGGCAGAAAGCAGCAAGTTGCAGCTATTCAATGACTCCTCTATTTAAATATTCACAATAAGCTTAACCCCCCTGGAACTGTAATCACAGAGCTGTCTGTAGAAAGAACAGCGAAAATAATTTCCTGCAGACATTCTTTAGTATCTCTAAATGTAATTGATTTATTTTAGATAAAAACAGACTGGAGAACACTGAATGTCTCCACAGTGTATTTGCCTGCTGAAATGAGGGCCCTGGTCAAGGTTTAATTGCCAGAATTTGATATCCCTTCCAAAGGACAATTCTCGCTAGACAACTTGTTAGATGATTTTAGCCTTCTGGCATTATTTTTTCTAAACCAGAGAAAAAATTGTTTTGAGCAAAAAATACCATTATTTCGTTTAATTCCCTTTCAGCTTTACGTCCTCCCTCAACTCCCCATTATATGTCCATACAAGCTCTTCCCACTCATTTCACTTTTCTCCCTGTCATCTTTCTTTTACTTTTCTTGTCCAAACAGCATTTGCTTTGTTTCAACTTTACATTTATTGTGTTCACTACAGTTCCCTTGACAGGAGGGATCCCATTCTCTGTCTTGCTTTCTATCCACCTCCCTCTTTTAAGTTTCTCATTCCTTTACTTCCAGTGTGACTACCTCTTTTTATGCTCCCCAGTATAACCTTTCAGTGTATGCAGAATAGATGATCCTATCTTTTATCACAGTATTATTCTAGTCTTTAGTCTGCAAAGAGTTTGCAGCCCTTGATCTCCTTACACCACACACTGTGTGCCATGTTCTTCTCTTGTGAGTAATGAAATGTCTGTGTTGGAAGCTTTTAGCTACATAATAGCAAGTAAAGTGATTTTTTTATTATTTTTTTTTACGAGGTCATTAAAATTTAGCAAACTGTCAACTCCCATATGGCTGCTATCAGATATCTGAAAGAAAATGTAGATTTTGGGGGGCGTCTCGTCCCTTTGAGATGCAATTGCCACCCCTGTGGCAATCCACCAAGCCTTCTCTGCTATATCATGTTCTTGTTGAGTTATAGAGTCCCTTCCTTTCCATCTGCCTTCAGCAGGACTTGCTCTTGGTATGAGTGACACAGGATGATGAGGAGGGAGTCAGGGGTTGGAGCTGAGCTGGTATGTTGTAGCCCTTGGAGGATGAGGTCAACCCTGAAGCAACTTTCCTTCAGGCAGTCATTGTGTAGTGGAAGGAAACTTACAACTGTACTAGATCAGGCTAAACCCACTACTTAGCTAAACCCACTACCCAAGACTGTTTTGGTATTCTCCAAAACACATAGATCTGTGGAAGAAGGTACACTTTTACACTTACGAGTGAGTTTCACCTCTAGTAATTGGTTTACTGTCTTAGCAACAGGTCATAAGAATTTATTTTTGAAAGCTGAGGTAAACACTGCCATTGAAAGGGCACATGTTTTTGGAGCTATTTTCAAAAAATCCATCATATCTGTCTTTGCTTATAATCCAGCAAAACATTTATATGCTTATTTACTGATGACATATCATTACCTGCATGTAATAATAGTGTTAAGAGAACAAACATAATTCTCAGTGCTCACTGAGTGAAAAAAAGTAAAATGCTTTAATCCAAGCCTCAAACACACAATTTGGATAAATCCATGAGTGTAATGTTCAGTCTTTGCAATAGACCATCTGGCACAGAAGAGGCTATGCCAATTAATGTAGATGGAATGACTGTTAGCATCACAGACAGTAAATATTTCAGACTAATCTTTATTGTCATTTATCAGCTAATTTCATCCTTCAAAATATGCATTCAGAATCTCCAGCAAGTTAAAACAGATTGATCACATTCAGACTTTTACAAGCCTGCAAATCCTTTGCTTTGTTTTTAACTCTTATATGGTCCTAGTTTCCAGGTTTCATTCCCAGAAATGAACCCACTTTGTTCTCTTTTAGGGCAGTATCTGGTGGTATCTTTTAGGGCAGTCTATGTATCTGGTGGTATTGAAAGTAAATGGCATATAAGAACAGGTGGAAATTTAGGATTAATATATCCCATGTATTTTTTTAACCTCGTTTTTAAATATATGCCACTGCTTTTTTTTTTTTTTTTTTTTAAGAGAAAATAGATGAATGCAAAAAAATAGTAAGCTTAGAAAGAGACAAATTAGATTTTTATATCCTCATTATAGCACAATTGCATGTCTCTTGAGGCTGCAATCATTCCTGCTACCATAAGTAAATTTGTGTTTAGGAACATAAAAGCATAGCCAAGTCCAGGGCGTGATTAAATTATGTCTGAAGAATTGTGTATTTCCTTACGTGTAGTCCCCTGTGCAGACTTGATAATTCAGGCATGTCCAGGATTGTCTTGGATGACCTATGGGCTAACTAAAATTATTAATTATATGTTTACAAGTGCTTGTACTGAGGAGACAGTCACTCGCTGATCTCCTGCATGATGCTGTTTGAGTTCTCCTTTAGGTAAGCAGTACCTCAAATACTTCAGACATTTTTCGTGGTAGTAATAATGACCATCTTTTGTTTAACATTTAGATCCCTCTCCCCTACACCAGGATCACCAGTCTCTGCCCCATCATCATCATATTTTATTTAAATTAGCCTCCCAAGAAAGTTGCTCTAAACACTAGGTATGCTGAGTGCATGAAGGTCTCTTTTTGAATCAGAGCCACCCCAGAGTTCAGAGGGCAAGCCAGACAAATGGCAGTCCAGGGACACTTAAAGAGAGTGTATGAGGGAAAAGTATATCTCTACTGCAGGATGTAGAGTTCAGCAAATTTCCAGTGCTGGACCTTATGATGATTTTATGTACTGCATTCTGAGCTGTATGATTGTCCTTTTTAACTCTAGTTGGAAAATAAAAGAAAATGTGATTTCTCTACAGAGATTTGTAGGAGTACAAAATAAACTTCTAGTCTCTTGCTGGTGTGAATTTAGAAATGGATTTATAGAGTAAGAAGTCCCAACCAAGCAAACTTCACAGTCAAAGCTGATACAAAATTCAGGAAATTTCAAGCTCTTTTTGGTTCCATCTGGGTTTTTTATGTTTCTAAAGTATGGGACTATATCTCACAGAGTTCAGTAACATTTTATGTAAAAGGAGCATTTATTTTATTCCTGTCTTTATTGTACCCAAGTTAATTCATTCATGGTTTGTAATGAAATCTGGTACACTACACAGTCACCATCTGAGCACCATACTTTGTATCCTGAAATCACACCTGTGGGCAATTGTGAGGAGTTCTAACACTCATGAATACCACCAGGTATTCATATGTAATCACTAGGCTCCTGTGTGCAACAGAGATAATATATCTAATAACAAATCATAAAGATTCCTTGAAATGGATCTACTTGATTACACTGTTTAAGGACATTTTAGGAAGATGTGATAGGATGGCAAACAATAGGATTTAAAACTCATTTTCCATTTGCAGAATTATTTCATGGTATGATTTCTTTCTCTTCATCTTGCATATCCTTCTCTTCAATTCCCCTACTTTCATTTGTGTTTCATTCACAGAAAACATTTAGTTGTTCAAATAACCATCTGCTTTCTAGTACATCTTCATTTTTAATTTTAAATTTAATTTTTTTTCTGTTTGTTTTTTTTGTTTGGTTGGTTTTTTTGTTTTTTTGCTTTACAGTGTTTTTATTGAATGCTTGCAAGTTCCTAGCTTTGAGCTATAGAAGAATTTAGATCTTTGAGACTAACTTTTTCTAAGATTGCATAGTTAATAATCAAGTGTAAAGTTTTCTAGAATGCAAATACACAAAGGCTATATTCCAGAGCTTTAGGACACTGCCTAGAAAAGTCCTGGAAAACCTCAGTTTCAGTTATAGTAGAAAATAAGGATATTCAGTACTCTCAGGACTGGGATATTCTCCAGCAGGTATTTCTTTGAGTAGCAAATGTAATTTTTTTTTGTTTTGTTTTTAGGAAATAAAAGCCTTAATTTGAAGTGCACAATTATTTTGCTTATATATGTGTAAAATTGGTATAAAACTTATATCATGGATATTGAAAAGGAGTCCTAATGAATTAACGTCTTTAAAGTGCTTTGAGATATTTGATGGAAAATGCTGTTAAAGTGTTACTATGATCATATGGTTTGCCATGATCAAATTATTAAATTTGGTGTTTTACCATGAAAATATATCAACTTATAATTTTGAGTCTTAAATTTTAAGATGTAATTTTCAAGACCAAAGACTGTATGAGTACTTTTGTATTACTACACTGAAAAATAAATTGCACACCTGTTTCATTAATATATATTACTCCCCTGCTCTGCAGTTACTAGTAGGTTTTTCAGCTGTGAACTGAGGTCTGCTGTTGCTGAATGAATAAAAAGTGAGGATGAAAATTTTATTGCCTGACGAAAAATAAAGGAATTAACTTGTGCTGATAGGTATAGAATTATTGAAATTGTTCACAAATACTGCCCCTTGACAGTAGCCCTTTACGTCTGTCTACTAAAATAGTAGACAAATCTCCACCGTATACTTGCTCTTGCAATTGAGGGGGTATATTTTTTATAGTGCAATGGAACAGCGTGTTTTAAAGTGCCCTTGTAGGCACTATCACATTTTAAAGAATAAAATATACGATGTTAAGGAATAAAGTTCTCTGTGAATCTGTAAATTTAACTTTATTTGGCAAAACCCATTTTCATTGCAACCTTCACTTGTATTGTGAGCTCTATTATAATTAGGATGTTTAAAGCCATGGTTCCAGAAACATTTTTGTTGGTGGTTGAGCAGATTAAGTAGTTGTCATCTTCTCACTGCCTTAACAGTTTACTCTCATTCTTTCTCTTTCTTTCAATTCTCCTATGGGATAAACCAGCTCAAGGTAAGCTCAAGATCAAAGTTCAAGAAAAACTAAATTCTCTGACAGAGGATTAACCTGACAGAGTTTGTTCTTCTGAATATAATTTTCTGGACATTGAGGTAGGATCACAATGACAGAGGTATCAACAGCCTTTAGGGCTGAAAGCTCACATGCAGTGAAAACAAAGATTCAGCTTGCTAAGATCCTAATCTTAAAGGATCATCTTTACAAAAGCAAACATGATAGACTGAAGCTGCTGCTGGGACCAAGTCACTAACCCACTCTCATAGGAGTGTGTCAGAGATATATAAAAAGAGACTATTTTTCCATCCAAAAGGGATTTCACAGCCTTGAATAACCAGATGAGACTGAAAGGAGATGTTGTGAGAGATTATACCACTTGAAGCTAAGGAACATAAGAGTGGCATGAGAAACGCAGGAATATATTCGAGATGGATTTTGTTTTTCACAGGTTTCTCAGATGTTTTGTTTGTTTTGGTTGGTTGGTTTGTGTTTTTTCTCAAAGTCTATGAAGGCTTAAAGACTTTACGCATTTCATCTTTGTCTCCTGACATATTCCCATATTGCCTCTAAAAAGAAAAGCAGAACTGCCATAGACCAGTGGTCTCCACTCAGAACATGCTTACACTGAATGCTTGGAAGAACTGTGACTCATCCTGAAAAGTATGTTCCCAAAAGTCACAGTTCTGTGAAGAGTGACCATCACAACGTGAGACCTCAGGAGCGAATGGAATTGAGTGGCTGGATCCAAGCACAGCAAGCTAATGCATGCCCAGAGAGTGGACATTTGCCCAGGTGTAACAGCAATCTGTACCACTGCTCTTTAAGAGGTACCAGTTCATTGATGAACATCACCAGTTTCACAATAGTGGAGTTTTATTGTAAAATTCTAAATATAAAATCAGAACATGAAATCAGAGTAAGACGAAAAGAGTTCGATGTGTTTTAAAAATATGAATGGTTATGTGCCATGGTGCGTTTTCATTTTAATCTGCCTATTCATAAAGAATTACCAATTCACAGCAGTAATAAGATAAAAAACAAACAAACAAACAAAAAAACAATCAAACCAAATCTTTTCAAAACAAAAGCTCACATAAGAGTTTTATCTCTGTGTGTTATATTCTCTGTATCCTGTCTTTTCTGAAAGTCTAGCCCATGGCATCTAGACTGCAAAGGAGGAATGAGAAAATGAGCTTTTGTGGGTGAGCTAGAAAAGACTTCTAAAAACTTAGGGCTGGCAGGAAAATGTAAAGCTGAGGGCAGAAGAGAAAGGCACTAGGACCAGGTAAGAGGAGGAAAAGGAGGAAAGTGAAGAGCATGAGGGTGTGTAACATTATCATTAACATTATGACAAAATGTAAGAAGGGGTGGAGTTGTGCTGATAATTGAAATTAAATTAGAACACTTTAATGGACTTCTGGAAAAATTAAACTGTGCTATTCTTATTAACAGAAGATTATTACAGTAAGATTCAAAAATAAAAAATAAAAATTAGAAAACAGATACAAATAATCCAAACAAACAACAAAAATCCATAACCTTTTGGTACAATCAAAATGTGACTAAACATGTCCTACCAGAAGAGCAACAAAAAAGTCTTGCATTAACACTGATGCTTCCAAGTGAAAGGTCAAATAAACAAGACAAATCTTGGGTGAACTTCCTTTCTTATCCCTACTTCCATGAGAACAAGGCTCACAGTAGTCTGGTCCTTTCTGCCTGCCAGAACTAACATGAGGAAGTTTTGATCTGCAGTTCAGTAGCTGCATGGTAGAGCCAGACTTTTATGAGGAAAGGTGCCAGGTCCCTTATAGTTCAACCGGGTATCAAGATTTTTGTTTAGAGCTAGAAAGCCCAGACTTTATTCACTGCTCTGGAATCCCAGCTAGAATAACCTTTGTAGGCAGGAAACTCACAACAAAGTCTAGTGGGTTCCTTGACGCATGCATTTAAGCAACGAAAAATGAGAGGGGAAGAATTCCTGGAATTTCTCCAAGGACTGAGGCAGAGTGTTCCCTCCCTCCTTGGCTCTCTGATGCTGGTTTTCAAAGCCAGCTGTCACAGCAATCCTAAGACGAGAGATCATTCATTGTGCTTCCTCTGCCTTAGAGGATTCTCTGATTGTCCATTAATGTTTCTTCCTCTGGTGCCTAAAGCATGCCACAGGGGGTAGGTATGGATTGGTATGTTTATTTTTTCTCTGGGGTTGATATGTTTTTAAGAATGTGTGCTTAATGTTCTAGTAACGAACACACTGATATAAAAACAGTTTTGTATACAGACAAAGAGGTTCAGTGTGCTCTTTTTCTGGAGGAAGTGCCTCTCAAGAACAGATGCAATATGGAAGGGGGGGGTGGGGATGCAATATGGGTGCAGCAGGGAGAAGAGGACTAGACTGCAGTAATGTCACAGCCTTGATTAGGGACTGTAGAATCAGTGTACCTCAGGGAAATCATCTGTGAGACCACACGTTGCTTTTTCAAGACAGGGAGGACAAACACTGTTCTAGCTTCTAACATTCTTTCTGACACATTTAGCATTTATTTAATATTATAGCTTTCTTCTGTGGATTTAAGAACGAGGAGTCCAGGACCTACTATCCTGAGTGACCTACAAGAATCTGAACAAAGATGAGAGCATCTCCTGATAAAACAGGGCTGACACACAACCAGGTCCCATGAGATGATACTGTGCATAGAATCCAGCTGTACTGGTAACATTGCAAGGAAGAAAAGGGAGAAAGATATGAGAAAGTAGGATAGGACAGGAAAAATAGGGGAGAAAAAAAGAAATTAAAATAAAAAATAACAAATTTTATATCCGATGGGTATATGGAACACTTATGTATCAGTTCCCAGATACAAATATGTAATTTTTAAATAAAAAAAAAGACTATAAATTTAAAGTAGAAGACATTTAAGAGAATCCTATCAAGTACAAACTAGGTAATTCAGAGAATATTTACCACCTTCTGCTAGAACTGAGCCCTGTTTCTGTATTTGGAGCCAGTTGCTCTATGCAGGCTGAAAATTGACTTACTCTAGCCTAATAAACAACATAAACTAAACTTATTTTATCTTGAAAGTAATGAATTTCTGGGATATCTTCCAAAATATTTCTAGGAAGGCCTTGTTCCTACTGTGTTAAAAATCATGTTAAAATTGCTTGAACCTGTCAGTCTGACCCCTGTACAATGTCTCATATTATTACCCTAAATCACTGGCTATACTAGAATTTAAAATTCTTACGTTAACTGTTATCTTCTTTTCAGTCTGGTAAGAATAGGATCCACCTAGTGAAAAAGAAAAAGGGTATATAAGAGAGAAAAAAGTTTATAGAACTCCTCAGTAATTGTATTTTATGTCATGCATGTTAATAGTGCAACCAGTTAGGTTTTAAAAATCACATACAATAACAAAGTGAAATTATCCTATTATTTCAATGGTCATACCTATGATCCTGATGAGATAATAAATGAGTAGTACAATATGTATTTATATACCAGTAACTGTATACAGAGTGTTTAGAGGATGAGACTGGTGGTACTAGTACTGGAAAACAGGTACTTCTCTCTATTGAGTTACGTAGTCCTGGAACTGGCCTTGAGTACCAAAACAAACAAACAAAAAATTTGGGGAGAAAAGTATCCACTTTCTCTGTGAACCCAACAAAACTGTACAAAAATTTTCCTTTTTTTTTCTTTTACTTAGAATTTCTTTAAATGAAGCAATGATGCAATGCTGCTCTCACAGGCCACCAAGTCAGTGAAGACTAATAAACCTTTCCCAGCAGTGACTGGGAGTGGACATGACAAATACCTCAGATATGACCATGTCATGTATATTTGACACAGAATCTGCCTCTTTCCTCTAGATTCCATTTGGGGACAATGAAAAGAGAAGGGGTCTTAGTTAAAGATGGTTTAGAATAGAATCCTTGTACAGATTTATACAGGATTATAAACCTGCCTTCCATTACTCCTAGTTGCTGGGTGATGCGAAGAACCATGATAGCATCTTGAAAAGGCATTGCTGAATATTTTTGTAGTTTGATGAATTCTACAGAATAGAACTCTGCTTTTGTCTAAGCAAGTGAAAGTATCAATACCTACTAGTCAGGGTTAATATTCTGATCTTTTATTTCTGAGAAAAAGCCAGTTATAGCACTTTGCTTTATAAGCTAGTGACAAAGAAAAACATAAAAGTAGAAAGTGAAGGCATAAACAACTATGCAACAAGAAGATTCTTCAAGATTAGCAAAGAATATGTGGAGACAACAGCAACAACAAAAAGAAAGGTGATTGAACTGGAAAAGCTGAAATCTTTCAGACATGATGTTCAACTAGAATAGGATTTACTGCCTCTTACCTATCCTATTTGGCATTGTTATTTGGATTTACTGAAACTGTACTGGATTACACTTAAGTTACGTTTCCTAAGAGTTGTTCTGTAAACATAAAACACAGATATCATTCATTAAAATTGAAATATCTTCTTTTGATAGAAGATTCTTAGGCAAGAAATGGGTTTTGAATCAAATCCCACCACCACAGAATTACAGAAATTACCTTATTGAAATTATTACTCACATAATATTTTCAGGTTCTAATAATTTGTATTTCTTTATAATTATTGAGGAAAACTATACTACATCTCTGAAAGTCATACTTCCTATACCTTCACTTCAACCCATAGAATTATTTACTATGGTGTATGCTCTAAATCATATAATGGTATAATGTAATAGCTCTGCTCTGCACATTTCATCCTTCCTTCTTAAGTATTCAATTATGGGTATGTATCACTGCTGCTATTTTCAGCTAGTTATCCTGTATATTAAAGTAAAATGTTTTGGAAGTAAAAACTTATTAAGCACTAATGGAAATTAGAGCTGAGGGGGTTGGCTCTTGTCACAGAACTGAATAAATTGAACTGTCAGTCCCGAACAGGAAGAAAAAAGCAGAAAATGGATGGACAGGCACCTTTAAGGAATGATGTTAACATAACCTATTTTTATGTTAATAGATGCAATGCAGATTCAGTATGCACAAAAGACTTAAGTTGACAAAGTGTAACTCCATATATTGTTTCTGAATATTCTGTATCTTAAAGGAAGGCCATTATGCCACTGAGACCTAATATCGGCTTCTCATACATGCAGCCAAAGAAAAATATTTGATCAACTTTTCTTTCTTCCAATGTCTTTATTATTTACAGATATAATACTGTAGTACTTATGTTGTTTGCATTGCTTTTTCTTGTTTTGAAGAGCACTTGTGTGAATCTGCTTGCTAAAGCCATGTGGGTCCCTGAGATGAATAGTTTAAACTATACATATGGTAGTATGTATAGTTTACTTGACCCAAAGACTGCAACAAATGTAGAAAAGATTATTATGCATGAAGGAAAATATGGTCTGAACAATCTATTGATCTCTTATAGGTAAAAAGATGATCTTATCACCATGGATGACTTGCTGTAACATGTAGAATTTTGCATAGGAAAGATTTTATTTGCAAAGTTTTTTTTTAAGGTAGAAAAATATACCTTTTCCTACCTTTTTTCTTTCTGTAGACTAAATGCTATGATTTCCCAGGAATTATTTCTATGATAAATGAAATGAAGCCATTAAAACTATTTTTTCCCTTTCCCTTATTATGTGAATCATCCACAAACACAAAATCACAGAATCATTCAGGTTTTCAGGTCTGTAGTAGTCATCTAGTCAAACAACCCTATTCAAAATGAGGGTAGAAAGAGTGGGTTAATGAGATACATGTCCAGGCAGGTTTTGAATCTCTCAAAACTTGCATCTTACATTTAGCGGAAATCTTTTGTTTTTCAAATTGCACCCATTGCCTTTTATCCTGTCACTGAATACTACTGAGAAGAGTACTGCTCCACCTTCTTTAATGCCCCTAAAGATATTTTTGCACACATAAGATCCCCTTGAGGGTTGTTTTCTTCTTTCTGAACAGTCTCAGCTCTCCTAGCCTCTTGTCATATGACAAATGTCCTAGGTTCTTAATCATCTTTATGGTCCTTGGCTGAACTCACTCCAGTAGGTTCATGTCCTTCTGCTTTGAAGCTTAGGACTGGACACAGCAGTCAAGATGTCCCCCAGTGGTTCTGAGTACAGAAGCATCACATCCCTTGTCCTGCTGGCAATGATCTGCCTAATGCAGGCCAGGAAGCTGTTGGCCTGCTTTGCTATAGGGGTGTGTTGCTGGCTCATGTACAACTTGATATCTACCCAGGGAATGAACATAGCCAAGACATTTGTATACTTTTACATCAAGTGGAAACGAATGTGCAATCATCTCAAATTATAGGACCCTGGGTGAGTATAAAGGCAGGGTCAGCAGTGAGGTCCTCCTATTAATAGTTTCAGCTCAAGATCTTCTAACTACATCATCAGTTTTTGAATGTGGCTTTAGCGTGGGGAGAACTCAACCATTTCTCAAAGATGACTTTTCAGTCAAAGCACTCTAATTTCAGAATTCAGCTCCAATCTGGAGAAAAAAAAAAAAAAGTTTAATTACGTACTTCAGTGCACTTCAGCATAGCAACAGGTCTTTGTTAATCATCACCTCTGGCTCTCAAATACCACTGAGATTCATGATCATCATTTTAAAATTACCTAAATATAAGGGAAGTGTCTATGACAGAGAAAACAGCAACCTGAATTCTTTGGATATATGGTTGGTAGCAACAAAGCAGAATATTGAGCATCAAAAATTTGGTAACTACACTCACTGCCCGAAAGCACAATAATTTAGTACTCTTGTCATGAACTACACACAATCTGGCTTCTGTTTTTCTTTTCAGAAGGAACACCTAGTCCTAAATGACATTTCCTTGAATCCCTTAGTAAGTTTGGAAAGTAGCATCAAATGCTTATTTCATAAAAATCATCATAATGGGTGTCAGCTTTCTTTGAATGTCTGTGAAGTCTTAAATGTCAGAGTACGTTTAGAGGATATTTTTTAAAAACAATCTGACAATCAGAGAGCCTTTTGGAGAATTATGTTGGTTTGTTATAATTTACAGAAGTATGCTTGGAAATTAACAGAGTAGGCACAAAAATTATTTTAAAAAATTAGCTTTTAGTCTGGGATCCTTAAAAAGACTAGCTGTGAGAGAGTTTGAAGTATAGTTTACACACACCAGGAAAAGTCAATAGAGGAGACATACAAGGGGGAACAGCAAGCAAAGTTAGAAGCATTATAATGTCTGTTCATGTTTTGTTGAAATCATTGCGTTTATCATTGTGTATGCATGAAAAACAAACCGTATAAGAGGACTGTCAAGTGCTGAATCAATCTTGAAAATCATCTAGATAAAGTGCACAGCAAAGTGTGAAGAGCAGGAGACAGCCCAATAGCTGGCAGAGATGACTGACAAGAATAAGAAAATCCTTGATATATACATAAAAATGCAGGAATACGGAGATAAGCTCCAGGAAAAAATAGCGTTTGCTGTTATTCCTCAAGTGAAAAATAATATTCATATGACATTACTAATGAATAAATAATCACTTTTTTTATAGTCTTGTGTACTGCTAATTTCTTACCACTTGTATGAAAAAGGTCAAAAATAAAGATATGGTTTTACTATAGTTTACTGTAATTTTCATTAACATCTCTTCCCCAAACCATCAGGTTATCTGGTGTTCCAGGCAAGGGTTACTTTCCAAGCTTTTAGCTGAGATTGGTGTTGCTATTTTTTGGCTGGCTCTAAACTGCCCTTTGTTCAGTATGCAGTAACACTGAAGTAGGTGTGCACGCTCCAAGGAGTCAAGGGAGAGAAACACTCTGATAACCAAAGTAAGTACTCATAGAGCCTGAGAGGTGCTTACCTCTCTCCACTGTCTACTTATGAAGTCTAGAATGCTGATTTAGGTAGTTTGGATTATTCTGTTGAGGCCCACTAATGATACTTTTAAGAGCTGCTTTGGTGAAATGAAGTTCCAAATGTAGTCTGAATATTGCAGACAGGTACAGCTGACAAACTTTTCTGGATCTGTACCCAAAAGCCTCATCAAAGACTGTGGAAGAACTCGATACTGATAGTGAGCTGAATGTAGGAGTGCCTTACACCTAGACTTGAGATGAAATTGCTGCCTGCTTATATATGTCAGCAGAGAATTGAAGTAAAACTGGGTTCTCTGAGTGCTTTACACACATATAAATAAATCAACATACATCTGTAGAATTTAGCTGTGATTTATTTAGCTCAGTTTCCTTTTCATGTTTAATATTTTCATCATAAATCTTTCAGGTGCTAAAGAAAATTACCCATTAATTCCTCTTGGGAGGATTGTCTATTAACATTGCTTACAGGACTTCACACTAGAGAGACAAACCAAATGAAATCACAAAGAATATGCAATCAAGCAAACATTGTGTGGGAACTGTGAGGCAGCAGGGAAATTTAAATATATATTCCTAAGGAGGAAAGAACAATAATAATCAGCACACACATACATAGACACACAAAATCAGCAAAAGCTGGATTTGAAGTTACTAGAATATTCTTGAAGCTATTCTAACAAAGCTGAAGATGTACAAAATGATAAGAACATGGTATAGTTCAAATGTAAATGTTGCACAACTAAGTTGGAATCCAGTCTATTCAGTTTATAAAATATGTTTAGAAAAGGAGCACAATCTAGAATGTCTAACTTCACATTCCAGTCAGCAGAGAAACTACTCAAAGCTACAAAAGTTGTAGTTTGCTCAGTTTGCTTGCTCTGCACAGACTAGTGAACTGACAGGAAATTTTTAAATATATAATGAAGGAGTAGGAAGAGAAACATGGAGTAGGATTCAGCTCAGATTCAGACATCTACTTCTAGTCAGTCAGAGTGGAAAGTTTCTGAAAATGAGCAAAGTGTCTAAGCTCCCAGTACAGGCAGAGACAATGCAATCAGCACAGGAAAGGAATCAAGGAGAACAACTCAACTCATCCTAGGGAGAGTAGATACCCACTGTCAGCTCTAGGTTATGCCAGCTGTTAAGGATCCTATTAAGAATAATTAGAGCTTAAACTCTGAACATATAGACATGTGGAGTCTTACACTTAAATATCACAACCTGTAAGCTGATTCACCCTCACAGTGTCTCCCAAAGGAATACTTGTGTTCCATTCTCTCTTCATTCTGAACGGAATTGAACTTACACCTATTGCATCAAAAGTCAGTAGGCTGTGTAAATGCTACAAGAGGACTATTCCCTACTGCTCCTGTTACACTGGAGAGATTTTGACCTAATTAACATGGGCTAAAGCACACAGAAGAGGGCAGAAAAGGTCTCGAAATCCAGTTTTTTTACATGAGTATGCATTTTATTAATGAACTTATTAAAAACAACAACAACAAGAAAACGAACAAACAAACAAACAAAAAAAACAAAAAAAACAAAAAAAAAAAAAAAAAAAAAAAAAAAAAAGAAAGAAAAGAAAAAGGACCGTTTCCATCTTAGGGCTACAAAAAAGACAGGTAGAGTCTGATTTAGGGTGTTTTATAGTCTTGGTGAGAGCAACAGTTATGATGTTCAGATAGAAGAGGCTGTCATCCTCTTTTAAGACTTGTCATCCTCAAGTTTAAGAAGAGGTAGTGATGCAGATTTCTTCATTGAGTACCTCAAGAACTAGTCTAGTATGCAAAAGGTAGGAGCAAATACAGCAAAATCTGTTGGTGGAAATTTCTAACCTGATGTAATTGAACTTTTCATATTTCTTCAAAGGACATGTAAGATTTCGATGGCAGATGGCTCAAAGATGAACCAGTGAAGCATGGGAAAGCACACAAACTGCATTTACTTGAATGATTTCATTTGCAGTTTCTTCTTAAAAAATAAGTTTATTCTATTACTCCCTATTCATTCTAGTCATTAATATGCCAGTATCCAGTCACAGAAATATACAGGACAGACATGGTGAGAGCTCAAATGTAAGCACAAGTAAATGTAGATAGTTAAAATTTCTCAGAGGCATGAAAATTTCTCAGCAGTGGTCGAAAGATACATAGTCATGAGAAAATAACAATCAAAATCTGTTTTCCAGCATTTCACACTAGAAAATCATCTCTGTTTTGAAATGTCTTTCTGTCAACCTTTTTGCTGTGTAGAAAAATGTACTTTTAGATAAAAATGAAAAATATAATAGGAGAAACAGTTACATGCTTTCACACACACCCTCCCCCCCTTGTTACAGTGGGTTATAGGACTATTATGTGTCTAACTTCTATCAAAAGGTTTTAACTTCCTGCTATCGCGATAATTCCTAGAAGATTTATTGAAAATTAATATTGTATTGAGGTCATAGTGACCACTCCTCTATATGTTTTTCTCTGCAGGTGGGGAAGAAAGCATTCTTACTTAGACTCTTAGCTTGCTGAACAAAAGGATGAAGCCCAGAAGAACTCATGCTGAATCTGAATCTATATTGTAACCTGAAAATGACACTACAAAGTGTAACTTCCTGGAAAACAGAGAATTGGAATAGAACGATATACCAACCTATTACAGTTTACAATGAAAGAGAAAACAACTTTCTAAAAGGAAAGGTATTCACGAGCCATGTTCCAAATACCATTTTTGTCTTAAAAGACAAGTAATTTGTGTCACCTAGAGCTAACAACACAATTAACCCAGTTCTCTGGTACCCATGAAGAATGTCATTATTCTTGAGGAGGAATTAATTCTTCCCCAATAACTTGAAAGACAGAAAAAGAAGCAGAATCTACAACAGAATTATGGGGTGAATCAGTCTCATTTTACACTTCAGCAGCCTCCAATTTCTTTGCAAGAGTGATAATCACATGGACTAAAGAACTTGGAGAACTAGCCTCAAAAGACTTTGCAATCATTTCCCTCCTAAATAAGATGTGCTTATCAACTACATTCATGGGAAAAGTGTCTATGGACACTATCAGCTCTTCAGCCTGAATAATGGGAACACATGGATTTGTATCTGTGGCTGCAGACACTGGAGTTGCAGTTGCTATGAAGAACCTTGGGCAAACTATTCAATCAACAATTTGAGCAAGATGGGGGGCAACTGAGATGAGACAGAAGCAAGACAAGCTTCTTTATTCTAAGACTATTTAGAGTTAATTGAGAAAAAGAGCAGGGCAAATATTTTTATCTGAAATGTCATCCTAGCTGAAAACGCAGGCTGAGAAAATCTGAATGTTTTTTGAAATTATTTCAGTTCAACTAAGCAGCAAAAAGCCAAATTTCTTGAGATAGATTCACATATCAAAACTTCCATTGACATTAATGGATTCTGACTGAGTAGAAAGATTTGTACCTGTTTAGCAAATGAAATGCTCCTTATGGTGCTGTAATCATATTAAGTAGCGGAAAGATTCAATATTTTAAAAGAAAGCAAATCTGAAGAAAAAATCCAAACAAAATAAAGTACCTTTCATCAGCCAAAAGCCTCTTTTCTGTAAAATGTTATTTCAAAATTGGGGGAAAGAAATCACTATTAAATACATAAACATCTCCATTATGTCCTCTAGAACAGGGAATCACTCTCTTAATGTTTCTGTAAGTAAACCCAGGATACTTCTTTTCATCATAAAATAGAAAAGTACCAATATATCAGTAATATTTCTAAAAGGCAAGCATGAAATAAATCAGTGTTAATTTCCAGTTTTAAGTTAGTAATGCATACTGACTTCAGTAAGAAAAAGATATTCCATTTGAACTTTAATATTGAATTTCATTCAGTATTAGTAGTTGATTTTTTTTCTGATACTGTTTTAATCACATGGGAATGCACTCATTAAAAGAAACACAGCAATGTTAAATGAATATTTTTTCCAGTCTCTGCATTAAGAAACATTTACATTTTCATTTTTTTGATCCAAATAACAAAAATAAATTTTACAACATTAGAATTTCTTTTGGGATGGAAATAAAATTTTTGGATTGATCATACTGATAGAAATGTAAAGAGCTTTTATTCACTGTTTATCTTCTCAAGACACTAAAGTATATATAAACTTATTTGAATCTGTTGAATGCTTCATTAAAATAAGATCAATACAAACTTCAGTTGAGATTTCCTTCTAGTTCTCCTAACTATGAACAGATTAAGGAATAAGAAAAACTTATATGTGCAAAAAAGTTACACAGATAAATTTCCTAACAGTTATTGAATTTTTTGAAATACTGAAATTTTCTGCCCATCCTATTGGATAATGTCATCATAAGAGTTCTTTTTATTGACAGCATGTGTTACAAACCAAGACTGGTGTAGCATAAATTATCTCAATTTAGCTACTTTAGAATATAGAACAATTGTTCTTCTAGTCTTTCCTCTGTTTAACTATACAGTTTATTTTAATAACACTACTTTCTAGATAGGAAACCAGATAATTTTATTTCACAACCATGTGCTTTTTCAGTCTAGCATGAGCAAAGTCTTATTTGAACTTGGTGTAGTTGCTGTTTCTAAAAAAAATTTTCATGGTACAGAGATGTTGATTTAGAAAGTTTAATATCGCAAGAGCTCCAACTGCATCATTATGATGGTGCATTTTCATTTGACATAAAGATGCACTGTCTGTTTTGCAATAAAGTGGCAAGAGTAGTGGTCTGCATTACATCGATCAACTATATTTATTCAGTTATATTGGAAAATAAAAAACGAACCTGGGATCTGAGTTCAAAAACCTGTAGCCCTCATCAGAAAACACAACCTTAAGTTACATATTAAGTATTTTTCTATTGAATTAAGGTGTTCACATATTCAGTTATTCTCTTACACCTGAAAGACTTTAGAAGATGAGATAAAGAAGCAGAAACTTCCAAAGAACACATCCTCCTCTGAGAACATATAGCCAGATTGAAGGCATTTGAGTTTTGTGATATTTCCTTTCCAGTCTTAATCAGGTCATCTGTTCTTCAAAAGCAAAAGTTCAGAACTTTTACCTGTGATGCAAAATTACACAGGGAGAATAAATCTAAATGACCTTTCTGATGAGAAAGATGCTCAAGGTCCAATCTGAAATAATTTTGAGCATAACATTGAATATACATGAACATTTCTGAACTAGAGAACAATGTAAAATGAGAAAGGTTCTGTGACAGACTTGTGGTTTTAAAGATTGCTATATGAAAGATACTTACCTGATTTGAAAGTCAAAACTAATGAAAATCTGAAGCTCACTTGAACTAAAATATGCAGGAAGAACAAGAACACCTCCCTCACATTAAAATTACATTTATTTATTCTTCTGATTTCAGTTGCCTCAGAAGAACTGGTTTCCTGGCTCACATTGATAGTCTGATTTTGACAGATTAAAATTGTGAAGCTGTTGGATCTGTTTCATATATTTGATCAGTGTAATTGTATCATTTTTTTTTTTTTTTTTTTTTTTCTTTAACATGATTAAAGCACCTGCTGTTATAAGCTTCTCATTACAATTACACTGATGGGTTGTTCAGATTCTTCAGCTACTCAACACAAATCTGTTTAAAACAAAAAAAAAAAACAAAATACCTGACTGATGTCTAGGAAATAATGCCACTATGTTCCAATTAGTAAATGAATCATGCAATGATATGGCTACAGACAGAAAACAAAAATCTTGAAAAAAGGTTTTTCTGTACACTCAAAATGAATGCAAGTTTATGGTAGCACAAAACTTCTGGAATTACTGTAGCCATTCTACAGTTGATGAAGCTTTAGATAAAAACTCACAGGCATATTTCTGAAAAAAATTTACAGCTTCTTTCTGAAGTCATGGTTGCACAAGTACTTCAGATGGTAAAATGAGAACGACAAACATATCACATATGTTCACATAAAAAAGATCACAGAAAAGATAAGATTATTTTGGAACATGAAATTGATTCAGCTCTTTATAATTGTTAAAGAATATGTTTAATGCCAAAAAGTGAAAAAAAAAAAATGGACCTTTTAAGTCTGAAGCGATGAATCTTGGTTTTGGAACTAATAGATACACTTGTGATTTGTGATTAGTAGTAAATTCCAGCAAATTGCTATTCATTCCCCACATATACTGGAAATGTTATTACAGGTCTTAACTAAGGACACATGAGCCATCTTTGTAAAAATAAAAATTTTGGTATTTTTTGAGAGATACCATCTTTAGGAGTTGTTAGGTGAGAATAGACATACTCATAAGCAAGCACATACACAATATATTTAAACTAAGATGACAAACACATATGCAGAGCCACCTCTACATAATAACTTTATACACTAAGAACTCTTGCCTGTTTACATGCCAGAATTATCTATTGGAACATTTGCTCTACTTTGATGATAGAAACATTTTACGGATGGATTCACGTATTAAAGAAACTCCTGTAGCCATTTCAATCCAAAATCTGTCTTTTTGCACACTGTTAGTAGGTGCATCTTCATACAACAGAGTTCTCCAGAGTTGTCTTTTTGGATATGGACAGAAACTCTTATGACCATATGCAAAGGAGACAGATTTAAGTTCAATAAAAGTAGTAAACAGTCTACTATACTAAAACAAAGGATAATTTTAATTAAACATTTACAAAAGTGCACTTCTATCTCAGTGTTTGTCTACATTAAAATTATTATAGAAAATTCTCAAGAAAAGTGGCTTGCTCTGTCTGTTGTATTCTGTTCACAAGTTAGAATTGTAGAGGGCAAAAAAGGAGAAAAGAGTATCCTAATGCCTCAGTGACTTTGAAAACACAGGGCAGGGACCTGAAGCTTCAACAAGTGTATGAAATATGTGACACATCTGCAGCAATGATGTATTGGATAGGGTGTGTTCGTATCAGTATTACAATATAAATTATTACCTGGGTGATTAGGTATTAGTGTCAGAAAGAACTTATGATCTGTAACATTCCTGCAGCTGAAAACTTAAGGAATGAGAGTAAATAGGAATGCTAATTGATTATGGTTTGAAAGCAGTACATGTATTTGCACTCTTTAAATAGAAAATTGGAGATATAATTGCACTGTGCTAAACATGACAAAAAATATTTTCTAAGAGAAGTGCAAAAAAAAGTAACTGGTCATATTCTAACATAAAAATCTCTTCTGACATGCCTTAATATCTATTTCAGTTTTATACAACATATTGTAAAATTGTTCCTGTTTTTCAGTTCTGTGCTTTATTACAACATGCTACAGTTTAAGATAGGGGGTTGGACTCGATGATCTCTGAGGTCCCTTCCAACCCAGCCTATTCTATGATTCTATATGGCACATGATAAAATATGGTTGCCTCACCTGGCAGTCATATATTTTTTCAGAGTACCTTTTTCCTATGAAGTGCATTTCAGTTTTACAAAACAAATATGGAAATTGTCAGGAAACAGAACACTGCATCTATGATATCTATGATATCTATGATATCTATGATAATCCATAACAGAGAGTCTGTTATAGCTTCTTCTGGAGTCAGTGGAGGAACACCAAATATGTGTCATAGTCACTGAAATCTACTGAGTTCTTAAGTCATTCAACTTAACAGCTAACGATTATTAGTGTTCAGGTGAGGACTATGAAATACATCAAGACTGTCTCTACACCATTTGATAGATTTGCAGGGAGACTTGACAGCTAATTTGATCTGTCTAAACTCTATGCTCCCTCAGCTGTGCACCTGAAGACACTGTATTTCTGGCAGATGATTTACCCCATCCAAAAATAAGATCTGAGAGGTGGGATGAAGCTCAATTTGTCCCCTTACTCTCTATTCCTGGTAGCACTGGGAGCATAGATATCTGGCTCAGGTGAGATGGCCTAGTTTTGTGTGACTGATCTTATGTAAGATGAATCCAATCCCTGATCACTTCCCATCAAAATAAGTGTTCATACCCCAGGGACTGTCAGGAAGGAACATGGAAAACTAAAATTTTCTTTCTGCAGAAAATATATAATAGCTAACATTTTTAACTGAACCATTTTTAGGAAGTTTTTATAAAATTGTTTCTCCAACACTTGGGGATGGAGAGAGTAATTCTTTTGATATTAAGACCAAAGACCATTTCTATCTAAAGAATTTTTGTCTGTGTATATTGTTGTGTACCTGAAATGTACTTTTTGTTTCACAAAAATCTCTCTCTCCAGTAATTTGTACCTGTCACAATACCTTTCTAGGCTTGGCAGAAAAAAAAACCAGAGTTTATTAGCTGACTACTTTGAATTACCTGCTGATAGGAAAAGTTCTTATACAGGCTTATCAGGCCACTGTTTGACTGGCTATGATAATACAAGCAATGTCACACTAGAAATCCTAATATGAGGTGGTGGATTCACCATAGCTGGATAATAGGTGCCCACCAAATCTGCTCTATCACTACTTTGTCAACTAGGCAGGGGAGTCAAAGTATAATGAAAGTCTTGTGGGCTGAGATAAGGACACCGAGACATCACTCACTGATTACCACCACAGACAAAACAGTCTTGATTTGGAGAAATTAACTTAATTTATTACCAATTAAATCAGAGTAGGATAATGAGAAAATAAGGATAAATTTTAAAACACCTTCCACTCGTGTCTCCCTTCCTTCCCAGGCTCATATTCATTCCTGTTTCTCTACCTCCTCCTTATCAGTGGCGCAGGGTGTGGGGATTATGGTCACTTCATCATAGGTTGTCCCTACCACTCCTTCCTCCTCAGGGAGAGAAGTCCTCATACTCTTCCCCTGCTCCAGTCTTTGGTCTCCCATGGGATACTGTCCTCCATGAACTACAACATGGGTCCATCCATCAGAAGTAGTTTTTCATTAGATGTTCCAGTGTGGTTCCTTTTAAGTGAGTGCAGTCATTCAGGAACAGACTTTTCCATCTTGAGTCCCCCTTGGAGTTACAAGTCCTGCTACCAAACCTGCTCCTGTATGAACTACAATTTCCATGAGACCACAGGTCCTGCCAGGACCCTGTTCCAGCACAGGCTTCCTACAGGGTCATATCTGCCTTTGAGCATCCACCTCCCCTGGCATTGGATCCTCCACTGGTTGTAGGTAGATATCTGCTTCACCATTAGGTTGGACTAGATGATCTCTAGAGGTTCCTTCCAGCCCCTAATGTACTATGATTTTATGATTAACCACCATGGGCTGCAGAGGGACAGCCTGCCTCACTATGGGCTTCACTATGGGCTTCAGAGGAATCTCTGCTTCAGTGCCTGGGGCACCTTCTTCCTCTCCTTCTTCACTGACTTCAGGATCTGCAGTTAATGCACTCACATATTCTCACTCCTCGATCTGACTGAAATTGCTCTTGAACAGGTTTCCCCCTCCCTTGTTAAATAACACAGAGGTGTTACCACCATTGCTGATGGGCTTCGCCTTGGCCAGAAGCTGGTCCTTCTTGGAGCTGGCCCTCTTGGCACTTTTGGAGAGGGGGAACACCTCTAGCAGCTTCTCACAGAAGCCACCCCTGTAGCTTCCTACCTACTGCAACCTTTCCATGCAAATCTGATACAAGCTTTTAGAAAAACACTGACCCATTCATCACACATTACTGTTTATCATCAAGGTGCAGAAAAGGGTACAAAGAAGGGCCACTAGACTGATTAGAGGTCTGGACAATAGGTCTTGTAAGGAGAGGATGAAAGAGCTGGGGTGTTCATCCTGGAGAAAAGGAGGTTGAGGGCAGACCTTATTCCTCTACAACTATCTGAAAGGAGGCTGCAGTGAAGCAGGTGTTAGCCTCTTCTCCTTAGTGACTAGCAATATGACAAGAGGTAATGGGATGAATTTACATGAGGGGAGGTTTAGATTAGATATTACAAAAAATTCCTGCACCAAAAGAGTAGTGAAGCATTGGGACAGATTGCCCAGGGAGGTGTTGGATTCTCCATCCTTGGAGGTATTAAAAAAAGGGTAGATATGGTGCTTCAGGAGATGTCTTCGTGGTTAAAGTGTTTTAGAAATGATGGTTGGTTTCAGTCTTGAAGGTCCTATCCAACCTTCAATGATGATTCTATGATTCTATATAATACAGGTATTCTAATAACATTGATACGGAGTTAGACACATGGGAGCTGCAGCAAAAGATATGCTAAAGCTCTTATGGAACAGGAGTGAGGTTCTGTAAGGATTCTATGAGAACTGACAGAGCTGAGAAACCTGGAATATTTGTGTTTTTGTATCTTTTCAAGTGTGAACAATTCTGGAGATGAAAGGTGGTCTTGGTATAATTTAGTGTCCTAGTAGTCTTCAAAATTCATCTTAACATCATTTGACTGTTTGATGCAATATTTGGCTTCCTTAAAAGGTTTTAAGTTACAAGCAACATTTGGTCTGACCCCATGCAGCTGTACCATGTATGACATAAAACTTGCATTGGTGTTTGCAAAGGACTGCTTGCAAAACTCACTTATTATTAGTTGTCTTCCACAATTCTTCATGAACCCTAGTATGGCTTCTCAAAATATTCTAAATCATGTGGGGGTAGTGGGGGTGACTGTTGTCACGCCATGGAGAAGGGCTGCAGATTTCATCCAGAAATCCATTCATGCGTCCATCCATCTGTTCATAGAATCATGGAATATTTTAGGTTGGAAGAGATTTTTATAGGTCATCTAGTCCAAGCCCCCACCTGCAATGTGAAGGGACATCTTCAACTAGATCATCTACGCATCCTTTTACATACTAGTTGAAGACTTCAATATTCAAGACTAAATTAATCTAAATCTTGCAGCAGTAAAGCAGTAGCTCTAGGAACAGGTTTGGAATATATTCCAGACATATATTCCTCTGGTACATCATGCAGGTGTTTTAATTACAACAATAATCATCTAAGTTGCAATTTCAGATGAAACCCAACTGCTGCTCTGGTTTAAATGACAAAATACAGCTTTAAGAACTAACGTTTTTTCTTTTTGCTGGATGATGGTGAGTCCTTTAATAGACTGGCTAATAATTCAATGCCATTCTGAACTTGATAAGCTTTGTAGCAGATGGTAGAATGACTTTCTTATGTGCTGTGAATGCCTAGCATTATGTCATGACACAGGCAGGGTTAGTTTTCCAATGTGCTAATCATACATGTGGCAAGATTAATTTTTCTTCTTCTTTAGAAGCAGACCAAGGTTGCTGTTTCTTTCCTATGATTTCAGAAAATTACTCAAAATCCTTTTTCAGGTCTTAAAAATACATCTGTAATTTTACCTGACACGCGTCCTGAAAGTGTTGTTTTTCATGTTCAGTCACCCTCTTGTGGAAGAGTCTGACCCTGGCTTTTGAAATTGCTTTTATGTTACATTTTGCAAGCTGCGTGTTACTGGCTATGCTGTCCAGAGAGATGGTTGGATCTAATCTATGTGCTGTTGGGTAGAGAATTGCTATTGTGATTATTTTCTGTGTTCCAGGCAGTTTCCACTGGGGAGTTCTTGTAAATGGGAGCCTTATTCTCTTGATATTTATTCACATAAATAACTGAGATGTATCAATCTGCTTTAAAACAATTTAGGTCATCAATAAGAAGGTTTTCTGTTCAATTTGCAAGGGGGCAATTTGCTGCTTTTCATCTGTCCTGATAAAAGAAATCACACTTTAATCACATTTAGTGGTTACAGCATTTAAAAGACAATCTTTTGTCCAGAATTTTCTTTTATGTAACTTCATATAATGCCATGTAATTTAATTATTATGATGGAGATTAAAGGATGGGTATTTAAAGCTGTAATAATTAATACATCTCAGACATGATAAATATGGGGATGATTTGTACATTCTGATTTGTCAGCAAGATTATTATTTTATTAAAAATAGTCCTAATACTTATTCAGGTCTCTTCATTTTAATCAGAATCTGACAAAATATTTTATTTGAGTCACACATTTTAGTTAAAACAGTGATTAATGTCTAATATTTTCTTGTGTTTTCAGTTGGGACTTAAGGGACAGTGATTCAGGTGTTTCTATGTAAGTGTTTATATTTTTTTATCTGCCCTAACATAACACTCTTGGTTTCCAGATTCCAGTTGCTTCACCATCACAAATTCCTGTTGTTGAAAATCAGAAGGCCTTCTGAAGCATTACTTGACTGAAGCTGAACCCTCTGCCTGTCTTCATTCAGATCCTCTTCACAATATGTGTCTACTCTTTTTCCAGTTTTCAGTTCGTATATTACATAAGCTTTTATTCTTTTTATATTTTGTAAAGTTTACATCACTTTACAGCATCAAACTAAGTCATCGCAGTGTTCAGTATCTTAAGAGCTTGCTGAGCACATCCCTCTTTAAATACTCTAAGAAATATTTTGGCTGAAAAAAAATTCCTCTGTTTCATCAAGAATGCACTACTTATGACTCTGGGGTCATCTTCTTCACCTTTACATGGTATCAACTGATTCTTTTCCTCAAGAGTCCTCACAACTAATCTGACAATTACAGGATTGCCTCAGGGTCAAAAAAGCCATTATTCTTTATGAGTTTTACAAATGTTGAAAATGAAACTTGGGTTCATTCCTTCAAGTTTTTCACTGAAATCTTGCCATCTCATCCTTGAGGTCCCTTCCAACCTGGAATTCTATGATTCTAGGAGCTTTCACTAACCTTGATAGGCTCTGAAGTGTTGTTTCTGGGTATCTCTGTGTAGGGCATGAGAAAATTCAGTAATTCTCTGTTACAGTTTGAAGTAACATTAAATTATTATTTGTTTTTTGCTCCACAAGAACAACGTCCAACCAACAAGCATAAATTTTTATTTGACAGTTGACAAAAGCAAAATGACAGAACCCCATAAAGGTATGGCAAATATGTTGCCAGGCAGAAGAGGGAGAGAGGAAAATGAGAAGATACAAGAAAATAGAAAGAGAGAGAGAGAGAGAGTGAAATAGGTGAGAAAAGAGTAAGAAAGTGGGAAAGAAAGGAAAGAATGAGAGAGAGAGAGAGGGAGAGAATCACCACCAGGCATCCAGCTGTCCAGTGAGTTTCTTGATCAAGATAGTGTTCTGATACTGGTCAGGGCCTGGTGCAAGATGGTGGTGGGTTGGTGCAAGATGATAACAGAATGGGGACCTCCTTATATGCCTTTAAACTCCCGCCATTCTTTGTTCCCCAAGGAGAGCTGTCAGTTGGTTTCAGCAGGAGCCATGTTTCCCATTCAGTTTAGCATCAGCATAAGTACAATCAAGGTGTTCCGGGGCATTGAAAGCAGCGTCACCTTTATTCACTTTTAAAATTGTCTTTTGAGGCAAGGAAAATCCCAGTCAGTGAAATCTCAAGCCGTCCAAGTCAGGTAAAGGACTACTTCCTTTAACTGAGTGAATATTTTTTATAGTATTTAGATATCTGTTTTATTCTTTTTCTCTTACTACCTCTTTTTCTCTTTTTTTTCTTAATGTTCTTCATTCCATTAGATATAGTTAACCATGCTGTAATATTACTGCTGACAAATGAGAAATATGCTCAGAAGGCCCTTAAAATTGTTTTCTGTCCAAGGCATCCTTTGAACATATTCATGTAGTTTATCTTGCTCACCTGTTTTCATGTTTCTGTTTATAAAGGCTTTAGAGACAGTAATGAAAGATTTTCAAATTTCATTTAGTCCATTCTGTGTGTGCAGATAGCACTTCTGTACTTTCTTCATGTTTTGTGAGGTAAATATTATTTATTATGTAGTTGTGTGCTTTAATATTGGAATTTCTTCCTATATACCGAACAGCTATTTCTATAAATCAAAATGTCCAAATGTCAAAATGTATTGCTGCTGAACACATATCTCTTCCTAAATGTTTACCTTTTCCATGCAATGCAAAATCTTGGAAGTTATTTGCACTAAACAGATCTCGAAAAAGAGTTGTTGTTTGTGATGTACTTTTCATTTAGTATTAAAGAGCTTGTTTAATGGGTGATGTGGTAGAAATATGAAACTGCAGGCCTGAGGATGTTTTGTAGTTACAGAGATTCAAACCTAAAAAAAAAAAATAAAAAAATTAAAAATGTATTTTTCTCCTTAAGGCAAATCCAAAACTTCATCAGAGTCTAAGCTTCACTGCATTTCTTTAGCCCTGTTACTGATCTGTGTGATTTTTTTTGGTCTTGTACTGATTATGTATCAGAGATCAAGCACTTTAATGTTTAGCTTTCTAAATATTCATTAAGGCGTTCATACCTAACTGAATGATGGTATGTTCAAATCTCACGTTTTCATTTAATTTCTTCATGTGTAGGACTACTTTTTAAAACTATATAAGATACACCTGATTTCCCTCTTTTTCTCTGACATTACTGCTATGCTTATCATTGTATTAATTGAAGTAAATCACAAGTTCTAACAATCATACATCATGTTTCATGTTTTCACTTAGGTGACGGAAATATCTGTGAAGAAAAGAGCCTTGAGTAAATATAAGTGAGTGTGTTTTCCACACAACGTGTTTCTATCAATCAGCTGTATTCACAGGTCTGCTGTGATATATGAGTGAAGAAACACACTCTTTCCTTCAGGGAGTTTCTGCTTGATTTATTTCTTGTTTTCTTGTTTCTCTAACTCTATAATAAAAGTCATACAGAATGACAGTGTTGTCTACAGGTGCCCTTCTGGTGTGGAAAAACAGAACAACTCTGGTTGCAGATGTGGAAGTATGTGCAAAAGAAAGTGAAGAGATTTCTGTGGAAGACAGTGCTGAGAAATTACTGGGTTTCCATGGCACTGGGTGGAAAACTGTAAGAGCTAAAATTGTATTTTCTATACTAAATAGATAAAGCAGCTTTCAAGACTCAAGGAAATGCTTTCAAAGGTTTTGTATCAAACCCACTGTTCCTCTCTTTCCTTGTATTCTTTTAGAGATCAAAATCAAATGGCTACTTAGGAAGTGGGGCTGCTGGAAAATATGCTCACATTCTTCAGTAATTGTACAGTGAAGGACAGAAAGTCCAGCACACTTCCACAGTCCAACTGTGTCTCAGCATGAAGGATGAAGTTAGAGCAGCTTTCAGTCTGTCTGAAGTATACCAACACTGACCTGGTACCCAGACAGTCCACTGACCTTTGACAAGCATATGCTGGGAAGACAGAAGAAATTGGTGCTAATTCTATGACTTTTCAGCAATATATGAAAGATTTTTCCACTTTTCTTGGCTTGAAGAGATTTGGTGGAGGATCTCAGTACTAATGAAAGGCCTTTTACTTATTTGGCATATATAACCTTACTATTCACAGTTACACAGACTATGCAAAACACCAACCCACATTAAGCTTCATTAATTACTAGATATGTAAAGATTTTACCTCTAAACATGCCTGTCCCAATCACCTTTTTTTTTTCCTTCTCTGACACTAACTCCCTATTTATTCTGTTTCAGAAAGAAAACTAACAAGAAAGATCTGATTTTTTATATATATATATATATAGCATTTCAGAAGTAGGTAATGGATGACAGAGAAAATAAATCCTGAAATACTGTGGAAATAAATTTTGGTTAAGTTTACATGATGACTTTAGATGGTATTTTAGTCAGTGTTCATGTAAGAAAGAATTATTTTAGAAAGCATGCCATCACAAAAGGGCTGTGCTTTAAGAGCTCTTAAACTGTTAGAAAAGTTTTCCATGATCGGAATAAACAGCAAAACAATCTACTGACATTACTGATGTATTTCCCCAGATTGGTGAAGATGTTAAAATATGCAGGGAATATAACACCAAAACAGTATGTCTAGAAATTAATCTGTATCTATTTTGAGAGCCTCAACACATATTTATCATGAGTAGTAGCATCTATGAAAGCTCACTTGTCTGAAACAAAAGCAGAATAATAACATTAGTAATCTCTCACACCCCACCTCAACTATGGGTTTTCAGAGTTATGGATCTACTGATAATATGCATCAGTCACTAAAATTTTCTCTAATTCTTTGCTTCCTCCATCATATTGCTGTTGTAATTAAATGCTTAGGAAAACTATAATTAATTTTAAAAATTACCTATTTTCTCCTTCCTCATTCTAACTTTTTATACTCTTTTGTTCATGGTGTTGGGCAGATTTCTTGTCATTTATGTTATTTTATAGAAATGAACTGAAGTTGTAAATGGAATAACAATCAGCTTCACAATGTTTTCTTGGTAGGATTGTAAACAGCAAGGTACGGCTACAAATATTCAACAATTTATTTGAATGAGGATGTGCCAAGGATAAGAGTAAATTTTTATTATTTGGATGGGGTACTGGTAAAAATGGAACCTAACAGAGAAATGTGAAAGAAATCTCTAAACATAAGTGCAGACAGATCTGAATTTATTCCGTTCATGCTCTGAGAAAGCCAACAGCCAGCTTCATCCTGGCCAGAAGCAGCAGAGCTGCATTAGCTGCACTGTGTTGTGTTTAGTTCCTGAGAGGTCAGCTTTATTAGTCCAGGCTTGGTGATGCTCCATCACAGCCACATGGCTTTTGGATGGGAGCTGGAGTAAGGCCAGACAGCTTGCAGGGTGGGCAGAATGAATCTGGGTCTATCTGCATCTGTCTGTGTAGAAGTGCCAGATGCTTTGAAAAGGATGGGTTTTGCATGTTAGAAAAGGAAAAGCAGAAGAAAAGAATGGGTTTGGTTTGTTGTATTTTTTTCCCAAATCTTGTTTCTTAGTTGAGAAACAACAGAGTTGAAAGGGATACCTTCCCTGAAAACATCCACAGAATATGTGACTGTAAACCCTCTCCCGTGATGAACCAGTGCCTAAATACTTGAAGTATCTTTCTGAGTTTGTCCAATACTAGAAGAAATAAATTTCTTATTTTTTTAATATTCACAGATTTTGAACGATGCAAAATAGATTTAGCATCAGAAACAAAATATTCTTTGGGGAAAGAAAGAAGAACCAGAGCAGCTCTAGTGCAGAGAATACCTCTGACAGATCTGGTAGCAGAGAAGAAAGGAGGTGGCAGGTCAAGCACTGCAGGCCAGGTGACAGACCTGTTACTTTTTTTTAGCTATAATTTTATGTAATGCAGCAGTTGCTGGTTAGGTAGGCACTGGTCATTAATTGCTCATCTATGTTGGTAGGGTCTACATGGATGTCAAGAAAAATTTAGGTCTACAGACTCTCCTGCCTGATGACATAATAGGTTAGCTGCAAAAGGCCTGGCTATGGCCTGAAACTACTTCTGCCTTTTCCCACTCTCTCTTACACACAATACATGTGTATCTAGAAAACAAGCTTCCTCAATCTGCACACAGTGATGCACCACTAATTTGGAATCTTATTTCAGACATGTGAAGATGGGAGAGAAAACTCATCTTTTGCTTCTAGAGATCAACCATGGCAAACAGCAAGGGGGAATCAGCTCTATTTTTTTTTTTTTGAGTCTTATCATTACATTTACATCTGATAAGGGAAAAATTACTGTAATCATAGATCATCCATACTGCTGCCAGTGACTGGCATGTCGCTATTAGCAGTGGCCAAGTAGAGGACACAGGTTTTGATAATAGCTGCATTAGCCCATATCATCCAGTGCACAACTGTTCATGGATGGAACATGGAAACTCCATGTGGTATCACAACTGCCTTCAATTATAATGCTTAGCAGAAAGAAAAGCACTGTTCAGATTTTCTTCTCCAGAGGAACTCTCCCCTATCATCAAAGGAGAATTAAAAAAAAAAACAAACCCAACCCAAAGCCCAAAGAGAAAAAAAAAAAAAAAAAAAAAAAGAAAAAGAAAAGAGGACATATGGTAAATGACACACAAAAGATTGTATTTTAAATGAATTAATTTCATTAAGATGCAGTGAAACTGAAAAAGTGACCAGACTGAAATCAAGATAGAGAAAAGTAACAGTATTCTTGATGTTTCTTATAGAAAGGTGAGAAGTTGCAAGCTGCAGTTACAGTCAGTAAAAAAACTTTAGCTAACTGAAAGTCAGTGTTACAGTACCACATTTCTATTATATTCTCCACTGGAATAAAAATCTGTAAATATGATATAACTAATATAAATAATTTTATTCTTTAAATGACTTTGGGCAGGCAATTCCTCTTTGATAAACCCATAAAAAACACCATGATCATGGCCTAAGCTCATTATCAGGCATGTAGAAAAGGATTTGTGAATCTGGGTTCCACATCTGAAATTTTCTTCCAGAGGTAGCTTTCTCTCACAGACTGAGGAAGCTTTTCTATCATTTAATAAAAGTAGAAGTACACTCAGCTCAGCCTGGATGGAGTTGAATTCTTAAGAATGTCCAAATCCATTCACTATACGTTAGCCATGTTGTTGTTCCACCACCACTTAATTCCTTCATTCAAGCCTGCTGAATACCATGTCAGTAACAGGGAACATACTAGAATGTTCAGTTTTCAGGACCCTCAGTCCTTTTTTTTTCTTTTTCTTTTTCTTTTTCTTTTCTTTTTTTTCTTTTTTTTTTTTTTTTTTTTTTTTTTTTTTTTTTTTTTTGTCAACAGCTCAGTTCATCCATTTATCCATGAATAGACAGGTAAGACAGATATGTCAGTCTCTGGCCATGTCTAGTAGAAAATGGTTGAATATTCACTTGGTTAGATGATATAGGTATATTATTTTGATAGAAGAGGAGTTATTTAATGTTGTGGGTGATGAATGACACAAGAACAGTTAGAATGGAAATAATGGTGATAATTTGTCAAAGACACTAAGAGATGAAGTGGTAGGGCAGGTGAGGTAGGATGATACACTGTGTAGTTAGAATAAAATGATATAGTGCTGCAGGGTCAGAGAATAACTTAGGATGAAAAAAGCAAAAAAAGAAATGGGCAAACAATACTGTGATCTAGAGGACTGAGAAACATTTAAGAAGATACGAATGCTTAGAATACTTCTGCTACAGTACAAATAAGGCTTAAGAATGAATATAACGGGAATTATGGAAATTCTTAATGTCAAGAAAGGGAATAAATACAATAAGAACTGATTTCATGTATCATTCTGCTGTATTAAATCTTTCCAAGTCATCCCATTTTATACATCACACTACAGGAAGCAGATAGACTAAAAATAGATGAGATCAGAAAGGTGTGTTTCTGGAAGGTTTCAAAAAACTTGTGATTATTTCTAGCTTTTAAAAAAACTCTAACCACATATGACTAATCAGGACATTGGAAGGTTTTAAAATATGAGGTATTTGGAAATTAGATTTTTAACTAGAAAGAAAAAAAAAAAAAGTAAATATAGCTGAAAACTCAGGTTATATGAGTTTTTTTAATCCAACATGCAAACACTGAAGAATGAGTCACACATAAAACAGAGTAGTTATATGGTAACAGGAGTTGAAAAGACAAATAGAAATTCTGAGCAGCTGGTAAGGTTGCTAAAAGTCTCATCATCGTTACAGGAAACATCCATGTGAAATTTAAAATCTACAAGATATAAAATGAATGATGAAGACTTCTGTTTCCTTTTGCTATGAATAACCACCTATGTCCAAATGGCAGGAAATGTTTTTGATTGACAGACTTGTCCTTTGAAAGGACAGTTCAGTTCATTCAGTTCATGAAGATTTTCATCAAAGAAAATAATTTCAATAATATATAGAACCCAGAGCAAACCTGTTCCCCCAAGGAAGTGCAGTCTTGTTCCCTAAAACAGCTATGTGGACTATTGTAAGGAAAAGGTACAGTAACGTTTCTATAGCCTCACATTTTTCTCATCTTTTAGATGATTATGTCCTTTAGTGCTAAGGAAGTTATCCCTATGCTTTGTCAGAGTGGCCCAAGCACAATATCCAATTTTAAGTGCCTGTCTTTTCTCTGCCCTCATAATTCATGCACTAGGATAAAGCCAGGACTATTCCACTGTGGTAAATACAGTTTAACCATTCCAAAATAAATAAGACAGAGGACTCAGGCTTCTCTTTCTTTAATTCAGCAACCCTTTTCCATTGTATTTATTTAATTTTTTGGCTGAATTCATGCTAATAACTAGAACTCTTTCTTTTTAGGAAAGGGACGAATTAACGAGAAAGAGAATGAATTGAAGTTGTTAATAATGGAGACATAAATTATGTCAATATATTTCTCTCCAGGCTAGAAAGATGAGTCAGGAGGTGATCTGTCTCCAAAAATATAATTTATTTTTCCCTCACATTAAAAAGTAGACTTTGACTGTGGGATCAGGAAAAGAAACAAACCCAATGGATTTTTGGTGCATGTGCAATACAGATTCCTAAATCCATTACTGTGTACCCATGTTTCTTGCTTGTGCTATTTCAACATTCTTCCTTAGATAGCAAAGTGTCAACAGGTGTAATCAAGTGTGGGGAGTCATGTTGAGAGGCAGCCTTGCTGTGACAGAGCAGAGGTTTCCTACTGAAGAACCAGCACATGCAAAGCTCTGCAAACAGCAGAATTTACTTGGCACCTATGCCCTAGCAAAGCTGACATACCACCTTGTGTGTGGGCACAGTGCCATCCTGACAGATGGGGATGACTACAAGCAGCCAAGAGACCATGTCTGAGCATCAAATATGTTTGCAGAGGGCAGGATTGCCAGCTAGAAATGTCAAAACAGCTGTTTGTCTTGAGTTTTGTGTGCCTACAGGTTAGGTGGTATATGCCTTTGCCAATTCATCACTGAGCTTGATTAATTTTTTAAGCGTTTGCCCTACAGCAGCCAGTCATAGCTTCAGTCTAATGTGTGCAAAAAAGTGAAATAAGTTTCTTCTCCTCTTAGACTGCTCATGACAAGACAGAAAGCAGTGTCATACTAGGATGGAAGAGATTTTGTTAAGAAAGATCCCCAGTGTGTGCCTTCTGCAATTTTTGAATTTGTTTTGTTAAATGTACTCTTACAATAAGTGGGACCATACCTACAACTTCCATTTTCATAAGAACCAAATATATTCTTTCCTATTATTAATTTTAAAGTAAATCTACTCTTTGATTACTCTTCAACCTTCTTTTTCAGAACTGATTTCAGACATGAGTGTACTTTGACTACTACAAATAAATTCTTATAACTCCGTTTTGTAACACCTCAGTCTCTATGATTGTGGTGAATATCTTCATAACAACAGTGAAATACTTTAGTTTAACAATGAAAAGATTGCCTTTCCATAGGCATTATAATAATAGATACTTTTGGTGCTTATTACAGCTCCAAGTGCACTGCAAACTATTAAATTACAAAAATTTTAAAATGTATACCATATCTAGAGCCCCAATCTATAGTCCTTAAGTATTTACTAATATCAAACAAAGTACAGAATGCCCTTATTTTTTAAATAAAAACAATTGAAAATAAAGTTGTCCTTCAAAGACATGTTTCACTATAAAACCTTGTAGAAATAATGACCTCACATAAAAGGTGTAATTTTAGAACACAAAGGACATTCTGTAATGTAATTTATGGAATGAGGTTAAGACTTTCATAACCAAGCTTCTAAAAATTTGTACTCCAGCAAATGACCTGTCTTCGTATTCTCTGTCAAGTGACACTTGTTCCCTCTGTAAAATCTTTCAGAGGGACTATGGTGACCTTGAGCAGCAACAGAGAACTGTATTTCTCAAGAGGGATACAAACCGTGCTGACAGCTCAGTCTATTGCTTGCATCACTTCTGTATAGATTACCAAAGGGGACAATGTTTAGATCAGGGGATGAATACACAGGAAACATTACAGTTTCTGACTGAAGAATGTTGAAGATGAAAGAGAGCAAAAGATTATGGAATTGAGATTTGTGTGGCTTAAACTGCTGAAGTTCACCCTGGTGACAACAGACCGCAGGAGACGCAGGCATCAGCCTCTTTGAAACAAAGTTTTAGTAATCAAACTCACATTCTTATTCAAAAAATAAAAGATTAGTGGAAAGGAAAAAAAATCAAGTCTACAAATCATAAAAGCTATACAGGGAAGAGAAATCACTTTGGTTTCTCTGTCTTCTCATTGCAATGGAAAAGCACTGACTTCTGTCAATCCATGCTGCCAGCAATGTTCACAGCCACTGAGGCACATGCTGAACATATAGTTGATTGTTAACCCTTTTGATAATTGTGGCATATTATTTCACTGGCATTTTGGTAGCTATTTGATATTTTTAAATAATAGCATGCTCTCAGTTTGGCAGTAACTTCTTTCCCTAGCCTACTCATCATCCTCCATTACCCCTCCTGAAACCATGACATTTCTCTACTTGTCTTCATCTAGTCGTCTGTGTTATCAGCCAATATTCCCTGCCCCCCTAAAGAAGAGCATCAGGAAAAAAGAAGAGAGACTTGTGGCTTGAAACAGAAATAGTTTTAAAAAGATAATAGAAATCTAATATTAATACTAATGCTAATATAAAGAACAAGAAGTTCTACTCAGCGCATAGAGCAATTGTGTATTCTCAGCAATTAATGCAGCATCTCAAGCTCTGGGAGCAGCACAGCTTCTGTGAAAGTGTGATGGTCACAACACACAGGAGAGTAGATCTCTGGAGCAGAATGAAGGGCAAGACTCTCCAGGGATGGCAAACTTTGTGGAAAGAGACCCACCCCTACAAAACTTAGCAATTTATAGAGAGCATGACATTTATGGTATGGAACACATCTGTTGGATAGCTTGGGTCAGCTGTCCTGTCTTTCACTCCTTTTAACTCCTTAATATGAAGCTGCTAAAGACCTTGATGACTATAGAAACCCATATCATGGCTGGCCACAAGCTAAAAACTGTCTTATCAACTTTGCTGCAGTTTTCTCCAAACCCACAGATTTTCAGAATAGAATATTGGATCTATGATTCTATCCCAGTGAAATCAGAACATCTTTGTACACTACAGAGCTCCCCAGCTTTGTACTGCAACTATAGCTACCCATGCAGTTACACCAGTTACACCAATGCAAAACTACTGAGACTGAAGAACTGTGTGTCTGTTTTTCACTCCCAAGCATAATGTTACCATGCAGGTGACATCATCTAGTTTCTGTCTCCCCAACCCTTCCAGATGGACACAGGACTTTGGGGCAGGGGACATTGCTGTCCTCACAACTGTCATTCTGAAATTAACTATGCAAAAAAGGGTGGACAATACCATTTATAATTATTATTTGTGACTAAATATCTGGAAATTCAATTATACCAATAAAGTGAGGTAAAAAGATTTCAGGTGGTTTTTTTTTTTAATCAGAATGTAGAGAATGGCTAAAAAAACCCACAAAAAATCAGTGACTAACAAGAAACTATAGAACCAATCTCTCAGGCTGTGAAGAACGGTTTGTGAACAGGAATTTTTTCCATAAATTCAATACTATACTAAGATGTCATTTCGATCTGAAACCAAAAGTCATGGAAAACCATAGTCTGGAAAAGGATGAAATCAGCCCGGTACAAATTGAGGTGCAGCCACTGTAAAAAAAAACACAGGAGGAAATAATTTGACATAAGGTATAAAAACCAGAGTGGGATGCATCACTTTGCAAGACTTTTGTCAAAGTTGGTACAGAGTACAGCAGAGACAGATTGGGTTAAGAAACACTGTTAGAGCAGTTCTTTACAGGATCAGGTCAGAGAGCTGTAACAGAACTGAATGAAATAACAACAGAAAAATATTTAGGACATCAATTGCTTTGAAAAAGAATATGGCCAGAACTTTTAAAAACATTTCTATTACTGACAATGCAGCATAAATAAGCACAGCTTATAGCTCACTATAGTAAATTTTTTTTCCTTTAAAAGAGATTGGTATGGAGACATAAGATGTATAAATTAAAATTGGAAGAAAATACTGCTTCATCCTATTTCACACTATATTATGCATTTTTGTTGAGCCCTTAATCACTTCAAGAGAATGAAGACATGGGATAGCAGAAATGCGAGAGAAAAAAAAACTAAAAATTCTTCTAGGGGCTGAAGCTCAGTGTAGCTGAATAAACAGTATTTTTTCCATTCCTAGTAAAGTACCATGGACTGTGCCCTGAGCAGAGATCACAGGTCTCAGGGCTGTCCTGGGCTCACCTTTGCCAAAGCTGGGCTGAGCTGATTCCAGTGCCCACCCTGGGGCCAAGTACCTGTTCCCCCCACTTTGTCTGAGCCTGAGCTCTGCCAGTGCCTCTGTGGGAAGGGTCACACAAAGACAGTGGGGTTTTGCCCTTTGAACAAGAGTCTCTGGGGGATGCTAAGCCTGGGAAGGAGAGGGGGACACACTCACACTCAGCTAGAAACAGTTAAAAAGCAATTTCCTGGGGCAAGGAAATATGAAAATACATACAGATAAGTCCCAGGAGTCCACCATTAATATTACCCTTCTCCTAGGAAAGACCTGGAGACACTGACAGCTCATTAACAACCCACCATTACCTGCAATTCTTGAGACAAGCTGGAAGTCTCAGCCTTTAGACCTAAAAGGTCACTGAAAGGGCAAGCACAGCATCAGGGAAAAAGTTAGCTACCAGGAAAGATTTGGGGGTTGGAGTGAGGATTTTTCTGGTGTAATAATTTAAACTGGTAAGACTTTTCTGTCTTTCAGAATACAGTCTATGAAGCTGTTGAAACATTAATTGGATTAACAATATATCCTTGGTTTCATAGGCTCAGTATATTCTTACTTGCCCAATACTGGGAGTTGGAGAGTAGCAAGAGTGAACAAAGAACAGATAAGAGAGACCAACTACATTGAAATTTATCTTCATTATTAAGTTCTCCCTTGTTCTAACATTAAAAAAAAAAAAAAAAAAAAAAAGCAGGATAAGCTCATTGTTAGTAGGAAATTATAGAATGAGTAAAAGAAATAACACTTTGTATTCCTGTCCCTGTAAGAGTAAAACATGGATATATTAATTTATTAGTTGCCTCAGAAAATGAGAAAATATATATGAGAAAAATATACATGAGTAAATATATATGTGTATAAGAAATAGTTTTCCATAAGCACAGTGGGAGAAATTCTTGGAAAGAGCCAATATCAAATATTTTTATGTGATGCAGAGCTGACATTTTTTATATCAGATAACATAGTCTCAGCAAAATTGCAATGTGCTATAACTGCTCTTACAACAGCAGAGTGTTCAAAACTCAGAAAGAATGGCTTATGTTTCATAGATATTAACAAGATGTAAATATTGATATATTCGTATGTACTTCTAGCAGATAATAAAGTTCTAGCTCTAGACAAGTTTTCTTAGTATCTATGTAGATTGCTAAAATTGTCAGAAAAAATGGCCATACAGCATTTATTGACACTGCCAAAGAAAAGAATACCACAGCTTGGCAAAAGAATGGCTGGAAGATTAAATAGAAGCATAAAATATGGTGTTTATTGTACACCATATCATAATATGCACACAAAACACAAGTCCAGTGAAACAGATATAAGAGTTTGTCAATTTCTTACAAATGACAGAAATATGATCTGATACTAGTGGATTCACTGTTTCAGATCAAATGCACAATGGTTTATTATTTTGTTGACTTAATACACAAACATAAATAATTGTGTCTATCTGATGTTAATAACATTTGTTTATTGTTAATCTTTCTGCGTTTGGGTAGGAAAAAAAGGATATGCTAAATACACCTTTGAAGAATCTCTAGAAAGAACTGTCTGAATTGCTCTGCTCCAATTCATGCCATATCACAGAGTATTAGCAGTCAGAAGTACAGCTGTGACTGATTCACTGGATCCTGCTTCTTTTTGATTTAACTAGATGCACTTGAACAGCCAAGTCACCCTTTTATTAACAGTATATCTAACTTTTGTAGTAGCTCACAGAGAAACAATATCAGCAGCCTACAGAGGGCTCAGTTCCTTGTTTGCTATTCCCCACCTCCCACCTCTTGGGGCATTGTTCAGCAAGGAAAAAAAGAAAAAAAATTCTACCATGTACAATTCCCAGCCCATTTTTTACATACATACATTCAGAAAGAAAATCTATGAGAAATATATAGTGTCTAATTCACAAATTCACCAGCAAAGAGGAAAATACAGGGCAATAAAGAAAATCTTGTACCCACTCTTACTGTAGTTTATACCCCATATATGGTTTATGAACATGACATCTCATTCTCTCCTTTGTTTACACTTTATGCAGGTCAGAGGGGAAAGAACATATGCTCAAGCTTTGTATTCAGTCTTGTCCTTTACCAGGAAGGCTAATGAAACTCACATGTAAGCTACATATTGAACTGCACATCTTTGTTGAGCTATAGCAAATTGTAGGCACATATGGATGGATGTCTTAATATACATGGGAAAATATAATAGAGGAAAATTAATGCTACAAGAAACTCACCTGCAGGTACAGGCTTCTGCTCATATAGACAGGATAGTCCTGCTGGCAACAAGCTGTGGCTCAGGAAAATTTAGACTCAGTTACTAACTAGCCAGGGCTCCTCTATGCTCATGGACAAGGTAACCAATTATTCAGTGCATTACTTTCCCTATATATTAATTAAGGAAAGTAACACTTGCTTTCCTCCCTTAGCTACACAAGGTCCTGCAACACTTGACTGAGATCAGGGAGAACTACCACTAAGTTGTAAGAGCCCTGTGCTTGTCTCAGGGGACACAGAGTATCTCTTCAGGTTTTCTTACATGTACCAGTATCCCATACGAGGAGCCTCCAGTCTCAGATGACACATGGATGTGCTACAAAAATACAGATTCGATGTTCTGTTTGCTGCTTCAGTTGTTTACAGCTTTCATGCACAACAAACAAAAAGACATTGTTTATGTATAGCATTAAAGTTTACTCTAAAATTTTATGCAAATGGCCAAGGAGACTTTTTATTTTTTACCCACACATTTATACTCTGCATCACTACTGACTGACATTTTACCCCTAATTTAAAGAAGATGTCTTGCTTACACCAACCAGCTGTGTTGGCTGACCAGCAGAAGGCACAAACATCATCCTGAAATTTTGCCAGGAAATAACTTACTTCACCATGAATCCCTTTGATGCACAGGGACATTAGTGTGTCTGAGAGGTAGCAGGAACAGCTCAATTTACATCATTTGCTTGGTATGTTTGTAAGCAGTAAAAACACAGCACCACTCATATACACCAGGAAATGAAACAATTCTGTATGTATTTTATGAGTAAAAGAATCTTTTTTTCATAGGTATTCTGTGTTTTATAGACAGTCATTTACTTAGAAATAGTTCCAACAGTGATTTTTTACAGCTACAGCTTAGGCAATGCTTCTGTGGGTAAATGGTTAAGAGCTACTTTTCCATAAATTAGCGAGAGAGAAACCCCATAAAATTTGTCATCAGGCTTCAAAAGTGTGCTATTTTCAAGCAGTACAAATTGTGACTGGCTCAGCACCATATGGTATTTAATTTTCTCTAATGTATGCATGTGCACAAATCGCATTTAGGTAACTGGAATGCTGTCAGTCTAAAGACAATTCTGCGTACACTCTAACAGGTAGAATGCAAAGGTCTCTGACAATATCTGAATTATATCAAAAAGGTGGACCTTTTATTCATGGACAATTCAAGTAAACATGAAGAAATATTAAAATCTAAGTTCTTGGCTAGATGTGAGATCTTACATCTGAACTATGGTTCGATTCAAAAAAGAGAAATGCTTGGAATAAATATATGTGGTTTTCAAAACCATCTTCCTGGATTTTTATTATATACAGCTTTCCTGAAAACCTGATGAGTTTCTCCTACTCAGAAAAATGTTTGTATTGAAGCCTGACATTGTAGGCTGACACAATGTCACACAAATTCCGTAGAAATATATGAGGTTTTTTTCTGCTTTAGGTGCAACTATTCTGTAAATATTTGTTTTGTATTTGCTTCTTTTTCTTCTTTGAAACTTTGGAAGTAAAACACAGTAGCCAGATCTTAAGCAGGGCTTATGTATACTGATTTGCTTCTTTCTTTACTATTATACCCTAAAGTACCATCTGAGGGTCCTCTTCATACTATCTAAGTGTAAATACATAAGCAGAAAATATTCCTTCTATATACTTTAACAAAACAAAACAAAACAAAACTCTTTTTGTTTACTTTATTTCTTAGTAATGACTGGACATCAGTTAAAACTTCATTCTGAATCATGTTTTAGTATGAACATAGTTCACTTTCAGGCAAGCTATAGTACCCTAGATATGAAATCACTGTTGTGATAAAATTATTTTACTGACTTGAGAGGGAGGATCATGGCTGACATGGAGCAACATCAACTGAACCTCTGATTGCCTCTTTCAACAACTTACTTCTCAATCACTCAATCACAAAATAAATGCTAGGACTAGGATCAGAATTTTGTCAGAAAGAAAAAAAAAATTTAGACATGGACATATAATACAATAATGTAAGGGAGAGGACACAACTAACAGGGGGAAAGACATCTTACAAGTTGGCTGGTGAAGAGGTGCTCTGCTTTGTACTTTGAATAGTGCCCACACTTCGATATCATTGCAGTGACTTAGAAAAACATTCAATTGAAATAAAAACTGCTGTATTATTAATGTATATTCAGAACAGAGGTTAGCATTATGCCACTGAATAAGATTACCCAAGCACTCTGTATAAAATCAAAGGCAACAAAGCCTTAAGCCAAGACAGGGTATTTAAGTCAGTTCCTCTGAGATGATGAGAGGCAGTCCATAAACATATTGTATGTGAATCAATAACTCTTGTAAATATGTATTAGTAAAAAATTCTCAGTTTCTCAGTAGCAGGTAACACTGAGCTAAGGTCAGTAGGGTTTAAAGGTGTGAAAATGAATGATAGACTAAGTCTAGGTCATACTGCAACTTCTCAATGACTTTATTGTATTGTTGATAGATGTCTTTAGAGAAAACAGCTGAAAGTACTATTATCCCAGCTGCTTCTCTGCAGACTCTGAGGAAGAATGTATGTATGGAGCTCCTGTTCTCTTTCAAGGCAAAGTCACTCCTGCTAGCTCATGCCATCTGCAATAGCAATGTCAAGCAATGTGGCAGATTTTGCACTAAAACTAATGAGGGATACACACATGATATCTTTCATAAGGTTTGCTGTGGGCAGTCATGTCCAGCAAAAAGGTAATGACAAGCAGTGAGGGAGGAAGGAATAAGAGGTGGGAGACCCAGCATAACAGTTTGCAAAATGGATCCGCATATAAATCTTTACAGACAACAATTGCAGTCATGTGCATTTGAGGATCATGATAAATAATGCATGTGATATTGTTTATCTTTCTCAGAAATTCTTAGTCAGGAGATTCTTAAAGTAGGTTGGAATACTTCAGCTGGATTAATCTGAAACCAGTAAAATATAACCTAAGTAACAAACATTAAAAAAATTTAGGGACATTGAAATATAGCCAAGGATAAGTGTAGTCAAGAAGTACTTTATCCTTTATGTTTGTTCATGTAAACTTATTGTAAATTTCATAATATTTGATATAATAAAAATTTCCTGGAATCATAGAGATTTTTGGAACCTCTGCATTTGCCAAAAATAACTAAATGTCATATGATTAAAAAGTAAAGCCAAGACACAAAAATATCAAGTAAGCATTAATACCGTACAGATTATAAACACCTATAGTTATTGAAATAATTAGGCAGACCAAAAAAAATGCTCTAAAGTCAGAGAGCAAAATGAATCCACCTCCTTTCATATCCTTTTTGTAATCTCTGTGGAACAAAGGATTGCAAAATGAAAATAGGTATTCTATACTGATACATCAGATACAAAGCATCACACAGGACAAAATGATTTTACAGAAGCTGCTTATATATTTTTTAACTGATACTGACCATAAAAGAAGGTTCTTATCTGGAGTCCTTTGACTGGTTTGGGGATAGAAGGACTCTGGAAATGCTATATCTGAAGTTAAACTAATGTAGTTATACAGCAAGAGAAGAAAAAAAAAATGTTAACAGCTTACTAGAACTACCTAAGGATTCAAATGAATGCGATGATAAACCAGATGAATTACTAAATGTAGCATGTAACCTCTCACTTAAAGCTCAATAACACAGAAAAACTTCCATACCAAGCAAATCAGTAAAGAGCACAGGAAAGCATAAATTACTCAATCTCTCTGTAAATCTGTTTCTGAAAATGAAATCTTTTGAATTCTGTGAAGTTTTACCCACAAAATACACAGTTGTTCTTCAAACAAAGCCAACAATCACAGAGATAGCAGTGATTAAGCATGGCCTGTTTGTATTTCCAAAAGACATTTCATGTTAATCTTCACTGCAGATTCTTAAGGAAAAAAAGAAGCCATCACATCAGATAGAGGATGCTTATTTGGACAAATATGATGGATAAATGGTTAAGAGATCAGAAATGGAAAGTGGGAGTGAAACATCAATTCCTGCAATGCAGAGATATTGGTAGTGGAGTCCTGTGCTAACCAGCACATTCATAAATAGCCTGGTAAGGACACTGAGAAGGTGACTGGGCTTCTGATGATGCAAAGTAATTCAGGATACTAAGGATGGTGACAGATTATGCAAGATCTTACAAACTGAGTAACTGGATATACAAATGGCAGATGAAATTCAGTACAGGTAGGTGTAAATCGATACACATGGGGAAAGGTGATCCTAGACTGACATGCAAAATGAAATGATCTATACTGACTCAGAATCAAAACTCCAGGTTACTATAAACCATTCTATGAAAGCATCAGTGAAGTGCTGGGTAGCATTTATTTTTTTGGTAAATAATCAAATATATAAGCAATTCTGTTTTTCATCCCAAAAGTTCTCTGTTACAAAAGAAGGTAGTTCCCCACCAAGTAGGTAAAACTGGAGTAATCCTTGCAAAAGGTTTTTTATGAATTAAAATTCTCTGAGTTAAAAGGATGACAAGACAATTTCTTAGAAGATACATTTGTGGGAGGCCACCAAGAGAAACTGTTAGAGTCTCAGGAGTCCTCCACAGCTGAGAATAGTTGGGCTGTTTTACAGACTAGCACCCTCTTATCCTTCTTCAGGTGTCCACTTCACTGGTCGCTTGCATATCTCCACTAGATCTTTGACCTGAACCAGCATGCTGCTCTCATATTTATATGCTAACTTGATTCCATAGTCCATTAAAAAAAAAAAGAAAAGAAAAAGAGAGAGAGGGAGAAAAGTACAACAAAATTGTGGGGTACTCAATACAGTAGTTTTAGGAAAATAATCCTTTATGTTTTCTCTACCAGTGACTCCCTGTTAACCGAAAACCTGCTTCTATTTTAGATATTATCATGCTAAAGAAATAATTTTGGAAATCCCTGAAAAATTAACTTTTACTAGAGAAAACACAACAGCAGATCTGAGAACTTCAAGGAAGGATGGGATGTTTTAAAAAGGCTCGCAATGATGAAGGACAAGACCTCTTTTCTGTAATACACATCTGTCTCAGGATTCAAATAATAAATAAAAGCATTCTCAGCAGAGACAAAAGCGGGCCCAAAAAGGCTGGAATTCATGACCCTTTATTTAAAACTGTGATGGATCATCATTTTTAAAAATTGCATCTTAAAGAAATCTCCAAAGAATCAGCCTTTCCAGTAAAAAATGCCATCTAATCAACAAGCCCCAGAGACGTGGGGCTGTTTAGTCTGAAGCAGACTGAGAGTGGATCTTATTAAAGTTCACAAATATCTGAGGGGTGAGTGTCAAAAAGAAAGGGCCAGATTCTTTTTAGTGGTGCCTTGTGATAGGACAAAGGGCAAGAGACACAAAATGGAACTCAGCATGTTCCACCTCAATACGAGGAAAGACTTTTTTACTGTAAGGGTGACAGGCACTGGAACAAACTGCCCCGAGAGACTTTGGAGTCTCCTTCTCTAAGATTTTCAAGACCCATCTGGACATGTTTCGTTGTGGCCTGCCCTAGATGATCCTGCTTTGGCAGTGGGGTGGACTTGGTGGTCTCCAGAGGTCCTTTCCAACCCCTACCATTCTATAATTCTTTGATTCTATGATTCTATTGATGAACATGAGTCCCATGTGTTAAATGCTTTTGTCATGCATGAGAGCTTTTGAGAATGAACTTGGTTTATCATTCTTTTGTCCTTGTCACCATTATTTTCAGTGTCTGTGTTTGTCTGGGGCTGACACAGCCATCATCACATCATCATGTGGCTGTTCAAAATATCTACAAGTACTTCTTTGCTCTTTTATTAAAGCCTACCCTATTTATTTTATTGCAAGAGGTAAATGGCTAATCTTGTACCTACTGTATGGTGTTTGAAATTTCTCAATTCAGCTGACTGATTATGTAATCTAGCTTGCCAGGACCTGTCCTTGTTCTCAGGAAAAATGTTTTTTATCAGCTTGTTGGTGCTATGTATGTGCAGAAGGGTAAACCTGATAATCTCCTGTGAATGCTTGTTAATACAGAATTTCTTCTCTGCCATTTCTCTTCCTAATTTTGATGAAACTGTTAACCCATGTGTCTGACTCTGTGATGTTTTTGTAACACCTTTTTAGAGACTCTAGTTGGAGTTCCTTCGCTATTTTCTTCTTAGGCTGTTTTCAACAGGAACACTAAACATGAGTATGCCATACTCAGAATTTCCAAGAATCATCACTTTTTTTCCCCCTTCAGCTTTGTTACATGTTTTTATCTGTTCTTCTCCTAGATAAAGTGAGAAAATTACCTGATTTTATCAAATATATTTTTTAAATTGGATTATGGTATTTTATATATATTAAAATTTAATTTGAACTGGAATATTTTCAGTTGTTTTCTAATAAAATGAGTTAATACTTCCAGAAATTCCTTGCTCATTGTGTAAAATAAATCAAATACTTATAGGTCCTCTTCTCTGTTATCTTCCCCAAAGGCATTAACATGGATGTGTAAAACTTGTCTCTACTATTTCTAATCCCCAGCAAGTTCACTGAGATAAAAATAAGAATGTTTTCTAGGTAGTCTTCTTTTATCTTTTGACTTTCATATACTGACAGTGTTTCAAAGAAAACAGTGAATCCTTGCTTTGTGTGGGCTATGGTTGCTTTCGACAACATGTGTGCTGTCCTTTTTATATATCAGGAGGCCAGATTGTGACCAAGTGTATAAAATTTAAAGTAGAACTCACTTCATTAGACACAAAGCACGATGGCTTAATCAGTCACACCTAGTCCAAAATCCCTGTAGTAATTACATATAATTAATTTTAAACACAATTTGAAGAAATTTAACTTCTCTTATTCCAAGTTGTCCCTCAAATTCAACTCTAGGAGCATTATGTCTAAAGTTGTCTTTGGTGAGCATGAAGTTTATGACATTTTGTATAGAATAAAGTTATTTATTCAATATAAACAACAATAATCTTGTTCACTATCAGGATAATATTCTTAGTGCATGTCTTTATTGATAAATCCTACAGTATGTGAGACTTTGTGACTTTGATAAATATAGTTTGTTGTTAAAGAACATATTTTATCAGTGGGAAGCTGTTCTACAAAACTCTACCAACATACCATATAGGTTTAGTTATTTTTGGTCATATTTATACAGGTTTAAGATCCTCTAAAAGGAAAACCAACAGGTGAAAGAAAGGCAAGAAACCATCTCTGAAATCTAGAAAATCAAACAGATTGTGAATCTTCATTTAAGGATGGTATATGGAATATTTTATATTTCACTTAATTCTCACTTCTTTTTTCCATCATCCAGTCACAGTAGTGGGGGAGATAGTGGGGGGTGGGGGACACGGATGCCTTCTGTGAGATGCTGCTGAAAGCTCCCCCAGCTCCAAAAACTTCATCCCCACCTCTAGATAATTTTGAGACTATCAGAGAGCCTCTGCAATTAACATGTTCAAGACGAGGAAATGAGCGGCTTTAAGCCTTCAGGTCAGAAGAAAGATGAGGAGAGAGAAATATCAGAGGTGAGAGCAATGCCAGAGCAAAGACACCAAGGTCCATGAGGATGGAGAGGAAGAAGGTGTCCTGAAGAGAGGTTCCTGTAAATCCCTTGGTGAGGTGGCAGTCTGTTCCCCCTCAAGCCTATGGAGGAGCAGCCTTTGAAGAACCATGGTGGAGCAGATGTGGATCTGCAGCCAATGGAAGAAAATGATGGAGCAGATAGGGAACTGCAGCTGTGGAGGAGCTCATGCCAGGGGAAGTGACTTTGTCTCTGTGGCAGCCCATGCTGGAGCAGTCTGCTCCTGATGGACTGTACCTTGTGGGAGGGACTCACATTGGAGGGGTTCATGAAGGACTCTCCTATGGGAGGACCCCATGCTGGACTAGGAGAAGACTGTGAGGAATGCTTCCACCTCAGCAGGAAAGAGCAGCAGAAAACAACCTGTGACAAATGGGCTGTAAGCCCCACTCCCTGTCCACCTGTGCCACTGGTGGGGAGGAAGAAGTAGACATGTTGGGAACAAAGTCAATTGGGCCTGGGAAGAAAGGAGGGGTGGGGTAAGGTACTTAAGTTCTGGGTTTTTTTTTCTTTTTGTCCTATTTTGATTAGATCGATGATAAATTAAATTGATTTTTTCCCCAAGTTGAGTTTGTTTTACCCCTGTCTGTAACTGATGAATGAAACGTTTATAATTCTTAACTTGACCCACGAGGTTTATGTGGATTTCCTTGTCACCATCCTGAAAATGGGGTGAGGGGAGTGAGCAGCTGCATGGTCCTTTGTTATTGGCTATACCCAAACCACGACATCCCCTCTGTCTTCTCTTCTCCAGACAAAAAGCCCCATATCTCTTAGCCTGTCCTCGTAAGACAAATATTCCAGTCCCCTGATCATCCTCATACCCTTCTGTGGGACTCTCTCTAACCTATCCATGTTCCTCTTGAACTGGGGAGCCCAGAGCTGGACACAACACTCCAGATGTGGTCACCCTAGGGCAGACTAGAGGGGGAGGACAACCTCCCTCAACCTGCTGGACAAACTCTTCTTAATGCACCCCAGCATTGCTGTCCCATGGATAAATTCTTGTCTAACAGTTCTCTAAGGTCCTTCTCCATGGAGCTGCTTTTCAGCAAGTCAACCCCTAATCTGCGCAGCTGCATGGTGTTATTCCTCCCAGGTGCAGGACTCTACACTTACTCCCATTGAACTTCATTAGGTTCACCTTTACTCAGGTCTCCAGCCTGTTGGTCTTCTCTATTTAAGGATATATGGAAGCTGTTACATGGAAATCTACACATAAATGTGTAGAATATCCTTGAGAACTTGCTGTACAGTACTGTGGAAGTGATACATCTTTAAGTGCTCCTCTAAAGGAAATGTTTCTTGAGACCACAACTTTGCATCAGTCATGGGGAAAACAAACAACCAAACAAACGAACAACCCCACCAAAAAAAACCCAAACCCAAAACCAAAGTATTGCAGATAATAAAGATAACACTCTTACAAGCCCCAGTGCTCACATTTTATGTTCCTACCATGCCAGTCACCACTCAAGTAAACAAAAATATGATTTAGGAGCCTGTCTCCAAGTAGAAGCTTTGATTCATAATTCTTTTGTGCTCTGACAGACAGAAAAGAAAACTATGCCCAAACAGAAGAGTCTACAAGAACTTGTGTTTGCCACAAAGATATTTCATAAATATGCATATGCATTAGATCACACACAATGGAGACTATAATCTTTAAAATTCTTGGAAGATCATTTAACTGCTATTTACTTCATTTGCATAAATAGATTTGAAATGTCACATATTCATAAAACTTTAATTGAAAATAAAATCATCCAGAGTAACAGAGGAATCAGATAATAAAATTCCTTCAGAAAAAATAATGTACTCCTTTGAGTCAATCCATGTATTTACTTCAGACTTATTCTCCAAAGGAAGGTACAAGATAGTGATGTTGAGAAACCCTGTCAACAGCCATTTTGGCTATGAAGCCTGTTAAGACTTTATAAAAAGGAATTGTATAAAAAGGAAGTCTGATCATTTGTTGCTAGCAATAAATACAGATTATATTAATAAATACAGATGTGTAGTAATAATTATTACATTATAATTTCAATTACATTAATAATTATTACATTAATAATTACTACATTATAATTAGTAACATTGTATTAATAAATACAGATGTGCTGGTCTAGTGTGATGTAACATACAGAACAATTTCTGCATGAGATCTTTATGATCTCATAAGGCCCTTATCTGTCCTATTACACAAATAGCTGAAAGTTGGGGGTTTTTTGGTTTGGTTGGTTTGGCCTTTATTTCAGCACATAAACACTCATTTATGTATTTTTCTTCCACTTTCCAAAACTTTAGTCTCTTCCTGACATATCAGTCCATTCTGCCATTGCTATATGGAGTGTTCTGTCTTTAACACATGGCATCCCAAAATAGGTATTGAGTGATCTCCTTCTGCAAGCAGACTTTGAATTATTTCAGAACAAGAAAATCGGTCATGGATACTTCCAGCCTAATGAAATGACTGAAAGACTGATTAAATGCCTCATACCTGGAAGTATTCAGTGCCAGGCTGGCTGGGCACTGAGCAACCTGGTCTACTGGAAGGTGTCCCTACCCTTGCAGGGTTGTTGGAACGAGGTGATTTTTAAGAGTCCTTCCAGCCAAACCATTCTATGTGTCTTTGGTAAAACCTACAATTTGCACTATGGCTGCATAAGACAACAGAAGTTTTCTATGTCTTTTAAAGCTGAGAAATTGAACAAGACAGTTAGGAAACACTATCCTGCAGTCACTGGTTGATAGGAGATGGGATGATGCTTTTGTCCTGTTACTCCTATGACCCACAGACTCCAAAGAGCTTATTAAAGCACTAATAGAAAAGACTGGAATGATAATGTGGCCAGACAGCAAAGCTACAGTTTCTTCCACCCTAAAGATTAAAAACATGTGGAAACAATATATATAACTGAGGGCAAAGAAGGTCACAGCTGCAAGTGAAAGGTACACATCTACAAACTGACAGCTGTGACTGGGACAAATGAGGACAGCAAGAAACACACCAGAAGTGCTTGTGTCTGAGGAATGTCATGACCAAGCGAGTATCATGGAACATTAACAGTATCAGAGGAAAATCAAAATTTAGGTAATCTTGCCACTTACTATAAGGATTTGCTGGACACCTGGAGCTGTTTGGCTGTGTTTTCTCTCTTTGACTGGCACAGAGTTATTAATCATAATGTTGTCCTAATTAATATAATAAGTTCCTCATGTTTCAGTGAAGATATTGAAAAGCTTTTTAACAGGATATTTTTTTAGGAACATAGATGTGAAACTCAGGAGAGTGTCCTACATTTTCTTTAAAAATAGCTATGTGTAATCACCAGAATACTACTGTTGAGAGGAATGTCTCACATGATTTAGGTGCTGATTCAGTCCTCTGCACTGCAGTACTGTAAAAAGGTATTACTATCTGACATCTAAGAGGGAGCTCTGGTCTCAACTTAAATAGCCTTCGTGTCATTATGGGTTGCTGACGCAGTGAAGGTATGACATTTAGAAGCAGACACAGTCTCTTTCTTTTTCCTTGTAGCTGCTGTCAAGTCTGGAAACTGCTGCCATAGGGAGATACCAAAATGTGCAGATACCATTAATGCAAAAGTACATGTATGCATTCCTTCCTGAAGGAATTTTTTTAACTTGTTTATTAGTAGTACTACCATCTAATTGATGAGACACAGAACTGCAACTCCAGACCTCTGATCTTCATCCCTTTCATTCGGACTAAAGGATGGCTTTCTATCAGTGACAACAGCTCATTACTTTTAAAAAAGGTCTTTGTTGATATATTCTCTGTGGAATAATTTGGGATATTTTATGTCCTTTAATTAATGAAAGCAGAACTATGTTTTTAAATACTTTGAGAGCAACTGGAAATGCAAACTTTCCACAGCCAAGCAAGGGTAGTGTAGATGTCTTTAGAGGTATCTGTGGAGGACGGTAAAGATAAGAGGATAGAAGATAACATAAAAAAAGAAGCAAAGGAGAGGACAGAGGAGAGGATGGGGGGCAGGAATGGGACAGTGCTCCAGGGCCTGTGGCAAACAGTAAATCAAACTAAAATAAAATAATAGAAGAGATGTCAGAAAAATAAAGGTGTCTACAGTGGCATGATCATCTGAATTTTAAAATAATGTCTCTGTAGGAAGTTAGGGAAAGAGATTCTGAGGAAGCATGTGGAGAAGCATTAAGGCGAAAAGGATTGCTTAGGAGGGATCTACTTTTGAATACCATGAGCACTGGAAGGTTACAACACATTTGCTGCTGTTTTAATCACTAAGTGCTCTGCATGAATCAGGTATATTTTGAGAAGCAACTCCTGCAAAAGCAGGTATTTAGGTCTGTATAAGGGTATTTCAGAGGAAGAATTCAAGGGGTTCCTGAAAAGAAAGCAAGCTTCATGTCCGAGATATAAAGTGCTTCTGAAAGAAGATTTGATTTCTTAGATTGATTCTCTTGACATACAGGCATGGGAAGAAAATTACTTGTATCACCTCTATTTGGAAATTGACAGTAACCCTAAGGTGATGGGCTTGCTTCAAAATTCATATACGACGTCAATGCAGAATTAGTAGACACACTGGGGAATCTGGATGCCCAGAAGGTCCTTGGAGACTGAGCTATGGGGAAACATCTCATATGACAGTATTTCACAGGGCTTTTCATATCTGTCCCTGCTAGGAAGGCAGATTGTGTCACTGAGCTGAGTGCAGAGTCATGAAGTCAGAATAGAATAGAGTAGAATAGAATAAAATAGAATAATGATTTCAGTTGTAACAGACCTAAAAATCTCATCCAGTTAAACTTCCTGACTAACTCAGGCCTGACCAAAGGTTAAATTTTGCAGCTAAAGACATTATCGAAATTCCTGTTAAACACTGACAAGCTTGGGGCATCCATCACTTCTGTAGGAAACCTGTTCCGGTGTCTGATCACCCTCTTGGTAAAGAAATGCTTCATAATGTCCAGTTGAAATCTGCCCTGGCACAGCACTGAACCATTCCCAAATGTCCAATCATTGGACCCCAAAGAGAAGAGTTAATCACCTACCTCTCCACTTCCCCTTCTCCTGAAGCTGTATAGAACAACAAGGCTGCCCCTCAGACTCCTTTTCTCCAAAAGAGACAAACCCAAAGTCCTCAGCTGTTCCTCATACAGTATTCCTTCCCAAATTTTTACCAGCTTTGTTGTGCTGCTTTAGATTATATTCAACTATCTTAACATTCTTAGTCTGTGGGGCTCAGAACTTCACACAGTACTCCAGATCCATGCTAAATGGAGAAGGTCAATCCTCTCATTTGTTATACTGTGTTACGTCCCAGGATGTTTTTTGCCCTGTTGAGTGTCACAGCACATGGCTGAGTGACTCATATTACTGTCATTCCTTTCTGCAGGCCTGCTCTCCTGCCACCCTCCCCCAATATATACTTGTGCCCAGCATTACTTAGAAAACACTCTTGGTAGTGGTGGGATTCTAACCCACATCCTCACAAGACTGAAGCCTTAATCTTAGACCAGCCAGTTATGCTTCTTTGGTGATCATTCCAACTCAGTCTCCAGCAACCCTATACCCCAACCAAAATTAATTTTTTTCAGAGTATGCTTTAAAATAAATAATCTTTAAAATAAACTTTAAAATATATAAGTACTTAAATCTACCCTCTTCTAGTTTAAAACAATTGCCCATTGTCCAATCACTACATGGCCTTTTAGAAAGTCCCTTTCCAGCCTTTTAGGCTCCTTCAGGTACTGGAAGGCTACTATAAGGCCTCCTCGAAACTTCCTCTTCTCCAACTCTCTCTGATCCTGGCTTCAAAGAAGAAGTCCTACAGCCCTCTGACTATCTTCATGGACCTCCTCTGAACTTGCTCCAACACCTCCATGTTCTTCTTGTGTTAGAAACTGTAGGGCTGGACACAGTACTCCAGGTGGGATCTCATGACAGCAGAGTAGAGGGGGAGAATCACCTCCTTTGACCTACTGGCCATGCTTCTTGCCCTTTAGTTTGACCATCAGGTCTTGACTCATCTATTCTGGTTTCTCACCTTACTGATTTCCCGCACCTGTGGATCAAGATCTTTTGTGCTATGTGGAGAGTCCTTAAAGATCTTCCAGCCCTGTTCTGCTACTTTGTTACTGAGATCAGTTTCCCAGGGTAATTAATTCCTATTGAGTAATTCCTATTGAGTAATTCCTTGAACAGATTTAAGTTTCCTTTTGTAAAATTTAAGGTCCTGACAGTACTTACTGTCTGACCCATACCCCTCATGATTGCAAAGTCTACCAGTGCATGATCACAGAAGCACAGGCTGCCCCAATCTCAACATCACAGATTTGCTCACTTGCATTGGTGACCAACAGGTCCAATATAGAATTCCCTGTCTATTATCTGACCTAAGAAGTTACCCTCAGTGCACTCTGGAAGTTTCCTGGATTTCCTACAACTCATTATGCCACTTTTCCAGCAGATGTTTATGTAGTTGAAGTTCCCTACCAGGACAAGACTCTGCAAGTGCAATGCCTGAAGTAGCTGGAGTAAGACTTCATCAGTAGGCTCCCATTATTCAAACACTTGAGGCTACAATATGTATGTAGAAGGTATTGATAACTGCAACAACTATAAAATGTTCAAACAGAGATTAGAGTAAAGCATTCAGTATAGCTTTGTTGACATTGAGATACAGGCAATCTACTCTTCACTTAGTGGATATTCATCCTGCATGAAAAAAAAAAAAAAAAAAAAAAAAAAAGTGTCTGATAAGTAATTTCATTTTGTCTGCCTGAATTCATGCATCTTTTGTTACCATTTTATTATTTGTTGCTAGATTAAACATTTCTTTAATATCCTGTACTCTCTCCCTGTGAAAGTAGTCAGTAACTACGATCAAATAACCTCTAAAGTTTTGTTTTGTTGACATAAATACATTGACCTCTTAAAGGCTCTCAGCTAGCATTAAATTTTTTTTGTGTCTCTGAATATTTCTGTCATTCTACAATTTTCCAACATTTCCTTCCATGCTAAAATATGGTATTAGAACTGCAGTACTCTAGTGTTCACGTAGCACTCCCCTATAGGGCTGATTCTATACCTGTAGGAAGAGGTGAAAGCATTTTCCTACTTGCTATTTCCTGTACATGCAACCAAGGATCAGTATAGCTCTTTTTTTGGTATTTTAAGTTCTTTCTGAGCATGTCCTTAGGAACTCTTGCCATATATTTGTCCACTACATCCTCCTCAAACCAATTGTGTCAGTCTGAGCTCTGAATTTTTTTCTAGACATTGCAGAATTATTCTACTTGTATGAATTACAACAACCATCATGAAATATTTTGATTCTACTTTTAATGAAACTTAATTTTCTAGAAATATAATTTTATAATAAACTTTTGCAAGAAAAGCAAATATTTTTCTTCCTTTTATTCTATCACATAGAGTTCATGGAGTTGGGAATGTTGTTGGAAATCCAAAGCTCCAATGACCTCGGAGAGATTTTTATCTAAATATTAAAATTTGGGATGCACATGTGATTTTACTTGTGCATTTCTTTAATTACTTCTGTCACAGGAAAGATATTTATTACAACAGTGTATCTAGAAACATTAAAAAATACAAAGAAGTATATGCTCTCAAAATTTACTTTGATCATCACAAGGTTTTTGCAGCACTGTATTTACCTTGCATTGCCTTGACTGTCAATACATCATTGTTTCTATGTTCCTAAAGAAGCAAGAATAAAGCAGATCAGAAAGGGCATTAGAATTCCAGTTGGGCAAATTTTCCAGTACTATTCAGCACAGGTAGTTGAAACAGAATGCTGTATTTTATATATTCTGGAGCAATTCTTCCAAGAGGCAACTTTCTACTCAGTTATTATTGTGTTGGTTAAAATTGTAGTCTTCATTTCTTCTATGAAAATGCACAGCTAGTCATATTTAACTGTGAAGAAATATATCCTTAGGTAATGAATACAATCAGAAATTACCAGATTAATTTAACTAAGAAGAGGTTGATCTCATATTGGCGTAGTGCATAAATTTTTGATTGTTGGACAATTACCATGTATTAACATTTTATCTTTGTATTGAAATGCCTGACCTTGCTTCAGAAGTTTTATGTCTAGTAAGATTTCTGGAAGTTCAATTTTTCACTCTAGAAGAAGAAAGCAGCTATGTAGGTGGGACTAAATACACCCCTGCTGTAATTTTTGTGGGGTTTATAAGATGTAGCTAAAAGAGTAACACCTCTATAACATAAGAACTTAGATAATAAAAAACCCATTGTCATGAAAATGAGGAAAGGAAATGTTTTGAAAGATGCACCTGTAACATACACAGGTGAAACACTGAAAGTAATATTTTAGTTATGTGGATGCCTAAAGTCACAGGCAAAGATTGCCCACTATTCACCTACATTTCTCAGAACAGCTGATCAGGCATGCAGCAAAACCTTTGAAAAATAAGTGGTACAGCAAGTAAAACTTAGATACTAAGTTCAGGAAACAAATTTAGGAAAAGTAATCTTCACATCCTTAAACCTTGAAATGCTCAGTATTTGAGGCAGTTATTTGTCAATATCAACTTCCAGGGCCTTTCATCTATCCTAAATTGGAAATTACACTTAATTAAAGAAAAAATGACTACAAAAGCAAAGGTAAAAACTTCCAGAAATACATTCCCAGGGTGGCGATAAGTATTTCAGGGCTAGAAGTGGTGCCAAAACTATGAAAGACTGAATCTTGGTCCAAGAGGAATGTAATCCTCTAGAAAGAGTTTCCCAGCTCTTCTGGAAAGAGTCTCAAATGTTCCTTTCCAGCAGTATAGTGGAGATTTACTGTCCTGCATACCTAGAGCATTGATGCCTAGTTTAGCATGCTATGAATTCTTCTCCCAGAACTGGGTGTCTGACTTCTGAAGCATCGCATGTTTGCCCAGAGGTTTTGAAAAACACACAACCACCTCAAAAACAATGAAACAACAAAATAAAATCTAAAGTAAAACAGAAGATAACAATATGAAAAAGCTACTAACTAGTCCCAGCATTCTATAGAAAGGAAAACAATTGTGATGTTTTGTCTGAAGAATCAGAGCAACTATTTTTGTCAGGAGAGAAGAGCTCTACTTTTATATAGAAAGTTAACTTAGCAACACCACTTGACAGATGGACTTCCCAACAGGGACTAAGTCTTCTTTTTTTGCTCCTGTTTGACCCACACAGTCTTAAAAGAAGTCTGCGTCAGTGAGAGATGAGTATTCTTTCAGGATGAAGCAAAGGCAAACTAGTAAAGAAGCAACTTGATAAGTCGAGCCACGTCAGATTAATCTATGAGGTTTACTTTGAAGTGATCTGTGTTAAAAAACAGAGGCTCAGTGAAATTACCTCTGAGACAATGCAGAACTTTGTAGTCTAAGAATCATATTGCTCCTTTGGGCTTCCTCCATCCAATGGTTGTTTGTTTGTTTGTTAATAGAATCAGAAGATTAAACTGTTTATGGATCATTAGAATCTCTGTTTGATACGCAAATGCAGGACTTTAATTCTGAGATAGCCACTGAGAGGCATATTCTATATAAATCTTTTGCTGGTAGATTTTTCACCTTAATAAATCAGTTTTCATGGCCTTTGAGCAGCAGAATTTTAGAGTGTAAGAGGCTGCACATGAAGCAGAAGCAGTAGGCCAGGACACTAACACAGAAATGTCATTTCATAGAGAGAGAGAAGAAAGAACATGATTCACAAGAACTGAAAGTGCCTGAAAATTACTCTTCCAGGAGCTACCATATGGTTATTAGCATTCCACTGACCTGGTAAGATCAGTTCCAGACATAACCTTCACTGACGAAAGAGCTAGATAGAGTAGAATGTTTTAGCATGAAAAAAAAAAAAAAATGTGATAGAAGTCAGCACAGTCATGAATTGCACTTAATAAGTGCACAACACACTGTTCACTCATATTGAGCTTGTTTTCCACCAGGACCCCCAGGTCTGTTTTCAATGAGCTGCTCTCCAGACAGGTGGATCACAGACTGAGCTGCACTCCTGGGTTCTGTTCGCCTTATACCTGTTCCCATTGAACTTTGTAAGATACTTGTTATCCCACTCATCCAGCCTGTCCAGAGGGTGGCTCTGGAGACTCTGGAGAGTCTACTATCGCAATCAACTTGGTGTCACCTGCAAACTTTATCAGGGTGTACTTGATCCCAACATCCAGATCACAGATGAAGATAGTAAACAGTGTTGGGATCAATATCGATCCCTAGGGTACCCCACTAGTGACAGGTTGTCATTTTGAAGAAAAGTTATTTGCCACCACACTCTGGTTGTGGCCTGTCAGCAAGTTCCCCACTCAGCACACAGTCCACTTATCTGAGGTGTAAGGCATCAGTTTCTCTAAGAGGAGGCTATCGGGGACTGTACTGAAAGCCTTGCAGAAGTCTAAGTAGATAATATACACTGCTCACCCCACATCAAATGAGCATGTTACTTTGTCATAGAAGGTGATCAGGTTTGTCACAGAATCACAGAATCATCATGGTTAGGAAAGACCTCCAAGATCACAGAGTCCAACCATCAACCCAGAAAAAAACACCATGCTGTCTAGAGCATGTCCTGAAATACCATGTCTATATGTTTTTTTTAATATATCCAGGGACAGTGATACGACCTCCTCCCTGGAGAGCCCATTCCAATGCCTGACTACTCTTTCAGTAAAGAAATTCTTCTTAATATCTAGTCTAGACCTCCCCTGGCATAACTTCAGGCCAATTCTTCTAATCCTACTATTACTTACATGGAAGAAAAGGCCAATCTGCACTTCACTACAACCTCCTTTTGGGTAGTTTAGAGAGCTGTAAGGTCTCACATCCACCTCCTCTTCTCCAAACTAGACAATCTGAGTTCCTTCAGCCTCTTCTCATAGGGCTTGATCTCTAGACCCTTCATCAGTTTGATTGCTCTTCTCTGGACAGGCTTCAGCATCTCAGTGCCCTTGGAATATGGGGCTCAGAACTGAGGAAAGTACTTCAGGTACAGCTTTGACAGTGCTGAGTACAGGGCCACAATGACTTCCTTAGTTCTGCTGGCCACACTTATTCTGATGCAGGCCATGAGGCTGCTTACCTTCTTGGCCATCTAGGCACACTACTGTCTCATATTCATCTGGCTATTTACCATAATTTTCCACCAGAAATCTTTCCAACCACTCTTCTCCAAGTCTGTAGAGTTGCCTGGGGTTGTTGTGACCCAAGTGAAGGACCCAATGCTTGGCCTTGTAGAACCCTAAAAATGACTGGCTGGATGCTAGAAATGCTCTCTAAAAATTAGATACCTGAGCCTGCAGCATCCCTGCCCCCACCCCATCCCTTTCACCCTTGTTACAGTTCACTTGCTTCATTTGCCTTGCGACAGTCCCATGAGGAACTCTTTCAAAACTTTCCCAGGGACTGAAGTGAGACTCACGGGCCTATAATTACATAGATCCTCCTTTGAAACCTTGTAAATGGGGGTGACAGTAGCCTCCTTCTAGTCTTCTGGGACTTCCTCCAATCTCTGGCCTCACAGTGGCATCAGCCAATTCCCTCAACATTCTCAGTTGGATGGCATCTGAACCAACAAATCTGCATGGGTCAAAGTCCTGTAATAGATCTCACACCACCTGTTCCTTCACTGATACTGAGTCAGTGGACTTCTGTTCCCATGGCCTGCAAACCAATAATGATGGTAAAGACAGAGCAGAAGGAAGTGTTGAGAACCTCTCCTTTTTCTGAGCTGTTGGTGGTTGCCTATCGTGTTTAACACTGGGTGAATATTCTACTTCTGATTCTGTTATTGTCTGCATATCTAAAGAACCCTTTCTTGTAGTTTTTGGTATCTCTGGACAATTCCAATTCAAGATGACCTTTTTCTTTTCTAACTTCACCTCTGCATGCTTTGGTAATGTCCTTGTAGTTCTCAGTGGCTATTATTCCATTCTGTAATCTCTGGTACACATAATACTAGTGTCTAGCCCACGACTAAGTTAAAATGGGGTGGCTAACAACACCCAACACTGATAAAACAATTCAAGTGCTAGATGTTTCTTGAAGAACCAATGACAAGCTGATTCAGCGGACTTCTTCCACAGAATTAATTTCTCATTTGGTACCTTGTTGTCTGAGGAACACGGCTAAATTTTCTAGTATTGAAATGCTGGCAGGAGAGCAAGGCTTAAATAGGGCTAACTATCAATTTTCTAAAAAAAAAAATAAATAAAAAAATTCTTATCTTGCACATGCCATCTGCGTAGATACAAACATGGACAGATCTCAGCTTTCTTATTTTTATGCCAATGTTCTACTGAAGTTGACCCACTGAATTGCATTGGCAGACGGGCTGCTTAAAATAAAGAGCGTATCTTTTGAGCAGAAGCATATTGAGAGTATTAATAAGATTACTTAAAATGGTAATATGGCAGAGTTACATCATGATATAAATTATACATAAATTATACTCAATCATATGTAAGGTAAGATGCAGTTTTGAGTTTCAAATACAGTGTGAGTAAAAATTGATAGAAATCTGGGAAAGAGAAGTTGCACTTATTTATAAGAACACTTTGAAGATATTTAAAGGATTGAAAGGTATTGTAAGGCCTTCAGTGATGGAGCTCAGATTATTTTATCTTTAGTTTTCTCTTTCTCATTTAATTTTGATTCTTGATTGAGAAGTATTTTCCAAAGAAACTATATGAATAATTTTCTTTTTTTTTTTTTTTTCCTGTCAAAAGTCAGATAATTTTCTCTGTTTGATTACAAATTTCTTCTCAGTACTTTCAAAAATCTAAGGGTTGGTTGGTTTTTTTTTTGTTTAATTTTGGTTGGTTGGTTGGGGTTTTGTGTGTGTTTTTTTCTTTTTTTTTTTCCCATGTAATATACATTTTCCAGAAATCAACCTCTTTTTTTTTTGGTTATTACCCAGGTAAGTTGCATGCTGTCCCTATTTGGACAATCACAGTTATTAATGTTAGGGGGTAAACAAACATACTGACAATTTATCTGGCTGAACATTCTTTCTCTAGACACCATCCTAAATGTGAACTTCAAAGACTATCTAAACAATAACAACAAAAAAAAAAAATTCAAGAAAGAGGACTGTTTCTAAACCAGAGGAATATTATAAGTAGTACAGTGTCTTAAACCAGAGATCAATGTGAGCCAGTATTCAGCTTCTAACTACGGACAATAGGAGACTCCTGGGAGAAGGAAGGTTATATGAAGACCTATGTGAAACATTTTCTTAGCTATTCTTCAAGTCTTCATCTCTTTGCTGTTCCCAGGCCAAAAGTTTTTTCCAGGTACGTTATAGCCTTCCTTTTTTACCATTTCCCTTTGAAACCATGTAAACTCTTAGAGTGTTTATTGTCTTGTGGCAAAGAGGTAGAATGAACTGTATAGTAGAATATTTTCATCATTTAAGTCCTATGCTATATTTATATATCAGTTCTTGATCACCCTGAGGGTAGAAACTGAGGGGAAATGGTAACAGAATGAATATCCACATGCGCAACTCTAAAATAAAGCATATATAAATATTAGTTTATGTGATATTCATATTTGTTTGCCATTTACATTTTCTCCACTGACAACTTATAGGTCAAAATTAGTGAACTAATACAGAAAGCAGTTGTGCACAGATGTCCAATCCTGAGCTGCTTCCACTGGTGAGTATATATTTCTGCTAACTGAAATTAATTTTGGACCTTTCAGTGTGGAAGAGTAACTTGTAATGTGGCCTTCCCTAAGACACCATTCGCAAACCACTTTAATAATTATAACTATATTGGAAAAGGTTGTGGGATTAATTAAATTAATTATATATATATGGGTAATATCATATATATAACAACTTCACCAGCATTTTTTTTTAACTGATTTAGGGAAAAAATGGCAATGGGTTCTGTTAGGATTGTGAACAAATGACTACAACACTTACTTGTACCTGGACTGAGACTGAGATAACTGGCCTGGGCCTGGAGAACTACTGGACATGAAACAAATGAACTGTGACATGACACAAAATTAGTTCCACAGGAGTTGGATGGATTTCAGGTCAAAGGGACAGTCAAACTGCACAGGTACTTGGAGGGAAGGATTTAGGAACTTTTGGAGAGCAAAGTCTTGAAAGACTAACTATGGCCAGGTAACTGTGTCAGCAATACCATGTAAGGATGAGATAACCAAGGTAATGTCAGAAATACTGAATTTAGTTACTGTTGTAGCATGGTTGGAACAAATATGGAAAAGGCAATTAGGGCTGGATGTTTATTTGGGAGGAGACAGGGCAAAGAAAGAGGTAGAAAAAAAGAGGTCAAGAAGTGGAAAAAAAAAAGACAATGGAGCATGCACCCATGTGATTGATGCTGTTGTGGGGTAGAGCAGTCCAGTGATTGATTACCACAGCAGGACAATAAACCAGACCTGTTATTAAGATCATGTGACACGAGTCAAACATGTTCCTGCTATTCAGAGACCAGAGAGAGTGGTTTTCCTGAACACCTTGAGAGACAGTAAAGAGTCCAACTACCACGATATCAGTGTCCATTCCAGATCTTCTGACATCAGTGACTGCTCATTGCTTTGGCTTTTACGTTTGCTACATTTCTTTCAGTTGAAAAGAATGCTTATAGACATTCCCAGGGCAGAAGAACCAGTGAAAAAAGGGAAAAGTCAGTCATGAAGAAGTGAATGGAGGTTCTTTATCATAAAAAATTAGAACTATAGTAAAAATGGGAAAAATCAAGGAAACGTTCATTTAATTAAAATCATCATTAATAAGATTTAACAGCTGGACATTAAAGAATGTGGTAAGGAGGAAGACTGACATCCTCTGTTAAATGATCACTAATCTTTCACATACTGAAAGACAATAAGACAAAAAGAAGACCTGCATCACAGAGAAGGAAGGGTGTGAAATGGAGCACTGTATCAAAATAATATAGCTTACAGTGAAGTAAAGCAAATTAGTGCTATTCAGTGAAAATGCTGCACTGGCGTGTATTCAAGTTAGATACTTTTTATGGCAGGGAAAGAGGTCAATTAAATTAAAATGTGGAGACATGAATCAAAAGATCCAACTACTTAAGTCAGCACTTAAGTTGCAAAACTGAAAATAACACAAACTGCACAATCTTATCAGTGAGGCACTGTAGCATGTGTTAAAAACCTGGAAAAGTTCTGTGATCTGTTTTAGTACTGCAGCTTCAGGATATTGACTATTTATTCCTAAGTGGGTAGAAGACACTTGAAGAAGAAATAAACTGGATTTTAGAAAATCACAGTAGTTTTGATAGAATAAAGTGCTGGCAGGAGTATAGAATAGAAAATACTGTGGACATTGCCCAGCTCTACTCACTATGAGTTCTACTTGCCTATAAATAATGTAAAAATGCTAAATGAACTATTTAGAAAGTAGTATAGATTTTTAAATGGGAGAGTCAAATATATTCTCAAAGGAATCCACCACTATATTGAACCTCTGAAAAAAAATGAGTATATATTTATATGTTGTCTTAATATTAATCACAAAAAAATCTAAATGTTCAACAAGATTATACAATTTGGGTAAAGAGATTTTGAAACTTGGGAGCTACAGATCACACAACATATGACTAGGAAAGATACTGATTCACTGTCTTACACCAAACCGAGTGTAACAATCACTTCCAATTCATTTCTGGAACAACCTCAAATTAACTTTCTTTCTTAGATTATTCAGAATTATACATAGGTACTGTCACCTAAATTCACTCACTTTTTTCATTATTGGGTTGATCAAAAGCCCTCCAAAACAAGTCTCCCTGCTATATCTCCACTATAATTCATATGTCTTTTTAATGTATCACATTTTCTATATTTTTAGTTCTCCATTTAAGTTTTCAAACATTTTTTTTCTTCCTAAATCATTTTACTTCCTGAGATATAGTTCCTTTTATGTTTCAGGGAACCCTTACTTTTCAAATAGGCTATTTTTTTTCCTAAAAGTTTTATTTCCTAATGTTGCAGCTTGTGAATTGTGGATAAAACTTAGAAAAATTACTGGATTAATTTCAAATTACCCCTAACTGAACTCATTACATTTTGTTTCATTTAGGGTTTATTTAGAATTTCCCAATGACTTTCCTTAATTCTTGGTTCCTTATTTTGTGGGTGACTCAGACCTGACATGAAAAAAGTGTCATTGTCCTGAATATTCTGGGACACAAGTACAGTGCTACTCTCACCAAACAGAAATATTTCTTAAAAAATCTTACATATGGAAGCATTTCAGAATATTGTTTACTAACATCCATTCCTAACTGCCATCCATTGTTTAAAGTTAGAAGCACATTATTTCCCTCCTCCCCAAAAAAATAAAGTAAATCTGAATAAAACCACAACCTCTCCTTCTTCCTGATTATTTTGTACTGTTTAATGCCTTCTTGAAAATTTATTAAAAATTGTTAACAAATAGTTAAATCTTTAAATTAAAAAATATAGTTAATGAGCAAAAATATCTGTGGAATATGAATACTGAAAATTTTGTCATGTGTCTCACATGTCAAAGGTTAATAATTCTTTTAGATATGTTATAATAAATTGGGTTGGTTTTTTTTTTCCTTTTCCATCTGGAAGGAACATAATAAATTCTTACAGAGGTTAAAAAACCCTTGAAATTGAAGCAGAAGGAGAACACAGAACATTGAGGCAGTGAAGATCTCAATAGGATATACAACACCATAGTATGCAGATCCATATGCTTTAATTTAAATAAGATATATAGCTCATTAGTTTGGCATTAATGTATAAATCAAAGAAAACTGACCGTTCATCTTATCTATTATTCTTGAATACTACAGGAACAAAACAGATGCCCTCACCATTCCCTTTCCTAATTTCCACCCACAATTTACTAAAAGATGGAATTTCAGAAAGCTATTAAACACAAGACCACCATTTCAAAACCGCATTCTTAAAACTAAACTACGCTGGGGCTAAAGTTTGTCAGAATTAGTAATAAGCTCATTACATTACTTACAAAACCTCCTTTCTCTTCTAGTAGGATGGTGGTGATGAATGGTTGTGTCTGAAGAACTGCAGGTGTCTTTGATGGACAGCCTACTTTAAATGAGTTGAAGTTCTCACTTTCTTTCCTTCCTCTCCTGCCTGCTAGGCAGAGTGGTATTACAAAGAACATGCCCTCTCCTACTGTTTTATCCCCTTGTACAAACTCTTAGAAAGTGGCTTGTTTTTTTTTCCTTTTATTTTTTAATAACATTCAGGTTAAAAAAGATCTTTCAGCATCCTCAAGCTGAGAACAATAAAGTAAATGAAAACATTAAAAAAGAATATGTTAAAAAAAGTTGAAGTTTCATTTTGGCCTTTTGAAAGCGAAATTGACCTCTAACCACAAGTCAGAAAAATTCTTACTTTTCATTCCTGGCCCAATTAGTTAAATATGTGTTGGTAATTTTAACATCAGTAAATGAACGTGAATATATGCTTTGTCCTTGAATACTATTTGTTTGTCAAGGTGCTTGCTATGTTTGTACAATGTATTTATTTGGACAGCAAAATCTACTTTACTTTCAAAGTCATACTACTGCATGACTGAAGTGTAACTTCTAATGTCTTTTCTGCAATAAAAATAAAGTTTCACTTTGCATGAAAAAGCTTAAACCCAAAATTACCCTGGCTTTTTTCTAATGCTGCAAATTTACAATACAAAGGCCTGTTGGTGATGTATCATAACAAACCATGAAACAAATTCACACAACATGATGCTAATACTGAATCTTGAGAAATGAAGGGAGGGCAGAATAAAACCATCTTTTTAGAATCCAATTTAAAATTATACCGATGGATGAAGGCAGATGGGACAGTGAAATATTTGTAGATTACAACAACCATCTGTCCATAATTTATTATGCATCGGATTGCAGGTTATTATTGTTTTTCTGCTATCATTAAATACTTGTTATTTATCTTGTTACACCACTTCTGGATTTGACATTGAGACCTTCACAGATTTGAGTGCTCCAGTGACTTATAATTTATGTAAGTCCTCTTGGTGTCCTTACCTTTGTTCAGCAGACATGTAAAAGAGAATATTGCTCTCAGCTTAGATTGCCAATTAATTAATTTCTACTTTCTCTATCCCTGCATTGCAGCCCCGGGTTATGAGTTTAAAGTAATAATTCACTATTGCATATAGTTTATCAAGTTAAATTCTACAAACTTCTGATGGAGTCCAATTTCCATGGTACATTTAATAGCTGGTCCCTTAGAAATTAATCCTTTTCTATCTGTGATTTATTTTTTCCGCTGCTGCTTAGTGACAGAAATGGATTTTTCCCCCCTGATCTGCTGTGATCTGGCCGCCTTTCCTGCAGTATTCAATGTAAATGACATGACTCCATCTGCTACTTTTTTCTCCCTTGTGTAGTTTTAGTTCTGAAGTTTACAACAGAAATTAGAATGTCATAACTGCAGGTTGCAGAACTACATACAGCTCTGGTAGCAGTGGCAAAGTTTGAGTACAAATCTAAACATTCCCAACACTTACAGAGATGCAAAATTCGTCATCCAGCCCCTAGACATAGTCTTTCCTGAAATCACCCAAAAGTTTTCCGTCATCATTTTCCATTAGTCCAGTAAAGTTTAGCTCCATGTTGCTGAACCCATGTAACCAATTACGAGCTCAAAGTGACCTTTATCATTACATGTTCATTAAAGTTGACCCACTCATCCTCTAGAAATGAGCCTCTTTCACAGCTATTAGATGCAGATGTAAAGTTACACAGCCCATGGGAAATATTTTACTCTTTTTCAAATTTATTTTCATCCTGAATTTAGATGGATAATCAAGTTAGACCGCACCTGGGGTACTGCATCCAGTTCTGGAGCCCCTTTTAGAGGAGGCACGTGGACGTGGTGGAGCATGTCCAGAGAAGGGCCACGAGGATGATCAGAGGGATGGAGCACCTCTCCTATGAAGACAGACTGATAGAGTTGGGGTTTTTCAGTCTGGAGAGGAGAGAGCTCCGAGCAGACCTTATTGTAGACTTCCAGTATCTGAAAGAGGCCTTCAAGAAATCTGGGGAGGGACGGTTTAGGATGTCAGGTAGTGATAGGACCAGGGGTAATAGATTCAAACTAGAGAAGGGTAGATTTAGATTGCAAGTTAGGAAGAAGTTCTTCACCATAAAGTTGGTGAGACACTGGAACAGGTTGCCCAGAGAGGTGGTGGAAGCCCTGTCCCTCGAGTTTTTTATGTCCAGGCTGGACAGGGCTCTGAGTAACCTGATCTAGTGAGAAGTGTCCCTGCCCATGGCAGAGGGCTTGGAACTAGATGATCTTAAAGGTCCCTTCCAAATTCTATGATTCTATAATTCTAAAAAAAAAATAAATTAATAAACTTTGAAATATTTCACTTACATTTAATACACTCAGAAAACCATTACAGCTTTGACTTAATACTGAGCTGCATTCTCATACATCTCCACAGTCTCACAAAATTATTCCATTGGGGTGGTTCAAAATTAATTTCCTATGGTTCACCACAATTATTTCAATAAAAGATGACATTGTTTTGTGGCAGACTTCTTTGTAGCTTCCAGGCCTTATTTTCTCAATTTCAGCTTTAACAGATTTATTGGTCCATTTTATAATCTTACACTTTTGTCTTTCAGCACAGACACTTTTCCTCAAGCTTTTCACTGTTTCCTTCTAGGTCTAATTTCCATACTGCACTGCCAGTCCTGACCTTCCTGTACTGCTTTTTCAGCAAAGCCAACTTTATCATTTGACACAAAATGCAGACACTTAAACAATTAAAATATGTGGCACATAGCTGTGATAACATTTTTGGAACAGGAAAAAAATAAAAGTTTTATTTGTAGACTATCTACCTACATTTTGGAAAAGTGCATTCTTCTGCCTAGTTTTATTGCTTTATTTCATGGAAACAGATCTAGGTCTGGTCAGGAGCTAGACATCAAGATAAAAAATGCAAAGAAGACATTTTTTAAGAGCTGTTCATCCATCAGATACCAAAGCACTTTGATTTCCAAAGATACTGACTAGCATACCCAGATTTGTTTAATATTGTAAGTAGAAAATTGGTACTAGTTCATTCATAACCTCTTGCTGTCAGTACACATTATGAGAGCTCCCTAACTACCACATAGATAAATTCTTTAACTAAAAATGTGGTCCATGTCTTCTATTAAAGATATGGTACTGGATAGCCAGGTATATGAAAACCATCAAGACAGAAAAAGGTAAGAGAAGTGTAACTGTAATCTAAATGTTAGATCATTTGATTGTGGATGGTCCATGGTCCTAGGTCCCTCATTTTAATCCAATATAGTTTACATACCTAGGAACTTCCAATGGCATAAATGTAAACAGCTTTAGAAATTCTGATTATAGCATATTACATGTCTAAATGTAATATTTATATTCTCTTGCAGTGTGTAGGAAGCACCCCAAGATTAACTGATGTTATTGCAATAATGTGATGTCAGCAGAAGAGAAGGTTATTTAAGGAGTACTGGATTAAATACTGTAATATCCTGAAAGTTCTTCACTATTGGTCATAGAATCATTGAATCACAGAAGGGGTTGGGTTTGAAGGGACATTTGAAGATCATCTGGTCCAGCTCCCTGATATAGACCATCTTCCACTAGATCAGGTTACTCAAGGTCCTGTCCATGGGGAACACTTCCACAACTCTGGGAAACCTGTTTTAGTTCTTCATCACTCCCATAGTAAAACATTCCTTCCTTATATCTACTCTGAATCTAGTTTTGTCCTGTCACTACAGGCTCTGTTGAATATTCTTTCTCCATCTTTCTTGCAAGACCCCTTAAAGCCACAATAATTTGCCTTGGAACTAATAAGGCTGAACAACCCCAGCTCTCTCAACTTTTCTTCATAGGACATATGTTCTAGCTCACAGATCATTTGGCCCAGGAACCCCCTTCTAATAGGTACATGTCTCATATTGGGCAACCCCAAACTGATGCAGTACTCCAGGTGAGGGTCTTACAAGAGTGGAGTAGAGGGGGGAGAATCACCCACCTTGATGTGTTGGCCATGTTTCTTGTCGTGCAGTCCAGGATACAATTGGCTTTCTGGGCTGTAGGCATGCATTGCAGGTTTATGTTCAGTTTTGCATTCACCAGTATTCCCAAGATCTCCTCCACAGGGCTGCTCACAATCCATTCATTCCCCAGTCTGTATTGATATTGAGGTTTGCTTTGACCCAGTTGAAGAACCTTGCACTTTGCCTTGTTAAATTTCCTGAGGTTTGTATGGGCTGCTACCTCAATCTTTTCAAGATTCTTCTGGATGGCAGCACTTCCTGCTGAAGAATCAACTTCATTACCCAGCTTGGTGTCATCTGAAAACTTGAGGGTGCAGTCAATTCTCTGTGTCACCAATGAGGATATTAAATAGCAACAGTCATTACTGGCTTCCATTTGGACACTAAGCCATTGATTGTAACTCTTTGGACATGGCCACCCAGTCAATTCTTTATCGATCTAACACCACATTCATCAAACCCTCGCCTCACTAGTTTAGGGATAATAATGTTTGGGGGGCATTGTATCAAAGGTCTTACAGAGGTGCAGTTAGATGTCACGTTACTAGACTGTTACTGTTTCTCGCACCTTATTTATCAGGGGCTGTACATTTTCTTTAATCTTCTTTTTCTGGCCAATATACCTGTAAAAGCCCTTATTTTTCATTTGTTACCAAATTCAGCTCCAGCTGTGCCTCAGCTTTCCAGAACTCATCCTTACATAGGCATGTAGGTTACTCACATTCTTTCTGTTCTCAACTAGACATATCTTCGAATGGTCTTACCTATGTAGGCTTACTTTGAGCAATGTGTTACACAGGACTCATGAAGATTCCTTTAAACATAAATTACAATGTTATTCCACAAATACAAAATCTTTTAGCATGCCAGACTGTGTCAGAACAAACTGTAGTTCCTTGCCAGGTAAGAATCACCTGCTTGGAAACACACAGACACATAGTTTCATCCCTTCCTTATTGCAGCATTTGCCATGCTAAATCATAATGATGTGCAAGACTGCAAGTTAAGTGTTCTAATTTAAGAAGTCAGTAACTGTGGAAATCCAAATACTATTTGGTCTGATGATATAGATTTAAATTGGGTCATTTTAGCTATCCATTATGCCTCCATCTAATTTAACTCCCTTTCTGTCATGCTACTTTTGGGCTACATAGAACAACTTTCATTCAGATTGATTCAGCACTAATTCAGAGGCATAGTCCCATTTTATTCTTCCATGAAAATTCCTTGATTTTAAAGGGCCTACTCAACTAGAGATGAATTTAACAGCAAAAGTGTTACACATTCTAGTCCTTAAGCAAAGTTATTTCCATTTAGATTTTTCTATATTTACACTTTAACTGATGGCATTTATTAGTGTGGCTCAACTTTATGCTACTCTGTGCAGTTGGGGAATATTTTATATTAATAACAATTATAGTATTACAGAATGGCATGGTGTGCTTGTGTATCCATATTTTGCATTCTCTGGAAAACAAATTGTGGTCAGGATGGAGTCTCCCTTCAGAAAGCACTTGAGCAAATGGTGAAAAATGCTGCATTCTGGAATAAAATCCAAAGCAGGTGGACAGGGCAGCAGGAGGCCATATCAAGGAGAAATAGGCAGCTTCAGTTTCCCTCACTGCATATTCATCAGCTCCACCTGTTTATGTAATGACTAAAGGCCAGGCATTAATAACTGAATGGAAAGAATGACTTCCCAATGAAACAGAGATACTACTCTGAAGCAGTATATGAAATTTCCAGTTGTTCCTGGTATCTGTCATATACCTATTAAACACTTATTTTGAGGTAGAACAAGCATGACTGCATTCTCAAGGTAATTCAAGTTAAGGATCCTGTGCTTTTTACTTTTGGCCACATCTCTCCCTTCTGCTTGCCAGCAGCAACCTGTGCTGAAAGTTAGTGGGGGTGATGATTGTTAACATGTTACCATCAGTGAGCTGATTGCCTTTCAAGCCTTCCCTAATCTGCAAATTCACAGCAGGAGTTGTATTCTCTCTGGCACAAAATTTTAGAGGAGCTGAAGCACTGGCTTCCTGAGTGCTGCTATCTCAGATCAGATTTAACTGTGTCGTATTTACATTGTGAGCTAGACTTGACCATTAGTCAATTAAACCAGCAGACATGGATTAGTCCTCTGTATATGTGTCACTTTATACACAAAGCATAGACATCTTGTTTGTCAGCTCATAGGTGGTTTATTCCAATATTCACCTGAGACATCTGCTTTGCTACTTAATCTGCCCATTGTTCTGTGTTAGTTCTTAAGCAACAGATCGTATTTTTCACATCAGTTAATCCAGGTTGTTTGCTCAGAGGTTTTTTTAGTCACAGATCCTGGAGTTCTCTTGGAGATTTATCATACAGATAATTAAGAAGCTGTTTTTATGATTCACTTTACCAGAGCTGAGACAGAAAACAACTCTGCAGCAAAGCAAACCTTCTGCAGGAATGTGGGGCCCAATTCTTTTCTCAGATGAAATAATGATTTATTAGTAACTTAGTCTATACTAGAAATAAAATGGGTTTAATTCTCTCAGAGCCTGGAATAAAGTGTTTGTGTTCATTTTGAGGCATGTTATTAATCACCATAAATTTATAAAAAAAGAAAAAGAAAAAAAAAATGTCATCTGTACATAATCTTCAAAAATTCCTCAGACATAAACACAAACCAAACCAAACCAAACAAAACAAAAAACCTAAGCAAACAAACAATCTCCAATATATTTATTTACCTTTTAAAACTGATCTAGCCAAGGCTGAGAGACTTTAGAGTGTAGTAAGGTATTAAACAATTTTGGAATCATTCCTAACCCTAGTCTTACCACCCTGGCCTCTTGCCCCACAAAATAATTACATGAATGAGGAAGTTAAGATCGTGTGTGCAATGTGGCAGCTTAGTAGGTATTAGAGGAGGTATTTAAATATGCATTTCCAGAGGAAGGGAGAGTTATTACTAAAAGTGGGAAAACACATTTCTTTATCCTGTTTCCACAAGTAGGCAGATGCACTCAAGGACAGGTGAGGCTCTTATGATAATTTACTATTCTCCAAAAGATGAAAGCGTTAGTGTTTTCCTAAATGCCACAAAAGTTCCAGATGAGTCCTTGAATCAAACATATTTCTTTGTCTTTTCATGAAAATATATTTATTATCCAGAGAAAAGAAGTCACTGAGAACTACAATTGTGCATTCCTTTTGATATAAAATTCTCCAGTACTTTCTTTCTAGTTTGGGCCAGTGCTGTGACCCTTTCACAGAAACTCTAAGAAGGAATTCTCACTGTACTACATGTCTAAGATCAAGCCTTAAATATTTCTTCAATAACTGTGATTTCTGTGATCTCCTAGTTATAAAGAATAGTATCTAAAATTACACATTGATTTGTTTTTACAAGTCAGAAAATTAACTACTGTATCATCATTATTTAAATGAAGTGTGGGGTTTTTTGCTTGTTGTTTTGTTTTGGTTTGGGGTTTTTTGGTTTTTTTTTTGTTTGTTTGTTTGTTTTTTTTCCTGGACCCTTATTCTCTTACATAGAACATTATTAAATACCACATTACCACAGCATCTTATCTCAGTGAGCAAACCTTGCATACAGAATGTTTAATCAAATGAACCTAGCCACTATCTCAAAATAGGAGAAGGTTTAGAAGGTGTATCACATTCCTCATAATATTTCACATGTGAAGTTAAGAAGAATATACAATGGGAAGAACAGGAAAATTTACGGGATTCAACTGCACTAAAAGAGAGTAGAACTTGTGAAAGATTATAAAAGAATTCTAGTTAATGCAAATGATCAGACCTATTTCAATATTATTTCAAAAATAAAATAACCTTTAGAAAATATTGCCCCAGGCATCTTGTTTTAGACTTGTACATATGCAAAGAAAAGATGCCAGATGTGCTAAACCACAGGGTAACTCTTTCAAGTTCTGCTTCATGCTTTTTAGCTTAAAAGAGATGTAATGTTTCTGTTTCTACCTGGACATGTAGTATGGTCTCAATGTATTTGTATTTCCTTTGGTGCTTCTGAGCAACTCTTTGGTGACTGTCAGGAGAATCACCTTCTGGAATTAGCAAAGTTTTAACATTACTTGCAAGAAGTTTTTCATATGTAAATATTTGCATTTCTTTATCTAATGTTTCATCATCTTCTCAAGGACCTTATCCCAGGTTGTATCACCTCTCCTTAGATGGCACTGAAGCACTCCTGCTTTATGAAATTTTGTTTCATTCTAGTTCCAAATGTGCCAGTTTGTTGTTGTTGTTGTTGTTGGATTTGGGTTTGTTTTGGGTTTTTTTTCCTTGTTTCTTTGTTTCAAAATCATACACCGCTCCCTATTTAGTTTTTAGTGCTTTTTCTCTAGTGGCACCTCATTATTTTACTAGGACTCTAAAAAGCATTCACCTAACTTAATTTGCCCAAATATGCCTCACTTTGAATAGAAGAACATAGAGCATGTCCCATTTGATTTCTTTTCCGTAATTCTAAAAATTATTTTGTATTGTTAGCGCTGTAATGTGTGTAAGTGCTGAGACAGCTCTAAATTAAAATCATGGAATCACAGAACATCAGGTTGGAAAGGACCTCAAGGATCTTTTGGTCCAAATCTTCTAATCTTATTGTTCATATGATATGTCACAGCACCTCATCAAGATGAGATCTAAAACTTTCCAAAGTGGGGGAATCTACCACTTCCCCTGGAAGACCATTCCAATGACTGACCTCATAGTGAAAAAGTTTCCTCTTGTGTTGAAACCGAATCTCTCCAGGAGAAACTTGAGCCCTTTATCTTGTCCATGTGTCTCCTTGTAAACAGGGAGTTGCTTAGATATACTTGGCAGGATGAAGACTTAGTTCGTGCTGATGATTCCCTTGTTGATTCATTCAGCCTGGCATCCTGTTGGTTTTCTTTGCTGCTGCAGCACACACACTGTTGGCTTATGTTGAGCCTGTAGACCACCAAGACCTCCAGGTCCCTTTCCACAATCTGCTCTAGACAAGTGGATCCCAGTCTGAACTGCACTCCTGTGTTATGTGTTCACAGGCAAAAGACCTTGCACTTTTCTACATTGAACTTCATAAAGTTCCTATTGGGCCACTCCTCCAGTCTACCTCAGTAATCCTGGGGGGTGGCTCTCCCTTCTGGGGTGTCAACCTCTTCACTCATCTTGGTGTCATCAGTAGGCTTCATCTGGGTGCTCCTGATCCCAGCATCCAGGTCTCTTATGAATACGTTAAAAAGCATCGGGCCCAATATTGATCCCTGGGGGCTCCACTTATGACCCACTGCTAGTTGGAGGAGGAAATATTTACTATCATCCTCTGATTATGGTTTGTCAGCTAGTTCACCATCCACCACACAGACCACTTGTACGGGCCATAACAAGTAATTTTCTCCAGGATTAGGCTGTGGGGTACTGTATCAAAAGCCTTGGAAAAGTCCAGGTAGAAGATGTCCCCTGCTCGCTTTAAACTTGAATGAAGATGGAAAAACAGAAAAAATACTACTTTTCTTTATTTAATTTTATTTTTTAGCATATATATCAAATGAGAAGTTGAGCCCAAGTCCAAGATTTTAGAAAGCAGCATAATGAGACTTTCTGTCCAAATGCAGTCATAATATTTCTTATTTTTATTTCTGGATCAATAAAAATGATAATAAATAAGTAATTTGGAGAAGCAAAAAATAGTACGTGCAATGAAAGCTCATTTTAAAGTCTTATTACTATCATGACTAAGTATACTTTCAAGCACGGTTGTTTACATAACATATAACTTGTGAAATCAAAGCATGATTGGAGGACTGGAGAATCTCTCTTATGAGAAGAGACTAAGGGAGCTGAGCCTGTTTAGCCTGGAGAAGACTGAGAGGTAACCATATCAATGTCTATAAATATTGAAAGGGTGGATATAAGGAGGGTAGAGCCAGACTCATTTTAGCAACAGGACAAGGGAACAGGCACAAGCTGGAACACAGGAAATTCCATCTAAACAGAAGGAAAAAATTCTTCACTGTGAGGGTGACAAAGCACTGGAACAGCTTGCCCAGAGAGATTGTGGAGTCCCCTTCTCTGGAGACTTTCATAACCCGTCTGGATGCAATCATGTGTAATATGTTCCAAGTGGTCCTGTTTTCCAGAGGGATTGCACTAAGTGATCTCTAGAGATGCCTTCCAACTCCAGTGATTCTATAATTCTGTGGGATTCTTTGATTCCCATCTGACCTTGCATCACACTACATTCAAGCCATTGTGAGAGAGTCTTCAAGGCACCTTCAAGAGGAAATTGGAGATTGCTTTATTGCATCCACAAAGAGGACCGATGACAAAATTTTTATTAAAGATTTCTTGGGAAAAGGAACTATTAGCAGTCAAAGCTAGCCACCTGCAGATAAGTGATATGGAGAGCTGGCTAACCCGGCCCTGAGCACTCCTTTGAGCTGTGTGCACAGCATAACAAACAGGGAATGGCTGATGAAAGTGATCTATTCAGAAGCTGATTATAGGACATTTGTTTTCATAGAGCTCTGGATCAGACACACAAAAATACAATTGCAAAAATATCAAAGACAAAACTGAAATAATTCAGAAACTGAGTGTATCTGTGGTTGTCCAGGATACCCAAAATTATATAGAAAACAGAAGGAATAAGACAGAATTATAAACAAAGCTTCCATACTTCTAGACTAAATATAATCTATGTATTACTATGACCTAAGTATTTGGTAATCCTTTCCTCCCTTCCCTACACACATACACAGATTCTGCTTCTCACTAGCGGGTTCATTCATCACCCCTCCTCTGATAGATTTCACTGACACAACTGATGGTTATCACAGAAGATCACAGAATAGTCATAGTTGGAAAGGACCTCTGAGATCACCAATTCCAATTAGGAGCACACAAAAAACCCACCAACAACCTTGGAGAAACTTGAACACCACACATACTCCACCAAATGACACCCATAAAAAAACCCCAACCAACAAAAAAACCCAACTACAATCTGGGGCACTGGAGCACGCCCTGAAGTGACATATCTACACATTTCTTAAATACCTCCAGGTATGGTGACCCCTGTGCAGGCTGTTCCAGGGCCAGACCACTCTTTCAGTAAAGAAGTTCTTCCTAATATCTAATCTAAACCTCCTCTGCCACAACTTCAGACTATCTCATCCGGTTCTGTCATTATTCACTTGAGAGAAGAAGCCAACACCCCACTCCTTACAACCTCCTCTGAGATAATTGTAGAGGGCAATGAGGTCTCTCCTCAGCCACCTCTTCTCCAAACTAAACATTCCCAGTTCCCTAAGCTGGCCCCTCTATGACCTGTTCTCTAGGCCCATCACCAGCTTGGTAGCTCTCCTCTGAACACATTCCAGCACCTCAGTGTTCTTGTGGTGGAGGGTCCAGAACTGAACACAGGTCCAGTCTCACCAGTGCAGAGTACAGAGGTACAATCACTTCCCTACTTCTTCTACTGGCCACGCTACTCCTGATTCAAGCCTGTTGGCCTTCCTGGCCACCTGGGCACACTGCTGCATCATGTTAAGCCAGATGTCCACCAGTACCCCCAGGTCCTTTTCCTCCAGGCAGCTTTCCAACCACGCTTCCCCAAGCCTTACATGAGGTTGTTGCATGGGGTTGTGACCAAAATATAGGACCCGGTACATGGCCTTGTTGAACCTTATTCAACTGGCCTTGGTCCATTGATCTAGACTGTCCAGATCCCTCTGTAGAGCCTTCCTGCCCTCAACCAGATCAACCTTCCCACCCAATTTTGGTGTAATCTGCAAATTTACTGAGAGTGCACTCAATCCCCTCGTCCAGATCACTGATAAAGATATCAAACAAAACTGGCTCCAAAACTGAGCTCTAGGGGACACCACCGGTGACTGAACACCAGCTAGATTTGAGTACATTTACCACAACTCTCTGGGCATGGCCAGCTTTTTACTCAGGGAAGAGTGCACTTGTCTATGCCAGGATTTGCCAGCTTCTCCATGAGAATGCTGTGGGAAATGGTGCCAAAGGCATTACCAAAGTCTAGGTAGAAAACTTCCAGAGCCTTACCCTCATCCAGATGGTGGGTCACATGGTCATAGAAAGAGATCAGGCTGGTTAAACAGGACCTCTCTTTCACAAACCCATGCTTACTGGCCCTGATCCCTTGACTGCTCTGTACTTGCCATGAAAAACTCACTCAAGATGATCCTCTTCATGATCTGTCCCAGTACCAAGGTCAGGCTGACAGGCCTGTAGTTCCCTGGATCCTCCTTCCAGACTTTCTTATAGAAAGCCACCCTCTGGTCATCTGGTCCCTGTCCCTGGATTGTTGATGGAGAGAGGTTTAGCAACCTCCCCCACCAACTCCCTCACTACTCTTGGGTGAATCCCATCTGGCCCCATAGACCTATGCATGTCTAGGTGCAGAAACAGATTATTAACTACTTCTTCCTGGATTATGGGGAGTGTTGTTCTCTCCGTCCTTATTTTCCAGCTCAGGTGGCTGAACACCCTGAAAGTAACTGGTCTGACTATTAAAGGCAGAGGCAAAAAAGACATTAAGTATGTCAACCTTTTCCTCATCCTTGATTGCAATGTTCTCCTCAGCATCCAGTAAGGGACAGAGATTCTTCCTGGATCTCTTTTTATTGTTAATGTATTTATAAAAATTTAGGTTGTCCCTTATGTCAGTGGCCAAGTTGAGCTCCAGCTGGGCTTCTGCCATCCTAATTTTCTCTCTGTATAACCCAATGAGATCTCTCTAATCCTTTTGAGTTCCTTCTTCCAAAGGTGCTAAACCCTCTTTTTTTTTCCTAAGTCACATCAAAAGTTCCCATGACAATATGGCAATATAGCAGGCAGCATGGTCCACTATCTGAGCATCAAAGATTTAGTGCAGTACAACCATAATCATAGAGACCTCTATAATGGATTCTAAAGATTCTTGAACACAGATCAAAAAAAAAAAGGAACTGTGAATCTTTTGATGGATACTTACAAAGTTATATATTACAGAAAAAAAGCCACCCTAAATCTGAAATTGTCTAACTATCTCCTACTTCTAAGGTCTCAGAAAACTCTTTACATTCTTTACATCTAGAGTTTGGGTTTGCTGGTGACATGTTTAATGGAAAACATGAAGTGGGAGGAAAAGTGGACATTGTGCCATGAATAACAGATTGTATGATTTTTTTCCAGTTCTTATCTGTCACTGACAATGTGTTGATGTTTTTTGATTGTCGTATCAGTGACAGTGATCTTAGCAGAAGAATAGGTAGTATTCATTTTTAATTGAGCTTCTCTTTATCTTTTGCCTGTCTGTCTACTTTTCTGCTGGACCCATTGCTTGATCCTAAAGTGCTTTTACTTTCAGTATGTAATCAACAGAATGTAAATCTATTTTGGAAAAAGGCAGAAAAAAACCTTTCCCTAACTACACCTATGTTTATTCCTCTGGAATACTCTGAGATGTTACATGTAAACCTGGCAGCTTGTGGCAATGTACCAAGAAGGTGAAGCTTCATTGGATATTGAATCAAAATGAGAAAGAGTATATTTGAAAAATTTAAATGCTAAATCTGCAAAGACAGCTTACATTTCTATTATATATTTAAATAAATTATATAGTATGTGCTTAAGGCATCTTTATAAGGTTTAATAAATATTTAAGGACTGGTTCTTCTCCTAGCACCAGCCTTCCCATTTAAAATACTGCTAACATAAAAAAAAATAAAGGCTGAAAAACCTGTAGTTGTTATATGCAAAAGAAGTTTGCTACTGGGTCTCTTATACAAGTACAATTCCCACTCACAGCCCTTAACATCACAGGTCAGGAGGAAGGCTCTGACGAGACAACATGTGGTTAATCCAAAGTCATTACATAATTTTGACATTGCAGATGCCTAGAATTTGGCTAACAGAAAAATTATTAACAGTTTCTCCTGGTTAAGTATACAAGCTTTGCAGCTCTTATGAAGGTGTGAGTTACAACTACAGCATTTAGCCTTTCTCACTTTGACCTGCTATTGGTGCTAGCCACAAAATGAGGAGTTAAAAGGAAACACTATAGCTCATTTGGACTCAGCCATTGGGAAGAGACTATCAGCTGCTCTTCTGCAGTGAAGTGCCTGTTTGGGACTAGGAGCTAAAACAAGATTACCTTTTCTGGAGCAGAAATATAGAATGGGATATTAACCCAATTTCTTTCAAACAGTAGAGTTCCTGACTGTGTTAGGGACACTCACTGGATTAAACTTGACTCTGCACTTCTGCAACCTTGAGAGTAATGCACAAAACTGGTTGTTTCAAAACATGGATTTGGAATCAAAATAGAAAGTGCTTCTTTGCCTAAGGCTTTTTCCATCAGTTACTAACTTCACTCAAATTTAAAGACATTCCTGATTTGGCATTTGTCTTTTCTTTGGTGAATCAGCTCTTTTTGGAAAATTAATCCAAAAAAATTCATACCAAGGAAGACTACTTCTATTACCCTGTCACATGCACAATCCTCATTAGGAGCAGTATGTGAGGAGCATAGTGTGATAGCAGAAAGTAAGTCAGTGAAAGGACTTGCATTTTCTAGCTACAAGGAGATGATAAATGGAATTTCTTTCTAAACAGCTGGAACACTATTACACTTTGCTTTTTCAAAGAGAGATATTAAAATGTATATTTAAAGATACATTTAAAGGGGAGCTAGAGCACTCATAAGTCTGAAAGTACTGGGAAATCATTGGTGAATCTGAGGCCTGGCTTTTATCTTTCTGTCCTTTGACACTGTTTTTTATTTACCTTGGTCTCTTCCCCCTGATGGGAAAGATTAACTAAAGGATGAAAATTTACTTTTTACGATGCTTTGGCCACCTCTTTCCATTGCCTCACACACTGCAAACAGGAGGAAATTTTATTTGGGAATAGTGGCATTATCCCAGGCCAGATTTTCATATACTTTGCCTCTGAGTTTTAACTCTCTCCCAAAAAAGCATTAGAGCTGCAGCTTCCAGAGGGCATATTTAGCTGCATTTTCACCATTGTACTAACTCTTGAATCCCTATAGTTCTTCCTCTCCTCATTACTCTGTTTCTCCTCTACAGCTGTTTGCAAAACTGCTGGGTTATACATAATGGTATGAGGGCCTTTCTCCTGGAAAACTAGGTCAAACAGATGTAACATGAGTCTTCTTCACTGTTGCAAACTATACATGACTCAAAAGTTCAGCACAGTTCCCTTACAATATGTGATTAAAACACAGAGGGTAAAAGCCTGCACTTTTATTCCTCCTCACCTGCCTGTATGCCAGTAACACTCGTTTTTCTCTAACTCTTTTATTTTTATTTAGGTGTAGCAGGCTCTGCACAACAGTAAAGCAGTTTTCCAGTAGCAACAGCAACATCACTTCAGTTGTGATATTTGGTACATGGAAAATGCAGCAGGTAAGGAAGTGATGGTCAGCCCATGCCCTGTTGAGGTAGAGACTTAAAGACCAACGGCCTCATCTAAATGTTAAAAAATCTTAAAATATATAAATCCTGAGAGGTTCTGGGAATGCAGAGCTTGTCAAATTTGTTTCAGGCTGTCACCATGATAACAGAAAGACCCTAAAAATAAAGAAAATTTTTATTCTTAGTAAATATTTGTGTCCTTTTATGTAATTTTCCTTATAATTCACACTTGCATAGTATCACATGCTGACTCTAACTAATGGTCCAATAATTCAGTCAGCCTTTACTGTAGTAGTGAGGTTTTTCAGTTATGAACACTGGTCTTGCATATGTCAGTCTGGTTCAGCACAGACAAAACTTCAAGCACCATGAAAGTCTCAGAAACATTACTTCCTCATACTTAAAGATAATTTGAGTTTGTACACTGTGCCTTAATTCAAACACCATGTTGTAAATGATAGATGCTTGTCAAACTAATAATTTAAGACATGCAGATGTACTGTTCTTAAAACAAGAATCACACTTATGTATATTTACAATGTTTTTTCTTTCTTGTACATTTCAGAATAGATGATCTTTTGATTCATAACAAGACTTTCAAATGACAGGATTATCTTCACTCTAGATTGCTACTGCATTTTTGCATGGGTCAGAACTTATTCACCTACATACATGAATACTAACACACAACTGACTCCGTGCAAGTTAAGATGGCTTTTCCTGTTAAGCTTATTAAATCATTTAACTTGATAAGCAAAATGACTGCTCTGACATTATGGTCTCCAATCAGAGACAAAAATCAAACTTCCCTGCTAACTTCATAAATCCATGATTTATTAATTTAAAAATAAATAGTTTTGATAAAATATTAACAAAAAAACATATTTTACTTTACTTTAATTTGGCAAACCATACAATATCTTCTAGCATCTACATTGATATTTCTTGCTCATGGATTTGTTTCTACTATTATAATAATCAAAACTGTTTCCTCTACTCTGGTTGAATGCTCATGTGAGAAATGTTTTCTCTTTCCTTAGTAGTCAGTGAAGGCTTTTCCTTTCATTTTTTTTATTTATGTAATTTCCTTAGCATAATTTTTTCCTTTGGATCACTAAAAAGTAATTAAGTTGCCTGTTTCCCCATCGATGTCAGACTCCTACATAACCCAGACTCTTCTGTGATCATCATTTCCTTCCACTCCATCTAGAGATTGTGTTAAGAATTTGACTAATATAAAAGAATCCTTTCTTTAAAGAACAGTTTTACGGAAGTGTGTATTGTTCCATAGTGGCTATTTTTTGGCTAATAATAAAGGAAAATTAGGAAAAATTACTGATAGTGGTAAATTTAAGCAATGTTTACAGCTCAGTATTCAGTCATCTGCACTGACAATGCTTTTGACTCATCCACTCCCACGCTGCAAAATACTAAAAGGAAAGATGCTCCATGAATTGTGGGAATGATACGTGTCATCTGAGTTTTCTACTGCAAGTTGAATCAACTGAAATGGTGCTATAATTGATGTCTGTTGCTCTGAAGTATTGATCTAAATATCAGAAATCATAAGCTGAAGGGCAATGTTGTTGTTCCTATAATACAGGCGCTGCAAGTGGTTGTACAGGAAGAACAGAAAAATTTAAGTTTTAGTTAGATTGCATGGGCTTGAGCTGATTTCAAACTGAATAATAAATATGTCTCCATCCAGCTCAAACAGTGTGAGAAACACCTAAGTTAAAATGTCATCTAAATGCACTGAGTGCATTGCGCTCAGTGTCTAAGGATTTTAATTTCAGTGGTTTCTCACTCTTGCTGGGAAATTTGGCTTTACTGAAACAAAAAGACACTTAAGTGTTCTGGAAATTCAAAGTAAGGGTTGTGTTTTGCACCATGGGAGATCTTGACTGACATTAATACTCTTGGCACCACAAACTGACGTGTAAAATTACTTCTGAATCAGCACCCATATGTCATGACTGAACCTGTCTGAAGTCTGTGCTCTAACCATAAAGACATATATATGTTCTTACTGAGTGGAAAATCTCACAGTGACATCTATAAACTGAGATTTAACTTTCACTTAAATAGTTTTAAATCTTGTTTTTATTCCCATCTGTAATTAAACAAATGTCAAAGTCTCAAGCCTTACTACAAAATAAAACTGGTAGTTTCTGCATGGTCTGGCATGGTCTGTTAACATTATTTGCAGAGGATGGGTGGTTTGCCAAATAATAATCAGAGAACTGCTACGGAACTACCATCTTCATCTGCAGACTATTTCAAACTGGTTCTCCATATAACAAGCCACATAAATTTAGACTATTAAACATATACCTGCCACTTGAGAACTGACAGTTCTGGATTTATAAACCAGTTTATATTCACAATATAAAACTATACACATGCCTATGATAATGTAATTTAAATACAAATATTTTTTCTTTCAAAATAAGCATATTGGTAAATGTATAACTTCAGTTTAATTTCATATTTGGCTATGTCCTATAGTACTCTGTTGATTGATAGACACTATGACATACTGGAACACATTAGAGCTTCTAACTGGACTCATACTAATAAAGGGGAGGAGGCTTAATCAGGCTGAAAAAGTACTATAGTTGTAATCCATTTAATTGTGGTATTTAACTTGTTGCTTTCAGTCTCATAATTGGATTTGTAAGTAAGATAAATAGGATATGGTATGCAAATAGGATACACATATCTATAAATGGGATAAATATGAAATTTAAAAAATCACTAATGTAAATGTTTAATGATTACTGCTTAAGTTAAATGTATTCTGAATATTTTCTCTCTAACTAGACCTCTGTACAGAGGATGCAACTTCTGGCAAGGTAGAAGAGAAAGCTTCTCAGGTGAAGGAGAGCCATGCATGGAGCAAGGACTCATTCTTCCAAAGTTCTGAAAAGAAACACACTTCTGGAAGTCTTAGAGTGGACTGTGGAGCCCTTTCTCACCTGAGCATAACCCTGAGAATGGTTTTCTGTAAGGATATGGGGGGGACAGAGGTGTGCTGACTTATAGAACTGTTTTCTTTCTATCTGATCTCTGCATTTACTATTATTGCATTTTATTATTATTGCATTTACATATTATATATGTCACACTGACACCAAACATGATGCAGATGAGACTGTCCTTCACTGTGTGTCACTACCATTGTGAAATGAACTCTCCATGGCCAACTATATGCTGGAATACTCTGCAGATTGGTACATTCTCCTGGTCCTCCCCAGCACACAGCACCCTGCCACTGGTCCTTCTCAGGTACAGTGAGTCCCACAAAGCCCTTGAACACCAGCAGGGACTCATCAGAGTTTTGGGGAAAGCCCCAGGCATCTGCCACCGAGCAGTCTCTCACAAGAGGCAGAAGGGAGATCTCCAGAGAGCTCTGGGTACAGGCACTGCCTTTATCTCATCGTTGCTTTAAATATTATCTCCTAGTATTTTATTGCCATAATTTTATTGTTTGTGTTTACGTTTCATGTAGTTAACTTCAGCTCATTGTTCCCTTTATGCCATCATTAATTCATGATTAACTATGGGATTAAGGAAAGTACGTCAAACATGAAATACAACAAAAATAATGAGATAAAGCAAGTGCTTAGGAAGAGGACCAGCAGAAGCTGCTGACTCATGTAGACGTGTCCTGCAGAGAGCTGGACATACAGAAATGGCAACAGAGTGCTGGCCTACACACCTACCTAACTAAGGCACAATATGAAATAAAACATTGTTATCCTTCCTCCTCATCACTTAATATTTCCACTTTATGTACAAATATTAAAATAACTATAAAATAAGTGTCATAATTTAGTTTGTAGTACAATCTTAGAAATACTACCAAAACCTAATCACTGCATATCATGTTAACTTTTTAAGTTTTTAACCTTTTTATTATGATTCAGCAAATTTTACATGAAAAAGTTGCCAATCATTTTTAAATGTTTTAACTATAGCAGTGGAGCAGAACTAAGCAACAAACAGAAGTGATATTATGAAAAACTAATGTAATAGAAATTCTGGAAAGCTCCCCATATCACAGGATCTTTCAGTATTTTGCTACAGCTACATATGAATTAGAGGGCTTTAGAGGGACTTGCAATTCCAAAATCCAGTAGCTAAAAAATTAATATCAATAAATTGGAGGAGTTTGCACTGTGACTACATAATATGCATGCTATAGAAGAGTGGATAATGAACAAGGTCCAGAAAACAAGGCCCCAGGAATTCAAGATAAAGAAAAAGATTCAAGGACAAAGACAATCAGAGTAAAATAGCTGATGCAATGGGGATGGGGTGGAATGTTGACTGTAGGATTGGGCTATAAAACTTGTATCAAAAGTGTTCATTAATTATCCATTAATCCATAGTGTACATTTCAGATTTTAATGCTGAATTATTATGACTACACACTAAATTATAATGCAGTGGACCAAGTTAACCATCTCTAAAGAGACAGCTTCAAAGACAGAAGAAAACTATTCCTTTTTTGATGTACAATGGAAAAATCAAATATACTTGCCCTTAATGGGCTCAAATTTTTCATTTTTATTCCATATTATAGATATATACCATACTACAGATAGATATATTTATACAATACCAAAAATGTTTTTTTTTCCCCATCTGTCCTTTTTTAAAATGATCCATTAAAAAAAAATATGATCTTTACCATCCAAAGTATGTAGACAAGTGCTCTATGATACATCTCATTTCCATTGGTTAATGTCATCTGATGGATCAACTGAGCCTTTACATTTTTCTATTGATGCTGACAAACAAAAGACAGTGGCAACAAATAACAAGATTTCAGAACTACAACTGTTTGCAGTAGCAATATTGTGCCTTTTATATACATATATTAATATATCTATAATGGGATACTGCAGTATCAATATGGTGCTTTGTATTAAACTCTTAAAGACCAAAACTATGCAAAAATTTAACATGGAGTTCTTTTGCTTCACTAGTGAATGTTAGAACAATTAAACAACTCATACACACAACATTTACTAAGCTTTTTCTTTGTAAAATTATCTATACATAAGGATTACAATGGTCACTGAGGAAAGAGGATGAATTTAGATTTGTCTTGTGCAGAGTTAAGTTCACTATTTTGCCCATTGGTTACCTGCCTAAACAGCTTGTTCTTTTATTAAAGTGATACTTTTAAACAAATACTTATTTAAGACCCACTTCTTCAATCTATCTCCCCTACCCAGCCATGTTGACTCAAAGCCAACATCTGATGGACTGTAATATTGGTTTAAAAGCAAGAATAACTGAATATTCACAAATTTTAAGTATCTGAGGAAGTGAAATCCTTGTAATTTTTTTTCTAATTTATTAATCCCTCTAGATTTTCACTGCTTGTTGTTGTAAAGCTATTAAGTTCAGATTTCCAAGACCTAAGTAAGGAAAGGCCTAACTCCTTCCAAAGATGCAAATCAGACACACAGCTGAACTCATGTGTGAAATCAACAAATGTATTGTTTATCAATCAAAATCTTTTTGTTAGACTTCACTTATCATTGGAGAATTTCCACTCACTGCAGGTTTAGATAGCACTAAAATTCACATTTATATGTGCAGTGTACATCAAAACTATTCTGTCACTCCCCTCCTCAGCTAGAGAGAGGAGAGAATTTGCAACAAAAAGCTAGTGGATCAAGATAAGGAAATTAAGAGATCATCCACTCCAACTTCCATGCTATGAGAAGGGATACCTCTCAACTAGACAAGGTTGCTCAAAGCCTCATCCAGCCTGGCCTTTAACCCCTCCAGGGCAGGGGCACTCACAACTTCTCTGGACAATCTGTTCCAGAGTCTCACTATCCTCATAGTGAAGAACTTATTCCTAAGGTCCAATGTAAACCTGTTCTCCTTCAGTTTAAAACTATTTCCCCTTGCTCTATCACTGGACACTGTTACGAAAAGCACCCTCTCCACCCTACCTGTAGTTTCCCTTCATGTAGTAGAAGGCAGCTACATGGTCCTCCCATAATCTTCTCCAGGCTGAATAATCCCAGCTCCCTCAGCTTTTCCTTGCATCAGGGGGTCCAGCCCCTGGATCATCTTTGTGGTCCTCCTCTGGGCTCATTCCAATAGATCTATGCCTTTCTTATGGTGGGGACACCAGAACTGGATGCAATATTTCAGGTGGGATCTCACAAGAAGAGAGTAGAGAGGGAGAATCATCTCTCTTGATCTTCTGGCCACACTTCTCTTGATGCATCCTAGGATACCGTTAGGCTTCTGAGCTGCATGAGAGAACTGACGGCTCATGCTGAGCTTCTCAAACTATGGTGAAAGCAAGTTGACTTACCACTTCTATTTTAAGGTATTGGTACTACATTATCAACATTTTCTAAGTGCCACTGGAGTAAGGTCTAGAATCATTTGTTTCTTCTAAGAGTGTTAATCATTTTCTTTGTCCCAGATAATGTTTACATAAACCCTGAGTCATGCCAAAACTAAAGATTAAGAAGCTGTCATAGTTCTACACTTGCCTGATAGAAAATTTTATGGTCACTGACAAGATCATTCAGCCAGTAAAAGAAAATTATGGTATTGCTAAATACTAGCAATGTATTAAATAGGGACAGACTGATGAATCTGAAGAGAGAAAAGTTTAAAAAATTAAGCTTTAAGTCAGACACAGTTAAACCAACTCCTTTTTCAGCTGCTTCAGAGCAGACATTTGTTTGCCCTAACCAACATCTTGAATGACTTTTATTACTGGTTTGCTGAATATAAAGCCTAAATTTTATCATTCATCCTTTCTTCCTTCACTTCCATTACATATATCAGAAAAATACAATTTCAGAAATTGAGTACTTCTTTTTCCCCTCCTCAAATAATGGAGCTTACTTAGTTTAGCAACTGAACTGAACTAGTGCCAGTTGCAGCATACATGTTGCTGGTTCTCCTGCTAGAAGAGTTCACTTCTTTTGACCCACCCAAGGGAAGCAACGTGAGCAAATTAAGACAAGGTGCTTGTTGCAGAAAAGAACCCATTCCACTTACAATAGAATTCTGAATCCAACTGTTTGTTCATTGCAGCCCCATGTGAGAGCAACGAGGCTGACAAGAATCAGCAGGCAGCGATAAGAATTGTATGTTTAAAAGACAGTGGTGGTTGTTGAGTTGGAAAGAAGAAATTAGTCATTAGTTTTCCCACCTGTTCTTGTGCTAAATATTGGCATTAATTAGCTAGTTCAGAAATGCCAAACTAAGAGGTTCAGTCTAGGTGGTTTAAATGCTTCTTGGAGGTTTGTGTTGTTGTTCAGTAAGACAGGAGTATTTAAGGAAAATGTTCTGAAGCATACTTAGTGTTGGGTATGACTCTTAGTCCCTTTTCTTTAAGGTTAAGAAGGTTTTCTTGCTGCATGATTTTAGGGTTGATTTGCTTGCTTATTTGTTCTGCATTTAAATGGTTTTCAGGTTCAATATACTTAAGAAACAGCTCATCTTTTTATGAAATTTTATTTTCATCAAAAAATGAAACTGGGCAGCAATCAGAACTGTCAGAGATCATTAATTTTCCTATTCTTGTCCTGAATTAAACCAGGTTTTAGCTGGTTGAAATGGCATTGTGACAACACAGATAGTAGTCTACAGCCCAAACCATTCAAACTAAACACAAAAAAAAGTTTAGCAAGCTATATACTGTTTCTAACTTTCTTGCTTTCAGTTTCTAATAAACAAAATCTTTTGGCTAGAGTCTTCATTTCCAATGATGTAAACTGCAATAGTTCTGCATAAGCTATAAACCATCTCAATAAATTATACAGATAGACAGACCCTCAGTATTAGTAACTTCATAGACTGATGGACTCTATTGCTCTTATTCAAAGGGTGCAAAGCAGTTGTTTTGTCAAGCTGAGATGACTTATGACTCTAGCACTGCTCTCAAGAGAGCCACAGGGGAGTTGTTTTGTTTTGCCATCTCTCTGTTCTTGTGAGCTTCAACTGTGCTGCTAACAAATGCATCTGACTGAGACACAAATACAAAGCAGCTAGATATTAGTGAACAAGGAGGGGAGAATGGAAGTGATCAACCATAAACCAAAGGTGGTTTTTTTCCATTCTGTGTCATAACTGGCAAGCTTGGATTTTTGGCCTTCTAAGAGATGTAGGACATTATTTGTCTGTTCGGTTTGAGTTTCCTGTTTTGTTGTTGTTTTTGGTTATCTGGGGACGTTTTGGCTGGAGAGGAAAAATGTAATTTGCTTGTACCCCTTTTGATCTACCTTCAGGAGTGGTCATATTGCCCTACAAAGAGGGTATTTGAAACTGCCCTTCGGTCATCTGGTGCATAGTTATTTAAGGAAGACCCAGAAGCTTGTAATTTCCAGCAAAAGTATCCTGCCCCCACTGGTTTAATTTCTCCTGGCAGTAAATTATACTAGGAAATAAGCCACTGGGGTGGTCATTATCAGGATGCCTGCTGTTGCTTTCAATTTCTCTTTATTTTTGTTTTGTTTTATTTTGTTTTTTTCCCCACAACAGCACATAGTCTGCCTAACAATTACTTTATATTTGCTGCAGTGTGGGATATGTTCATCAATGCTTCAATTAGAAGTACAAACCTATAATCACCATCTCCATAGCCAGAAAAATGTGAAGTTTAATTTGTGATGAAGAATATGCAACTCTTTTAAGAAGTTCCTCAGTGTATTATTAGAATGTGAAGGAGAAAAAGAAACAGAGGGGGATTTGTCTGACATTTCCACTATGGAAATGGCAGTTATATTGAGACACTTTTGTGTCACAAAACATCAAAGACTTTATACCTTTTCTTCAATGTATAGGACACGAGTGTAGAGACTACATATATTCTACTTAAGATAATTTTCCTATTTATATAAATGAAAAGAATATTAATGGCATTGAGATGTGGACTTGTATGCTTTTGTAAAAAAAATAGAGCACACCTCTGTGTAAGAACAAGTTTTAGCCACTGGCAAGGAGTAGGAAGGAGTTTTTATGTATCGAGTGGGACAGTATTGGGGTACACTGTAGATTTTTATAATGCTCAAGTGAATGATCTAAGTAAAGAAGTAAAGTAAAGTAAAGTAAATGATCTAAGTAAAGAAGTATACTCCAGAGCACTCCAGTTTCCTGCTCCTACTTTCAGCTGAGAGCTTCTGTCCAAGGAGCCCACACCATGCTTCTGTCACTCACTGTTTCATTCTTGATTTTAGTCAGTTAGGAGCCATTGCTAAAGCTTTGTGCTCACAAATTCAGTCTCACAGTATTGAAGTTATTCCTGTTGTACAGAAGCATAAGAGATCCTTTTAGACCTCAATATCTACGCACTGGTTTTGTTTTGATCTTCCACAACCAAGGAATGAAAGCTCTTAGATTAGAGGTTTCCCCTGTTCTTCACAGGCCCAAGATACTGAAGAGAATCGGGACCATCTTGGATTGCCTTCCTTCTTTTCCTAAATCTGTGTTAGATATAACTCTAGTGACTCCTGTTTTCCATAACAGCTGGTATTCAGCAGCAAATGATACATCTTTCTTCTTTGACCTCCATTTTAGTAATCCTGCATAAATTATTTCAAGGACAGTGCTGTGTATTTTATTTTTTTTAAGTCTTGTTCAGCTAAAGAAAAATACATAGTGAACATGCACATCTAAGCTATAGCCAAATTCAGGCAGTGGAGAAAGGGTGCAGCAGATCATGTTTGCATGGGAAAAAGCACTCATTCTCCAAAGATGTTCACAATTCATAGCAGCTATGTACAAGTGACTCCTTTGCTATTTTCAGTTGGCCTCTGCTAAATATGATTTGTAAATTCCTGCTGTTTAAGATGTAATGGAGAGCATGTGGCATTGGGAGGATAATAAACGAGAGGCAATGGAAGATTAAGGTTACTGAGTAAAAAGAACCATTGTCAACTAGATTTGTAACAGAAAAGATACTGTTGATAAATAAGTGGCAGGGCTATATCTCACTGGGTGTATAGGAATATTCACAGGGTGAACCTCAGTTAATTCTTATTCATAAATTCAGAATTGCTGAAAGTCAAGCAGAGATAGGCCTTGCAAAGGAAATTATAACAAGTGAAAAAGGTTCTTTAAAAAATAGGAAAAGAGTGGAGTTGCAATGTGTTAAAAGTGGGTATTGTCTAAAAGATAATATGGGTCTGGCTCAAAAATTAAATGAACACTTCATCTCAGTTTTCAATAAAGAGGACGTTATAACACAGGGAAAAAAGCAGGATGGTTAATGGGAATGACTATATGAAAATGCACATTACAATAAAACTCATATGGCTGTATTGTAGACAGGAAGACTAGGCAATCTTTTCAGAGTTACAGAACAATTGGGAGATGAAAACTGAGTTCAGGAGCATGGATTTTTATTAAATTTATCAACAAGCTTCCTACCTAATCTCTCAAAAAAAGAAAAATTGGTAAGTGAAAAAGTAGGAGAGGGATGAAATTTAGAATAGTAACTATAAACCCATTAGGTTTTTTAAAAAGGGAGAATTTAGAAGGAATCATGAAGGAAATCACATATTTGAGGATAGCTGTTGAAAGAAGTCCTAATTTACCAAGAGTGGATTTTATCCAACCAGTCTGGCATTTTCCTTCAAGTTTAAATCTTTGTTTAATGAGTGGTTTATCACTTCTCAGAACAAAGAGGACAGCAAGGTTCTCAATATTAGAACTGGCACAAAAATCTAAAAATATTTTCATAAATAGTAAACTCATTTTAATAGTTTTTTGCTTTAGTCATGGCCAACATTCATAATCCTTTTACTGGCATAAAGACATAACAGTGTTCAACTGTAGATTTCAAGCGACATTTTCCTCCTTGTAAACACTACCACTTTTACCACTTCAGCATTAATAGATTTTAAGCTCAAACTAAAACTATGAGTATGAGAAATACCATCTTAATTTGGGATAGAAGAGTTTAACCACCACAGGGTAAATGAAGAGAACTGTCAAGGGAATTTGTGAATGAGGCAGTCACCTGCTCTTTAAAAGTTTTTGTGAAGCAGGAAAAAGGAAACAGCCACTTCCAGTACCTGTTCTGTTTCCACATGGGCAATTTCAGTACATCTGCATTCATTTGCACTTGGGTTTGGGTATGGCAGCACTACAATCCTCCCCAGCCAGAAGTTCTACATGTATCTTGGCTTCAGAATAACTCAGGTACCGGTTGCAGAGCAGCTGGGACAATACAGCACTGGTTCAAACTGGAGTACTAGCACACTAGTACTCCAGTTATTTCAAAATAGGCTGTGTAGAGGAAAATTTTGCTCCCCTGTAATGAGATTTCCACATTTCAGCCAAAGGCTCAGTTCACTATCTTAAATGTGTAGATGGTTATGGGATATCCTAACATGCCTCCAGAAGGAAATGAACATGTCAGGAGTCCTGCATCACATTATAAACTCTAAAAATTATTTTAATTTACTAAGCTGTTGTTTCTTATTTACCAAATACAGAATTTGTTTTGTCAGACTTGGTCCTCAAGCTCACAATTAGGCTCTAATTAAGAGCATCACATACTAGGCATTTCTTTTACAAAAGACAAGTAGGAGTAAAAGCACATACAGACTTCTGGGGACTGAACGTGGTCCAAAATTCTGTTAAACTTTGCGAATGGTAATTAACTTCCTCAGGAAAGCTCTTTGTTTTTCTCAACATTCTAAATATACAGAAAAAATACTGGATTCTAATCGCTAATATTTTCTATGTTCAAAGTGAAATACCACTTAAATTGAAACTTATTATGGTTCTGCCAAGTCCATTTTGATGTTTTCTAGCAGAGAAGTGTTAATTTTGAGACTTGAGAACTGGAGAATAGTTATTGGTAAACCTGAAAGCACCAAAACATTTTATTTTTAAAAAGTGATGGTTCTAAAATACTTTTTATTCCCTTAAAATTTCTTTCTGCTCTTTTCTTAGGTGAGAGACTCTCATGTGCATATGTGTGCATGGGAGGGTGAGTGTAGCCAGATCATGGACTGGAGGGCCTGTGTGGCTGTGGTGCCAGAGGCTGCAGAGATCCCACTGAGTGAATGTCACTGCCAGCAACTGAAGTGGATACTCAGGTCAGAGGGACCCATTTGTCTCAGTGCCAATCACTGGAACAAGTGTATAACTGGTTATTTCAATGAGATATTAACCTCTCCTTAATATTTGGTGGCTGCATGGCATTCCTGACTGATGTAAGCCATTGTTCATTACCTTTCTTTGTCTGCCCAAGCATTAAACACACACATGCCACCAACACTAAAACACATTAATCGTATGAAGAGTAAGTGCTCTGGACTGTAGTCATGTCTGTTCTCAGTCAATCACTTTTGGGTAACAACAGAGTTCAGATTGCTGATTTCCAATCTCTTCTATGTAAGCTCCAATATCTCTTCTATCTGTAACTCCTTCCCAATCACACTCCAAAAATACATCATTTTGAAGATTTTGAAAGAAATGAGAAACTAATTAGAAGATAAGGCTTGAAATCAGAAATATCATCTGCTGATGGAAAAAAGTCAAGGAAGGAAAGTTGTTCCATTTTACCTCCTCCAAAAGACTGTTGCAATTGGAGGTGGGAAGAAGTTAAGCCATTAATAAACTTCTTTTACATCTTCCTCCTCTGAAAGTTGGAATAGATATCTTACTTGCTGCTGGTGGTGCTGGTGTTACTAATGGAAGTCTAAAGACCTAAAAGGATATATGTGTCTGCAGTCGCTGGAATAGAATCACAGAGTGGCTTTTAAGCTAGCCCATTTGTATTCCAAGAACATTCAAGTATAAGTTTAAACAGTCTTTCTGCCACACTAGTAGCTGGTTACTAAAGTAAAATTCTTGCAATTGCTTTTCTTGCAACTAGAATTTACAGCTGGCCTCAGCTTTTTGGCATACGCCACACCAAGTTTAAAATGGACTATAATTTTACCTTTAGTGAATTTCTTAAGTGGAAGAGACTCTCAGCATACATGGTTCAGTACTGTCATTCTGAAGCTGCAATGACCTTTTGGGTCTGAAATAGTTTTATATCAAAGGACTTGCAAATGGACTCATTTATACCTTACATGGTCAACTTTCTGGATTTATGCCAGGATGGAGCCAAGGTTTCTGATGTTATAAATCTGTATCAGGGTCTTAAAATGCAAAATAGAATGCACAGTCAAAACTCTAGTTCTTCAACACCAGTAGGATGTTTGTCATTTACTTTTATCAGCCCCAAACTTAATCTTCTATAATATCAACTTTCTGTTTTATGACTACATATCAAAGGTTAACCACACAGTCATGCAACAATATTGTGTGCTATGAATATTGTTCTGTGTTGTAAATTTTCCAGTTCTGAAATTATTTCCCTGCTGCCTGACAGAGTAGAAAGCCAGTGGAGGAATGGAAGAAGAAGAGAGTGCACTCTATCAAAAGTGAAGATGTGTTCTTAAAGAATTTATACTATCTCCTCTTCTGTTATAATTAGATTTAAAGGATTAACAGGTAGCTGTAAATCACACATTTATCACATTCTCAAAGTCAATTTTCATGGTTCTTTCACTCACACACTCTGAAGATCATATTTAACTTTTAATTAAATCTAGAAAATATAAGGTTGAGTAAAAGTTACATTATCAGTTTAATTTTTTAATGCTTAGTGAATATATATTATTGCAATTATATTATTGATATATATTATCAGTGGCTCAACTGAATTTCATTTATTAAAGATCTTTTTTTCCCTTAAAACTACTTAAATTCCTATGGCATCCTGATTCCTTCAAAAACAGGTTACAGCAGTAAATGGTCTCTATTCAGGCTGTAAAATATATGCTAAGAATTTTTGATAGACTACCTACTTTTTGCTGTATAACTCTGCCCTTGTAGTTCTCTCTATTGGTTACAAGTTTGTCCTACTGCAAGGAACAACACTTTTTCAGATTCATAACATGTACTCATAGAATGAATAAAATACATTATTATTTTTAATTGTCAATTATTCATTTGCTAATAATAAATAATTACTTATTATTTAACAACAGCCCTGGCTATCTGAAGGCGTCCCAGTAGGCTAGAAACTAGCAAATGTGAAGCCCGTCTACAAGAAGGGATGAAAGGATGATCCTGGGAACTATAAACAGTTTGACCTTGATGCTAGGGAAGGGTATGGAGCAGGTCATCTTGAGTGCCACCACATGGTACATATAAGACAACCAGGTGATCAGTCTCAGTCAGCATGGGTAGGTCCTGTCTGACTAAACTGATCTCCTACAACAAGATGACTTGCCTAATGGATGAGGGAAGAGCTGTGGACATTGTCTATCTGGACTTTAGTAAAGCTTTTGACACTGTCTCACAGCATTCTTCTTCAGAAACTTATGGAGCAGGGCTTGGATACTTAGATACACTCTGCACTGGATTAAGAACTTGCTGCATGGGTGGGCCAAAAGAGTGTTAGTAAATGGAACTAAATCTGGATGGCACCCAGTCACAAGAAGTGTCTCCCAGGGTTCAGCACCAAGGTCCTGTTCTCTTTAATATCTTCATTAATGATCTGGATGAGGGACTGAGTGCACCAACAGTAAATTTGCAGATGACACCAAGCTAGGTGGCTGTGTTGATCTGCTGGAGGGTAGGGAAACATTAAAACAGGTTCTAGACAGGCTGGATCAATAGGCCATGGTTAGCTGTATGAAAATCAATAGGGCCAAGTGCTGGGTCCTGCACTTCCATCATAATAACCCCATGGTAAGCTACAGACATGGGGTTGTGTGGATAGAAAGGAGTAAGTTTTGGAAAGGGACCTGGGGTTACTGGTTGATAGTCGACTTAATATGAGTCAGCAGTGTGCACAGGTGGCCAAGAAGGCCAATGGCATCTTGGCTTGTATTAGGAACTCAGTGGCCAGCAGGAGATCCTACTCATGTATTAAGCACTGGTGAGGCCTCACCTTGAATATTTTGTTCAATTCTGGGCACCTCACTATAAGAGGGACACAGAAGTGCTGGAGTGTGTCCAGAGAAGGGCAACAAGGCTTATTAGGGGCCTGGAGCACAATTCCTGTGAGGAGTGGCTGAGGGAGCTGGGGTTCTCTAGTCTGAAGAAGAGGGGCTGAGAGACCTTATCACTTTCTTCAACTACCTCAAAGGAGGATGAAGCAAGGAGAGAGACAGCCTCTTCTCCTTGGTGGAGTGTGACAAGACCATAGGAAATGGATGCAAGCTATGCCAGGGGAGGTTTAGGCTGGATATTAGGATTTTTTTTTTTTTTTCTGAAACGGTTGTTGTACATTGGAATAGACTTCCCAGTGGTAAAGTCACCAGCCCTGAAGGTATTTAAGTGGTGTGTGGAATTTTTTCCTTAGGGACATGTGGTTTAGTGGTGAATTTACAGTGTTGGTCAACAGTTGGACTGGATGATCCTGAAGGTCTCTTCCAACTAAAGATATTGTGTGATTCTGTGTAATCACTGTAGACAATCAGGTATATATATATCCAACATATTACTAACAATTTTTAAATTCTTTTATGTTGACTGTGTGAATGCACGGCATCTTACCTATATGTAATATGTAGATGAATTAGGAATGAAGTGCTAACAGTGTGTGATGAGGGAGTTAGCATGCTCCACAAGGGGGTACCTGAGATATTGCTGGGTAGCATTCCACAGCAATAGAGGGAGAAGAGCTATGCTAGGATCTTGCTTTCTCTGGGTTCATAGTGTTACTTTGTCTTGTATTACAGAAATACACTGCATCTTCTGAGTTAGCTTTATCTTTGTAATTTGCCAGTAAACAACTACAACAAACAAGACTCCTATGCCATTTTATCCTTCCATTATTCCATAGGACTGTTTAAAATTGCCAATATTCAGCCTCATCTTTAATGGAGTTATGAATCTCACTATGAAGTTTTCTTCTGCAATCCACAAACCATGCATAATCTACCCCATGCTTCTGGACAAAAGCTTTGTGGAAAGAATCACAGAAACACAGAACATTAGGGGTAGCAAGGGACCTCTAGATATCATGTAGTCCAACACCCCTGACAAAGAAAAATAACCCAGGGGAGGCTACACAGGAGTGCAACCTGGTGTGTTTTGAAAGTCTACAGAAAAGGAGACTCCACAACCTCTCTAGGCATCCTGTTCCAGTGCTGTTTCAGAAGAAAGAATATTCTCTGCCCCTAAAAAGGTTAAGGCCTCTTTTAACAACTCATTCACCTTTACTTTGCTTCTTTATCAAGAACATTATCTGGTTCTCTCAGCACCAGTGGAGGCAGACTGTTGGGTCTGATGAGCACATATGGGTTGACTCTACACTTATATGCTGCTAGTAATTCTTGTCTTCTCTAACACCTTCTTTAGGGACCGAGGCCTGGAAGATGTTATTAATGAAGTCTTAGGCAAACAATATAATTGATGGCTCAATCCTATCCATATGCCACAAAGTCCCCCACCCCATTGAGCAAAGAGCCCACATTTTCTTTGTTCAGCCTTTTACTACCAATGTTGCAATAGAAGCTTGCTTTTCACTTGATAGCCCTGGTGTCATCTCTAGGTGAGCCTTGGTTTTCCTAAAATCACCTTTTCATAATCTGGATTCAGCTGCCCTTAGCTTGGATATTGTGTACTCTTACAAGCAGCACAGTAGTGAGCCTGAGACCTGCAAATGAGAGCACTAATCCCAGGCCAGGAACTGAAATTGCATGTGTGGTGGGCAGAGACTTCCAAATGAGGTAGGAGGAGGCTGAAGCTGAGGAGAGAACACAAGAAGGAGATTTTCAGAGGACTACTGAGGAGAGCAGGAGAAAAAAAAAAGATGGGACATGTAAATAGAGACATTTTCTTGGTAGTGGAAGAAATTGTGGTAAATTTTGTGGGAGATTATCTAACTACAGCTACATCTGGTATTAAGGATAAGGAAATAAAATGTGTTTGTAAGTCCATTTTATTTACATCTTATCAAGTCTTTATTCTTAAAATTCTAGTCTTTCTAAGTTATTCTCTAAAAATCTTGATGGGGGTTGGAATTAGAAAACATTCTCATCTCAAGGGAGTTTATTAAAGGAGAATGGAGATTCACCTTAAAGTGGTTCCTGAAGGCCAGAGCCAACAAAGTTCCTACTTGAGACTTAACTACTTTTCTCTGAATTTCTTTTAAATTTGTGCCAAAAATATTGGTATCAGACAGTGTGACCAGAACTGTGTTCCATTTCAGTCTAATTAAGTCTTAAATGCTGTTGATCCTGATATAAGTCTCCATCATCGTAATTTCTAGATCTTAAAAGCAGCCTGATACTCCTCTGCTTTTCATCTGCTGGAAAATATCTGGTTTGGTAGCTTGTCACACTGAACATTACCATATTTATTGACACAGAGAGACCTGTATTCTCCTGAATGCTACTCCATGTAACTCACAGAAGAGAGATGGAAAAATACATTTGATCTTATGATACCAATGCTTACAGTCAGACATAGTAGAATCTCACAGGCTATGTTTTCACAATTTTTTGTATGTTTCCAGTGTCTGGAAGAGAATCTATTTACAATATCACTAAGTAATGATCCATTGGCTCACTAACGTAACACTGTTAAGTTCATCACTAAACCAGGTCCCCAGGCACCACATCTACATCTTTTTGAAATACTTCCGTGGATGGTGACTCAATCACTTCCCTGGGAAGCCTGTTCCAGTGCCTGACAAACCTTTTAGTGAATTTTTTTTTTAATAATATCCAATCTAAACATCCCCTGGCAGAATGTAATGGAACAACGAATATTTCTTTAAGAGTGAAATAAATATTTCAAGGTGGCTTGTCTAAGTAGTTCAGTTTAGGTGGTAATGCAAGGTGAATTATTTATTCCTAGAAATTCAGTTTGGAATTTAAGGTGTCTGGGTATATAGTATTATTATTATAGTAGGCTACATATTAAAATACAGCACAAGGTTATTAATTTTTCATCAATAATTTTCAGATTTAAATGTGTGTATTTACAGATTTGTTTACATATCTGTATATGTGACATCTTTCTGTGTTCTTACTTTTCAATTTATTCATTGTTCCCTTCAATACATTAACCATCTATAAAGGCTGTGAAGGAATATTAGTAGAAAAGGCACTGAAATATTTATATTATATTAGAATATAATCCCTATGGAGGTGATTCTTATCTTGCTGGTGCCATGTAAGTCCTGGGACTTTTAAACCACTATTGTAATGAACTCCTTAGAAAGCCATTGTAAAAACTGATTTTTATGTGTCTCAGAAAATGAACTTGCTTCTCTGCAATGACATAGTGGTGTTTTTTAATATTAACTTCCTTGCAGAAATGTGACTTTTTTTTTTTAATTATTCTCCTCTCTAAGTTATTGTTTTCAATAAAGATCAATTTGATCCTTCATTCTAAACATAGGAGGAATGAGTAATTCCTCAACTAAAATAGTAGAAAGTTTTGATTTATTTAAAGTTATAAAAACAGTCAAGGTAAAGATAGCAAAAGACCATCCATTCTTAACCACGTTATTAAAGAAAAGAAGAAACAAGATAGAAGTGTATGTTTCTCTTACTGTATTTCCCTGGGTTTCAGGAAATTCTTCAGCTACATATCATAGATATGAAATTTCACAGTGTTTTTTAAAATTTCTTTTTTTCATCTCACAATATTCTCTGCAAAATTTATGGGAAAAGTCTTTGCAATAAGACAATCGCCCACAGTCTTTTCATAGAAACCACAGAATATATAAAAATTATGAAGAAAAATGACTTAGCTTTTTGTGTCCCCATCTGCTCCCCACAATTTTGACAAATATTCTAGGCTTACACCAATACATCCATAATACATATTTTTCTGCTGCCCTCTTGTATTTTAATGGAATAGTAATAATTTGTAAGCTATCAGCTTTGAAATGCTGTGTGCTCTCTGTCTTGTACTTACTGTTTTTACAAAACCAATTTCAAGAACCCCACAAACTTTCAAAATCTTTGGCTTTGTTCCCCTGTGAAATAGGTCATACAGAATGGGAATCTATTGCTTTCCTATTTTTCATGTGGCTGCATTTCTGAATATTTTATCTTACAACTAGCAGTCAAACAACATCATAAAAGGGACCATAAATTACTTGGCTATCATACTGAAATAAGACAATATAAGTAAATGCAAATGCTGTGTCCTGTCTTACTTGGATTTTACTAAGTTATGACAGATACCTGAGGGACCTGCCTCATTTTTTACATTTAAGCAACATTTTTACTTCTTGTCACACCAATAAAACATAGTAATTTGAAATCTATTAATTTCTAACATGGATTAATTGTCCTTTGAAGCATAAATTACAGCTTTGAGTTTAATGTGGTATATTAGAAAGAAGGACAAACTTTTTAGAACTTTGCAAAAAGATGTATTTTCTTCTGTTTATCAAAATATGAAACACTTCTGTATTAAAAGGTTCAAGTCATCATATACTTGGTAAGCGAGGACGACAGAAATCATGCCTTTTGAAAAGTCACAGAATGACTGTGTGAATAAAAAATACATACACTTTAACTACAGCCTACTGTATCACTCAAGATTTCTCCATCATTTCTGAAAAGGAATAATTTGTTTCTTTTATTTTTTTGTTTTCTTTCTCATTTACTTTTTTTCCCTTATGCTGTTTGTTTATTGGATTTTTTGAGGAATTATTATCTTAACTGAACAATGAGGTTTTACTGTTTGTAATCAATACATTCACTAGTTTTCCTTAAGATTTTAGATAAAATGAAAATCATTAAGTTTTGTTTCTCATTTTCATCCAATAGATATGTTGGTATTGAGTCCTACCTGTGCCTTTACTATTAAAAAAAAAAATAAAATCCATATTTACAGGGCTGCAAAAGTGTTTGTAGGCAAGATCAATTAAATCGTACAGCAGAAGCAGACTGATTGGAAGAATATGGTACAGGAAAAGACAGATAGCTCCTGAGTACCTTGACAGGTCATAATTTATTCATTTGCTCTTCAGGTTTCAAATTGTTCTGTGTGTTACCCTTTACTTAAGTGTATAACCCATTACATGAGTATTATCCCTTATGGGGGAATTTAGTGGACTTACTTAGTGGAGCAGATCTTTCAATTTAGTTCTACTCAGACTTAGTCAAGTTTGTACCCTTTGGATTTGTTCTACAAACCAAAGCAATGAGAACTATGACTATATAAGTATCATGAGATAAGTAGGATTTTACTCTAACCTATGAAAAACAACATAGGCATGATCTTCTCAATAGGGGTCATTGAGAACATATTTTTAGGGTTTGACTAGTTCTGTTTTGGTATATATTCTCTGTAAAGTTATTTCTAAGCTGAAAAAAAAAGTGGCTGGAGTTATACTTTCTTCCATCCTGTTATACCTCTATATTGCTGCATTCACTATTCTGCCTAAAATAACAGCAATTTAGGTAAATTGTTCCTTTTGTTCTTGTGAACTTGTACTATAGTTCCTTAGTGAAAATAATAATTATCTTTGATTTTAACAAGTTCTTTTCATCCATGGTTAGGCCTCTTCTGAGTTTGACTTCTCCCACCATTTAAGCTATATAAAAGTTATTATATTTTCTAAAATATCCACATGCCTAAGTTTCAGCTTTTCAGGTGATAGATTTAAAGCTGCAGTAGTTTCTCCCTGTAATTTAACAATCTAGTTGTTAAAGCATTTTGAGAAGAAAAAAAAAAAAAGCCTAACAAAGCCTGTAACTAATAATGGATCTACAGACATGAGCAATGAGAATAAATCTTGCTTAAACAAGCATAGTTACATGAAATATCCTATCACTTGTATTTAGGGAGTAGATGGAAAAGGTCATAGCTTTGAAGGGGAACTATCCTGTCAACTCCTTAAAGTGGACATACTAGAAAAAACTACCTCTTTTAATACTAAAAACCCCTCCTGCTAAGCAGAAGATATCAAAGTTCTTTCAAGTTACCTGGACTGAGCATGTTTTAATGGCCCATGACACATGAAATATCAACAGAAATTAATGCACTTAAAACGTATCCCTGACTTTTGCTATTTAATCTGGAGCTCTACTTCACAAGATCTGTATTTTATCAAATGACAGGCAGCAGGATTGTGAATAAAATTTTCTGTAAATTTTTCCTATGCTATTTGGGTGGTATAAAATTTCAGATAGATAGAAGCTAACTGAATAAGACTGAGGGTAAGAACTGAACTTTGAATTTTATAGTTAAATTTCAAAATAATTCATAAAATCCATGTTTATAGACATTAACTGAGGGAATAGACTACAAAAGTAATTTGACAGAAATACATAACAATGTATTTGTTTTCAAACATACAGAAAAAAAAAAGCAACATAACTTTTCAAGAGGTAGATTGTAAATTTATCTCATCAGGGATTAGGAAAAAAAAGAATTACTGATTGATGTGACTTCCTGGGTATGCCTGTTATTTTTAATAAACTGTGACATTTTAAAAGCACATACTTTTCTGATTCTTTACTAGCACTGCATGACAGCTACTGAAGTTAAAAAGGTAATTGTATTTCTAGTGAATCAAGAAATCTAAGGAAATTAATATTTTGTTTGAAAAAAATGGTGACAAGTTAGAAAGGAATAACTTGAAAATTTCAGCCAAAAAATGATGTAAGCTATCTCCAAGATGAAATAAAGCAGAAAAAATTAATGCATTATTCTTAATGCAGAATAATTTTATAGTATTCTGAGTATATTTCTGATTAAATTATAAAAGGAATCACTAACACTTGTGCAAGGCATCACACAATGACAAAAAGAAACACTACACGCAGTGGGTGTTCAAACATTCTAAAACCTATCATCATTTTGAAACATTCTGAGAAACCTTTCTATGAACAAAGCCATACAAAGGATGTTTGATTACATTACAACAAGAATGAGAAGAAAAGCTGTAATAATGTTTTTCCAGCTTTCATGGTATGCCTAGAAAGCTTGGTTACTGAATAGGTGTAAGGGATCCAGCAAGCATCAAATATTTACCAGGTTCAGAGACAGTAAAAGGCTATTTGTGAACAAAGGCACAAAAATGAAAAATGCTGGGAAGACAAGATCAACAAAAAGACTTAGGAGAGAAAATTGAACTGCTGAGATACCAAAAGATAGTACGGGATATTTAAATCAGTGTTTTCTTTTTCTTTCATCCCATCAATATAGAAGGGAAAGCCAGACAAAGACTCAAAATATGTGGCAGCAGACATTTTACAGTCGACCTCTGGAGTTTTACTTACACCAGACTCCCAGGTCAAGCTTCAAAGCAGAGAATAAACTTGCCCACATCTTTCTCTCTCACTCTTTCCCTAAGAAACATATGCTCGCAGGAATTCTTAGTCCTTTGTGCCCCATTCTCACTGGTTATTTAACTTATTGGAGCTCCTGCCATTTGCAAAGAAACCCTGCAAGCAGGTTCTAAACAACTCAAGAGTACATCCCATTTATCTGTTGGTTAACACAGTAGCTAGCTAGGACATAAGCATGCCAGTAGGTGAGGCATTAATAAGCTCACCTTACCCTGCAAGACAGGCAATGAGGCTGAGCTGGGCAGACAGCTGCCAGTCAGGATAGGAAGGTCGGATTTCCATTGCTACTCGGGGTGGGTTGATCCTTCATGTTGCTGACTTACTCTTTTCTGATTGTCATGGTATAATGCTAGGCTAGCAATTTAATGACTGAGTTGCTCTCTATTAATCCCGCTCCTTGGCAGAGAAAGGAGAGAGAATGAGAGACTCTTATGGGTTAGAAACACAGATAAAAAACTGTAATGAAATAGTACTGATAAAAAAGGAAAAAATATTAAATATACAAATATAAACAGGAGCAATACAACATTCCTCCCTCCTTCTCCACAATAACCTTCATGTCGCCACCAAGGCTGGAGGGCCCTGGAAAAGTTCCAGGCTGGGCTCCTGGAGTCAGCAGCAGACTGGAGATGGAGGCAGGAACACACAGATTCAGGATTGCAGAGTCTGGGACCACAAGCAGATGAACAGAGGGAATCCTCCCAGGATGTTGGCAATGGACTAAGAAGAAGAAAAAGGAAGGGGCTTGACCCCCATGATCCCTCAAAATTATACCAGTACAATGAGTATGGGATGGAATACTCTCCATTTGGTCAATTTTGATCACTTGTCTGATCTGCTCTTCCCTGTAACCTGGGTTACAGGTCTGACCACTTTACTCTCTTTTTCTTTCATTAGATGTTCCTCAGAACCGATCAGTGGCCTTGGTTCTGCATACCATTTTCTACCCATAACTATAAACATCTAGCATTATCAGTCCTAGAAACAGACACTGATTGAGAAACTTGCTGTCAATTTCAGCAAGTGCAGATACTTAGAAGAAACTTAGCTGAAAGCAAAATTACAGGAGAGAAGATCAGTTCTATCCCAGTCCAAACCAGGACACTGATTCACTGCTTTTCTTCTTAGGGATTTGCATCTTCTCATGCTAGTATTTTCCTTGTGAATCTTTCTGCTAACAATTCCTCATTTAGCAATTGCATTTTTGTGGTTTTACTTTTTTAGATTTCATGGCTTAGCTTATATTCTCTATTCTGTCTTTTTTCCCAGTATACACTTTTCCCAATAAAACTGATCCAAGGACAAGATGGTTACAAGATGTAACAAAATGGGTTTTGGAGCATAGACAACTGAACTTGTGAGATTAAGGTTACTGCAGGAGCAGTGCTCTGTTCCCACACTGCTGTGAAGTCAGTGGGGCTCTATTGCAAAAGGCTTCTGGAGTATTGAAGATAGGACTAGGACTACTCTCTTAACTAGATTGAATTTTTTTCTTTAACTAAAATAATTTTAATCAAAATTTTACTCCTTTTGGTTTCACAACAATATGTGGGTTCTTTATTTCTCTTACATATTATGGAAGTTAGCTGTGAAAGTCTGAGATATAAATACATGCATATTGGGTTTTCATAGCTAGCTTATCGTGTGATTGACAGGAAATTATTCATTCTTTATTCATTTCAGAGAGTCTTTCTGACTTGCAAATGTGATAGTGCCAAATGTGGAGATACCTGGGCTGATTTTCTAGCACTGGGAAAGATTTACAGTTTTTCAGTGAAACCAAACAGAACTGAGTGAACCTGACTCCCTCTGCTGCTATAACAAAGTCTAAAAAATTACACTTGCATAAATTCAACTCATCAGGGTGGAGAATACTATACTTTTCTGTGATTATGTCATAAATACAAAGTGAAATATGAGGAAAGAGGTAGAAATGGAGTCCATAGAGGTAAGACTAATAAAAACCATGTGAAGCACCAGTGAACGTAAGAGGCAAGGTTCTACATGGCTCTCATTTTTTGCCAAAAATATTAATTTCCTCTCTACAAAATACTGTTACAGCTTATTTTTACAAGTAATTAGATTAGTCTGTTCATACCAAAGGAAAGTAAGTAGTGTACTTGTCCATTCATATAATCTCTGGGATTTCTTAGTCTTGAGCTATAAGTTTTGTATTAATACTTATATAGTTAAGTTTCTGTTAAAAAAAAAAGAAGAATTTAAAGGAAAATTTTAATCCCACCTTTCAGTATCAGAGTGAGGGATATTAAGAAACAGTATAAACAAAAGTATTCATAAACTAATGTAAAGTCTGCTCACAAAATAATACTTTTAAAAGTTCCTTTCCTCTTTCACATGCAACTGTCCAGTTTTGGTTTACTTTTTGTTTTAGTTGGAAGATACAGGTGAAAGATATAGCAAAGCTATCAAATGCTCCCAGGTTTAACAGAAGCAAACAATTTTTAAAATATTAACTATAGTTCACTATTTGCCAGTCATTGTGTTGGATTTCCTTCTTCTAAGTTGCAAGAGTTTCTCTTTTAAGGTTTTATTTTCTTTCAAAGAGTCTCATGGGCAACCTATTTATCCAGAAATAGAAATCATGATAGTTCTGCCTGTAAGTACTGATTGGAAAAAGGAAATGGGCAAATTTTCTTAAAGACAATTACTTTTAAAACACAGCCTTCATCACAGAAAACTTCAGGCTGGCTCCTTAATAGTTTTCACCAGTGCATGTGTTTTTTCTCCATGGAAAAACTTAGTATAGGCCCATCTTAAAGTAACATATTTTAATGTCATGTTTTTAAGAACAAGATACTTCTAGTTTTCTAAAAAATCTGTCACTTATCACATATATTTATCACACATCTTTCAGAAAAACAGTTTTCTATAAAACTATTTAGACTTTAAATAATTTACTGTGGTTGTGAAATGTGATGACACTTTTCCATTTCCTCACCATGACTGAATATTGAAATACATTTAATTTACTATTCTGAGTAGTGCAACATTTTTAAGCAGTGGTCTATATGTTGTTCTTCTTAAAATGCTGCTCATTTAAAATCTGTAAGATTTGACATTTTAGAGGATAGTTAAAAGGACTTGTATCCTTAGAAATATGGGTATTTCAGACACCTTCAGAATATCTTTGAAGAAAGAGTATCTGCATTCATGCATACAAAATTCCTGTGATATTCAATGTCACCAAATAACAATTCAGTCTTTCCTGTTTATTCTAGAACAGCAGTTTAAGCAATAAAATATATAACATTACCAGTGTCATCACATTCTAACAGGGAGTAAGATACTTCTCAAACAGTAACTCCAAGTTATCCCAACTTCTAGTGTGTTTCTTTCTCATTCCTTTGCTCCTTCGGAGATTATATCAATCAAATATAAAGGAATTACTGGAAAAAAAAAAAGTTGAAAAGTCTCCTTTTCTGTTACTGAATATATTTTTGACAGGAATCTCATGAATTTGTGGATTTTTATAAGATATGCAGCATATCTCTGAAACTAGGATCACAGCATTTAAAATGCAGAGCACATCAATATTGCAGTAAAGTTGTTATTGTTGTATGAAAGAGATAATCTTTCAAATGTATATTAAAACATGCCTAAACTCCTGACTCTGCATATTTTTATAAATAAAGTGTCATACTCATTTGAGAGGTTTTTTCCCTGTAATGCTGCCAATAATGAAGAAAAAATATTCAGATCTCAGAAGCTAACAAAGAAAAATATTCTATGAATTTCAAAAAATGTACCTATCATCATTAAAATAGAATACTTAAGAAAAGTCAAGGGAACACATACCTTTTTTATAGCATATTGAACTTTAAGGCATTAATTCTGAAGTCTTTCTTGCTCACTGAATATGTTCTACACTTTCTTCCACTTCCAGGTAGCTGCTGACCTTAGTCCTGTGTCAAAACCAATGGTGCAAATTATTGCACCATTCTTGACAGATGACCAAGTCCCTAAGCCTCAAGTAAGACTGCTGCTGGTTTTCTGGTTTTGGTACAGAGCAAATACTTCTAGCTAAAGTATTGTTCTTATCTCTGCTCTTCCAATGAACACAGTAACCTTGATGTGCATGTTTAAAGCAAATACTGAAGGAGCCCTATGAAGAACACTCCAGCATGAGCTTTGTAAGTCTCATTAAAATATTTGTCCTGTTTTTATAGTTACATCAGGGGGCAGAATAATGCAGTATGTTTAAGAGAACAATATAATACAAAATAAGAACAATATGGATTATTCATTGTCAAAATAATACTAACAGGAGAAGAATATGTACTTATTGCTTATCAGAAAACGGAAAAATGGCTGTTACCAGGTCAAGGACTTTGTAAATTTCTGGCCTTTCTAGACTGTTTCTGTGAGCCTTGGAATAGCTATTTCCTGTGGAGGATCATCATGCAAGCAATTTTACACAAGTATGGACAACACAACACATAGAGAGTACATAAAAATATGCCCAAGCAGTATCCCTTAGCGAGGATTTTGTTAGGTTTATTTATTGTCCCTTTCCTTCTTCTTCATCCTGAATTTCCTATAAATGCATTACTCCCACATTAAATTTCATGTGGGCAGGGATTGTACCTCTACTGGTAATTTTGGACATTCTGAATTTTGGTATATTTCTGTCATTATTCTATATTTAGGCTCTTGTGCTGGATGCTGCTGTGCAGTGCTTACATGCTTCACAGAGAGGCAAGTGGGATGTATCAATTCAAGTTAGGATCACATGTGTCTAACAGGTCAAGAAAGGAATCTTTACTTCCAAAATTAGCACAAAGATGAATTAGAGAAGAAATACCTGATCATACCTCCTAATAACGTGTGAAATCTACCGATAGCTTGACTGTATGATCCATTTCCATAAAAACACACTTATTAACCCTGATTAGGTGTTGAAATTGTTTCTTAAAGTAGTCCAACCTCCCTGTATTAATGTTAGTATTTTAAAATATGCACTATTTAATTTTTCTGGTATGCAACGTTTGCCCCCTAAAATTAGTTTACAAGTATATAAACAAATTATTAACTTATACAACAAAATGTGATACTCTGAAGAAAGTTAGCATCTTCTGGACATCAGAATATACCATTTTTACAATCAGGAAAACTATTCTATTGTACCAAGGCATCCTAAAGGATGTCATTCTGTTATTCAGGTTTCCGTGGACAAGTCTATTACCACAAGTGTCAATGTATTACAATTGAAGAACATAACTGTATTTTAAAATATTAAACACAAAGAATAATAAATACAAAGATTAATAAAATGTGTAAAGAACCATTACATTCAATTGACTTATGAATAGTGATAACTTTCATTATTCCTAATCTGTTCTCACAACCTACACATACTGCAAGCCCCTTCTGGGTGAATGTGAGTAACTGACAGGAGAGCTAATATTATGCAGAGAACATAATTCAAGATTTGCCTAAGACTTTAGAATTCAAGCCTCTAGCTCCCTCAAAGCATTCACAGAAGGGTAGGAAACCATAATGCTACAGTATAATCTGCAATTTTTATGTCTGTGTTACCATCAATCCTCTTTCAGAAGATCTGGGTTTCCTTACTCCCATCTGAGACAAAAGCACAGAAAAACAAACCAAAACAAACTTTCCTATATGCAGATTATGCATCTCATATTTCAAAAAAATCTACATCTTTGTTTTCGGGGCTTATGTTTAAATCTTTCACTTACAGAAAGAAAATAAAACATGAGAGTCTTCTTTTGGAAGAAATTCATATTTTTGTAGGAAAAATCAGAAGTAAAAGAAAAGGTACGGAAAGAAAACAGGTGTTCTGAATCTCACAAGACATATGCAGAGCTATGAGAACTGCAATAAACTAACTGTGCTGCAAAATTGTTTGTTAGGGTGTTTCATATTAAGAATAAGGAAAAGAGAACTGGCAATAAGCTCCTGGAAAACAGACAAAGTAAAAATAGGGCCAGTCAAAAACTTGAGGTTTTTTTAATAAAAAAACTTTCCCTGGATGCCCTTTCCCTGGAAGTGTACAAGGCCGGGCTGGATGGGACTCTTAGCAACCTGATCTAGTGGGAGGTGGTCCTGCTCATGACTGTGGGGTTGGAACTAGGTGATCTTTAAGGTGTCTTCTGACCCAAGCCATTCTATGATTCTACATTTCTATGAATTCCAAGCATACCAAAACATAAGGAAGATTTATCACACTGGGCTTTCAGTGTGCCCCAGTTACAGTGGGATGACTTTAGGATATGCATAGTCTCTTTAGCTCCTCTCTTCCCTTACTGTTCCCCTATGGTGTGCATTATACGACTCATAAATTAATACTAAAAGATCCATCAAAGAAAAATGCAACAGTGATCTGGTTTTTTATTATAATTAACAGGAAGCTTAAGGTTTCTAATATTCATCAGTATCTACCAAAGAGCTATTCTGCTTACAGATTGTGAGGTTCTATTGAGCAGAATTGTCTTCACCTCAAACGACAATATGGGAGTTGAATTTTGTCAACAGACTCCAGATAAGCACAGTGACTGAAAAAGTTAGGTGAGGAGTCTCACCCAGATGAAGCCTGCAGTGACCTGTTGGCCAACAACCGGATGATGACCCTTGGGCTGGATAAGGTCCAGTCTAGACAATAGGCTCCTGTGCACTTACTGTGGGGTGAGAAATGTGAAAGAAGAAACATTTCTGAAGTTTGAACCTACCATGGGAGTGACAGGAAGCTCCAGGAGTATCAAAGGAGCACCAGTGCATTAATTTGTGGGTGCCTTGGACCAGCCTGCCAGCCTGCTTGGACTGTCCTACCACCCCACAAAGAAAGAGAGCAGAATCCTCCAGTGGTGATGCCTTTTTCCCTCTCTTTCTTCCTCTCTCTTTGTCTCTGTCAACAGAGTTGTCAGATCTTTACTGTGTCACTTCATATTGCTTGTGCTGTTTGCTGTCCACCAAATAAAACTTGCTATTTGTACCTGACCCTTCATGGTCGGACTTTGTTCTTGCAGGATCTGAATCAGAAGTTACATTGACCACAGATCATAACACAGATCTTTGGCCGCTTTGGAGGGAAATCTTCCTGGAAGGTTCTGTCTTGGTGGTGCATTCAGAAAGGTGGACTAATTTATTTTCTTGCTTCCCTGGAACGGGGCAATTGAAGTAGGGCAACCATCCTGTTTTGGCCTGAATTTCTGTTTATTATTAAGTTATATATTATGACTGCTGATCTACCATTCAGCAGTTTTTTCCTGTTTACAAGAGTGCAACAATCCCTCCCCAGCATTTGTGGTCCCTACATATTGTATGAATTAGATTGACTGTATACTTAGGCATATCAAGCTTATCAAGACAGAAGATATGGTAAGAAGAGCTATGCCAATATTACAGTAGTGTCAATAATTTAATACTTCCAGCATGATGGAATAACAAATAATGGTGAAAAATATTTAACAACATGATATGAAGTCATTCTCTGATTCCAAGTTAATTATCTACCTTAAGGCAAAATATTTTAAGATTAGTGAAGGGAAGCTAGACACACAGTTCTTCCTGAATTTCATTCCTCTTGGAATGCATTTAAACTTTTAACTGTTTTGCAAATGTCACACAAAATTTTCATTCTATTCCATGGAATACTATACAGCACCACAGACTTTCAGAGTCTGAATGTAGTGGGTGTTTTTTATGCATATATAATACTTTCAGTTATGCAGTGAAGGAAATGGTAAACAAAAACCTTCACTTTCAGCTACCTTTTCCTTACTGCTTTCACTGCAGCTTTTTATTCTTTCTGATGACCAAAATGCCCATGCAAAATTAACATGATTAATACACAGATTATTCAACAAGGCATATAATACGCAAATAGTATAAGTGAGTGATGAACTGACTAGTCCAGGATTTAAAATTAAAATTCCTTCTCCAAATTTAAGTTTTATTTATTCTAAAGCAAGATGAATCATAAACTGTTAGAATACCAATACTGAACAGTTAGGCAAGAAGATGCATTTATTTATTCTACGCTTCAAATTCCAAACCATGCTTTGGGGCCTTGTAGATACTTGCATGAGTACTCCTTAATCGTACAAGCCATCTAACTGAGATTTATTGGCAGATCTTTACTGATTAAAAGGTACTCACAGCCATTACAGGAACATGATGATGTTAAAGGTCCTCTTGAAGCAAAATGATTTCTGAAGTTAGCTGCTGCTTTTACTTACTTCAGCTTCAACATTAGTGGGCTGGTTGCCTAAATAAACTGAAGATTTGGCCTGTGACAGGTTGCAGAGCTCTCAATTCTTATGTAAATTGACCATCTTTGGCATTCCCGCATTCGCACACTACAGAGTACTTTCTATCCAGGAGTCCTTAAGTGATAGGAAAATGTGGGATTTTGATTATCTTCTTCACACAGAACACAAGAAAGCAAGCTAACTGTTTTATAAATAATGAATGGTTTTTAAACTGAGGTGGTGTTTCCCTACTGTGGTAATAACGATTGTTAGTGACTGTGTGTAAAACTTTGGATAAGTTTAACTGTGTCTTTCTGCAGAGACTACAAAACACACCAAAATAATTTACTGTCTACACTCTAGTTTTGTAATTATCTACAGACACCTGAAAAGAGAGATTATATCTCAGATGTAACTTACACTGGCATGATAGTTCATTCTTATGTCAATTGAGCTACATTGCTGCAACAGGTCTTTTGGGCTAAATATTACTCTTTTCCAAGATAACTATAACATAAAGAAAGAAGCCAATGAGGGAACACTGGTTTTATATCAATACGTCTGTCAGGAAAAAATTGCTTCTTGTGTTATTTTTTCTCATTAATTTATTTTATTTACTTTTGCCTTGAATTACTGTATTGCTCTCTCACTGAAAGAGGAAAAAAATCCCTGATGATTCTGAAGAGGAGAGTATAACATTATTGGAGACCTTTTAAAGACGTAGTATGACTTTGTTCAAGGATTTTCTTTTTTTATTATGAAGTTACATTTCTTTTTTATTAAATAAATAAATAAGTTTCCCCTGTTTTGCTCATCCCATCTTGGCCTCTGCATAAGCCCACACAGACTTCCAGCAGGAATACTAACATATTTGCAAGTAGGCAGCAAACTCACTATTAGACTTAAGAAAGTAAATATAGCTGCTGTTGAGGATTTAAAAAGCTTCTTTAATGAAGGCACTGCAGGACATTAGCCTGCAGAAGAAGAGACTCAGGGGGGACCTTATCACTCCCAACAACTACCTGAAGGGAGCTGGTAGGCAGGTGGGTCTGCCTCTTCTCTCAGGCAACTAGTGACAGGACAAGAAGGCATGGACTAAAACTGCACCAGGGGAGGTTTAGGTTGAATATCAGGAAGCATTTCCACACTGAGAGATAGGCATTGGAATAGACTGCCAAGGGAAGCAGTGGAGTCACCATCCCTGGAAGCATTTAAGGAAAGGATGGATGTGGCATTTAGTGCTAAGGTCTCGCCAGTGTGGTGGTGTTGGGTCACAGGCTGGACTTGATGATATCAGAGGATTTTCCAGCCTCAGTAGTTCTGTGATTCTGTGATTCTCTAGTGGGCATTGTTATATATGGATATAATGTAGAAACAAGTTAATTTTAGACTTTTCGAGGCATAACTGGAAGACATATGTAAACTCTTCAGACTCTTTAAGAACAAATTGAAAATTTCTTTAACAGGTTTCAGTATTATATTATGAAAGCAGCTTGAAATATGTTGTTAAAAATTAGGACATCTTTGCTGTCATTTGAGAAGAGAAAAAAAAAATCTCGCTGCCTTCTACATGTGAAGAAATCTTTGTTATTACAGAGTCTTTGTACAATTTTCTTTGTTCTTTCTGACAGTAGCATCGCCGTCTACTGTCTCTGTATAACGGCAACATTAACAGCAAACAAGCCATTTTTCATTCCAAGGTATGCAATATTTGGCAGTACTCCCAAAAATTCCTTTTCCCTTTTATTCTTCCACTTCCCTCACCATAGTGGTGATGGGCTGATTATTTGTTTACACAACATGAGAGAGTCAATAAGTGAGTTTTCAAATCTGCAAGCAGAGACGTTTGTCATTTAAATAGGAAGCTTTCTGCCTGCAGCAGAACTTAGTTTGATCTGCTAAGGAAAAAATCCATTTGGTTAAATATGCTGCTGAGGAGTACATTGCCTCAGCAAAGGGAATAGATTAAGAACAGATATACACTTTAACTCATCTAAAAATACCAGAAAACATTATGACATATTTTCTAGCAAAATAGAGTCTATACAATTTTTCAAGAGAAAACATTGCAAAATTCAACATTAACATGCAGCAAACACATCTCTTAAACTGGAACCAGAATGGGATTTATTTTTTTTTTTTTTTTTTTTTTTTTTTTTGATGAGCATTCTGTCTTGAGTACTATATTTAAGTTTATGAAGATTCAGTGATGTTTGTGAAGGAGCCTGTACTGAATCTCCAGTTAAGAAAACCAGCTGCAGATTTGATTAGAATGATAAATATTCTAGTGGTGCATTGTAAATAATGTGTTGGGGCTTAGACAACTAAAACCGTGCAACAGAAATCAAGTAGAGAAATAATGCAACACAAACCTAGTTCTTTTGGAAAAATATAATTTAATTTGGCATATACTTATTCTTTACAATCTGAGAGGACTTCAAAACACAGTTAATAGCAGTTCTGACCTCTAAGTGTCATATTTTATAGATGATACAAGCAATATAGAACCTTAATGAGATCCAGAACTATATTTTGTGAGGTTTCCCACAGTTTGCTTGAAAAGTTAAATTAGAATCATATCCCAACAGATTAACAGCCTATGCTGAGAGGTGTCTGAAATCAGGACACTCACGATGCTGCTAAATAAAGGTAACTAAATAAAGATAATTAGGATCCAAAATTCTGCAGTGTAGTCTTTGAAATGGATTACCCACATCTTCAGACACCTGACTATCACAGCACTCTACAAAATTTCCTGAGCTGTTTTTCCTAATGTTTCTTTTTCCTTTTGTTCAATGGTAGAGACTTGACAGAATGGATAATAGCTTTCCTGGAAAAGCCTGTTGTTTTTTCTCCCTCCTTGTCAGTGAGAAATAAGTCATCTTCAGGAAAAGGAACCAACTGACTTTGAGCCTCACACTCATTAATGATCTAACAAGCAGTTAGAAGGGATGCTTTCAGTAAGAAGGGATGTTACCTATAATGAAACAATTCCTATAGTTATGTTTTTAAAAGGAAGAACCCCCACTGCATTAAGTCTTTAACAAACTTACATAGGTGGTTAAGGTGTTTGTACAGTATTCTCTGTGTAACAAACCCTTTTGAGGACTGAATAAGAGTTTAGTATGTCTCTTGGGCATGAACTGAGTGTAGGGCTCCTCAGAATATTCAAGATTAGGTTATCTCTGGATGTGAGAAAGTTGTGACTTCGTATGCTTACAGAAATATGAAGTGAAAAAATAATAATGCCTACAGTATTTTTTTTTGTCACAATTTGCCTTAGAATCTGGAATGGAATTTTTGAGACAGCAGTTTGAAATAAGGTGCCCGAGATAATTAATAGGTGGACCTAAGATTTTGTATTTTGATACTAAATAAACCAAAGAGTTTTATCTACAAGGAGAGCTTGAACTGATGTTTCAGCTAACTTCTCATCAGATATGGGAGCAAAACTCAGGGGCTGGGAGCTGGTGGGTGGCTGGTGATGGTGGTGGTGAGAGAAAAGAGAAATAAAAGGAAAAAAAAAGTGTAAAAAAGCCCATACAACTACAAGATCAAATCTCTGCTTCAGTCGGTTTTGAGATATCAAAAATAACCACAATGTAAACAGAACAGGAATTGTCAACTGAAGTATTTCGCTACAGCATCATAGTTGTTCAAAGCTGCAGGTCACTCCGAGAGGTCTATAAAGGTATTGTCAGGCTCCCAGTCACACTCCCACAGACTAGTATGGGGGAAGTCATGCAGCTTCCTAGACTTAGTCCTATAGAACTTGATATTGATCCAGAGGTAAAAAGTAATGGTTTGAGAAGAATGTACTTGTTTTCAGTAATAACTAGGGTGATTATATTGATTCATACCCAACTTGTACATGTAAACAACAACAGCCATGATAGTTACACACTAAGTAATGAATATCAGTGAAATTGCTTCTGCACAAGATAAGTGAGCCCTCAATAGATAATAAGTGTCTCTCTTTGCTGGCAACTCTGCTCTGAACTGAAATTGTGATCAAGGGAGCAGATGATATATTCATCTTACATTTCTGTTATTTAAAATCTGAATCTTTTTGTGGAAACAAGTCCTGTGAGGAGCTTTACTCTGGAGAAGAGGAGGCTGAGAGGAGACCTTAATGCTTTCTTCCATTGCCTAAAGGGAGGTTAGAGCAAGGGGGGAAACAGCCTCTTCTCCTTAGTGAACTGTGAGAGGACCCCAGGAAATGGATGGAAGCCATGCCAAGGGGGATTTAGGCTGCATGATAGGAAGCATTTTTTCACTGAGAAGGTTGTCAGGCATTGGAATGGCCTGCCCTGGAGAGTGGTGGAGTCACCATCCCTGGAAGCATTTAAAAGGCATTTGGACCTGGTCTTTAAGAACATGGTTGAATAGTTAGATTATGGTGTTGGTCAAAGGATGGACTGGATGATCTTGGAGGTGTCTTCCAACCTAAACATTCTGTGACTCTGTGAAACCTTCAACAAGTTCTGTTTTTGCTACAAACAACCTACATCCTATCTTTACCTCTTTTATAATATAATAAAGGAAGATGTGAGACTATAGTAAGAATTTATCTTACTTACAAATGGAAGCACAAAGTCCCAAGTATCTTATCAGAATTTTTTTTATCTCTGGGAGTGAAAATTCTGATAGCAAATATCTATCAGTGAATACAATATGATAGAAATCTTTAGTAAATGGGTCACAATTTTTTTTTAGGAGAGTGGAACATACTTTTTAACAGGCTTTATTTCTGTGAAAGGGGAACAAATCTTCTAGCTGCCCATCTGATTGATTAAGCAAGCGTGGCATTAAACTAACAACTGAAGGAGAAAGAAAAAAAAATCTCTTATTTAACCACAAATCAAGACGGCAAGAAGAAAATTCACTAAATCACTACTATACATGAAAAGAATACAGTATTTCATTTCCTATATATATCCACCAGGAGACTGGCTGCTAAACAGGAAGAATTTGAGCTCATAAATCTCTTGCTTATGAGCATATATTCAGTCTTGTTTGTATCACAAATTATAACTTGCTTAGGAAAGCTTATATTGGCAAAACAGAACAGAACAAACCAAAAAAACTTTAAAATCAGAAGACCCTATCTCCAGCTAGTTGAAAACTCACTTCCAACTATTCCTGAATGCTTACAGGCAGGTCTCCTAGTGGGTAAAACTTAAGCTGTATTAAAGGAGTTGTGTGCTGAAGACCACAACATTCCATTAGGAATCAGATGTGTTCATTAAGTACTCTCAATAACATACAGAAAAACAAACCATGAGGAATTTCTGTTGGTGCTAAAAGTCTGGAGTTACTGGTACAGAGATGTTTTGGCCGATTTGTAAACACGTCAAACAATTGCTACATTTAAGGAGAATCAAGAATCTGCACTTGAATTTTATCTCAAACTTAATTCCAAGTAATAGATGGGAGCAGATCACAGAAATTAACATCAGTCATTGAATAGTTCCAAGTGGTTGTAATTTGTCTGCTTTTGCAAAAAGACTCAGATGGTAATATATGCCTGGTTTATACTACAGAGGTGCCAATTTCACAGAATCACAGAGTCACAGAATGTTTAGGTTGGAAGAGAGCTCCAAGATCATCCAGTCCAACCTTTGACCAACACCATAATTAACTACTCAACCATGTCCTTAAGGACCAGGTCCAAATACCTTTTAAGTGCCTCCAGGGATGGTGACTCCACCATTCTCCTGGGCAGGCCATTCCAATGCCGTTCCAATGCCATGCCACAGGTTTGGACTCGGTGATCTTAGAGGTCTTTTCCAACTGTAACAATTCTGTGATTCTGTAAAACCTTTAGTTTGTACTTCAGTACTGGAAACATGGTTTAAAGAAAAGGTGGAACACTAAGAGAACTGCAAAACAATGATTTCCACTGAATTGTTTGGTGAATGAACAAGAACGTAGACATTCTTTTATATTTTAAAAAAGCTATTCAACAATATTAATGCAAGAGTGCAAAAAAAAAAACAACTTTGCAGACTCTTTATTCAAAATTAAATTTAATACTCAGAAATCAGAAACTTCAGAGAATAAATGTATATATAATGGTGTTATTCAAATAGGAAGAGCTATATTTGCCAATTAATTCTGGGGGGGAAGGGAACATTTTTTGGCATCTTGAGCGTTTCCTGACCTACATAGATTCTTCTGCTGAATTTACTCTGAGAGTAACTTGCCATTTCCATTTGATTTCATACACTGAAATTAATTATAATTTTAAAGAAGCCTGGTTTTGCAGTATCCAAATCTGACCTTTGCAGATTTTGATGTATTGCCTACCATGTTTAGGATTCTGCTATGTTTCATTTACAAAAGTGGATGTCTTCAGCTTTTACGTTTCAGCTGCCCTACTGCAAATTTGTACTCTTATTTTAGATGGCCACTATTACACTGGTGGAAATAACTATTAAAAAACAACAACAACAACAACAAAAAAAAAACAACAAAATTCTTTTTTTATACCTTTTGTGTATTCATTAATTGTAAGATGCTTTCAGCATTAGCATTAGTGTATCTGAACACCAGTGTATCTGAGCAGCCCCTCTGTAATGCAGAAGGAAACAGTCAGTGACCTACTGAGCTGCTTGGATCCCCACAAGTCTATGGGCCCAGATAGGATCCACCCAAGGGTGATGAGGGAGCTGTCAGAAGAGCTCACCAAGCCTCTCTCTATCATCTACCAACAGTCCTGGCTCACTGGGGACATCCCAGATGACTGGAAGTTGTCAAATGTCACGCCAATCCACAAAAAGGGCTGGAAGGAGGACCCAGGAAACTACAGGCCCGTCAGCCTGACCTCAGTGCCTGGCAAGGTCATGGAACAGATCATCCTCAGTGCAATCACACAGCACCTACAGGATGGACAAGGGATCAGACCCAGCCAGCATGGGTTCAGGAAGGGCAGCTGCCTGACCAACCTGATCTCCTTTTATGACCAGGTGACCTGCTTCATGGACAAGGGAAAGGCTGTGGATGTGGTCTTCCTGGACTTTAGGAAAGCCTTTGACACCATAGTCCACCGATTTCTGCTAGAGAAGCTGGTGGGATCTCTTTTTATGATCCGGTGACCCGCCTGGTGGATGAGGGGAAGGCTGTGGATGTGGTCTACCTGGACTTCAGCAAAGCCTTTGACACCGTCTCCCACAGCATTCTCCTGAAAAAGCTGTCAGCCCACAGCTGGGACAGGAGCACCCTGTGCTGGGTTAGGAACTGGCTGGAGGGCCGGGCCCAGAGAGTGGTGCTGAACGGTGCTGATCCAGTTGGCGGCCGGTCACCAGTGGTGTCCCCCAGGGATCAGTGTTGGGCCCAGTTCCGTTTAATATCTTTATTGATGATTTGGATGAAGGGATTGAGTCCATCATCAGCAAATTTGTAGATGACACTAAGCTGGGGGGGGGAGGGTATGGATCAGTGGGAGGGCAGAAGGGCTCTGCAGAGGGACCTGGACAGACGGGAGAGTTGGGCTGATTCCAATGGGATGAGGTTCAACACGGCCAAGTGCCGGGTCCTGCACTTTGGCCACAACAACCCCATGGGGAGCTCCAGGCTGGGCACAGAGTGGCTGAGAGCAGCCAGGCAGAGAGGGACCTGGGAGTCTGGATTGACAGGAAGCTGAACAGGAGCCAGCAGTGTGCCCAGGTGGCCAAGAAGGCCAATGGCATCCTGGCCTGGATCAGGAACAGCGTGGCCAGCAGGTCCAGGGAAGTGATTCTGCCCCTGTACTCAGCCCTGGTGAGGCCACAACTCGAGTCCTGTGTCCAGTTCTGGACCCTCAGTTCAGGAAGGAGATTGAGGTCCTGGAGCAGGTCCAAAGGAGGGCAACCAGGCTGGTGAAGGGACTCCAGCACAAGTCCTGTGAGGAGAGGCTGAGGGAGCTGGGGGTGTTCAGCCTGGAGGAGGCTCAGGGGAGACCTCATCGCTCTCTACAACTCCCTGAAAGGAGGCTGGAGCCAGGGGGGGTTGGTCTTTTTTCCTAGGCAACTATCAGCAAGACAAGAGGGCATGGTCTTAAGTTGTGCCAGGGGAGGCTTAGGTTAGATACTAGAAAGAATTTCTTTATGGAGAGGGTGATCAGACATTGGAATGGGCTGCCCAGAGAAGTAGTGGATTCTCTGTCCCTGGAGATATTACAAAGAGACTGGATGTGGCACTCAGTGCCATGGGCTGGGAACCGCAGCTGTAGTGGGTCAAGGGTTGGACTTGATGATCTCTGAGGTCCCCTCCAACCCAGCCGATTCTATGATTCTATGATTACCCTATTAATGTAATTAATTACTACAGTGATAGAAGTCTTTCTTTCACATAATTAATTTTGATGTCATAAAATGTCAGACTGAGATGCCCAGCTGTGCAGATTCAGTGAGTGCCAGTAGCAGCTTTTACTTGGTGAAAAGCACTTCTAGTTAGATATTACTGTATAAACCTGTATAAACTTCAGATTTCTTCTTTTTCTTAAATATCATCTTTCTTTTTTCTATAGTTTTCTGAAATTTTTTTTTTTAAGTTTTTACAACAGAATATTTAATATACCACTTGCTAAATTCCTAGAAGCAGCTCAAGGAGCAGCAAGTTTTTTTTATATGACACATTTCTTAGATTGTGGAACTTAATAATAGCTAATGTTGTTGAATGAGATGAGTGCATTACAGATGGCTTATGCACCTATAGCAGGCATATATCTCAGGCTCTTCATCATTAGGCTGTTCTGTACCAAAAAACATTCATATCATGGAGGAAAAACTTGTCTGACACTAGCAAAATACCACTTAATATATTTAGGGAATAATTCCATTTGATGTTAACACTGATTTAATTATAGCATTAAAGAAATTATTCCAGAAGTTCCTGTCTTCATAGTGAAAAATAATATGGTTTCTAATTTGACCTGGTACTTTAATATTGAGGAGCTTTGTGATCTCTGTGTTTGAATACAGGAAAAGTTGGCAGCCTGCAGATATCAACCTTTTGAATTTTTTATTCTCACTGGATTTTCATTTGTGCTATTACATACTTTTTAGAATAACATTGCCATTTTGTATGGATGGATGAACCTAGCTGGTCATGGATATCTAGTTTTATTTTGCCATTTTGAAACATTCTGGTTTTGTTGACACTTTGAGAAGAAAAATATTTTTTCTTAACCTTTGACAGATATTTATAATAACACTTTAACCTATGAGTAAAATATAATATGTTCTTTCCAAAAGATGATAGAATGTTTTCTAAAGGTACAAATTTTGACACTGATGGTGATGAGTAGTATGTAGTGTCAGTTCAAGATAAGAAGCTATAATGTCAAAAACCATTCTCTGAACACGAATTCCATGGTACAATTAATACACTACCATTTTAGATGGAGAGATGACTTGGAGCTAGACATGCTAATAACATATCACTGAGTTACAACAAGAAAAAAAAGTCTCTGTATAGCTCTGCCATTGATAGCTAAGCAAAATTTGTCACTAATGATCACATATGTATTTTGTGATTGTACCATAATTTAGATGAAATTAAGTCCCCTCCCAGTGCTAAGAAACTGGCGCATAGAAACTCAGTGTCTGTCTTCTGAAAGCCTTTCTGGGGACAGAGGAATATTCAGTCTTGAACTTATTTCAAAAGCATTGTATCTTGAACTTTCTTCTAACTGGGAAGAGCATGAATACAAAAAGTGGAAAGCATCCCACTGCCCATGCAAGCAGGCAGGCACTTATGGGGCTTGAGAAATGGATTTGAATTTACTTCAGCAGCAAAGAACCTGAAATTAAATGTCTTATTTCCAAATATGGCTACTAAAGTGTTATTATACAAGCAAAAAGCCTCCTTCAGATTTATTTTATCAGAAAATAATTAATTCTTCTGCAGTCCTTGAAAAGCTGTCCAGATTGCCCTGTAGCCTAAAATAGATATTTGGAAACATATTAAAGATTGCTTATACCCTCAGTGTTTCCATTCTGGCTAAATTCAATGTGTCAGAAGTCCTTGTGGCTTATGACATATCAGACAGATGTTTAGATTCCAAGCAGTGATAATCATCTAACTGCTGTGATCATACAGCGTAACTATTAAATACTTGTATGTACATATATATGAAGTCATCACTTCCAGATGAAGACACACAGCTTTAAAAATTATGTTTAAAGAACTCCTCTTCATGGCTAACCTTTTCATAGAACATATTTCAGAAACTTTTCTCAACAAAAAATTATTTGAAGCCATAAACTGATAATTCTCATCTTAGCAGTAGGAAACCTAGAAAAAATAATAATTGGAAAGTCTATTCAAAATAAAAAGGGACTTTCCAAGGCCTTAACTCAGAATTACGATCTTCCAGATCTACTGGTGTCTCCTATATAGTGTACAGGGAAACCTTTGTTCATTCCAGGCCCTAACAGATCCTCCGGAAGTGGATGTTTGAATGATGATTAAAAGAGTATGGGAAAGGAGCTTCTCCAGAGTGCCTTGTTTGTGCCAGTGACACTGAAAATACATCAACAATTCAATTTGGAGCAGTAGAACAAGTTTTCACATGTCCCCTGGCTGTCCCCAATGATGACATAGTATTTCAGTTCAGCAGAAATCTTATTGTGCTCTAATTAAATTTCTCCCAGTAGAAAGTAAAAAAAGTTTTTCTCTGGATAGACACCAAATGCTCTTTAACACCTAAAGGGAACACAGGCGTCAAACATCCATTGGTCCTTCAATTACATTTGAGCCATGTGCTTCAGGGCACATTCACAGCTGGATGAGCTGGAAGATAAAGGTGGAGAGGAGCACAACACCCCCATCATCCAGGAGAAAGTGTTGGCTCTGGCACCTGGATACCCATGAGTCAATGGGAACAGATGGGATCTACCCGAGAGTACTGAGGAGTGGGCAGAGGAGCTCACCAAGCCTCTCCCCATCATTTATCACTGGTCTTGGTCAACAGGGGAGGTCCCAGATGACTGGAGGCTTGCCAGCATGACACCCATCTGCAAGAAGGGCTGAAAGGAGGATCCAGAGAACTACAGGCCTGTCAGCATGACCTTGGTGCCTGGAAAAATTATGGAGAGGTTGATCTTGAGTGCTCTCACATGGCAAGTGCAGGACAGCCAGCGGATGAGGCCCAGACAGTATGGGTTCAGGAAAGGCAGGTCCTGCTTTACCAACCTCATCTCATTCTGTGACCAGGTGACCTGCCTCATGGACAAGGGAAAGGCTGTGAATGTTGTCTTCCTGGACTTTAGGAAAGCCTTTGACACCATAGTCCACGGATTTCTGCTAGAGAAGCTGGTGGGTCATGGCACAGACAGGTGTATCTTTTTCTGGGTAAAAAGCTGGCTGGATGGCCAGGCCCAGAGAGTTGTAGTCAACAAGAGTTAAATCCAGTTGGCTGCCCATCACCAGTGGTTTCACCAGGGCTGAGTTTTGGGCAAAATATTGTTCATTATCTTTATAAATGATCTAGATGAGAGTACGAAGTGCTTCTTCACAGAAGACACCAAGCTATGTGGGAATGTTAATCTGCTTTAGGGTAAGAAGGCTCTGCAGAGTGATCTGGTCAGTTTGAATCAATGGACCAAGGACAATTTGATGACATTTAAAAAGGCCAAGTGCCAGGTTCTGCATTTCAGTCACAACCACACCATGCAATGCTACAGACTTGAGGAAGAGTGACTAGAAAGCTGCCAAGAAGAAAAGGATCAGGTCTGATGGTCAATAGTCATCTGATTGTGAGCCACTCAGCTAAATAAGAGCCAGTCACTTGTCCAGGTGGCCAAGAAGGACAACAGGATCCTGGCTCGTATCAGAAATAGTGTGGCCTGCAGGACCACGGCAGTGATCTTACTGCTGTACTTGGCACTGGTGAGGTCACACCTTGAGTATTCTGTTCAGTTCTGGGACCTCACTACAAGAAAGACATTGAGTTGCTGGAGCAAGTTCAGAGAAGGGCAACCAAGCTGTTGAAAGGTCTAGAGAACAAGTCCCGTGAGCAGAAGCTGAGGGAACTGGAACTGTTTAGTTTGGAGAAGAGGAGGCTGAGGGGAAATCTTATCCCTCTCTACTACTACCAGGGAGCCTGTAGGAAGGTGAATACTGGCCTCTTCTCTCAAGTAAATAACAATAGGACTAGAGGAAATGGCTTGAAGTTGTGCCAGGGGAGGTTTAGAGTAAATATTGGGAAGAATTTCTTTATGGAAATAGTAGTGAAGCACTAGGACAGGCTGTGCAGGGAGATGGTGGAGTCACTGTCACTGGAGGTATTAAAAAGCCTTGTAGAGGAGGCACTGCAGCACATGTACTAGTGGGCATGGTGGGTTTTTTTGGTTGTTTTCTCTTTGGTTTCCTTCTGGGGACACACTTTTATGCAATTATCTTAGAGGTGTTTTCCAACCATGACAATTGTGATTCTGTGACATTCAGTACAGGGGAACAGAATAAATCCAGATTAGTCTGAAGTGAACTCTTCATACAGTGTAGATCTGGGGGCTTTAACACCAGCTACTTCAAACTACTGATCCTGTGCCTCATCCTACAAACAAACTTATGACCATTTAGGTTCTTGGATGCAAAGTTCTACAAAAGTATCATTGTAGTCCAGGGTCTTCAGTGAAATAAATTCTCCTTTGGGGAACTGTAAACAGTGCACTGTGAAGCAGGATGTGCTTTACTTCTATCAGTTCTACTCTTCAGACAAAACCAGATGTAGATTAGGACACTACCATGTCAATCTTTTTTTCTATCAGTCACCATGGGAAGACTGTAATACTACAGTAGACAGCAGTACACTGGATTAACACTTCAGGTTCATACTGCCAGTAGCCACTGAATGTTTCATGCGCCATTGAACAGGCCCTTGTGGAAGGTAACACACATGTGAGCATAATTGCACATATGCATGAATGCAGAAATAAAGATTTTAAAGTTTTGCTTAACACTATAACCACAGGCTAATACTGTAGTTTTCTTTTACCTTATTGTAGTAACTCAATCTATTACATTTAGAAGTAGAGAAACTAAATTTAAACTAACAGCAGATACTTATTCACCTCCCAGACACATTCTAAATAAAAGAAATAGTTTATTTCAAAGAAACAATACATTAAGACAACCTACACAATTTTTTGAGCAATTCAAGGGAGTCATTAACTCAGTTTGCTAATCCAATGAAATATTTCCTGGCAGGGAATGGTAGGAAAGGATAACATGATTATAATGCGGGAAATATTCTCTCTACAGTCTGATTGTTTGCTGCCACATGCCAATAATCATGAACACATCTATCTACTAATTGCTAATCAGAACCCATGCTGGTTTAATAAATTCATCTACTGAGGTTGCTCTGTCAATATTTAATTAATGCAGTTTAATATAATGACTGTTCCTGTTAACATCTGTTCACAGCAAATATGGAATTCAGACATTTTGTAACACAGCATTGCATTTCTTCATGGAAAAGTGGCATTTAAACAGTGTTTTCCTTTGCATAGCAAATATTATCTAAGACTTTCAACTTGGCAGCTTACGATGCCATCTATTTTGAATGTAGCAGCACTTACATAATAGCCTTGAAGTTGCACCATTTTGGGTACTGTAAGTATGCATTTGAATCATTGACTTAGATGTTAAGTTTATCACAAAACCTGTGTTACAAGTTATGTAACAAAATTATATAAAAAAGAACAATTTATACTATGGCAAAACACAGCTGTCTGAAAACTTGCACATTTTTCAAAAGTTATTTCCATTTGGTCATGTGGTGACCCCCTAGTTTAAATGGCCAAATAAAGCCAAAAAAAATTAACTCTTCTGTTGTGTAGGATACACTGATTGACATTAGTTTTACTAGAATTCAGATCACTAAAATGTTAATTTTCATTAAGTCTTAAAGTTTTCTTGATTATCTGTCTTTTAAGCTGTAACTATGCAATATATCAGATGCAAGAACTTCTTATATATATATATTTCAGTATTGACCACATAAATTCTCAACGTACAATCTCATACGTACAATCCTTGGGAGTTTTTGACATTATGATGCAAACTGGCTGTCAAGAAATCATCAAAAAACATCAGATGTACTTCATTTAAAGCATACAAATGCAATTAATAGCACTTCAATTACTCAAAAGATTACTGACTACAAAAAATCTAAAGAAATTACTATGGTTTGATTTGACCAAAGGTTTAACAACTAGGGACCTTGCTACACCTAGTACATTCAGCATTTATTTCTTCCCTGTTTCATAGAAAAGGACTGTTTTGTAAAGAGAGGAAAAAGAAGTATATATGTATTCATGTATTCATAAGTATATAAGGATTTTTCACATAAGTAAATCACCAGACTTTAATGAAGTGATAGAATATATCAGTTATTACTTACATATTATTTTTAAACTAATGAGTCTTTAAGGACCCTATATGTGGGACTCAACTCTCTGTTTCCAAATCAGTTTATATATAATTTATCTTCTTTTTTTCCCTTTTAATTCATTATTTAAAATATACTTGCCAGAGTATAGAAGACGTAACTAGCTATAAGCAGTGAGTTTATCAGTCCTAGAAGCAGCCACTGAATAAGAAACATGCCATTACTTTCAGCAAGTGCATCTACTTAGAAGAGACTTAGCTGAATGAAAAATTACAAGAAAGAAAATTAGTTCTATCCTGGCCCAAGCCAGGACAAGCTGTCTGGAAAATTCAGATGAGTAGAAAAATCAATTTGTCATAATTTGACATGTGGGGATTGGATTGATATGGGATGTGGGTTTGTTTTGTTTTTTTTTACTTTAAAGCTAATACAGTAGAAACAGCAATGAACTAATACAGGCAGTAGTGATGGAAGAGGTGACTGGAAAGATTGTCCTGCTGCTAAAATTGTCATGTCCCAGCACAGTCTGTTAATTTTATCAGATTTATGAACAATAAATGTTTTCTCTATAATATTCAATTTATAAAACATTGTGACACACTTTAAAGTGTGAGTGGCAAGAAGACCATCTAGGACCTCAAGAGTGCACTAAACTAAATACATAAATAGCAAGATCATGTGTCAAAGCAGACCTCTGGGAGACAAAATGCCTTGTATTTTACATTTTAACTTAATTAATTGGATTAAAAAGAAAAGCAGGTAAGGAAGAGATGGTATGAAGGTATCTAAAGACAGAGGAAGAGAAGATTTGTCCTTGGAAAGAAAAGCCACATTGGGAAGTAGATTTTCGGGGAAAAAAAGGAGCAATTCCCCTCAAAGCTTATTAAGTTACTGTAACAAGTAAAGAGAAAATGTAGGGCTTTATCACTCCTCGTGGTAGGAGTTATCCCAGTTTTGTAACAAAAAGTCATCCTTGTACGGGAATAGACTTTTCCTGCAAATTTAGCTAGTGCTATGTGTGATAACACAGGTTACTTTGGAGAGAATAAGACACAAGATCTGTTTAAGAAAAAAAAAAAACCAAACAAAAAAACCCAAACAAAAACCCCCCATGAATCTAAATAAAACATTGCTACAGGTTAACCTAGTCAGGCTCTCAGGCACTTATTTGAGTGCCTCAAGAAGCAGTATCTGTTTCATACAATTTTGCAGTTAAGGATCTGGCTCTACCAGCTGTTAGTATAAAGACAGCTCTCTTGATAAACGTTATGCAGTGGTGGAGAGGAAGGCAGTTCAAACAATATTCAAATGCCTAGAGATTGTATTTTTCATTTAAGTGGCTCAGCTACAATAAATCCTTCTGCTACACACTGCAGACCTACATGTTGAGTTCTGTAGTTGCTCAGTTTTCGAGTCTGGCAAGTACTTGTCTTAAAGCTGGTTAACTTAGAATACTTATTCCATCCTCTGATTTCTTTAATTAGTTTTTAATTTTTTAACACCTAGTGGCTTAGGTGTATTTTTTTAAATTTATTTCCCAATCAACCTCATTTACCAGGTTCACAAGAAACCAATTCCAAGGACACAAGGAGGATTCCTTTCAGAGCCAAAAGAACTGGGAGGTGTACAACCAGAAGGCAACTTGTGCACTCTAAATGCTATGGACACTGCATCCATGGGGCAAGACTCCAGATCAAATAAAACTTACCATATGGCAGATAGAATGGGCATCAGGTCCATAGTACTGTTTTACTCTGCAAAAATGTTCCTACAGTTCTGTACTACTTTTTAATGCAAAAATAACCTTACAGGACTTATTATTTGCAATTGCTACTCTTGTACCTCAAGAGGGATAAGTGTTATGTTAATATGGCTGTAAAGATTCAGAGCTGGAGCTGGTTCATGTCCCACAGGCTCACAGGACAGGGAAAACACTGACTGTGATTCTCTGCCCCTTTCTAACCATAAGTTTTGCAATATCTAATACTTTACTTGAAAGGTAAAAAACAGGAAAATATATGGCCTCTGGTGATGAAGATCTTAGTATTCTTATATGAACTAGTTAAATTTTAAATTTAAATTGCTACAGAAAAGTATTTATTTCCATTATCACTACTTTTTCTGACTCAAATACTTTTGAAATCCACCTTTCTTCTTGTTCCTATCTTTCCTTATCTTAAATAAAGTGTGAAAAATTTCAGGCAAAAGTTATTTGTCCATCTATGATAATAGAAAAATAGCATAATTCATTTAATTGGCTATATTATAAAATTCAAATTACTTGCAGAGTTACGCTGGTTCAGGTCTTCAAATGATATAAAATTACATCTCTTCTTTCCCCTGCTAGACATACAATCTAACAGTGCTCAATTTAATATTCTGAGAATGTTGGAGTATATAAATCTTCAGGTAATCCTAATGGACATCCAGTCTTTTCCCATATATAACAGGTGTTATCAGTTGTTCCCTGTTTGAATAAAATATATTGATATATTTATATATATATTGAATATATTTTCTCATGACTGAGAAACATCCATTTTTAATTTAAAATTTGGTAACAAGAGAGTTAATTGCTGTCACTATTCAAAATAGTATCTTGATTGTCACCTAAATATACTTCCTAATACTCAACTTTAGTTTTACTTTTAGAAAGAACCTTGAAGATCACTCTGGTACCATTTATCTGTTTTCCACCTATGCATTATGCTCAAATAAGTTAATAAGCTTCCAGCTTGGAATTCTTCCTGAAATAGTAAAACCAGGAAATGTTATTGTTGCTCAGCATCAAATTTAGACAAAGTTAGACATCTGGATGTGCAAATCAAATCCATGTTGCTAAGTATTCAGGCTCATGAGTTCAGAACAAAAGCAAAGAGTAGTAATCTTGGTTCCACATCCTGGTGGTTATGATATATAATTGTCAAATAGAAGAAAATCCTGTTCTTATTTTATTATTTATTTATATATTTTATCTTATCTCATCATTGCAATTAGACACATGTGAAAAAAAACAGACACTTTTATGTGACCGTGTAGTAATCTCTGACTTACCAGGAAGAAAAAAATGTGTTGTTGTTCCCTCGTGAACAGAAACATCTATCCTTTAACATGAGTGAAACAATTCTGCCCGAAGGACAGACAGCTATCATACGTACTTGTCAATGTTCCTTACTTCATATTTGCTAAACATTTATTTGCCATCTACTCTGCAAGCAGAAGATGTCATCTGGAAGTATTCAATTCCTTCATGATCTTCATAAAGGTCACAGAGCTTTACTTAGATTCACAGCATGATGGACTGGTTTGGGTTAACCCCATTCACCAGTACAGTTTAGGTGCTCACCTGCTAGAAAGCAGCTCTGTGGAAAAAGATCTGAGTCCTGGTGGAAAACAGGATGACCACAAGTCAGCAATGTGCCTTTGTGGCCCATTGCATCCCACTGAAGCCCAATTGCATCCTGGGGTTCATCAGATTGCTGTAGCAAGGTAAGTTTTCCTCCCCCTCTATTCTGTCCTAGTGACGTCCCATCTGGAATACTGCATTTAGTTCTGGGTTCCCCAGTTCATGAAGGACAAGGAACCACTGGAAAGAGTCTAGCATGAGCCATCAAAATGATTGGGGGGCTGGAGCATCTACCTTACGAGGAAAGGCTGAGACAGCTGGGACTGTTCAGCCTGGAGGTGTGGAGACTGAGGGGGGATCTCATCAATGCTTATGAATGTCTCAAGGGCAGGTATCAGGATGATGGGATCAGACTCTTTTCAGTGGTGTCCAGTGACTGGGCAAGGGGCAATGGTCCCAAACTGGAACTCAGGAGGTTCAACTGAAACATAACAAAAAATTTCTTCACTATATATAAGGGTAACAGACAATTATGTTGGCCAGGACTGCCCACATTTATCAGCACCTTTGTACACACAGTCACTTTATTCACAGAAATAAGTAAGTTAGTTCACAAGCTAGCCTATGAGAGTGAGTACTGTGATCAAAAATTAAAATAAGTGAATTGCCATTGCCATTATCGGGCACTGACTGAACATATGCTTGTTGTTAGCAGAAGTCTAGTGGTAAGGGAAAAGTAGATAGCAAGAACTACTCAGATTAATATAGCATAGTAATAGTGTAAATTAGTGGCTGAATGTTCTAACCTGCTGGTAAGTCTTTGAAGATAAATGTTCTCTGGGCATCTAGGGCTGGCATGAAGAGCTTCTAGAATGCTTTCTAGCAATTAAGAATTACAGTGTGTCGGGTCTGAATGGAGAGGATGAATTCTAAGGGACAGAAACATACATGGTTTTGGTTCCTAATGTATGGAACCTATGTTTTCTAACAGCAGACCTGTGGTTGTTCACTGTGTCCAGTTAAAGTATATGGTCCTACAGTGTATCAAGAGACAAGATATTTGCAGCAATTCAAAACACCTTTTTTCATGTTATACTCCCACCATTCTTCCCTCTTCTTTCATCTATCATTCATAGACATGTGAATCATATTCTCTTATGAGAGCAAAAAGAGAGAAAATTTTTTCAGTACGAGAGGAGAGACTACTGTACATAGGCCACCAGGGATGGGGATCATTGTTAAAATAACCATCCCTTGCCAATGTGAATGACAGTTTGCTACTTTTTCAAACAGAAATCTAACAGTTCAGTCTTCCTTCTCCTCATCTTTAAACAGATTCTGCTTATTCTCTTTGCTTTCGTACAACAGTCTCTTTCATCTTGACATCCTTTTTTCTTCCAGTACAGTGAACAGTAATGTGGGAAAATAGAAAGGTTTTATACTACCATGATTATTCTATAATTTGTTTCTTGAGTCACTGCTGAAACAAGAATACTGGCAATTTTTCAAAGTGCTTTCATTTGCCTTTTCTTGATAGATAGTTTTGGGAGGTCTTTTTTTTACTTGGTTTTGTTTACTTATTAAAAGAGAAAAAAATAATAATAAAAACTAGTACTTTCCTGTGGGTGAAGCCTACCACAAGGAAAATCTTGTAGGTGCACTGGTAGCTATTGGCAAGCTCTAAAGTCAATTTAATTATAAATCCTCAGAGACCACAGATAGGTGGAAAGTACAACTTTTACCTATCTAGTGCATAACCTCAATACTCTCCTAATTTACATACTGCTATCAGGAAAAAAGCTTTTGGTCGCTTTAAAGTGAGCCTTCTGAGACAGTGGCACTCAGTAATGCAAATTGAGGTTTCCACATACTTTTCTTCTGTGACCTGTTCATCTTTCTTTATCAGCAGGAGTTATCAAGGCTGATTTTTCAAAATGTGTTTTCCTATGGTTTTTGACAATAATGAAAGCTCATAAGTTAAAGGACAGAGGGTAAGAAGCCACAGAGGGTGTGAGTCTTAGGCAGCCCAGTATGTTAGTGATAGATTTAAACAGTCTTTATAACTGGAGATCTTTGAGTTTATATATGACCTTGCAAAAGAGCAATTCATTACAGTCCTTGCAATGGCAGCTTCAAAAAAGTCATCAATAACTGCTTGGCAGTTAACACAAAATAGTTAGAAGAAAGAACAAATAACATGTTCTTACAGTCAAGGAAACACTGGCAAATATGCAGGCTTCTATCAGAAACACATGTTCAGTTCTGAACCAATTAACCTAATAAAGGATAATTGAATGAGAAAACAAAACTACTGTATTCACCTAGAAGACTAAATTCTTTGACATTATTTCTGTATTGCATTTGGTACTCTTACCTTAGATGAAGGAAGAAGGACTGCTATATCCATTTAAATGGGACATGCTTCACTGGAGTATTTGCTTAATTGGGATATCTCCCTGAGAAACAATTTTGCTGAAAGGCAAAGTGTTCTACTTAATTCTGGATATCACTGAAACAAAAAACAGCCTTCTTCTCCCACTGAAGCTGAAGCAAAAATTAGTTATTTCAGTTCTTGCAGAGATGTTGATGAAGAGTGAAATATGAAGAATAGGGTATGTCTTTTTGTTTTAAAAATGTAAAAATTCTTTCTCTACTGAAGAATCAGGTCCAAAGAGGACTGCTCACCTAAGAAATGGATACTGGAACTTGTAGACAAAAGGACCCTGGAGGAGAACTCAGAATACAGCATCATGCACCGGCACTCACTGCACTACACTTGAGAACCAATGTGGAATGGGGTCTGAAACACAAAGCATTAATGCAGTAAGAAGTGCCACTGTATTGTTAACAACTTATCAGGAGAAAATATGAAGGTCAGTGTTTCTGAAGTACCATCATCTTTTAGCCTGGCTTACTAACCTTAAAGTCTGTAGAGTCACGAATCTCTGCCCATTTGATTTTTTTTCATTATAAGCACAAATAATCTGTTGTTTCAGAGAAGTGAACAATATTCAGTCTTCTCCCAAAATATGCAGGAAAGGTACTTCTGTTGAGATTCTGTCACAGTTCAACAAAGACTGCAAGTTTCTGAAAAGCAGAATGGTTACTGTGCAGCTAAAAACAATGTTAAATTCCAGAATTTTTACCGTGATATTTATTATATAATTTACATTAAAGATATATTAGAGAAGAGTATGACGACTGTACCAAGACAAAATACTCATTACTCTTCCATCAACATGCTCTCATTTGCACATTTTACCCACTGAGTGATATGATTTTGACAAAAAAGGAAAGGCTATCTCTACTGAGATGAGTGCATAACCTGGTTGCTAGTTTTTCATTATGGTTGTGGTTTTTCTTCTCTTCAATGAGAGGAGTTCATTGCCTTTTTTTTTTTTTCTTTTTTTTTTTCTTTTTTTTTTTTTCCATTGCTCATGTGAGAATAGAAAGTATCATAAAATAGTAACTGTAAATCAAAACCTTTGGTGATCTTACATTATTTTTTGATCTTTCTCACCTAATAGACTTTCTTTATATTTACAGCTTGCTTCTTAAGGAGGACTGTTTCTTCAGTTGGACCAGGAATAATTAAAATGGTTTAATTTATTTCAATAAAATAAATCTAAATACCTTCTAGCTCAACTGAAATAAGATCTCAGGACAGCCATTGCCAAGAGATTGCCCACAAGCATAATTCTAAAATATTAAAATATTACAGTAAGACACACATTCAGTTATCAAATCCCAGTTTCCAGCTCTTTACTGAACATTTATACCTCATAATAGCAATGCAAAATCAGAGCTCAAAATTGATATAGAGGAAGCTTATTAAAGCAAATCCTAAACAGTCTTTTTCCAGAATGTTTTTTATGTACAATTCTTTAACTCACAACAGCTTTAGGTGTTATAAAAATACTGCTGAAACTTATGTAGCAGTGCTGAATACAGCTGCATGTTGTTAAAAAGCATAAATTTCTACTTTTTTACTGCATAAAACTTCCTGGTCATTTAACATCTGATATGATTGTGTTGACCCAGATAATCCAGGAAACTGTCTTACTGTTACTATGCTTTTATTGAAAGACAGGTAAAAATTTTTTTAAAATAGTTAAAAATCATCTTATATCCTTTGGACTTCTGAACTCATTTTTCCCCATGTAAACTAAGGATGATGCAAACATAGGTCATGACACAAAGCTTATTTGTTACATGCTTGTCATGCCCATAGGCCTAAGAGTGGTGAAGCACTTAAAGGTTTCTCAGTTTAGACACAGACTGGTAGCCTCAGAGCATATAATCTATATGGCATCATGGTCCAACACAGAATGATTCAAACTCCTGCTTCTAAATACCTGGTTCTAAGCAATAATAAAGTCAAAACCGTAAAACTTGAAAATCAAGTAATTAAGTTCTCAAATAGTATCAAGCAAATCCTTATATTTGTGTCATATTTGACAAAAAATAAACCAGTTGTCATAGTTGATTTTTTGTTTGCCTTCATTTACCAAACCTCAAGTGTTTGAGTTTCATAAAAGGTGAAACTGAAAATAGCAGTCTGCTAGTGCTTAGACACAGTCTAATCACCTAAATAATTTCACCTGATATTAATTAGGTGAATAATAATTAATAATAATAACATATATTTCATAATCAACAATTATAATATTTAATATTTTAATAATGTGTAATAATTTAATTTCAGTAATGAATATAATATTTAATAATTAATCACCTAAATAAATTTCTTTGGGTCACTTGCTAGCTGTTCACATGGTGGGTAGATTCCACAGTCCTAAAAAAAAAAAAAAAAAAAAGTCTAGTTTACTAAAATCCTACTTTCGTGCACATTCAGCTCTGCCCTGGCTAAACTGCTTAGGAAACGTGTCAGCATAGTCAGGATTTAGAACCCAGGGACATCAAACTGGGCCATAGCACCAGCCAGCTGCTCCCTTGGGTCAGGGACACAAGAGCCACAGGAGAGCAGGATCCAGCAGGCAGAGCCTGTCCCAGACAGGAGCAGAGCAGCCAGGGGACAGACCCAGCCCTGGGAGTGGGCATAGGCATGGTCCTGGCTGGAATATTATCCTACAGGTGGGAGTCAGGATGCAGCCTGGTGAGGGTAACTGATGTTTGACATAGTCCCAGGATGGCTTGGCTCAGACCTCTGCTCAGGGTGCTCTCAGGACCTAGATACAAGTTCCCATGCAGAAACAAAGAAGGAAGAGTATTCGTACAGTTTGCCTTGTTGTGTGAACTGAATTTTCCCTTTCTGCTCAGCATTTCTTACTGGAAAACTAATCCAGCTCCCCGTTTATCATTTTTGTTTGTTTCTGGAAGCATCTTATTTTCCCAGTGATTTCAACAGAAAGTCTTAAGAGCTGGGCCTTGGTAGGAATGTATTGTCTCACCTGACTGTATCTCTGTTTCCATCCAGTTTAGATAATTATTATCAAGGTGTGAAAAGGCCAGTAGACAGGAAGTACTGTTTTGGAATAGTGTTTTCAGATTGTTTTCTTAATATCAATTAAAAAAAAATATATCTACTGTGCATTTAGTATTCTATAATATTCCTGGGTATTGAAACATGATCTTTTGCTATATATTTGTGTACTTCCCAGGAACTGTTGCAATCAGCCAGACACAGACCAGATATTACTAGGTGTGAGGCCAGATCTGCTATATCTCCTAGTACTGCCCTGGAGGTCATCTAACATGTTGGATTACACAATTCTTACTTTTGCTTGCTTTTGTGCCAATGTAACACTAGCAGGAGGTGATAGCAGGAGTCTCTTACTTTATTTCATGAACAAATGAAATATTTTTCTTTCCAAAGAAGTAAGAGGTATATCATTCTGATGTGTTTCATTTTTTCTAGTTTTCTAAGAAAGTTGTGACAGAGAAAGGATAAGTTTTAGATCTATTTTCTTTCTCTGAATATCTGTCATTCTTTTTTTTGTGATATACCTTCTTGTGATTTTTTTTCTCTATGCATTTTATACTTTAATTTTCTTTTTTACACTTGATCATTTTTTACAAGGTATAATTCAAATTAATTTTTAAAAAAGAAATAATATATGGAGTGATGATTGTAGGTCACTTTGGCTTTTATAGATAATGTGCATTCCAATATTTAAACAATCTCATTCTCTTACTAAACTGAACCTAGTTCTCTGCATTTAATGTATATCATACATTTTCATTAGGTAGCATATCTTTTTTCAGGACACATTTCTCAGTTTTTTCATTGTGATATGCAGTTTTTGAAGTCAGTAGAGTCAAAATAATTAACTCTGTTGAATTGCAGAGCCCATGGTGTGATATAGTCCCTGGAGCAAATATCTGCCTTGACAGTTGTGCAGTATTTTCTCAGTGCTGGTGGGATTGCTGGGTGACTTTAGGCTGCATTGGGCTTACCTGGCAAGGTTTGGGGTGGGACATTGGGGGCTGCATGGATGGCTTTTGTGATAAGAGACTGGAGGCTGCCCCCCTGGGTGGGGGGGTGCAGTGCCAATTCCAGCCACCTCCAAAATGGAATTACCACTGGCCAAAGCTGAGTCCATCTCCTATGCTGGTAGTGGTTCTTTGACAGCATTTTTAAAAGGTGAAACCAATGTGCAGCAGCTGTGAGAGAGGAGAGCAAGGAGAATGTGAGAGCAAGGTCAGTGCTGAAGGAGGAGAGATGTGCCATGTGCCAAGCAGAGATTCCCCTTAAGTATCTGGAGTAAACCATGGTGACACAGGTTGGTCCCTTGCAACCCATGGAAGACTGGAGCAGATTAATTCATGCCACAGCAGGTGGAGATGCCCTCAAGGAAGCTGCATCCCATGGAGAACCCACACAAGAGCAGATTCTTGGCAGGAGCTGTGGCCCATGGATAGGAACCCATGCAGGAGCAGATTTTCTAGAAGGAATTGTGATCTATGGGAGACCAGCACCAGAAGACTCTGTAAAGGATTAGACTCTGTGAGAAAGATCCACACTGCAACAATCCTTGTAGGACTGCAGCACAGGCAAAGGGCCCATTTTGAAGAAGTTTAATAAGGACTGCATCCTGTGGGAAGGACCCCATGCTGGAGTGGAGGAAAAAATATAAGAAGGAATGGGCAGCAAAGAGGAACTGATATATCCTGACTGGAACTTCCATTCCTCATTCCTTCTACACTGCTGGGGCATTGTAGATTGGTAAAAGATTGGTGGATTGGTAAAAGAGTCAGGAACTAATGAGTTAAGTCTGGGAAATAGAGAGGGTGGATGAAACATTTTTAGCTTTGTCTATTTCTCACCATTTTACTGGGGGTTTTTTGTTTGTTTTTGTGTTTTCTTTAACAAATCAAATTAGTTTTTCCCAATTTGAGTCTGTTTTGCCAGTGACTGTAACTGGCAAGCAATCTCCCTGTCCCCATCCCAGCTTAGGAAGTTGCCCAACTTATTTCCATTCCCCGTGCTGTTGAGAATGGTTACTGGGAATAGTTAGTGCCTGGGTGAATATCTGGCAGTCAGACAAGGTCATCCCACATGGGGGCAAATAAACAGCTTAAAGCCTGGAATCTAAATGAAAAGATTATTCAAAACACCTTATCTCCAGACATTACTGTGTGGGCTCAAGATAGTGCCCAGGGATTGCTGGTAGAGGGCAAGCTTTTTCTGTAAAGCAGTCTTTGCATATTTCATACAGCAGCTACTCATGATATCCAGTCTACCATTTAGCTATGACATTTTGAAATGTAGGATAGTTATCTATCTTAATCAAAATGTCATATGCAATAAAAATAAAGCAGTAGCCTTTTGTCCAAACTTTATCAAGTTTTTGGATAATACTTAATTCTCACATGACTTGATTGTAGAATGTCCAAGCCACTATTCCTAGTCTTGATTTTTACTTTTTTTCTCTTTCACATCTCATTGAATGAGAACTACCCAGTGCTTGAAAGGATCTTGAATCAATTTTCACAACCTACTTTGTCTGAGCTGCCCTTTCTAATAAACTTCAAGAGTGTCTCCCCTTTTTACTAAGCTATTTGCCAATTTGTCAGGTTTTCAGTTTAGTAACTGGTTTATTTGTCAGGTTTGGGTTCTTAATTTGTTCATTTGTTTATTTGGTAATTGCTTGACAGTTTCATGGTACTTAACAGGGTTCATTCACATCTTCATTTTATGACTGCAGTGGAAAACTATGCAGATATTTAGTTCAAACCAATGTCTTAGATTTCTGTTTGAAGAGCAAGAAGTTGGCATTTTTAATTTTTAAAATCCTATGCTGTATGGATTTGTAAATATTTTAGACATTGTCATTTTTCCTCCTTATGAAGTTACCCAAATACCTCCACATGAGGAATTATCAAGTCTATGGATTCAAGGAGTCTATGACCCATGGAGTCAATGTATCAGCATTCCACAACATGATACGTACTTCAGTTAGTGCATTATATGCCTCCACACAAAATGGAACTGAATTAATGAACCAATATGACTGTAGTTATAAGACAGAATAGCAAGTTGCCAGGAAATCAGAAGTTTCCATGAAAGAGCTACATCAACTTTTAGGAGCAGTAAAACCAGCAAAAATAATTTAAAAATAAATAAATAAATAGATAAATAAACATTAAAAAAAAAAAAGAAAAAGAGAAAAAGAGAAAGCATACTGGAGAAACCAAATCATTCTCTGACAACATACCAGTCTAGTAGTACAGGTGCCAAGATACTGTTTTCTTCTAAGGATCAATATTTACCTCCACATATTCCTGAAAATGTTCTCTTTGAGTTTCTCTATTATAGCGGCATTACCAAGCTAGTCTGTTGAAAGCAGTTTCTTTGAAGGAAACAATTTCAGATTTATTTGACCTGAAAAAGAGAGTTTTACTCTGTAGCCCACTAGTTATAACTAATGGTGAAGAGACGTGGGCTCTGATCACATTTGCATAGAATATTTGCTTGGAAAAAAACTTTAAGATCACCTAGTCAGACTGTTAACCCAGCACTGCCAGGTCTATCACTAAACTTTGTCCCTCAGCACCACATCTACACGGCTTTTAAATCTCTCCCAGGATGGTGGCTCAATCACTTCCCTGGGCAACCTGTTCCAGTGTTTAATAACCCTCTCAGAAAAGAAATTTTTTCCTAATATCGAATACAAATTGGCTACACCTTCCTTTCAGGTAATTCTCTGCTCCCAGGGCTTGTCGTTCTTAAAAAAAATAAACCCAGTCAAGTTTAAGTACAGTTGTGATATGTGTTTTTAATTCTTTATTATTATTATTATTACTATTATTCTTTCCTTGATGTAATGTCAGTTTATCTGCACACATCTTTTACTTGAACTGACTTGACTTAAAAAATTGAAGGTGAAAATCAAGGTGATTAACTTTAACCTGCTTTAACTTACACTTTCTGGTGTCATGGTCTCTAACACAGATATGACTGAGGCTGTTACACTTTGAAGAAGCACGAAGCATCCTACTTGAAATTCCCCTAGGCACTTGGTTATAGTGAGATAGAAAGCGCATGAAAGTCAGGGAATTAAGAAGCTGTATGAGGAAGAGCTTGATGTAATTTAATCATTACTGAGGAATAATTAAAAGTTTATTAAATACAGATTTTTCCTCTTTGAGTATGGAAACCTTAAAAGATAAATTACAGTAAAAAAATTCATTTTTGTTCTTAATTACATATACAAATCAATAATTCACCACTCAAGCTGATTCTTCCAGTAGCGATCTGTATTTTGAAGCACTGATATTTTTTTAAAAAATTGTTAATGTGACAAAATTAATAGATCATTTATTTCATATCTAATTGTTACCCTACAAATATCAGACAAAAGCCTGTGTATAGCAGCTTGAAATTATATTCTACCAACTAGAAACTGATTGCAGAAGTAAGAATATTTTTCCTAAAAAATTAAAAAAAAAAATAGGAACTTATTCAGGGCTGAGAAAACTCAGTGAGAATGGTTGCAGCCTGCTATGCTAATATGCTATCAATGTGTAGTGTTGGCAGGATGGAAAGGCCTGGATTAATTTTAGGTACCTAATTTGGGCTCCAAAATTGAGCTCATAATTGCTCTTCATTAGCATGTGAATAGCAATTTGGGAAAGTGGTTTGGTCACAGACATTAAAGACACATGAGATCAAATCAAGTGAGGAACAGAGACCAGTCCTTACAACAGAAGTAGTCAGGTTTGAGCCCCAAGTCTATCTTAAACTCCAGTTAAGGCTAAATCTTTGGAAAATATTTCTATTTCTTCTATTTCATTTGACAGCAGAGGACCAAAACAGTGTTCTAATAAGGTAGGCCTTGTGGCACACTGGTTAAGATTCATGGTTCTTATTTCAGAAATCAGTCAAAGAAAGGGCTTATCTACCATGGGCAACGTGGCTCCATTTGTGAGAACAAGGAATTGCTTCTTGATTGTGAATACAACATATATTTCTTATTTCCTAATGAATTGGTTTTCATTTCCTGAACAACAATATATATCCATCTGGAATTCGTATAGAAGATAGTATTTAATTCTGTACTAATTTTCAGGGGAGGGAAAAAGATGTAGAACCTCTATCATAATCCAAGAAATTTTATGCTCTATTATTTTTGTAGATGATTGATTTTCCATTCTAGAATATATTGGACATCTTAGAGAAGCTTAGTCATACATATTAATCAGATTACTTGTATCATCTGCTTTTATTTAATTTATTGCCTCTACTCTGTTCTCTGAATTTCATTTTATGTGCAATTTACTATTTCCCTTTTTAACCTTATGTTTTCAAGTTCATTTCCAATAATCATAACTGAGAAAAACAGAGCAATCTTAGCAAGAAGTGAGATGAAGCATGGCAGAAAGAGTCAATTCAGTCAGACACTTAGTAATTCATGAAGGTATGTATCAGCTGTCTAACCTGTCAGTCTACAGTCAAATGGAAATAATCCAGTTCCCCCGAAAAGACATCACAAAGAGGGACAGTGAGGTGAGGAAAGCTATTCTCCTAGTCTCCTTTAGCTTTAAGTTCTGTAGATGTGTTGTTCAAAAATGAAAAATGTATTTGTGGACATACCTGGTAGGGTCTTGGTGGCAGGATGGGGGAGGGTGACTCCTGTGGAAGGAACCAGGAGCTGCTCTGAAATGGAACTAAACAGCCCATTATCTGCCAAACCTGTCACCAGTCCAAGGAGAATCTAATACTGCTGCTCAAACATATTTATGAGCCACATTTGCTGGGAGGATAAACAAAACAGAGGAGACATGTAAGAAACACAGAGGGCATGGGCAGAAGGAGATATCATTGGGATGAACTCCAGGAAGAAGGCATTTCATGCCACAGCAGGGACAGCCCTGAGGGACTGTGGTCTTTGGGTGACCCATTGTGGGGTGCAGACATTCTTGAGGCACTGTGGGTGAACTAATTAAGGGCAGTGATTGGCCTGAGGGTCTGCAGCCATAGGCAATGTATGCTGGAACAGAGGAGGACAAGGAGCCAGAAGCAGTGACACACTGTTCCCACCTGTCACCTTCCACTGGACTGAGTGCAACTTGTGGAAAAAACTAAGGAAGATGAAACTAGGAGATGACATACTTGATGCTTTTTTTTTCCCAATAGATTACATAAAAATATAAATGAATGAAGATTTAAGTATGAATTTAGGAAAAATGTATTTAATACAATGTTAGCTAATAGTCTCCTCTCATGTAATTTTTCTAATAGTATTTTACAAAGAAACTAATCATTTTTATTCAGCTTTCAGACAGGACAATTGAGACAAAATGATCAGCAGTCATTTACTAAACATCAGTTACCCAGTTATGGAACTGATAACAGAATTTAAATCTATTATGTTACCACTTATCAGCTCATCAACTTAACTACTGGATTCAGCTATCATATTAGCAAATTATAATTATATTACTGAATATAATCAAAGTCCATGTATCCTCAACTCCCCATATATCTGATATGGTCTTGGAAAATAGACTTTGTAGGAAAGCAAAGAGGAAGGGTTGAGTTTTTATTTTGACTGAGAAAGCTATGCTAACTTAATGATATTGAAAAAGCTCATCTAGAGTTGAATCTGTCCAGTGTTGCATCAGACAAAAAAATGAGACTTTCTAAAGCATTTTAATACCTAGAGAAGGTCTAAGAAAAATATATGACTGATACTTGATGAAAATGGTCACCTGGAAAATAGGGAGGGAGAAAAGGTGGAGAGATTTAATGCACATTTTGCTTTAGTCTTTAATATTAATAATAGACTTTGGACTGTCCAGCCCTTTGACCTGGAGGACTGCAACATAAAAGCCCAGGAGCAGGCAATTCCAAAGTATCAGAAGTCAATAAAGTGGGGCAGATGCATCTCTTGGCTGAACAGTGATTTTCTAGAAATTAGGCAGAAAATGAAAATGTTTGGGCATCAGAAGCAAGGACTGGAAACATACGAGGGCTACAGCGATGCTGTTTGCCGGTGTGGGGAGAAAACACCTGGCACCCAAAGCTTGATTAATGTTCAGGCTGGCCAGCTGGCTCCCACCATGAAGGACAACAAAAAGAACTTTTAAAAAAACGTTAATAACAAATAGAGAACCAGAGATAACATGGGTCACTTACTTGACAAGGTCAATCACCTCACTATCAAGGATGTAGACGAAGCAAAAATCTTTTATGTTTTCTTCACCTCTGTCTTCAACACAGATGATGGGCCCTGGGACCCCTGGAGTCCTATGCTGGAAGACCAAGACTGAGAGAATGACAAACTTCCAGACAACCCTGGACTTGTTTGAGACTTGCTGCTCCAGATGGATGTATATATATCTATGGGGCTTGATGGGATTTATCCAAAGGTACTGAAAGACCTGGCCAATGTTATGGGACCTCTCTCTTTTGTTTTTCAATGGTCTTTGGAGTCTGGAGAGGTCCCACTTGACTAAAAGGTGGCAAATGTTGTCCCAGTTTTCAGGATGGACAAGAAAATAGAGCCTATAATTACAGCCCTGTCAGTCTCACTGTGTGCTCTGTAAAAGTATGGAGGAGGCTATTCTCCATAGTAGAGAGTTACTGAAAAACAGTTGAAAAACAATGAAGTCATTGGTTATACCCAGCATGGGATCATGAAGGGAAAGTCCAGTTTAGCCAAATTAATTTCCTCCTATGACATGGTCACCCACCTAGTTGACCAAGGGAAGCCAGTAGGTACAGTGGGTTTGGATTTTAGCAAAGCTTTTGATACTGTCTCTCACAGTATCCTCCTACACAAAATGTTCAGCACATAGATAGACATATCCATCATGAATTGGGTGAGCAATAGTTGATGGGTTGTGCTCAAAGAGTAACAGAAAGGGGGGTTACTTCGGGCTGGTGGCAAGTCACCATAAACCTTTGGCGCAGCCATCTGGACAGTTTTTTACCCAGCAAAGCATTCACCCACCCAAGCCAGGTAGACAACATCCACAGCCTTTCCCTCATCCACTGAGCAGGCCACTGAGTAGAAGAAGATCAGGTTAGGCAAGCAGGACCTACCTTTCATAAACCTGTAGCAAGACAAACCTTTCTTGGGGTATGAGTCTCTGAAGTCAGACCGGTGCTCTGGCAGAAGCTGATGCCTTCAGGGTCAGTCAGTCTGGGTCAGTGCTGGTGGTCACAACTCAACCAACCTCTCCTCTGGCCTGCTCTGCAAGTGAGCTGAGCTTGTGCTGGAGGCCAGGCCTTTTATTGGCCTCCTGATCCTGCCCCTGCGCAGTTGGGCCCAGCCCTAACCAGGCACAGGTGGGCTGAATGCAGGCTCACACCCACTGCCTGCTGATTAGCAGCACCTGGGTGTTGCCTTATCTCACTACATAAACCCATACTGACTGAGCCTGATCACCTGGTTGTCCTGCATGTGCTGTATGATGTCACTCAAGATAATCTTCTCCATAACCTTCCCTGACACCACTGTTAGACTAACTGGCCTAAGGAATACTTTGCATTCCTCTCATTGATCACAGCCTGGCCTCCACCCCCTGTCCCTCTCTCTTACTTTCTCTGTAAGACTGAGATCCTGGTCTGAAGAAGGAATTCCTAATTTTCCCAGAAGTGTTTCTACAACGCTTATCACTAGAGTGTGTTACTCCTTCATAAACTTTAATAAATTCAGTTTCACATACAGGTACTGTCACCATTTTGGTGGGTGAGAACTGAGACACTGGGGGACTGCGATTAAAAAATATCAGGTTGGAATTCCTATGACCCCACTTTTCATAGTATTAGCATAATGGAACTATATATGTTCACAGCACAGCAAAATAACTTTAATTACAACTGTGAACAGTCAATTTTGCTGCAACTGAGGTGTAACATATTCAGAGAGACTATTACAAACACGGACCTCTAGAAAGTATTGTTGAAGTGATTTATCAAATATAGTGAAGCTCAGTGGCAGAGACATAGACAGAATCTAGTTTCCAATTAAACATTCACCTGCTGTAAATGCAACATCAGCCTTCATGTATTTCAGCTTTTGCAGTAAGTGAAGCATGACCTTAAAGGCAACAGTTTCCTGTCCTGAGCTGCCAGTCTCTTCCTCTGTTGTGCGTCTCTTTTCTGGTCTTTCTGCTCCTCACTCTTTGTCTACATTTTGACCCATTACCGATGGAGTAATTAGCATGTAATATCAGCCTCACAAAATTCCTTGCTTTTACCCTTTTCACCTGTCTTCTGCTTTTTCCTTCTTTGCTTCCTTTCTTGCCTTCAATAATCTCTTTAAGAAAATCTATTATAATTCTAATTTGCTGATGAAATCTCAGGCCAAATTTACTACGGACTTCAGCCAATAAAAGTAGTATGTACACAGAGTGGCATTTAGATAGTACTTACATGCATGATTCAAATTCTGAAAGCTGTAGTCTGCTCTTGGAGAGAACTGAAGTGCAAAGGGTCTTTACTATTTTACTTCCCTGTTTTTCTGGGCCATATCTTGTGATGTAGACATGGGCCCAACTGATCATAAAAAGTGATATATGGTAACAAAGAGGGAAGTTTCTGTAACTTCTGTGTTGAAGAATGATGAATAGTGCTGGGTCACACTGACAGTAACAGGTTAGTGAAAACAAAAGGCCTACAGATCAAAGGCATTATATGTTTTTGATGAAAATCATATATGTATACATGTAAAATTGCATACACAAAATTTAAGTTTAAAATATCCCTCTAAGTCAAGATGTCAAACATTGCAAGTATGCCCATGATAGAAGCATAGCAAGACTACTGATCAATGCATACATATATGCCAGACAAATTATGTAGTCAATTATCAAATTGAGCAATGTGTAACAATGTAATTATATAAGAAGGAAGTTAGTCAAATTCAGATTTTAAAACCTCGACAGTTATTACAGCTCTTGGCAGAAGTTTGGCTGCTAATATGCATTTTTACTCCATTTTGTTAATTGCCATACTGTCTGCAGTCAGGAAATCTGAGTGACAACTCTTGCGGAATATCTGGTGTGGCAGAAATGAAGGATTTATATTGATGGGAACGGTAGACCTTGGTAGAAAAATAACCCAAAAAACAGTCACTCAAAAATCAATGATAATATAACTATCGATATTTTGACACTATAGTGTATCTTAAAATTGATTGGTAGCCAGAAGATAAAATATCCTCTTGCAGTGTCCCCAAGAACTTTCTGTAGCATCCATGGCCACAGTGTGGACTCTAGTTCTTCAAATTCTTTGAGAATGGGCTTCAAATTTTTTCAGAATTTTCCTGAAATACTGAAATTTCCTTTACACTCCATCTGCTATTGGTTATGCTTTCAGGACGTTAAAAAACAAACAAACAAACAACAAACAAATTTACAGGAAATTCTATTATTTTTTCTTTTCGTTTCATTCTGGTTTATTCTTCCAGAAGCAGATATGGAAACTGAGTGAAGAGGGTTTTTTACCTAGTCAACTCTTCAATATATCTGACATTGCCCTCAACAGTTTAAGCTCATTATTACTTAAGGATAAGTATTGAAATATATTCTACAATCTGAGTATTTATAATTTAGAAAATGTGTCTAGTATCAAAGTGAGAACTCATAACACAAGAAACTGCCCTTAGAATCTGTGGCTTTTCCACTTCTTAGTGAAAAACTAAATATCCAATAAGACAAGGATTTCTGTGCCCATAGGGCCAGGTGCAATACCTGGATATTCATCTTTCAGTTTTAGACTTCTATTGAAGAAGTTAACACATTTTTCCTTCCTTTCCTTTCCTTTCCTTTCCTTGCCTTGCCTTGCCTTGCCTTGCCTTGCCTTGCCTTGCCTTGCCTTTCCTTGCCTTTCCTTTCCTTGCCTTGCCTTTCCTTGCCTTGCCTTTCCTTGCCTTGCCTTTCCTTGCCTTGCCTTTCCTTGCCTTGCCTTTCCTTGCCTTGTCTTTCCTTGCCTTTCCTTGCCTTGCCTTTCCTTTCCTTTCCTTTCCTTTCCTTTCCTTTCCTTTCCTTTCCTTTCCTTTCCTTTCCTTTCCTTTCCTTTCCTTTCCTTTCCTTTCCTTTCCTTTCCTTGCCTTTCCTTGCCTTTCCTTGCCTTTCCTTGCCTTTCCTTGCCTTTCCTTTCCTTGCCTTTCCTTGCCTTTCCTTGCCTTTCCTTGCCTTTCCTTTCCTTGCCTTTCCTTTCCTTGCCTTTCCTTTCCTTGCCTTTCCTTTCCTTGCCTTTCCTTGCCTTTCCTTTCCTTGCCTTTCCTTTCCTTTCCTTGCCTTGCCTTGCCTTTCCTTGCCTTGCCTTTCCTTGCCTTTCCTTTCCTTTCCTTTCCTTTCCTTTCCTTTCCTTTCCTTTCCTTTCCTTTCCTTTCCTTTCCTTTCCTTTCCTTTCCTTTCCTTTCCTTTCCTTTCCTTTCCTTTCCTTTCCTTTCCTTTCCTTTCCTTTCCTTTCCTTTCCTTTCCTTTCCTTTTTTTTCTTTTTTTTTTTTTTTAACACATTTTTTTCTTTTTTGGTTCTTCTAGAGACTTTGAGATCTTATTCTTAGGCCTCCATAGAATTACGAGTCCAAAATTGTTTGTCAGGAAACATTTTATAAGATTAACCAGTTTCAAAGATGCTCTAATAAGGATACAAATCTTCCAGTAATAAAAAGTAAATAATACAAGTAATAAAAAAATAAAAGAGAAGAAAACAAATCTCAATCAACCTTTGCAAAAATTTTGGGGTGAGCTTGAAGCTTGATGTTTACCCTTGATCACAACAGATTTCATCATAACTAATAAGCACTGGAAAATTTTTGCTAGGTGATCAGTGGATTGTTACTGTATTGTCAGTACAGAACTGTAGTACTCACTGAGATGGAAAAATAGCCTGGCAACTCATCCTTTCATTTGTGTCAGGTTGCAGAGAGTGTCTTCCTTGAAATCTGGAGTTAACAATGCAATTAAGATAAGTTGAAACTATAATAAGGAAGTATGTCTACAAATAAAAAGGCAGGACACCCATGTTGATAAAGCTATGTGCAAGATCATTTTTGCAAGCCATGTCAAATATTCAGCTGAAATTAGACCCAGAACACACATTTAAAGGAAAAGCAAAAGGGGAAAAAAGCCTGAAGTACTATGGTTAGTTTCCATTTAGAAATCTCAGAGCTATAAAGAAAGTAATGCAAGGCCAATAGTTTTTGATTAGAACTAAAATGCATAGGGTCATGTAACAAGAGCTAGGGTTTGTGTTTATTTAGACCAGTGCTGGTTGGTTAAATGCAGGGTGTCTTTGTAATAAATTACATGCTGCCTTTATCTAATTTGAATTATATTAAGACAATCAGCTCCTTACTGACATACAACTAATAAATTCAACAAAAGCTTCACAGTGACAGTTATTTTCACTGAATTGAAAAGTATGCTCTAGAAATATGCAGCTTTTGGAAGCCTTCAGTGATTTTTCTATATCCACAGTCTGGTTCCTACAGAAATTGTTGTTTTTCTGACATACTATATTTGAAAAATAGCTTATATCAACTATGAATTTACATATTGAAATTAATGTTGTCAGTGTAAATTTTAGCATTGTGTACAATTACTTACACTAAACTTTTAAAAATTCCTGTCAGATGAAACATTTGTTTCATGGAGGCTATATATTTTGAGGGACCTCTCAGTGCTCTTGGGTAATCAGGTAATCAGGAGCCTGGCTTCATTCTTTTTCTGCAAGAAAAGAACTCCTCTACAAGAAGTAGTTTATCACCACTTCATTGTAATGCTTTTTAACAACTATAGTCATTACTGTAGTCAGTAACAATATAAAAATGGATGTAGCATTCCTGGAAATACCAATGCCATACAGTTCAGTAGGCGAGGCTTTCATGGGAAGACTGCAGTATTTAATCTTGCTTTATCTACAAAACCAGACAAGAATAAAGTTCAATATGAGACAGAAGCAGCTAGCAAAAAGAGATTTTCATTTTAGCATGAACAAAATCTAAACATGCCAAGATAGATCATATCACTATCACTTGACTCTAGACTGGCATGGCTTTCTGTAAAAAGTAGACACCAATTAAAGGCAGAACTCTTGAAACAGATATTTCTCTAATTTTTCCACCTTGCCCTTCTAATTGAAAAATTCCATGAATACTGTTTGGTAGTTCAGGAGGTCGATTTGGCAGCAACAGTTACAGTGATAAAAGATTACTCAAGGTCTTTTCAGAGCTGTCAAATTGCATCTATAAACCAAAATAAATACAGATTATATTTGAATTAGAAAGCTGAGGAATTTATTGTAATTAATTAATTGATTATGTGGTAAGGAGCTAAAGGAAAACAAAAGATAATATTCATTACAATAGTAAGAAAAAAAAAAAGTTTTTTAAGTTCTATATGAAGAGTGGAGATGGAATGTGGCCGAAGACACTGCTTCAGTGGACATGAAAGGAAAAAAAGATCAGAAGCTAGAAAATTGTGGAATGGGCAAATGCCATTAGCAGATACAGTACTCTGTGATCCACAGAAGTCAAAGCAGGGTAAAATAAATTACTATTTATTCAATGAAGACTTATGTGAAATACAAAATTACTTGCATTAAAACTTAAATAATCTAAGCCAAGACTGTACAGTAAAAACTGAAACACTGGAATCTTTAAATGAAGTTTCTTTTCATGTAGCTACCCAGATACCATCTCAGGAATTTAGAGCAGCTCCTTCCATGACAGCAGTGGTTACTGCTTTCGTGTTACATAAGAAATAAAAGCAATTTCAGGAGCAGTATCAAGTTTTGCATGCCCAAGTCTCTGAGGATTGCAGCTAAAATCATAAGCTTAATTCAGAAATTATTCAGCAATTTCTTATTAGCCTAAAAAAGTAGCAGCTCAAATATCCTCAAAAGAGGCACATTACAGCACAGGTAAGTGGAGCAATACAATGCTCTGAAGAGATGCCTTCCTGCATGATGCTGTGGTACACTATTTATGTATGTGACTTTGTCCCAGAGGAAGTTCCAAACTTCATTCAGAAGCATAGTAGCATGAGGTATTTAAAGGAGGTCTTTAATTCAACATGATGCTCAAAGCAGGGGCAGCTGTGAAATCAGACCAGGTTGCTCAAGGCTCTATCCAGTTAAGTCTTGAAAACCTCTAAGTATGGAGAAAGAGCATCCATACTCCATGCACAACCTGTTCTATGCTTGGAGCTACAGAAACAACACAGATTTGAAAACCAGACCCTATGCTGATCTCCAATATGAACTGTAATGAGCCAGTGTATATACAAAACTGTGGAAGACTCTTTCATGTATTATTAGTCTACTTTCCACTGTATTTCCACAAAGGAAAAAGGGGGAGCTCAGTGGAGAAAATAAGATGCAAGATACTGTCTTACACTGAACTTGTTTTATAAAGAAAAAAAAAAAAAACCAAAACCATAAATCGTCAACATTCTCCATATTTTGTCTTTGCATTACTTAATGGTTATGGCTTGGGGCAAGACTGGGAAAAGTATGGTACTTGAGCAGCTTGAATTCAGCGGACATTTTATGTATTATATCACATGGAATGTAAAATACTGAAAATTTACTATGTATGGGGTAAATTCTTCTTTCTGGGTATTTTATAGAAGCCTTGTTTATATCTGTACTTTTTCTTTCTTTTTTTATAAACTTGCAAGTTACATCTTATGCAATATAGATGCTCAAACTAGGGGTTCGATTTCTGAATTACTTTTATTTGACCCTAAACAACTAGCTGATATTAAATAATGATTATCTCATGATTTGCATTTCATTTAATATAATCTCAAAATAATATAACTTATATTGGTCATTCCATGTCAGAAGATTTAGGTGAAAGACACAATTTTGAATGTATTGAATGAGAGGAGCTATATACTTTCTCATAAAAGGACTGTGCAAAAAGAGAACTTCATTTTTACTGTATTGCTTTTCTGTCTAGAGGGAGTCCTATATTTACAATACATATTTTCAGAAACTCTGCTGTTTACTAAATTTATGTGCCAAAGAGAGTAGTACTACCTGTTTATCCAGATTTATTGTCATCAGAGCTTTACATCACCCCAGGCAAAGAAAATATATGGTGTCTATGCATTAGCAATGCAATGTATGCAGTAAAAAATATTTCAATATAAATTAGTAAATGAAACTTTCTGATTTATAGACAATCTGATGTTACACTTTTTCTTCTATTTCTTTTTAAGACATTGTGATTAATGCTATCTTCATAACAGGTATTGGTCACCTGCACCAGTTTTATCATGCATGGGTTTTAGTTGTTATTGTTAATTGTACAGACAGGACAGGAATACTGGGGTTTTGTTGTTGGATTTTTTTCCCTTCAAAATAATACAAGTCAAATGAGGGCATAAGACATTTTTTCAAAGGCAACAATATGAACAAAAAGTATCTGGTTCAAATATAATCTAAACATAAACATACATACTTCAGCCTTATTTAAAGAGCACAGTGCTGTCAGACCTCCTAAGAATACCACCTGTTTCACACAGGTGATCTATCACAGCTCAGGTCACAGCTGTGGTGTACCCAGTAACAGTGCCTAGGTGATGTCTAGACTTAGAGGTCTGGGTTCCCAGACAAGCTGATTCCTCTCCAAAGCCCTCAGGGTTTCTCTGATGCACACCAGTTGCATCTACAGTGTACATGAGTAGTTACACACTTGGCTGTGCTTGCTGTCTCACAAGCTATTCTCCTTTACTAAAACTTACCTCCAGTACATCCACAGAAACATGTAATGTAGCTTCAGCAGCCAAAAGAGATGGAAGTTTTCTTGTGCCAAGGAACTGTGCTGGGCTTTGAACTGACAACTATTTGTCTTGCAGAGTACGAAGCTGAGATAATGGGATGAGAAAAAAAAATATTGTACTCAATGTCCAGAGATCTTTAATTTATCATTTCATGATTAATAAGACTTTGGATTTAATATTACTCATAGAATAGCATTATATCTTTTTTTAAGAAAATTTATGTCGGGTATTCTGTTATAGTATAAACACTAAAATTTGCCTGTTCTCTCCAGTTCTCTCCTTAAACCCCAGAATCCTCTGTTACTTCGGAGGATTCAGAGGTTTATGTGTTTCAAGTGATCTCCATGAAGACATAAGCTGTTCTCATGGCCTCCAATTAGTTCACTATTTACTGTGTTTATGTACTGTAAAGATATGGTTGGATCCTTTATTAAGTAAAAAATTATGGGCTATCTTAGCCCAGAAAATAAATATACCATACTATGAGATTGCTTGTAAAAATTGTAGCTATCAGCAAAATAAATTTTAACTTTTCCTTGGAAAATGTTTGAACTGATGTTATACAATATTTCTAATATGAAGTGTTTGACAGAATAATAATTTAGGTAAACTTTATACAGCTAAAAACAAAAAAATTAAGTGTAAATACATCTAAATGTTAGTGAAAGATTTGTCATATGTATTTGGGGATATAAGAAAATTTCTTTTAAAATGCCTACAGAATTTAAAAAAAAAAAAAAAGGAAGAAAAAAAAAAAAAGGACATCATACTACAGTAATTCTATGGAGGTCGAAACTATTATGGAAGAAGATCAGCCCTCTGAAGAGTGGTGGGTACACATTAGATTTTTGGCAACACCTGACAATGATCTACATCACAGATTAATGTCTAAAACAGTCAGAGGAAACATGAAAAGCTGGCCAATTGATTGAAAAAGCCCTAAACAATTGTCTGGAGGTTTCATAAGAAAAGGTGTCAATAAAGAGAACATAGTGTGCATGTCCTTGTAAACAAAGAACACAGAAATTGCTGCCACACCTTTAGCTTTCTGTTATTGACCCCAAGGTTTCTGAGAGCCTACATGCATTCTTTCTCTGAAGTAGTGTATTTTATTTGAAAGATTTTAATGAAGAAATGTTTTCCCAAGCTTTTCTTATCTCTATATTTCAAATTGCTTTATAGCTCTCTTAAGACTCTACTGGGATTTGCAGCCTGTCAGTCATATAGCAATGCATGCAATGTTAGCAATATAGCAAATGGAAATGCATGCTGAGAACATTACAGTTCTCATCACCTTGCCAGCTTTCTACAGAGCTATATTTGATGTATCTGACATTGCATTTGACAATATGAGAGATTATTACTACTTAATATTTTTGCTAATTACTGTTTCTTAATACTTATAATTTTGATTAAGACAGCTATTGAAATTGCCTTTCAGAACTTCTTGTACTCCACCACTATCACAAGAGATGATGAAGGCTGGAAATATTTTCAGAAAAGACAAACAATGACAATTTATAGAGAATTCTCATTTAGGTTGCCACACAATACACCACTTTCAAAAGAAACAATTCCAAATTTAAGTGTTCCAATTTATATTACAGAATTGCTATCTTAATTCTTACATTGCTGGATCCTGTATATATAGAATAATAGAATCATAGAGTGGCTAGGGCTTGAAGGGACCTTAAAGATCATGTAGTTCCAACCCCTCTGCATGGCCAGGGAAAGCTTGCACTAGATCAGGCTGCTCAAGGCACCCACGACATCTCTTGGCAACCTGTTCCAGGATCTCACCACCCACAAAGGAAAGGGTGTTTATTCTATTTGTTCTTGGAAATTAGATTAACAAACAAAAAAAGTTTGTTTTCCTGATATGCAGTTGGTGTAAAAAGGTGTATGCATTATTTTCAATAGGAGTGTGAAACAGCTATTCCCAAGTAATGAGAATTTGAAAGATGATTCTGTTTTAAATGTCTGTATAAGTGAATGGTATTCAGAAGAGCTCAGAATAAGCACCAGCTCCTAGACAAACTAATTTATTAGCAAAGTAGGCTGCAAAAGTAGCTCTATTGTTCTCTTGCAGATTACACCAAATTACATTAACTTAAAACCTAAAATAATGATTATTAATTAATTTATTCTGTTAGCAAGCAGAAAGACTGAGTAGCTTCTTAAATTCATAGGGTGAAAGTAATGTGAGATGTGCTGTTTAAGAGAGGTAACAAGGCAAATTGCTAATGCACTACTTATGCTTGCTTCTGGATACAGTTAGAGCCAGGTGCACCACTCAGTCAAATATCTCTGCATAGGTTCCAGCATATAATACATTACTAAGGAAGTTCTATGTGTGTTCCAGAAGAGGTTTTTTCCATTTCCAGAAAAAAGGGAGAGATACAAACTATTTCTGTTTCACTGCTCTGAAAAGGGTACGAGATCCCACAGTGTGGCCTGGTTAACAAAGAAAAAAGTTTTAAAATTCTTGGTATTTTATCATCTTATTTTAGTATTTTACACAATATTTTGTAAAATTTGTAAATATAAGACTTGTAATGCTTCATAAGACTGTGACTTATTGTAGAATGTTCTCTCATTTCAGTACAGTTTGATTTTCCATTTTTTCCCCACTTTTGCCTCATTTGCTTGACCTTATCTCTCCAAGACTAACAATAATATCTTGATCCAACTGCAATCATTTGAAGTGAAAAGCTGCTCAGCATTAATCTTACAGTGACAGACCTTCTTGTAATTAAACTCCAAAGATATGTAATTGCTTATAAGGAGAGACTCTTTTACTGCTCAGTTAATCATTCAAACTTTTCTGTTCTCACAGACTTTGCCATTTTGTGGTAAGAATGTGTCCTTTATTTTGCCAGAGTGTTCTAAATGTGTTGATTTTTATGCAGCTGTGAAATTAAATCATAAATGAAAAAGCCTTGCAGATATGTAAACAAAAAATATCAATTTATTGTATTTGTGAACAACCTATGCCATGAATAGGTTAAGAGGTGGGTTTTATTACTGAGATTTTAACAATATGCTCTAATATAAGGTCATGTTGAGCATATATAGATCAGCCTTGACACTTTGATATACTACTGCTGATAAAAGAAGGTGGCTTTGTTTAGATGTTAACTTTTGAAAGAAATGGTAAGAAGCAGATAATTCAGAGGGAAACATACCTCATTGCTTTAAGCAATCTGCAGTACAATCCATGAGCAACAGAACTCCATGTTAAATAAAACAGAGGGGATTATTTAATTCTTGAACTCCAAGAGGGAAGTAAGAAATGCAATATTCTGACATTTTATGTTACCAGAATCTGTAGTGCTTTATTTGGAAATTAATTTGTTTATTTTAAAAAAAATCAGTTACAGAATATAGTTTAATCTTTTACTTTTCATTTCCTAATATAGGTAGGAAACATCAAAAAGTGGTTACTTGTATTAATGTTTCATTATTTTTCCTTCCCAGTTTCTTTTATCTTTGTCAAAACAATGTAAAGAGAAAGGTCATCAGCCTAGAAGATCAAGAAGCATATAACCATCACTTCTGATAAAGACAAACTGACCTTTTAAGTTTCACATACAGGTCATTAAATGTCAGGGCACTGAGGGCTATAAAGGCCCTCAGTGGCCATGCCCAGCCCCCTCTGGAGCTTCCTACTGCCCCTGCCCCATGGCCCAAGACCTCATTTCAGCACAGATTGCCAGTCCCTGTCCCAGTGATGCTGTTAGGAGAATTGGTCTCCAGTTCCATCCCAGCCAGGACCTGGCCCTCCTGAACTTGACCCAACCCCAGGGCTGAATTTTTCACCCCCACAGAGGTGTCTGATGGTGCCTGAGGATGATCCTGGCTGCCCTCCATGGCTGCTCCACTCCCAGGTTGTGGGCTGTGGAACAGATCTTGTTTGGTGAGCCCCACAGGGATCCCCTGTGTCTCCTGGCACTCAGCTCCAGGCATCTGCCAGTCCTTGCAGTCCCTGACATAATGCACACTGGATATCACTGATCTCTGTGGGTTTGTTCTCCTCCTTTTTCCACAAAGGAAAAGCAAAGATTTCAAATAACTCATAACAATGTTCTCAACCCCAATCGCTTTCATTCCACACAAAACTAGAACAAAGTCAATGCAGGCAGAGGAACTGTACTTGTTTGTCATCTCAAAACAGACCCCGGTAAAGCTATGAGGTTGTCCAGTCTGCATGAGATCTAGACAGCACACAAGAGCTAACATCACATACATTTAAAGTGCTTTACAAGGCAGGTCAGATCCAATATCCATTTTCTTATGAACAAGAGTGGGAGTGTGCTATCTAGACTCTGTGGTATTTAACTGAGACCTTGTGTCTTATTGGCCTGTGTTTTACATCCACTCAGACTCTAGTATGTAGTATCAGCAGGGTAGGCAGAAGCATAAGTGTGTGTGTAAAAAAGCTAATCCTTCTAAAGGGACACTTAAACAAACACTGACTTTGTAGAGTAACTGGGTAACATCCATGTGAAACTCACGCTAGAATAGGAAGATGCCTGTTGTTACTTCTTTGGACTTCAAGCAAGTCAGAATTATTCCTTTTTCAGATTTATTCTCTTTCACATGTGCCTTTCTCCATTAGATATCCATCAGATAATTTATCTTATATTCCAAACTGATATATCTCCGAGCATGACTTCCAATATTTTTACTTCCTAATAATGAAGTACAGTATCATCAACAATGGCTTTTCATTGGTCTTTTCATAATGTTCTAAGCATACCACAGGCCTATAAATAGGATTAGCAAACATGGAAGTAAAAACTTTCACAATTATCCACACCAATATGATCTCCCTGGCAAAGCTTCCTAATTGGAAAGACAGTTAAAATGGCATTATATATAAATACAGTTTATCAGCGGCTGGGATGAGATACTATTGCCCTCTATAAATATGTGGCAGAGGCAAACACTCAGCAAAATCAGCCACTTCTAAATTGCTTAGGTATAAGCAAATCTTAAATAAAGATTTACCATTAATATATTGAGATTGCACATTCAATTCATATGAGATTCCAGAATAGTTTTCCAATGGGAAAAGGTCAAAATATTCGTGGAACTATTTTTTAATTTGCCTTTGGAAAACAGGACAACAGGATAAAAGAATAAAAGCCTTTTAGTTTTCTTTTCATGGTCAGAAGTTCTAAGTAGGACCAGCAGCTAATGTTGGTACTTCACTAGGAACTATATATGAGTTTTGGACATTATATGACCCTCAGAAGAGACAACATATGAACTACGTTTTTGAGGACAACGATTTATTGTAAATTCTACTGACATATGAATATTAACTCCAATTTTTACTCACAAGAAAGCATTTAAATTCATTAAGAGGCTTTCAAGGACTACTGTCAAGGACCAAACCTAAAATTCTGCAAACTGCAGGAAGAATAAGCCTGAACATTTAAAAATGAGATAGACTAAAATTCTGCAACAGATCTGCAGACTGGGGTTTTTATGTCCCCACAAACACCACTTCCCCAGTGCAATTGTTTTTTCTGCTCTTCCTGGACCAGGGTTTTCTAATTCTCACTGTGGTTCTGTGCTAAACAACTATCAGAATGGATGTGTGTTGAGGGTCCTGATAGCAATCAAAGCCTTTGCTAAAGGAGAAATTAAAACTCTGTAGCAGGGAAAAGCTGCAGAGAGACCCAAGATGTTACCTTCTCTGATCCATGTAGTCAGGCCTGGGTGTATTCATGTGGGCTCCCCGGGCTGTAAACATAGTTCAGGAGGTAACGTATTGACTATGGCTTCTCTGAACTGAGGAAAGAGAGAGTTTTAGAAGTCCATTTCATCTAACTTTAAATATCTATAATGCCTGATCCAGTCACAGGTGGGCTACCTTAGCAATCAATAGAAAGAATTTCTAGTTCCCAGTTGAACTCGCCATTGTTAAAGAAGTGATGATAAAACCTGTGTCCTAGTCTCCACTGATTACAGTGACTAGTTGAATACCAATTTAATTAATTTTAAGCATTCTGAACTGTCCCCGAGCAGTGTCTAGTGCTCTTTGTTAACTAGATAATGAACTTCTGCTCCTAATATAGCTGCTCTGATTTGTGCCAAAGTAGTTGAAGTAGCCACACGGTGACCAAGAAAAAAAAAAAAAAAAAAAAAGTTACAATGTGATAGTTTCTTGAGCATGAATCTCAATGGAACAGAAGCCTTCAGAGTGTCAAGAAAAGAAATTGCTTTCTGTTAGAGGGCTTCTTACAAAACTAATGTTACCTTAGCTAGTCTCCAGAATCAATAGCGTGTATTACATTCTCCTGAAGAACATGTGGGAGATGGAGGCAAACAAACATTCTCAGCCACCTCTCTAGATTGGTTAGTTTAATTCTTAAGAAGTTACTTGTGCTTAGGTTTGAGAATAGGAAACACTACTCAGTAAATAAAAACAAAGAAAAAATACTGCTTTCCATTCAGCTGATCAGCCTGTGTGATCTGGGAGTATACATGCATCCTGGTGATTTTCTTTGCTATTTAGCCACAACTACTAAACTGTTGGAAGTGATAATATAGTCATAGGATTTTAATTGTTATCTGATCTTTTTTCTCAAGGAAGATGATGGCAGAAACATTTCACCCAGGCTTCCCCTTTCAGGGGAAATAAACATAATGGACTTTTAATGAATTATATTAATGATCCTAAGAGCCATAATCCTGAGTTCAATTTCTTCCTTCCCTTTATCATAACTTTCAACATTCTCAGGTTAATCCAGTCTATTCAATAATATGATGTTTTTCTTTCTATTTTCCTTCTTTCTTGCCTTGTAATATGACTATTACCATATTACCTTGTACTATGATGTCCTGGTTTAGGCCAGGATAGAGGTGATTTTCTGTTTTGTACTTTTGCTTTCAGCTAAGTCTCTTGACTATTCACCAGGAGATGAAGGTTCTTGAGCATTTTAATAGCAACTACAGTGCAGGGCTTAAGCAAACAAAATGTAATCAGAAAAGTTGTATGTAAAACTGTGTCAGATGGTTGCTGTTTCATGTCTCTTTTCTCATACGCACAAGCAGTTACGGTTATTCAGGTTTCCTGTCTGCAAGGGAGAGTTTGGACATTTGTAAAAGGAGTTTAGCATCACATGGGAGAAACTAGAAGCCAGTGGCAGATCATAATTTTACTTATCCCCCATGATGTGCTGTTTGACAGCTCGTGCATTAGATACATCTCTGCCTGGGCTCTGGCAGAAAGCCAGCCAGTTGTAGTGTCTGCATGTTCATCAGCAAGTGCAGATACATGTGAATAACACACACAATATACTTTTTGGACCTTTGAACTAAAAAAAGATGTCATCAGGTATGGGAATTCAGAAAAAGAATGTCAGGGCAGGTTTTCATGGTGCTTCGGGTTATTTTGTACAAGAAAACAAGTGTCTTACAATACTGCTTGTACTGTAAGAACTTATTTACATATTAAATGTTATATGCCTTTCTGGGTCATTTCCTTCTCTCTCATTTGTATATTTTCAAAGACAGACACTGCTTGTGTTGTTCCTTTGTCAGCACTGCCATAGGCTATGGTATGCCAACACCCTGCAGCTACCCATTCAATTGATTGTATAAAAGCAATGGGCCATTTACTGACACCCTTGGTATCATAGAAAAACTCAAACTCTTGCTTTCTAATATTTGAGTTGGAAGCGTGAAGTAAGCATCATATTAGAACAGCAAAAACTACTGACAAGTGAAATCCCTGCAGAGATGGATTTGTTTATGTGACTTCCCAGAAAATCAAAGAAAACTTTTTAAAAGAAAACATCACTTTGAGAAACTGTTACAGTTCCGCTTACAGAATAAACATCTATTTTGACTGAAGCCAGTCGTGGGTCTCCACTTCTTTAAATGGCTTCTTGATCTGAATAATAACCTACCAAATGTTCTGAGTTTTGAGTCTATTAAATGGCTACAGGTGTTTGGACCATGTTTCTGACCTTTTATAGCACAGTACAGCCCATATGCTGCCTACTCATACCAGTCTTTCCCAGTTCCTTAGATATTTTCCTGGTCCCCCATAGGACACTGTGTTATAGGAAGCTCTAGCTCCTTGGATACAAACACAACACCAAAATTTTTCTTATCAACAAACTCTTTACAGTTATGGATTATGAGCAAGTCATAAAATAAACTAAAGGAATCCTAAATGCAAAAATACCAGTCTGCTCTCACTCTGTCTGAGTCTTAAATTGGGTCAGTTTTCAGGGCAGGCAAGCCCTCTTAATTTGGCTTGACTGACATGTAGAAGAATGCTGCCCTTTCCTTAGGGAGACATCCCTTCCATATATTTTTAGTGACATACTACAAGAAATGGAGAGGACCCAACAAATTCTACATGGAAATGTTCAAAGTCAAGAAATGCCTGACTAGAAAAAACATTGAAGATTTTTATTCAGTGCTGACAACTGTTGTGATTTCTCATGCAGAGTGGGTTTGGGTATCCAAAAATGATCTTTAATACCTGGGCTACCTAAACTAGGACCTATGAACCGTGAACCTAAAAGTAGAATCACAAGTGCAACTAAATACCCTCTCTAGAACATGCAAACTTTCCTGTGCTGAAGTGTGTACAAAACTAGTTAACACCAAGCTGAAATAAACTAATTGTTTATTTAACAGTGACTGAAAGAGCATTTGTATTGCTGTATACAATGTGCTTAACATTGTCTACTCAAACGCCATGCAGAAATATTTTTTTTCATATTAAGACTAAAGTGTTTTTCTTCCTGAAAAATTATGAACAAAAATGCTTAGGTCTTCTACCTGTATCCATACAGAAAATCCCATTTAAATCAAGGTGAATTATCAAGGTTCTCAAGATCAACAAAGAGCTGTGACCTGAAGCTCTAAGCATAGCTTCGAAGATATAGTATGAGTCTTCCTATCTAAATACATCCAAGAAGCACTTTCTTTTGCATTCTGACAAGTAGACTAACTTGAAAACAAAACAATTTTATTTAGTAAACATAGTTGTCTTATTTAATTTGTTTTGCCTTCACGAAGGGGAAAAATAAGATACTTAGAGTTTGCAAAAGATAGTAAAGGATTCTATGAGATTTATGCCAAAACCCCAGCACTAACACACTGGGAACAGTCATTTTTAAGTGCTAGGCAAAGGCTCAGCTATGTGCTGCAGCTCGAAGAAAAAGATATAAACCTAAGCTTCCTAACTTGCCCTGAGTGAGGTATATCTCAGTTTGTCAGGGCTTGATTAGAAATTTTTTTCCAGACCTGAAAAACAAAATCTTCATTGTTAGACTTTTATTGTGAAGATATAAGTTTCTGTGAAAAGTTCTTGTTTCATCAAGTCAACATTTTCTGATGAAAATTTTTTTCTCAAAATTATTCTCACCACATCTTTCTGAGAGGAGCTGACAAGTTACTACGAAATTATTTAAAGAACACATAATCTTCTGCTTCTCATTTGGCATCAAAATGGCCTTAGAAAAATGTGCATGATTCTGCAACATTTAGAAAATACCATGGTTCCCAAGAATGACATTTTATGGGAAACCTCATAAAGAGTGTTACCTGTGTTAAAAAGTACCTTAGAAAGAAGCTAAGGTGGATGGGCTGCAATTAAAATAAATGTAAAAAAAATCCTATATCTCAATTTTTTATCATTCCTGGTTTGAAGAACATCCAGATCAGTCAAAACCTGCATAGTTCTCATTCCTCAAAACTTCTTGGAATAGCATTTTGCAATAGATAAGATTTTTATTCAATATGTTTCCAAAGCTTCTTATGACTTGCTTTAAACATATAGCACAGACATTTTTGTCTGTGAGAGGGCAATCTTGTTATAGCAGGTGAGTTTTTTGAAGGATGGTGGAAATGCTCTGTACAATTTTAAGCAACACAAGCAACTGAAAGTCCGTGTAATACCAGATGCTTAGTTTGAAAGAGAGTCTGTGAACATACAGACATTCACAACAGACTTTATATGTCATGTTTGCTTCATGAGATGTCCATATAACAAATAGAGACATCATTAAGGCCCTTCCTGCCCAACAATGATGGCTCACACAGCTGATGAAATTTATAAATTTACTGTGGAACGAGCATCAGAGAAGCCCCTAATGATGAAGGATGGCAACTTGTCAAAGAATTCTACACATTGCCTTAATTAATGGTGACATGAAAATGTGTTTGGGTTCCATTTTTATTGTCGTGCTAACCTTAGAACAAAAAAAAAAAAATAATTCATGTAGTGATATGTTAGTCAAGTAAGTTTGTTTCTCATTTTAAGCTCAAATATTTTTGAAATTTTGAAATCTGCACACCAATTTTTCCAGTCAGCACCTGGAACTAGATTAACAGTCTATGTGATTCACTCTTTTCCAAAAACAAAGCAGTTCCACTCAACTGGAGATAATATTCCAGGATATTTGCATGATGGAGGAAACAAAGCTCCATAGGGAAGCAACAAAATGATGTCACAACGAGACCCACAAAATCAATATTCCCAGTCTTTTTTCAGTGTGCCCCACAGAGATAGAACCAAGCTGCCCTAGGTAGAGGCCTTCCAATTGAGGTACCAGTGAACCAGTTCTAACAAGCTGAAAACTTGCACTATTATCATTTATTAAAGCCACGTGAGTCAAATCTCTATGACAGGTTTACATAGACAGATGAACCATTTTTTTTTCTACTTACAAGGCTACATATTTAACAGGTTTAAATATGATAGAGCATACATGTCCATAATGAAGAAAAGTAATGCTGTTTATTTACAAAATCAGAAATTTAGGCTGGAAGGGACGTCTTCAGAGCATCCAGTCCAACCCCTCTGTTCAAGCAGGGTAAGATACAGCAGGTTACCCAGGACCCTGGTCAGTTGAGTTTTGAGTATCTCCACGGATGGAGAACTCCACAACTCCTCTGAACAAGGTTTATAAAGGACAGTCTAGTCTTCCACAGCTTCCTACATCCATCCATCCAGTTGCCACCACATGATCCAGAGGCTCTTGACTCTGCCACTCCTTTCTGCTGCCATGCTAGGTCACCACCCCTTGCCCCCCTCAAGTCCTTCTCTGACAACCCAGGACTCCAGCAAGGTGAGGCAGGGGTGGGGAGGTGCCCATTAAGGACAGCACCAGTGGTACATGGCCACAGGTGTGGCAGAGCATAGCAAGCCCATGTCCTTCCTCTCCACAGAGGCTCCAGTGCTAGGTACAGTTGCTGTGAAAAGAGCAAGTGTAGTTTACATCCAAGTACAATTTATATGCAGAAGTGTGAGGCATAAACATTACATAATACTGCTTAATATGTGGAATATTCCTGTAATAAACACGAATGTAGTGAAGAAAAATTTGCCTTCTCATTTTTAAAATTTTAGGTTTTGATGGGTAAAAAATTAAGGTGTAGGGGAAAAGGCAAGCAAGTTTGGTACAGCCCAAAATTATTTTTGTAAGGAAATTATTATTTCCAGTAACCTCACTTTCATGATTCGATGTCTATGTTAATAAAGAGAATCAAATTTAATCTCGGTAGGATGAAGAAGGTGATTCTTAAGATAGTTCAGAAGAGTGAATTACAGTGTATTAATTGTAACATTTCTTTGATCTTATCAGAGAACACTGTTGTGAATTTATGTGTAATAATTTTATTTTTGGTTCCTTTAATGAAACTTGTCTTGGATGTAACTATTCATAAAACCTAGCTGTGTGTTAGTTGAAAATTGATTCAATGTTGGAAAGTCAATGCCATGGATACTCTCATTATATGCAACGCGATGAAAAATTTACCATGGAAGTTTCATACTTACACTAGGTACAACCAAATCCACTGACAAAGCATGGACGCTAAGGACAAGTAAATCAAAGTTTTGTGATATTAATCTTCTTCAATGACCTGTCTTTTTTATAATTAAGTACATTATACAGTCATTGTTAAAATTACAGAAACCACCCTGGGATCAGGCAAGAAAATATTGGTCTCCTCTCAAGGTGAGTACCCACATAAATAGTTAGCTACAGAATCAGTTTCACTTTCATGCTTTCTCCTTCTGCCCTGTAAGTCTTGATTTATTATATGTACAGTGACACTGTTTCAACAAGGGGATTGTAAGTGCCCCATTATAGAACCATTGATTGATGCAGATTTGCCCACGGCAGAGAAGAAAACTGAACTGAGTTCCCATAGATCCTGAGTAAATGTTGTAATAACTAGGACGTCTTGAGGACACAGTATGGCACCTGTCCTATCATCCCTACTTGCTTGTCCTGTAAGCACAACACTTGATTAGAAGGAAGGATTACAGATGACCCCCCTGAGAAGCACAGTCTGGGATAAAGACCCAAGTGAACAGAAACCCCCTTGGAGTAATAAGTACAGGAGTTACCTTTGTCCTTGACATTTACATGTGGTTATCTAATAGGCATTTCTTCAGCTGCACCCACTTGTTGACTTTATGTTCAGATCTTGTGCTGAGGTACCTAACCCTCACCATGCTCTCTGAAAGCATAAACGTTACGCAAAGTCTTAGTTACCTAAAAAAAGAGGCAAAACAGGATCTAATGTTTATTGCTTATGTAGTCTACCTCCAGACAATAAGACTTCTTTTCCTCTCCTGCAGCAAGATTTATGAAGAAATGGTGAGATTCCAGGACAAGCCAGGAAGACATATAGTCACTCACATACTCCCTGACCTCATTGGTGTGTGTTAAAGCACCAAAGGGAGAAATAGTAAATATAGTAACTACATAGGTGACTTCAGAGCTCACTTACTGGAAGACAACTGCCAGCCCCGTAATGCTGTTTTTTCTCTTGAATGGGTAGTAGACTGTGTATGCAGACATGTACAGGGTGACTTGATGGGAAATTAACTGATTCAGGACTGAAAAAGATGAGTAGTGACCAAAAGCATTAGGTCTTTGTGACTGTGTGCTTCTCACACCTGTGTGGTGTGTAAGTTATCAAGTTGCAGTATGTCAATGAAAGAAAACTAATAAATCAGAGACAAAAGTAGTGTACTCTTTCCTTGATTTAAACCTATAGTAAAAGAATTGAATGCTTTACTGGTTGTCTATCAAAAGCTGTTTTTTCTGGACACTTTGGAGCAGGTACAGAATTCATTGTCCCTTTCACTTGAATACACAGAATAAAATAGACCTAACCTAAGATTAATAATTTATGTAATCTCTAAGACAGAAATTTGCTCAAAGTTATTATGATTTTATATCCCTCTTATTCTTTATCTATTTACTGTAGTGAAAGTGATTTTCCATATTTGGATTTATTTCAGGTTTGTTTGCTGTTTCGTGTTCTGATTTCTTTCCTAATTTGTAAAAATAACCCAACTTTCTAAATTATCCATGTATACAAGTTAGTTATCTCTGTTCTTGCTGTTGAATTCAGCATATTGCATCACTGTAGCTCACGTAATGACTCACTTCTGAGTGATTTTGTTATTTGCTAAACTCCAGACACTTTCAATAATAACATCACAGATACCCCCATTTTTTTTTTCTTAACAGTAAAGGTTGCTAAGTAACAGAAATGTACTTATCTACCACATCAGTTTTAGAAATTTAAAAGCAAAGAAACAATCTTACACACCTACATCATAAAAATAAACATATTATTATTACTACTTTAAAGAGCTGTAGTTTTTTATAATCCACTCTTAGTTCTGATATTTGACCTTTTTGTATATAAATGTTAGAGTATTTTTTAAATGTAAATATGTTAAGGATCTAACTCAGAACGGCATAATTTTGCAAAAGTTCGTTCAATCTCTTGGTCACCTATAGCTAGGATTTCTTGAAAAAATGGCAGAAATTTTTATAGGAAATTATATTGCTATAATTTTTTAAAGCAAAACTTTAGACTGGCTTTTGACAGAAAGTGGAATTAAAATGCATCTTAAAGTGTTTCTCTTTCATGATCTTTTCTGCATTTTGGTGTAGTCTATAAATAATATTCAGTCACAATGATAATGTGGATGTTGTGACAACACATCAGTTATACAGACAGGTATAACAATGTTTTGTATTAAGAGCACATTTCTACTGTCACTCTCTTGTTTTTTTCTTGTTTGGCTTTGCAAATAATTGGATAGGTTAGCATAGCTGCCAGTGAACAACTTCACATATTTTGTCTTATGGGGTAAAGATTTCCCACATTTTGTCTTATGGGATAAGGATTTCCCATAACTTATCAAAGATTTCATGTTCAATCAAAACCACATGCAGCTTTTCAAAAAATATCTATATCAAACTATATTTATGTCATTAGTAGGCAATTAAAATTAGAAAAAAACCCTAATAATTATTAGTTAAAGTAATAATGTCTAGCAAAAAAACCCTGTAACTGGTTTGTTACAGAAAGAGTGTCAGTGAAAAAGCAAAGTCTATGAGCAACACATCATAGTTATTTGCAATAACCAACAAAATAGCTCAGAGGTGATAGGACCTGGCACATAGACCATACAACGTAATAAAGCAACATAACATAGCTTTGGTCACTGAATGGTCAACAGCTTCCCTCTAAATATATTTTGGCCATGCATTATGGCAATTGTGGACAATTCTTAGGGACCTCACTGTTAGTGACCTTGAAAAAAGCATGTTTTATGAACCATGTATCAAAATCTATCTCTACAAATTTTTAAAGTAATCTGCAAATAATATTTTCACTGAATCACTGTGTGAAAACTCAGTTCCTCATCCCATAGCTTCATGTATATGCAGTTCTCTGTCATTTAGAATCAAATATGATTTCTGTTACTGAAGGACTGAACTCCCTCTCTAAATTACAACTTGACAATGAAATCAGCATGCATCTACACAGTCATAGCCCTTCCTTCCTTTTTCTTTGTCAAAACCACAATAATTTTCTGATTCATTCAAAACAATAGTAAAACTTTCCCTTTTAAACAGATAGTCAATATTATGGGCACTGAACAAGATATTAAAAACATCATTGAGGTGTGTGTCTAGTTTAAAGCTTTTTTTGCATACATAGTCTAAGATTAGTGCATACAAAGACAGAAAATCTTCTCACCAAATCTAAATTAAAATGTTGCTTTTCTTTAATCATTGATCTTTATCACCTCGTTGGTCTCCACTGATCCCTTCTCAAGAAAGATGTATGAAAACTTCTGTTCTCTTGAACTTTTTCTGATACTTGCTTTTTCTGAAACTTGATTGTTTAAGAGATGCTATGGATTGTTATAAAGAGACATGCAAAGCTATTTAACCACTTTGCTGAAGATGTAAATAGTTAAATACAACTGAAGAGATTATTTTCTTGGTATCAAGCTCCTCTGCTCTTCCTCTGAAAATTCTGTTGAGATAAAACAAGTTGATGTTACTTAGCTCTTTTATGTAATGTTTTTAACATTGTAAAAAAAATTTCTTTATTGATTCAAGTCTTTTACATTTCTTTTACTCATATTTATCTGAAGTAACAGATCAAAACAGTAATGTTCATTTAGAGAATATTCTGTTCTTCCTTCAAAATCGACATTTAGAATCGACAGAAGCATTTTGCTTTCTCTAAAGCCAAAGCTCAGTGGTTGGCTTGAATACTATTGGTGAGCAATTCTTCATGAAGTGCACTGAATCAGTGTACTGCCATAGAATTCACCCACTTTCTACTTTAAACCCTCTCTTTGCAAAGTAAACAAAGCAAACTCAGAAAGAACAGAAGGTCTCTCTGTAAAGATCTAAAGAATGATGCCTTCCTTCTACCATGTACATACTTGATGCTAAGTGAATGTTAGGATTTGTCCTCTGTAACCATCACCTGTGGCAGAGGTCAGTATCACTGCCCATGCTTACAGGTCTGACATCCTAGCAGAAAGCAGTGGTGCATGTGCACATTATGCACAAAGTATCTGACACATAGATAGAGCATACAACAGCTTCAAACTATGCCTGTTTCTACTCAACAAAAACATTTAGCTTGTAATATCAATTGGAGAGATGGCACAAGCTATCTTAATAAATAGCTTAAATATTATATTAATTTCCTTGTAGATATTAATTCTTCCAACAAGAGATCTGTGTCATTGATTGTATGGCAATAAATCTGATTTCTGACAAGTTTCTTTCACTTAGATATACAGCCTTTAACTTGAGTTTCTATTTTCTTATCTGCTTTCAGGCATTTGTCCATGACCTAAATCATTGTTTCTGCATCTCTGCATGCACAAAGTTCTGAATACTGGGAATTTCTTGGGAGTTGAGGGAGGCATTAAAGACAGAGGCTTCACACATTTTCCTTGAAGATCAATGTGTATGGACATGTCAAGAAAAGAGGCAAGCAAATTATTTTAAGAGCACATTCTGCCACTTTTTTCATTTAGTGAAATTTTACTCTGTGAGGAGTGTCACTCTAGGCTGTGGTACTTTTTAATACAAGACACTGCATAACAGATAGAACATTATTGGGAATCAACAACACTTAAAACCAAATCAGCAGTGCCCAAAAATTACATTTTTAAAGCTTGGTTTTAAGTTTTATTTTGAAAAACAAATCAGAAAATCTTCTGATTTGAAATTCCATCTTATGACTTATGTAAACCTGTGACAGGTAGATGTTGATAGAAACACAAAGTTTGGTGGTCCTTGCTCAGTCAATGGCTGGTATCTTACTTGCTGAATAACCGAGTCATTCTCTGACATGAGAATGAGCATAGCCTCAACTAAACAATGCCAGTTTTCAGAGCTAGCAAAGCAATACATTAGTTTCTGTATCAAACTTCATTTAGGTCAACAGTAGTCATGACACTGACTGCTTAGATTGAAAGTTGGATGCATTTCCATGGAAAATAATCTTGTACAGCCACAACCTAATGGATAAAATGTAAGAGATACTATATAAAATTCTGTGAACTATTATGAAAGGTATAGAAGCCTATACATAATGCTGAATCTACTCTTTGTGGCTTCAAAGTCTCTTAATGTAGACTTCAGACTATGTATCTCCTGTCAAGATACTTAATGCTTTTTCTTTTTAGCAATAGTTAAAATATGCTATTCAACAGCACATTCAACACTCACAGCTGTAATGGAAATCAAATTTCTTTTCATACATACAGAAAACTGCTTAATTTACATGTTAGTCCTGGAATAGCAATAAACAGCAGCACATCATGCAGAGGCATTTTTGTTGCTTAATAACTTATTTACATTTGTTCTGAGAATAGGAATTTTGAAAGTCCTATTTTTTAAAAAACTCATTATGCAGTAGCACTTTACAATGTCAAATTGAACTAGTACTTCAGGATACCAGAGGAGCTACAGAATCTACATTGACTTACAAAGGAAATCTGATGTCTAAGTGAGGGATTGAAGGTGTTACAAAGATTTGGTCTTCTCTAGATAGAAAATAATAACAAAATGCTCTTTTAAATTGCATGGAGAAGAAGAATGAAGCTTAGCATCTTGCCTTAATGATTGAGTTGTGCTCTATTCCTGTTTTTAAAAGTAGCAGAAAAGAAATTTCCACCAAAAATAACGGAAAGCCACATCTTTGAAGAGTATGTTGTGCATGCACCCAAGTGATAGTTAAAAGTTTGATCTCTGTGAAGCATATTTGAACACATCAGCCTACTGCCCTACCAGTTCAGGATACAAACTACTCTGTATAGAAAATCATATGTGAAATCAAAGAGATTACATTAATGATGTTCTGGTGGTGCAAAACTGACCTTAGTTGCAAGTTATCTTTAGTTGTAATAAAAGTCCTTACAGTCCCATCTTGCAAATAATGCATCATTCATACCTAATTTTAAGTCCAGATATTTAAGTAGCAGTCAGATAAACCTGAGAGTACTGATGAAGATGGCTCTACTTTTTCATGGTGTTTTCATTCAACACGAAAAAAAAAAAAAACATACAAACCAGGAGGAGATGACTGGTACATTTTGTGGCCTCTTTGAGTCTGCCAATCCTGCCTGTAATCAGAAGGACCACCTTCTGCAGAACTTAAAATATTAATTTGAAGACATTGCTATGGAGCCTCCAAATGGAAAAGCTCAGCTACCTGGTCCCTCTTAAAACATTTCAGATTTTTGCTGAAAATCATAAATGCTACTGGCACACACGTGAACTGGAGCCCTTTAAACTGGGTTTCACATCGATGTGTCCCTGCCGTGACAGCGACAAAAAATGCGTACCACAGTCCCTGTAAGGACCACAGATCAGTACAAGAGGAGGAATGTTCCCAGTAACACCGTGCCCGGGCAGAACACATCGCGGGGACTTCGAGCCGCACCGTGCAGGTGAGGGGGCGGGAGGAGGCCGCTTCTCCTTCTGCCGAGACCCCCTCTCAGCCAAGGGTTGAGCGCTGCCTCCTTTCTTCTTCCCCCTCCCATTCCCCTTCCCTCTCCCTTTCCCTCCAGTCTGGCCTCTCCTCTGCGGGCGGTGGGCAGGTGCCGGGAGCCGGGGCTGCCTCTACCCCTGCAGAACCACAGGCAGCTGCAGCGGGGAGACTGCCCCCTCTCCCTCCCCACCGCCAAGGGTTAAGCCCTCCGCTCGCAGTGTCGCACCGGGGGAGGCGAGCGAAAGAGCGGGGCGAGAAGCCGGGAGCGGGCTGGCTCGGAGGCGATGAGAGCCCGGGGGCGATGAGAGCCCGGGGGCGGGAGCGGCCTCCGGGGGGGACGCGCAGGTGGCGCGGAGCCCAGGAAAGGACCATTCCGTACGCTCTTCACCTGTGGGCGTGACCGCCCTCCTCCCACCGCCCTCCTCCCGCCCTCCTCCTTCTCTTTCTCCTCCTCCTCCTTTTTACTCGAAGGGCCGGTGCTGCTTTACCGGCAGAACCTAGGAAACGAGCTAGCGGCTCCTGAACGGGAGGAGACCTTCCGCCGCCGACTGTCTTTGCAAAGTGTCCCACCCCTCCGCCGAACCCCGTCGCCTTTCGCGCCTCCTGCCCCGTCGAGCCTGCAGGACCGGCTGGGAGGGGGGGGATCAGGCTGGACTCGCCGGGGGGGACGGGGCGCCTCTCCGCCGGGCGGCCCGGGCTGTCCCTTTCCGCCGCCCTGTTCAGACGTTGGCCGGCACCGCCGCCCTCCGCTCCTCCGCGGCGCTGGGCTCAGGCGCGGATCGCCCTCGCCCCGCAGAGCTGCCAGGCGGAGCCCTCCCCCGCGGGCAGGCGGCGGCCGGGGTGCCCTCGCCTCTCCGTGCCCGCTGCCCCCTCGGCCATGCTGCCCTGGGCCGGGAGGCGGTGGCGGCCTGAGCGGGGGTCGCCCTAGAGGGGCGGGCGGGGGAGGCTTCCCCGCGCTGGTACCGCCTCGGCCCGGGCCCCAGAGAGCTGCTTCCCGTGCGAGGGTGGAGGCTGGGAAAACGGACAGCCAGAGAAACAACTTCTGCAAATTAAAAAAGGAAGAAGAACAACAAGTAAAATCAAGAGGCTTGTTGGTGGGACGTCTCTAAAGCTCAGCACCACGCCAGGCATCCGAGTCCCAGTAAACCCCACCACGAGAGCCAATCTCACCACAGCAACAGGAGAGCTGTCTGTGGCCGCTGTGCCCAACACCTGCATGCTTTAGAGTTGCCTTGGTTTTTTTGGCTTAAAGATGGTTCCTGCAACAGGACTGTGTTGCTGCTGACAAGCAGGGGGGTCGTTGGAAGATGCTTCCCTTGAGGATTACACCTGGAGAGCGGCCATCAGTCAAGGGGAGTGCTGGCTAGTGAAACTGTCTGACTTTCCTCCCCACACTGGGGAAGTGGCTTCGATGGCTCCATCTCCCAGGAGAAGCAGTAGGAAAGATGCCAACGCCTTGCCAAGCATGTCCTCAACTTTCTGGGCTATCATGATCCTGGCCAGTCTCCTAATCGCTTACTGCAGTAAGTACACATTTGTCCTGGTTCTTTTGCTGGGCATAAATCCCGAGGCAAAGCCTCAGGCAAAGGCCAGACTCTGAAGCTGTCAGGCATAGGTATTGTGGTTTTGGACTTGCTATCTTGACACTTCTGCCCCGATTGCCCCATGGTAAAGCAGGTAGACTGACACTTTAATACTGCTGCTACTCGGGAACAGATGTCTTTACGTTGTGGATGTGGCATTTCCAGCCCAAAGAGAAACATCTCTTAGAGCATAGGAACAAACTTTTCCATTGTAAGTTTGTTCTATTGTCAGATGCTACCACCTCTCTCCCAGATTTCTCCTTTCATGTAGTTGTTTTCCTACCCCCATCCACCTTCCATGAACAGGAGCAATTTTGCTTATGTTCATTATTTTAGGAAGCACATACTGAGTCAAGTGACAGATGTCAACATCACCGGGATTATACGTGATTATCTGACTGTGAAATTGCATTGGAACAGCCCAGTACTTCCTTAGCATATCCTCAGCAGTTCAGTAAGCCCATGTTATCAGTTTTAGAGTTGTATCACAGGCTATTGGTATAGTTCTGTGTATTCTTTTTCAGGCTTGACAGATTGTCCATTAATCACACTGAGTTGCAGATAAGGAAACTGTAAGAATCATGTGCCTGTTTTTTAAACTTTTAAAGGTCTTTATTTTTTTCATGTTAGGTATTTTTTTCTGCTCTTGCCAAGAGCATTTATGTAATATAAATACATGTAAACCCCATACTTCTGGGGAATGCAAGTTAGTTTATAATACCAGAGCGGGAATCTTTCAAAGAGAATAGAAAAGGCAGTTTCAATGCAATAATAAAAATATATGTCATTTATCAGGAGAGACCGGCACAACTTTGTCAAAATGAATCTACACTGTATTTTCCCAATCTGAGCTGTATGTGGTCTGCAATTTACCCATAGTGTATATTCCTTTCATTAGCAATAGCATAAAAGACTTTGCACTCGGCTTGTCTTGTTGAACTGTAATAGGTGTAGGTAGGCTATGATGAATAGGAAATGGATGCTGGTTTTCAGGAGCATGCCTGCTGCATTTCTTAACCTTCTATTCCATTCCCTCCAACCATATTATAGTCTCCATTTTTCAAAGTTGGCTTTTGTTTTATTGTTTTTTTTTCAAAACAAGATTGTAATTGACTAAGAGAACCTTTAAATCACTTTTTTACATGCTACGGGGACTCTGTACTGACAACAGTGAGAGGCTTAGTCTAAAAAGAAATACATTGCCTGATTATTTTTTTGTAATTTAGTACATCTCACAAATCAAAATTACACATTTCAAAAATATCATGTCAAACAGACCACACTTTTAAATAATTTCATCATTAAACTAGTACCATATTCAGTGTGCTAATACAGAAGATACAATAAAGAACACACAAATTTAAAACAATTTCTTTGCATACTGGGAGGTAAGTACTCAGTAAATGTACAATACAGGACGAATAGTACAAGTGTAAATGAAATTCATCTGGATAATAGTAATAAATATTTAATGAAGTTTGTGCTAGAAATATCTGGAGGGACCCAGCCTTTTATGTTTTCAAGATTCAAGTTATGATTTCAAGATTCAGGTTCTGTGCAGATGTTGTCTACCAGCATAGTCTCAAAAAGAGTTAACTGTAAACTCTGGAACCCTTGAAATTATTTATATTCTACAGTGACATGTGTGACAGTGTTCTGTTCTAAATTCTAAGGTTTTGATTTGAATTTTTATATATTTTTTTTTATTTTTTGCACTGTTTACTGATGCTGAACAATGCAAATGTTAGCTGATAATATGAAGGCAGTTTTTAGTGTGCTTAAATGACCAGTTTCTTATTGGTTTGCTCATCCAGTATAAATGGTGTTCCTCAAATATGTAGTACACTCTTCATTCCATATAATGCTGAAAAGCACCATGCAGTTTAAAATATGCAGTGTCAAAACACTCCAGCGTTTATGTAATGTTTCACTGATTTGACAACTGCAATTCTAAATGTTCATGAAGCATCATGAACATTTTCTCTTAGCAGTAGTATTTGAAAAATTGCAAGAAATTTTTTTTGCTCTGTGGAAAGGCAGAAGATCAAAAATCAAGGAAAAAAATGTGGAGCTATTTCTAGGTAAAGTAGCACTGCAAATTTTATAAATCCTTTCAAAATCATCTAGTGTTCACTCAGCTTTTTTTTCATCTGATGCCTTATTTTTTGAAGAAAAGCATTAGTGTGTCTGTGGGGGGGAGGGGAGGTGGGCTCAGTTATGTTGTAAGAATAACAGTCTTGCCATATTTCTTAGGAAGTAAAAGAATTTGCTAATGTAAGGTGTTCTGTATTTTTCCATACATCTTATATTCAGGTATATGGAAGTATACCAAATTAAATCTCTGGTATCACGGAGACTTCTGTAAAGAAACAATACCAATGAATACATAACTAATTACAGGAACTTTGCTCCAGTTATCTTTCATTACAATTTTAAAATTATATTTACATAATTTTGCATCATGTAAATAGATATACATCAAACCCTGCAGCTCAAAAAAAAAACCAACCCAAACCCAAACAAAAAACCCTTTTTCATAGATCTATTTTTTAGCACTATAAATAAAACTTTGGTCTACTTTGCTTATTTTCATTTTAATCTATTGGTCTGACAAAACTTAATCCTGAATCAGTTACATGAACATTTCTTCTCCTTCCCCTAGTTACTCTGTGAATCTCTTGTTTCTAGGAATGTCTTTGTTGTGCAATCATTATCTCTATTACTGGGAGCAACCAGTAAATGCCATATTCTCAGTTCCAATTGACAAACAAGCATACTTATAAAGTGTGTTCTGGATGTATATCTACAGTCCATTAGACTTTCATTTTTACTTTAATTTCTGAAGCCAAATTATAGTCTCTTTGACAAGATAAAGTGAAAAATTGATAAGTTTTTCTATCTTAAATGTTTAGATTATACTTAGGGATAGTGGCTCCATCCTATGGTGGAAGAGAAACCTGCATCAAATCAATTAGATTAGTTGCTATAGTGATAAATATAATGTAATGTTCCCTTCCTGAAAGAAAACAGTCTGATTTGATGGGCTCAGAACAGGAGAAGGCAAAAATGAAGTAGTTGAAATTGGTTGTTTATGGTCTTTGGTGTGACCACCAAGGAGTTAGTTTAATTAATGGAAAGCTTCAGTAAATGTAAAAACAGATCAGAAGGCCTGGTAGAGAGTAACCACCTTTAATAGAAATTCAGGATTAGAGAAGTTGTGGCATTTTTGGATCCCAGATACACATTCAGCATACTTGCTTAGTGACCAGTAGTAGACCAGAGAGAATTAGCTCCAGGGAATTCTTTAGGTTACTGTTTTTATGTTCTAAAAGTACATTAAATTACTATTTTTTCTCCATCTGTGAGTGAGATTTGGATTTTTCCATGTTAGAACATTTTGTCAAATTAAGAAAATTTCGTGTGCTATCACAACTGCATCTTATTTTGGAAGTCTTAGCAACGTGGTTTTGATTCAGAATTGTTAATGCTTTTATTCAGTGGGCTGAGGTTCTTTTTATGTGTAAATGGTGACTTTTTAAACAACATATGATGCAACTTTAGCAAAGTTATGGCTATTACAAGCTTCTGACTTTCCTTATTTTATACTCTTTTGTAAGCACAGGAATAGAACATTAGACCTCTGTGGTGTTACAGGTTTTGTTTTTCTTTTTAGACAATACTTGTAAGGGCAAGCCAATGGGTTTTTTGAAAGGAGCTACCAAAACTGAATGATAGCTGGAAAGTGCACATCCTTGTTTTAAATACTGTGTATGGAAGGCAGGAGTATGAAGCCCAGTGTTTATGCTGACTAAATGGTGATAGTACCACGAAATTATAAATCAAAACTTGAAAATGCCAAATATGTTCCATAACTCTACAGTTCTGCATTTTAAGTGCAAGTTCTTAGTAATGAGATATTGAGAGGAAATGTTACTTTTTTTGTTTGCTTGCAGAATCAAAAATAAGAACATTCTAATGATCGTAGAATCATAGAATGCATTGGTTTGGAAGGGATGTTAAAGATCATCTACTTCCAGTGCTCCTGCCATGGGCAGGGACACCTTTCAGTAGACCAGGTTGTTCAAAGATCCATTCAACCTCTCCTCGAACCACTGATAGGTTGTATCCAGTGAGTGATTTCTGCAGTGTACCATTTAAACCCGTGGAATTTTTTGAGCAGAAAAATCAAGCCTTTAGCATAGATAAAATGTGCCTCAAAGATTTCACATGGTATGTGCAAAAGACAAATAATTTCCATGAAATATATTATATTGACCTTACCTTACAGTGGGTGGACACTGCTCGTTTGAGAACTGCCTTTTCATCATCCAGTTTTGGAATGGATTTCTGCCTAGAAGACACGGCCTACTGTGGTTTCTAAGACTTACCATTTGAGACTGCCAGTAGCTATTTTAGCTACCAATAGTTGTGACTGTCTCCTGGCCAGCACTCCAACAGGAGTTATACCATCATACATAGGCTATTGAGGGTGATGATAAATGGTCACTGCTGATTTATGTGGGATGAAAACAAGTCACCTCTGAATGAAGGCTGACAGCTCCTGTATAAATCAGATTACTTTCTCTGTTTTTTTTTTTTTCAAATGAAAAAGGCAGATTTTTAAAATCTACCCAAACTGATCTGTAATTTTGTTATGTTTTCTGCAAGAATTACTGTGCCTGTATTTTTCCCAAGCTCTTCAGGCAGAATGCATGTGACATACAGAGCAGCTGTCATTACTGCGACTTTTTCCAGTCTAATTTGTATATGGAAATAAGAGATAATGTGTTTATGATATTAAACAAGAAAAGCAAGAGATTATTTTTTTCAATCTTTATATAACATCCTAGCTGCTCCTTTTTTTAAAATAGGTTCACTTTTTGAATTTAAAGCAGTGATTTGAGCATAATGTTCTGTACAACATACTACCTGTCAATATGAGTACCAAACTGACATTGAGGTTGTCTCACCAGTTATGTTGTAGTCTGTTCAGATGATGTATTACATAGAAGTTGTTGGCCTCAACATAAGAAATGTCTTCTTATTGTTTTTCATGTTGAATTGAACCCTTTAAGGCTAAATAAGTGCTGTTTATAATTTCTCAAACATATTTGCATTATAACTCTTAGTTCCATTGCAGGTATAACCACTGATAAAGACTGACGTAATGAGAAACAGGTAGGGAAAAAAATAATATTGTCAGTTAAATATGTGGCAGAGGAATCCCATGTCTTTTGGGAAGGCTGATAGGAGAGAGATTGAGACCTCTTTGTTATGTTTGAGACCTCTTTTTCTGTGTTTATGCAATGTACTCTATTGTGCAAACCTTACACTATGGATACAGTATTTGGAACATAAAGATTCCCACTGCTCTGGATAAGTGTGTAAACATGGTCTAGGTTGTGTATCTTTACTGAAGCCCCATTAATATTTTTTTCTTAGTGACTCCATTGAAGTAGTAGTAGTAGTAACTCTTTCACTGAGATTACCCTTATGAGTGGGTATTTTCCTACCGCTTTTCTGTGCTAGAAGCTGGGGGTATAAAATCTCTTGGTTTGCAGATCTAATTTAGTGCTTTCTTGGTGAGTGCTCTAACCATAAGGCATGATGGTTAGAACACTCACTAAGGTTGTTGGAGCACTTTTGCCATTGTGTGAAAAAAACTCATATTGACAGCTAGTCCAGCATCTGACATTCCAAATAATTTTTGTTAGAGATATGCCTTGAATGTTATCAATAACTCAAAAATATACTTGAATACTGAACTATGTATGGAAGTGTCAAATACATAAGTAAATCAAGACAGCATTGCTTAATCACAGGTTTCCTGGTTTGCCTATTATTTGTTGCTAAATTCAAACCAGACTGTTTGTATCCCTAGGCTCATATTTGACCAGGTGTGTTAGTCTGCTGTTGGGCAGGGGATGTGTTTATTTTTTTTTCTTCTCTGTTTAAAAGGGAGTTACACGGCTTTTTGCACAGATGGCTGGCAAAATGGTTTATTTGAGATCTTTTGGAAAGTCATCTATTCATGGATATGCTTTTACATTAGTCCTGCAAACAGAAAAATGTTATCCCATGACTATTTGAAACTCTATGAACCGTACTGCGAGTCATTTTCCCAATATTTCTGGTGTGAAGTTTTATTTCAAAGATTTTGCACATGTTTTTCAATAAATGGACTTTGGCTACAGTAGAGAAATCACAAATATAACGGTAGAGAGTTTTGCATACATGCAATGATCTCTTGATCTTACAAAGTTTTGTGGCCTGTGACTTATTTTAGTCTCTGGATGGACTGCTTTTTTGGACATCTTTCTTCACATGCTTTATTGGTCTCAGATAACAGAAAAGTATTTTGTCTCTCCCTGGGGTGAGAAACATAACTGATTGTTTTTCAAAGAAGTCTCTCTGCAACAGCTTCTTTTTGGTTCCTGAAGAACAGCTGGTTCCTCAGTATCATCCTTGGTTTGCATCTCCTGGCACTTCTTTTAAATGCCTGTGGCCTGGTACCCTGATAAAGAACTTGCTTCTCTAGAAGAGAATGCTACTTACTTTGCCAAAGGATATGCTCCTGTTGGAGAATGCATGAATTGTATCTAGAGAGACCTGTAGATAGTGTTTTCTTGTGGTCTTGGTTCCTTTCAAGGCTTTAGGCTGATATAACTTATTTTTTAGTTTTGATATTCTCTGCCTCATTCTCTTGCAGCTTGAGTTTTTAATTGATCCTTGTCTTTAAGAGCTCTCCACAGCTGTCATCTCCTGCTCTTCCAACAGGAGAGTGTTTTAACAGGGCAGGATCTTAATCTTTTTAGGATCCTGCAAAAAATGGATCCTTTTTAGGAATCTGGCAAAAAAATAAAGCTTCCTTCTGTCTTGGCCTGTAACTGAAAGTAGCAATTTGAGCTATGATTCCATTGTTCATTTTGCTGTTCCGAAGGTCCAGAACTGGGGCTGTCTCTGGTTGTTTTGTGTGGAGGTTAATTCCAGAACATTGTTAACAGATGTGCTCTGTTTGTCTTTTGTGTAACAAAAACTGAATAAAAGCCCAGAGCAGAATGCCTTGTTACCAATCTCCATTTCAAATTGCAAATTACGTTGATTGGATTCCTGAATTTTCATCTGTTGTACAGAAGAATCGTAGTGACCACTGGTAATCCAGCATTGTGGTAGAACCTGCTGGTTCTATTAGCTGACAGAGCTGTATCTTTCTGAGAGAAAGGTCCTTAATTCTTGTACAAACAAGAATTTACTGTGTATGAAAAAGAAATTTGGGGTTCTGAAGTCTATCAATGGAATTCTTATTGTGTTCTACTTAATCACAGTGTAATTTATGGTGGCTTTTACCTTTGCTTATAGCATTTGTATTTTTATTTTCAGTTTATTATCTTAGGACTCTGATGTTGACAAATGTGCTCTGAGATGATACTCTGACAATATAAGACACTGGTAACCCCAAATGTCTGTGTAACTTTTGATACATTCAGATGTCAGTTTAGATTTTTGCAGAATATGTAATTTTTCTATTGACAGAACTGCTTAACTTCTAGGATAGAAGTGGGTTGAATATAAGCTCTGGCACTTTTCATTAAATGGTTCAATTGCAAGCAGGAATGTCAGAATCCTGTGGGAACAGTGCCTTCTGTCACTGCTTTGGTAGATCCAGATAAGGGCCACCAAAATGATCAAAGATGATCCTATGGAAAAAGAAAAGAAAATTGAGAGATTAGGGTTGTTCAGCCTGAAGGGGAAGGTTCCAGGAAAAACTTATTGCAGCCTTTCAAGGGGATATGTAAGAGATGGAGAGGGACCTTTTATCAAGGCCTGTAGAGAGCAAGGGGCAATGGTTTTAAACCAAAAAGATAAATATAAAGAATAATTTTTTAATTATCAGTGGTGAGACACTAGAACAGATTGCCCATGGAAGTTGTGGATGCCCCATCATTGAAACTGCTTGAGCCCAGGTAGGAAAGGGCCTTGGGCAACCTCCTCTAGTGGAAGATGTCCCTGTTTGTGGCACGGTGGTTGAACTAGATGACATCTAAAAGTCCCTTCCAAGCCAAACCATTCTGTGACTTTTATTCTCTTGCTTTAAATTAAACTAAATATCAGTGTGTCAGATTCTGTGGGGAGGTTACCTGTTAATGATAGCAGTCATTGGGTATACCAGTTTCTCAATTTTTGAACCAAAGTGGACTTCATATTTAGTTACACAGGATGATTGACTTCCATCAATATTTTTCCACTGAGGCCACAATTTGGGTCAGGTGATCTTTGACAGCTTTCAGAGTGGGCTTTCATAACCCCAGCAGGAGGGGTCTTGGGTACATTTCTCAGAAAACAGCATTCCAGGTACAGTTGGGGAGTGCCCGATCACCCCAAATCACTGTGCTTGCACTGTGAATAGAAGGTACCCAATTATTTCACCTCACTGCTTCAGTAGGCAGGGTCAGAAAGTGACAGATTTTCTCATCCCACCGTACTTGCAACCTAAACAAGAATAATGTTGGCCCCACAGTTCTTGTAGCTAAAGCAAGAACAATGTTGGATGGTGTTGACATTACCTTGTGGCCCAGTAAGCATGAGGGTCTGCCCCACCACAGCAGTCTAAAAGAAATGTGACTTTTTCTATTATTTTTTTCTGCTGAACAAATTCTAATTAGTTTTATATATAGGCTTGAATAATAAAAGTATTAAAAAATTTTTTTTTAATTGAACTAATATAATATGCTGAGTTAAATCTTCAGGTTCATTTTACTGAAAAAATATCAGAAAGGTGATCCAGAGCTTTTTCAGTATACACTGTCAGTAGTGTTTTATTGAACATTCATTTTAAGATGAGAGTATGTGTGGGCGTATATGTGTGCTCAGTAAAAAACGTATCTATGTTAAAAATAAAACTGATAGGCTTTAAAAATTATTCTTACTGAATGATTCTTAAAGATGGTAATTTCCCTTAAATTAGGTTTTAAGGCAGTTGACCTAATATGTCTTTGTATATCCAAATATCTTTAAGATATCACTTTAAAGAATTTTCACAGATGTTTTCCTTCTAGAAAAAAACAAACCAAAACCAAGTATGTATCTTCTGGAACACAGATTCCATTGGGTTGAAAGAAGTGGCTGACAAATTGTTTCAATTCCATTTGAATAGGACTGGTCTTACTTTAGATTTCTGCAGTAGTTTCTGTGTACCATAATCTCTGCTCACAGTCAATGAAAACATATTTTTTTTAGTCAAGTTAGTGAGGCTGATTTTAGATACCTGATGTGGTTTGAGATCAATCATGCTGCAGAAGCACTTGTCTTTGACTAAAAAGCAGAGTAGACAATTTGCTAAGCTTTTAATGTATTCAAACTGCCTTCATGTGCTAGATTTAGGTAAGAAAAGTTTAAAGGTGTACAAGGTATACATATATGAAAGAAGCTTTAGGGGCAAAGAGGAATAGAAAGGTTTGCCTTGAATGTAAGTGCAGATCTGAACTCCACTGAACATTGAAGTGCCTCCTCCTCAGCTCCTTCTGCTCTTCCTTTTCCCATCAGCCAGAAAAATAAAAGCTACGTACAGAACAAGTTTGTTATGTAGCTGTTTTTTGGTAGGATGTTGGACTTGGACCAGAGTGGTTCCTTCAGTTCTACATTCCTCAGTGTAAGTACTATTTTTACAGTTCTTTTAATCTGGATAGATTTATTGCCTTCTATACCTCATTCTTTATCAACATGTTTCTGTTCAAGGAATATATTGCTTCTTTTCGCCTTTTTCCATGTTACATAAATTCATGTATGTTTCTTTTGTTCTTGTTGAACAGCTGGCCAAATCTGGTTGTTCTGCCTTTATAAACAGAGTTCTCTCATCCTGTCTATAAATGTAATTCTTTATATTATAATATTTTTTACAATGCCTTACCCAAGAGACTTGTTACCAGTTTATGGTGTTGTTTGCACTCCCTTTACCATATTGCAGAGTTCTCTAAACTGCTGCTGTGAACTCTTAAGGTGATAACAAGTTGTATCAACTACCACTTGTAATTATGATAAATGGATTTGAGGTATTTCAGATACATTTCCAAGGAATTACTTTAAAAACAGCTTACAATACTTGAGCTGATGACATTTCAAAAGTAATTCCTATGAAAGAGCTTAATGCTTATCTTTTTTCCCTTTTGACATTTGACAGGAATATAGGTAAGCTGGTGTATTCTTCAGCACAAATATTACATTGACTTCGTAAGAATGACATCATATTGAGCATATTTAATACCAAGAGCTGTTGCTTAATGTTTTTTCAGATAATTTATCTTTATGTAGAGGAAAGGGATGACCTTCAGAATCCTCAGTTTGACAGAATGAAAGTAATCTTTTCTTCTTTGTATTAAATTTTTTTTTGGTCTCCATCAAAGAACAAATTTATAAGGGAATATTTTCTACAATACCTTATTAGAATACATTCATAATATATTTCACTGCCTTTTCTTTCACACCTTGTAGTAACTGGTGTACATTTCCTTCCTGAGAGCTGCTTCTAGAATTTAGTGCTCTGTGTTGGCATGAAGTCCCAATATTAGTTTTCTATATTTTTCACATTTGCTTTCTTATTTTTCTTATGTGAGGTCAATTGAATTTGCCCTACTGTTTGTCTTGCCACTTTCTGAAGTGCTTTTCTGTTACTCACTCTGACATGTATAGCTTTGTGAAGCACGGTTTGCCAGTGACTCCTCAGACAAATTAACTTGATCTATGTGTAGAGAGTTTTTCTCCCAGCTGCTAGATCCACAGAGATTTGAGAATTGGGCTTAGCTATTTTTTCTCAACATGCATCAGTTTCTCTGAGCCCAATTATAAACTGGGGGATGTGGCATACTGTAGGTTTACATGTAAATGCCTTATTAGACCTTAGCAACACAGTAAATTTAGTACATGCAAAATTAATTTTTCTTTTGGAGTTCTAAATGATTTTATAATTATTTTAAAGCAACAGATAGGACCATGCACAGAGGTTTAGAACTGCACTGTTGAGAAAAAATACTCTTCCAGATAAAAATAAACATTGCTGAGTTTGAACAAATGTTTTTAGTTGTTAAAATGCTGGATAGTCCTGGTATATATGACTTCAATATATCATGACAGGAGTGTGTAAATTTCAGATGATGTTAATATTACTCAGGTTTTGTATTTTTTTGATACAAGGAACATCTATAGCTTGCCTTTCCACTTGTGAAACAGGAACCCTTCTCTTAAAAATGGGTGTCAGGAAGCTAGAAATTAAACCAAAGTAAGTTGGGTTTGGCTTCTGTTTGAAAGGGATGCTTACATAAAGGGTATGGAATGAAAATTTCATATCTCTTCAGGAAAGCCAAAGAGCAGCATTTCTAAATTTGCATTTGTCAGATTCCATGATCTTATTTTGAATTCATCTTTACTCTTCTGTGAGTTTCTACAATGCATATATTTATTTTCAGGATGTAGCACTATAGCTGAACTTAACTGAAAAAACTGAAAAAAGTGTGACTTTTTGTCTCATTTTTCTAAATGTGTTTTTTTTCTTGTTATTTTTTTCTTCTTCTCTGAACAGCAGATATAATGCCATGAGTTTGATGGGGTTTGATATTTGGGTTTTTTGTTGTTTTGTTTTTTTTTTAATTGGAAGATAATATGGAAAACTCAAAAAGCAAAAAACCCAATTCATTTAAAGAAATAGTCATAAAATTTTAGATTTTACTTACTGAATTGTTGAAAATAATTGGAAGTTAATATCCAACTTTGATTTGCAGACTTTGAAAGCACTTTAAAAGTTAACAAAGTGCCTTTCAAATCAGATACAACTATGTGACAGGCAAATGTCAGAGAAAATTCTGTTATCAAAAAATGAAAGCTTGTAATTTCACAGAGAATCTTGTTTATGTATTGGTTGATTTTCTTCTTGCCACATCCTGGGACTGATTGATGAGAGATACACATGCCAGAAAACCACATGACACTCTGGATCATCCATTTTAGTTTTACTTTGCTGGAAAGAAATATAGTTCTGCTTATTTAAGAGTAGTTTTATCAGTAAATAAATGCAACATTTTTTCTTCTTTGGGTCTTTCCTCTAGAATTAAGTAAAAACTCTCAACTACTTAAATATTGATAACAGCAGTTCTTCCTAAGATTGTAAAATAGTTAATAAAACTTATTAGAGGATAAGATATGTCTGTGTGGTTCAAAATAATTTAAAGAAAGGTAAGAATTGGGTTGAGTGCTTGCTTTTGGGCAGTGGATTCTGTGTTGAGCCTTGTTGCTCTTTATCTTTTCCACGGGCACCTGAAAACATTGATGCTAGTCAGGAAGCCCCACTTAGGGAAAGTGAGGACGTCTGCTTCTGTCTCTTCTTTGAATGCAAGAACTGCTGTAGAGGAGGAATTAAAGCCTTTAACAAACTGTCAACATGTTCTTTCCCAACACTGTTTTAGTGTTTTAGCTGAGAGACAAAAATCAAGATCTTATAGAATGTGTATTGATTAACTCACTCAGCTGTTGTGTATGTTAGCACACATCTTGGCTGGCAGGTTCATCCACTGTTGCAGTGCTTAACTCTATAAAATACAATAGTGATAGCTATAAAAATGTATTTTCTTTCACATTTGAAGTAGCTGTTATTGGCACTATACTTGAGCAGAAAGTGTATTGGTTGATATATTTAAAACATACATATATTATTGGTTGTTGTTATTCCAGGAAAATGAACACTCTTATTTCCTGAGAACATGGAATTTGAGCAGGTTTAAACATGCAAGATGATGAATGATTTATTGTCTGTAAACAGTTTTAAAGATTCCTTTTAAATCAATTTCAGATGATGGAAGAAAATTAATGGTGAAAAGAGAAGACTTGTTTGTTTGGTTTTTTTGGGTTTTTTTTTCCTGACTTTGGCTTTAAGATGACTAATGTTGAAACAGCATGTTGGAAATTTACATGAATGTCTGAGCCAATAAAGCTAAGAAAGGGAGAAGAGATTCCACATGGGAAATTCACGGAAATGCTGTCAAAGGACCTACCAAACTCTTGATATTTTTTCTGTTAAAATTAACTATACACCCTTTTTTGAAACCAACTATATTTCTAAAGCTAGTTTTGTTGTATCACCTAAAATGTGCTCAAGTTTTCTGCTTAATATTTGAAAACATTTTATCTATATGTGCAACATTCAGAAATACTGGAAATAAGTATCTCTTGTTCTTTTAATGTCTTTTTTTGAGAGTAATTCAGTCTGTACTGATTAGAATACACATTCTCAGTAGAATGTTCATTTTATAGTAGATTTTCTTCTCCATTGCCTGGCTAGCTTCTGTAAATATGAAAAAGCAGATTTCTGTAAGATTAGTATCAATTTTCCATGAAGAATATTGATATTACATTAACAAAGTATTTCAAAATATAAATGTGTTTTCTTCAATAACATTGAAGAAAGAGTGGTTGTGTCATGTTTTGTTTTTTTTTTCATCACGATAGGTATAATGCATCTGTTATTTTTGCCTTCATAAAAAACTTATTATCTCAAGAATCTAACTGTCTTTTAAAGACAGGGGAGCAAAAGTCTATGAAACACTCTTGTGAGGGGCAAATTTCTCTGAGATAAATCTGGGAAAAGAAACTAGTCTTTCTGACACTTTAAATATGAGGTACGGACTGATTTTGTCTTTCCATTCTGTGTGTAAAAGAAGCAAATAAAGGTAAATTAATCTGAACAAATTTGGTTTGTATTTTATTCCATTAATCTTGTGGAAATTAGTATCACAGTGATCCTAATACTGTCATAATTCTTTTTTTTCTTACGCTTCATTTTAAAGAATTACGAACATCGTTTTTGTGGAATTGTGATGAGATTAGAAGTTGCTTTCATAGACCACTGTAGGCCTTTGAAAATTTAAACTGGGCTTTTTAGGCATTTGTACTGCTTAGTGGACATTGCCTATTGTCAATGGGCTTTTGAATTCTCTCTTGTTTGGAGCTTCATTTCCACGTAAAATCACAGTTCCCTTTTCCTTCCGTACATGCAGTACAAATGTGGAAATATGAGTGAATGCTCATGGTCACTAGGAAAACCTGATAAATTCCAGTAAATCTTAGATGAAAGCCAGAGGAACTTTTTTGCTGCCAAAGCTATCTGAGCCAAAGATGAGGAAAAAAAGACATCTTTGAAACAGTGACACAAACGTATTTGTGCCTGGGAGTGATGCTAGAGAAAGGCTTAAAAAAATAAGCACTTCAGTGAAGCTTCCAGCATTATTTTTGGACTTCTGGATTCAGTTCTTACCACCTCCTCTTTAAATGGGTTTTTTTTTTGGTTTTGTGGGGTTTTTTTGTTTGGGGTTTTTAGTGTGGGTTTTTTTGGTGTGGGTTTTTTTTTTTTTTTTGTTGGTTTGGTTTGGGTTTTTTTTTTTTTTTTTTTTGGTTGGTTGGTTGGTTGGTTTTTTTTTTACAGAATTACCACTGTTGAGAAAGACCTAAGATATCGCATCCAATCATCATCTGTTTTTACAGAGTTAATTATGTTCACACTTGGCACGTTGTGGAGCTGAATTCTGTGTGGTGCTTGAATTGTAGACCTAGGCCTTGTTAATGAGTCAATAAGAGTAGTATGATCATTGTGAGAGCTTGAAGGTCACACAGAAAAGCAAAGCTCATACTAACCTGTGTTTGTGGTCTGAGAAAAATGACCCAAGTAATTTCAAGCTATTACTGTTTGTCCTCTGCAGCTGTCTTTGGGACAAAAGTAGAAGTATTTGGAGGTCAACTACACTAAAGCTGCCAAGTCTGTTAGAATTTATAGCTCTGTCATCCTTTTCCCTATAATGTGAGGGTCACCTGGTGACCTGGTCTGAAGCCCAGTTGACAGGTTGTGTTAGGAGAGTTTTTTACTGCTTTACTGAACATTTTGCTTAGAAAAAGGTGGTCAGATTCTGGATAGCAGCAGGGAACACATCCAGCACTGTGCATCAAACTGTTGCATGATTTAGTACTTTTAACACTTGGTCAGCAGTTGTAATCAAAAGAGCACTCTTTTCTGAGCTAAATAATTGTCATCTACATTTCTATACACACACATTAAAACTCAAGGTTTGTTACTCAGGGTCTTGTAACTGCGTTTACAAAAAACAATTACTTCCCTTGTTACAAAATACTGTGTCAGATTCTGTACAGGAAAATCATGGATTTGACCCCTCTTCAAAAGAACAGTACATATATTAAAAATGGTAGAAGAGCTATCAATATTTTCTTGCACTTGATTGACATGGAAACAGAAAGAATAGGGTAAACTTAATCTTCACTGAATCCTAGTTCATCTTTTGTAACTCTAGAATGTAAATATCTGCTAAGAAAAATTATGGCAAAAAGCATAATAATTTGAGACCTCTTCTTTCATTGATCAAATTGTAAGAATTTGCAATGAGAGAAGAAGGCCAGAAAGAGACTAAATGGTTTCTGTTTATACTTTAGGGCTCCCCTTTTCAACAAGGGAGCTATTGTCGTGTTTGAATAGCTGGAGAATATATTCTAAAGGGGAATTGTGTATTCTTGGCTGCTGATCCTTGTGAGCAGGGCAGCAGTTGATATTTGTAATTAATTTTCACACTGATAATTATTTAAATAATTGTGAATCTTAACCTATTGTATTTCAGTGCTTTGCTGGTAATTTTCTAACACTCTTCTGGCAACAGCAATTATTCCCAAAGTACAAGACATTGAAAAATAAAAATTATATGATTTTTTTAAACAGCTACTTCTGTTTTCCAGATAGTTGAGTTAGGAGTGCAGCTGTTTCCTACCAAATGAAAAGCATTAGTCATTTTATTTTATATATAAAATCAGCTGTTTAAGTAATCTCCACATGTAGAATTTGTTGTTTGGCTGGTTTCACTGTTTCAGAGCAAATAATTTGACCATGATATTATTGGACACTATGAATATTTTCATATTTTGTATTGTGGACAAGGGTCTAACTAATATCAAAACATACTTTATATCTAATGCTTTAAGAAGCAAATATATTTAGGATGCACACATCTCATTTATCTTGCACTTTAAAATCCTACTGGTTTGTTGAAATATATGAAAAAGTGTAACATCAGTGGACCATAGTGAAGACTTAAGGGTGTAAACTGTAGTTAAATGAAGTACAACATCACATTTGTTAATTATCACCATGAATTTATACCATAAAATGAGAACTCATCTATCATTGTCCAGGAACAGAGATCCTTGGCATATTGGTTAGTTGCAGACTAGCTACTGGGATTGTGTAAAAGATGTATGACCCAAGGTAGAAAACTGTGAAATAGTAATGTTGCTATAGACAACATTTTTGAGACTTCAACAGCTATGTATAAATCCCTTTTTTCAGAAACACATACTAAAGTAGATGAAGAAGTGGTTGAATGTTTAGAGGAATGAAATGTCCAGTGCAGAAATGAAGTTGGAAAGTACTTGGCTTGTTTAGTCAAGCAACAACAGATAGATATAATAAGGTTCAACAGAAAAGAAACAGGAAAAAAACAAGGACAGTGTTAGCTCAGGATTAAGTGTATGTGGTATTTAATTGATTTAGAAAATGTATTTTAATACATAGGGGTCTGAGATAGCAAGATACTGAATGTCATGACTTGAAGAGGTCTCTTTCAGTCTTTGGTTTGTCTAATGATATTGCTGTTCTTAATGTTAGGCATCTGTGAGATGGTAGTATCTAGCTGTTAACTTTGTTCTTTGTTTCCTTTTTTCTGTGTGGCTTATTATTTTTTCCTTTCCAACCAGCAGTCCATGATATCAAACTACTATAACTTTAAGCTATAAAGAGCTAAAGTTGTACAGCACCTGATCAGGACTGCAGCCTTGAAGATTCCTCTGACATTGTTTCCCAGACTGTGGGTTGTGCTCCTGGTAGACAAGGCAGTGAGGGAGAAGGTTTATTAATAAATTACTTTTAGAGCACATACTGTTTGTGTCTGAAGAAGGGTAGAAGCCCAAAAGGCTGCCATTTCCTAGAAGCAGAAGACTAATGCTGTAATAGGTTCTAAAACCACTGACAGTACTAAGTGCCAGTGATTCATGGTGTAGGTGATCACATACAATGGAATAGCTTGCCAGCAGCAATTATGAAATGTTTTTTATACCTGCATTTTTTTTTTTTGCTTGGTAAAAATTAGAACATTCCACAGTATCCAAATAAAAATATTTTATAGTCTCTGGTTCTCAGTCCCTTCAAGTCACCATGACTTTGAATTCCTGACACACTGAAAGCCAGATCATGGAATATATATATATATATTTTTTTTTTTTTTTTTCCCCCCACCCCCCTCTTTTGGTGAAATTGGCTTTCAGACAGGTGGCTGGCATGAGAGTGTGTAGGAATACATGGCTAAGACAGAGGTTACCCTTTCTGATAAAAGTTTTTGCTAAAATTGTGGAATTGACTGTGGATTACTGTTGTGTGTCCTGATATCTCTTACGTGTTTGTTATCTCCTTTGGACTGGTTGATAAGGCTTTTAAAGTTCAAGTTTTGAGCTTAAGCTGGAATCTATTCTAGTCATTAGCTCTGTAGGTTCAGTGGAAATGTACTTATCCTTAGAACTTCCCAAAACGAGTCTTGGGAGAGATCCCTGTCTTTTGGGCAATGTTTTTTCCATTCATAAACCACATTCATGTACCCAAAGTTGCCTGGTACAGTTTATTCATCATTTTATGGGTTACAGATCTGTTTAGTTCAGGTCTTTATTTGTACTTAGACATTGGAATGAATTTATGTAGTTATATCAATGTGTCATTCAGCCCAATAATCGCAGCAGTAGCTGTAAATGGATACCTGGGAAAGCTAAGGACAGCACAAGGTTATATGACACTTGTCCCTAAAATTGTCCTCTTCCCCAGTGGTTTTCTGCTCTGGGAGTCCTTGGTTGGATGAGGTCTGGAGGCAGTTAGTAAACCACAAATGATTTCCATTAACTCCATCTAATATGGGTGTTGAAAAATGGAGTTATTTTTTGCCTGCTGTTCATGGGGTCATCAGACACCCCTGTTACTGGTGTAATTTAGAACTGGAGTATTATGACATAAATTGTATACAGATGCAATGGGCAACAAAATGTAACAATTGTAAAAACTCTTGTTTGCCTAAAGATGTCTTTTTTTTTTTCAATATGGCTGATATAGTCTATTAATTCATGATCATAATGTAACATTTGTTACCAATATTTAGTTGAAATTTGGAGTTGGGAATGAGAACACAATATTTCTTTTCTAATCCTTCCGCTTGTATTCAGAAACACCTACAGAGAAAACTTTGTTACAACATTCTTTTTGTTGTTGGTGGTGGATTTTTGTTCTGTGTTTTTGTGGTTTTGTGGCTTTTTTGTTTTTTGGTGTTTTTGGTCTTTTTTTGTGGGTTTTTTTTGTTTGTTTGTGCTGTTGTGGTTTGTTTGGTTTTTTGTTTTTTCCTTTTTTTTTTCCCCCCAGTAATGGTTTTAAAGATGAGCAACACGTTGTAGTTTTCAGTTGGTATCTTAAACCATAATTAGGTCCTGATGAAAGACAGCAAGAGTGGAGTTATGAACTCCCTTCAGGTATTTAAATGAAAAATGGTCACTCTGTATTTCCTGTGCCTAGTTGATCAAAGCAATGGATTTCAGAAGACTCACTGGGCAAATCTTTCCTTGCTGAAATGAGGATCAAGATTGGCTTATTATTTTGACTCCTGAATCAGCATGAGTTTTATAAACTGCAATTTATTTCCTTTTAACAGAGTCTTCTGTAAAATATTGTATTTTTGATGTCATCATCTCAACTCTTTTAAACGATTTTAAAATGAAAATTCTGCCTGAAACTTTAAGGAGCACTTTAGATTGTAACTAAATTCTTTTACTGAGTAAGCAGATTTGAGTCAATTTTGAGGTGATAACTCTGGGCTAACATCTGCCAAGCACTGGCAGTAACGTAATACTTATGGAAAAGCTTATTACATTGACCTCATAGTCAATGAGTTTAAGAGAAACATCCTTGGTGAAAAATCACATCAGAAATGTTCTTTCTGATTGGCTTAACAATACTGTTACTATTAAGTTTATAGCATGCTACCTAAGGAATAATTAAACCAGATGGTGTGTTAAACCCAACTGAAAGAATTAAGACATTTTTACTTTTAAGTTGATCAAAATTAGGTAAAACAACATATGTTTATGTGCATCACGATTCCTTTAACTACATATTAACTGTTTTCCTTAATATTCTTCCTGGTGATCTCAGAGCAATGCCTCTTGAAATAAAAAAAAAAAACAAAAAAACCAAACCAAAAACCAAAAAAAAAAGACCGAAAAAAATCCCTCTTTGAATTCCTCTTTTCTGACTGTCTGGTCACTCATACCCTGTTTTACTTTCTTTTTGATGTAATTTAAATAAACAGGTTGCTTACTGCAGCATTCTCAAGTTAGGTGAAATAGAAATGCAGACTATTTTGGGCCACATTCCAATTGTACAAATTAGGGCATGTACATCCAAAAAAGGATTTGGAGATTGCCTCTATAGAAGCACAGCTTGCACAAATAAGCAAATTACATTCTATGCAACAGATGTTGAGAAAGGAATTGCAGATACTCTAGTTCCTGTTATATTAGTCCTGACTTGCCACCATTTCTCTTTAGCAGTGCCATGCAGGGCTAATAATATAGAGTTGCACGCCACACAGCATACATTATAACTAAAGCCTCTCTGCTGCTCATGAACCAGGGCTGTTTTACTTAACTCCCTAAAGCATAAAGCACTATTATAATTACCCTTGTCATACCAATAACTCTTTTCAAAAACTGACAATATTTCCCCCCTGAAGATTGTCTGGTGAATGGAATGCAGCTCATGGAAATATGTAGCCCCGTTGCCTGAACTAATGTAAAAGTAAATGAGTGTAGAAACACCCAAATGAGATTGATGATCATAAAGCATTATGGAATAATATTTTATCTTCACATCTGCTCCTTACCCAGGTGCTGTTAAAAGCATTGCAAAAGATTCATAAACTGAAGTTAACTGTATCTTGGCTTTGTGAGGGATTCTGAATAATGGGCTGTCATTACATTGATGATTTTATGTGCTTCTGTCTTCCTAGTAAATTACTCCTTAGTCACAACTACCTGTTCAATCCAGTAGCCGAATGCAGAGTTAATGCTGAGTATCTCTTCTTGTGATTGGGTGAGCCTTACTTAGAACTTCTTTTGCTGGGAGAGCTTCACATGGTTTAAGTGAGAAAGAAAAATGATCTTTGTCTGTTACCTATGATTATCTATTATTTCCCTTAGACCCAAATTTTTTCTATTTATTATGAATTCCATAGCATAGTTATGAGTTGTCAATCAGTCTAATAATATTAATATTATAAAGTACAGAGACTAATGTAAACAGAAAAGACTCTTGATTCCTTGCTTGTATCTAAATGCAGGAAAAATGTGATAAAAGATAATATACTTCACAGGTTTAGCAATTTCATATGAATATTCTGAGCAGGACATTTATATCAGTATTTATATCAAGGCATTTACATCAGCAAAGTTTGCAAATAAATAGTGTATTACCCAACAAGTGTGTTGGTATTGGTACATGACAAAGAATATTTTATTTTATTTTAATTTATTTTATTTAGTGTTCATTTATGTGGAGGATTAATAGTACCAGCTAAAGCTAAGACTGACACAATGTTTCAATTTGATTTTGTATAGATGCTGCCATCTTTTTATTCTTCTTTGAATACTTTTACTGTGTTCTGTGCCTTCAAAGAACTTCAGTCATATAGAATCATAGAATCGGCTGGGTTGGAAGGGACCTCAGAGATCATCAAGTCCAACCCTTGACCACTACCACTGTGGTTACCAGGCCATGGCACTGAGTGCCACATCCAGTCTCTTTTTAAATATCTCCAGGGACGGAGAATCCACTACTTCCCTGGGCAGCCCATTCCAATGTCTGATCACTCTCTCCGTAAAGAAATTCTTTCTAATATCCAACTTAAACCTCCCCTGGCACAACTTGAGACCATGCCCTCTTGTCTTGCTGATAGTTGCCTGGGAAAAAGACCAACCCCCCCCTGGCTCCAGCCTCCTTTCAGGGAGTTGTAGAGAGCGATGAGGTCTCCCCTGAGCCTCCTCTTCTCCAGGCTGAACATGTGACACAAGTCTCTGTTAGAGAATCATAGAATCACAGAATGATTCATCTTGGCTTTTCTTGGGCCCACTCCACTATGTCCATGCCTTGCTACTGAGGTGTCCAGAACTGAACACAGTACTCCATCAGCTGTGGCCTCACCAGCACTTGGTAGAGGGGATCTCCTCCCTCCACATGCTGGCAACAATTCTCCTAATGCAGCCGAGGACACCCTGAGTGCTTACCAGGACTCATGGGTCATTTTCTGCCAAGCTGCTTTCCAGCTGATCCATTTGCAGCATATACTGGCACACTTCTTGTAGAAGTTTATGGTTCTTACCAGGTGATTTCTCCAGGCTATTGAATTACCTCTGGGTAGCACCAGGAACCTCTGGCATATCAACCACTCCTCCAAGTTTTGTGTGATTTGCAGTCTTACTGAGGCAGCACTCTGCCCCATCATCCAGATTATTAGTGAAGATGTTGAACAGGACTGGAAGCACTACTGAAGCCTGGGATACACTGCTAGTTCCTGGCTTCCAGCTAGGCCTGATGACACAGATCATGACTCTCTAAGCCTGACCATTCAAGTATTTTTCAGTCCACCTCACTGTTTGCTCATCCACCCCATACTTCGACTGTGACAATCTTAAGGGAGACAATGTTAAAAGCCTTACGGAAGTTATAGAAGACAATGTCCATTGCTGTCCCTTTGTCTACCAAACCAGCAATTTTGGGTTAGAAAAGAGACTTGTTCTCTTCCTCAAATGTGGATTAGCTAGTTTAGAGCAGGGTTGAACAAGACTTGAAGGTGAAACTTTACTAGAGAAGGATGCAGAGTAAGCTATAAAAGGAAAGCGGACACTGCCAAATTCTGCCTGCCTAGAAAGCAGTTCAAAATAGCATCAAGAAGAAATGTTCTGCTAATGTAATTTGAAGAAATTTATGGATTTAGTCTACACAGAGATTCACAGGACTTGTAGGGATTATATAGAAAATCTTTGCCCAAGTCCCCATTAAATTTGGCAATGGCTACTACTTTGAAAAAGCTGAAGATACTGTGTTGTAAAGTCCTATGAAGTGCAGCAATTCTTAGGGAATCTTTTACTCAAATGCTTTCCTTTGCAGATGGTGTCCTAAAGCACAAGTTTTTTCCTACAGGTGTCTCTAGACATGTCACAGAATAATTTATCTCTAATGAGTTTTTAAGCCAGTGTGGTAAAGAAATGCAAAAGTTACATAGGAGCTACATGTAGTAAAATCTGATTGCACAAAAGTGAGATTATACCAAAGTTCAGTTTGCAATTCTGATTCTTTACTTGAAATCAATCATCCAGTTTTTCAAAGGTGCCCTGTAAATGTTACTGGGGATAAAACTAACTAAAAACCTCAAAAAATTGCTAAAACAATATACAAATTACTTCATAAATACATATAAACCTCCTATAATTCTACATGAATATGGTTGTTTATTAAATTCAGCTAGACCTTTTCAGAAAAGTTTGATCTTGTTGTACTAGTCAGCAAAAAATCTCCCTTTCTTTCTTTAGTTATCAGCAAAAAACAGTGGGTCTGTATTGCTAAAATGTGTTGCTTCTGTGATCTAGGAAAGCATTCAACAGTCTGAAAGGAACAAGAGTATATTCCAAAAAATTTTTCAAAATTGCACACTGAAATAGATACTTTCCCTTTTTTCCAGCTAGTTTTTCTTTCTTCCCTTAACCTTTTAGTTTCTTTTATCAGTTCTGTTCAGTTACTTGGTCTTTCTACTTGGTTTTCTCTGTAAAGGAGTGGGGATAAAACACTCTTATGAAGAACACAGCAAACATTATGTATAGTGTTAATCACTGCATGATTCTGCCCTTTTATTTTGCCTCAAGGTAGTACAATGTAAACCAATAAAGTGTAAACATTTTTTTTACAAACAGGTCAATAGTGATTGCAAGTAGACTCAGCCTGATTTATGAAAAACAAAATTTTCTTTGAAAGACAGTGTGTCAGATGTGTAAGCAAGAAAGAAATGAGTCTTGTACAGTAGTGGACTGGCTATCATAGCACAGGAGTGAATTGCATAGACAGAGAAATTGAGAAGTTACATGTATACCTACCCTTTTTTCTCAGTGAAACAGGCTTTACATAACTAGTTGTGTTTTATTAAATAATGTGATCAAACACTGCTGATACAAAAAACAAATAAGCAACCCACAAATCTTAAGAGAACAACTGCAAATGTTAGTATAAACATCTCCTCTTTGGAATTTGGGTCTAGACCTAATAATGTCTTTTTGTTTGGATGTATAATTTTCTTCTCAAACTCCATTTGTGACAACTGAAATGGTGAATGGAAACTGTTTGCTGCAGTGTGTGTCCCAGCAAGTAGTACTGTACAACAATACACAGAAGTTTCCAACATCACAAAACAATGAGATAAAGATAAGAATAAATGCTAGGGTTAGCATCAGAAAGGAGGAATTAGTACAACTAATTCTAGAGGTATGTCATTATTCAGTTCCAAGTATCCTATCTTAGGTAGAGTTAGCAAGGTGAATGCTGAATATGTTTGTTTATGCTGTGGATCAGAAGGATTCTGGACACCAAATGACAAGCAGACTGCCTGACATAAAAGTAGTTCAATGAAACTTCAACATAGAAGTCACTAAAAATAAAAATTAAAGCAAACAAACCAAAACCAAACAAAAAGAGCTAAAAAAAAAAAAAAACAAACAAAACAAAAAAACCAACAACCAAACAAAACAGAAAAAATCCACAACTCTAGTTATCTGAAAATTCCTCAGATTGTTCTGAAATCCCATCAGTCAATTCTTCCTATTCCTTTAGAGGTGCTGGAAATACTTAGGTGGCACAGAATGCTATAGAGTATTCAAATCTAGAATGTAATGTTCTCATTTGATCTAACATTTGAAAGTTGAACTCGGACATAAAAATACAAGCAATGCCTTTTGCATTGCAAAGGTACAACTATCCTGACTCTGAAAGTGGCAGGAGAACACACAAGCCCCAACATTTTCTTAAGTCTGGAGTCTGTTAGCATGATTTATTTATCCTGAGCATCTGTGTCCACAGTAGATAACCCAAGGCAGTAACTTTTTATATGCATTTGGATTTTCTGACTTCAGTGCTATCTGAAGAGCACCCTGTGATATTCCCCATTTGTTAGTTTGTTTTGAATTAAAATGTAGTTTGAACACAGATCGCTAAGATGTTTGTATGTTAGTGCAATTAGGTGAAGACAACCTGTGCTTATTTTCTAAGAACATTCACTAGTTTGTTTTGCTCAGTTTCTTAAGGTCTGATATTTCTACCTTTGACAAAAAGGTAGCTCTTTCTTTTCTAGACATGGGATATATGTATTCTTGAGACATATATACTAACAAATTGTGTCATCTCTCGCTTCTCGTGTTAAGGTCTTCTATTGCAATCTGAGTATTAGATGATTTCTCAAAATTTAACAAAATTTTTAGTATTGGTTAAGTTTAGAAAGTGATAGAAACTTAAGTCAATAGGTTTTAAACGTAAGAAAGTGTTCTCTGGCTTGTTTTTTTAATTACTATTTCATTGGCACAATAAGCAGGGCAGCTATAAAATCACTTTGATTTAAAAAGACTGTAAGTAACTAAATTTTAACAACTTCTTGAAAGCAACCCACATTCCCATCCCCAATCTTGATTCTGCAGTTTCTGGTAGTATCTGCAGAATCTATTCCTATGAAAAATTGAACCACTTAAAAGACAATTTAGAAGTGCTTGGTCTTTGGGCTTTGTACTTTGGTATGGATATATACATACTGTCAAAACCCAGCAATAACCAGCTTTGTATTATAATAAAGAAATCTTCTGCTCAGGAGGATTTACTTTTTTGTATTATTTCGATGCAAGAGTTTGCTTTATAATAGCAGTTGGTATAGTAGCAGTAAGAGAGTTCTGTCTCAAGGTCCAGCACAGGACCTGTCCTATAAGTTATACTCATTCAGAAGGGTAGAGGATGAACCTTTTCTCTGTGAATTTTCTGTTTGCTGGTGAAAGAAAATGTTGCATATAGCCCATTTGCAATATTGTCAAATTGTCATAAGCCATTGGGAACAATAGAAGAGAGATGAAATGCAGTCAGTTTGCCAGGAGCAAGTTAAAATCTTGGAAGTTTCTGTCTCTACTTTGGTGTAGCAAACAGTACTTTAACAAGGTGCCCTAAATAAATGACTACAGATTACTTTAAATTTTAAAATTCACACTGAATTAAAAGAGACAGAGTAATTTTTCATTCATCTTGGAATGCTATTTGCTTGCTGAACTGGTACTTATAATACTGATGTATGATGCCAAAAGGTGAATTATTTTGAGCTGGATAGATAGATTTAATTTGAATTTCATTGCATTTTTGTTTGAAATAGAGATTTAGCATTCATTTCTTTCCTTTCACTTTGAGGATCTTTCACTTTTAATAATTCTGTTGCTTAATGCCTTAATCTGTTTATTACTCTATAACTAAACTTGAACAATGCTGCTTCTATTCAAAATAAACAGATTTAGTATGTCTGTGAAATAGACTAATATGTAGTAGGATGCTTTACCATCTAGAAAAGCTTGGAGGTTTGTGAATGCTTAAGAAATGATAATGCCAATGGATTTAGCATTTGTATATCTGCAGGCTCATGCTTATTCAGTTGTACTAAGGCAGCTTAAGCTAATATCTAATCTTCTTATGGAATAGCTCTCCCTAGAACAACAGGATTGTGCCTAACAAGCTTGAACAACCTTTTGGCTCCAAGTGTTGTGTGAAAGGGAGGAAAGGAGGAGTTGCTTAACTTTTTGTTTCTTTACAATATGTCTAATTACCATTATCCTTGCATATGTAGGACAACCCAAGAGTCATGCTGTGATGCCACATACTCAGCTCATAGGAACCATGAAGTCATGACTAAATTATTCAGAATTTTCTGTGCTCATACTTTCCTTTGTGCCACTGTTTCATCAAAAGGAGAAACAGGCAAAAAGCACAGAAAAATAATTTTCGCGATGGATTGACCTTAGGTATCGATGGCAATGGAAAAAAAAAATTGGCTTAAACTCAGTTCTCTCTATTAGAAGGCAAAAGAACTTGAAAATGTTAAGAAATGTTTTTCTGAAAAGTGGCATTTATTACTAACAATTTTCTTCTTCTGACAAAAAATATGCTATTTTTAACTGCTTATGAAGCAAGCAGAGAAAGTCTAAATGCCATTATGTTACTTCAAATTCACATACTTTAGAAAAAAATAGGTGACTTCATTGTATGTGAAGATAACTCTAGATTAGTTTCGCATTTTTCTCAGCACTTCAAGTTGTACTCCAGTGACAAAATTGCCTTGGTCTTCAAGGAGTTTAGATTCACTGTAGTGGAAATGATAAGCCCAAGGAGTTAGTAACTAAAGGAGTAGCATGCACTGCCAAAATCCAGGCAGAGATTCAAGGAGTGCTGTAGGGAGGAAACAGTATGAGGAGTTGAGTAGCTTCCACTTTTGGAAATAGAATAAAAAACTAAAGAAATCTCCCTCTTGTGCATTTCATTGATCTCATCGATGAGCTGAACTAACACAATAGCCAAGATGAATCTGTCTCCTGATCTACTTCCAGATAATGTCTTAACAAGCAGTTCAACAAAAATTATCCAGGGAGAAAACCAGTAAGATAAGCTCCTGCATAGCTCCTGAACAGGTTTATATCATCTATTCCAATAAAATGTCTTAATCTTGTCCTCTTCGTTTCTTCATAATTTTTTTTTTCCCTATCACTGTTTCCTAAACCCATACTCGTTGTCAAGTGTGCTGAAAGAATACCAAGTAACTTTATTGTAGGATGTTAAGTTATAAAGGCATTCCTTACCCAAGTTAGATCAAGAAACAAAAATGGCGTAGCTTAAATTTTCAGGGTTTTTTTAAGCTGTATTACTATGATGGGAAGTCATAGTCTTGTTATGAAAGTAGTTATTTCCTTAATTAATGAAAAATGTATAATATATAACATTTTTTCTAGTGTTACATAAAAGGGCAAGAAAGATCATACTATTTATTGAATAACGTGCATGCTTTTTCCACATCCAAGAATATGGAAAATAAAATGAAAGAATTGGTTTATCTATTTGTGCTAGAGATCCAAGGAATTTGATTTAGCATTTACCATAAAAATCCAATCTGAATTTAAATTGAATATGGGTTGGTTTTTTTTTTTTTTTAGAACAAGTGGGAAAAGTATTTTTATATAATGCCTTCAACTGTACAGTGTTGAAACTTCTGAGCTTAGGATGACTTCCATAACACTACAAATAATTTCTTTTTTCCTTAAAGTTTATGTGTTGCATCTGCATCCTCATCTTATTCATACTTTTTCTTCAAATTAAGCTTTTGTCCTCTACCCAATGAAACTTTAACGTAGCAAAGCTATGAAAAGGTAACAAGAGTCTAGAAAAGAATCTTCTTGAAAGTAGGTATTCAACATCAATTTAGGGTTCTTTTCATCTTACTGGAAACTAATCAGTCTCTATTTTGCCTGTGGAGTCATCTTAATTTAGACAAAACACAATCACAATATGCAAATAGTGCACATCATCTCTCTCACAATTATTGCTTCATGCAGACAACTTGCTTTTAGTAAAATAAGGCTTCATTTTCTTTTAAAAATTAAGTTTGATGCACCAGATTTACTCAGACTTTTTGTTTTGTTCATAACACAATGGGGCATAAGGCGTTTCTGTAACAAGTTTAGAAGGCTTCAGGTTTATGAATAAGCTTTGGAATCATAGAATGAGTATATTTTAGAGTAGCTGTTATAGAAAAGCTATTTGAAGCTTGTCTGGCCTCTCATTGATGTAATATTGCTCTATCAATCTCTTTTTCTCCCTTGTCTTCAGCTCTTGTTCCTTTATTTCACACACTCTTAATTATATTTTTATTCTCACCACCACATTAAAGCAGAAGGATAATAACATATCCATTAGACTTCATTAAAATGATGCTTAAAGCCAGAAATTCCAAGGACTATTTACAATTTGATTAAGTTTTATTTAAAAGTATGGCTCCTTGAATTTGTCATATCTTAATATATCTTTAGAGCTGTAACTAAAACCCACCAGCAAATGGTCCTAATCTATTAAATATGAAAGAAAAATATTACAGAGGGAATAAAATTATAGTCAGACTCACTCTATTTGTTATTCAAAAAACCATTAATTGCTCCAGGGTGTTAATTGTTGTTAGCAGTTGGATTCTTTTAATTTCTTTGAATTTATGGTTTGTAACTCAGGTGTCTGTTTCAAGTGGCATTCAATGGCATAAATTACAAATATAACTATTTTTTTCTTGAGCTTCTAAAATACAAAGAATCATATCCTTAAATGTTTTGGTTCTTGTTTCATAATAGAAGTCTGAGAATTCAGCATCCAAATAGGACAAGAGTAATATGTATATTTATTACAGATAAGTACAAAGAAAATGTGGGCAGTGTATTGATCAAAGATGGAAAGACGTATTCTGGAGAGTTTAGATGATGGAAAGCAAAGTAATGGTTCAAAGATAACAATTTTTATAGAGGATGTATTGTAATTTCCTCTTTCCTTGCTAATAATTGAAGAATGAAGGAATGTTTAACAAGGAGGAAAAACAAACTTGAAATTGATTTCTTAGATAGCATGATAGATCCATTCAGCTTGCTGCAATTAGGAATCAAGGAGGTTGAAAGGTGGATAGAATTGAAATTATGATTATTTCATAATTTCATAATCATAATTAAATTTGGGCAAAATGAAGTTACACCTCATGATTTACCAGATAAGCCTATTCATAGCTGATGATGGCTGTGGAGAGGCCTCCACATAACCATTATATTCTGTACGTGTTAGAAGCAGAATTTCCTCCTAGAGGAAGGTGAACCTGACTATTTTCAGCAGCATGGTGCTGGAGTAGATGAATTGCCAGCCTTATCTTGTGTAGTAGCTTGCTTCTTGTATTGCAAATAAGTGAGTGATGTTTCCACTTTTCATGAGATGCTTTATAGGATTATTGTGAGATAATAGGATAACTTAGTGAGAAATCTTTAGAGGTGCTAAAGGTCATTTGGCTTGAATTTCCTTTCATCTTTTGGTGTTAACTGAATATATGGTATGTACATCTGAAGATGTAACAGTAATTGTAAGAAGAAAGAAGAATATTTCAGATTATTGTTGAATTTCCACTCTAAAGTTTTACAAAATTTTAGTTCCTGTAGCCTTTTGAAGCTTTCCAAGGTTTAGTTCAAATTAGTGCATTTTCAAATTTTGTCTTCACTTTTATGTAACACTATTTCCCCCACCCCCCCCTTTTTTTTTTTTTTTTTTTTAATGTATATATATTTCAGAGCTTTTTCCCCCATCAAGGTACATCATGCTGACCTATTGTTCTTTTTCACTTTTACTATATGTATGCTGTCCTTCTTAGCAGTGCACCAAAAATACAGTACTTAGGGTTTTCTTCTGATTTTTACAAGACAGCTGAAAAATTAGACCCAATAGTATGCTATCTCAAAAGCTTATATTGTTAGTGTAAAAATAGTCTTCTCATATAATTTCGCATTTCAGTAAGGCCAATTCTAGTCTTTCATTAAAATGCTTTTTGTGATCTAAGCTTCTAATGGAGATGTAGGAATACTTCATGAACTGCATATTTTCAGGGCCATAGCCATTAGGCCAGAAGTGCTAGTTTCTTACATTGACACAAAAGACTGTTTCAGCAATTATAATAATTGAAATTGAGTTTTGAATTTTTAAATTCTAACAACATGATGTTTGCATTGCATGTTTAGAAACGTGCATTTCCCCTCCTCTTTTGGTCTGTAAAAAAGGAGAGTTTGCTTACAGAAACTTTCTTAACATGAAAGCATGCCTGACTAGTCTTAATGTTACCAAGACTTAAGAAATAACCTCAGGACCTTTGAACTGGGGGGCGGGGGGGGGAACAACAAGTTTGGGAGGTATTTAGAGTATCAAGAGAAGGCAGAAGAGAATATAGCATTTGTGATTCAAATAGAGAAATGGTGATGCCATTTAGAATTAAAACGTTGAGGCCAATATTTGAAGTGAACCTCATGTGTAACTGGCTTATTTCACTGAATAGTCATCATACTGCAGAAGTGGAAGAAGTGCTCAAAACAGAATTTGTAGCCAGGATGGCCTTTTGATGAATCTTTGTGAGGCTCAGCTTTTTATTCTTCCCCTTCTCTTGGGCAAATGGACCCTGTTGTTCCTGTTTGACATTAGATTCTCTTGGGAGGTGAGGAAGAAATATAGAAGAAACGTCTGCATGAAGGGCAAATTTGCAGATCTGGGCAAATGGGAAGATAAGCTTTAGAAGCTTTTAGCTCTTTTAGAACAATACACATTCCCACTTTTTCCAAAGCATTCATTGTATATACTGCAGTTAGTCATGGAAGCTGCTGCTGGTAATCATTCTTGTCTGAGGTACTGGGTTGTGAACTATGAAAGCTCTCTAATGAAACCTCACCAAAGATGGTTCCTTGTGGGAAAAGAATGTAACAAACCCAAAGACTGGTCTGTTTCTGGTGTGATCCAAATTGGCTCTAAAAGAAAATGGATGTAGAAAATAGAAAAAAAAATCCAATAAACAAACAAGAATCTGTGCAGAGATGGATGTTGTTGTGCTCACATTACATCAAACTCACACTTAAAATGACTTATGTTTAATGGCTCAAAGGGAGGCTCTACTCTGGGTGACTGACAGAAATCCAGTGACTGTGACTGTTAAAAATGAGTTCTTAGGTTCAGTCCAATTTAACTTCAGAAAACCAATCTCTTAGTCTCTGTTGAAGTGCTGAGGGTTTTTTAAGAGTACAGACATAGGATGAACATGCCTTTCACATAGTGTCCAGTGGTTGTGATATAGCTGTTTTTAATAGAATCCAATCATGGACTTATAGAATCATAGAATGGTCTGGGTTTGAAGGGACTTTAAGAATAACTTAGTTCCAACCCCCTGCTTCATGGGCAAGGGCATTTCCCGCTAGACGATATTGCTCAAAGTCCCATCTGACCTGGCATTGAACACTTCCAGGATTTTGGCATCCACAGCCTCCTTGGACAACCTGTTTGTGTATCTCACTACCCTCACACTATAAAGAATTTATTTCTGATGTCTAACCTAAATCTACCCTCTTCAAGTTTGAAACCATTACCATTTGTCCTATCACTACATGCCCTTGTAAATAACCCCTCCCCAGCTCTCCTGTATACCTTTCAGGTACTGGAAGGCTGCTATAGGGTCTCCCTGGAGCCTTCTTCAGGCTAAAAAAACCTGACTCTCCCAGCTTGTCCTCGCAGGGGAGATGCTCGAGCCCTCTGGTCATCTTCATGGCCCTCCTTTAGACTCTCTCCAAGAGCTTCATGCCTTTCCTGTCTTGGGGGCTCTAGAGCTAGACACAGACTCCAGGTGGGGTCTCACAAGAGCAGAGTAAGGGAGGAGAATCACCTCCCTTGACCTGTTGGCCACACTTCTTTTGATGAAGCACAGGGTATAATTGGCTTTCTGGTCTACAAGCACACATTGTTGGCTCATGTTGAGCTTCTCATCACCAAACACCCCCAAGTCCCTTTCCTCTGAGCTGTTCTCAATCCATTCTCCACTCAACCTTTAATTATTCTTGGGATTGTCCCAGCTCAGGTGTACCTGCCCCTATTGAACTTCATGAGGTTGGCATTGGCCCACCTCTCAAGCCTGTCAAGGTCTCTCTGGATGGCTTCCCTTCTCTGCAGCATGTCAAGCACACCACACAGCTTGGTGTCATCACTTGCTGAGGGTATACTCAGTTCCACTGTCCATGCAGACAACAAAGATGTTAAACAGCATCAGTCCCAGTGCCAGCCCTTGAGGAACACTTCTTGTCACTCGTCTTCATTTGAACATTGAGCCATTGCCATTACTCTGAGTGTGACTATCCAATCAGTTCTTTATTCACCAAGTGCTCCTTACTGCAAATCCATATCTTTCCGATTTGGAGAATGTAGTTTGAGGCAATATAGAAGAACAGAATAGAACAGAATAAGAATAGACTAGAATAGAGTATTCCAGTTGGAAGGGACATACAGTGATCACCTAGTCAACTGCCTGACCAATTCAGGGCTGAATAAAAGTTAAAGCATAATATTAAAGAGCACTGTCCACATGGATTTTAGACACTGACGGGCTTGGGGCATTTACCACCAGTCTAGGAAGCCTGTCCAGTGTTTGACCACTCTCTGTAAAGAAATGCTTCCTAAGAACTTTGTTGCTGAACACACACGGTTTCATTACAATTATATTTAATGAATTGTCTGTCTCTGCTTGGTCAGTGGAGAGATGTCAGGTTAACTTCAAGTATGTCTAATTTACTCTAGACACTTTAGTACATTTCCAGGAGGAAAATTCAGGGTAATTTTATGTTAAAACATACAAAACTAACAGCACTTTAAGTATTCTAGAAAATCTTAAACACTTCTTTCCAAATGGTTAAAAATGGTGGAAGAATAAGAATTCATACTCCTGATTGTAGACTGCCCTCACCAGACTTTTCATTTATGGAAAGTTTCACAGATTTTCAACTCTTGAAGCCTTGAAAAAGGCTGTTTCCTTTCAATTAGAGCATATCATGTTGTCATTGCCATAATACGAGATAAAATCACATTTATTTGTTCTTTTTCCTAACATTAGCTTTAGCTTTGTAGAAGTGATGTGACTCTATTATATGTTCAGTTTGGGTAGGGTTTTGCTGAATTACCCTCAGTGCTTATACACCAAAATAGCACTTTAATAGTCAACATACATTATGTTCACAAGCTAATCTATTCATAGAATTTGAACTAAAGATCACTTAGCTCCCCAGTCAGGCTTTAATTACTTCAGAGGCTTACAAGGGATCTATGAATCTAATAATTCAGGGTTTTGAAACTGGATTATTCAAGGATTATTGGTTGTCTATGGTTGCTTGTAATTAGCCACCTGATTTTGGCTTTTTTTTTTGTCTCTAGGGGAAGGAATGTATCTGTGTATACAGGGCTGAGACTAAATAGTCCTGTTAGCTAAGCTCAATGATTTGTGTGCTAAGTATACTTTAAAAGGTACTTGACCTTTCTGTGCCTAAGTGTCTCCATCAATAGCAATGGAGCTCATGGTACTAAACCTTCTTTTTAAAATATTTTCTATTGATAGAAGCACTGAATAGGACTAAGTACTTCCCTTACATCCAGTTAGCAGAAACAGGTCAAGTAGGAGAAAAATGTGAAATAGAGAAAATAAATACAATGATAAACATATTACATAGAAATTATTCTCATGGTGTGACTTGATAAGAAAGTTATATAGATATTAATGAGGCCAGTCTTAACTAAGTGGAGAGTTAGTGTCAAAAATCTTTGTAGCTGCTGATTTGAGCTAATTTATGCACCTGTCACTAAACTATATGAGAATCACAGATCTTGTGTATTAAATCAGTATAACTCACAAATACTAGAAGAATCCAGCACTGATGCTTTTACATAGCATCACCAAACTCTCACTGCTGCAACAAAGACTTCGTGGAATAAGCTACACGGTTCAGTGCTTCTTTCTAAGAACATTTTAGGCAGGAAAACCTCAGCTCATGGGACACTAATCAGACATGGAAATGGGGAAGATGATCCCACCTGAAGTGATTGATGTACAGCAGAAGTCTCCTTAATAACCTGTCTGTTCACAGATGGAGAATACCTCTTTTTTGGTGCAGAGCTGTCAGTTACCAAATGCATTGCCACTTTTCTTTTTGTCTGTATAAGCTGTAAAAACACATGAAGCTACCTGAGATCTGAGGAATATATAAGCTTGGCTGTCTCCTAGAAACTATTTAATTCTGTGTTTAGAATTTTTGCAAGGACAGAAGATAGTCAATTAAACAGATGCAGCACTCCATGCCAAGGAGCCCATTACTTCTTTTTCAATGATTTAGGCTACCAGCTTGCCAAACTATGCAGTCATATCCTTCTCTTAAGCAATTTTGTTTTTCTTGCAGTATTTTTTAAGTAATCATTTTTCTCCTTTCCTATGATGTTAATCCTCTTTGCCTAGTTTAGCCTTTTCTTTCTCAACGTCTAAACAGAATTTAATAAAACCAATAGATTACAGAATTATAATATACAGCTTGTTATTTATGATGTTTTCAGCACAGTACTTAAGCATATACTATCTGTATCTGTTCTCCGAATAGCTCTCCTAGTTTAATAATATAATTCATTACAAATACTGGCTTTTTATTTTATGGAGAAAAAGCACGAAGTTGGTAGTAGCAGCATAAAGGGAAAAGAATAAATAAAATTGAATAATAGAATAACTTAAATGAGAAGGGACTCATCACTGAGTCCTACTCTCTGCTCCTCGCAGGACTGCTGATCTGAACCATAGGACTAAGAGCATCATCAAGAAGCTTCTTGAACTCTGACAGGCCTCGTCCCATGACCACTTCCCTGCGGAGCCTTTTCCTAAGTGGCTGACCACCCTCTCAGTGGGGAATCTTTTCCTGATGTGAGTCTGAACTTCCCTTGCCACAGCTTCATTCAATTTCCTTGTGTCCTTTCACTGGTTGTCAGAGAGGAGATCAACACCCTCACTTCTGCTGCTCTGCCTGATGCAGTTGCAGACTGTGATGAGCTCACCACTCATCCATCTCCAAGCTGAACAAGACAACTTATGTCAGCTGCTCCTTCTAAGTTTTGCCTTCAAAGCCTTTCACTATCTTGGTTGCCCTTCTTTAGACACACACTAATAGTTTGTGCTGCTTATATTGAGGCTCCCAAAACTGCACGTAGTACTCAAAGTGGGGCTGCACCAGTGCAGTGTGGAGTGGGACAATCACCTGCTTTGAGCAGCTGACTTTGCTCTACTTGATGAACCACAGGACACCAGTGGCCCTTTTGGCTGCTAGGCAGACTGCAGACTCATATTCAGCTAGACATCAATACAGAACCTGTCATGGTTTAACACTGGCCCGGCTGAATAACAGATTTAAACCGAATAACAGATTTATATATTAATCTCTCTCTCCTCACTGATAAAGAAAAGAGAGAGAATAAGGAAGAGAGACTTATGGGGTGGAAACTAAACTATACAACTTTAATGGAACAGTAATGATAAATAGGAAAAAATTACTAAATATATACAAATATACAGGAAAATTGATACCACGTTCCTCCCCTCTTTCCCCCATTAACTCTCACATCACCACCGAGGCTGCAGGGCAGCCCTGGGAAAGTCCAGGCTGGACTCCTGGAGTCAGCAGCAGTTGGGAGCTGGGGGTAGGAACACACAGATTCAGGCTGGCAGGGATCAGGACCACAGGCAGAGGGACAGACAGAATCCTCTCAGGATGCCAAAGGAAGCAGGGAGAGCAGGAAGAAGAAGGAAGGGTTTGACCCTTGTGATCCCTCAAATTTATACCAAGTATGATGTGTATGGGATGGAATACTCTGGTCAATTCTGACATCTATCTTGTCTGGTCCTCCTCAAAGGAGGGGTTCAGGTGGGACCTCCTTACTCCTTCTGGAGGGTAAAATGTTCCTCAGAGCTGAGCAGTGTCCTTGGCTCTGCATCCCAGTCTCTGGCAGTAACTGTAAACACTGAGTGTTATCAGTCCCAGAAGCAGACAGTGTCTGAGAAACTTGCTGTTAATTTCATCAAGTGCAACTACTTACAAGAGACTTAGCTGAAAGCAAAAGTACAAACCAGAAAATCACCTTTATCCTGGCCCAAACCAGGACAGAACCCCAGATCTCTTTCTGCAGGTCTGATCTCTAGCCTCTTTTCTCCTGGTTTGTATATATAACCAGGATTTCCCCATCCCAGATGGAGAATTCAGCTCTTGTTAAATTTAATACAAGTTATGTAAAATGATAGAGCCTCAAAACAATTAGCCTTGCAGAAGTTAACTGGGCATTGCTATTCCTTAGCACAAGACCACACACTGGATAGTCTACAAATATTCACTATATGATGAGGTAACCATCTCTCTTGGATCCCTAGCTACCATGTGTTTTCAACCAGCAAACTGAATAATGCCACGTGAGAAAAAACAGTTCTGTTCTGAACACTCTGGTACAAGTGAGTCCATTGCCTTTGTGTTATGCCACCACACTAAAGCCTAAGCTTTAGTTCTCTTTAAAATGAAATAAAAATAATGTTCATCGGTTTTGTGTTGCTAAAGTGGCAATTGTGTCACTTTAAGGTAAAGATTTAACAGTGTGCCTTGCCCAAATCCATTGAGGGCTTGGAACTGTAACTCATTTTCATGTTAGGTACTGAAGAATTTGTTAGTAAAGACATTTCCTTCCAGAGAATTTATAATTCAGCTGTAAGAGTAGGGATGAGAAAATAAATTCTGAGAGGGCCAGGGGGAAATAACGTTAGTTAGCATGAAGAATGGCAGTCACAGCATACTATGCACATCACTAAAATGGAATTTCTTAATACAGACTTTTAATGTACAGAATGGAAACAACAGTTCTTTCTATTTATGTCAGGGTATAATATAAGGAGTTGATGCTGATTTAAGAGTCCTATAGAGCTTGAAACTTGACTTCCTAGAAACTACTCCTCCAAGGCAATGCAGTTATGAGCTCTGTAAGTGGAACTAGTAGCTCTGTGTATTTCATTGGGGTATGATTAAGATTAAAGATCCTGAAAGTTAGATTAACATCCTTCTGTTGGGTGCAGCTAGATAGACTCTCTGGGTTTTCACAGCTTTGATACAAAGTGTGCTCCTTCCCTTAGAGGATTTTTATTCATATTGTTAGAGAAAAGTTTAGTTACATGGATCTTGATAGATGAATTGTAGCAGTAGTTTTGATGTATCCATTTTTCATATAAAAATATGAGGCTACAAAATCTGTAACTGTATTGTTTTGAACAAATGCATTTTCAAAAAAAAAAAAAAAAAAAAAGCAATTCATATTAAAATGAAAGGTGGGTATATTCCAGGTTCTCTTTTGTGATGAGCTAGAAATAAACACCAGGACATTTGGATGAAACGTTAAGGTAAATAACCATTTTGCATACCAATCCTGCTAAGTGCCTTCACCTTGCAATGAATGATGTGTAAAATGAGGAGACTCAGCATCAGTCTGGATGAGGCTGCAAATGCTGTTTATGTCCATTATCTCTCTATTCATTAATTTCATTTCAAACTTTGAGATCATCACTTCTAGAAGGCTTATCTATACAGGATGGTTGAGAGGGATGCTATGCTACTTATTGTTACATCTTTCCTGGTCTTCACAATGTTTTGTGAATTCATTTAAATGTTGATTGCACTGTCATTATGTGTACTCTGGGTTTTTGCAAGAAAAGAATGAGGTGATCAAGTTGGTATACTGTGAATAGACTTAACAAGATTGCAACATGGCACTTTTATTGGAGGAGGAGATATCATTTAAAAATATACTATCAACTGTGTATTTCTTAAATGCTGAACCAGTGATTCCTTTTATTTTGCTTTCGTTTTTTGAATGTGTCATTTAGGAAAACTAGGAGATCTACTGTTTGCTGGAACTGTGGTTTTTCAGACAGTGCTCAAGGCATTGTAATGGTGTAAAGCTCTGTGAGCTTTCCTTGCTCTATTTGATACATCTGGTTTTTGACCATCCAACTTTAATGAAACATAATTTTTATGAAAGCTGAATAGGAACTGAGTGAATATCACAATCTGTAAAATCAGGTTGAACTGGCTGGAAAGGTACTCTCTAGCCCAGTCCAGTGTGGATAGCTAAATAACAACTGCCTTTTCTTTTGCAGTTGCTCCCTAGTTGAAATTGTGACATGTTGCCATGTAATCATGTTGTTGTAGGGCAAGGCAGGATCTCTGATAGCACCTTCTGTAGTGCTTAATTACCATGCAGATGAGGAAATAGCTATTTCATAAACCACATTATCCTTAAGGTAGGGGCATCTTTAGGGAGCTAAGATAAAGAATTCTAATTATTTTCTCTACTTGCTTACATAGCAGGTAAAAAAAAAAAAAAGGGAGAAAGAAAGAAAATGACTTGGTGGAAGTCACAGCTCCATTAAAAAAAAAAAAAAAAAAAAAAAGAAAATGCCCAGCTTCTAAGTCATGGCATATTTTAGAGAGGAGAGAAATCATCAGATTAGGAGACAGATTTATGTGTTAGTGTTTACTAGACATCTGGAGTACTTCCTTGGAGTCTGTGGTTTAGCTGGAGTTAACAGATGTGTAAGAACCAAATTTGACTCAACAATTTTTATGTTCAAACCTTCTTAACTCTCTTACGCTTTACCACACCTCCCAAATCTGCATTCATTTTCAACTGCCAAGACTTGTGAACATCCTTGAGGAAAGGATGTAATGATATCCTTCATGAATGAATCATGAATGTAATGAATTATGTAAATGGGAGGCTGTGATCCTCATAAGCAGATGCATATGTTAACTGTATGTAAAAAGCAGGTGAAGATTGTAATTCCTGGTCATGTGAGTAAGAAAGACATGGTGAGATTGGTGAAGAGTTTGATATGTTAGGTATGACTCTCTTAAAAGTAGTGCTAGAAACAAGGAAGTATTAGGGATTGCATACTTTTAAAAAGCTGGGGAAATAATTCACTCTTAAGTAGATTTTTAAGTGTCACAAATGTTGAAAGTGTGGAGTGCACTTGAAACTTATTAAAAAATTCTTTACAATATTCTGTTGTGGATAAAATATTATTAACAGCATAGATTTTAGAAGAAATAAGTTGGTTATTTCAAGGTCTAAAGAATATTTCAACTTGAGCCTAAGGTGTCTTGGTTAGTGTATGGCATGTGGAAGTGCTGGTTCATTATGATTATAATAAGAGGGGCACTCACACTGTAAAACACTGCTTAAAATGACATTTATTGGAGGTAATAAAAAACCCAAAAGATTTATTGGAGGTCAACAAAACAAACCAAACCCCTCAAAACAACCTAAAAACAAAACCAAAAAAACCCCTACCAAACAAACAAACAAAACATCCCCAAGAAAAGTTGACATGTGAACCTCTTCCACATGTTTAGATAAATGCTAGAACACACCACAGGTTGTGTAATCACCATTCCTTAGTGGGAGCTGCCCACAGTCTTACAAGGACTAAGCATGTCCTGCAGCCAGGGCACAGTTGTTTGTGTGGCACAGAGCAGTGCAGGCATTGTGCCTGCTCAGGATAAATGTTGAGAGGATCACTAACCCCTCGATGAACAGTGGTCTTCTGGTTAAGGTCACTACACTTATAGTTCTGGAATTGTAGTTGGCTGACTTTGTGTGGTCATAGCATAAAGAAATATTATATTGTGGAAGTAGTTAATATTTTTATGCTCAGCTTGAGATTCAGTTTCAGTCTTTCTCATAAGATCTGGACTCTGATACATGCTTCCCTCCTGTTCTGTCTGTGGGTGACTTTTCCCATCAGTTCATTCTTAGTGGTAGAAATAAATGTCATCATGATACATAGCAATCTCTGATAGTCTTCTTTTAGTTTGCTTGATTTTTTACTTTTTTTTTTTTTTCTTGGTGGTGTGAGGGCCAAAAGGAATTTATCTGATGGTTTCCAAAGGGGCCATACTTTCTGTGCTATAAGCTGGTAACTTCTAATTTGGGAGAAGAGGGCTTCCACACCTCAAACTATGTAGCTTAAACATGGTTTTGTGTTTGCTTTTCTTTCTCTTTTGAGAAGGTGGTAAAAATTGGAAAACTCAGAAGATTCCAGCAGTCAACAAGAAATCTTTTTTTCATTATTGTCATAATTTTCCTACAGTTTAGCTTTATGTAGGTACCTCAGATGTCTTCACGTTATTTGCTCTTTTGGTTTCTGTTCTGGAAGCCTGCACATTTTTTTTCTGCTGAAAACAATCATAATATTAAACTGTCACTAATTTTATTGGATTTATAGCCATGTAAAATGTAAGTGTCCAATTCAAGCCATTTCCCTAGACTTTCTCTACACTTAATGGAAAAGAAGAGGCATTACCAGCTATGATTCGTTCTGTTATTTCGGGCTCATATCTTGTGACAGGCTGAATAGTTTTTTTGAGATCTCAGTGTGGTGGCCGATGAGGAAACCAAGACAACTAATGTCATCTGAATGTCTCATAGACAGCTAAAGTAGTTGCAGTTAAGTCCCAGATAAATGTTTTGCTGAAGGAAATTAAAAAAACCTATGGCAAAGAAAGGATTGTCAGTCTGCTCTCTTGACCATTCCATTGCTAGGTTGGGAAACAAGTTTTTAATTGGGTGTTTACCCAACCATCCTACTCCTTTTCAGATAATTGGATTTCAGTATATGATATGGATTATGTCATCTGTATGTTCATTTCACATTCTGTTACTTCCTTTCATATAATGAGAACTTCTCAGCCATGACCTTTCATCAGAAGAAAAATTACTTAAAGAATATCCTTTGAATGCTGGAAAAAACCTACCATGAATGTGCATCCCAACGAATAATTAAACAGTTTTTGCAAAACAAAGCAGAAAGCAAGATGTGCATTGAGTTTGTGACTAATAAGTGGATTAATTCTTTAAATGTACAGAAAATAATATTTTCATACTGTGCTGAAGTACTCAGTCACTAGAATATGGTTCTGACCAATAGATCTTTCAGGGAGCAGCAAAATCGTCTTTGTGTCTCAACAAAACAATGGAATTGGTCTTTAGAAAAAGCTAAAAATATCTAACTATTGATGTTAGTATTGTCCCATCTTTTTTTTTTTTTTTTTTTTTTTTTTTTTTTTTTTTTTTTGCTAAGGGTTCATTTTCATGCTTTAAGTTGGTCAGGCCTCTTACAATCCCCAGAATTTTAAATTTAATTTTCATACAGCTGTTCTTGTAGGCTGCGCTTTCCAGTTATGTTTGTTCGTTTGTATGCTTTTTAAATCAACACTGTACAGCTTACAGGGATTCATTCTGTCCAGGCCCAGCTTCTAAGCTGGGTAGGGAAGTCATTCATATTAGGACCAACCTTAACAAAAACCAAACCCAACAGTGAGGCTAAGAAATTTTAGTTTGTGTGACTGTTCTTATGTCGTCAGTGTCTATAATTGCACTAATAATAATACAAAAATGTTCTGATTTCAGGTATTTTTTTTTAGAATGCTTTGACATGCTTATTGGAGTGCTTAATAAATTTATGCAATTGGAAACTTTCTAAAAAATTAAATGTTCTCCAAGGTAAAATACAAAGCTCTCCATTAATCTTCATTATCTACTCTAAAGATCTGTAATGCCAAGGTTCATCCAAGAGACTCCTCACTCAGTTACGTGAGACAGAAATGTGGTTGTGGAAATCTAATGACCTCCACCAAAAAGAAGGTATCTCTCTCTACTGATATTTGGAAAAATATATGTACTGAATTTAACTCTCCACATAATGTCCAAAATAAGAAAAGACATATTCAGGCATGCTTTTCTAAATAATATTTTTTCTCCCAAATGAATATTTGGACTAACTTTTTGATATCTTGAATTTTGCATTCCACACAGACCTATCTGTCATTGCATAGCTACATATTCCTCACACCATATCCACATTCTGTTGCTGATCAAAATCTTTTTGCTAGTTTGAGTCATCAAGTAGCTGCAGTTGATCTCAGTAGTCACTATTTTCAGCTGTAATCAGAACTTTATGGTTGCAGAGGGCTTTGCAGGCCTCCTACATACATCGCTAGTGTTTTATGAGAGGAATGCATTGCAATGCTTCTTATCCTGAATGTTTTGGATTAGGTGGCGATTATATATGTATATATATGTGTGTGTATATATATATACACACACACTCCAGATATATTAGAGAGTTATATATTAGAATCTTTTCATACTAGTACATCTGGAACTGCAGAAGTGGCAAGAGAAGTAAAAGAGGAAAAAATTGACCAAATGTAATGTGTAGAAAATGTTTATCAAGTGTAATTTTTTTGTCTTTTTTCTTTAGAAAACAGACTCCTTATCTATAGGGGGAAATCTAGAAGGAATCGTTACAGTATATAATCACTTCTCATTTTAAATAGGCTCTACAGTGTCACCAAATTATCTGTGTACTGAACACAGTGTTTCTTTGCTTAGTTTTCCTTAAAGCATTTTACTCAAATCTTCTATCACTAGTCTTTCTACCAGGTCTCTGAGTGAGAAGTTTTACTAATCTTTATGGCTACTAATTTATTTAATTTTTTAAAGAAATATGAAAACATGTGTAACAAAAAATGCTTTTTGAAACAACACATCAGTTGCTGAGGACACATGGCCTTCTGGTCTCATACTTGGGAAACTATTTTTATTTGTTTTAAAGTATTATTTTAAATATGCAATAATATATATTACCCTAAAGATGTACTCTAAATGATCCAGGATTTTTCAAATTCCTTGTAAATGTTCTGTTTGAATATGTATATTTTTAAAAAAGTATCCTGTTCCCTTAAGAAAAAAAACAACACTATAAATAACTACCTTTCTGTATTAAATGCTCCGAATTTTGATTGTATCTTCATAACACAAGGAAAGAGTCCACGGTAAGAAAGGAAAAAAGCTGGACCAAGGAACTAATGGGAAGACAAGACAGAATGCAAGTAATCAGGAAAGAATAAGTTCTTCTAAAAGTGCCTTTGCATGTTGCAGTAAAATGAACGTTACGAAATATGTTCCTCAATCCATCAGATTCATATTGTTTCCTTAAGTGTTCCAGTAAATCTGGTCAGTCTTTTGATGAAGTTGGTTTCTATGGGAGTTGATTAAAACTACCTTCGGTATGCAAACAGTACTAGTATGCAAGGAGGAAGAGAAGCTGCTGAGGTAAAATAGGTCTGCTAACTACATATTCAGATAGAAGAGATGAAGAAAAGAACTGCTCCACTTAAGATGACTACAGGGGAACAGGGTAGAGAAAAAGGTAATGGAGACATTTAAAAACTACTTGCCATCTGTCTCTGACTATAATGGAGACTATTTCTTCTAACTTAATTTTTGGCCTTCTGCATTGCAGAAGCCTTGGCATCTGGGAAGAGCAAAGAAGAACGTTGAATCACCCCTTCTGGACGGTACTTCAGGGTGTTATTGGTATAGTGTAGTAGAAATGTATATGTTAGAAAAAACTTAAAAGCTTTCCAACACAATTGAAACTTTTTAATCTGAAAGTTTTTTGAATACCTACAGTTGAACATATCAACAATTCAATTTTTCTAGCAGTTTACAGACATCTTGCACAAGCAGAAATGAGACTGAAATCAAAGAGCAATCAGACCAAAATGCTCCATTTATGTTTTGACATAGCCTGGTAGTTTTATCAGCTGTTCAGATGGGAAATGTATTAGTTTAAGTACACAGCAAATCTAGTACTCCTCTAGGTTCAGTTGGCAGGCACTACTGTACAAGCAGTAAATGGTAAAAATTACAAAGACAAAACATTCAAGCCTTCATCAAATTTTTATTTTTTTTTTACTATTTTTGTTTCCCTTTCTGGTTCTGTTCAGCTATTCTGCTGGCCACTTTTCAATGGCTCCAAGGCTGTTAAAGAAACATATTGTTCACTGTTTTGATACAGCAGACACTTTTGTGTGCATTGTGATTGCAATTATCTACTTGCAGATCTGCATCACCAAAAATCTGCATCATCTTCTTTTCACCCCCTTGTATAGTTCTATGAGTAAAATATCTTCTACACCTATCTGACTATGCTGTCATCTGAAAGGGTATGTCTACCATTTAATTTTTATAGGAGGTTCCTGGAGCTGTACGAAACAATCTGTCATATGTGTAATATATACAATATGTCCATGAAATCAAAGTATCAGAGTACTTGTAAAAAAAATAAGGTATTTTTTTATGCAGGTGAAAAAGATTAAGTACTGTTCTTTTGGAAATGTTTTTTCTGATTGAAAGAAAAAAGATACACTAGTCAAAAAGTTTTTTCAAATCAGGTTTGACAAACTTTACACTAATATCAAAGTCTTCTAATTGAAAATATATTTCTATGAAAAAAATAACACCTAAATTAAGATTTTTAAATATGTAATTGTAATAATGAGATGTAATAATGGAGCACTGATCTGAAGGACCTTTCCTAATCAACTGAATGAATAGTATATTTAGAGTGTCATGATCCTTAAACTTTGTATTTATTGTGTATGTATGTGTGCAAGATGCACAGGTATATGTGGGAATAAGGCTTTCCTAAATTGCAGTTTATATAAGTGCTACTTCCATGGTGCTTTTATGGAAACTAGAACAAGGAGTTTCCTGGTTTGCTGTCATAACTTTCTAGGTAGTTCCTCACAAGTAATTGAGTAATTTCCAACTCCAATGTAAGTACTTAAAGATAGAAAACAACTTGTCTTTGAAGAGACTTGGGGAACAAGGGGCCCCTAAATCACCATCTGTACTATGGAGATACAAAGATACAGAAGATGTAAATATTGTAGATCAAAGTTCTTTATCTGCCTTAATGTAGACCAGGAAGTTTCCCATTCCTCACTTGCGTTATGGAGTTTGGGAATTGGATGCCTTTCAAAATAAATCAGAAGATGTGGGACTAGGCTTGATCTGGTCAAGCATATGCGTTTTTCAGGGAGTTTTAGTATGGATCAGCTGTCAACTGCTGCTTTCTCCTGGTTCTCCTGCATGGCTCAGTGGCAGTCAGCCCAGATGCACACAGCTTCTCCTCAGCTTTAAGGGCAATGAATTTTGCTACTTAGTTTCAAGCCTTCTGGTGGAGCAGGAGCCTTCATCTCGGTGCCACAAGTCACCACTTTCCAGCTTTTGCATTCCTCAGGGTTTCTACTCAGGGTTCTTCTAGACACAGGCTGACCATGTGTCCACTGCAGTTGGTGTTCTGGGTTCTGAAGCTGTAGGGTCTTTTAGAAATGTCATGGTTTGACACTGGCCCGGCTGAATAACAGATTTAAATCAAACAACAAATTTATATATTAATCTCTCTCTCCTCACTGATAAAGAAAAGAGAGAGAATAAGGAAGAGAGACTTATGGGGTGGAAACTAAACTATACAACTTCAATGAAACAGTAATGATAAATAGGAAAAAATTACTAAATATATACAAATATACAGGAAAATTGATACCATGTTCCTCCCCCTTTTCCCCAATAACTCTCACATCACCACCGAGGCTGCAGGGCAGCCCTGGGAAAGTCCAGGCTGGAATCTTGGACTCAGCAGCAGTCAGGAGCTGGGGGCAGGAACACACAGATTCAGGCTGGCAGGGATCAGGACCACAGGCAGAGGAACGGATGGAATCCTCTCAGGATGCCAAAGGAAGCAGGGAGGGCAGGAAGAAGAATTTGACCCTTGTGATCCCTCGAATTTATACCAAGTATGACGTGTATGGGATGGAATACTCTGTTTGGTCAATTCTGACATCTATCTTGTCTGGTCCTCCCCAAAGGAGGGTTTCAGGTGGGACCTCCTTACTCCTTCTGGAAGGTAAAATGTTCCTCAGAGCTGAGCAGTGTCCTTGTCTCTGCATCCCAGTCTCTGGCAGTAACTGTAAACACTGAGTGTTATCAGTCCTAGAAACAGACACTGTCTGAGAAACTTGCTGTTAATTTCAGCAAGTGCAACTACTTACAAGAGACTTAGATGAAAGCAAAAGTACAAACCAGAAAATCACCTTTATCCTGGCCCAAACCATTACAAGAAGGTTCTGTCTTTCCCATCTACTCTGACTCTCTGCAGCCTGTTCTCTTTGTCCTGTAACTCCTCCACTTGGCAGCCCAGCTCTTCACAACAGCCTCATCTTCTGAGTCCCCTTGTGATCATGGACCATGTCCACAGAAGATCCAAAAGCTCCCCAGCTAAGAGTTTTGTAATTATCTATAAAAGTGTATTTTCTTGACAATCTTTCTTCATTGCTATAACCGCTCTCACAGAAGTTACAGAACAGAAGAATATGAATGCAGGTTTTTGGATAAAGGAATTTACTTTGGGTGGCTCAGAAATACTGTATTATAAGAAGCACAAGTATGTAAAATAGCCAGACAGGTTTTAATATTGAATACAGTCTGCTTCTAAGTCATCACTTAATTTGGATCATGAAGCCTGAATGTTATAAAACCATCTTTCTGTAAAAGTGAGACAACCATTTTTGTTCTTGTTTTGTATTTATTGTTGGCTATTTATTTTAGACGTGGACAATTAAGATCATAGATTCATAAAATTAAATTTGAGTTCAAAAGGACCTTAAAGATCATCTTGTTCCTCCTGCATGTGCAGGGACACCTTCCACAGGACTAGATTGCTTAAAGCCCAATGCTTTGCTGTATGGCCTTGAACACTTCCAAGGATGGAGCATCCATAGCTTCCCTGGGCAACTTGTATTAGTGTCTCACTGCCCTCATAGGAAAGAGGATTTCTTCCTAATATCTAACCTTAATCTACTCTCTTCCAGTTTAAAGCTCCTTGTCCTATGTACCCTTATAAAAAGTCTTTCTCCAGCTTTCCTCTCGGCCCCTTCTTGTACTGGAAGGCTTCTAAAGAGGTCTGTACTGATAGGAGATGTGTATCAGCCCTTTGATCATCTTGGTGGCCCTTCTCCAGACTTGCTCCAAGAATTCCAGATACGGTATTTAAATTATAAATGGGAAACCGCCTGCATTTACAGTTTGGAATAAGCTTTTTTATCCATTAAAAGTTTTTTTTTTTTGTTTGGTTTGGTTTCGTTTTGGTGGGTTTTTTTGGTTTTGTTTTATTGTTGTTGCTGGTGAGGTTTTTTTGTTTGTTTACTAGATCATTGAACAAAAATGATTCACTAACTCATCTTCTCTGTTCTATCTCTATTTCTACGGCTACCCATGTAGCTGAAGCAACCTTCTGTTCTCATGCTTCACCATTAGATATATCCTAACACTTTTTTCCTTCCCTCTGGATAGGATGCTTCCCACCCTATTGTGATTCTTCTGACTTCAAATATGTCAAGTGAATGTGGTTTTCCCTGACAGCCAACTGATCCTACAGAGGAGGCAAGAGAAGATACATCAGGAGAGTGCCATAGCAGAGTTTTATTCAATTGCCAATATGTTCTGAAATGTAGAATCACAAAATTATCAATAAATTGGTTGTGGCATTTTTTCCTTTTCCATGATGAAGTATAAAACGTAAAATTGAGAAGAGAAATAATATATATTTCACTTATCTGAAGAATCTTCTGGTAATGTAAGAAACATAATCTCTATTATTCAAATGTGAAAACTGAAGTAAGAAATTCAGTGACTTTTTTTTGAAATCAAACATTATTCAGCATAGCAAAAAATTAGGTCATTTTTTCTGATTGTGGTGCACAGTTCAAAATACCCCAGTGAGAACTCTGCTTCAAAAAGGCTTATAGAAAAATATTATCAGTAATTTAGATCTTCTCTAGTTTTTTCTTCTATTTTAAGGTATAAACTTCATATAGAGTTTTTATCCATTTTGTTATACCATCTAAATACTTCACTGCAACCATGTGCAAATTTTCATGTCTTTCATCTTTTGCTAGTAAATTAATTAGTGTTAAAAATAAAAATCTTAAGGAAAGATTACTAATAATCTTAACAGATAAAAAGAGCTTGTGTAAACTTTTTTTCTGTTTCCAAGAAGAATAAAGGCAGAAGGTGGATAGAGGATGTTTTTTCAGGAAGATTATGTATTTAGTGCTCCAGGTTTTTATGTGGAGATTTTCTGGAATATCCCACAAGTGGTCACTTGTTGGTAGAAGCTTTCTATGAGTTCCCATGAAAATAGAACTCTAATGTGTCAAGCTAATTTTAAATAATTTAGGCAGGTTTATTTACACAAAGATTTTCCCAGAACACAGCAAAGATTCTAGGAACAGACTGGATTATGCTAGATATTGAAATTTTTAGATTGTCTTCTACTAGTCTCTTGCTGTTTTTTTCTGAAAAAAAAAAATAATGGTTGTTTCCTTTCAGGCATCTTTTAATATTTTCTTGTTTTTTGAATCTCTTAATTTGCAGTAAAAAGAGAATAAAAAGTTTTGGTAAAAATGAAGTTAAATGAATGTTATAGTTCTACTTCTGGCGACCAAGAGAATTAAATTACAACAAATTACAATTGTTTGAGCTTGCCTGCTTTCTTTTGGGGTGCATTTTGCAATTCATTGGTGTGGCATATCCTTTTTCTAAACATTCCAAGAGTACATATGTTCAGACCTCCCTACATTGCTTTTCTATATTTGTACCATGAAGCTTGTTTTGCAAACTTAGGAGAAGCAAAAGCTTTCACTCATGTCCCACTTTCAGTCATATGCAATCCAATTTCTGAGCAGTAGTCATTGTTTCTGTATTATCCTGGTAAAATACTATTTATAGAAGCAATACATTTTGCTTATCATAGTGGGAAGAAGAAAGCATGTTAATATTAAAGCTTTATTTTTGAAAAGCCTTATTAATAGAGGATACTCCTCAGCTACAGGAGTATATATATTTTATACAATTTGCCCCAGTCTGGCCGTTTCCCTAGCTTTTCTGTGAGAACATGTATTGAGCTTTTTGATGTTTCCCTTCACAAAATGTTTTTCATAGTAGCTTTCATACTGTAACATACGTAGTACTTTTCATGCTGTTACCTAACATCAATGCTAACTCTGGCAACAGAATTCACTACTACAGCAGAAAAATGGATTCAGCATCACTTACTGCAGTAAGGTTCTGCACTCTTCTGCCAATAGTAAACATGGACCTCTTTCTGGCTACTTACTTATTTTTAAGATTTGACAACAAACAAGTTTTTGTCAATTTGCTTTCTGTCCTTTTTGGCACCAACATTTTAAAGGGCATGATTATATTTGATTTGTCTTAAATTTTATCTTGTTTGGGGTTTTTGTGGGTTTTTTTTGTTGGGGTTTTTGTTTGTTTGTTTGTTTTTGGTTTTGTTTTGTTTCATTTTGTTTTGTTTTCCCCTAGGTATGCAAATGTTTAGTGTAGTGATCACTGTGACTGTGGCTTAGCTACTTTTCCATAGGAAACTGTGAAGGAGTGGCTAGTGCAAGTGTCAGTTGAATGTCTTGTATGTCAACTTACATTTTATTCATGCTGTAGGATTAGATAGTATCCATTTTTTTTCAGTGTTCTTTAATTACATTACAGATCAAAGCTTCAGCTGATGGTTCAGCTAACTAAGCATCAAATCAAATGAGCTTTTTCCTGAGAAAAAGAAAAGTGCTTCAATCTTTCAGTCTCTCCAAATATGGATGATAAATTCCAGCAGGCTAGATTTTTATTTTGCAGTACCTAAGGAGTTAAACTAGATGTTTATGTAGAATAAACATTAAAAAAAAAAAAAAAAAAAAAAAAAAAAAAAGATATTTTGACAGTCATTTTAATTTTACTGACTTTTTGTTTAGTACAATTTTATGTTGATATACTGGTATTCTATTTCTTCATAAAGACAAGATACATTTCAGGAACACTGCATTTAAATGTTAAGCAGCCAAGCTAGCAAAAATGATCCTTCCTTCCTGGAATAAAACATCTGCTGAAACTTCGGAAGACTGTATTTTCTCTTAATAATAGGATGCATATATTACTTCTATTGATTGAGTAACATGTGGATTTGAAGAAGAGAATAAAATTCTAAGGATGCCTGAAGATAATTTTTCTGATCTAGCCTTCTGATGTGATTACAGATTAGGGTAAGAATTACTAAGCAGTTTGTCTTTAACTCTATGATCATTACTTGTAAATGTGACAATATGTGGACCTTGGGTTGGAAACAAAAATACTGTTATAATGTCATTCACATTTAAGTGCAGTAGTTGTTTTCACTCTCTTCCAAAGACAGTGATTAGTTGCAGTTCTTCTTTTAGGGATTTGGATAGTATCAGTTTTTTTTCTACCATTCAATTACAGTATCATGCTGTTCATGACTTTAGCCTTGGGGAAAGACAGTGATAAGAAATGTTACCTTCTACACTTAGGCATTCACACAGAGCTCTACTGCGTAGCAAAATAAAACTCCCGGTCTGCAGTACTCTTGAAATCTGTTTCCCCAGTTTTAAATAGAGCAGCCAGGCTAGATAGAATCTTTTATTTAAATTAAAATCATTTTTCATAAAATAAAATACTCCTACATGGCATATACTGACTGGCTTTTGCAAAAAAAAAAAAAAAAAAAAAAAAAAAAAAAGAGAGAGAGATGTACTTTACTCGGAAGGTGTAAGCAGACTATTTTTTCCTTGCTGTGAATTATCATAACATATTAAGGTCCTGAAGATACTGGTACCTTTGCAAACCCAGTGATACCCAATCATAAATTGCCATCTAGTGAAAATTCTGAAACTTTCCATCTCTAAAAATGAATGTAAAATTCTTTGTGGTTCTGCCAAAACTATAGTGGCAGAACCCTCTTCTCTTCCACATCTAGACTGTTGCTGATTTCTTGTAAGAGGGAGAAGAAACAGTTAATTTGTTATCTCCTATTTTAAATTTAACTGCTCTCAAGTTGCTTCATCCTACAGATAATTCTGGAGATGATTACAGTTATGCTGGAAAAAATGTGCATGTATGTTATAGATACGTTCATCACCAGACCTCATCTGAAGTATTTTAGTATTCTCCATTTTTCTATGACAGCCATTCATAAAAGATTTGGTGAGAGATTATTGTGCTTGTAGCACACTGAGAGCATCTTTCTCTGGCCAGTTTCACCGAGGAGTCTCCATTCATTTAAGCCAAGCCCAGAGAGCACTGAGAGCAAATGAAATAGCTGAGCTAAGCAGAAGCCAATCTGTAAGAGTGTTGGCAGGCTATTTGGAATGTCTTCGTATTTCTTTTTCCTCTTTAAATAACTGAGTATTAGTACACTCAGATGTGCAGGTGTTGGAATACGTTTTTTCTTCACAATGAGGGCCAAAATTCATTCAATAACTGCCTTTTAGGAAAAGTGTGGCTAGCAGAAATTTGTACTGCTGGGAACTTTAGGGTGAGAAAGATTTTAAATAGTTGTTATTTGATATACAAACATGGAGCTTCATTTAATTTATGTTTTAGCACTGTGAGGCTAGATGAGTTTCTGGAAAACCTAAGTGATACCTTTGTCAAAAATGACAGGATGCCAAAAATCAAGTTTTGAATGATAATGTTGGTGGTTTTCCCCCACTAAGCTGTCCAAGGAATTTGAGAAACTTCTGCTCTTGTACTACAGTGCTGTATAGGCATATGGCTTTGCTTAACCACTGAAGATGATGCGTTGTCAAAGATTCATGCCAGCACATGTTTCACTGAATAGTTTACTACAGGGAGCAGGGTATCAAACCTGGTTATTAGAATTTGGTATTTTGAGAGAGCATGAGAAATTTTTAACTGTTATGATTCCAGGCAAACAGCTTTTCTTGTTTTCTTCATGATTTATCTTTGCCACTCATGAAATTACAAAGCAGTGCAAGACTTATTGGCCTCATTTTCACTGGAGAGAAGTCATACAACTGTAATTACTGCTCTGTGTAAATTACATAGTACTTAAACTATCTTATATTGCTAAGACCAGCATATTTTTAGTTTAATCAGCCTGATTAGATGATAATCAGGCTTCAATGATACTATATATCAACAATTAGATAAGTAAAGTTTTCAAGTAGATGACAGCAGAAGAATACTAGGATACAGAGGTCGATTTTCTGTTTGTGTGCAGATGTGAGTATCTGCAAGCAAAAATGTTGGGTTCTTTTAAGTGCTTCTGATTTTGGATGTTTAGTTTCAGGTACTGACTAATTTTCATGGTGCTGAGCAGCAGGTCTCATTTAAAAGAATTTGAAAGTACAAACATACATAATCTGTCTTTTCTAATAAATAAAGAAACCAACTTCTTACAAATATCATACAATATCATAACCAGGGAAAATCACAATGTAGTAATCAGTCTCTTTCTATTTCACAAAAAAAAAAAAAAAAAAAAAAAAGACTCATTCAGTAATCACTGTTGTTACCTTAGATCTGCACCAAGCTTCCTATGCTCTCCCCTCAGCAAGGCAAGAGAAGAAACCAGATGCATGTGTGTCTGTGAAACTGAATACATTACCACTAGACTCTGGATTCCTTTAGTAGGTGATGCTAACTCATGCATGAGCATTCTATATTACCCCCCCTGTGAAAATAAAGCACCATTTACCTTGTGTTCAAAACTTTCTTGGGTGGCAGTAGAGTGAGAAATATTTTTACTTTGTGTATTGTGTGTGTTTTTAATGTAAATATAAAAGAGAATGTTTACTCTTTCATCAGTGCTTTAGGATTTGGTTTCTCTTGTGATGGTTAATAAAAAGTATATAGAAAACTCTTTGTTCCATGAGAAGCAGAACTGATGACACTTGTTTTCTGAGGGATTTGTATTCTTTATCCCTAATCTTTCCTTCCTTCCTGCTACAATTAGCATAGCTCTCACCTTATGGGGATACCCATAGATAGGAGACAGCAAATACTGTGGTTTACTTTGAGCTGTTCATATATTGATCAGATGTATATCTGATTGGACAGATATTATATGTATATCTGACTGGCCAGCTGGTTGCTGTCAAAGAGTGTGTTACAAGCTCCATTTTCCTTGGATCTCACGTTTAATAAGACTATGTACCTAATGACCCATTTTTATGAAACTTCTAGGAATTAAATAGACTGTTTTTCAGATAGACAGAAATGGTCCTAAAGAGTAAAAAGTTAAGTAGTGCCAGATGGAAAGACAGACATTCAAAGCAATGATCAATGTTTTGTTCTTGTAAGAAATAAGTTAAAATATACTACATCAATGTTATTCATGTCTCAATGTCAGCTACTCAGAAATTAGAAGATAAAAGAATTAAAATTGTCTCTGTAATGTGATGTTAACCACTCAGTGAATGCACTGTAGTTTTAAAAGCATTAACCGTTTGATAACAGTGTATTTTCCATCATCATCTGGAATTTATGTAGTTACAGAGACTGCAGCTTGCTGAAATGTGTTTTACATATTTCTCTGAGATTTCACACACAGAGCTCAAAGTCTCAAATTCAGGTTCTTGCCGTTAAATGTGCACGCACACACGCCTATGCACAACCAAAACCTTGAAAGTGTTATATTTTAAATTACCAGTACTTCTTGCAGAGACATTTAAGATTGGTAGCTATTGATTGGGCTTGTTTCTGCTTTCATTTAATTGACATAAACAGGGGTTACTTTAACTGAAATCAATAGAGAGTGCTGACCTGTGTTAGGTTTGATTTACATAGAATTTTAACAGTGATGATTTTTTTCATAATTTTCATGTGGATGGCATATGTTTCACAGCAGTAAGTTAATATAGGCAGTTGGAATAAAAGGCTTACAAACTCTAAGATTAGTTCTGATGTGGCTAAGGTTGTTTTGAGACAAAAATGGACTAAGGGGCAGCTAATGATTGTACAGGCCATTTTTCTATGCCGCATGTGGTTTTTTTGTTTAAAAACCGACCTCTGTTCTTGGGCATAAAATTTATTGTTTGCTATTACTTTAACTTTAAGTAAGTAACTATTAATTACTAGTCTTTAAGGTGCCTTTGTATGTTAAATGCAGTTTTGGAGTAAAGATTTTCACAGATACATGTTAGACTGTTTAAATCAACTGCAACGTTTCAGATTTGTACTGTGAAAACTAAGCCATTGCTTATAATTTAGCTATCTACGTGCCCGAGAGGAAAATAGATTTCTTAACATGCCTCAGTTTTTTTGTTCCATCATGTAATCTGCTTGATTTTGACACCTGATAGGTGTAATGCCAGGCATTTCAAGGAAGACTTCAAGATGGATGCAGACAGTGACTCACAATCTGTGTCCTAGTAATGTATGTAAAAAATAAAAAAACAAAGTTCCTTGAAGCAAATACTGTTTCTTTTGCTTCCTTAGAAATGTCCATTCTTGTCCATTTCTTGTCCCATTTTTCCCCTGGATAATTTGAGTAATCACATTTATACTCCAGATTGACAAAGAATACAATGGATATGTTCTGTGCAGAGATGATTTCATGTTTAGGAAAAAACTGAAGTGTATAAAGGGACAAAGTCAAGTCTTGTCTTTAGAAGCAGAGATGTTTTGAAAATTTCTCTACTGGATGATAATAGTTTAATGAATGGAAACTCTTAGTCTTGAGACAACAAAGATTAGTAACGGAAGACTGTTTTGTAGGTGTAACATATGAAGATGATCAGAACACAGCTTGAGTCTTATATTTTATTTGGGGAAAATTGAGAATAATTCTTCTAGAATTACATCAGAGCAAAGTTTTGTCTATAGAAGGGAAGTGGAACAGAATAAGTAATTCTTCTGTATTTATCTCCAAATAATTCTGATGTGGACCTTCTGTTCTAGGAAGAATGCTGTTGTATTAAGAATAGTTGCAGTCATTTTTTTTCAGATAATCTGGTTTTAATGATCTAATATCAGATTTTTATATCTGAGGAGATCAAGTGATTAAAATGTTAACAGTATGGTGCGGAGATCAATTCACTTATTTAATTCTAAAATTATATATGGTAACTAGGAGCTTAATGTTGATTGAATTGGTAGTCTCAATCCAGCATAGCATCTTCCATCTTAGACAGTCATCATACTTACTCTCCTACCTGCTTGTTGTGGAAAGTTAAGAAAAACTGTCTTGTTCTTCATCACTTAAAAACATAGAAGATACTTATTTGCTTTTTTATAACCTGGGGCCAAGCACACAGGAACATATCCTACAAAAGTAAGTATTTACAATCAAGAGAGAAAAAAACTGTAAGGAAGCTGTTTTCATCTATTTCTTCTTACAATCTGCTAAAACTTTGGGCTGTCCATATTGTTTGTCAGATTACAGGAGTCTCCTCACACTGTTTTAGACAGTGGTTGGTTTAAAGAATCTTGACAGCTTTTCTCTATGTCACATTCTTTTTATGTCAAGTCTTAATTTGCCTCCTAAGCAGGCCTTAAAACTGTCCTTTTCACTATTTGTGCAGGCAAAACAATCTTTAACAATGTGGTGAGGCTCTTTGGCCCCTTTAGACAATTCTAGACACGACTTACAGTGCAATGGTAAAATATAGAGATAGATGAGCTTCATTTCACCTAACATATCAGTCACAGTGCAGATACGTACATTTAAGATAATTCTCTAAGTTTCCTCAATAAAAATGAAAAGAGGCACTTCTGAGGCCAATTCACATAGCCTTTTCTCAGATATATCATATGGAAGTGGCTTTTCTAGAAGGATCCATTTCTTCCCATTGGCTGACAGTTGAATCTAAACAGGTAAGATGTTTAAATATCTACCTTGTGAAAGTCTCGCTTTAGGTAACAAAACTCATTTTACCTGTAGCAATTTCACTCTTAAGATCACTCTCACTTCCCTGGTAGGGGGGTTAATGACTTCAGAGACAGCCAGAAGCAAAGGTGTAAGACAAAGCAGGCAGAAGAGCAGTCAGACCTGGATGATGTGCTTATAGCCAGGCTGAAGCCTCTTCATGCACAGCAGCCCTGGTGAAGCCAGTAGGTTGTGAGGAGGCAGGAGGGATGCCTCTGTCCCACCAGGTACTGTCCTTGTGCATTCAGTACCAAATTCTGATGCTGTGCTCATCTTTTCCATTGATTTGCCAGCTTGTGGGCGTGCATCAGTTTATTTAGTAACTCTACAGTTTTTAGAGTGTTTTGCATAGACCTGGCACCAAGGAATGAAATTACCAACTGACTGCCAGCGTTTGTCTTCCTTTATTTACATAATTTAAGACCTGGACTTCTCTGGGCTCTACACCTGGTCATTTTGTTACTGACAGTATCATTACAGTAAATGACACTTCCAAAATTAGCCCTACAACCTGCATACAGGAACATTTCAATATTGAGCCATGTTACGTACTTTGCTGGTATTTGACTGGATAAGGATACTTAAGCACAAATCTTACACACTATATTCTGTCTAATGCCCTGATCTTAAAATTATTGTAATCCATAGGAGAAAGATCAATCTGAGTTGAGTTGAAACACCACCTTTCATGAAGACAGTCAAACAACTTTCCTGAGGAACAGTGATACTGAACAAGACAGTGGGAGACAATGAGATGATACAAAGACAATAAAAAACAGTGCTATACTTTCTGGGAAATATTTTGGTTGCTGAGTTTTAATATTTCTTTGGATTTGAGCAAGTTTGTTTGAAACAGAGTGAAGCAGTTTCTAGAAGAAACTAGTGAACGAAAAGCTGTGAAAAGTGGGCATTTACATTTAGACATCAGACTGTCATTTGATGGCGTGCTAAGATTTGGCAGTGTTAGAATCACAGAATCACTTTCTTTAGAAAACATAATTGAGATTGTCAAGTATAACCAGTAACCTAGAACTGCCACTAAACCATGTCCCTAAGCACCGTATCTACACATCTTTTAAATACCTCTAGGAGTGGTGACTCCACCACTTCCCTGCAAAACAGGCTCTAGTGACTGACAATCCTTTCAGTAAAGAAATTTTACCAGTATCCAACCTAAACCTCCCCTGGCACAACATGAGGCCATTTCCTTCTGTCCTGTCATTTGTAACTAGAGAGGAGATACCAGCCCACACCTCTGTACAATGCCCTTTCAGGTAGTTGTAGAGAGTGATAAAAGTCTCCTTTCAGCCTCCTTTTCTCCAGGCTAAACAACCCCAGTTCCCTTAGCTGCTCCTCAAAAGATTTGTGCTCCAGACCCTTCACCAGCTTTGTTTCCCATCTCTGGTCTCACTCCAGCAACTCAATGTCCTTCTTGTCATTGAGGTTCAGCCTCACCAATGTATCAATCACCTCAATCACCTCCCTAGTCCTGCTGGCCACACTACTTCTGACACAAGCCAGGATGCTATTAGTCTTCCTGGCTTCCTGGGCACATTGCTGTCTCATATTCAGACAGCTGTTGATTGACACCCCAAGGTCCTTTTCTGCTGGGCAGCTTTCCAGCCTCTCTTACCCAAGTCTGTAGCATTACATGGGGTTATTGAGACCCAAGTGCAGGATGTGGTACTTGGTCTTGTTAAACCTCATACAATTGGCCTTGGTCCACTGATCCAGCCTATCCAGATCCCTCTGTGGAGCCTTCCTACCCTCAAGCAGATCAACACTCCTTCCCAGCTTAATGTCATCTCCAAACTTACTGGCCTCAAAACAGGGCTGGAGAATACCACTTGTGACTGGCTGCCAGCTGGATTTAACTTCATCCACCACAGCTCTTTGGGCCCAGCCATCTAGCCAGTTTTTTACCCAGCAAAACATACCCATCCAAGCCATGAACAGCTGCTTTCTGCAGGAGAATGCTTTGAGAAACTGTGTAAAAGGCTTTATGAAAGTCTAGATAGACAACATCCACAACTTTTCTCTCATCCACTGTGTAGTCTCATCCACCTAGTCATAGAAGGAGATGAGGTTACTCTAGCAGGACTTGCTTTTCATAAACCCATGCTAACTGAGCCTGATCACCTGGTTGTCCTGCGTATGCCATGTGATGGTACTCAAGATGACTTGCTCCATAACCTTCCCTGACACTGAGATGAGCCTTTAGTTCCTTCAGGCCCTTCAGGCATCACATTTGTTAACTTCCAGTCAACTGAGACCTCCCTAGCTAGGATTACTGATCAGTGATGGATGTGGCTTGGTGAGTACTCACACAGCTCGCTCAGTACCCCTGGATGGATCTCATGCAGCCCCATAGACTTGTGTGTGTCTACTAACAATGTTACTCTGTTAGGTTTAGGAAGTCAGTGTGACTTGCTAAGAATTTTTTATGTCTTGTGAAAGATAGCTTTAAATTTAGCTGTAAAGTTAACAGTAAGTATGTAAGATGGAAGAAGATTTCGCTTTAAAAACTTTGCACTAAACAAGACATAATGAAAGATCTCACATGAAAAACTGGTGGAAGTATGCCAGTGGCTAATGAACTCAAATGAGTTTGACTTTATTGATGTTTAGGAAATGTACTGTTATGGATACATGCCAACTGGTCTTGGCATGGAAGACAAAATAATACAAAGAGTATATATTAAGTACTGAAAACAATTACAAAAAATTAGTTGGTTGTTGTTTTCTTTTTGTATTTTCAACAAATTAATTGTAAATATTTCAGACCTATTCATGTCACAGTTACAATTATAACACTATTGTAGCAGAATACAATCAAAACCTGTTTCTGTTATCTATCTAAACTCAATCCAAATCTGTGATAATCTAGAACATACCTCCTTGGGGATTAATGTAATCTATGGAGAAGGGCTACCTCTTGAGGCTAGAATGAGGCAATAGAAGATAAAAGTATGAATTTTCTTTTTTTTCTTTAACATTTAGCAATTAAATTATGTAATTCACAAATTCCTTTTACTGTTATCACATATTGGCAAGTGATTCTCACCAAGAGAATGGGAACGGTGCTTGCTTGTCAAGCTCTGTTCTCCACTGATGTCTGCCCTGACAACACATGTTCATCTTGGCAGGGCTTTGAAGGCAATGTTGTAATAAATGCTTTCTGTCCCCAAATTACAAATGGTGCTGTAGCTGATGTATTTTTAACTTAGATGACAGCCCTGGACTACTATCATGGCTTTACTTTTCAAACTGTATTTTTCAGGGCAAAGAAGCTTGATGTTATAGACATCTATATGTGTATTTCTCTATGTATACTTCTTATCTGTTGGCACACAATTGTGTCTAAAGCATGCAGATGGGCAGCTCAGTTCCATTTACCTCTGGTGTGCATTCTGTTATTGGCAGCCAATATGAGGAAGCCACAGGGAAACATCTCCATACAAATGTGATTTTAAAAAGGTAATTTAAATTTTTTATGGTAACTTTACATAGTTTTCACAAAATTTAATGTTCAGATCACTTGCTACGGCATATTGAAAGTCAAAAGGCCTTATTCAACTTGCACGTTTAGTAGATTACATGATGCCTCAAAATTAAAATAAACATGATTATTAAATGTTATTTGTAGTTGGAGACAATGGATTTCTTTGCAGAGTTTAGTGTTTAGTCACTAAACATACTCAACTGCTTGAAAAATAAAACAAGGCAGATATTAAAAAAAAAGTGCAATATTTTAATCACTATAATTACTGTTTAAGTATAGGTTTAAAATTTTAATGGTTTTGAATTATAGTCCATTATCCTAGCAGTGAGTGAAGCCTATAAGTTGGAAGAAAGATTGTGAATCTTCTTTAATATAGTTATTGCTGTTCTTTACTACTGTTGCTCTGAGGAGATTCCTCTGTGGGTCAAGGTAATGAACCTACCCCTTTGGCTGCCCTGTGCTGGGTTGGGCCCAAGTTGAGATAGTCTTCTAATCTTTAATGGCATTCATTCCAGAAGTAACAAAACTCCCATCTGGCACCTACAGGGCATCTGGGCCATTGGAAAAGCATTCTTCACTTCTGTAACATCAATTCCCTCTGTCTTTCAGAATAAGTGGATGAAACAGAAGTTTCTCTTTGTCTCACAGATCATTCCACAGGCTGTATTGACTTTTATTATTATTTAAAACTGACTGAAAAATATAAATAAAAAAAAATAGAGACATGAAGGACTTCATAAGTGTTAAAATATTTATAAATTAATTTCAAACTCTTCCTTCTGTTAACTGAGCTATATGTAGCTACAAAGTCTGAACAGTCTGGGAATTCATACAGTTAGTTGACACAAGAGATAATATATTTACTCTTTAAATATTTTATATGCTGTCAGTATTCTTAACCCTGCCAACATATCCAAACCAGTAAACCCTTGGCATTCTTCATAGTAGGGAATTCTTGCTTTTGCAAACACTTTCCACTTGACCTACTGACTGGTAATTATTTTACTGGCTTAAGTGATACCCATAATAGAAGAAATAATACATTCAGTAATAGCTATTTGTGGAATTACTCCTCAAAAGAGAGATACTAAGAAGAGGGGTCACATGGCATTTCAAGAAATAATTGTCATAGTATAATAAAATAGTTTTCAGCTCTTCTGGACATAATGAAAAGTGTCTATCTTTGGGATTTTTGAATGATGAGTCAGTAAGGTTTGTTAAGTGAATAATATTGCAAATAGCTTTCCAGTAAAAATATCTTTCAGTAGAACTGTAAGTATGCTGTTCATAAGTTGTACAGTTAGCATCAATTATTTTAAAAGAACAGACTCACTGTTTTTATATATACTGAACAATTAGAAGGATCCATTATAAACATTTTTAAATTAACTTTTAATTTACTATTTTGCTTTCAACATGGTTAAATGGCTACAGACCCTTGCTGGGGATGCATTTTTGCTGGCATCAGTTTGGCTGTCCTCCTTGCCTTATATAAACATTTGTATTATTCTAATTGAACTGTGAAGATTCCACTGAGTTAAAATGACTTTGCTGTAGTGGAAATGGCCATATGTGGTCCTTTTGTCCATAGAAAAATTAATAGAAAATATTTATCATAAACTATGGTCACCTGTATGGTAACCTTTGAATTATGGGGGGGCATGGCATTAAGGACCTTTTTTTCTAACTTAATTTAATATTTTTTTTGTGTGTGATTAAATGTGTTACAAAGTAATTCCCAGTAGTCTTAACTTTATCTTTTACTTGCAGCCATGTTTATGTCTTGCATTTATTATGTTTGATATTAGGTTCTTTCCCACAACTTTACGAAACAGAATTTTACTACATGGGGTATTGGTTTCACTTGCGTCATGTTGAAAACCTTGCTACCTCCAACAAATTGTTTCCTCTTTCTATTTTAAATATTTAAAGTGTGTGACCTTTTCATGTGTATATCAATTTTGAGAAATTTAGATCTTATGTAGCTGAATCAGCTACAGAGAAAATAATTTGGTAAACAGATTCTCCAGGGAACTAGAAATCTAAAAGATTTTTCAGAATTTTGTCAGTGATCTGGCAAAATAAGTGAATTTGGAAATAAGTGAAATTAAATCAGTGGAAATCATTCCGTTATAAAGGCATTTCAAAATTTATCTGAAAAGAATATTAGTGAACATTCTTTAGTTGGGAAATTCTAGTACCAGCTCTGCTGGTGACCTACTGAAAGATAGTCATGTCACTTCATAAAATTATCAGAGTTGGAAGGGACCTCCAGAGGTCATCCAATATGACTTCTTCCTCAGGTTTTTCATCTGAAAATGGAGGTATTGATGTTAGCTTCCTTATTAGGGGATCAGATCTGGAATTACAGTCATAGAACAGTCCAGGTTGGAATGGAACTTAAAAGATCCTCTGGTCCAACCCTTACAGAAAAGGGAGTCTAGATGAGATTCCTTAGCACTGAGTTCAATCACAACTTGAAAACCTCCAGCAATGGGGACTCCACCATGTCCCTGGTTAAGCTGTTCCAGTGAATGATTGTTCTCACTGTGAAAAATATTTGAAGTGAAGCCTTTCCTGGTGTGACTTTCACCTGTTGCCTTGTGTTTTCTTCATATGTCTCCTTGTGACAAGAAAGCCTGTGTCTTTTTTGTAGCTGCTTTTTACTGTGCTGAGGTCTCCACTGAACTTTCTTCATGGAGAAAAGACCCAATTCCTTCAGCCCTCTGTCATAGGCTAGGTTGTCTCCAGCCCTTTGATATTTAGGTCCTTCCTTTGCAGCCTCTCCAGTCTGTCTGCATCTTTCCTGAGCTGTGGGGACCAGAACTGGACATGGTACTCCAGGTGAGACTGGCGAGTGCTGAGCAAAGTAAAATGATGACATCTGTATCTCTGCTAATAGTGGAGCTTAGGATCTGATTTGCCTTGTTTTTTGGAGCACCAGTTCACTGCTGACCCATGTTAACCCACTGCTTGTCTACCAGACCCCCAGATCCTTTCAGCAAAGCTGCTTCCCAGCCACACAGATCCTGTTCTGGGTTCTTTGATTATTCTGCCCCAGCTGTGGGACCTTGCAATTGTCTTTGTTAAACTTCATGCTGTTCTTGCTAGCACACTCTTCCATCCTGTCCAAGTGTCTCTGTGGGATGGCTCTCCCTTCTGACTTGCCCAACTCACCAGTGATTTTGGAGTAATTTGATAATATATTCTGCAAAAAGAAATAAATTTTACACTAAATAAAGTTTGACCTTTATTTTTGTGACATGGTGTTGAGTTTGGTGTTTGTGGTTACTCTTTCTGAACCAGAAACCCTGATTACCTTGATAGCTTGGTGATACAGCCCTGAATGTATTTGTTCTAGTTTTTCTTTTAGTGCTTGATTCAAGACTTTTCATTAACAGGATACAGAGAAAGCAATGCCAATTAGTTGAAGTTCTGAATGGAGAGTCACTGTAATTGTTAATAATTCACTAGTTTGGTAAATTCAATGTATTGCAAATTACCTGGTGTAGAGCAAGCTTACTGACAAGAGTGCTTTAACCAACAGAGATCAAATGGAAATGTGATTAATTCTTCAAATTCCAGAAAAGTAAAATTCCATGATCTCCAAGTTACTGAAGTACTTGCTATAAAGATACAACAAAAATTTGGAGGGAATACTGAATAGTTTTTGAACCTGGCCTCTTATATTTTGCAGTGTCATTGCTGGTGGATCAGGACTGTGGGGAGAGATTATACTGTGACTTACTGTGTGCATTTAACATCAGTTTCAAAAAGCTGTTTGGATTTTTGTTTTAATGACATCTCCATGATTTCTTATTACCAAAATGTAGCCTAATTTCTCCATATTGGGAAAAAGCTGAGTATATCCTTTCACAACTCCTTTTATTTTTGTCTTATTTTTCCTTTAGGATTTCCATAATTCAGTTTCAGTTTCTGCTACACAGATTTGTATGGCAATCTGCAATTCATGTTCCTTAGAAACAAAATACCTAGAGCCACACTAAGATCATGTTATCTCATTGGCTTATAAATTATATGGTCTTTAAAACGTCCTCTAACATTATCATGAAACTGCATGTTAAAAGGATATTATTAAAATAATAAAATCCTGTCAGGGACCTTGCCTTATTCATTTTAGTCATTCATTTTAAATTATTTCCGGGAAAATAATTTAGTTTCTTGGCACAGATTTACTTATTACTTTTAGCTTTTTTTTTTTTTTTTTTTTTTTTTAATCCTCTTTGGCTAGTGTCCTATATTGTAATATTTTTGGTTTCATTCCTGATCAATAATAGCAATGCAGCTTGTTCCAAGTGGCCAACATTAAAGAGTCTTTTTCAGTCTTTTTGTAAGGCTTCCGTAGGCTTGACAGCTTTTCTTCCAAATCTTCAGTGCATGTAGTTTCATTCACATCTATTTCAGTACAAACTGCTGTTGAGCCAAGGGAATGTTGTATTATGTTTTGGAAACAAGAATGAAATGAAGCATTGAGTTTACTGTAATAATTTATATTGCTTTGTTACAGTACAGAAATTAAAGGAACAGAAGCAAGCCAGTTTTCAGGTTCAGTCTCTGTAATTTTAGCCAGTAATACCATAAAAAATTGGCTCAGGATTGTGAATGAAACCACATCCAGAGTTTAGAACGTTTCCCGAGACCTTGTAATGAATTTTAGACCTGAAATATGATAAAGCATCACAACAACAGTGTGCTGTTTAAGAATACACGAAGAGGAACTTGGGTACAACAAAGGCTGTCAGTCTCAAAAAAGGGTTTTATTAGGTAAACTTCTCATTAAGAAGCCAAAGTGGACTGTTTTCTGGACAACAGAAGAGCCAATGTTTTCTGACTATCTGACAAGTGGAAAACTTTTTTCTGGTTGAGAATCCTATTTGTGTTTAAGCCCTGATCATATAAGAGAGAAAACTCAAATACTTCAGAGAATATGATACCTGTACCAGTTTAACCTACCTTACCTTTTCTTTCATGGTTGCCAGTGCTCACTGGTTCAACAGAAAGCAGTCTCTAGCAGACATGAAATGTACCAAAAAGAATCATAATTTTCAACCCTTACAAGTAACAGAAACACTGAAATGTGGTTCATACAGTGTAAACAAGCACAAGAAAATAGCAATCAGTATTATGTCTTTCATATGCCTGAATTTTTTTGTTGTTTCTACCATAGAATCTAACACGAGTAAATTCAGGTTTCACTCTGATGTTCATCTATCTTAAGGGGTAAGTGAGATCTTAAAGGTGAAAGGACTGTGATGCAGGTAGGACTAGGAAATATTATATTAACCTGTACTCTGGGCATGTTAGCTGTTATGAACTGATATGAAATCCAAAGCAGAAATGACCAGATATGACACTAGTTTCAAAAGTACCTGTGATTTTTTCCCAGTTAGCAATATTATACCACCATTAAGTGCTGTTGAAAATACTGTGTTAGATGTGCTGTGTAACTGCTGTTAACCTTTTGTATGGGCTACTCTACCCTGAACTGATGAACCAAATTAAACCCACATTTTTGTTAATTTAATAACAAGCAGTATATAGAATATGTGCCCTCTTTCTATTTTTAATTGCTTTTTAACAGATTTGCACTGATATACTCATTTAGAAGACTTCAGTTCTTAATTTCTTTGAAGTGTACTTTATCAAGTACAAATGTTTTATTGATCACAAAGAGAAAGAATTTGAACATGAACTTGTGTTTCAGTGTGAGGTAAAGAGACAGAGTTCCTTTAAAGTTCAATTTACAATGGAATACAGAAAAAGCAGCTGTCACTAATTTTCATGGACAGCAATAGAGGTCATGTTCTGTTCTATTTTGCTGCCTGAATAATGCAATTATTTTCACTTATCAGCATCCAGCAGTACTGTGAAGTATCTATTTACCTATCTATTCCACATATTGAAAGTATTTCTTGGAAGTGATCCTGTATACATTAGGTCATAATTTTCTGTGTACTATGCAAAGGGAAGAAGAGTTACCTAATTGTGATAACTGTGACAGTATCATATTTCAGGGGTAAAAAAATATGAAGCAATAGGAAATAGGTTTAATTTTTTTTTGTCGTTTGGGATCCGACTTCAGATGCTATGATCATTCCCTTCATTTTACCTTTGAGTGAGAAAAGCAAAGAGGTAGCAGTTCAGATGATCTGGCTTTTGGGTTAGTATCAAGCACCTTGGTGATTTCTGCTAAAAACACAGTCTCTGCAATCATCCCAGAAAAATTTTCCTGGCTGGCCTAATCCCAAATCCTGCTCCTCAAAGGGAACAGTGTCAGCTGTGAGCATGGTTACACCTGACCCATCTTTATTCTCCAGTCATGCTATAAACACAACCCAGAAATCTCCAGCTCTTCAAGCACCCATCTCTGATATCCCTCAACATTTTAAGAGCCAGTTTGTGGCAGCTGTCTTAAATTGCTTAAGGAAGGATGTGAAGAACACAGGCTAACATATTTTAACAAGTGAACTGTAAACAGTATCTGTCAGCATCATTCCACAAAGAACTGAAAAACTCGCAGTCCCAACTGCTTTTGTGCCATTGCAACTCTGAGTGGAATTTGATTCTCCATTCATTCTGCAATCAAAACCTTTCAGCAATCAAAAGTCTTAGACTTCAGACAGAGGGAGCGTAAACCATTAATAGGTTAGGAAGGACAAAAATTGTCTTATGACGATATGAAATTCATAATGTTGAATTAAATAATTCAGACTACTGATTGTTTTCCATATCGTTCCTAGCACAGTACTTCAGGATACCTGAAAATTTGCTAATTGATGATTTTTAAAATATTTTTGTTTGGAATTTTTAGCTAATAGGTTTTGCAAATTTTACCTCAAATTTTCATTAATGTTTTAGCAAAGTGCTGTGGTGCTGGAAAAACTTAAATTTAAATACGCATTTTTAGAAAGAACTAGGAGATTGGGATGTTAAAGATTTTCACTTTATATTTTTAAAATGTAGAATTACTGCATCTTTGTTGTAATTAAGAAACAGAAAAAGCCAAACATAGTACACAGTTCTTAGAAGACATGATTTTTTCTATACCAAAACATTCTATATGTTTGGAGTACACTATTCATGAATTTCAATGCACAAACCACAAAATAATGCCTCTAAGAGTGAGAGTAATATAGTATTTGGCTATAAGACTATTCATATAGTTTTCATCTGAAATTAAGATGCTATGTGAGGGTGTGTTGCCATTTTTAAACATCTGTCAAAGACTAGAATTAGTGTTGAGCTTTTGTAGCTTTTTAGTTATACATCTACATATACATAAAAATACCATCTTTCATAGTGCACATGATTTTTAAATAACTTCTAATGATTTTGCTTAGTTATTTAAATTTGGAACTAGTTTTAAATCTCACATTTCATGTTTCCAATGTCAGTGACAGTAGTGCTGGTGGCTGAGCTTTTGAAGTGACAATCTTTAATACACTTTCATCCTCAAAAATAGGTGTTCTCTGTAATATTGCTGAAAATATGATATTTTCATTCTCCTGAAGTGACTTGTTTTGTTTAACAATTTTACATCACTAAGTACTGCATATAAGTAAATCTCTTTCCTAAGAGGCAAAGAAGGCTCCTTTTCTTGTACTTTAGTGGTTATAAGCATTTACTACCATTTGAAAAACTGACAAACTTTTCCATGTCTCTATGGGAGAATGATTCTCTTCTCAGATTCTTGTGTGGATTCAGTGATGCATTCAACCTAATTCTCTCAATTTTCATTTTTTGGGGGGAACAATCAACAGGTTTACAGGGAGAAAGTCTTCCAATTGCAATCTCCAACTACCTTGCAGGGCCAGTGGTGAAAGAAAATGCTAATATATAATTTGCATCTGCATTAGTTTACTTAGTAGCTGTGCTAGTAAGCAAATGGAATTCGGAGTAGATAAGTCAACTCTGCAACTATCTTCATTAATTTTACTTTCTGTTGTTGAGTATACAAATCACCCCTTGTCTTGGTCAGTATTTTTCACACATTCTAAAGTATTATGCCTACTAGCTTTGTCAGGATCTTAAGTTTAAAATCTGTTTTAAAAGCAGCTATGAATGCAGATCATAATTGAAAGCTGCTTTTTTCTTCAGACCAATAAATAAATTAGAAGAGGGCTTTAAGCTCTGCATGATAAAGTGAACAGAAAGTAGGGCAGAGAAAGAACAACCTTTGTAATGAGCCCAGCCTGGGGCTAAGGAGAATCAGAAGTTCATTGTGTATTTCAGAACATGGTGCTACAACAGGATGAAGAGTTGGTGACAGAGGTTTTTCACTGCCTCAGGATACCAGTGATTCAGCTGTATATAATGATAGGGAAGGCTAAGAATGCTCTAAATAAATCCTGTGTCCATAACTCATGATTTAATACTGAAGCTATGAGCTAAGGCCTAACAAGGGTTTGTAGCCAGCAGGATGCAGAACTGAATTGTTTGCTGTACTTGGTTGATCACTGGGGAGCAGAGAGTGTATTTTATTACTGTGATTATATAAAAAAATGAAATAAAACCAGAATAGAAATAAGGCATGAATCGATGTGGTGTAAAATATTTACTTGTGGACTAGGAAAATCATCCAGTTTGCAAATGGTAGCACATGTTCTTCTGAAAATCAGAGATATCTAAATTACATGCCAGTTGAGGACCCTCAAATTTCAGGGTTCTGCTCTTTCTCAAGTCTATTTACATGTCCTATCTGACCCTTTTTTCTGCTGCTTGTGTTTTACTTGTGAAAGCATGGCAAACAGCACAGATGTTGTCTGCATAAAACAATATGAAGAACTATGAATCTGTTGAGGTGATTCTTGTTGCTTTTATATGATTGCAATTTGCAACAAAATGAATATGTTTGCAGTGCTGGATTAGGACTAGATTTTTAATTTAAACTGTTGGATTAGATCTGTATTAGAATGTGACTTTTTCATCCTTTACTGTATTTCAAGTTTCTCAGGTCTTGTTTTTCTACTTAAATCTCCCCAAACATTTAGTATTGTATTGAAACGGTTATTACTATGTGAAAATACAGGACTACTTGATGTATAAATATTGCTTTTACATTTGATACCTGAACTACAATATTTTGACTTGTGAGTGCACAAAATTTCCATTTTCACTAATGTACTCTCTGTAGAAAAATCCCAACCATTTGGAAACAAGAGTTCCAAGCATGTAATTCACAGCAGTGCTTCTGTTAGTGCTGTTCACTGTGATTTTTGCCTAGAGGCTGAATGAGAATAGCCTTCAAGAAGGTATGGGTAAAACCTAGTGAATGATCTGAAAAGCATAAAGTGCTCTGGCTGCCCATTGCCCTAGCAGCAAAATTTCCCAATGATTAAGATGTTCATTTAAAATGAAAAGGATCCTACTGGTTCCATTACTGTAAAAAACCTGATATATTTAAATGGAATTGTTTTTTATTTCACTTCCTATTCCAAAAATTCCAACCTCACCTTCCTTTACATGAAATCCATAGCACTGTCTCACCTAGAAATGTAAAAAAAAGTGATCTTTCTAACCTGCTGCTATGCTTTTGTACAAAAGTCAGACAACTCTTTAAACAGAAATAGCCAGATTCCTTGAGGCAGTCATAGTTGGGCAGGTATTGCAGATAAGAATGAAGAGTCTTAAGGCTACTCAAAGAATCACCAAGAAAGATACTAGGAAAAGGTGATTTTAGTATGGACTTATAAATGCTCAACTGAAGAGAGTCCAATAGCAAGGTTTACTTTATTACTTTGTGGGAGAAAGGGTTGAAATTAAATTGGAGTGAAACAGATCAGAGGAAATTATTTTTACAGAGATAAGGGAGATTGAGTTAGGATCAGGTTGCTGTCATTTGCACAGCGATCAGAGAAAAGAATGAGGATGACCCTCCTGTTGAATCACTGGGTTCAGAGGGGAGCCCCTTGCTTTCTAAACTCCACCTGAGAGGTGTCTAGGTGTGTCTGGGTCTACTTCTAGTCCCAGACTAAAGGGTTCAGGTGTAGGGTTCCAGTGTAGTGCTTTAACACATAATTATGGATCTGGTGTGATTTGAAATAGCCTGAGTTTGGTCTTGATTGACACTGTGACCAAATAATAAAATTAGTTTACATGATTTCCTAGCAATACTTAATTAATTGCAATTCCTAATCAAAAATCAAAAGTTTGCTATAGCCAAATACAGAGTTTCAGTTAAAGATTTAATAAAGTTCCTAAACTAGATTGCCTACAGACACACAGAGATACAGAAGTTAATCTGTACTAAGCCAGTAGTAAATTTTGGTACCTAATGATCTTTGAACTACGTGAAATAAAATTTTAGTGAAATGGTCACTCCACAAGACTGAATTATAGTAAATTACCCACTATTGTTTGATCTATAATGATGTATATATATATATTTGATCTATATTTGATATATATTATAGAACCAATATAGGCTGGGAAGTGACTGGCTTGAGAGCAGCCCTGAGGAAAAGGACTTGGGAGTGCTCGTGGATGAGAAGTTCAAAATGAGCTGTCAGGGTACACTTGAAGCCCAGAAAGATAACCAGACCCTTGGCTGCATCAAGCATGGCCAGCAGGTCAAGGGAAGTGATTCTCCCCCTCTACTCTGCTCTCATGAGATGGAATACTGCACCCAGTTCTGGAGCCCATGGTACAAGAAAGACATGAATGTGCTGGAGAGTGTCCAGAAGGGCCACAGGGATGATCAGAGGGCTGGAGCACCTCTCCTGTGAAGACAGACTGAGAGAGTTGGGGTTATTCAGTCTGGAGAGGAGAATGCTCCGAGGAGACCTTATTGTAGCCTTCCAACATCTGAAGAGGGCTACAAGAAAGCTGGTGAGGGACTTTTTAGGATGTCAGGTAGTGATAGGACTAAGGGGAATGGATTCAAACTAAAGGAGGATAGATTTAGATTGGAAGTTTGGAAGTTTTTCCCCATGACAGTGATGAGACACTGGAACAGGTTGCCCAGAGAGGTGGTGGAAGCCCCATCCCTGGAAGCTTTTAAGGTCAGGCTGGGCAGGGCTCTGAGCAACCTGATCTAGTGGGAGGTGTCCCTGTCCATGGCGGGGGGGTTGGAATTAGATGATTTTAAAGGACCCTTCCAACCCTGAAAATTCTATGATTTTATGACTTTTTTTCTCTGCAAAATGGAAAGTAGTGAACTATTTGCTCTTTCCCACTGGACAGAGCAACTTCCTTGGGGAGTCACAAGGTAGCAGTCTCCTACAATCCCATAGAGCTCCAAAGGGCCTCATTTTAGGATTGATATTTATAGGGTCAGAGGTAGATTGACTTTGGTCAGAATTTTTCCACTGAGGCCACAATTTGAGACAGGTGATCTTTGACAACTTTCAGAGTGGGCTTTCACAACTCCAGCAGGAGGGTTCTTGGTTATGTTTCCCAGACAACAGCATTCCAGGTACAGTTGGGGAGTGCCTGATCACCCCAAATCACTGTGCTAGCACTATGACTAGAAGTTACCCAATTATTTCACCTCACTGCTTCAGGTCAGAAAGTCAGACAAGGTCAGAAAGTGACAGATTTTCTCATCCCACTGTACGTGCAATTGAAACAAGAATAATGTTGGCCCCACAGACCTTGTAGCTAAGGAAAGAACAATGTTGGATGGTGTTGACATCACCTTGTGGCCCAGCAAGCATGGGGGTCTGCCCCACCACAGCAGGCAGCCTACTCAGGCTACCCAGAGAGACAAAAGAATTTATCTGGCATGTAACAAAGTTATTAATCTGGAAGAAAGTCTTTGCTAGATTTTTTAAACTTCAAAAAATAGTGGCTCATGATAAGAAATGTTCTACAGTTTGAATATCAGGTTATTCCATAAGGAGGTGGAGGAAAAGTTCTATCTCCCATGGTGTGACTGTACTTACACAGCTGATGTCATCAGGACTAGAAATACTCCAGGTAAATGGGTGAGAATGAGTCTTTTAGCAGCCAACAGGCAGTGCACAGAGATGAAAAATACTGGGGTAGAGGTTAGTATTGCCCAGTGTACCACTCTGCACTCTTATGCACCCCTCTAAACCTTCATCCCAGCCTGCATCCTGTCTTTTCAGCTATGGGGACCTCACAATTGTATTCTTTTTTACTGAATGCTAATAATTCCTTTAAATGTAAATTTGTAATTAATATATGAATTTGTGTATTTGCATAGCTTCCCTTGATACTAAGATATATACTATATTTCTTAAATATTTCATGTGAAATAGACTCTCCAATTGCATCTACTGTCCCCCTCTGCCTTGAAGAGAGCTTTTAAGCCCACATAAAACCATTTCATATAGTGACTCTGTAAAGTAGGCTTCATGTAGGATGAACCTCTTCTAGGATAAGAGTGTTCCTGTGCAAATGCAGTTGAAGAGTCTTTGAGGAAGGAGCAGAAGGTGAAAGCCATATTCTGTCCTTGCTCCAAGTGATGGTTGTGCAGGGACTGTAATGGAGAGTGTATAACCATATCACTGGATCTCCTAACAAATTGGGTCCTGCCTGTTTTCCTGTGGTTACATCTAGGTACAATCTAGCTCTAACCTTGTTAAAAGAAGAGCTTTTAATATGTTTTGCTATGGCTGTATATGGCTTTGAGCAGACTACAGTCTGAAAAGTGAGATAAATACATACCTGCTGTAGTTTATGCTGAGATCTTGCTACTGAGTATGTTATTTGTGCCATGTTTGAAGTTATCTAAGTAATGTCTTTATGAGCTGTGTGAGTTAGATAATTGAAATGCAGGAAGTTTCCTCAATTGATTCTGAAAATGAGATTTATTCTGTGTCACTTTGATACTTCCATATAGTTTCTTTCAAGTTCTTATTTAGAAAAAAAAATCCTGTTTCCAGTAAATTTAATACTCAGCTTTTCTTTTTAAATTTTGGACTGATGCTGAGTTAATAAACATCTATCTTTGAGTTAAATTAGTCTTAGTTACACTGTATCTTAGATGGCAATATTTAACTAGCTGGTAATTTTTCATTTTATAATGCTCTTTTATCTATAAGATGAAAAACTTAATCAATAACAATTATGCTTAAAAGTGCTAGTTTCCTTCATTAATGTCCATAAATAGCAAAATCACAGAAAACACAATGCAGAAAGCAAAGTTCAACAACAATAATAATGCATTGAGTTAAGAATCCCTTTACAGATGTTTCTAATGATAAAAATACAGGAAAGTGGAAGGGAAATATTTTCCTTAAGATCAAAAGGACAGGAGAGTTGGTGTATGTTTACATTTAGAAGGTACAGTATTTATTAAACACTGAGTTTATGCTAACCAGTTTACCAACCTTCTTTATTATCTTAATTTCTCATCAATATATTAATGTTTTGATTAATGTTTGTGGTTTTTACAACTGAGTCAACACTGCGTAGAGCTCTCTAAAGGGAATGCCTTTCCTTCTTGTAAGCTGCTCTCTCCCTTTGTTAAGTAGGAAGGTAGTGGCTGCCTCATGCTGCTTCCAAAAATCATCTTTCCTTAGTTTTTAGAAGTGACGAGTCACAGCTGCTTGGACCAGCACTCAAAGAGGGACCATTTTCTAAAGTAGGATGGGGGAATGACATTGCTGTCATGAATTTATTGTCTTTCAGGGAGCTCATTTTAAGCAGCTTTGCTACATTTCTGTGCTAAGGCCAGAAAGGCACAGTAGTTATTTTGTGCCTCATTTACCTCAAATATCCCCTAATTGTTGCTTGCGGGTTCTAAAACAGAGGCAATGACAATAAAGGAATGCATGTAACTTTTCATAGTTGTGACAATAATGATATATTTACTATTTATTGCATTAATGGCTGGCAATGGATAACTCAATTAGTTCAGACTCCATTTGTTAGGACACCATTCAAATGAGGTACCTCAAGCAGCTAGTAACTTAGAAGATTGGAAGATGACTAATAACAGTTAAGCTAAAAGGAAGGAGAGAAGATACCAAAGATAATTAGAGGTTTTAGCACAAACAAATAGTGTAAAATACTTGGTTGTTAAGTTCTTTATTGCTTTCTGTGTGTATGACAGCAGGAGATGGCTGGCAGCTAGAATGTAGAGGCTGGCCTTGCAGCAACAGTCTGATAGAGAAGGTACAATTAATTTAGTGAGAGTGTTGCAATTGAGGACAATAATTTCTGGGTATGAAAGGTAGATGAGAAATCCAATGAGAGCAAATAAATTAAAAAAAAAAATTATGGTACTAAGTGGTGACTTAGAAAATTATTTTACTTACCAGCATTTTAAAATTATTAAAGGAGTCGTCATTGGTGAGTAAGTTTACAAGCACTTTAGACATTAAAATCATTACGAAATCGATGACTATTAGGCAATAGTTCTTGCAAAAATGAAACAAAGATGAGAAGGTACAATATTTAAACAGTTAGGATTCTTTCCTGCAGAAAGAAGGAGTTCACCTACTAGTATTGTATTCCATAGCTAGCTAATAGCATACATGAAGTCATTGTAGTTAATTCTGTGGTCATTATTTTCCTGCAAATTAGGATGCTTGGTTTCAGTACACAAACTGCTACAAAGATATATTCCAGTTTAGTTACAATGGCCAGTAAAGCAAGAAAGATAAAATATAATAACTTATATTATATATATATTATTACATATAATATATATATACACATTATATGTATAATAAATATAATACAATACATTTATCAGCCTGTTAATTTCTTCTTATTTTCTTGTAAAAGGACCTGCCATGAGATATACTGGGTCTTATTGTCATGGGTTGCAGCAATATTCTTTCTTTGCTTCTACAGTTTTCCTTGCTGCTTTTGGGTCACCTCCTAAAAATGGTATTATAAGTATTTTTGAGGTTCTGTTCCTTTGAAGACCCTGGAAATTGTTAAATATCCTACTCTTTGTAATTTCAAAAATAGCAAACATCACTACAATGTCACTAATTAAAATAGAAACTTCATTTAAATTACAAAGGCAAAATAGGCTTCCATAACATTCTTGTACAATTAAGTCTTGCAGAAAATTAGATTAGGACGCTCACATTGAGATGAGGTGAGAGATCAACACTGTATCATATCCAAAACTTGTATTCAGAGTACTTACTACTAGAAACTTTAGGGACTGCTTTTGTGACAATTCTAGAAACTTTGCTTGAAAATACTTGTGTACAAAACTGGTGCAGAATCAAAACTGAAGGGGTGAATTTGTTTGAGGAATTTCATATTCTAAATTATTTCTTCTCTCCTCCCTCCTCCCCCCCCCCCCCCTTTTTTTTCTCCATTTTCCAATTATTTTATCCCATAAGATTAGCATAGCAGGTACAGGCATTATTTTAATGCATATTCAGTTATGTATCTTGCATGTTGGTTTGCAGTTATATAAATAAGGAAAATATCTTCCAAATGATAAACTGCACATTCATGCTTAGAGTATATTTAGTTTAGGTGTAAATCAGAACTAATAATTTCAAAATTTATTTCCTGTGTTTTTTTTATTTGACAATTCTATAACATATGAAATGTGCACAAACATTCTGTAAGAAAAAAAAATTAGCTTGTAGCAAGTAAGTTGTCTTTAGTTACTAAACTGTCTTCTAAACCATTAAAATCTTGACACCAGTGTAAAAATACATAAAATCAAGAAACTCTTGCTTTATGTAGGGTAACCACTAAATCCAGTGGGATGAATCTATTTACTGGCAACACAGGTAATCTGTAAAAACAGTACTTTACAAGGTTTCAGATTTTTTTTCTCCAACATGAGGATTAGTTTATTAATAAAGTTGTCACTTCTATTATTTAAAGTGATTTCTTACTTTGTGTATTACTCAGAGATTATTATAACTCTTCTCCCTGGTAATATTTACCTGTAAAAAGTTGCTGTTATGAGATCAATTTGACTGTTTTCCTCTGCACCACTAATCTACTCTTGTTGGGTTTGATTTTCAGTAAAAAAGAAAGATAATTTCACCCAAGCTTAAAAACTTTGTGTGTCTCAGCCACTGATCTTGCAAGACCAGATCCCCCAGTGAGCAGGCTACACTGAACTCTCATTAAAATGGTTGAACCACAGAGTATATTCAGCTGCAAAGCTTTTAGCATTGTAAGGTTTCAAACTCGTTTGACTCACCAAGATTGCCTGGAAATCATTAAACTTTCAATCTATCTCATGCTTTTAACTTGAAAATATGAAAGAAAACGACTTCTTGAAGATGAACTGCCTGACTAAAAATATTCTGCAATAAATATACCCCATTCACTTTTCTAATGATTCATAGATCTTCTTCGCAAGTATTGTGACCAGATTCCCCGAGAATATTTGAATGTGATTATTTTTTTTTTTTAGCTTCATTGAAGAACATTTGCTTGCAAGCCTGTGTTTAGGGAGTTGTCCTTGCTTCAGCCCTCATTCAATAGTGTGTTTCAGAAAAGTACCTTTCTTGTAATATTTTTGTCATTAGCAGATTTTAATCATGCAAATATCTCTAGCTATAAAGCTTCTAAAAAATACAGAATGTCAAGATCTCAAGAAAATGCAATTTAATTCTGCACAGTTATGCATAACTTTTCTGTGTATGCATACATTTTTCTGTATTGTTAAAGCATCATATTAATATCTGAGAAAGTAGTCATATTAAACTATTCAGCGTACTCAATGATAATGTATTACTACTGAATATCAGTATATTGTAATTTGCATAATCAATTTATTTTTAAATGGAGACTTCCTACAGAGCAAATATTAGGGTATAAAAACCCTAGAAATTATATATTTGCTATTATGTGTAAACTCCTGTAGATTCAGCTTTAGTCTAATAGATTTGATCATAATAGGAAAATCACTCAGAATGGAAGTGACACAAGGTAGTTAGGAATACTGCAGTCTAAACTAAATGGCCTTATATCCCATTCATCTTTATAACAGTTTTGGAATAGTGATATAATATCAGACTTTTCATTTCTTTCTCCTGTACTAATGCTAATTAGTACTATTAACCTTAGGCAAGGTAAATTCTGTATCACATATATAAGAATATTTAGGTAAAATATTTAGGTGATACCTAGTCAAATACTAATTAGGCACTCACTTAAATGCAGTTGCCCACCTCTCAATAAAATGAGACAGGGAGCAGAATTGCTGTTTAATCTTCATGAAAACTATGATGTTCTAAATAACTACGAGTTAGAAGATGTATCATATTTTTTATTCCTGGTTTTAACAACAGGAGAGTTGTTGAGCATATTGGTCAATAGAACTTAAAATTCCGATCTGTGAGAACAAAGTCCAACCACCAAGGGTTGGGTGCAAGCATAATCCAGCTCTTTGCTTCCCTGTCTACTCAGTCATGGATATTGAATTAGAATTTGTTGAATGCATTTAACATGTACCTAATTAAGTCAATCATTTTGAATACCCCATCAGCATCAGCATTTTTGCTAAGCATATGATGCTTAAAATAGTTCCAGGATGTCCTAATATGTAAGAAAAAACTTATTTGGAGGTTGTGCTGGTTTTTTGGTTTTTTGGGGTTTTTTTAGTTTTCTTAGGGTTTTTTTTTTTAATCAAATTTTTTGTCAACGTTCAATTTTTATATAGGAACTGATATAAAAAAAAGAAATTTGAGAAAATTTCAGTCAATTGCCTATTTTTATAATGATGAAAGAGATTTTTTTTTTTAAATAAGGTGTTCATATTTGTCTTTTTAGGTTCTGCAAAGTAGGAGAGATATTAGAAATACTTCTATATTCTTAAAAAGATACTTACGTTGAAGATGAATGTCAAAGTAGGCCTGGCAAACATCTATTACATTCATTTATCTTTAAATATTGATGGTCTATATAAGTTGATTACTCTGCAAACTTTCCATCTTTAAAAGCAACATAAAATAAAAATTTAGAATACTGACATTCTTTAATCCACCAGAGACACTGGATAGGTTTTGTTATATAGTTCCCTTATCAACATGCTGCTTGATCAACATGCTGCTTGAAATAAGATATAGATAGTTTTAGTATGTGGAAAAGTCTGAGGTTCCAAAGGAAAAAATATCTGTTCCTTTAAAAAAAAACCAAAAAAACTCCTAAGGATGAATTTAGCTTAGCATATATGGATATGTGGATATAGTATATATATGTATATATTTATATATGTGTATATATGGTATATAATATATAGTATATATATAGTATAGTATCCACACATATATATATATATATGCAGATGTATGAAGCCATAATCCTTCTAAACTCCAAAAGTATTCAGATAGATATATGACAGAACATCTTCCGTAGAGAATTATTACTGGCTGATAGCAAAGACTGTTTAAAAATAATTCTATTAATCTTTATTTTTGAGAAGGAAATACACATTACTTGCACCATCCTCACCACTACTGATTCATAATGAAACAGATAAAACTATTGGATCCAGGTTTTTGTCACTAACCTTACGTTTTGTTTGACCTGATTTTGAGAAGAAATCCATTCTGTTATGGAAAGAGACTCAGGAAATTAATTCTAGTAAACGGGTTGGTCTGACTTTCTAACACAAAGTCGTATTAAATACTTAAAACAAAGATATTGAAATGCATATATGAAATAGGACTACTGAATTTACAGAAGAATACCAAACTAGTTTACATTATCCCAGATAATAACTGCTCTATGTCCATTTTCTATAGTATTGCAGTCTTCCTCTTAATTTCTCTTGATTTAGAAAAAAAATCCAAACACCTTATCCATAACCTGAAATTTAATGATATGTAATTTAGCATATATTTTAGCATATATTTAGCAAATATTTTAGCATTTTTAGCGTACATTTTAGCATGATATCTGTATCCCTTTAAACATTTTATTATATTTTCTTATATTTATTAAATATATACGCATTTTTATCAGATTAGTTAATTGCTCTTGAGGAAGACTTTATAAAAACTTGAGTGGGATGGTAGTACAGATTTGAACAAATGAGACTGAAACCAGCTTTAATGAGAATGCAAATGAGAATTACTAAGGTTCAGTGAAGGTCATAGCAGCTTAATCATCAATTTATGTCAGCATCTTCTCACAAGTAGCAAATGACTGTTAATAAAAACTGTTGTCTTAACAGATTAAACCACAAAATTATGATTGCTCCAGAATTTGAACAGCTGTCCTCGTACACATACAGTTGTGTATGTTTAAGTGAGATCTTTTATCTGCAGATTCAAGAATAATCTATGTAGGGATTATTTTTATGTTATCTTTCTTACTGATAATTTTAATTGACTTTGTATGGTCTTCTAAAAGGTTTTCTAAAATATACTTTCCTTGTGCCAAAGGAATAAGTTTTTTCCCTGAGAAAAACAATTGTAATCATTCTCAGCTTAAAATATAAGATATTTTTTTCAATTAAAAATACACTGGCTGCATGGACATACTTCTTCTAAATTGCATAAAAATCCTGAATTTCCTAGGGCAAAATCAATTCAGAGATATTTAATTTGAACCTCATTCTACCTTCTAACTTATATCCCTACAACTATATATTTTTCATCTACAGAGAATTCACTCAAGAGAATGTAAAGTTGAGAAGGAAAATAGAAAAATTATCTTCCTTGTATCTGAAACATTCCTGAAACTCAAACAGAACAACACAAAAAGGCAAACTTTGTTTTCGCTTTTTCTTTTTTTAAGTATTTTTAAAGTATTTATTTTGTGACTTTGAATATATTTACTGTTCAAATAATACTCCTTTGATGGAAATAAAATAAAAGCTTAAAATAATATAATAATAATTATAATATAATAATAATAATTAGGGAAGATAAATCTTACTCTATACAGTTATAGATAAATACATATATTGTGTCTGTGTGGCAATGTTTTGGTAGCAGGGAAGCTCCAGGGGTGGCTTCTGTGGGAAAATGCCAGAAGCTTTCCCCATGACCAGCAAAGCCAGTGCCAGATGGCTCCAAGACAGACCCATTGCTAACCAAGGCCAAAGGCAAGCCCATCAGTGGTGGTGGTAGCACCTCTGGGATAACACAGTGAAGAAGGGGGAAAAAAAAACCCAACAAACTACTGCACAACAAGAGAGAGTAGTGAGAATATTTGAGGCTGTGATCCTGTGCAGGCTTCTGGCAGGACCTGTGGAGAGAGGAATCCAGACTGGAACAAGTTTGCTGGCAGAACTTATGACCTTGTGGAGTCCCACACTGAATCAGTCTGTTCCTGAAGGACTTTCAGCTGGAAGGCAGGAGGGCTCTGCAGAGGGACCTGGACAGACTGGAGAGTTGGGCTGATTCCAATGGGATGAGGTTCAACACGGCCAAGTGCCGGGTCCTGCACTTTGGCCACAACAACCCCATGGGGAGCTCCAGGCTGGGCACAGAGTGGCTGAGAGCAGCCAGGCAGAGAGGGACCTGGGAGTCTGGATTGACAGGAAGCTGAACAGGAGCCAGCAGTGTGCCCAGGTGGCCAAGAAGGCCAATGGCATCCTGGCCTGGATCAGGAACAGCGTGGCCAGCAGGTCCAGGGAAGTGATTCTGCCCCTGTACTCAGCCCTGGTGAGGCCACAGCTCGAGTCCTGTGTCCAGTTCTGGGCCCCTCAGTTCAGGAAGGAGATTGAGGTCCTGGAGCAGGTCCAAAGGAGGGCAACCAGGCTGGTGAAGGGACTCCAGCACAAGTCCTGTGAGGAGAGGCTGAGGGAGCTGGGGGTGTTCAGCCTGGAGAAGAGGAGGCTCAGGGGAGACCTCATCGCTCTCTACAACTCCCTGAAAGGAGGCTGGAGCCAGGGGGGGGTTGGTCTCTTTTCCCAGGCAACTATCAACAAGACAAGAGGGCATGGATTTAAGTTGTGCCAGGGGAAATTTAGGTTGGATATTGGAAAGAATTTCTTTATGGAGAGGGTGATCAGACATTGGAATGGGCTGCCCAGGGAAGTAGTGGAATCTGCGTCTCTGGAGATATTTAAAAAGAGACTGGATGTGGCACTCAGTGCCATGGTCTGGTAACCGCAGCGGTAGTGGTCAAGGGTTGGACTTGATGATCTCTGAGGTCCCTTCCAACCCAGCCAGTTCTATGATTCTATCAGCAAATTTGCAGACGACTTCACTCTGTGGAAGGGAACCACACTAGAGCAGTTTGTGAAGCACTGCATCCCATGGGAATGGGATTGTGTTGTACTTGTGTTGAGTTCTGCAACACTACTTGTGTTGTAGAAGTTCATGGAGGATGGAGGACTGTTGAATGTTGGATCAGGGGAAGAAAGTAAGGAGTCCTCCCTCTGAGGAAGGACAAATGGCCTGGTCTGATTTGATTGGCAATAAAGTAATTTATCTGAATCAAGTCTGTTCTGTCCATGATGATACTCGCAGAGTGATCTCCCTGTCCTTTTCTTAACCCACAAGACTTTTGTCACATTTTCTCTCCCATATTCTGCTGACGAGGGGAGTAACAGAGCAGCTTTAGTGGGCACCTGGCATCCTGCCACGGTCAGCTCACCAGGGTGTGTAAATATTTAGCCACTAAGAATACTCTCAGTTATTGCTGTAAGCAGACATTTTAATTTTAAGGAAAGCTTCCTAATCTTCAAGTAAACCAATCATGTCACAGTTCCCATAGTTTATACTCTTCTAGGTATCTGCAGAATCATGTAAGAGGAAGGATTAATAAACACAGGCACTGTTCTCTGGGAACTCGACTTCAATAGCTGCTAGATCGTGGATGAGTTCAACTCTGACATCTTCCAGTGTGGGCTGTGCTTACAAGCTACTTTTTACACCCAACATTTTAGAGAAACCCACAGAAACATTCACAAACAGCCAAATTGAGAAAAAGCTAATCATCTAGGCTGCACTTAAACTTGGAGGAGAGAAGTAGGCATCTTCACACGGGGCTCAAACATGAGGTGAAACCTTCTCGTGTGCCTGCCTTCCTGCTAGACTTAGAGGGGCTGTAGCTGAGCAGCTAAAGCTAGGACTCTGAGCTTTTCAAAGCTGAAACTTTTTTGAAATTAATCCTGGGTTTAGCAGTTCACTATTATCTGAATTGAATAGGAAAAACATTATGTTTCGCATTATATCTGTTTTGAACATTAGCTCTCCTGAAGGTTATGAATTTTATTTATAGAAATGCTCTGACTGTAAAAATTCAATTTTATGATAGGGTCTCTAATTGCATCTAAATCTCTATTTATAACTTTTTTTTCACTTTATCTCATATTTTCTTATTTCACATAATATGTGATTGGGTTATGGCTTACTTAGAACATTTGATTCACTAGTTCCACATAAATCACTTATTGCTGAAAGACCCTACACTGCTGTTAGAATGATTGTACTGTATGTATAAAGCTAGTTCCTTCAGTCTGTCATTTTAGCATCCATTAGCCAGGGCTATGTTTGTCAGCCATCCATAAATTCAAGATGGGGTGTTTGGATAACCATGAACTTCTCTGAAATCCTGTGCACAATTTAGAAATAATAAAAATATTTCACATCTAAGGCAATGCTAGGAGGAGTTGTGAGCTTTACACCTTATATAGGAACTGCTTTTAATTACTTTATCCTACCTGTCTATGGAGTTTACACTTTCACGTTTTTTCTAAAAAAACCAAACAACTTAGTATTGAATTGCATTAAAGGCTGCTATCCATACTTCCAGTGAGTTTTTGTTTGATGTGTTTAAATGTGGCTACTTGTCTGGCAGTTAGTTTTCTTTAGCTGAATAGAAATATACTTCTGATGCCAATAGTAACTGAATGAATATGTCCTATATCAAGCTACATTTCCTGTTGAAGATGCTCAGTTGAGTGAAATACTCTATTTTTCTATTCCTCCCTGATATATTGAATTCTACAATTTCACATCTTACATTTCTAAACCATCCCTTCACTGTATCATTTGATTCTAATTCAATGTAATTTATGAAGTTACATTGCTACAAAGTTACATAAGTTACAAATAAGCTACAGAGTTACATAAGCTACAAATGAAAGGGACTGTGACCAGAATTCCTCTAGAAAAGCAGCCTGGTACTACTGACCAGAAAAATCTCAGAAGGCCCGCTGTATTCTTTGGCACAGGAAGTGTTTTTGAAATATTCTAGGAGATGTGAATTTGAAAATAAAAGAGAGGAAAACACCAAATTCTACTCAGGCCTATAGCTGCTTGACATCCTCCTTGGAATACAGCGGGGATTGAGAACTAGCTGGATGGTTCTGAGAAGCTAGAGAAGTAAAGGAAAATACAAATCTAGCTAAATATTCACTGTGATGTCAGTTCTCATACTTCTGTATGCATTAAAAGCACAAGTAGAAGAAGAAAAAACATTTTTTTATTGTTGTTATTAGCCCTTTCATTATTTCTAATTATTTTAATAAGTGATTGCATTACTTAGAAAACTTGTTAGTTTTTATGGTGTCTTCTAATCTGTAAGAAGAGATATATAGAGACTTAATAGGTAAAGAAGATGACTGAATATGGGACCATTCCCTGAACTAGTTTTAAAAAAAAAAACAATGATGATCAGGAGCAGCAAGAAAAGGCTGCTCTATGAAGAAAGGCAAGTTAGGAGGTGCCTGTGACAGTAAGGTGGGCAGCAGTGATTTCAGGAGCAAGGGCCCAGTCACACAATATCCAAATAAGATGAGCAGAGCAGGTCTGGTTGCATTAACCAGCATCAGAAGGGAGTCTAGAATACCAGGCAAAACTGAAGTGGTGAGGAATGTCTCAGCTCAAACTGGAAAGTAAAGTCAGCATGTCAGGATCAGGTCCAATGATGGTTTACCACGATGAGTCCCACTGCAGTGATTGCCAGGCAAATCTCTGCCTGGCACAAACCAAGCCTTTACAATGCAAGCCAGAAAGTAAAGTCCCCAGGTCAGGGCCTGGATCAGCAGGATACACGTCCAAGCACAGGCATGGGCAGCCAGCAACCAAGGCTGAGAGCCTGACCTCAAATACAACTTCTTAGCAAAGGAGGGTGAAGGCCACTGCTGCTCACAGCAGGCTGAGCTGAGGTTGCTGTGATGAGCCACACCAGCACTCAACTTCAGCACAGGTGGTTAAACCCAGGAGGGGAAAGTGTACTCAAGACCCTGAGAAATTCTCAAATAATTGAAAATACATTTGTTGTGTTCTGCTGTTTTGGGTTGTGGTGGTTTGTGGTGTTAGCTTTGTGGGGGTTTTTTTGTTTTGTTTTTTTTTTTTTTTTTTTTTTTTTTTTTTTTTTTTTTTTTTCCTGAGCTGGTCATACGGAAAATAGATATTGATTATATCTAATGGATAGCAGGCAGAAGTAATTAATTTTGACAACATAGTTTCTTTCCTCTGTTGTTTTTAAGTTGTTAAGCATTTGAAACGTAACATGTAGAAAAACAATGTATTATCCTCACATAACACCACTGTATTTGCAATTCTTGACTTGTAGGTTTTATTTAAAATCAACTATTCATTTATTTCTTCTTTTTTTTTTTTTTTTTCCATGATATTTTTCCTCTTTAAATAAGCTAGATGGAACTGAAATCCCTCTACTCTTTCACTGTCCATATCTACAACTGTTCTTGATGAACAACCTGGATGGTTTTAGCATGCAATAGTTTTAGAAGATGGCATAATATAAAACACCTACATGAACTACACCTTGAAGATTTTTAGGCAGAGTTTGTTGGGTTTTTTTGTTTGTTTGGTTTTTTTGTTTTTGTTTTTTTTTTGTTTTGTTTTTTTGGGTTTTTTTTTTGGTTTTTTGTTTGGTTTTTTTTTTGGTTGTTTGTTTGTTGTTTTTTTTTGTTTGCTTGTTTTTGTTTTTGTTTTTGTTTTTTTTCAGTTAGAGAGCTCTCTGCTGACTGTGTATCCAAAGGGCAATTTAGTTCATTCTTCATCAAGTCCATAGGAAATATTTTCCCATACACTGAAGGTCCCATCTGCCTACTTTTCTTTGGGACTGGTAGTACTTACACTAGTCTTTTGCATAACAGCTAATGATTAAACCCGTCTAGTAGGTGAAAGAAGATGACAAAATTAGAAAATTTCATTTTCTGCATTTCTGACTAGTGGTCTAATAACCAGGCTGTACGTATGACTGGTAGGAGTACTTGGACCTGCATGCCTGGAGAAGATGCCAATAGTCATGATACTAGGACAGAAAGTAGAAAAGATCTTATTTTAGTCTATTCATAAGAGCAGTGAGTTTACATGAGTGATAGATTTGGTCCAAAATACAATTTCTTGAATGAATATTGATTTAATATTAGACATTAAATAAATTAACCCATTTCTGGTTTTAGCCACTAGGATTTTAGAATCAGTATTGCATGCCCTTCTGGTTTAGAAAATAGAGAGGAAGTAATTCACACAAGCTGATTGCTTCTGATGTCTTGTGAGACAGGTATTCAGTATTTCTGAGCTGAGTAGAGATGGAAACCCACAATTCCAGTGTAAAGGGTGTAATTACAAAGATCAGTTATATGATAACAAATACAATTTCTATTAAATCTAATATTTTCATCCTCTTCAGAGACACACAGGCAGCGTGGACCTAAGCCAGGATAGCAGTGGATGTAAAGGAATCTATCGCCTTAGAAATATGGATATGAGCAAATTTTCAAATGAGATTAGATTACAATATACCTCAATAAAAATAAATTTATGTACTTAAATTTCTGAATTATTCTTCTGAGCCCCACTGTGTAAATGAATCAAATAAACCCATAAAAATTAAGTGAATTTAAATTATTTATTTCTTATTCACTGTGACCCATGAAGGAAAGGTATAAATGATCTGTTTAAAGAATAAAATTATTTGAATCGGTACCATCCAACACATGGTACTACCAAGCAAACTTGTTGCAGAGAGCTTCCTCATATTAGAATTGCCCTCTATTGTGCTATGGAATTTGAATGTTCCTAATTTAATTAATTTTACCACAGAAGAAGGATTCACAAATGTTTTCAACAAAATTTCATTCGTAGCATTTTTTGAAGCACTTAACAATTAAAATTAACACTGTTCACATCTGCAACAATGTATTTTAGGATTGTCACCTTTCTTCTCTATCAGGGGATTGTGTCACTGGGGAAAATGCAAAATATGGGTCAGTTTATTTATTTAAATTTATCTGTACTCTTCCTAGTTTTTAGAAAACATTTATTTGAATTTATTGAGTATGTCCAAAGTGTAGAATCCATGCCTAGAGAAATGTTAAATACCAAATCATCTAATAAGAGAATATTCCCTATACATTCATCTTTACATTATGTATTAACTGTAAGTTTATAACATTTAACTTTGTTGTGATTTTCCTAAATTATGTTTACATTATTTTAGAGAATTTTTAAACCATTTACATTAAGCTTGAAAGAAATGTTAACAGCATAACGTTAAATGCTGGAACATATTAAAACATAAATTTTGTTGAAATCAGAAATGTATTTTCTCATTTAAAACAGTCCATAGGTATGGTTATAATGCTTTGGAAGTGAAGTATAAATTTCATAAATCCTCTTTCAAGTACTCTAAACAATTCAGTCATGGAAATGATCTGTTGAATTTGAGGACACAGGAGTGAACTAAAACTGCCTTACGGACCTTTGACAAATCAAAGCCCATTCCATATTTCTCAGGATTATTACTAAGTAAAATTTCTTGAAATCTGGGATGGGAGTGTAATAGTAATAATAGAGGTTTCATATTACACAATGGTGAAGAAATAAATGTCTTTCTTGGCATTGTCACAGTGTAAATTCAGCCATAGCTAAAAGCTTGGAAAGTAGATAATCTGACAGTCTCAATGTAAAAATAACATGCTTTGAAAGCTACCTTCCACAGAAGAGGCTTGTGCATTCAAATCAAAACCTTCAAAGAGTTAACTAGGATAATAGACACCAGCAGTGGTGTTCTTTACAATAATACAAAATTGCGTGCTTCAAATTACAGAAAATGATTTACCTGCGTATTGGAGAACTGATTTACACCCTTTGTGCACCACTCTGGAACTTCTATTGCATTCATAATGACAAAAGTCAGCTAAACAATATTTATGATGTATACCATATGATGTACACCATTGGTTTCCATCCTGCTGTACCTTGGTGACAATCATACTTTCCCTATAGGGACATCAGAGACCTACTGGAAATATATAGTGAGAAGAATTGTGTGGAAGAATGTCAGTGTCTTGCAACATGGACTATTATGGCATGGCACCAATATTATTTTTAATAAAGATGACAGTAGAGTGACAAAGTGTCATGGCCATCTTAAACCAATATGATATAAGCAGGAGTAACTTAAATATAGTCTGTTGAACTGACACTATTGAAATGGTAACATGCAAGTATAAAATATTAAGGAAAATGTTGTGGGGGTTTTATTCCATTCCTTTATTTATTGCAAAATAAAAATAGATGCTTTTAAGCATGGATGTAAGAACCTAAGTATGACCATATGTGTTCAGTGGAATGGTCCATCTCCTCTTCTGTCCCCAACAGAACTCATAGGTTGGTGCTCAGGAAGAAAGATAACAGGACAAGCATACATAGTATTTCCCAGTACAACTCTTCCTACTTTTCCTTGACTGGGAGCTTTCTTGAGCCTGATGGTATTTGTCACATCAGTAACTCTCAATGAAATTTTCTTCCTCCACCTTCTCTTGAATCCATCCACAACAGCACAGGGTGTTCCACAGCTCTGCTTGTACTGAGAACCACATATTACTGTTTCTTCTAGAGCATGACTTCAGCTAGCTCCATTTGATACTCCCAGGTTTTTCTACCAGATGAGACAAGGAACAGCTGATCCCTATCTGCTTCCCACAAGTCACTATAATTTTGTCTACCTCCATCATACCCCCAATTTTTCCCTCTTCTAGGCTTAAAATCCTTACCACTCAGAATTTCTAAATGGTGATCCCTTTTTTGGTGATTGAATCAATATAGTTTTTATTTTTACAAGTAAAACATCCGCCCCAAAACATTAGGCAATGTTTCCCAGGCTTATAACCACAAAGTATGTAGACTTTGCTTGTTAAAACCCCCTATATATAATTTGTGATTATATTTTCTTATATTTTTTCTTGCTTTCTGGGTTCTCTAAGAATGGATGGGGGTAGGAGAACTGATGTTATAAGCAGAAATTGTTCTTAAAACTACTGAAATTTTCCTGGTTGCTGTTTGCATGATAAATGGTAGTGTATGTCTTGTTATTTCTAGGGACTGACTACCTTGCAAATAAGCCACCAGTCAGTTTTAGAGCCTGTAGGCTAATGGCAAGAAATGCATATCAGAAAGGTCTCAGTTAACTGAGTGCTCCATTTGTAGTGTTGCAACCTATGCTAGAGATATTCTGGTACTGATCTAGGAGCTGGGTACAATTGTACTCTCACACCACCCTATTTGTACCACTTCCCTGAGAACTTATATACTGAGCTCTGTAATTCATGGTTCAGTAAGTTTTCTATCTTTAGCACTCTTTCAGTTAGCCTGCCACTTCCCATTTTAAGATGTGAAACCTCAGCTGTCTTCCTGTCATCCAGCTGAACAGTAAAGAGCTGTGTGCCATATTGGGAGAAATTTGAGTTTCCTGTAGTTTCTTATTTCAAAATGTGAATTAGGATTGTCCTTGTAAAGTTTGAGTTTGATTAAATTGCTCTTCAAAATAATAGGAGTATGTAAAAGGCATAGAAAGGCAGGGAAGTTATGTTCCATTATGTCCCAAGTTGTCTTCTATTGTTAGTTTGTTCACTGATATATATTCAAATCTACAAAATTCCATGTTTCCCTCTTTGTTGCACGTTAATGCTGTGCTTTTGTAGTGAGTATTTTAGATGGTGACTATTGGACATCAACACAGTATCACTGCTATTTAAAGCAGCATAGGAAAATTATAAAAAAAAACAACAACCAAACAAAAAAACCTATTGAAATGTGAATATAACATTTTTTATGACTCTTTTATAAATATAAGCAAAAGAATAAGAATATTTTTATGAGTACATGGATTTTATGAATAAGTGCTGTTTCCTGCTAGCCTGATTTCCCTTGGATTCTGTGTTTCCAAAGAGAACTGTAACATTTTCTTGTGCAGAATTCTGTTTTGGCACATTGCTATCAGCAGTAGATCTTAGATACTGTCTATTACTATGCCTCTGCCAACAACCACAAATGGAATGTTTGTATCTGCTTTGAGCCATGCACCAAATTGGAAGCAGTTGTCATGCTCCTATTGAGCCTGCACAATTGACTGATGACAGCTGCCCTTCAGAGGATATGGAGTTTTTTAGTGTCTAATTATTTTTACTGCAGAGCTGGGAACTTAAGAAAATCCTGCAAGCAAATCTTGGATAACTTGAAGTTAGGAATAATAGGTTAGTGAGAAGAATTGAGAATATGGTAGGAATTTAGTAGGAAGCAAGAAAAAACCTTTTCAGATGTACATTCAGCCATTCACCTTGAATATTTAAAATGTTTAGAAAGGGCTATAGTTGCTGATTGTTATTTTCATTTACTTTGTAATTATTATAAATGCAGCAATTGTTTGTTTTTCCCATAACATTTTTAAATTACTTTATGATGCCTCCTCCTGCCACATTACATGGGGTGCTATAGTCAGCAATTTTCTACCAAAAAAAAATACACACTATATTTAAAAATGGCACATTTTATCACAGAAGTTCTATTAGTTTAACCCAACCGATAAGAAAAAGAGCAATTAATTTTTCTTGGAAACTGAAATTCATATTTACTTTTCTTTAAAAATGAAGATATATTTACTTTTCTTTAAAAAATTCAGCTTATATATCTGAAACCAGAAATAAAACCTGACTTTGAGGCAAATGAATAGTAATGCTTTTGGTATTAAACAGTGCTATATGCAACCAAAATACTATCTTTAAAAATATTATTTTCTTGCTTCATTTTAACTATTAAAATAACAAGTAAATTATCTGATTATCATATTTGGATTCAGTTGATAATTAATTTGGCTTATCTTTAAATATAATTGAAATTTCTGTGAAGAAAACCTTTTTGTGTGTGTGCGTAACGGTATGTAGTATATACATGTAAAATTCTTAAATAATTGAAAAAAAATGCTGTTAACCTGTGTTAACTTTTTCTTGGAAGTAAGATCATACCCAAGTGATAAGTTGGTCTAGTGAGACAGCATCTTTTAAAGGAATAAGTGTCTAAGTTTCCAGGTTTTGAATAAGCTGCTTTATGAATAGTTGTCTAATGTCTTGCTGTGCTTTATTGCCTGTGTCTTTTCACAGAAAGGAAAGGTACCTATGACTGTAGCCATAAATAGCAGAAATATTTAATAAAATGTTTGGTCTTTGGAAAACAAGAAAAATATATGATCTGCCACATATGTTCTAACAAATTTGCATGCATATACTTACAAATATTAAATTGACAGTGTTGGCCTTAATATCTCATCAGTGTGAAAAGTTATCCTGATTGCCTGAGAATGGTGATTAACCATGTGCAAACAACCCATGTGTTGCCATAGCTAATTGTCCTAAATTGTGGGCTAACTTTGTGGTTCACTGTAGTTCACAAGAGGTTATACAGATTCTAACAAGGATACTAATGAAGATCCTTATTAGATAATGCAACTTAGGGTCATGGAGAAAACCATATAGATCATCTAAATATGTAAATTAAAATCATCAGAAAAAAAAAAATCACCAGAACATTTTTTTGAATTTATTGCAAGAGCCTAATTAAAAACCCTTCCTTATATGCCTGTCTTTTATAATTTCTTAAGTTCTTTTGTGCAAGAAATGTAAGTTCTGCTTACAGGACTTAATTTTGATTATTTTTGTAGGGATTTATTTTCAATTTTCAGTAAACTTTCTACTGTCAAATGTATTTTAAGTACATTAATATGATTTGCTAACACAAGGGATTCTCAGTAACATTGGGTAATGGTGTTGGGTACAGCACCAGTTGTGGTCCGCAGAAATAGAGTGAGCAAGGGCAGCATCTCTCAGTCAGCAAGTGACAGTATCAGAGCAGGTGCAATATTTGTGGACAGAGCAGTAAAGGTGCCTGGACACTGCTCAACTGAGCAAGCTAGTCCTTAGCAGATGAGTGGAATCCCTGAGAAACTGAATAATATCTTGCTGGGTAGAAGAAAATCTATAACTATAGACAGTCCATACCCATCTAAACCAACTAAAGCAACCACTTAAATGAATTTTGATTATTGTATCATGCATGACTTTGACAGTGGGAAAGGCATGTAGGCTAAATTTGTTGAGAAAATAATTTATCACATAGAAATTTGTCCTAAATTACTGCCAGTGGATTCCCACTCTAGAATTAATTGTGTCATAAAACCTGTAATAAAAAGTAAGTACTGTTACAGACACAGTGTGTACATAAACTGTCCTCAAGATTGGGCATCTGAAGTACTGAAACAAGAATAATACATTTCCAATCTATGTAAAGCCACCACAGCCCAAAAGATAATAACTCAGTATCAGGCTTTATTTGCTATTCTCCACCACAAGAAAGAATTCTGCATAAAAAGTAGAAAAGATGCATGGGTATGTGGTGAATTCGGAACCTGGAAATTCAGAAAATAAGATGCAGAAATGTTGAATTCTCAAAGGAAATTCTGCCTGCTGGAGTGCTGTTAGGAGTGCTGTGGGCAGGGCTGGCAGTAGCAGAGAGAGGGAGGGCTTCTGGCTGGGGAAAATGAGACTGAGAGGAGAGGGGATCTAGGAGAACTTTTGTGGCCCTTGTTACATGTTTGGGGTTTGCAAAATTGTTGATTTGACGTTCTTTTGTGCCTGCCCATCTTGCCCAGTGTCTATTATACTTGAATAATTCATACACTGTACTGAATTTTATACCAGCTCCTTCAAGGTAGGGTGCATTGGTCATTATAGGAACCAAAGGAAGATAAAAGTATTTAATTGCTTCTACTAAAACCTTTATTGTCTTGCAGAGTTCTGCTGCAATTGCATGCATTCATTTTGCACTCCTTCATTCTTGTTGATTAGTTTGTGCAGCACTGAACAACGGTAGCAACATTTCATTAAGAGGTAGCCATGCTTAAAACTAATAAAAGCTTATTATTCTTTATTGCTGCTCTATAGAGTTTACTCTCCTTTGGTGGACATAACTTTTTTTCTGCCATGACCTGACTGTTTGTAATTGTATGCAATCATTGTAAGCAAGCTATTTATTGCTTTTGGTACTAGTTTTATGTTCAGGATAGATACATACCAGCATATATGCGAGTTGTATGTCTGGGGGCTTGTACATACTTTTATAGTAATGGATTAATTTATAGAGTTTATTTACATGGTTTTCCATGAGAATATACTTGAGGGACAGACAAATTAATTAATTTGTGAAAAAGTTTGATCCTTGCTTTTTATGCTTTACACAGTGTTCTTCTGAAAGAGTGCTCCAGGGGTGCACAGCTCTTGCATGCAGACATTTTTTGTAGTGTGAGCTGTTAGGGGACAATTAATTGATGTACAGTAAACACAGAAAGACTTATTTTGAAAACTTGATTTCTAATGTCTTCTGTAAGAAGATTAGCAGAGTGTCTTCTCTTTCCTATCTGTATCTGCCTTCTGCAGAAGACTCCTGATGGTGTATGAAGGCTTAGACATGAACACAAAGGAATAGTTAATGATGCCTCCTCCCTCAGTTTGTATGTGATGCAATGTAAGGCTATTCATATCTCTTGCAACACACTGGTACTTCCAGTAATGAAGGCATGTTTGGATAGAAATGGGAGTTTGCTACTTGCACTGAAAAGCTGAGGATCCCTGTCAAGCTAGATTAGTTGTTTTTTACCTCAAGCAATTCTGTGACTAAAGAAGTTCAAACAGTGGTCTTTTCTTCAGATCTTTCTGTAGCAGGATAGTGATTTTTCCTTGTAAATTAATTAAACTAATGTAAACAAACAAACAAAACCCCTGTATTAGTAGACAGATGTGTAGGGGGTTTGGTTGGTTTGGTTTGGTTTTTTGTTTGCTTGTTTGTTGGTTTGTTTTTTTTTTAATAGCTTAGCTATTTCAATTTATGTTTTCTAAAGGGACACATCAGCAGTGAAGCACATGATGCTCAATTACAACTCAGCAGTGTAGTGAAAGGGAACAGGCATCCCCCCAAATCAGAAAAATTATAGTATTGATAGAATTGTAGGAATTTTGCATATTAACTTGCTCATCCAGCTTAAGCCTCCTATTCCGTAGTGTCATAAAAAATTAAACTACCACTTTTTTTTGCCTTTTTTTTGTCTAACCATGGAAGAAAATGGCAGTTTATGAGATTATTTTATAAATGTATACGAGTTGTTTCAGCTTCTGCGCATCAGCACGATTCTATGATAATTTTATTTTACATTGGAGAATACATCCTGAGGCTTAGATCATCTATACCCAGTCTATTGTTTTAGCAATAAAAGAGGATGGATAGTTAACTAGCTTTTCATATAGGAGTACTTAGTGGTGGAATTTGTGATGTTGATTATCTACTAGTTATTGAAATCTGTGGTGAGAGACAGTCAGTCTGGATTTCTTTAAACAAGTCAAGTCCAGGAGAATGCTTAGCATTTGTTGCTAGAAGAAAGCTAAAAGAACCCATGGTCACTGACAGTATAGGTATGTGCTAATTTTCAGTCCTTTGACAGAAAAGGTAGAGCAATGATGGAAGCCTGTCTGTCTTCCAAGTTAATATTACACGTTATATTGTTCATCAAACTTATTCCCATAATAAAGAGAACATTCTATGGTTTTTCTTTGCCTCACGTCTGAAGTGAATTTGCAAGTTTTTCCAAAGGAACCTCCACAGAATTTATTTACCATAGTTCAGAATTTCTCCTGCTTTCCCTGATTGCACCTCAGTATTCTTTTTCTCCTCTGCAGTTGTTTTCAATATATAACTAAAACTATCACCACAAGGTGGAGTTCTGAACTTTCCAGCATGAACAAACTCTTTATTATAATCAACAGGGAGTAACAACACTTACAGGGAGCAAACACTGTTTCTTGCTAACTATTATACAATTAGACCTGAAATTTTCAAGAGTGACTGTAGAAGAGGCAACGAAAGAAGAGGCTATTGAAACTATTTCTATGGTCAAGATGGAGACTTAGTACTGGTTTTAAATCTGGACTTTTTAATCTCTTCTTGTTATTTATGTGCATAGTTGACACAAACAAACAAACAGAAAAAAAAAAAGGTTGGAAAAGAAAGGAAAGGAAGGGAAGGAAAGGAAAAAGAAGAAAGATACTTGTTTTACAGCCTAAGCATATTTGTTCAATTTTTTTCTATTCACTGGGAACCAAGGTCCTGCAGAACATCAAAACTGCTGCAGATGATCTTGTTGTGCTTACAGAGAGGGAATTTTCTGTCACATAGACACTTAAAGATTTTGGAAGGACAATTTACAATTATCACCTATATAAACAAGGAGATGTTATTACACGTTTTTTTTCTTCAATTAGTTGGTTGTTTAAAGGAATTCGGTTAACCACACTCAGTTGTTGATCTGAAATGCTTTCTTCCTTTGCATATCTGGCAGGATTTTCAGACATAGGCAGATTTAAAAAAAAATACATAGTTTAAAACTGATTTATTTGTTATCTCCTCTAAAACTAGTGGTTGATGAAACCATCAGTTTCTGGTTCATTGTAAATGACTCCGTTGGCAGGGTGAGGGTGTGGGCTGTGGGGCTGAAGGGAGAGCTCCCGGGAGCCTTGTGGCGGGGCCCGGCCAGGAGCGGGTTGGGGGCCAGGGCAGGGGAACCCTCAGTGACTGGGCTGGGGCACGGGGCATCTGGGGCCAGTCATTATACAGACATCACCACAAAAAAAGTTGTTTTCTTTTACAAATGCATTTATATTATGTCTTATTGATTATAAACAATTACTGTAGTGTTCTTATTCCTTATTCCAGTGTGCCCAGGTGGCATCCAATGGCATCCTGGCCTGTATCAGGAACAGCGTGGCCAGCAGGTCCAGGGAAGTGATTCTGCCCCTGTACTCAGCCCTGGTGAGGCCACAGCTCGAGTCCTGTGTCCAGTTCTGGGCCCTTCAGTTCAGGAAGGAGATTGAGGTCCTAGAGCAGGTCCAAAGGAGGGCAACCAGGCTGGTGAAGGGACTCCAGCACAAGTCCTGTGAGGAGAGGCTGAGGGAGCTGGGGGTGTTCAGCCTGGAGAAGAGGAGGCTCAGGGGAGACCTCATCGCTCTCTACAACTCCCTGAAAGGAGGCTGGAGCCAGGGGGGGTTGGGCTCTTTTCCCAGACAACTTTCAACAAGACAAGAGGGCATGGTCTCCAGTTGTGCCAGGGGAAGTTTAAGTTGGATATTAGAAAGAATTTCTTTATGGAGAGGGTGATCAGACATTGGAATGGGCTGCCCAGGGAAGTAGTGGATTCTGCGTCTCTGGAGATATTTAAAAAGAGACTGGATGTGGCACTCAGTGCCATGGTCTGGTAGCTGCAGCGGTAGTGGATCAAGGGTTGGACTTGATGATCTCTGAGGTCCCTTCCAACCCAGCCAATTCTATGATTCTATGATTCTTGTGAAACATGCTGTGGCCTCTGAGGGTCATACAGATGTGTCTTCTAGGAGGGCTGTGATGAAGTCCTTATTTCACATGTTTCTGCTGTAATGCTTAGCAGAGAAAGCAAACTAAAATATTAGGTCTTGTTTTGATTTGTTTCTTGTTTTTTATTTATTTTGTTGCATTAATTTATAGCATGATGTGATACCGTCCCTCGGTTTCCCTGCATATCTCACATTTTAGGATGTCATGCAAAATGATTATAATCCATGATGTTACTCAGCAGTGATGAAAAGTTCAAACTATTAAGCAGCTAAACCAAACGAAACCAGCAGAATTATAAAAATGCAATGAACATTTTGGTCCAATTGTCCTTAACCTGTTTGTTCAGTCATTAGGAATTTAATCTCTGGAATCTTTAGCAAACTCTGAAGAACCTGTTGATTTTCTAAATTTTCATATGCTGTATGTATATTTCTCAGTTTAGAAGAAAAGCAAACTAACACCTCAAACAACCAAATGTAGCTCTGGAAGTAAACATGAATGTGAATGAAATACTAAATTCATTAGTGTAAAACATATAAATGTGAAGAAATGCTTATTAGAAGGCAAAAAAAGTCAACACTTCTCTCCCCCTTCCCCCACCCCCCCCCTTTTTTTTTCTTTTTTTATTTATTTTTTTTTTTTCTTCTATTTTTTTTTTTTTTTTTTTTTTTTTTTTATTTTTTTTTTTTTTTTCTCTTTTTTTTTCTTTTCTTCAGAAAATGATCTAATTAATGACCAGGAATGATGTCTTGATGGGAAGAGGCAGAGAGAATTCTAATCTAACTCTAATAATAGCTCTCTGTGTGGACTTCAATGCCTCACAGTGTGTTCAGTGTTGGAGATCAAATTATCCCAAAAATATTTAAAATAAGTATCTATATCTATCATACCTCTGATCAGCTTGTCTGCTTAGTACATGGTCCCACCTTTTCTTAAGCTTCAGCAAGAGCTAGTACAAAACCAGATTTAAGAACAAAATTTGGCCTCATATATTTGAAATTCCTGAATCAATTTGAATCACCATTTATTAAGGATTATTTATAGAAATCTTTCTAATAGTCTGTTGTTTTCCACATGTCATAATTACAACCTTCTAAATGAAAATTTTATGGTTTTGTATTTTCAAATTTTAAATAATGCTGCAATTCCCATAAAGTGATATATTACTTAAATTCAAACTCATTTGTCTCTGATAATAAGAAAATAAAGAAAAAATTCACTCAATACATGGGTAAATTTGCATTTATGCAAAATGCCAGCTCTATGTTTTAGAACTCTGAATGATGCAACTTACTCACAGAACTCTAAGATCTTAATTAGATTTCAATTTTATTCATCTTCTAGGCATTTAAAAACCTTTGGCTAAGCAGAGAGATCAGGAGAAATCATCTCTAAAAGCAACATAAAATGGATGTACATTTGGAAGGAAACTAACATTTTCAGCTATTTTTCTAGACCACTCCTGCACATTGGCTTTCAAAGCTAAAACCAGTTATATTATACTAGAGAACTGCAGGTACACTTCTAAGTCAGATGCACTTTATAAGGAAAATGGTGTTTATTAAATAAGAGAAGGAGAACAAGCAGAGAAAAAAATAATCCTACAAGGTCAGAATATTTTCTAACTCTGACAAATAAACACCTCTGATCCTTGCATAGTTTGTTTACTATTGAGCACATACTCATTTCTTTAAAAATTCTTTCTACTCACCATGATGAAATAGCCCTCTTAATAAGAATCAGTATCATTTTTGTGGACCTAAAAGCCCACAGAATAAATATCTTTGCCATGTTGGCCCATAGATATGTTGGCTAGTACTATGTGTTCTGCTTAGCTGAAAAACACCACTTCTGTTAGCCTCTTCTGTCAGAAACCATTTTCTATGTCAGACATAGGAGCAAGACCCCACTTAGAAGTACTATTTGTTAGAACCAAGTCCTCCTGGGTGTCTTTTAAAGCTTGCCATTATAGACTCATGCTTATTTGCTGAAGTAGCTTCTCCAGAAGTTTGTGAGTGCATCACCAGCTCCAAGGCAACAACCCCTTCCTTAGATGCAGATGGATACAGCCATCGATTTCACTGTTTACTAAGATGTAGATCAAGGACAAAATAGATCCCAGTCACAGCTGAACTGGAATGGTGTTTTATGATTCTTCTCTAGATTAATGTTGACTCAGTCTCAACTGCAAATATTTAATAATATAGATCAAAGGTCCTGGTTTGGTTGGATCCATTACCTAACTGTGAGGAATATCCTGTTGTCTGTTATGTGGTTTGAAAATTTGGGTATTACAAGTCTGGAGAATTCATTCTCACCATATTAAATACAACTTATTTATATTAAATTCTTAAAAATAAGTCATTAACTTTTCCTAAAGAGCAAAAACAACTTACTCAAATGGTGGCAGGATCAGAAACAGATAAATTAAGATATTCCTTTAACTTGAGTTTTAATACCAGAAGTTTACTATAATTATACATTCTCACCATAACTGAACACACAATATTCTATAACAAGGTAGCAATTGCATATTCAGGAATTAAAAATGTTTGGGTTTTTTTTGTGTGTGTGTAAGTAGGACAGAAAAGTCTCCCTATTTTAAACTCATTTTTCAAGGGGTCTTACAGTAGGTTTGGGAGCAGATAGGCACCAGACTTTTCTTAGATATCTTTATCTTTCACAAGATTTTTTTCCAGTTGAGCTGTTCCCAGGAGCTCCCTACCATTGCATGTCACTTGCTTCTCTATGAAAATTCTTATCTGCATGTACTGACTTCCATGCAACCACAAAAATCAAGATCATAACACTAGACCAAAGATAACTCAAGTACAAGAAATAAAAAATTTATTTGAGAAAGTAGATGACCAGCGCAATACAATAATTTTCCAACATCCAGGTTATTTCTGATTTTACTTTTTATTTTTAGTTCTCAAATTGAACTATGGGCTCAGTTTCTTCTTTCGAATATATCTTAATTTATTCAGTATTTTCTTTAATTGCTGAAGTCCATTAGCTTATAATTAAAATCAGGTGGACTACAGTAAAACTTCATCTAAAGATATGCTGCGTACTGATTTAGTGGAATTTTTTTTTGTTTCACTTACTGTTACAGTGTAGCTTTTATTGCAAATGGATATGAAATAACACGAAGAAGGGTGATGTTATTGCATTATTTCTTTATCCTGCTTCTTGGCTTCAATTTGAATTACTTGCTTGTCCACATCCATTGTGGTGCATATGGGAAGCTGGATGATAGTGGTTTAGTCTGTAAACTTAACTCTTGAATATGAGATGCATAGTTTCTGACTGTTGGGTTCCATCTGGATTCCCATCTTGTGACTGAATTACTCACTTACTTCCTTAGAGTGATTAAACACTGGAACAGGTTGTTCAAAAAGGTCGTGGTGATCCACAGAAAAGCAGTTTGGAGTGACCCACATCATCAGCTGACTTCTCTGAGAAGGGAGGTTTGACTAAATGATCTCCAGAGGTTCCTTCTAACCTCAATTATTCTGTCATTCTATGAAATTAGAAGAAATTATCCATGTTTCCAGATGAAATGAGGCTACATAAGGCAGTCTCAAGTTTTCAGTGTCTATGTGGTAATGTATAGTATTTACACACATTTTTCTTATTCATTCAGTCCATGTTTTCTAAGGGAAAGTGAGAACTCTGTGCTTACCCATAGTCAAATACAGACACACAACAAACCAATCAAAAACCAAAACCAAAACCCGAGCCCCCCCCAAAGAATCCACCCCTAAATAACCTGCAAAAACACACACAACAAAAGAACCCATCCCCCAACTAGATTCCTCACTGACTCATTTGCCATACTGTAGATTATTAATGTAGGCTATGAAAGTGAGGAAATTAATTTGCTTTGCTTGTGCCATTCTCTTAAGATTCTCTAAGATCTTTCTTCTCTATGTTGATGACAATCAATCAGCTTTTGGTAAAACTAGCACAATGCTGCTCATAACCCAAGTAATGTCAAGTGACATTTTGTGGGGTTTTTTTGTTTGTTTTTCACTGAGTCAGTATCATTTCCTTTGCCTGTTAGGTTGGTGGTGGTCATCCATTTTAAGTGAAGCTATCTATTCTAACAATTTTAAGACTTCTTTTGTTGATATGATCATACTATGAGGAGCATACCTAAACTATCACAATGAGTTGTGACTACTACAGCTTCCCTAGCTCCTTACATTCATATTTAACAACCTAAGTTTTGGTTTCCAGTATGGGATTCCTGTGGCTTTCTCTATTAGTGTTTGGGCAGGCATGCCACAAACTTCACAACAGAGGGGCCTGGCTAGTGAGTTCTAAGTGGGCTCTTTGGTACCTGCTTTTAGCCTTAGTAGCCTTTCCAGATTTTCTGAAAAGCATCCTCCATGTTCTTGGCAAAGGTTTGTTTTCTCTTTAAGTGAGGATTTTGCTCCATGTGTGCACTTCTAGACTTACCAAGCACTGCATTTTTTTCTAATGAATCCTATATAAAATAACTTCTAAGCTACACATAAATATAGCCACTCATATATTGTAGTCCAGTGAATATGAATTTTTCGTATAAGGAATCATACTCCTTAGTGGCAGCTATGTAGGCTGTCATTTCACAAAGGGAAAATGCACTTGCAGGTATAATTATGGATTTTGTATAATGTCAGATAACTGCATAGTTTCTCCCAGACAGCTGTAAATCTCTGGGGACAGAGAGTGATGAAGAATACAGTGACCTGTTCTAACCAGATAACATGTTGTGATCTCAGTTTTACAAAGCAGTCACAGAGGGGATTATATCTCCAAAAGGGTTTTCCAATTTTAAAGTCTTGCTTTAGTACTTTATTAGAAACATTTCTTCTACTCCTTGACTTTCCAAACACTGCATCCCACCCAGAACTATGAACATTTTAATCCTATTATTCTTTTATTTGGGTGCAGTTCCAGTTACCTCCATCCAGGCCCTACTTCAACAGTGTCAAAAGCAATGAAAGGAGACAAAGTGATGGAAAGGACACCAATTTGTTGTCTTCACGTGGCATTTGTTTGGTTTTTATGAAACAGGTTGATCTATACTCATTATATTGAATCACAGTAGGGATTATGCATGTGCAAACATAAATAAGTATCTTACAGGAACAGGCAAAAAAGCCTTGTCCTGGTCTTGGGAGAGTCAGATAAAATTAAAAGCTGTTCCTGCAACCTTACTGAGTATCTAAGCTCTTTAGTAGCAAGAGTCTCTGTTCCTCTAATCTGTCAGTTTTACTTATATCCAGTCTGTTTTCATATTTTTCTACTGCTCAATGGTAATAAAAAATATTATAAAAATTACCCAGAAGTACCCTGTTTTCTGGTGCTGTATTGAAGATATAATAGGAACTGAAATCACATTTTGTCTAAGTTTAGATCCTTAGGTAGTCTTATAGGGAACAGCTGTCCCCTTAGAAAATGCTGTTCCCTAACATGCTGAGACTGCTAAAGGTAGACACTGAAGGAATTTCCAGTCCAATTATGGATGTGTCAATTTAAAGGCATAGAGAAAGAACAGAGGGAGGGATGCCAGGATGAAGGAAAAAGACAGAAAGGGAAAAATATAGCTGTTAGGGAAGGGAGGGAGGAAGAAAGATAAAGGGAGAGTAAGAGAGAAAGAGGCAGAGGAGAGAAGGAGAGAAAAAGGAGGCGATAGGGTATTCTAGAATTGGGATTCTTGGTGAATAAGTGATCAGAATACTTTGTACTGTTTGTACAGTGATTAAATATAAACGTAAGACTGAAATGGATCTGAGAACACTATTTAGTCTATCCTCTTATGTGAATTAGTATCACCCCTAATGGATATTTATTTAACTTTGTCTTAAACATGTGTTGAGATGTGGATTCCCTATCAATGATAATCTGCTTCATCATTTAACTGTCCTGATAATTAGTCTGTTTTCAATTAGTATTAAATGTAAATCTCCTTTGTTGTATTGGTAGCTCTAATTAAAACCAGGTCTAACTTATTTACATCTTTTTTTAAACCATGAAGCTACAAACTGAGAAGAGTGCACTTGTTGGAACTTCAGGAGTGAAGTTCAAGAGACACTACTTACTTAAATATTTTTTTTTCTATCAATGCATTCCAAATTAATCTTCACTTCATTACAACATTTTAATTTTTTTATCATTATTTACTTTGGGATCTATATTACCCTCGTATCCTTTACTGTTATTTATGCAATCACCCTCTGTTTTCTCTTTTTTAATTGTTTAGCATTTCAGGACAAATGTAATGCCTGTGTTTGAAATACATAAATACAATGTATACAATACAATGAAAGACAAATTGCTGTCAAAAGGATTCTGTTGTCACTTGATCATTGAGTTCATTTAAATGAATCTAAAAGACTGCAAAACTATACATATTTATAAAGATCATATATTTGCATTATTAGAATATTAAACTTATAAGCCAAATTCTATTCTCTGATACACAGGGGTAAAACCACTTAACTACATTGCCACTCCAGATTTTACCTCATTAAAACTGAAAATACTGTATATGTCTTATTACAGAAATAATTTATCCAAAAGGAATGATGGAGGGAACATATCTAGCTTGTCCCCCCTTTCTTTATCTTTTTCTCCTCAAAACCAGACTTATTTTTATAATGTAACATTTTACATTATCTGAAGGAAAATATTTTGTATCAAAATTGTGTTCTGGATATGATGCCTCCTGTTCTGAATGTGATGGTCAGGGAATACTTTTTTCACTGCTCTCATATATCAGAACCAGCTATGGCCCATCTGACTGTCATTGTTTCAGTAACCTGCAAATTTGTTGCCGTAATGAAGCTTCCCAATAAACCAAGCTATTTTTATTAATTGAGTCAGCAGTTGTCTCTACAGCTGAACAGAAAGGCTTATTTTGTAAAGATCTGACATTATCCATAAAATATTTTGAAATGCTGTATATGGACAGGAGAATATAGTCATGGTTACAACAGTGGGCAGGAAATCACAGTATTGAGTCTTGGCTGTGCCACAGACTTTCTGTGTGACTTTGGACAAGCTACTCTTTGTGCATTAGCTAATAATACTATCTCTATCTCCCAGGGGTGTTGTGAGAATACATTCATTAATGTTTGTAAGGCGCTTGGATACTATAGCAATGGGGCCATATAAGCACTTAGAGAAACAATCCATTTTTGCAACAATATGCATCTCCCTGACTAAGGCCTTTTTTTCTGGAAGTTTTTCACAGATACTTGTTATGAATAAATCTACTTTATAATGATACAGTGAGGTTAAACTGCCTCTTGGAGTGCAGTTTCACTTTAGTATTCAGAACTGATGGAAACAGTCATAAGTTTGAAAGCTGTTCCTGAGGAAAGAGAATAGAATTTTTATTGCCAGACATTTGACTAGGAAAGATACCTCTCCTGATTCATCCAGTTCAAAACATGGAGGATTATTTACATCTGTATCTGTCTCATAAATAGTTTATTCTATTTTAAGCACTTCTCATTACCCTGTCTAAACTACCTCCTCAGGCAAGTCATTCCATTGCCTAATTGCCTTTAAAGTTAAACAGTTTGCTCAAATGTCTACCCTATTTTTTCCTTGTGGATATAAGGTGCTCTTTTAGTCCATCCTTTCTGAAATAACCTTCACTCATATGTCTTCAGTTCAGACGTACAACACAGTTATCTCAGGTTAACAAGGTATTGCTTTAGCACTGATGAGAGGTAAATTGGTAAGCCACTGCAATTTGATTTGATAATTTTCCTGGCTGAGTGCAATACAATATTAAAATCTGGATGCGGGGCTCACCAAGGAGAAGGAAAACATTATCCAATATTTCCAAGGCCTTTGTGAGGACTTGGTGAAAATAGAGGGAATAAGGCCTTCATACACTTCATGAAGGATTTTGTTTTCTGTGGCAGCAGGCAAAGTGTGGAAGTAAGGGATTTGGAAGAGTCAGCTGTCTCCGAGGTCAGAGAAGAGACCACTGCAGTTCTTGAGGTTAAGAAAACCAGATATTAGTTGTCTATCCATGTGGAACTTTACTTTGCAGGCTAGGTTCACCCAAATTTCTCAGAGAGACAGAAATATAAAATATAAGTTTCAAAAGGTTTATGAATATAGGTGATCATTAGAAGACAGAAACCAAATAACGTCCCAATGGTGGGAACAGATACTATGCCTTTTTCTACCATACTAAATATAGAGAATCACCTTAAAAGGTATCCAGCTTCAGAAAATCAAACTTTAGGTCAATTACAAGATGCAAACATAGAGGAAAATAGGCCTCGTTTGTTCTGGGGTTCATAGGATTGCTTGTTATTCATTTGCAGTTTGCTGTGAAGTCCATTCGTGCTATTGTTTGAATATGTACTGAATAGGATTGCTTTTTAATGAAGTTCCCATAGAAGTGGCAATGGAAATGCTTCTCAGGATGATGGCTTCTCAAGATTAATATTGTTTTAAGCTCTTTTCTCTCAGTTGTTTTAAACCATAACATCTTTTAAAATTTATTAATATTTCAGTGTATTAAGCATTATTTAAGTCAAATCCTTTGTTGCCCAGAATTTCCTGTGCGAATATATTTTCATGGTAGGCTACTGAAAGGGCAACAAAGTATCTACCAAAATAATCAGTAAAAAAGGTAACTCAAAGGATTACTTTTATCTTCTTTAAAAATAGGAAATATTTTACATTTTGTGTCAAACTAGTCGTATTTGATACACTTGAAAAATAATCAGAATTAGAAAAATTATTAAAATTTGGAAATACACACAGTAGTTTAAAACCCTAAAATATTTCTATTTCCACAACTCAGTTCTGATAGTCAACCATTTTGAAAAGATGAGCACCACAAACAGTGAAAAACTCAACTTTCTGTTAAAATCTGTCCAGTGTTTTTTTGTGTCAGAAGGAACATACATCTTTTCCACTATATCTGGGAAAGGAAAACAGTTAAACCTACTCAAGCTCTTACAGTTTCATTACTACATTTTAAATACTGTCTTCTTGAGAATATTGTTTTTGTCTGAAAAGCAGAAAGGTACATAATCTCAAATGGGTAAGGCCTTCTCCTCATGGCAAAATAAACTGCAGCTGTTTCTCAAAGGAGGAGGTCATTGATCATATACCAATTCTGTCTGCTTAGGTAGGACAATGTTACTGACAAACATCTTCATAGCTATGACATGTCTTTAGGATTGATGCCAGTTGCACATACTGATGTACAAGAGAGTAATTTATCCCTTGCTGATTCCTCAGGCAATACTTAATATACCATTAGATGTAATCTTGCTCATACTATCTCATATTTCAGTTCACTATATAAAGGACACACCTGCTTCTCATAATTCCTCTATTGTTCTGAAGTAATTGTGAAGAAAAAATTATTTTAAAACCTAGTAGTAACTAATGGAAGAAAAAAAAACATGTTATATGTAGGAAAAGAGAAAACACAATACAAAATGTTGTTGGCATTCAAAATAAACCTAGAATTTTAAATTTAACCATAATAGTTATTCTATTTAGCACACTCTATTATGCTAGTAATTGCCACATGTTTTGGGAGCTTTTTTTTTTCATGTTTTTACAGAAATCCATTAGTTTTCTGTGAAAAAAAAAAGTTGTTTGTTTTGTTTTGGTTTTTTTTTTCTTACACTGTTTCTTCTTAAAGGAAAAAAAAAAAACAAAATAGAAAACAAACTGTTTGTGGATCCAGCATCTGGAGGCATTAGGTTTTAACTTTTTATCTAAGGTGCTTTTACTGTGAAGGCTATAACTATATAAGTGCTAGTGCTATACTGTATCTCCCTAATAGGGAAGATATGAGTACTTAACCTCTTTCAAAGAGAGAAGGTAGAGGGGGAGAGAGAGTTTTACCAAGTTTCAGTTATGTCATGTGCAATTGAATATGTTCCGTCAACTTACATGTGAAATGATGCAAGAAACTCCTCTAAAATCAGTGAAGGTCAATTTTATGAATACTGTTCTCAGCATCTGAAGGTAGCTGCTACATGCACTAGGGTGATTATAAGGGGAAACGTTCAGATCTTCAATTCTGTCTCTTCAGATGTGCAGGGTGTTAGACCCCCTAATGTTGTAGCTTATTCTCTGTTCATTTCCTTTTGCATTTTCAGAAGTGATTTCAATTGAATCATTTATGGTTCTTCCATTCAGATTATAACAGCTATTTTGGAGCGGATAACCCTCAATGGCTGTATATGAGACATTGCCCGGGGTGCTTCCAAGATGCTTTTGAGCTGGGTAAGGAAATCACTGAGTGTTGACACATTCTCAAAGCACTATGGCATGGATTGAGAGCATATAGTTTACAAACTGTGTTACTGACCTATTATTCTGTCTGTTGCTGACAGAACACACTATACCAGTTTCTTCTCAAACCAAATCAACACTTTTGGAGGGAAAAAAAAAAAAAAAAGGTAACAATTATTTTCAAAAATTAAGTATCTAACCTGTATGTGGTAACTCATACAGAAAATCCTTAATTCATTATTACCCACATCTGATGTGTCTACTTTTCCCATAATAGCCATTCAATGTATAATATTATACTAATGTAATGTCATAATATTGCCATTATATTTGTATACTGGTGAGGTAAAACATACTCAGATTTTTACTGTGACTTTAGAATCAAAGCTGTTTCCTTGGACGTGGCTTAATCATTATTTTAGTTTAAGACAACTCACACTCAAGCTGTAAATCCCAGATCATCTTTACTGTCTTATATTACCTTAGACACCCTTGTTCAATCAGAAATCAGTTATAATCATTCATTTGCCTTTTTGGGTATGAATATAGGCAACTAAAACCATATGAGCTAGTGCATTTAGAACGGTGCATGAAGGACAATATAAACATGGGGTGCTGGTGGGGGGCTTCCACTGAATGTGCATTTAGTGACAAAATCAGAGAAAGCTTTCTGTCCTTTGTTCCAAAGCCTGCTGCTGAGTGTGACTGGGGTAGTCCAGCACAGATGTGATGCTAAAACCTCCCAGGTGCTGGCACAACGAGGGGTCCATGATCCACTTCACACTTTCTCTGTTTAAGGTTAAGCAATATTGATGGAGTGTATAGTCTGCTCCAGAGAAGGATGTTCTGTATCTTGCAGTGTTTGTATAAGACTCTTTATAATTTTTTTTTTCATCTGAAATCCAGCTCAATCAGCTACCGTGTCTCCAGTATTTTTACAGAAGCTCAGACTGTTTTAATAGCAGGCTTTTTATTTATTTATTTATTTAATTTTTTGTTATGCTAAAATCTTAGATGCTCTTAATTCATGTTGCAAGCAAAGCTTTCTATTTTAAAACAATGTAACCATGCAGGAAAAAAAGTTTACAATTAGAACACCATAATTCAAAACAAAACCAAAGAGGTTTTAGAATATCCTATTCAAAAAAAGTTTTGTGAAAATCTGCTGTACAGTGACTACTGAATTAACTGTAGTAAGCTACAGTCTTCCTGATGTATCTGATAAATAGAAGAAATAAACTTCACACAAAACCAAACAGACATGCCAATAATAAATGGGTTGTACATGCAAGGTAAGGTTATATTAATCTGCAGTTCCTGCCGTTATCCCACCTCAGATACACACAGATGGGCCTTCAGTGTATTAATACCACAGAGCCCAGTAATAAATCTCAGATTACCTTGCAGTAATCCATTTTCATCCTACTGAACAAAATAAGTCTTATACCATTTAGTATTAACTGGCCATATCTAATAAAAGCTAGGCACTGACTAATTATTTTTTTCTTTACCATTGAGAACTAGTGAACTATATTATACATGAATGGCTTGTAAAATTATTGACTTATATTTCAGAATGACAAACAACCTACTGTTTATGGATTTTAAAACATCTCTTTTATTTATTCAAGATCTTTGAATGAAGTCCTGAACGCAGACCCAGAAGAAACTTAATGTATTAAATTCTTGGTCTCCTTTAATGTGATACTGTGATGCAGGCGTAGATCTCTTGAACACATAAGAGTTTTCAGGCTTAAAACAAGAGTGCCATAGTGGTAAAACCATTTTATTTAATACTTAAAGTGTAATAATTGTTCATTTCATGCATGTAAAAAATTTTAACTGCTTATTTTAGGTTTTGAATAATTTCTTAAAGAAGCTGTTCTTGACATTTGTCTGAAAAAATCCCCTAGAGATGGTTTGAGATATCAACCAAAATGCTCAAATATTAAAGAGGCAGTCATTGTCTCCTCCTCATATGTTCCGCTCTGACTGACTATAGAGATGCCTGGTTTGTTGTGGACATGCTCCATTTTTGCTGATGCTCTCTTTTCTACTTACTACAGTAAGAACCACTCACTGAAACAATTAAAGGTGTCCTTTGTGGCCTGACTTCCTGATCAATTTTTGTGACATCCAGGTTTTGATGTCAAAAGACAACAGTTAAATAAATGTAAAGAAAGTTCTCTGGTTAAAGCCCAAGCTATAGGTCATAGTTTTTTATTGCTTAAGTCAACAGTAAGTGTGAATTTGTATAGCAGAATTCACTCCTGTAGAATTTGGATATATTTTTCCCCTCCACTAAGGAGGGAGAACCAATAAAACCCCCAAACTTACTAGTTTTGTAACTTTTCCATACAACACTGCTATTGGCCATGATATAAAAATTTGCTGTGACAAAATTTGCTGCTTATTTGTTGTGGCTTTCTCTATGGGTCTTTTTCAATGAAGAATCTATCCACTGTATGTTACAGCGTTCTAGCTGTGTGCATGTAGGCTAGACTCTCAGGAACTGATGCTGAAAACTGTGGTTCATAACTAAATTCCACTAATTTAATGTGTTTATTCATCCTGGTTGTGATATAGACACATTTTCTTAAAAAAAATGAGTAAACAGTTTTTATTTTACAAAGTGTTAAAAAATCCAGATGATTTAAAAATGTATTAAAAAAGTAAAAATATGAGGATAAGCCCTCTCAATTTCACTGTGATTTTTGTGAATGGCCCTACTGTCACTGGAACATTCAGGCCTATGCCTTGCCCACTGGTCTGAACTGTGAGTTTCAATATGTGTATACTCTCTCTGCATTATCATTGAATCACGGGACAATTTGGGTTCAAAAGGGAGCTTCAAAGATCACGTAGTCAAACCCCCCTGCCATGGGCAGGGACACCTTTCACAAGGTGATGGTTTGCTCAAAGTCCTGTCCAGCCTGACTTTGAACACTTCATTACCATTTCAGGCAATGATCTTGCAACTGAAGGCATGTAGAAAGGCCCTTGAGACCTTGTAGACTTTCTTTTTGAAATGAGTAGTTCTTCTGGATGTGAATTGATACCTATTGAGACCTTTTTTAGCTGAATGAAGGCTTATTTTGAAAACAAGAATAGACGGAGGCCATAAACAAACCAGGAAAAAGAAAAGAAAGAGGGGGGGGGGAAGGATGGATGGATGCACAGACACTCAAGACACTGTAATATTCCAATTTCTCCATTAAGACAGGTGTGGTTCTGTCAGTTTGATACTGAGTTTTTTTTCCCCCCTCAAATATATAAAAATATCCCTAGGAAGCCATAGCTCATGTAATCACGTATCACAAAAGTTAAATCTCAGCATTTAGAGGATTGCCTTTTTCTTCAGACATTATAGCCAATACCAGCTTTTTCTTCAGACACTAGAATATTCTTCCTGAACAAGTTGAGTGAAAACTCAGTACATTTTGCACTAGAAAAATAAAGATCCATAATCTGGATGGCAGAATGAGTTTAAGCACAGGTTCTTCATTCAGGATATGCTACCCTGGCTCACTCTTCCCCAGCAGCTCATTCATTACAGCTCATGTATTTTTTCATACACATGCTGGCACAAATTCCTTTGGATCTGTACTTGTTACAAGTACCATCAGTGTAGGAACTGGATTTTTTAAAGCTCTAGATTTTGTAATCCCAGATGGTATTGGGTTTTTTCTGTGCACAAAACTCCCCAGGTCACAGTTCTGTCATTGTTCGCAGTAGGAAACCTTAATTGCAGAGCTAGTTTGATAAGAGTTGGATTAGCTGGCAGTGTTGTCTGGAAAATCTTTCAGCTGTGGAACATTATCATTTCCCCTACTCCCCTATGCCCCCATCCCTGAGTATTCCTAGGCTACTTCATTTGGTGAGATACATATGTTTTCCCCAGCTACAAGAGCTGTAAAGGGTTCCTCTGGGATCTCTGAGTATAGATACTTAAGTGTGTCTTCAGTTGCTAGGTTATTTTTAGTCAATGGGTGGTTACCAAGTCATCTATAATTGTGCTGTTAAATACGTCAGAGCAGCTACTGCAAAGATAGGTGCTCCCATAGCAGGTTGAGGGGATAAGGTAAAATGAGAGAGAACAAAAGTAACATTTCAGAAGCAAGCTGTTTAAAGATTTCAGTTATAGAAGGGGAGACTGATTAATAAGCCGGTATTAGGAAGATGATCCGTAAGTACAAGAAGAAAGGAGAAGCATGGTAACATACTTTGACTATATCACCCATACTACCTGCTACTGGCACAGTGTGTTATTTCAGATGTGTATTTTGGGGGAATTTATCAGTGGTTCAATGGAACAGCATATTCTTACATAACCTTTCACTTCTTAAGAAGCTCCTATATGGTCTGTGTCAGTAGTGGCCAAAAGCATTTACCAACTGGTGACTGCTATGTGGGAGAAAGTGCAATGAGTTCCCAATGTGCAACTGTCCATACGATGTGAAATGCTGACACAGTTCTTTCTCTGTAAGTAGAAAATGATACCTGAATAAAAAGTCAGTAGAACAAAGGAAGAAGATGAGAACAGCAAAATAATACAACTGAAAACCCAAAGGAAACAAAATTACTTAGAAAGAAAAATACATCAGAAGTTCAAAGCAGACAGGATGCACTGTAACAAGAAACTTGCACTTTGGTTATTCTAAAATATCTAGGCTGCACTGTCCCTCTTATGAAAGTACTGGTGGGAGAAAGAGCTGGAAACAGGGTTTAGTCTGTCAAAAATCATTAGAGATTTGTTAACATATCAGCTAATTGGGTAAATAAAGGAAAAACAAAGCGAAACTTTTATATGGTGATTCTTGTGGTAGCTGCATCATGTCACCAATCAGAGAGAGATTAACAGAATCTCTTTAGAGATTAATTTATACTCCTTTGGTACTTACCCAGCATTAGCTGAAGATCAGTGATAAAATTTTGAGCACCACTGTAGTTGTGACAGGCCCAGTAGCATAGAAATGTGAACCAGGCATTGTCATGCAGAGAAAAGTGGGTAAAAATACTTAAAGAGTGCAAAAACTAATTGGTGGAAATATATCCATCTGAATTCATTACTATATAGTAAATGTATAATCTATTTCAGTTAGGTTCAAAATGGAAAAAGATTTATAATGCTACTTCAGACATATCTGAAAGATGAACTAGGTGAATTTCAACAAAATAAAATGTTAAACTTAGCATCAGAAGAAACATGCCAGCTGAGAGAACCACTGAGCTAGAATAATCACCTGAAGTGACTGGTGACAGACTATTGCCTGAGTAACTCAAAAGTAACAAAAATGAAATCCAGTGGGCAATGTTAAAGGCATGATCTAGATAACCTAATAATAGATACCATCTGCTCTATTTTTTGTGATTCAAAACCAGTAATATTTTCCAAACTCATTAGTGAAAACGGGTTAACATCATATCTTGTGCTACTGCATTTAGATACACAATTGCTGTGCATAATTTGGGTTTTATCACATGAACAGAAATAAAATAATTAATGCAATAAGTTTTTTACAGAACTGAAAATGCTAGGAGCTTAGTTACAGGTATATGGGATATGATACTGTGTTCCAGGAGTTTTAGCATTGTTTTACAAAACTTCAGTAGTGAAGAATAAATCTTTTAAAGTTTGGTAGAATCTTTTCATAGATTTAAATGCAGAGTAGAAACAATATATTTAAACATCTTGAATTGAGAAGAGGCTGCTGTCTTTGCTACAGAGTTCCAGTTTTTGTAATTCTGTAGAACTATATCGAAGCCTTAAATGAACTGTGTATACAAAAATGAACCAAATGAACTGTGTAGCTTTGTATTTGGAAATTATGTTGGGGTTTTTTTGTTTTGTTTTTGTTTTTGTTTTTTTGTTTTTTGTTTGGTTGTTTTGGTTCACAACTAGGAAAGTTCTGTGAACTGGTTCCTTGGCAGGCTAGGACCACAGCCTTTTGATTGCTTGATATGGGTAGGGTCAGCTCTGTCGAAAACCTGAAAATTCACAGTGCGATAGTTCAGTTCTGTAAACCTCTTTTGGCCTAAGCAGCCTACAAGTTGTTTGATGGGTGTTGTTCCATTAGCTAGGAATGCAGATCTTAATAGGCTGAAATTTATCCTTTACAGGCTGAAAGTGGGCATTTGTTTTAGTGGAATTATTTCAGAAAAGTCTTCTAGATAAGTCTATGCCAGTAACTTTAAATATCTTAATATTTTATAAATCTTTATGCATGTGACAGGTGAAGAAATTGGAGACAGTTGTTTCTTGAATAGGCCTCCCTCTTTGAAAGGTCCAAAACTATTTAAAAAACACAAAACCCACAGTGAACCTTACTTAGTAGAACAAGCAGTGTTGCCAGGTACCACTGTCCCCTCCAGCAGGAAGTCTTCTGGAATCCCTTGTTGCTATGAGACCAAATATCTGTACAGTGTGAGTGCTGCACCAGATTTTGCTCCCACTTACACTTGTGTGCATTTAGTGTCTCCCCTGTGGCCGGGAAGCACAGTGCTGCATTCTGATGTCTTCCTTACGAAAGGGTCTGACCCAAAGCCCATGGGATACCAGAAGGATTCATCTAATGGAGTAGTTCAAGGAAGTAAGACAAGTTTAAAATGGGAGAAGGGCTATAATCTTGCTCCTCACAAGGGACAAGCAATTTGGGGATTTTGACCCATTGATATTGGGTTTTCACAGGCTTTTGTCAAAAAAAGGAAAATGATGAGCAAAATTTTTCATAGGATTTCTCCCCAAACTTAGCATGTTAAAACTGAAAGATATGTGCTGCTTATTCTGGACTGCATAAACTCTTTAAGTTTGATATACTTAGAAAATCCACTTATATGTGGACTTAAAAGCTGCTGTGTCAGGTTTTTTTCCTGTTTCTTTGGTTTTGGGTTGTTATTTTTCACTGTTTTTCAGGTTTGGTTGGTTGTTTGGTTGTCTTTTTTTTGGGGGGGGAGGATGCTTAAGTATAAAAATGTGTGAATTTACATTAGCTATTTGATACTTTTTTCTTTTTACCCACGAGAGAAATAAACACAAAAAACCCCAACCAACCTGAACTGTGCCCAAGCGTGGCAAATTTCTCATCAAAGTGTATTAGAATGAAAGATTTAGAGTGGAATATCTCTAGTATAGTGATGACATTGCTTTAACATTGCATTACTGTAATCTGCAAATATAGTAAATACAGTAAGTGGGTTTATAGGGATTTGTGTGAAGTTTAATTCAAAAAATAGTTAGTTTTAATGTTTCTCCATGCTATCCGTGAAAAATCAAAAAGCAGAGGGATGAACTTACATCATCAGTAAGGAAGATGTTTGCCCAGTTTAAATATTGTTCCTTTATAAATCTGTCCTTCCTAGCACTCAGAAATCCTCTCGATTTTTCAAATTAAGAAAATATTTAAATATTATGTATAAAAAAAAAAAACAAAAACAAAACATAAATGCAAACATGTAACAAAAGAGCTATGAAAACAAAGCTCTTAGCGTGCAAGCATTCCCTTACTTGGTTTCTATCTTCAAAACTACGAATGAGCCCTCAGGTCCATCCCTGATAAACCCGGGGAACGCATTGCCCATCGATGTGTTATTATCATTGCTAATGTAGCGCAGTAAATCAACAGCCAGACTCAGAAGCACAGCAACTTTTAGCTTGTCGCGGAGCTCCAGGGTGGGAGGAACCGGGACCGTGCCGTGCCTTGTCGGGCCAGGCCGGGCCGGACCGGGCCATGTATCCGCTGCCCTCCCCGCCGAGGCCTCCCGGCGCTCCGGATGCCCCCTGCCCGCAGCCTCCGGCGGTGCTAAGAACCGCACCTGCCCCTGCCCCTGCCCCTGCCCCTGCCCCTGCCCCTGCCCCTGCCCCAGCCCCAGCCCCTGCCCCTGCCCCTACCCCAGCTCCAGCCCCAGCCCCAGCCCCTGCCCCTGCCCCAGCCCCTGCCCGCTGCTCCTCTGCGCTCCTCCTCCTCCTCCCCTCACAACGCGCCCTCCGCTCTGCTCCTGCCCGCTCTGCTCCACCGCTGCCGGCCTCGGTCCCGCCTTCCCCCCGCTTCGCTCCGCGCCACTCGGGGTTTTTGTCGCCGATCGTCCCCCGCGGTGCCGGGCACGTACGCGTCGCAGAAGTTACGCGGGCCAAGCGGCGGCGTTTGAAAGCGAGAGACGCGGAGCTGCAACGCGTCCGCGGTTACAGAGGCACCTGGCAGGCAGCCCGTCCCGGGCAACTCTCTCCGCCGCCCGAACGGGCGCAGCCGGCAGCGCTGCAGCGCTGAGCGCTTCCCCGAGACCCCGCGCCGCCTCAGCCGCCTGTGCGGCACGGAGCTCCCTGCGGCACGCCCGTTCTCACCGGGCACCCCGCATCCGTCGGGGCGGCCCAGGATGCGGAGCTCCGCGGCGTGCCTGCCCCTGGCCTCCGCTGCAGCGCGTCCCGCAACAGCGGGCCGAGAGCGCAGCCACCGCGGAGCGACCCCGTGCCGCAGCACCTCCCCTGCCTGCTCTACGGCAGCCGGCCGCCGCGGCTCGGTCCTTCCCCTGGAGTGGGAGGGCGGCAGGAAAATAACAGCTCTTCTTCCCCCCCCCCTTCCCCCAGTTTATGACATTCTTTCATTTGCGTTCTTGTTTTCCGTGGGGACGGATGCAACGGAGGCAATCAACCTGTAGACTGAGAGAGCTCTCGCCGTAGCCGGGCGCAGGGGCTCGGAGGGCTCTCGGCGGTACCAGCGCCGGGTAGCGGCGTCAGGACGGGGGCGACCCCGAGGGCAGGCGAGGGAGCGGGGCCGGACGCGGCGCCCGGGGGTGAGCCCGGAGCCGGGGGACGAGGAGCCCCGGCAGCGGAGGAGCGATCCCGAGAGGAGGCCAGCGATCTTGGCAAAAGCCTCCGAGTGACCCCGCGTTTGCCAGGGATGGCGGGATGAGCTGACTCCCCCCGCCCCCTCCCCGCACCAGAGAGAATCTCCGAGCCGGGGGGAGGAGGAAGGGGGGGGGGGGGGGTGCAACAAATTGCCGCCAGCCGGGAGAAGTTGCAGTCAAGAGAGATCCCTCCCTCCCTCCACCCGCTCCCTCCCCTCCCCGCCCGCTCTCTCTCTCCTCCCCGAGCCGTGGCAGCGAGCGGCGAAGCGGCGGCCCGACGAGCGACCGGAGGAGCGAGCGGCTCTCGCAGCCCGGCGATGCTGCAGCGGTTCCCGCCGAGCCTCGGCGGGGTGGGCCCGGCCCCCGCACGCCCCGCGCCGCCCGGCGGCGGAACGCCCTGAGCGGGCGGCGGCGGCCCCGCGCCCCGCGGCGCAGCGGGCGCTGTTGCGCAGCCCGGCCCGGCCCGGCGCGGCGCGGCCTCCCTGCCCCTGCCGCCGGCTCGGCGCGGCTCCCGCGGAGACGGAGCGCTGATTCATGGGGCTCCTCTCCGGCTTCCTGGGCGAGGAGAGCGCGGCATTGCCGCTGCCCCCGCGAGGGGTGTGAAGCCCCGGCCCCTCCTCCGCAGCCCCGGGCTCGCCCGCCCTGCTCGGGAGTGAGGTCCCTGCCGGGAGCCGCCGCGCCTGGCGCGCAGAGGGAAGCGTTGATGCATCGCTGTGGAAATTCATTGTGTGACTTTCTGGGTATTTACTGAGTTTCAGACCGAGATGCAGCTCTTGAAAGCTTTATGGGCACTAGCAGGAGCAGCGATCTGCTGTTTTCTTATCTTTGTCATCCACTCACAGTTTCTTAAAGAAGGTAATTATATCTGCATGTCTACATACCCTCTTCTTTAATACTAAGGTCTTTACGAGGTGCCTTAATTATTTTTACTGTTTCCAGTATGTTCTGTTTACAGCAGTGCTTCAACGCCGATTTCCTTTCCGTTAAAGCCTTCTCATTTTTTTTTTCCCTTTAGATAATAGGCAGCTTTAGACTTAGATTCTTGGTAAATGCATATATATGTATATATATATATATGTTTATAAAATCTGTGTGATGTTTGTCTTCAGTGTTTTAGCCACTGTCTCATTTCTTTATGGGAGATGCATACTGTATAGAAAATATTTGTTCCTATCAGATGGCCACAGAACAGTAGTCATCGTGGGAGTATTAATAAACCAAAAAACCCGTAAGAAGTAAATGTATTATTTTTTTACCAAATCAATAGGCATCCTTTCTCTCTTCCTCATTCAGTACATTTTCAATAGATGGCACTAAAGTTCTATGGAAAGGGCAGGGCAGAGCAAAGCCTGGGCGTTCAGCATCTTCCTTCCCGCTGCCCCAAAACTGGAAGAGGCCTTTGCATGGTATCCAGGCTCCTGGTTTTTTCCACGTTGTGGTCAGAAAATTCTGATTACAATTCACTGGAGAAAATAGTTTGGATTGTGGAGCAGGCTTTATTCTTTCTTTTTCCCACTTGAGCTGGGTGGAAAAATATATTTGATTTGGTGGATAGAGGAATTTTCTTGGGGAGTTAGCCTTGTACTGCTCTTTTTCATTTCTTTTTGGTTTGCTCGCTTGTTTTTACTTTTTTGTTGTTGTTTCTTGTTAGTTTTTTTTTTTTTCTTTTTTCTTTCCTCTGCTAAAATAATGATTCCACTGCTTATTTGTAAAGCAAACTCTGTCTGAATATCAGGTGAGAATCCTGAGTTGTGTATGTATTTGGTGATTTGTGGGGAAGCCCAGCATTGTTCTTTAAGCAGTGTTAAGAAATTTAACACAGGAGTTTGATGTTTTTGGTCAACCCATTGATTGTTCTGTAGCATTGCCATGTAGTTGAGAATATAGGTGCCTGAAGAAGGAGCCCAGTTCAGCTTGGAGTGCTGGCTGTGCAAAGCACGAAAAAAACTTTTATGTGAGTGGGACAAAGTTTCACTCAAGACTGGGCAAAGCAACAGCCTTGCAACCACTGAAGTGTCATTCCTGATTTTAATTTAGTGTCAGTCCAAAAAAAGCATGAGACTGCACATTTTCACAGGTCTTTTCTGAAATAAATTAACACTGATTTGCCTGATTTGGTTAATTAAGAAACATTATACATGTATTTCCAGAGCCAGAGATTTCTCCTTTAAGAAACCTACCCATGCTTTAATTGCATTGGGTGCAATGCCTCTCACATAGTCACAGTTTTAACACTCTTATAAAATGCTTGGATTACTGCATTTATGTATCTCTATCTAATGGTACTAGTTGTCTTGAGGAGATTTTTCAGAATTAAATATTGCCAGTCATTTCAGGCTGTTTTTTTTTCTCTCAGTATTTACCATTATGCTTCCTTTTTTTATTTTTTTTTTTTCTTAGGTCTTTCACAGCTTGACTTTGAGACCTGTGTTACTGTAAATAATCCATAAAGGAAGAAGCATTTTGCTTCACTTAAAATATTCCTTCTTGCACTGTAGGAGTAGAAAGATAGCAAATCAAAATATAAAAACTCGAGCCATGGCCATACACCAAAGACTTTTAACACATTGTATTTTGCTTCTCCTTCAGCAGTTCCAGACACTTTTAATGTGGATTGCAGGGAGAGAACTGAAGCTCTTGATCTTGTCAGATAACTTAATTGCATCAATTTGTTTATACTTGTGAGCAAAATATTTCTGCTTTGTTTAACAGTGAACTGTACACTTACTGTAAATAAAGATTGTGCATATTGGGCTAGTTTTTAACCTTTTCTTGATGGGTGCAAATTTCCAGAATAGCATTTTGGACCTCTTTGTAGTTACTTAAGGCTTGCATGTATTCTACTCTGTAGTTTCAATAATAACACTGAATAGTTTAGTGGAATTGGTTGAATGTGTACATGGTATACCTGTGTTATTCCTTTTTGAAGAACTTAGAAAATATCCAATAAAAATGATTGGTTTAAGAATAATATATTCAAATGCAGGAATCTAAAAGAAATAGAAAGAGGTAACAGAAGATTTAAATTAAATATTGTAAATAGTTTACAAGATTTACATTTATTTTCTTCCTCATTTTAAATTCCAATTTTTTTTTATTTTTATCATTTTTAGACAAGGGAAAGAAGTGTGAGAAAAGTACTAGCAAATAATTTAACCATATGCCTACCACATTAGTTTACTAGGCAAATATTTATAAAAAAGAATAGTGTGATGTGATCTTCAGATGATTTGAAGTTCTTTTCTGATATCAACATTAGCCCTTTAGGGGTTAGGACCGGCGTGTCTCATTGCACCCAGCGCTGTTAAACTTGATTTCCTGGAAAAAAGATTACGTTCCCATCGGACCTTAATGAACTACAGGGGTGCTTTTGTTGGAACTCAGCTGTGTGGTTGAATTCCTTAGTTAAATGCTTGGATATTTTCATTTTATTAGGTCTTGTGCAGAAGGATAATTTCCTTTAGTCCTAAGGAACAAACAAGTAAGCCACCAGGTCTCCTAAACTGTACCAGATTAGCTGATAGCACCTATCTTCTGAGACAGTTTGATAGTATGAACTCATACACCAAGCATCTCTTTTGTACTCAAGACAATTGATTCTAAAAAGAATTAAATGTAAAACTAATTAAAGTGTGACTTATTATTAATGCTTATTTTTTTCCATTTACATCTTTTTTTTTTTAAAAATATATGTATTTAGTGCTTATTATTTTCCCAGAGTGAGGTCTTAATATAAAGCTGACATTATCTTCATTTCTCAGAACTACTCAAGATGATACAATTACCACATCTTCTTCTATATTAATGTTTCTTATACTGAGTTGGGATTAGTGAAGTTAACTTTTGTGTCAAAGTCTTACCACCTATTAACACAAGACATTTTTGTTGTTTCAGTTGTACTGTATGGCTGTAGTTTATAGAACTTCTATTACATCCAGATGACACTTATTACCAGAATGAAATCCTCCTTCAGTCACAATATGAGATTGTGTGTTGTAATAGTCAACTGGGTTTTCACTCTGTTAATTTTTATTTTTAGTTCCAATGCTGAACTATATTTTTTTCTAAGTAGCCCTGTCTTAATTCCTAGGTTTTTTTTCATGTATTTCTGAACTAAGGCAGTTTGATAGTAGCATTACACTACTGCCCTTTAAGTGGTGTTAAGAAACAATGAATGCTTGTTCTGAGTCGAGTGGGAAAGAGCTGTTTAAATGTCTATTTTCATGAATATGTTTTTCTCAGGAAGTGAAGAACGGGTGACACAGGGTGCCATTTTTCCACACTTAGGCTTTTGTGTGGAAATACAGGTCATCCTGTGGCTAATCCGTTCCCCTATGTCCAATCTGTCCTTCAGTGTTACTAAAAGATGAATAGAGCTGTGAACCCAGACAAGGGTATTGTGATACATAACTGCAGTCCCCTGCCTGTCTGATCTTCCTGCAAAACAGGAACATACTCCAGTTTAACATGCTCCAGTCAGATGCAGTCAGTATGGAGGGATTTTAAAAACAGAAATATCTAAAACTTTTTGCATACACCATTGAGTATTAGAAGTATTTTTCAATTATTTGTACTCCGTTACTGTTAACACATTTATTCAAAGAGAACTCAATAACATCATTGTTACACACGAGTTGTGTTCCCACTTGTTTGCCCCCAGACAGGTTCCCATTTCACCCAGTAGAACATTTTAACCATTCAGACACAGCAGTGATGGGGAAAGGTGAAGGATACAGTTTCTAAACGTCTTTGAATCCTTTGGAAAACAGGGCAGTTAGGAAATAACTTCAGAGGGGTATGTGAATATTGCATCCAGGGTGTGTTGTAGCCCTGGACAAACTTTAAAGAGTAATTTATCCTGTGAATGTTCACTAAGAGACTGGAATGGAATGTCTTATCTATCAGGGATGATCTAATATTTTGAATGGTTTAAGAGATGAGGGTGATGTGAGCCTTGTTTGGAGAGGAACTACACAGAAATATGGATTCAGTCTCAGCAGTCTTGCTTATAAAGTATTGGAGTATTCAGATGTTTAGCAGTAAGGTATGTAAAATGGTGATTTTCTGTTGATGAGTTTCCAGCTATTAAGTAGAGACAAGACAATTCCAATTCTTCTGTTATAGCCAGATTATGGCTATAAACCAGATAATATTATAACTTGTGCAGATTTAGTATATACTTATATATATGAAAAGGATATCTATTTAGCACATTTTTCAGAATTATAATTTTTTTCTGCCTTAGGCAAAAGTTAGCAATTATTACTTACACTCCTATTGGCACTTCTTTATCAAACACAGATGAATTGTCTCACAACAGCAAAAAATACTGCAGCACTTTCTTTAAAATAATGCCTTTATTAGTATCAATAAATTGGTTAAATCTTATATTTAGTCCCCTTATTCTGTCACTTTTTAACAGGTTTAAATATTTTAGACTGCTCTACAAGTTTGGAAAAAGCTTTATGCATATTTGTATGTTTTTAGGGTGTACATTTTGACACTGAAAATAATAAGTAACATTATTCTCTTTATCAGTATAACCGCAAACTACTTGCTCTTCCTCTGCTAATGTTTGAAAATATCTACTGACAGTATACTCAAGATTATTTTTTTCAGAGCTTTATATTCATATAATCTGATAGCTTTATAAACTTGGTAAAACTAATGTTTGCTGCTGTGTAAAGCAATTTGAGGATAGGATTTGTTATCTTCTAAAACCTTTTGAGACTTCGGTCCTCAAAATTTTCCTGTATAATGTTTGAATGTGACTTGTTACAACAATATTGCCAGCATTTCTTTTGATTGTGGGTTTTTTTGTTTGTTTGGTTTGGGATTTTTTGGTTTTTTTTTCTTTTTTTCCTTTTTTTCTTTTATATTTAAACATTTAAGAAGATAAAGACTAAAGAATTCAAGTGAGAAAGAGAACTGCTATTAAGAATATGGTAAAAAAAATTGCTTTATATTCAAGTTAATTTTTTTCAGTTTGCCCTTTTATGCTTAACCCCTGTCTCAAAACAGTAAGATACCTTGCATACCAGATGTGCTGCATATGTTACCTATATATAGTAAAACTGAGTTGAGGACAGTGTGTCCCAGCTGCAAATTTGCCTACTTTTGATGGGCTTGTTATTTTCAACAGACTGTAGTACAATTCTTTTTTGGTGTTTACCTTATATAAGTTTTTTTTCAGGTTTGTGGAGAGACAAATATGCATGAGATTATCAGAGCAGCACATCAGACTAGAGAGAGGCACAGAATGCAGAAGCGGGAGGTTTCTCTTGCCATACAGGAGAGAGATTTGGTAGTTAAAAAGCCCTAAGCTTGAATAAATGCTGCACAAGGGAAGAAAATATGAAAGATAAACAATCTGGGGGGTTGTTTGCATTTTTAAAATAGTTTTATTGCAAATAAATGAAACTAAGACGACTCAGTATAATGGCTATTTGATAGTGTGTGTCACATCAGGACTGCAAAAATTGAGAGGAGGTCATCCTTTGAGATAAAACAGCTTTACATTAGATTTTTTTAAATATTTTCAGATTTTTTTTAGAGTTACGGTAGAGAAGTATAGCAGTAAAAACAAGCTATGAAGACAAAAATTCTCAGTAATTTTCAGGGAGGGAAGACAGGTGTTTTCTACCTGGATGTGCTGTGCCAGGATATACCAAGAGGGGGAGTCTGGCAGGCTTTCTGCCGTTCAAGCTAGCTTTGAAATAATCTTTGGGCTTGGGTTATGTGAGAGATGCATGTCTTCACAGGGAGGTGCACCATAGATGGTATAGAACCCCTACATTTCCTGACTGTGCAACATGTAAAAAAGTAGTAACAAATTTTCTGTAGCCTTTTAAAGCTTCCTGTTTTCATGCCCCAAGTGCATAAGTGAGGAATTACCAACCTTTCTCAGCATTTATGAGCAGTACCTGTTCTTAAAGGCAATACTGTAGAGTGATGTGAGTCCCATGATACAGAAGTGTGCACTTTATACATCGGTAGGCAAATACTTATTTTCTCATATTTCCATTTATATTTTCCATAAGTGTCTTTAATTTGCTGGTCAAAATCTAGGTGAAATTCTTCTCTTCTCAGATATATTTACAAATAACTTTCTATATTCACATGATGAGGAAACACAAATTTGTGTACTAATAATAACATCAGTATTTATTTTCTGTTAGTATTTAGATGACCCAGTTGGAATTGGTAGCTCAGCCGAGTGCGACTGGCCAACTGGAGTGTAAGTTCATGTAGGTCCAAGCCGGGGCTCTATTCCATCCAGTATCTCGATTTTAAAAAAGATTTATTTTCCTGAGAAACTATATTCTCTTTCCACTTATAGTCTAAAGTGATAGAAGGTTCTGTTTAATAGCAAAATCTGATTGTTTTCCTAAATGTGCTTTCTATGCTTGTTCTAGATATCCAACACAATATAATGAATCTGCCTATTCATTGTATTTTACCTTTGGCACTGCATTAGTTCACAAGTAAATGCTCATCAGAACAATAGATCTTCCTACTAATTGTTGTTAGCTTTGTGAAAAGCAATGAGTAACGTGTTTGAAGTATATCCAAACAGCAAATTAACATATAAATAACCAGAAAAAATAATGTAAGGGATCAATACCTATTGAAATATTTTCTAAAAGTAGATGCTGTGCTAATGTGTATCTTCACGTGAGTGTTTTATTATTTTGACCATATGGAGGAAAGTAAAGATTGTGTTAATTTGTGAAAGATTGTATTTATAATAGGCCAGTATATTCTGGATCTCAGCTTCTTTCTAACATGGCACAAGGGTATATGGTATTCCTAAATCTAGGTGTTTAATTGCACTTACACAGGAGAAAAGATGTAGGCGAAATTAAGTGGGTACGCAGGAGAACAAAGGGATTAAATGCAACTTTAGAAGACGTGACCTAATAAGAATTACTGAAGAGACTAAAGTTACTGAGTTTAGATAAAAGATTACTAGTGTTAGCTTTTAGTGGGTAAAATTCTGCCATGAGAGTACAAATCTATTCTTTCTGTAAAGTGGGAAGATTACGATTAACATTGAGTGCAAGTGCAAACTGATTTGAAGACCATTTAGATTAGACATTAGGAAAGATTGCAGCAAAGCAAATTTGTGTTGTGTATCCAGGAAGACTTGCTGAAAGACAAGAGAGTTAAGCACTAGAGTAGATGTTCTTGCAAAGCTGTGATACAGGACAGTTTTACCATCAGGTTAAAATATTATTGGTTGGGGATAGTATTGTCAAGTGACTTTTTGAAGTTCCTTCAAGTTTTATCCTCCAAAATGTGCATTTAGCTGAAACAACCCTCCACAAACTTAGTAGGAATCTTTCCTATGGGGTGCAGTTCTCCACAAACTACCAGCACAGGTTGCTTCCCTGGGGTGCCATCCTTCAGGAACAGACTGCTCCAGGCTGAGTTGTCTGTGAGGCCACAAGTCCTGCCAGCAAACATGCTCCAGCATGGGCTCCTCTCTCCACTTTCCCTGAGCTTGCTCCAGCACAGACTTCCCAAGGCTCCCAGCCTCCTGTGGGCATCCACCTGCTCTGGCCTGGGGTTCCTCCATTGGGTTGCAGGTGGATATCTGCTCCACCATTAACCTCCATGGGCTGCAGGAGGGCAGCCTGCCTCACTAGCTCCTCAGCAGAGGCTACAGGGGAATCTCCACTCTGATTTGGCAGTTAAAAAGCACTAAGCTTGAATAAATGCTGCACAAGGAAAGAAAATATGAAAGGTAACCAATCTGGGGGGTTGTTTGCATTTTTAAAATAGCTTTATTGCAAATAAATGAAACTGAGAACACCCAGTGTAATGGCTGTTTGATAGTGTGTGTCACATCAGGACAGGTACTTCCTCTGCCTCCATCTTCATGGACCTTGGAGTCTGTAGAGGTGTTGTTTTCACATACTCTCACTTCCCTCCCCATCTGTAATTGTGCAAGTGATTTTTTTTTGTCCTTCTTAAGTATGTTATCCCCGAGGTGCTACCACCATCTCTGGTAGGCTCAGCCTTGGCCAGTGGTGGGTCTGTCTTGAAGCTGTCTGGCACTGGCTCCTTCAGACATGGCAGAATGTTCTATCAGCTTCTCACAGAAACCACCTCTGTAGCCCCCCACTACCAGAACCTTGCCATGCAAACCCAATACAATCATGCTCTACAGCATGTGTTTGAAACAAGTCCTGCCTGGAATTTGTTCATGTCACTGGAACAGTTATGCATTAAAAGGTGCTCTATTTAGAGGTATAGAAGACTTGGGTACTAGATATTACTCCCTTGAGCAGCACTAACCTTTCTTAAAAGACAGGAGATAAAGTTTTTACAACTTAGTGTATTGCAAGTTAACATTTCTTTACCTCTTTGCACTAGTTCATCAAAAAGCACTCATATTTTATGTGGTTCTGTGGTGACTACTGATTAATTATGACAGTGAAGTTACATGATATTTTTTACATTTTCCTACAGTTTTATTGTCCAGTTTTATTGTATTTTATTGTATTAAATTAGGTGGCTGTATGCATGATTTTTTCAATACAAATGTATGGATTTAGGGAGGAAAATACCAAACCACTACTCCATTATTTGGAGTTGTACATGTTTTGGAGATGTGTATTGTGGATCTAGGAATAGATTTAGCCTCAAGAGAATCAAACAGTTTTTTGAAATGGTCAGTGCTTGTCTACATCCTAGCTTATGGGTATGAACTAACTGACATTAAACTAAAGTGAGTATGAGATGCTTCCTTTTCCTGTGCATTGGAATTTCTCACTCTGTGTTATTCCTTTAAAAGTGTTACGTAGTCATCAAAAAATGGATGTGCTTCTGGGTTCCTGTTTTGTTCTAGCTATTGCCTTTGCCTTCATCTACACACTGGTAGATGAAGTAGAGAATCTTCAGCTTCCTTTATTGTCAGAAGATCTTGCAACTATTGTAAGCATTTTTGTATGCTTGGCTATAAAACTATATAGATTGTACCAGATGCTGCCTTAACTTATTTTTATAGAATTATAATGGTTGCTGATGGGTCTTAGAGTCAAGCCTTTAAAGATAAAAATCCCCATGCTGTGTGTGATTTTTTAGTAGTATGTAGTATCAAATCCATTTTATTGAATCTTTTCACCTTTCCATTATTTTGATTAACATTTTAGTAAATTAATATTTTAGTAAATAATATTTTAATATTATAATAACTTTCATGTTTTGTCTAAAAACAAAAACAATGTTAAAAATGTATTCTTCCTGTTGTCTAGGTAATAAGTGGCATGATTTTCAAGTGGTCTGAAGACCCGAGAGCTTTGGTTGCTGGCAATTAGAGATCATGTGATAAAATATATGGGTTGAGCAAATTCTTGGCCATGTCTGCTTCCTAATTTTGTGCCAAGGCCCAATAGGTTTACTGTTATTTCTGGTTAACTAGAGAAATATTAATTTGTTCTGATATATACATCACTTATAGTGTTAATTATTTTTTTAAAAAATGCATTGTAAGATCAGTGTATAAATTAGCAGCGTTTTTGCCTTTTTGCTGAACTTTCCTGATCCCAAAAGCATTTTGGAAGCCACACATTTTAAAAACCTTTCACTTTTAAGTAAGCTAGCTCTGGCAGCAGCCTTCAGAAAGTAATCTGTGAAGTCTGAAAGTTGAAAGGAGCAATGTGATTAGAGAAACTATTTGACATTATATCACATCTCCACTCTAGCTGATGTTTCACTGAGGTCCCAGTTTTAGTTGGGCAGCATGAGGTTCAGCTTTTGTATACTTTTGCTTTGTTTCATTTGGGAAAGCATCCTTTCCTCTCTGTAAGATACATAAGGTAAATGACTTTGAAAGATAAGTACTACTGAAGTTCTTCTCAAATAAACTGATTAAAGAATGGGATTCACTGGGCAGGTTCTGCTTCATACTACAGTTCCTTGTCCCATACTTGGGTGCTCCAGCTCCCGATAACACTGTCTTGCTATTGATAACATGAGGTTCCAAAAATGTAAAAACTATGTCTGTTGTGTAATTGCATGCTCCAGTGTGGTGAATTATTAGCAATGTTATATGTGCTTCTCTTTAATGATACACTGAGGCCTTATCTGAAGCCAGAACTCTTGCAGTCACTTAACAAATCTAGAGATGCTTGCAGTTCACAGAAGTACAAGAAAAGATTGTTAAATTATACATGAGCAAGTAGTTAAAATAACAGGAGTTAAGAACTATCATTTCTCCTCAGTGTCTCTTCACAGTTTTAATGCTTCTCTCCAGCTGGATGTGCTTGATTTTTCTAGTCATCCTTGTCCACTTCTAGCACCCTCCTTCTGTCTTGTGTGCTCTCCCAAGTGAACACAGCTTCATTCAGCTCACATGTGTGGGCTCATGGGCAAAAAAGGAGATGGTCAAGGGTTCTGTTATGATTGTTTTTCTGCCTTAGTTTCTAGGCTTATGGAATCTATTTCTACCTCTAGAAATAGATTCCATATTAGCTTTGCCTTTATGTTTATAGAACCTTGTATGTATAACCTTGTCCCTTGAAAATATTCTTCCAGTCTGATTTTTAGGTTACAATATGACTGGCCATATGATCTGGTTCATTAGATGTGAGGGCGTTATGTATCAGGTAATGAGTTACCAATATCCTGATTTAGTTTTGTTAGAATACATTCTGAAAATTTTCTTTTTTATTACTGACAGAGAACCAGATGAACAAGGAATTTTATGCCTTTTTAATAATTACTTCCTCTTTATTAGATGGGAATTTTTCACTAGATGTTCAGTTGTAAAATTCCAGGCAACTTTTCTCTTTGGAAACTAGCACAGAGCATCAACTCATAGAATCATAAAATTGTTTGGGTTGGAAGGGACCTCAAAGATAATTTGGTTTCAACTTCCTGCCATGTCTAGGGGTATCTTCCACTAGATCAGGTTGCTTAGATACCCATGCTGAGGAAAGCAAGTCTATATATAGTTAAACTAGTACATTTTATTGTAGTGTAACATTTTCTGTTTTCTTTTTCAGTTTTGTGAGCTCTATCATGGTGGTAGCTAAAATGATATTTTATTATTATTATTTATTATTTAATATTGTTTATTATTATTATTTATAATAATTCTTAATATTAAATCCAGTTAATAGAAATTATGTAAATTCAGCAATTAGTATTATGGTTTATAATGAATGTTAAATCTGTATTTGTTACAAGTATTTTAACGAGTAGTTTGAAAATTATTTTCAGTTCATGAGTTGAGATTTGCAAATCTCTCTTTCTTCAGCAGACAAATGAAGGAAGTGAAATTAAAAGGAGTAGCTTGTCGCTCAGATTAATTCAAATGTTGTGACTTTCTGACATGGTGTTGAAGGTGTCAGATTTATCTCTAGGTTTATATCATTCCTGTTCCCTGTAATGGGAACTGCAGACACCTGTTCATCTTGAGGCAGGCAGGTTCTTGAATTGTGAAGCTGTCCAGTACTAGAGTGGAATATCAAAACACAATTTTCTTCCTAAGAAAACAGAGCAATCATTTTTTCATCTCCTTAGCAGTAAAAACACAAGAAAAGGACTGCGATTCACAGCATATTTTCATTTTCTAGTAGTTTTAATTATAAAAGCAAAACACAGAAATTTTTGCCACAGAACTACTAATTTGTTTGATTGCTTTCTCTGACACTTATGTTATGGTTTAAAAGTGGTCAAGGTTAACTAGAAATGTGCTTACTAGCACATTAAACTGTGGTTTAATCCTGACTACTTCTTAATGTAGATTCATCTTATATAAACTGTAGCCATTTACAGTAAAAAGAGCTAGTCTGGATCCATGTATGAGAAAAGATTATATGCAAACACAAAGGAAATAAATATTCCATATTGTAGCTTTGCTCTTAATTTACATTTTGAAAAAACAAAATGTTGCCATAGTAACATTTAGGTTGAAAAAAGTTTCTTTATCTGATGTATTAGACTGAGGAAATTCCTAAATTGAATGATGCTTCCCAGGTTTTGTGAATCAGAACAAGCATAATTCTGTGCATTTGGGAAGTTGGCCTCAAAGAGTTTACATTTGTGCAAAACATATTAAAATATTAAGGCTTGGTTAGTCATGCAAACAGCCTTTTCCAATCAGCTTTCTAATGATGTTGTTCTGAAGATAATTGTTTGGGGTTTTTTTCCTAAAAAATAGTAAAATACATAGGTGTAAGCTCTGTTGTTCAGCAATTGTGCATTAAATATCAATGACTTTTAAATATTTAAATATTCAGGGTACTGTATTTTGTCTTTTCTCATATAATTTTTAAAATTCCATTTAATTTATTAATCCTTTTTTCCTATAAGAAAAACTGCAAATAATATTTTCTGTTTGAAACAGAGCTTTGGTAGACAGACCTTGTATCAGCTTTTGTATCTGACCAAAATGTAGAGTTAATAGAGATCAATTTTTGCTCTTTTAATAGGCTGGTTTTAGTGCTGTGGACTATGAGTATTGTAAAAGCCAGTTCTGAGTATCACAAAGTGCTCTGTTAGCTTTCTAACTCCATATGCAACTAAACTGAGCAAATTACCTTTAAAGAACAATTTGCAGGGTCAGTTGTTTAACTAGTTAATTTACTGCATATCTCAAGTCTCAGCAAACAACAGTTTTTTTTTATTTTCAGCATTATTTATATTTTTATACTGTTTAAAAATTATGTAAGAAATAACATTTGTTCCCAATAATCATCTAATGCTTTCTAAATGTCCTGTTAGGTCTACCTCTACTAATGATGGCCAGTGACTTTTTGATTCATGGGATGCCTAGTTATTTAACTTTTTATGGTGCAGTTTTTGCTGATGCCTTATCCAGTGGAGTATTAAAACTTGAATAATTCTTCCATTCTAGTATTTTAGATTTAAAAATAGATCTCATTTTTTAATACATTATATGTAATAGCAGAAATTACTTATCACTAGACAGCTCTAAGATACTCCACCATTTTTTCACTTGCAGTTCTATTTCAAAGGGTCCTTTTTCTGATATAAATTATTTGTTGTTTTTTTTTTTTTAAGTAGCATTTAAATTCTTCTCTATACAATCAGGAAAAAAATCATTTGAAAGGCCACAACAGAACTGAGTATACCTAAACTATTGCTCTGCTTTAAAACCTCAGATAATGGAGATTCTACAGCTTTCTTGAATTTTCATGCTGCACTCATCTATTATGTCTGCATTTACTCTGAGTGGTTGCTGCAGTATCAATCATTTTGTCATGTGGGAAGGCTGGAGCAGAAAGCACACACACATAGACATAGAGCCCTTTGAAATTTTAAGATACTTAACCCAATGACATACTAAAGATAGTACTTTGATTGCTGGAATGAAGTTGCAGAATGTGGTAAATGACGAATCAGAAAGCGTTGTTCACTCCCTGCCATAGAGGAGGGAGGAACTGCTGGGAACACCATGGATCAGTGGTGAGGTCTGGTATCCCTGACTGAGGAGGCAGTACTGGCACAATTCTCCCTCACTGTTCTTCCTTGGCTCCTGCCCTTGAGTAAAATGTAGCCATATTTTTAATACTTGCTTGTTTCCATCTCTGTGTTTGCAGCTCATACAAGGGCGCTTTACAAAAGTGAGATACATGTTTCTTATTTTCTTTGTTATGGTTGTTCTACCAGACTCTCAAAGCCACATTCCTTAGTAACCAGTACCTGACTGGTTTGTATGGACTCTAGTGCCTCTGCCATCATCCTATATTTACAGTCACCCTGGGTGATTGTACAATTACCCCACCTCCCATCACTGCAGCAATGGTTCCTGATAACTGCCCTCACTGCTCTTCTGCTTTTCCGACATGTCCCAGGTCAACATACCACTAGTGGTTTTAGACTTTGCCAAAGATTTGCCATTGAATGATAGTTCAGAGTTTTTAATTGCTGAATCCATTCATGTTACTGGAAGGCTGCATCCATAAAACTCTTGACCACCTACAGTGGTTGAACAAGTCTTACTATTTATCTTTGGAGTGCATTTCATAGTGCATTTGATATTGCCACTGATGTCTTTCTCATGTTTGTTTCATACTGAAAGGTAAATGTGTAAGGGAAAATTTCCACTGACATTTTTTCTTGTTTTAAAAATACACAAATTCTCTTCACTTGAGGTAGAGAAGGCATTCAAAGAAACATACCTTGCTCTTAAGCAAGTGGGAGAAAACTACAAAATAGTAGGGTAAAAAGTTAGGCTTTAAATCCATTTTTATATAAACATTTGATTCTTGAAAGCATTTAGGGGACACAGTTGCTGCTGTTGTCAGTCCTGAATGTTTTTGAAAATCATCCATCTCTAATTGCTACTCTGCAAAGTTTAACTTCATGTTGGTTTTCAAAAATCTTGGCAAATACATAGCTTCTTTCTTTATGATAGAGATAGCAATTACATTGTATGTTAGAGTGCAAAACCTATCGGGAACTATTCCTTATCTGCACTAAATTCCAAGGTCTGCATTTTTGTATGTTGAGTCACTGCAAGGGCTGCCAGCTCCTTGGCATTGGGGTGCCAGGGGCACTGGGGCACTCCAGGATACTGAGAATCATAGAATCATAGAATTGGCTGGGTTGGAAGGGACCTCAGAGATGATCAAGTCCAACCCTGGATCCACTACCGCTGCGATTACCAGACCATGGCTCTGAGTGCCACATCCAGTCTCTTTTTAAATATCTCCAGGGACGGAGAATCCACTACTTCCCTGGGCAGCCCATTCCAATGTCTGATCACCCTCTCCGTGAAGAAATTCTTTCTAATATCTAACCTAAACCTCCCCTGGCACAACTTAAGACCATGCCCTCTTGTCTTGCTCATAGTTGCCTGGGAAAAGAGACCAACCCCCCCCTGGTTCCAGCCTCCTTTCAGGGAGTTGTAGAGAGCGATGAGGTCTCCCCTGAGCCTCCTCTTCTCCAGGCTGAACACCCCCAGCTCCCTCAGCCTCTCCTCACAGGACTTGTGCTGGAGTCCCTTCACCAGCCTGGTTGCCCTCCTTTGGACCTGCTCCAGGACCTCAATCTCCTTCCTGAACTGAGGGGCCCAGAACTGGACACAGGACTCGAGCTGTGGCCTCACCAGGGCTGAGTACAGGGGCAGAATCACTTCACTTGGCTTGGGAAGACCCCCAGCCCCTGACACCCTGTCCAGAAGCAGGGCAGCTCTGAAGGGCAGAGGGGCAGCCCCAGCTTTGGGCATTGGGCAGACAGCGAGGGGTTGAGGCCAGGCCTGGGCCATGGGCTCACAGCTGGGCCTGGCTCAGCAGGGTCCGTGACTGGGGAGAGCTGCAGACAGACCAGCCCTGCTGTGGCATTGCTTGGGCTCAGGGCTGGTAGCCCCAGGAGGCTGGAATAGAGTCCTGGGCTGTGGTCAGGGTGTGCAGGACCGGGACATTGGTGCCTGAAGGGCCCTGACCTTGTATCGGCTTTTGTACCTGATCCAGTAAGGATACTGGAGGAACACTACAGTGTTACTTAAGTAACACTGAAAAGTATTATAAATGCAGCATGAGGATAGCAGCATGCATTGACACACTGATCTATTTTTGCATATTATGTGGCAGACATATACTTCTATTTTTAAAGACCTTGTGTTACTTCTTGGATGTAGTTATGGGTCTTGAACAGAGTTCATCTGGACTGGCAGCTGAAAATAACATGAGTCCTGTGCTTAGGATGATTGATATGTCACTGCTTGATGTCAGTATTTGGGGGAAGCATGAAGTATGCTGCTGAAAATGCCACTTATTCAGAAAGGTAGAAAAGGAAGGCAAAAGAGGAGGGGTAATATAGAACTGATCTGTATGGGACTTTCTCCAAGTCCTCACTGATTTATCAGTGAGGTCCTACTTCTCTGAGTTGTGTACAATAAGTCAGTTGTTTTGACTAGTACCTGAAAGTTTTAGAAAGCCACAAAATTGTCTGCTGGATGGATGTAAGTTTGTGAGATGGCTTGCGATTCTTCTGAAAAGGTAACGTTACACCAATTCAGAATACTTTTAAATTAGTATTTTCATCCTTTCCATTAGTTACTCCAACCATTGAATAGCATTGTATATAGGACATCATAGTCAATCTACAGCAATGGGTTGTGTTGCCAGGACGTAGAGGAATCACTGTAGTATCACACAGAAGGAGATGTTCAGTAGCAATGTAAAGATGTGGTTATACACACTAATCTTAAAACAAATTGTAGAAATCAGGAGCAAGCTATGCATGGTTAAATTGTTTTGTTCTTCTCTCTCTATTGCTTATTATGATGTTACAACAATATGAATTGCATCCCCCCAAGTAAAGTAATATTTTACTGTATTTGTGAATGTGATAGAGTAGCTCATATTTTAGACATTGATATTCCTGGTTCTTATATAAACATATTGATTCATTTAAACTGCAGTAATACAAAGTGACCTTTGTGTTCTTGTATGCAAAAGACAAGTAGCTATGTCAGTGAAAACCACAATGTCCTTCTGTGGGGTAATTTCCATAGTTTGCAATTATTATTTATTTCCTGAAATGACATTTGATAGTGCTATGATGTGCTGCTGGTAAATCAGTAACCAGAACTCTTTCTAACCCATCCAGCTAGAGCAGTGTATGCTCTGTAATTTCTGCATGTGTCTCAGAAGGTTTCTGGGTGCTGCTGTGTTCAATGAATCTTAACTGGTGAAACAGCAGTTGTCTTTGCCTCACTCCTCTGCTGCGAAGGCTTTGCTTTGTATCTCAGTTGGATCACAATCACCGCTGTCCTGGAGCTTTGTGAAGATTACACATAGTTCTGAGGCTTGACAGACTTAAATGCACATTCTCTCATGGTAGTCTGACCAAAATTTTTTTCATTGCAAGAGCGATTGCTTGCTGCAGTGTGGATGTGCTGCATTTGCAAGAGAGCTTGCATACATCTTCATTTGCACTTCAGTATACAGATCATGCTTTAGAATTTCTCTTGCATATAATGACTGCAATTTGGATTTTGGATGAAAATAGGAAATGCCATGACCACATAGATAGTATGCTTATTGAATCTTCAGTTCAAACAAGTGGTGAAAGGTTTACTTACATTTTGGAACCCATGCTTTTCACATTTGGTATAGGTGTTCTTAGTTATATATCCTTAATCCAGCATATATATATATCCAGCATCATAAAAATCGACTAAACTGTTTAAAGTGCATGTTTATGTTCTATGGTGTTACATGTACATATAATATGAATATGAAGCTGATGATCATTTCATGAATGCACTAGGTAAGGGCCTTGTACACTCTAAGTGTTTATTAGTATATGCCATTAGTTTTAAGGAACTTTTTTTTTTCAAAGTTTTGTAACAAGACGTGAAATATTGAGAATAATTATACCTCTGTCAGCTGGTCATATTATTTCTGCCTTGTTAGTAACAGGAAATTTTGAGCTTGCATACTGAAGCATTTGTTGGGATAAAGCAACTTCAGCCCTAATTGTGTATTATGTGTTTCCCTATAAATGAAATGTTCAAATGCAGTAGGCCCCTTCTGTCTTTTGATCACCCCTGCCACTCTTCTATTGAGTTCTATTACTCAAGTCCTTTGGCTCTCTTTATCCTTCCCAACTTTTTTTCATTGAATTAAATTTTTCAAGTTAAGCACCTGAACTTTAAACATACAACATAAAGGTCCATTCTATTCTGTTTATAAACTGAGTTTGCGGTGTGTTTTTCTTTTTTACCCGTTATTCCTGTCATGAGCTGTTTCAAAATTTCATTGCTTCTGTTACTGGAAATCTGATTTTTTTTTCAGCCTTAATGTGTTTGCAACATGTATGCATTTGTTATCTTGCACTTTTGCTCCTTCCAGTGTTTTGTCACCGCTGAAATTATTCATATGGGCATATTCCTCCTAACCCTTTGTTTTGCCACACTAAACCAAAAAATTTATCTTTCCAGCATCACTTCAGAATGGGTACTTGCAGTTCTCTTAATCAGATCATTACTTTTTTCCCCCACACATACAGTGGCTTGAAGAAGCATAACCTAAAATTTAGTTGTCTTGCTGTGGTGTTGAGTTCTAATTTTTATACTTAACTCCCTCTTTTTAGCAGTACCTCTCCTTTTCCCATTTGTTACGATAGTAATTGTCCTTTCACAGCCTCATAATGGTGTTGGTATAAAGTTAATCTCTCATCAGTTCATCCCTTCAGTCCTTTTTTTTCCTCTGTCATCTCCAACAAATAAATTTCCAAACTTTAATATAATTTATTTTTAGGTGCTGCCTACTTGGCTTTCTACCTCATTGTTCTCATCCCACTTCTGCTAAACCCATCATCAGGAAGGCATTCAGTTTCTTCCTATGTTGTATTTTGAGCTTTTTCTGTATTAATAATGCCTGTGAAATCTGTGTCTCGGAAATTTTTGAGCTTCTAATTTGGACGTATCAAAAAACTCCCCAAAATTCAGTAACTAATATTTGTAGTAACATTTCATTTTGTGCATAAAAAAGCTGTGGGCCAAAAAGCAAGACCTAATGTCTGATATAGGTTTAAGCTGACACTTGGAGACACTTGGACACTTAAGCTGACACTTGGAGATTAGATTTCCGAATTAAAACTAGTGCTTATGTTTCTGAAGACTTCATAAAGAACAAGCTATAAGTTTATTTATAAGCTTATAATATAAGCTTATATACCTAGCTCATTTTTTTAGGACTTATAGAACAATAGTCAAGGCTTTCACCATTAAATTAGAAAAAGATATTATTCTTCATTTTGTTTTTTTGTTTTGTTTTGTTGTTTTGTTTAAGTTTTTTTAATAGTTTATTTTTTTTAATTGTTTGGTTTTTTTTTAAATATAGATGACCTGTGTTTCATTTAGCTATGGTAATTAATATTTAAAGAATCACCTCTAATTTTTTACTCTGTATTTTGTCTTCCTGTTTGTAGCAATAAGCCCACTCAAAATGTGTGATGGTTATTCACTTACTTTAGGAAAAGTATCAGCAGAACAACTTCTGGTATTATTTGTTCTCTGGCAGTTGCACAACAGGGTTTTTTTGTTTGGTTTTTTTTGGGTTTTCTTTTGATACTTGCTGTTTAAGACAAGTAGCATGGAATAGCTACAGCTTTTTAAGTCAAAGAAAAGCATAGTGTCTTGCAAATTTGATTGCATACTTTCCAGTGTATTAGGAATGTGGACTATTCAAGTTGAGTTTGTATTTGAAAGTATTTTTACTGCAAACAGATGATCAAGGTGTAGGAGTGGAATAATTTCAGAGTTTCTACATGGTTCTTTTTTAAGAATTTAAGAACTTTACATTTCAGAACCCCTGCTGAAAGTGGAAACTATTAAGCATAACTTGGGATGGAAAGGCATTTAAACATTTTTTGCAATTGGATAGGTGAAATTAGATTCTTGATACATATTGTTTCCTAGGGAGGATCGTTTCACATTGCTTACCTCTTTCATTTGTGAAGGAACATCTCAACTTTCTCTTCAGACCTGCATAAGTGTCTGCAAATAGTAATATTTTACTGGCTTTGGAGTGGAATATTAGTGCTGGTGTATGGTGTGAAACTCTAGTGTCCATTCTTTATAGGAATTACTTGCCTGACTAAATTTCACTGGAAGGTTAACAGAAGTTCATGATTCTTTCAGTTGAACCATGGCTCAACTTTGAACCTGTATCAAGGAGAGGTTTCTGATCTTATTCAATACGAGCATAAATTGGATGGCCTCAGATACTAAGATGTTTAATCCTGAGATTCACTGCAGAATTTAGGGCTATGAACTCATACGAATGACAGTGAGCAAAGAGAAGAGATTGTTTTCTTACAAGCTGTTTTCCATCTCTAATTCTCTCATGCAGTATGCCTTTTATTCTATGGACCAATCTAAAAATTCTATGCTGGTCCCTTGTGTCAGAGAGAGTGATGAAAGTGTTACCTCCTGCTGGCCCTTTCCTTGTATCCTGTGCCCTCAGGAGGATTTCAGAGGCATGTGCTTTATAAATGGCATCTTCTATCTTCTTTTAAAAATTGTTAACACACTTTTAAAAGGAACAGACTTAACACGTTTACAGCACAGTGCAAACTATAAACTTGATTTATATGGAAGTACATATTTTACTGGAGGAAGGCAGTGTACCCTAGCTGCCTATAATCTGACTGTAAATTTACAGAGTTTTTTTAATACTACAAACTAAACCAGAATTGTGATTTTCTGAAAATTGAGTATTTTGGCTGAATTATGTGACCTCCTTTCATCTGATGTATTTATACATCAGTATTTATATAGTTTCACAGTAATTGCTGATTAAGGATTTCTATTTCAGGCTGTGATTTTGCAGCAAAAGCTGGAAATATCTTTATGTATTTCAAACATAGTTTTTTCTCTTGAAACCTTTGAAGGAAAGAAAAACTGTTACAGAATTTAAACCTCTCAAGTGTGATTTGTATATACTATGACTTTTTCATTATTTACTAACTTGAGATGCTATAAATCATATCCTTGGAATCAAAATATTCTGCTTCGTGGCTGCAGCAGTAGCAGTGCTTAGACAGCAAGTAGCAAGTTCCGCTGACAAGATTCTGGCTTATGTTTCCCTAACACAAAACATGGCTCATAGAAAATGGATACATAGACTTAATCTGGCAGGAGCAGTAAGAGCTTGCAATGGAAGAAGTTCTGTGCAGGTTGGAGAGATCTGCAACTGATCTAAACACTGCTCATCTGAGTCACTGAAAAGGCTGGGTTAAAATTACTCAAATGTAAGAAAGATTTATCATTTTCAGCAAGCAAACCTGCAGAATATGATAAATGTCTACAAAAGACATTTTAAAAGATAGCTAGGAAGCTTTCTTGGCTTGAAACTTACCCAGCTTTGAACTTATCTATATACTGTTTAATTAATGTCTTTGTGGAGCAACTTTAAAATAATACTGTGCTCTAATCCTCTAAGAAATAAGGCTGTCTTGAATTACAGCTGAATTACATGCTGCATAAATTAAAATTTGCAATGCACAATGTCTTTCTGGAGCTTTATTAAGTCGTGTGATTATGCAAAAATAGTAAAGTATGGAAATAACGTTTCCGTATGATAATTTTTTTTAACATTTAAGTCAATTTCCACTTAGAATTTGAATGTATTTTTTGTTTATTTGATCTATTTTTGTGGATTCTCCATCCCTGGAGATATTTAAAAAGAGACTGGATGTGGCACTCAGTGCCATGGTCTGGTAACCACAGCAGTAGTGGATCAAGGGTTGGACTTGATGATCTCTGAGGTCCCTTCCAACCCAGCCAATTCTATGATTCTATGATTGAGAAGAGTGTGCTCCAGAGTTTTCTGTTGTACATCTGGATTTTTTCTAAATTCACCGTGCTTAATAAAGGGAAAAAAAGCAATTTATTTCAACATGTAATTAATTTACTCAATTTACTCTGCTTTTGGGTCGATAGGATAGGATTTTCAATGCAGTGTAAACTAATTCCAGTCAGAAGAAAGTGATATTAATACAAATGACACGTTTTCAGATAGGAAATATTACCAAATACTTGATGTAGTTAGTCTGTACAGGACTCAGCCTTGAATAAGTCTGGGATGTAGCTATCGTATTAACACTGATCATCAAGCAGAAAGAGGGAAATGCTGCCCTTCAGAGATGGGGGCTAATTTAATCTGATGGTTTCCAGTTTGGCAGCTCCATTTTGCCTGACGGAAGAGCAGAGGTGAGTGAGCCATCACCCTATCACCTGCCTGACCCTGCCCATCCCCATCCCTGCCCCAGCACAGATGGGTTCAGGGTAGGCTGGCTCACACTGCCACACAGCTCCCAAGGAAGCAGGCAGCCAGAGCAAAGGGCTGCTGAGGGTCTCTGCATCACCTCTGCCAATACTCTGCAGCTAAACATCAGCAAGTGGAAAAAAAAAACCCAACAAAACAAACATGTACATCTGCTTCGTTGCTATGAAATCAATAGGGTTACAGATTCACCTCCCCTGGAGAGTTCCTTTTGTTTGATGGTAAACAGTAAAAAAGGACTCCAGGATATTAAACTGAGATTATCCTCCTTCTTCATTTGACTGCTGTGGAAAAGCTAACGTCAGTCTCAGTGAGCACAAATATCCAGGGTCTTCCATTCAGGGGACAAGAACCTTGATTACTGCTCTAGACAGAGAGGTCCACTTCCCATGGCCTCTGCACTCCTCCTGCCAGGGACCCAGCTGGAAGGGCAGCTCCTAAGATATAAGCAAAGAAACCGTCAATTGCCTGGAAAAAACTGCTGGTAGCCCAGGCTCATCTGTACTAGATGGGAAAGACAATGCACACAGGGGAAGATCTTTATGGATAGATAGCTCAGAAATCAAATAATTTGGGAATGGTGCCTATTTACACTCTGTTTCCAAAAAAACCACCCAAATCCAATATATATAAATATATATATATTCACTGATGCCATTATTAGACAAAGAAAGGCACTTTGTTTTTATTTTTGGTATTTCAATGATTCTTTTTTGAAAGTATGAACTAATACATTCATTTATCTGTGTATATAGTGGTAGGAAGACATGAACCTTTGCATCTGTTTTTGAGAGTCCAGCTGTGCACACACTGACACTGTGATTCATATGCTGACCTTAATTCACATTACAGTGCTCCTTGACAGTGTGCCAGCTGTGAACATGCACATGAAGTATAACAGGATCCATTCTTGTGTGCTGTCATGAAAATATGAAGCTTGTCAGCCTTCTTATAGTTGCCTTTGCCTTGCCAGAGACTGTAAACAAAGATATTCAGTGTCATGAAGTATCTAGAAGATACTGATACTACCCATCAGCAAGATCTGATTGGTTCATGTTGGATCAGAATACCAATTCCATATAATGAAACCAATTGGAGACAGTTTGTCAGAATCTTAGATCTCAGAGACAACTTCACTGTGTACACATGAAATGGCAGTTACATTTTCATTAGGTGGAAATAAGATTAGAATTTGTTGCATTGGAGTGTTGCCATAGTTTTCACCTTCTTATTTTACCATTGGTATTCAATCCAGCCTAGTTGTTTTAAAAATGTTTAAAAAACTGCTTGCCAGTAAAAAATTCCAGATGAAAATGCTCGCTGACCAAATTAAACCATGAGATAACTTGGTTTGCACCTGTTTGATTTTAATGAATGGTAAGGGTATAGATTTTTAGGTAAATGGCCCATTTGGACAAAACATTGGACAAAACGGAATATTTTCTGAGCTAGATAAAAAAGAGGGAGTAATATCATAAGCCCCTATTGTATTGTTATTACCAAAGAACACAAACTGTCTTTTGTTCAAAACTTTGTTATTGTCCATCCTTCTCTTCTCTTGAATATCTGTTGCAGGAAATAGTCTCTGGTAGACATACAAGGATAACATGCACCTTTCTGCACTACTGTCTGTATTTTAGCTCAAAATAGTCAGAATAATGCAGAAAAATAATCTATTAACCATTTGCCATGGTTATGTGTTTATATGGAGATAATTCTCATTTTGGCTGCATGTCCTGCCCTGCAGCACTGGAGTAACTTTACCTTCTGGGTAGCTGTGATTTGAGAATGTATCTTCAGGATTGCACACAGTCTGACTCCAAAGCCAGAGCATGCAACTTGGTAAAAATACTGCTTTGAATTTTGTTGAGAAATGTATGCAGTTTGTGCTGCTCAAAGTAGGGGTTTGTGAGAAGGCTCCACAGTTAACATTAGCATGCAACAATTTTTTGTTTTATTAAGAGGTACCTTTTTTATGTATGAACATAGGCGTGTGAAGGTGATGGGGAAGGAGGAAGAGGTCCTCTGCTTCTCAGAGCTTTAGCAAACATAGTGTTGAATTCTCACTGCTGTGTCAACTCTTACGAAAAATGAATGTAAAGCTCTTCCTGTATTGTAAGGACATGCATCAATCTCCCAGGAAACTGCTTCTGTGCTTACTTGACTTGTATATGGCAGTTAGAAATTCTGCAATTCTGCTGGTGTTTAACTTTCCTGTTGCACCAAAACTGAAAATATATCTAGAAAAATCCAATCAGTAACCTTTTTTTTTTTTTTTTTTTTTTTTTTCCTTCTGGCCTAGTAAGTACTGAATTCCAATCTTGTCATAGCTATCTTTCCCTGACATTACTTCATATGATTCTGATGTTTTACATTAGTTATGGTCTGTGGATTGGTAAGAACAATGTTGCTGTTACCAAAGGCTCTGCCCTAAAAATAGGCAGACATACCATGCCAAAAGAAGACAAAGGCAAATCAGTTAAATTTTACAGTCTTGGATCTCTGAATAAGGAGGTTAAAAGGAGCATAAAAAAAAGCTTCTGTGTTCAAAGAGGCAGGTGAGACCAGCCTATATATTCTGTGTTTAAAAAGGAAGAGAGTGTATCTGGTATTTCATCACTGATTCCTACTTTTAGTTGAAAATTTAGATGCAGTTTGGCAGGTTTTTCTTTGTAGGTTCAGTGCCTCAGTGACTTAGGCTTTTGAATATTGCAAACCCAAACCAAACCAGAACCAAAAATAGATGAGACTTTATAAGTGCTTTAAATAATCTGAGATCTCTTTCACTGAACATGCATGTTGACTAGCTGAGTAAATACTATAGTTTTTTTCCTAAGTAATATAACTTCCACTATAGATAGAAAATCTGATTTTTTTTTAAAGATAGCTAAATCTCTCTATTGGTTTAGGTTTTATTTGGTTTTTGTTTGGTTTTTGGAGGGGTGCTTTGTTTTTCTCAAAGACTAGAACAGAAGAATGGAGGAATTTAAGCATCGTTGTAGTTCATCTGATAATTTTCATATTATATACACTCAGATTTTTTCAGCAGCTTAATAAAACAGAGAGATTACACTACTGCTTACTACTCTTAGTTTCAGTGAAATGTAAAAGAATCAGACATATCAGTACCGTCTTGCTATTAGCAAGACATAACTTTATCTGATAGATGGATTTCTCACTATAATACTGTGCTGTTTGGGTTTTTTTGTTTGTTTGTTTGTTTTTTATATCCATGATTCTTTATTACAAATGTTTCAAGAAATAGTCTTTTGTTTAAGGGAATGGTCCTTGAAGATGGCAACGCTGCTTGTTCTACAAGTTTAAGGCTTATTGGTTATGCACACAGAATGGAGCATTTGGATCCATGGATGAGAGGCTTTATAAATGTTTTGTGTATGGCACCATGGGACCATGTGTATGAGTTCAGATAACTTAGAGGTTACTCTGTTTTGTGCAGCCTTCTTGGAAGAATGTATTAGGTCAGTAAGTATCAACATTACATACTGTGCTTTGCCCTTCCTTCCTTCTGACTCATCTATTGTTAAAGGAGATCTTAGACTGGTCTGGGTCTAGGGTTTCCCCTGTGTAAGCAGGGAGAATAATTAAACAGACTCAGTTAATTAGTATTTGTGAGTTGTTCAGCCACTGATAAGGTCCATAAAAATGCAAAGATATAAAATAAAAATTATTTACTCGAAGGCCATAATCCTCTCTGTCCTTTGTCAACATTTGCCCTGTGTAGACTGTTAGAATTTCATAACAATATCATATCTTTCTGCAGCATTTCTCTTGAAGAACCCAGAATTATTTATAAAGAATGAAATAATTTTCATTATACCTTTTGTGGTTAGTGAATGTTTTTTTCCATTATATTAATGTATCAATAGCTTAAACTACAAGCTGTGCAAGTGAATTTTCCATGGGAGGTCTATACAAGCTAATAATAGCACATAGGACTGTTAAATCTGTTACTCTCTGATTTTTCTATTTTGCTTTTCTGAGGAGAGAGATTAATGGTGTTGGGTGGATGCACTTCTAGCAAAAGAAGCGTGTGCAGCACTGGAGCATGGGGAATGCATGCACAGCTAGAGGTTCACCTAGAATTTGTGACTGTTCTTTTTTTGCTTATTTAGAAGTATAGCCTAGAAGTCTGTGATGCTAGTGGTAGTGTCTTATGCTGGAGTTTTTGTTGCTCATTCAGAATCATAGGTTAAGTGGAATGGTTCCGATATATCTTTACTAGAAGTCAGACATGCTTTCAGAGATTCTACCTTTCCTACAAGACTTATTATAAAGTTTTCTCAGGTGTGCTGTTCTTGATCCACCTGTATTCCGTAGAACCCTTGAGACTTCATATAACTCTCAGGAGATCTGATGACTGCTGCAACTCGGCATCATCTTGACTATTACAACCTTAATGTAAACCAAACTGGTACTAATAATGAAAGAGAAGAAATCAGGCCCACGAGCTAGCTGTCTGTGCTGCTATCTGCCTGATTTATCTCATGAGTCATGCTAATCTCCCAAGAGCCTGGCACGGAGCTGTAAAATTTTGTATTACGGGCTGTCCATATTGCCAGTAAACCCTGTGGGATCAGACAGGAGATAACCACCCACTGACTGATAGTTTTCAAATGTGCAAGATAACCTTCGTGGCTCTTCATGATGAATTGCCCTTGACATCAGGGAGGTCTCACATTTGTTTCTAGTTCTGAATCAGAGCCCAGAAGCAGAAAGGAGTTGTGTTCTGGAAACTAGCCATAACCAGGCTCGTGCCAGTCTGTAGCACAGCAGTTCTGCATTGAATCTGCATGGTTATCATTGTCATTACAGCTCATCCTCTACATAATACTTTTCCCTTGGTTGGTATCTCAGGAGTAATGACAGCCTTACTGGAGGCATTGCAAAGAGAGCCTTGGCAATCGTATGTCCACTTCATGGCCTTATTGATCACTGTCTATGTTTTCTACCTGTCTGAGGTTTATATATGCTAGAATTCAGCTGTTTTTTTCTCCAGGGACATAAATTAAATGAACGTACATTACATGAGGATACCTACCTGCTTTTCTGATGTTATTTACCTGACAAAATTCTGATGAATTACCATGTTCAAAAGGCCCTTTAGTGGGTGCCCAGAGACAGAGCCTCTGATAGGTGATGATTTGCTTTGAAAATAAACTGTTCAGTCCCATCCTTCCCTGAGATGACACCTACCCCTTCATTATTTAACAAAAGTGACTTTTTTCCAAAGACCTCCCAAGTAAGTGCCTCTACCCCTTTCCCACTGCTGCTGCTTTGTCTATTTTAGCTACTGCCAGTATAAGGAGTTTCCTCAGTCTGTGTTTGGGTGCTTTCCCTGACCCATAGGCTCTGGACAGGCTAGCTGGTGAAGGGCTGGCTAGCATCAGCAGCAAGAGGAGAAATAAAAGTCACCATGGCAGGCAGGATGTGAATGTGCAGACTTCAGTGGTCAGCTTCCTGAGTAAGATCACTGCAAGATCTGTTCATTAGATGGACACTGACATTACTCTTGATTGTGATCTGTTGCAGTATTCTCCCTGTAGTAATGTTTTCTGTGGCCTGCTGGAAGTACTTATGGTCCTCTTCGTGCCAGCATATTTTGGTGCTGGCACGTTCTCTGTGATCTTCCAGCACAGAGGCAGTATGGGCAATGTGGTCTGTGCTAATCCTGGTCCTCCAGCTGAAAAAATTGCCTGTAGGATGCAGGCTTGGCTTACCTTGCTATGTTTGCCCATGTGCTTTGGCTGACTGGAAAACTGTGCCATGCTTACATTCAGGTTTTTGGTGGGTAAATGCAGGTTGCCTGTGCAGACCCAAACCTATGTTAGCTTCACATGCTGTGGAGAGGAGCATATTAGGTAAGTTGGTGATGTTCTCTCCAGGGCTTTAAGGATGCATTAATAGGAAGCAAGGCTGGATTTTGGAGGTAGACAGTCTCCCGCAGGCGCTCTGCAGCTAGTCAGCATGCATAGAGGGAGATGTGCTCTTGTGACTGCCTCTGAAGATGATCCTAGAGAGTAATGGATGTGCAGGCCATCGAGCCTGTTAAGTGGAGGGCTGAACAAAGAAAGAAGTGAAGTGGGTATTAAAGAAGGAGGTAAAGAACAAGAGGAAGATTATACCATTGTTTGAGATTAATACAAAAACCGGTCAGCTGAATTGGTCTCTCATTTCTGTAGCCCTCAAGAGTTAAAGGATATCATAATTCATGGATAATACAGTCTGCTTTACAACTGAATACTTAATATTTTTATGAGGCAGTCAGTACTTTCAAACGGTGTTACGTTTTCATAGAGTTACATAGGCATCACTAGAATTTTGTTTATTATATTAATGTGTGTATCAGCATGCATGTGATGTCTACAGTTACAGATGTTCATGCTTTTGAATCTGTCCCGGGAAGAACCTTGGTCTCTGGAGTAGTGATGTATTAGTTTGGTATATCTTCCAAGATACTACATCCATGCAAGATTTTAGATGGTTTTTTTTTACAGTTTAGGGTTGTATCTAGTCTTTATTGGAAGTACAGTCTGTAATGGAAAAAGTCATAAAAGGTTCCAGAGCTTGAAATGACACATTGTGCTTAGGACCTTTGTTTCCAGAAGCAAATCAGAGAAATACTTTTTCGTGACACAGAATTTAGGATTATACTTCAGCCTCAGTGAATGCCGCTTTTATTTCCTCCAGGAGTAGAGTTCATATGTAATTTCTGTGTATTTTAGTTTATTTCTGTGTATTTTAGCATGGTATGAGTAGGAGCATTTGGATCATAAACACAAGAAGACCTCTCTGCCAGGTGTCATGTACTTGATATGTTTGTAGTGGTACATAGAAGTTCAGCACAGTCAGTCAAATTTTTGAAAAAAAGATTTAAAAATGCTGGTTTATTTCTTTAAGAGCATTGTACTGGATCCCATTTCCTTTCCAAATCAGGAATTATGTTTAAAACTAAAATAAGAATATGTGGTGAAGCAAAGTGCATTTGTTTACCTTCAAATGGAAAACTTAGTTTTGAAACATAATTAATATATTGGCAAGGCTATTTTTTTTTCTTTTCATTAATCTATAAAGAGTTTTTCATATATCTAGATGTGGTTTTCTGAATAGAATCTTGGCAGACTTTCACTGCAAGCTAGTTTTTACTACTATTCATTAGCTGACTTATCAAAATAGTGTAATCAATGCCTGTCACAACATAAATACATGACCCTGTTGAGTGGCACAAGTGGCTACATTTGCTTCTTTCTGAAAGGAGTATAAATTCCTAAGGGAAACAGAAGGTCAAATTAACATTGGTAAACTTAACTTCTATCAGTTTGTCTATATGGTTTAGAAATATTTAATTTTTTTGAGAGGCTTGTTTTTCAGAATTCTTCTTGGCAGGCACCTGGGCCTGCAACCATTTTTTGCTGATAAGGCATTACTGAAAATTATTATATTCTGCGAAGACAAAAATCCAGCATGGCTTATGAACACACAGCAATCAGTGGTTGATATTGAATGCGATGCGTTACTGTTAAAGAAATTTGAAATAATCTTCTTTACTGTCATATGTGCCTGAACAACTGAAAAGAATTTGTAGGTCTGTGAAGACTCATGTAACATTAAAGTAAGGACCAGGATGTTGAGTTGTTACTGAATAAGATCCTTAAAAACCTGTAAAGATGATTGATAGACTGTTTTGATTTGAACTGTAGTATGATAAGGAAATGGACTGGATTTTTTATCTGCTTTGTGATTGCTGTGGTATGTTTTGGGTTTGACAAGACTGGGGTTTTCTTCTGCTTATTTTTGAATTTTTTGTGTAATTTAGCTACAATAGGAATTAAGGCATTTTTTTAAAATTTCATTTTTAAACATCTCAATAAATCATTATTTTTACTAATATATTTATGTAACATTTTCACATAAAATCGAGATACAGTAAGTTTATTTTTTTATTTTGAGTGCATTTGTGGGTAGATTTGATGCATATAAATTGACTTGTAAAGTTACATGGTTTTAATACAAATTTTCTGACATTAACTCTTCAATCACTGTTAGTGTAACAACAGTAATTTTAGTTTAGCCAAGGTATTTGAAATTTTCTGTTGGCTGTATGTGTCATATGTTATAATGAATGCTTCTCTTTTTTTTTTTTTTTTTTTTTTTTTTTTTTTTCCTGGAAAAATAAAATGAACTCTTCAGCTGTAAAGCTGTTTTATGAGAGCTACTTTCTGTAAGTGTCTGAGGGGACTCTGAGGCATTTTAAAGCATGAGATACTTAGTGTATCTCTGGAGGGTTTTGGTAGTGAAGGCTGATATTAAACTGTTTTAAATAAAACACTACACTCTTGCTAATAATTTTTTGCCAGTTGAATGTTAGGACAATTTATGGGAAGAGAGTTGCTTCTCTGATATTTTTCATTCATAGACTGGTTAGTGAATAATTTGGGAGTAAAATATTATAGTTTTAGCAGTAATATCTGTATGCAGAGACATTTTAGCATACTACTTACCTTGGACTGCATTTTTTTTTTCATTTGCTGGAAAACAAAATTAAACTTCATTACCTGTTTTTGAGATATTCTACAAATTTACAAAAATGAAGTCAGAGGAGTCGGAAATTACAAATCATGTATATTTGATTTACAAATGCAATTTTTTGTTATATTAAAAATATATTAATAAATAGGAAAAAAACCCAAAAACAAAAAACCAAAAAAACAAAAAACACAAAACCAACAAACATAAAATTCTACCTAAGATACCAGAATCCAATACATACCTTAGTAAAGAGGAAGCAAAGTATTTGTCAGCAGCATAGCACATGTCCTCAGAATCAGATCCAGGGAGCTTAAAGTGAATTAACTGAAAAAGTGAATTTTCACTTGATGAAAGAATACGGTTTCTGTAGAAGGCATAATTTATATTACCATTTATTCTTGGACACTATTTCTTTATGAAGCTATGCATTTTTTTAAACTACTGCAAAACATGCTGTCCTGCTTAATTCGTTCTTTCTTTTGCTCTCATTGGCATAACCAGAGCAAAATGACTTTCTCTTAATAGAGCCTGACAATTCTGAATCTAACTTATTGCCTCTTTCTCAGCCTATCATCTCTATAATGGGACAAGGCAGTTGAGTTTAACAAATTCTTGTTTTATTACTTGTCTTATATCTTTAGCTGTTGTTATGCACAGTGGCATAAAATAGCTGATCAAATTGTGTTGAATAACATCACGAAATTGAAAGTTAGTGGCTTTCACAGTGTGAAACCAATAAAGAGCTGCAATATTTTTGTTCACATGACTGCACTGCTACTGAGTTTTTGGGAACCTTCTTATATATCTATTAGTATGCTCCATTTGGAGTAGAAACTTGTTATTGGGCTGTGTGATATCTACAATTAAAGTTTCAGTGTGACATAAGCATATGATTATCTCATTTATCTTAATTGCATAGGCATTACATTGCCAAAATAAAACATGCATTTATAAAGTCAGAATACATTACTGAGGGCTTGTCAGAATATTCAATAACTTGTTAGATCTGTACTTTGCCAACATGGAGTTTACAACATGCACATAAGACGGTGTTGTTTTTTTTTTTATATATATTGATGGTGTGAGGACAGTTCATATTACAAATGGAAATCATTAGGAAGTCATAGGAAATAGAGATAATACTAAAAGTTTTGGGACATTCTAAAGAAGAAATTCAGTTCTATTTCTAAACATCCCTCTAGAGGTATGATTTGATTTTTAATTTTCACTGTTCTTTTTTATGAAGCATAGTATCTATTTCAGAAGAAGCTGATACAGCTAGAAGGTTCTGCTCACAATTTGAGACTAGAAAATTTGTTATGTTTTGTTAATTTAGTAAAACAAACAAGACTGTCTGGAAAGATACTAGAGAACAGTTGAACAGCCTTTGCATTAATTTACTTGTTTGGTTAGTAAGAAGTAAAAAAAATTTCTGTGGTGTTATTAAACAAAAATATTTCCAGGGATGTTTTTCATGCAGACATGGAAACACAGTGCTGATGCTACACCTTCTCTTTTTGCCAGTGTGCACAAGGATGAAATTATTACCTTTTTATCATTTGTGGTTTTCTTTGCTATTTTGAAATCTTTCTCCAAAGCTGCATCTGCTGCTGGCATTTCTGTGCGGTAACTGTAGTTATTTATAGAGCAAGAGGATTCCAGAGGGAAAAAGCAGTGGTAAAAGTCATATTGAAACAAAGTATTTGGGAATGTCTTCTGTCCTTCTCTTGTAGAAACGATTAATGTCTGCAGAACTGAAATGCTCCATTACTTCCACAAAAATTGAAAGATTTAGGTGAGATGTGCAGATTTGGGTGCACTAAATGTAAGGAGTCTGATGCTAAGTCAGGATCTGGGGAATAGTACCTAGTTGAACTCCCCATACTCCTCCTCATTCACACCTGGAACAAGAACAAAGATTTCAGGCACAATGTTTGGGTTCTCTTTTAGAGAAAGTTTTCTCTCAGCTTTGCTCTTTTACTGTTCTTCCGAAGGGCTTAAATTCAGCTCACAGAGTAAGACATCTTAAGCATTGATGTGTAGCTGTCTGTATGTCTATGGAAGTGTTTTAAAATCTAAACTTGAATTTGGTTATCTTAATCTATAAATTTAATCATACCCTGGGTATCAGCTATGTTTTCAGTACTGGCAAACTGAAGAAAATCTTGGACCAGGAAGAATGCAAATCAGAAAGAGAAATAACAGGACCCCTTTGGGCCCTTTCGCATTTACACGGAAGGCATCATCTACTTCATGCAAGCTAAAATTACCAGGACTTCTCTACAGTTGGTAGTAAAAGTGACTAAATAGATATGTAAATTCATCAAGTCTCAGCAGATGTGATCAAAAGAGAATATGAGGCATAGGCTGTTTGTCAGGCAGCTGTATTTCCTTCAGTGTCTGCACTGGAGTTCTTCTCTGAGGCGTATGAGCAGACCTTTGGGTGGTTTCTGTCTCTGCACAGGAGCTTAGAGCAACTTGCTTTTCACACATCTCAGCCTGAGAATGTTTGAATTCCCACTGTGAAGGAGTGACTAAATCCCTAAAGGCACCCCTTGCTCCTGTCAAAGCTGAACCCTGGTGGAACCAGGGATTCAGACATTTCTGAGACAGAAAAGGCTTGTGTAAATGTGTCAGCGTGGTGATTCAAGCAGTCTTTTAAAAATATTGAGAACTGTTGTAGTCCCTGCTCCTTCAGTGTTCATGTTGAACGTATTGATCATTGCATAAAATACAGAGGTTGTTCAGGCACTAGTTCTGATTAGAAAATTCATATCTTTGGGTAGATGGGACATATACAGATTGTGTGTTTTGCTATTGATAAGAGCTTTCAGTTAATGGAAATCTTACATTTAATTTCCAAATTTTATTCATCATTAGTATCTTTCATTGTTAAAACAGTGCTTATCTTAGCATGAAAGTAAAACTACTGTGATCAAAACTTTTATGACTACTTCTTTGTATTCATACCATATTCATTCACAACAATGGGTGACAAAGTGGCATGTCTGTTCCTGGAGAACTCTGACTCTGTTTGAGTGACATGTTCCACACCAAATTTTTGTGGCTCCCAATTAGTGATCAGAGTGATGTGCAGAAAAAGGAACTGCATTTTTCTGAGAGAGAGAGATATTATACATTTTCTAAAACATTACAATTATATATTCATCAATATTAAGTTTGACAAGGTAGACCTTAGGATACATGGAAGTGGTTGGTGAGAAATTGTAGTTCAGGAGGACTAGTACTGCTGTATAGTAGAAATAAAGGAAGCCAGAGTAATCTGAATTGAACTAGCTGGATACATTGGTCAGTTGTTTGGTGGCATCTGGCTTCCAACTATGTGTTAGGTATTTTCAGCATAATTTGGAGGTCAGGAAATTGAACACTGAGAAGCATTGAACTTGAATACTAAGAAGAAGGAGGTGTAGGAAAAAAGGGAAAGACTAACAGTCATGTGAACTAAGTGATCAAAGAAGTTTGGAAAGAAAGTCCAAAAGGACACATGTGAAAAAAAAAAAAATTAAAAAGTTTGTTTTAAATCTTAACAGTCTAATCAAAGAAATATTTTTAGTCTAGAACTAATTTGTACTGAAAAAAAGATGTGGAAGAATACTAGTAAAGGAAAGATCTAGATAAATAATGCAGTCGTTAAGCACATGCTTCCCACTATCTAACCCTTTCAGTGGTGTTACCTTCATCATTCCCATGCTTTTCTGAATCCAAAGGATGTTGGTTTCAATTTTTGTGAGCCACCAACATGACGAGCACTTTGTTGTCAGAGTCTGATGTCTGTGGTGGGCGTTATCTGTCCTGTGCCAGGACACCTGTGATGTTGAGTGGTTTCATCTTCATCACTCTAGTGTCCACTTGGGACTGTAATTGCATGTTCCCTATAATGCATTACACCTTGGTTTTACTTTGTAGTCTGCAAATATACATTACAATCAAATCTATTGTGTACGGAGAGTCTAACATGTTGGATATTATGTTCTTTTTTTACACCAGCATCTGATTTTGTCCTTTTCCTAGGTCTGCATTCCTTTAACTGATCATTGGTGGTTTTTAACAGTCCCGGGGTCTTCAAGAATCCATTTTGTTACTGTCTCATGCTTTTATCACTGCACGTTTCATCCTGTGTCCCTGCTATTGAGACCTCTGTTGTCCTATCTTGCCTGTATTCCTCTATATAACACCATTATGGTAGGGTAACAAATACCTCATTTTTCAGAAAATAACTGCTTGTTATGGTGGTCTGTAAAAATTATGGGTATACCAGACCACTATTCAAATAGAAATTAGACAGTAGTCACCTGAGTCATAGAAAAAAAGTTCCAGAAGGACCAAGTTCAGTGGCAAAGGCAGAGAGTGGCAGCAGTAATATAGAGTGTGGTGGGCTACCAGGATGCAGAGTTCTAAAGGGAGGGATAAGTCTATAAAGGAAGGGATGACAAAATGAAGACTTGAGAAAGGTTCACTGTTTCTATTTTCAAAACAAAGTATTACTTTACTGCTCATATCTAGACTGTTTTACTATTTTGGAATGTTTCCTGTTTGCTGCACTATGGCAAGAAGACATTTGTGTTTAAAAGGTAGTAGGAAAGTATCTTCACTGAAACAAATACAGGAACTTCTGAATCTCTACTGTACTCAGGTTGGTGGTCTTTTTGGCTGCAGTTATGCACCATTTATGGTATTCAGCAAGGCAATTTATTTCAAAGTGTTCCAAATAATTACTACAGAATGATGTCCTCCAAATTTTTCATGCAAACTGAGCTAGAAATTTTATAGCAGATTTGATTTCTGTAACTTTTTACAGAATAAAATGATATAGTTAAATCAGTTTTTTCTATCCTTTTTATGGGTGTTACAAATAAATGCCTACATACAAGAAACAGTAAAAATAAATAGTACCTTTGCTGAATTAACTTAATGAATGCTAAAGTATGTATTAGCTCTTGTAACATGTTATAATGGAAATTTATGTTTTTAATGTGCCATATTCTTCATCAGAATATGGCGGGACCCACTGGTAGATTTTAGATAAAAGAACAAGAGAAAGTTCTTGCATCGAACAGCTTCAAGTATGACTATTCAAAAGATATAAAGATTTTCAGAGTAGGAATATGAATAATCTCAATTTACAGCTGAGGGTACTGTGTTATAATTGGTTTCAGGGAAGTTGTCAAGCTTACTTTAATTCATTGTTTTTGGAATAACATCTTTGTGTTTCAATACTGAGAGCTTTCCCTCTGTCTGAGCTATTTCTTTAAAGCAGGTTTGTCGTCATATATTATGGCTCTGGGACAGTTGCCTGTGATTATATGATTGCTCATGAATGCTCTGCTAATGGTATTTTTCTGAAGAAAAATATTGACTCACTTGTTTTGAACTCCTACTCCACCCACATGTAGTAGTGTAGAATTATGTAAATTTTGTAAATGAGAAATATTCTACCACGTGTAATAATGTTTATTTAAATGTGGGTATTTCGTATTTCAGCTTGTTTTGAATTATAGTTATGGAAGTCCTGTTGCAGCACATGTGAAGATCTTTGCTTTTATATTTTATCCTTAAAATATTGTCTTACAAGATGTATTACAACAGAGTATCTCCAGTAGAAGACCTTTTGGTTCTAATTAAACAAACCCAGTCTTGCTTACATTTAACAGATTTAGATTTACTCTCTTTATGAACAGTTAAAACTTTTCATTTCAGTTTTAATTGCTGTAATTTGTTTTATGAAGTACCTAGACCTACAAAATCTATATTTTTATCAAATCAAGACTGGCAAAAGTAAGACAGATTTTGTGGTAATCTTGGCCTATTCAAGCATAAGTTGTTCAGGTGAAGTTTCCATACTTGATAAGAATAGCAATTCTCTGTGGGTACATTAAACATATCCCAGATGTTGTAAAACCAATCTCCATTTGTTTCAAACTAGTTATGTATAAGAAAGAATACATAAATTGAATTTAAAGCATTACCTTATCAAAAACTCAGGGAAGAATTAAAAATGCCACATCAACACCCTGAGAATAACACCGTGAGAATTTCAACAAAAAAGAGATGGTGTTGGTCTCTTCTAGGACATCTTTTTATTTTTAGTGATTCTTTTTAATAGTGGATATCCTTGTGAAAAAATTGAAACCTAGCTAGAAAGGATGAATTGCATAGAGTACATAATATTCCAGAAGTACAGTAACAGACACGCTAAGCTTAAATTAATGTGCATTTAAGCATCAATGTAGGCAAAACTTTGGGGAACTACTGCAGAGACTACTGAAGTCTTACCACAGTAGCATTTCCAAAAAGCCTGAGATCTCTGAACAGGGTTGTGCAAGTTTAGAAATTCTAGAAAATAATGAACTGAATGAATAGATAAAGAAAAATGGCCTCTTCTGAACTTGTTTTGTTTTTTTCATTGCTAAACTTTTCCTTTGCTACATGGGCAAGTTAAAGAGTTGGTATTCTCAATTTTCGGTGTAGGTGTTCTTGGTTTTCATGATTTTTGCTATTCTTGACTTCCTGGCTTCAGTGAAGAAGTATCAAATCAATGAAAATCAGTTTCTTTCGGTCATCTTGGTTTAGAAGTTAAAAATCTTTTGAAACTGAATTGCAGACTTTTTCAGAGAATTGGTTTTTTTATAGAATAAAGGAATATTTTGGCATATAAATCTTCTCCATTTAACTCTTCTGTAGTTAAAAAGTTTACTTTTATCCTAGGAAATGTCTTTTTGATATATGGCTTTAGTGCCTGAAGGGAATCAGCAGGTATGAATCACACCAGGTGATAGAGGTATGATGGAGAAGATTGAAACAGTGATTAGAGTTCTTAATTAGCAAGGATCTACAGACTATAAATTAGTGCCAGCAGAAGTAATTTAACTACTTTTGAACTTGCTGACAAGCATATCTTGTTTTAGTAGGCAAATTTAGTCTGAAGATTAAAAGAAAAAGATACTTTTTTTGTGAAATGCAATACTGATGTGTCTCAACGTTCAAAGACAAACTCATTTTTTCTGCTATTATTAGGTGCTTCTGATTGATACTCTCTGAATGTTGTTTCCTGTTCTGTTTCTTTTTTAGATACATACTCTCTTAGCTTTATTTCTTTGTGAGGCCAGGTCTAAAGGGTTTGGAGTCAGAGACATGTGGGGAATAGACCTCTTCCTTATTTAGCTGCTTTTACACTCGCTGTATGTGCAAATTCCTCCTGGGTCCAGAAAATCAAAGTGTTCTTGAAAGATGTTCTTGGTCAGAGGACCCAGCGGGTTTTCAATGGTCTCTTGTGTTCCTTTTACTCTACTCTGCTCTGACTGACTATGAAGCTACTGGGCATCATATAGTTTGCAAATAAACTCTGCCCTGATCTTGAGCAAATGTTTGTTCATTAAGGATCTCCAAGACCTTCAGAGGTCTTAATTACTTTAAATGTGGTAATTATGGTAATTATCTTTCTGATTTTCTTGGTAGTACTGTTACAGGAAGCAGAGACCTGTTGTGATGTGGTGTAGCAAACAAATATTAGCATTTTCTTGGTTATTACTGTTGACTGTTTTTTCTCTGTCTAAGCAGCAGGTGGGAAAAATAAATTTTTTTTTTTTTTTTTTTTTTTTTCTTTTTCAGACTAATAAACTTTCTGTACTCCTCCCACCCATTATTTCCCTCCTTTCTTTAGGAATATGAATCATCATTTGCTTTTTTTGTATTAAAACTGTACTGTAATTCTACAATCTCATCTAACTATAGGACATGGAAAGCTGTATTAACTGTATCATCTCTGATCACATCAAAATTACCTTTCTTAGTACTAAAGACTGCTACTTCTAATGACCTTGCATCCAATTTGATTCAGATGCCTTGTTTCATGCATGTGGAACAATCTATTGTTCATTTTTTATTAGAGTCTTCTTGATGGACAATATACCTACACTTTGTTAAACCTGACTCTCAAGATGAGTCAGTTTTGCTCCTCCTCTCCCTCCTACTCTTCCTGACATTTCTATATCAGAAAGTAATATTCTCTGACTCTTTTTTTTTAGAGATCAAAGGGATTTCAGTCTGAGGAGACCATATCCACAGGCATCAAACAGGAAACTTTCAGAATATTAGTGCAATTTATTGAACATTTTTGTGGACCCTTACTTTCTGGCTTCTGACAGCTTCCTAGGAAGTTTTTTTCCTCTCCTTATCTGTTTTTGGTTCAAGAATCAGTAGATCTGAGAAGCCGAGTGCTAAGGAGACTGTTCCCTTTGATTAATAAGTGAATATATTTGCTGTAGAGCCAAGAAGGGAATATCTTGTAACTGTTGGCAGTGTTACTGAAAGAATAAGTATCCACATGGAAGGGGGCAGAGCAGAACGAGAGTTTTGATCAAGAAGAAAGAAGACAGTCTTAGAAGGGCTTTCAAGAGTTGTTGCATTACTGTAAGCAGCTAAATATTTTCTTCTGGGTCCAGTGACTTGCTGGAACTAAACAAGTCATCTTAAGGCTCATATGATTTTGAAACCAGACATTTTTTTAGTTGCTTGACTTCCTTTCTTCCTTTCTGGCAGAGCTGACCTGACTTTATATGTCTGATTCCAGCAATGTGGCATTCCTTTTTTCTTTTTTTTTTGGTCAGGAGGTTGCCACTGCAAATCTGCATGAGGCAGCTCTTATTTTCCATTCTGAGGTGCTTATATTTGTAATGCTAAAGGAAACCAGAGCCACTAGTAAGACATTTGGGTAAGGTGGGTTCATCTGAACATTATCAGTGAGAATAAATGTCCCCATTTGAGTATTTTCCATACAGGAGAGATAATAAGCTCAGGATGTTAACTTCTTTAGTGGCTGTAGAGCTATAGCAAGTCAATGATAATCTTCCTTCTCCACTATTACTCCTGTAAAGGAGGTGCCAGGGAAATAGCTGGAGCACAGCATTTTCTGGCTGCCTCTGTAGTTGTGTCATGACTGGATGTCATTCCTGAGTGTGACAAGTAAAAACATTTCCTTGTATAGGCCTTGTATTCTCTCAGCCTGGGACAGAAAACACTTCCTGGCTGTATCTCATCATGGATCTGCTGCATCCAGCAGGTTTTCAATGCTCCAGGAAATCTGGCAGTCTTTGTAGATTCAGAGATTTCACAGTCTGCTCCGAAGGCTACCACCACTTATCCAGGACTTACTTCTTTCAATAGTTCCAGTCATTTTTCACCTCTCTTTCCCCAAGAAAAGAGAAAGAAACAAACAAGCAAAACACAAATATTGTCCTCAAAATCTTCCTTGAATTCAGCAGATTCTGACTATAGAACTTGTCCCTTGACAGATATGAGTGGAATATACTCTTTGGTACTCACAGGCAATAATAAAATACATCTGAAAGTTGAACCAATGTCCCCCAGGGAAACTCTAGAGCTTGTATGCAAATTTTAGAGAACATCAAGAGACTTCCCGAATTTTCTGCTTTTCTGGCTGGTATGAAAAAAAGTGAGTACCACCTAAGGTACATTTCTCTGTAAGGAGAGATGTAGTCCTGAATGACTTTGTGTGTGTGTAAGGGATTGCATGTAATATTCATGAATATTCATGTCTATAGAAAAGGAAGATTTAACATATTATTTTATGACAAGGTATCGTCCAGTGTAATACTTAGAAACAAAGTATTTAGGAAGACAAGGAATCTTCATTAATATTTTAATAAAATATCTATGCAACAGAAACTTCTAGTAGGATGTTACAGTTCCAGAACAGGAATGTTGTTGGGTTTTTTGTTGTTTTTTGTTTTGTTTCTTTTGGGTTTTTTTTTGTTTGGTTTTTTTTTCTGTTTTTTTTTAACATATACATAGAAAAATCGCAGATATATATAAACTTGTAAATTATAATTATTATAAGTTATATAACTATAAATCAACCATGTAATTATAAGGTATACAATTTATATAATTATATGCTTTCAATCATGTGTAAAATCTTGTATTTATATATGTATAATTTTATTCATAAATAAATGTGAGGCATATTCCTGTCTTTCTTTAGGCATCTTCTACTTACTAATTTTTTTTTTTTTCCATTTCTAAGTTTTGTGCAGTCTGAAAGCCATTCTGTGTAGAGACATCTCTTCAATATTAATTTTGGTTTACTTACAGTAAAAGAGAAGTTTATTTGATTCTTTGTATTACCATATGATTAAATGGATAATGTGCACATGGAGGAGCATTAGTATGATAATGTGAACTACTTTTTGCCTTATTTTATCAGGGCCTGTTGAGTCAGGACAACCAATAATGGTTTTAAACCAAAAGAGGATACATTCATACCAGGAAGAAATTTTTTACAGTGACGATAGTGAAACACTGGAACAGGTTTCCCAGAGAGGTGGTAGATGGAAACATTCAAGGTCAGGTTGGACAAGGTTCTGAGCAATGTGACCTCGTCGTAGATGTTTCTGCTCGTTGCAGGGTAGCTGGACTAGATGACCTGGAAGGCTCCTTTCCAACTCAGACTGTGATGCTCTAACCTAAGTCAGAAGTACCATTTCCAGACAAGCATTTTAAGCATGGGCCAACTTCATTAAAACGGCGAGGCTTCCGTGAATTCAGCTCTGTGAACGTGAAAGTTTCACTGATGAGAATTTGCCTGGTTTGATGACTCTGAGCACTGCTGGAGGCTGCTTCCTCTGAGTCAGGAGGGCTCCAGCTCCTGCTCCGGGCTGCGGCAGAGCTGTCACTTGCGGCCTGACAGCTGCGTCCCCTCAGCTGCTGGGCTCGGGATGCAGCTGGGCCCTTTGGAGGCCACGGGGACTGCTGGGACTCTGCCAGAGCTGCACGGTGTCCTCTTGCTGATAGGAAGGGGATAGGCTCTTGGAGGACGTGGACTCTGCCTGCTCATGTGGAATGCAGATTCAGTTTCTGCACTGGCAGGAACGCGGTGTTTTGGAGCCAGGGCTGGTATTGGGTTTCATACCTGGTGCAGCATTTTTGTGTCCTTTGGCAGATAGCAAAGATGAGGGACCTGCTTTCTTAAGCAGCAGAACATCAGTGTCTTCTGGAACACAGTCAAGACTTGATTCTTACTGTCTTTGAAGAAAGGGAAGGAAATCTTTTAGTGCTTAGGTTCCCATTGACATACTTAATTTGTAGGTAGACAGAATATGGTTCCTGCTGTTTATAAAATAATACCCACTACCTATAAAACACATTATTAATTTTAGTTGAAAATGGCTTGGCTTCTCCAAAAGACTGAAAAGAAAATTAAGGACTGTCGAATATATGTTTTCTGAAGAATACTATTTTTTTCCTCATCTTCTGTAAACAGATGCTTTGACATGATTTTATCATAAATTTTATTGAAAATTTTATGTCTTCCCATTTTCCTTTCATACTGCTATATATTTGTAGGGTGCCTAAAACATTGCTGTATAATAAAATTAAAACTGTGAAAAAAATACCCCCCTCCAGCAATAACAACAGCAACAACAATGCCTTAAATCTGGATATATGGTTGGGGAGTTGACTGCACTTATGAAAATTGAGACTTGTCTTTGTAGCAAATGATGGCTGTGAATTGCTTTGGCACATTGTCTTCTGTGTACAATGTCATTAGTTTAATATTTACTATGCTTCATTAACTATATACAAGTTGCTAAATGACTTAATTTTCATAAATGGAAGTTATCTTTGCATAATTTTAACAATTAGGACATTTTACTTAGAACTTTGCTCTATCTCAAAGCCAGTGAGGAGAAATTGACTGTTAATGAGAAAGCTTGCTACTATTAGAGAGCTATTCAATATAGTTGAGTATCTTTCTTGAGGCCCAAGCAAATGTTGAAGCTAGTGATAATAAAAAGATTTTATATTTATTTGTAAATAGTAATTTTTCTCAATTAAAACCCCAAACAACTTAATATGTTGAAAACCATTTTGCATCAGTAATATTGTTTCCTTGATGTAGGAATGTACTCTTCTGGTAACACTTCATGTTGCTAACATGCATGTTTTAATAAACAAAGCAAAAGCTCTGAGGTTTAAAGTAGGTGATTACAAGCACATTTTTCTTTTATATTTATTATGTATGTATCTGCAGCACTTGTCATGAAATATGAGGATTTTTCTGCAAGGAAAGATGCCATCTTTGGATAAAATGATCTCAGGGTGAAATGCAGTAACATTATTCCTGAAACTAGAGCTATTCTTAGCTCTGTTACAAATTGTTTTTATTAACTAAGTTCTACCAGTCAATACATGATGAGTAACCTATCATATATCTTGTTAATAAGTACAACGAGTACCAGCTGGAATACGGAAACATTTAATTTCTAACCACACCTAAGTCTGTCTTCTTATAAAGCAGATCAAGTGCTGTTTGTAATCATGAGGGTTAGTGAAGCTGTGGATGGACATGGCCACCTTGAGTCAGATGTCAGGAAGGAGTTCCTATGTACTAAAGGAATATTTGTCATAGAATTTCTCCTGCAAAAATTGACTAGGATATGATGGACAACATAAAAACAGATATTAAAAAAAAACAAAACAAAACACATGGCTAGATAGGTCTTAGTATTCAAGATGAATGTATACTACCAAAAAACACAGTGATCAACAATGTGAAAAATGGGAGTGTTATCATGGTTTCAATAATTCAAGAGAGAAACTTATCTTTTTAAAATGAGTGATTTTCAGTTAACTGTTTCTCTTCAAAGCATTGTTTATTTCTACTAACCTCCAGCTGAGATACAGAACAAAGAGGATAAGCACTAAGGACTGCATGTGTACCAAGTGCCTTTGCAGAGACACTGTATTATACTTTGTAGATGAGGCTGTATTAATACTTGGGTTCAAATAACTTTTAAAGGTCTTCTACTTGGAAATTAACAATGTTAAAGACAATGATTTCGTATATATTTAACATATGTAATTTTCTGCTTGTTGAATTGTTGAGTGAGATATTTTTTCAATGCATGGTTTTGGAACTTTTTTCATCTTTCACCATCTAATTATCAAACGGATTTTTTTTTTTTTAATTATTTTTTTCTTTTTTTTTTTAAGTCAGGGCTTGTCATTGGCAGATATATTTTCAACCTGGTGTAGTGAAAAGTTTCCCGGGCCATGGCAGGGGTGTTCAAACTAGACAAACTTTTATTTCCCTTTAAACCCAAATCATTTTATGATTCTCTGTACATAATGCAAGAAGGAAAATGTCCAAACTGGTACTTGCAGGTATCTAAGACATGTGGGTCTTAAATGGTTGCAAAACATTTTGAAGAAGGTTAGGCTTATAAAGGAACCTGGAAAATCATGGTATCACTGACATTTAAATATCAGTCTGTGTGCAGAAACCAAAGTATTTTGTTCCTAAATTTGTAGGCTTAGTTGTAATCATCCTGGCTTAGTATTTCAATAACTGCTGTAAAAGATGTTTCACCTTAAAAAACCCTCTTTCTGATTAATGAAATATTTCATTAGCTACCTTTAAGTGCTTTAAAGTAGAAATTGCTTTAAGCAAAGTAAACCAAAGAATGAGTTAATGGAAAAATGAAGCTGTCATTAGTACACCTTGGCTCTCAGACCCAAAAATCCCCACCACATTGAAAAAAGCCCTTAACTTTAACCCTCCCGTAGGACTATTAATTGCATGGAACTGACATTTTTTCTTTCTTTGTTTTTTAATTTCTTTCTTTCCCCCTTCCTTCTTTCTTTCCTTCCTTCCTGTCTTCCTGCCTCTCTCGCTTTCTCTCTCTCTCTCTTTTTTTCCTAGAGGGACCACTTGAAGTTTGTGGTAAGCTACTGGTTTCTTGGAATTTCCTCCTTTTTGTACCCTGTAGTTGACCTTATTATGTCTTCCATTAGCTAGATTTAATATACTTTCCCTTGTCTAGTCAGTCATTAGTGTGAATGCAAAATTATTTTTTCCTTCTCAGTATGCTGAACTTGATCATGGCTCTTTTTTCCTTTCCTTTGCTATGAGCTTCGTCCACTAAACTCATTTTACAAAAGCCTCTAATTCCTGACTGCTTTCCTTTCTTGTACAAAAGCTTCTGTACCATGGTCCTCTCCTTGGGCTGCAGGGGGACAACATGCTTCACCGTGGTCCTTGCCAGGGGCTGCAGGGGAATCTCTGCTCCAGCGCCTGGAGCACCTCCTCCTCCTCCTCTTCCTCCTGCTTCTCTGACTTTACCTGCAGGGTTGTTTCTCACACTTTTTTTCTCCTCACTCTTCACTGGTCTCTGGTTTTTTTGTTCCCTTTTTAAATGACATTTTCTCAGAGGCACTGCCATCATGGCTGAGGGGCTCAGCTGTGCCCTGTTAGTTGCATTTGGTTGGGACCGGCTGGAACCAGCTGTGCCCGGCCAAGGGCAGCTTCAGCCTCTCCTCACTGAGGCTGCCCCACAGCTGCTGGTGCTGCAGCATCAACCCCCTGTTCAGTGGACCAGAACTCACTTTGTCTTAGAGCTCAGTAAGTGATGTCCTCTTCCCTTCTCTTCTCTCCCCTGTTCCTGTTGCATGTTTCATAGAATCATAGAATCATAGAATCGGATGGGTTGGAAGGGACCTCAGAGATCATCAAGTCCAACCCTTGATCCACTACTGCTGTGGTTACCAGACCATGGCACTGAGTGCCACATCCAGGCTCTTTTTAAATATCTCCAGGGATGGAGAATCCACCACTTCCCTGGGCAGCCCATTCCAATGTCTGATCACCCTCTCCATAAAGAAATTCTTTCTAATATCCAACCTAAACTTCCCCTGGCACAACTTAAGACCATGCCCTCTTCTCTTGTTGAAAGTTGCCTGGGAAAAGAGACCAACCCCCCCCCTGGCTCCAGCCTCCTTTCAGGGAGTTGTAGAGAGCGATGAGGTCTCCCCTGAGCCTCCTCTTCTCCAGGCTGAACACCCCCAGCTCCCTCAGCCTCTCCTCACAGGACTTGTGCTGGATCCCTTCACCAGCCTGGTTGCCCTCCTTTGGACCTGCTCCAGGACCTCAATCTCCTTCCTGAACTGAGGGGCCCAGAACTGGACACAGGACTCGAGCTGTGGCCTCACCAGGGCTGAGTACAGGGGCAGAATCACTTCCCTGGACCTGCTGGCCATGCTGTTCCTGATCCAGGCCAGGATGCCATTGGCCTTCTTGGCCACCTGGGCACACTGCTGGCTCCTGTTCAGCTTCCTGTCAATCCAGACTCCCAGGTCCCTCTCTGCCTGGCTGCTCTCAGCCACTCTGTGCCCAGCCTGGAGCTCCCCATGGGGTTGTTGTGGCCAAAGTGCAGGACCCGGCACTTGGCCGTGTTGAACCTCATCTCATTGGAATCAGCCCAACTCTCCAGTCTGTCCAGGTCCCTCTGCAGAGCCCTCCTGCCTCCCAGCTGATCAACACTCCCCCCCAGCTCCCTGTTTGTAGGCAGTTATGCAACTGAGAGGTGGGACAGGGCCTTGTATGAGATGGATGTTAGTTTCTGTGCCCCTGGAGAGGACAGTGGCACTGTGGTTCAACTACCACAGTGATGGGAGCATCATGCTACATGTGAATGTACATATTGTACAATAAAGTCTTAATTTTGTTATTCAATTTGTCAGCTGATAGTGCTGAAAGAAGTTATCCAGAAAGGCTTTGCAGATAATGTCCCTCTAAAGTGTAGTGCTGCTTTGGAAGCTGCTGAGTCTCCCTTGCTTGTCACATTGAAGTAACACTCCACTGAAGACTGAGCATCCTGATTCATAAACAGTTTCCAGCCCTGACATCTGTGATGAAATAAAATTTAAAGTTGTTTTCTTATTGAAATGCAAACCAAGCACTGGTGGGAGAAGAAACCAAAAAAAACCCCAAATCAACCAACCAAAAAAACCAAAACAAAGCCTTCTTTGGTCCTTGGAGTATTAGTTGACTTTTGAGCCAGTCAACTATTTCTGCTTTCTGTAAGAATTTATTTTTGTCATGTAAAAGGACATATGCTTGACCTTTGAGGCAGATTCAGGTTGATAAAATCCCAATAAATTTCATTCAGTGGCATTTTGAGCCTGTATGTGTGTTAGATTTTTATGTAAATATTTTTAAAGTTTTGGGTACTAGAATGAGAGTAAGCACTGCAAATTGAGTCTGGTCATCGGGAGGTGATAAAAGTTTATCTGAAACTGAGTTAACATCCTGGGCCCTTACTTATCAGGCTATTTACAGTTCTTGGGGCTGACATTTTATATACATTCTTAGCAATTTTATTCAGAATTTGCTATCTAAGTCTCATGTGTCTGAAAATATACCAATTTTTATTTCAACAGTGACTAATTTGTACTATTATTTTGTGTACAGTAGATGGAATTGAGGACCATTTGTATTTTAATTTTTTTCCTCCCCATGCATCAGTTTGCAATGGTAGTCTCTTCTTCCACATCTGCAATCTGTTGAACCTCAGGGCCGGGACTGGAGGTAATGAAATGCCTCTCACTGTAGAAAGGATGAGATTTGAGACCACCTTGAACAACTGGTTGGTTTTGACACTGACTAGAATGCACATGAATCCACGAGACCTGATGGGAGGCATCCCAGGGTCGATGTAACTGCCTGACATAGTTTCTAAGCTACTCTTAATTATATTAAGTTATGGGAGCCAAGCAACTTCCCCAGTAACTGGAAAAAGGAAACTTTTTTTTTTTTTTTAAGGTAGAAGGAGGACCCTGGGAACTCTCTGTGCCTGGTAAAATCATGGAACAGATCCTCCTGGAAGATATGTTGAAACCTAGGGAAGATAGGGTGATGTTCAGAGACATCCAGCATAGCTTCACCAAGGGCTAATCATATCTCACTAATGAACTGGCTTTCTACATAGTATTGTCTCCATCAGTGAACAGGGGACAAACTACTAATATCATCTACTTAGACTTGTTACAATGGGTCCAGAGGAGACAGAACCATGAGAATGTTCAGAGGGCTGGAAAAGTTTCCCTGTGAAGATAGGCTTGGAGAGTTGGAGAAAAGAAGGCTCTAGAAACACCTTATTAAGGCGTTTCATCACTTAAAAGGGGCTTATAAGAAATATGGGGAGAGACTTTTTACCAGGGCCTGTAGTGACAATGCAAGGAACAATGGTTTAAAATGGGAAGAGAGTAGGTTTAGATTGGACACAAGGAAGAAACTTTTTGATGAGGGTGGTGAGACACTGGAACAGGTTGCCCAGAAAGTGGTGGATGCCCATTCCCTGCATGTGTTCAAGATAAGGTTGGATGGATCTAATGGAAGATCTCCTGGCCCGTGGCAGGGACCTTTGATCCTCAAAGGTCTGTTCCAGCCTAAACCATTCTGTCTTTCTGTGATTTAACCACTGTTTTTTTTCTTTTATAACTGTATCTGAACAACTGACAACTCATGTTATTTTAGTACTTAAGTGTTACTGTGGTAGATATGAAAGATACAGTATTTTCAATAAGGGTGTAATATGAAACACTTAGTAAAGTCTGAATATATTATTTCCTCATAGTGGTATGCCATTTGGCCTGGTTTTTCAGCATTTCAGTTACTGGCATAATACTTAAAAAAAAATAAATACATTTTTCTCCATTTATTTCTCTCTAGTCACTTATCAATAATTTTCTTCTTATTTACATGTTTTGGTAACCATGGTGAGGGAATAATACATGAATTGCAATCACTAGAGTTGCAAATAAGCCTGTCTCTTAAAAGGAGAATGGCTTATATTGAAGAATACTTTTTAAGGATATTTTTTTGTGCCTGTAAAATATATATAAATAAATGCACTCCTATAGGTGATAACGTTCAGAAGGAAAAGAAGGAAAAAATTAACCTCAGTCTTTTAGCTACTTAAAGCAGTGATGCTGTAGTCTCTCCCTCCTTCTTTATTCCTTCCGCATGGAAGGAATTTTTTAAATGAGTAACGCTTTGAAAATGGTGGCTTAGAAAAAAAGAATTCCCTTCATGCATCTGTATTATGACAACACAGATTTACAGATAGCTTAGTATCTGTGTGCATCCTTCAACATTCAGATTTCACTTAAGAAACTGAACAATTCAGCTACTATTGAGATCTGTTTAGCAACAGAATGGAAACAATAACTTTTCTCTAGAATTAAGTTTTAATCAAGAATAGTTGCTTGAATTACTTTCTGTAAACTGCAAAGCCATGCTTCTACCACAATTAAAACACTTGTCTTCCTCTCCTTTCCCTTTCTAATATCAGTGCTAAAAAACAACAAAACCGTCTTTAATAAATATTCAAATGCATTAAAATGAAAGTTATTACTCACATTTGGAATTCGAATTAGGTGTTCAAATTCAATTTTAACTGTAGTATTTCTTTGACATTTTATTACACTTACTTGCTTTTTTTATATGTATACTTGGTGTAGTATTTAAATAATAATTAAAAAAAAAAATTAAAGAAGGTAAATTACTTTGTATTCCTAAGAAACCCAGCCCTGTTGATCATTGCATATAATATATTGGTAAAGAAGTATGTTCATTATTCACCTTCCAGGAAGACACAGTGATTCTAAAACTGAGTAACCATGGAAACACAACTGGGTAACATAAAGAAGGAAATTCAGGGGCAAATTTGCAGTTAGTCATTTAATCAAAAGTTATGTGGATTCTGTTTTTACAGTGAAACTGAGCCTTTTTGTTTAACTAATCTCTTACAAGTGTGTGCAGGTATATATTATATACATATTTATGCATACACAAAAATACGAAACATATTTGAAATAACTTTTATTTACTTACACTACAGCTTTTTTTCTGATCTTTCTTTCAATTCGGTAAATTCTAGCCAGAAAGCTTACCATTCAGTTTGTTTCATAATACTTTCATTTTCTAAATTAGAGTTTGAGAACTCTTCCTGATTTATAAATTCATTTTAAAAGGCAAATTTGTAAAGCATTATGTGATAAAATACTCTTCTAGTCAGAGCATTAGGAGGATCACAGATGGATTATTGGACAATAGTGGAATAAAAACGTTACAAATGTAAGGTAAAGTCAGTTTCTTGTAAAAGCATATGTTGCTTTTAATGTGATAAACTGCAGAACTCGTAGGGTTTTGTGTAGTACTTGGCACACATTCCTGTGCCTGTCTTTTATATTGCTTTTGGTTGTGGAATGAAAATACGTATTTGCTTTTTGAGAAAAGTATGCCCCAGGTATTTCTGGACAATGCTATTCATATAATGACCTATTGGGTAATCTCTTCTGGTCTGTATGTCATTGTGAGCCTCAGTCTGCTGTTTTCTCTTAACGTTTTTAATTCACATGAGGATATACCTCCTTTTATGACAGAAAATGTGTGAAGTTCTGAGGTTAAAAGCGGCAATTTAAAAAATTATTCTTACTTTTTCTCACTATCTAAACCTTGTAATATCAAATATGTTAAGCAATTAGGGCAGAGAAGATTCTGAGCTTCTGTACTTTAAAATTTTCAAATGTGTGGTTTGTGACTTTCTTTGGGGTACAAGTGTTTGTCTCCCTGTCTCCATTCAGCATTAGCTGGGAAGGAGGTCTTTCTTCCTGCATCTTTTTCCCACATTTACCTTACTTGTCTTTTGTCACATAGAGGAAATGAAATAGGAAGCTAAGTCACAAAATGTATTCTCTTGGTACTGGTGAAACCTCTAAAATGCATCAAATGTCAAGCTATGCCCACTGTGAGCAATTTGTGAAGAAATTGCCTCAACAGTTTGATCACAGTCAGGCTTTTGTTATGAAAGTAGCTGGCATAGAAAGACACCTTTAGAAGTTTGAAAACAAGCAACACAATGAAGCAAAAATGATAAAACTGAGTAGAGCACTGGCACAGTACTGTTGCTGTTCCTGGCAGTAACTGCTGCCTTCAACAATCGTCTCTGACTGCCAGGACTGCCTCACTACAGGGAAGTCATTTCTGTTGGTTAACTTTCATTTTAATATCAAAGAAGAGTTCAAGACAGACTCTCACATGTGAAAAACTCTGAACTTTGACAGTTTATGTTTGTCCATATAATGGTCTCAGAAATCCCCTTTATTTTTAAGATGCACCTAACGGAGCACTTTATCCCATCTGGTTCCATAGATAATTTTCTCTGCATTCTTAATAAATGTTGGTGACAGAGCTTTCTGATTGAAAGACTATAGTCAGTACTTCAAGCAAGGAAAAAAAAGGAAACAAAACAAAAAAACCAAGAGTTAAGTAGATACCTACTGTAGCGTGTGACATTGCTGCTTTCTTCCCTGAAGTTTTGTTGGTAGGGGAAACACCTCATTTTCAGTGGAGCAGTCTGTGCTATGGGAATAAAAAAGTGCAGGTACTATCTTAATTGCCCATAATTTTCCTGGTGAAGATTTATATGCTCATATAAATGCTATTGCCTTCATCTCACTGAAGGATGTAGTCCATCAGATGTCTTATCCTTGCAGTATTCTGAAGTTCTGCAATCCAGAGTCAACAAGCTCAGTATCTTTGTGCCTATCACTTGCAGGCTGGCTCATGTGCTTTATAATATTATAATATTTATATCATAGAATCATAGAATCATAGAATTGTCTGGGTTGGAAGGGACCTCAGAGATCATCATGTCCAACCCTTGACCCACTGCTGCAGTTGCTAGACCATGGCACTGAGTGCCACATCCAGTCTCTTTTTAAATATCTCCAGGGACGGAGAATCCACTACTTCCCTGGGCAGCCCATTCCAATGTCTGATCACCCTCTCCATAAAGAAATTCTTTCTCATATTCAACCTAAACTTCCCCTGGCACAACTTAAAACCATGCCCTCTTGTCTTGTTGAAAGTTGCTTGGGAAAAGATGCCAACCCCCCCCTGGCTCCAGCCTCCTTTCAGGGAGTTGTAGAGAGCGATGAGGTCTCCCCTGAGCCTCCTCTTCTCCAGGCTGAACACCCCCAGCTCCCTCAGCCTCTCCTCATAGGGTCTGTGCTGGAGTCCCTTCACCAGCCTGGTTGCCCTCCTTTGGACCTGCTCCAGGACCTCAATATCCTTCCTGAATATTTATAATTATTTATAACATATACATATATTGTATGTGGGAGGCACATATTCTGATAAAATCTGGATCTGACCTGCCTTCTGGCTTACGACAAGGAAGTGCCCTCTTTTGGACTTGGTTGTCACTATGGATACAATCATCCTTTGCCACCTCTCATGGTCATTTATAGGTATGTGAGAAAGTATAAAATACTATTGTGATTTAAAGTTATTTTATACCTGGCATGCTTCTATAGCAAAGACTGAAAAAAATATGAGGCAATGGAGTATCAAGCAGTTGATACTTGTGATATCAGACCTTCAGTGTTGTAAGAAATTCAAAGTTTAAACTGATGACTAAAACCTTGGAAGGAGCTAAAACCTTTCAGGGTGGTTACACACATGGGGGTCTCTCCTTGAGAGAAGACAGTCCAGATGGCTATCGAGTGAGGCCTCCACCAGAGCACTATGTCCATTTTGTCAGAGAGGCTGTTTTGAGACAAATATTCTTTTTAGGATTCTACATATATACATTAACCTTTACTTCATGATACCTGTTAAAGTCAACGATATGAAAACCATTCTGTCTTCCTGTCATAATGGCGTTCAAAATATAATCTTGTTAAGGTCAAAATAGAATGTTCTACGTAGAGAGATACAATAACTTATTATTTTATTACCCTTAAAATGGTTACAGGAATGGTTTTAGAAAAAGCTCACCCTAGTGTCCATTCTCTGGTGCTGTACTCACCTTCTCAGACTCATTTTAGGTCCTCAGGCTGCTGGTTGATGGCTTCTCCCAGCTGTCAGTGGGAATGGGTGCACAATCACCATCCCGAGGTCTCTGCTGGGTGGGGTGTGATGTTCATGGGGGGAATCCCCTCCTCTTCAGTCCTGGGACCTGCTTGTCTTTATTTGTGTTTCCTTGCCCTGGGCTGCTGCCTTCTTGCTGCTCTGAGCATGGGGCACACCTTATGGCCCTTTATTAGGAACGGAAGAATCTCTTGCTGCTGGGCTACAATTTATTTTTAAAAGCAGTTTTGGATAGAATCAGACACATTGATTTTGGTAAGGATGGAACTACATCTTCAAGCAAAACATTTACCCTACTGCTTCAAAGAGCCAGATCTATATTTCCATGACATTTTGGGTTTTTTGTTCCAGTTTGTGTCATGATCTGTCTCACTATTTCATCCAAATGCAAGCTCTTTAAACTGGAAATTGCTGGGTAGTTTTAATTCATGGCAGGAGCTTATTTCCTGCCAAACCCAATTGTAAGAGCTGCCCATGAGCACTACCTGCAGCATAAGAAAGATGAACAGAAGATGGGAACTGCAAGGCATACAGAAATCCTTCTGAAGGTACATAAGAAGAACAGTGTGTGGGTGGCTGACAGGATATGGATTTAGGTATCTGAAAAGGAGGAACCGAGATCAGTGATACAGGTACAGGATAAAAGAGGTTGGATAGCAATTCCGTGCTGCTGAAACAATGCAGGCTTATTGTTACTGACTCAGGATTTGATGCCTACGTGGGTTTGTGTGTAGGGAATCTGCGATGCAGCTGACTGTGGAAGTTCTCATGCTGCTTCCAGGTGTGTGGAAATGTAAAGACCACTGAGTATAAGCTCTAGCTTCAGAGGCAGCAGCACAGCTTGCCTGCTTCTTGATGCCCTATGAGCTTCCTTTTCTATGTAAGATCCACAGTTGCTGGTTTTTTTTTTATTGCTTAATCATATGATAGCTCTGTTTAATAGACCTAATACAGGATGGCAAAGAGTCAGGACAGTTAGTAGGAAATTAATGGCATTTCACTGAACTTAAGGGTGAACAGTGGGTCAGCGGAGTCTCCTGGGGAGCAGGTAGACCTATGTGCATATTAGAGTGCATTAAAATTTGATTTTTGAACCTTATTTTATTGTACAAACATAGTAGTAGAGATTAACAGAGCTAAACAGTCAGAAGACAGAGTAATCATTCTCTTAGAACCACTTTATCGAATGTAAATGAAAAGTGTTATGAGTTGGGCATCAGTCATTTTGGAGAGCAGGGGACAATATGGGACTTTCTTGGGGGTTCTTGAAATAGCATTATTATATTCCTCAAGCATAACATTCTAAAATGCTTTTCCAGGTTCAGCAAAAAACAATTCTTATTAACCTTTAACACTCTTGGAGTAATTTGCATTATTATTACTGTATCTCAAGAGACAAGCATATCAAGGTATACCATCTTAAAAAATATATTTGATTGTAGCATTATGAAAAGAAGAAACTGGTATGTAAAAAATGTACTCTTAATGCACTAACTGATAGCTTGAGGGTGATTTTCAAGCAAAAGTCCATATCTTCTTTAAACCATACTATTTTCCCCAGTTTTCCAATGCTTATGCAACCCATACATCTTGCTTGTAAAGGGTTAGCTTTGGTTTAAAGTTTTGTTTCAAAATGGGAATAAAATCAAAATGTTATGAAATGTCCACATTGGAAAAAATCTCTCCATAGGATAGCTTTAGTTCTTCACTTGGCAATAGCAGTGGTCCCCTCAGTCTGACTTTCAAAGGGTAAAGTAATATGGAGAAACATTCTTCTAGAAATATTCTGTTTTGCTCTCTGCAGGCAGGCAGGAATGGTATTTTACCATTTAGACTCTACATTGTCCGTCCTTCCTTCCTTCCTTCCTTCCTTCCTTCCTTCCTTCCTTCCTTCCTTCCTTCCTTCCTTCCTTCCTTCCTTCCATTTATTCCAATTAAAAGAAAAGCTAGAAACATTTATCAGAATCCTAGACTGGGTTAGAGAAAGAGGTGTAGCATATCTCAATCCATCCTTAACCTTAAAAGCACCAGTTTTGAGACACTAAGTTACAGCTTCCTTTTGCTGCACTGCACTGCAGTACCAGCTCCTTACCCAGCAGCAGCTGATCACTGCACCCTGCTCAGTTTTTGGCGGCCGTGGAAAAATCCATGTGTTTGTGTAGGTGTAAACATGTGTCAGCCTGTTATGCCAGTTTCTAGTTCTAAAGGCAATAGATGAGCCTTTACTGCTCATTTATTAGTAAGTGCTGATTTATGGAGAAGTATTAAGAATCAATGATCCATCAAATGTAGGGCCTGAGTTTCCTAGAAACCTGTTTGTTAGTTATTGCTTTTTCATGCTGATAGGTTTTTCTGTGTTGAAATATTTTTATGTATTAACTGCTTTATGGTTCCCCATGGTGGAACAAAATTTTTTGCCTCTTAACTTGTGAAATGCTTGAGCAGTTAATTCTAGAGCTGTTTCATTCAGTATTTACTGAATGCATCATTTATAGTTATTTTGAAATGCTTCACATAGAAACATGAACCTTCAAGTTAGCAAGTAAACAGATTTGCTACTGTAGAGAGAGTTTCCAGGTGGCTGCCAAAGATTGGTGTCAGTGAACTGTTCTCAAGCAATTAACTCTACTTTTGATTGAGTTTACTTACATTTTGCTGTTAATATGACCTGGAGTGCTTGGAATCTCATTGGCTTATGTATAGTAAAACTGGCAGAACATATATGCATCTATTTTTGATGCTGCCAAGCTTCAGTAATGCACCCGAATGAATTTTCTCAGCAGGTCTTTCATGCCAAAAGCAGTGGATTTTATTACTATGTTTGCATATCTCATGGCACAGTTGAGAACACATCATGAAAAAAGAATTTGCTGCTGGAGGTGTGGTTAGTGCCAATCATAACAAAATGCTTGGAAAAGTGAAGAGGAAGGATGATACTAGGGATGATGAAGAGTGTTGGGATTTGAAATAGTTTCATCCTGACGCATTCATTGTTTGAGACTCTGAACAAGTCACAATCTCTCTGTTTCCATTGACTAATCCATAGTTAGCTTTTAGAGATTTAGTAAAGACAAACAAATCATCTGTTAATAGTGTTTTGGGAGATTTGAACCAGAGCACTGTACTGTAAATGTTGCAGGATACTGCACTCACTGGGAAGACAGCATTTTTGGGGTATTCATATGCATTCTTTTGTTTTTAGATCTATTCATCTGTTCTTCATTCTTAATATGTGCTGTTCAAAAATCTTTTACAGTACTCTTTTTCAGCTAAATTTCTTTTTCTGTTTTTTACATTTCCACTTCTTCCTTCTGACCTTCCTCAATCAACACTCCCTTTCCTAGGGATGATGTGGTTGGCTGTTGTACCTCACAAATTACCTCTTCCTGTTCCTGTTTCCTCTCCCATCCTTCCACTTCCTAGACCTGTACAGTTACAAAAGAAATTCAACACTATGCAAAATTATCATGTACTTTTTTGTCTTTTAAAAATTTGCTTTTTTCTTAATAGGAAAAACACATGTACCTTAATAGATTATTTTTTTTTTCCCCCAGAAATTTTTGAATTTTGTGCTGACCAACTCACATCTATATATTTTTAACTACTTATTTGAAAATCTGAAGTTAATACCAAGTTCTTTAAAAATCTGTTTCAGAGATAGCTTTGACATCTAAATGTGGATTTGATGATAGATCTGTAGACTTTCCTGTAGGCAGAAGGTATTAATGTTAAAAGTACAATTCAGTGAAAAATTTTGTGACTTGTTACTGCAGCTTGGTTGTGGTTGGGTGTTGGTTTTTTTTTTTTATTGTATTTTTTTATTTTGGGTGAGGTTTCTTTGTTGCTCATTTGTTTGTTTTTAAATTATTGTGTCATATACTGAGGATTATTTGTTGGCTTAGTTTAGCAGTGGGTTTCCATGTTGCAGAAAGTTGTAGCTGTTTATTTTCTTTGCTATAATCTTTGCTTTCTGAATTAGTTTGCTTCTCCTTTACCATTTTTTTTCCTTTTTACCTGAATTATCTTTGTTTTTTAAAGTATTTTAAAACACTTCTCTTTACAGTACTACATAAGCACTTTTGATAGGAGAGTGGATATATGTATTACAGCATATATATAATTTAGAAACTGTAAAATCCATTAACTCAAACATGGTCACAAAATGAATTAAATTCAGAGCACTGTATATTCCATTTGATCTTCTAGTATAATCAATTGGAACTAGAAATTGACAAAAAGATGCTGTTTGGAATAGAAAGCTTTTATATAAATTTGTGCACAGGATGAATGTGGGAAGAGTACAGTTCTTAGTTATAGATTGAAAATGAGACTGATAAATTGGAGGAGTGCTTTGAAATCAGTAAGATGAAGGTCAATAGAGGCAAATGGTAACAATTACAAGTTAGTAATGAGGAATTAACTGTTTATGTTCAAAATGTGGAAATCAATGTGTAGGCAGTAGTGATGTGTAAATGTATGTTGATTTTGGAAAAGACCACAGATTGACATAATGAATTATGTGATTCTTTTTGCATAAAAAAGGCAACTAGCCCTGGGACATGCAGACAGGAATATCACCTGCAACATGTGAGCATTGCTACTGAGCTTCTTTCAGTGGATGGGATGGCACAGAAGTGTTTTGCCTGGTCTTGGGCATTAGGCTTAAAGAAAGAAATAGACAAATTGGACAATAACCAAAGGAGACAAACTATATCCAGCACCAGATATTATAAGGAAAAAATAAGATTTGTTCACACTGAATAGAAAGGCTGAGAGGTATATATTTCAATAATACTGGGGAAAAAAAAAAAAAAAGAAAAAAAAAAAGCATTCTTATATATGAAAGATTATTATGAACAATGATGGTTCTGTTTCCTAAATTGTAACAAACTGAACAAAGATAATCATCATACTTTATGTGCGTTATGTATCCTACACTGTGGATTTGGGACAAGAAAACTCTTTACATATGACACAACTAAATACTTGAAAAGAATTGTAGGACACTTGGGTCTCTGGGATTTTAAAATAAAGTGAGGCAAATTTGTATAAAGAATAGATTAAGAAGATGGTGTCTCCCCCCAGAATAAGGGGACTGGATGAGAGGAACACTTTATTTTTCACAATCATAACTTTATGGCTTTTATCTCTTGCCTAATAAAACCAGTATGTGTTTGTCAGGTGTCATAAAGTAAGCTGTGAAAATATTGTAATGGTTTTGTATGGCAAGGCTTTCATGAAGATGTATTAAGAGGTTTTACATATATATATGTAAAATATGTAAGCATGCATGTACGTACTTATGCACCATAATGTGCAAATGTCTATTTGTAAGTCTTCATTATACACAGTTTGATAGATAAGAATCTAAGTGTTTGTGCATTTGAGATTTATAAGCAAGTGATGTTGGAAAAATAAAGCAGTACCTGGGTACCATTCCTTCAAAATTGAAGTAAAACAATGCATGTTGAAAATAGCTGCTCTGTTTAGTTTAACTCTGTTCATTTAATACACAGTTTCAGAAACAATGGTAGAGTGTTTTTTACCTGTGGGATATTAGAAGCTGCTAGCAAGACAGGACGTATTCAACTTGTTAGCTCTGTGGGATGAAAAGAGACACATAATTATTGCCTGTGGAATGTGGAGGAGGATGTGAGAGAAATAATAACATGTTTCTTTTAGGTCCACAATTTTTATTATCTGTAAAATCTGTAAGTTTTTGTTTCTCAAGCTTATCTTGAGAGGTATCTTGGAGGCTTGGAGGTATTTGGTATGTCTCTGCTGAGAAGGCGGTTAAGTGACCAGAAATGTAATAGATGGTTTGTGGAATTTTTTACATTAACTGCATGTTCTGTTTTTTGCTGTTTTCGTGTATGCTGATGACGATTTTGATAATGAGTCTACTAAGGTGGAGGGTTGTTTTTGAAAATCAGGCATATATGAGTTTGTATTCCTGATTAGCTCTTCAATTTCAATGAGACTTGTGCCCCGAGGTCAGTCTTTGTATTTGTGAAAATTTGACCTTACATTCATAGGTATCAAGTATTTAAATCAAGTTTACTTGTTATTGAGAGTACTAATGCTAAGTGATTATCCCAGGGATTTAGTAACAGGAGTGGTTTAAGCCTTCTCATCTTCTTAAAGAGCATCATATTTTTTGACAATAGTAAGTGTTAGCTTCTACACATATTTCAGTATAGTAAAAGTTAATGCAATTCCAGGCTAAAGATATATAAAAAAATTAAATTTTCTAATTAATGATTTCAAGATATAGCTATACTCTATTGCAGAAGGTCTTTTACTGATGGATTAGATCCTTCAGTCTGAGGAACACAGACGTTGTAGTTACTTGTGCTTCATAATAAATGCAAAAGACATTATGGCTAAGTGGCAGAAGGATGTTGCTTTTAAAATAGTAGAAGTCACTACAATGTTAATAGGAGAAAGAGATTGTATAAATATGCTTGGTCCTGTAATATCTTTCTTCATGAACGTTTGAAAATTATCTGTTCTGAGAGTAGGTGTGTAGCTGTGTTGCCAGCACCACGTGTGGAAATGAAGAATAGAAAGAGAGAAAAAAGGGAGCTGCTGCATGCTCTGCTGCAAGGACAAGAGCTACCATGCAAATTGCAAACACTACACTAGTTCAGCTGTCACTCAAAGGCAATGACCCACTAGGGCCTTCTTGGACTGCCTGATGCCAAACCTCTTTGAGACAACACAAGGACTTTACGTCTAAGTGCGGCAATAGTAGACATTACCTCATGTAAAAAGAGAGTTCTGCTTTTCCTAGGCAGGACTGGCCTTCCTGAAAAGGTAATGTCTCTGGTGATACAGATTTTCTGTAGAAATTCAGACTGAACAATTTATATCGCCATAACCTAAAAGAAAGCCTAGATAACACAGGCTGTATTAAAGTACAAGATGAATAAGCTTAGGTAAGCATGTAGGCTTTGTTATTTTAAACTAATTTTCCATAATCTTTTGTTCAGTTTGATGAAAAAAGGCTTCTAGATTCACTTACTGACTGGTTTTGAAAAGGCTATTTGTCCATGTCAGAGCCACCTGAAGAAGAGTGGAGTTTGCACTTAAGGCTTCATGGTAATATGTTTTGATAGACAAGCTAAAGTAAATGCGACTGTAGCCTTGTAAAATGTTACAGCTCTCAGGTATTAACAGGCTTCTTTTGGAAGTTACTTTTCATTGCTGCAGAACTGGCAGCACAGAAGATACAGCACTCACACCAGTGCTGTATGAAACTGTGACAGCAATTTCCTAAGCATTTTAGCTTAAAACATCAAACTGAAGTCAAGTCTGCATTAAGACATGTTATTATCTGTAAGGGTGGGCATGTTCCCTTGAGTTCCATCCCACTGAGTCTGCTGTGGCCAAGGTACCTGCTGGCAGAGCAGGCCTAATGCCATCCTGTCCTAGCACAGCAAAATTTCCAAGTGTTTTACTGTGAAAACTGTAAAAACTGCTTTAAGGGCAAGTGAGGCACTATCTCAGTGCCATATGCAATTTAAATTTTGAGGCCAAGCACATTTTAAAGACAAGCTTAATTATGCCACCCACATGAGTTCTGCACTCCTGTGAGGCATCACATTTTGGGAACTGTAACCACTAGTTCTTACCCACAAAAATCTTGTTGGAATTAGGCATGGACAAGGAATTACAGGGGAAAAAATAGGACAAACATGCTGTTTAACCTACCTGCTACAGAAATTTCTTGGTAACCCACAATGGGCTGCTGGAACTGGGTATTTTACTATCTTTGGCCTAGATACTGTTGGGTGAATATAGATGACACTGGCAGTACAACTCAGCAGCAGCCAGATTTACCTCTGCCATGGAAATAAACACAAAATTATAGATTTGAAGAAGTACACCGATGGAGAAGCAGGGGAACAGAGAAATAGCTTTGAAATGCTGACACAGAGTGAAAGTAAAAATGCGTTGCTTAACCATGAACAGTGGTAGAACAACCTGCAGTTATGTGATCATCACTATTCTTTAAGTTTCCATTTCTAAGAATGAATTTTTAAGCAGCACTGAGCATAAACATTAACATTTGTACAGATTTCATACATAGACAGTTTTCATGAGTTTGTGCTTTTGCCTTGTATAGGTATGCATGATGCAAATCTGAAAGTAATATGCATGCTGTGCAGATGGCAACTAACTATTTTTTCTGATCACAAAATATATGAAATAAGTGAAGGAAGATTGGCTGCCTGAGCCTGCACTGTACGATGACTCACAGGAGTCTTCCCATTTGCCTCAGTGAATCTCTGTGTCGAGAGGAATGTCTGTGTTTTAGAAGCTGAAGCTTCTAAAATGTGGAGCCAAGTATTGGAAGAGAGAATCTTTTCTAGAGCTGCTCGTGCCTGTAAATCTCTAGAGACAGCTGTTTAAAAAACAAAGCAAAACAAAAAATACTGACAGCATAAAATTTTAGAAAGGAAATTGCCCGGTGTTCAGTGTGATAAGTGCCATCATTTTTCAGATGTTCACAAGATTGTCCTGTGTCTCTACAATTAAAAAGAAAATAAGAAAAATGCATCATAGAACATTAGCATAATTGTTTTAATGCAAAGTCTTTGCATGCTGTCTATTAGTATATTCCTATCCATCCAACTTGTGTTAATTAGCAAAGGAGCAATTTCTGCATGATTTATGAGATAAGCACTACTTTTCAAAACCTATATTTTCAGAAATAAGGCCAGAGGTTCTCCAGCTCATGAAACAGGAAGTCCTTGAATTTTCTGTTACTTGAGGAGGTGAGTAAAAGTAGTTATTAATGAAAGATAACAAATAGATTGGAGAGATATAGAAAGAGACTGGAAAGATGATGTGCTTGATACAGACAAGATAGTAAGGCCTCTCAAATCTTATGCTCAAAGTAATTTAAACTAGCTAGTATGAGTACTGGTAAAAGTAGAACCACAGCAGCAGGGAGCTTGGCTTTCTCTAGTCACAAAAATGTTTACCTGAACCTGAAACTCTGAAGGCTGAGCTGGATTTCCCTTTGCCTTAGCTGTCACACTGGTTTTGAGTTGAGTCGGCACTGACTGATTCTATCTACACGACCTATGAAGTCTCAGGCACTATGGTAGCTGGAGTGTCCAAAAGGCACAGATTGTACTAATCTGAAAATATATTCCCTAATAGATCATTTTATGAACTGCAAATGGGGCTGTGTTTTAAGCCTGTCCCAAAGATGTGTATTGATATGATAACACTGTAAAAAAGTTAGGCTTCCTTGGTTACTATCCCTCTGTATAGACAGATGAAGATGACTGCATATGGATATATTGATAAATTTATTTTTATGTCATTTTGCTCTTGTCTGATTTTGAATTTTTTTGGTTTGTTTGTTTGCATTACAAGCCCAAATTTTATTATCCAGTTGGGCCAAAGAGGCTGTTAATATAGAGAGAAGATATCAGCATGCTTTTTCAGCTTGGACACCACACCACAGAGTCATTAAATCTCTTTCTGGTTGGAGATGATGTCTATTCAGGTGTTGTGCAACACAGTTAGAATGAGTTCAGTGTCTGTCTGTTCAATATCATTGCAGATGTGCAAATTGCCAAGAAAGAAAAAAAAGGGAGGTGGACAAGGAGGAGGAGGGAAATATGCCTGAGGTTACACACTGGATTATTGCTGAAACTATTGTGTTAGTTTAGTCCATTCTCACTGATGCCACATTGACTTGTACTGCCTTTTATCTATCCCGACCTTTACACAAAGTTCAATCCTTTCAACTCTTTAATTGTTTTAGGAGCTGTTCTCTGAATTGCTTCCAATGTCTTTCACTTTTGTTTTATTTTTTTTTTAAAGATGTTTGGGTACCTGAACAGGCTGCCATAGTTCATATTGAATTATACGGATTGTTACACCACAGGCTATCACATTGTAGGCATATGATGGGATACCCTTAGGAGTGATTAACTCTTCGATTGGTATATTTTCTTATATAATAATATTGGGCTCATTGTTTACTAGCACCTCTAGCTTTTTATTGCAGTACTGTAGTTACTTTGGGAGACAGAATTGCCTGTAAATCAGCTTTGCAGCTGTATTCAATTTTACTTTTCTAGCTTTAATATCTTTATTGCCCAGTTTTGTTTTCAGCTCAGTATGATCTCCTTCAATTATTTTTATGGTATCATCCAAAAATAATTATAAGTTTTATTCATTTGTTTTAATAAATCCAGATATTATATTTCTCCAGGAACAAGTCTTTTAAAAGCTGCATTGAAAGACAAATGGTTACTCTTTTCAAGCCTGCCAAGTACAGATTGTGTTGCTACCTACATGGCCATGCTTACTGCATGGATAATATAGTGGTAATCTAATAAATCTTAATATATCTAATCTGATAAATGAAATAAAGAGAACTTTACTTGATATTTTCCTCTGAGCAATTAAATTCTTTCATCCATGACAGGGAACTTATGTATATTGGTAAGTATTTTTGTAAAATTGTACTTCAGCTCAAACTCATATTACATGTTATTTGTGAGTGATTGTAATACCATAGTGCCCTACCTTGGACCCAAATCTCTTTGTGCTGTGCAAAAATAGAAAAAAAAAAAAAAAAAAAAAAAAAAAAAAAGAATTCCTGCCCCAAAGACCTTACAGTTGAAGGTAAGAGAAGAGGAGAGAAGAGGAGCTGAAGGAGACAGAACAGTGTCACTCTATTGAAAATGCTGTGGTTACACTATATTGGCAGACTATTGACTCTTTTTGGATGCTTTGTTGAAAGGGAAATTTTTGTCTTCCTAGAGTAACTGATGCACTTGGGGAAAAAAAAAAAACAACAAACCAAACCACACAGAGGATTTCAGGTATGTAGTAGTCTGAAAGAGAAGCTAAATGCAGGCCAAAATAAAAATGCAGGCTGAAATAATTTGCTCTGAAGTTGACTCGTTAGAAGTTTTGAGAGACAACTGTGAGTATTTCTGTTTAGCAGTTTTATGTTAGCAAAACAGAGAGAGGGGGCATCCTAAGCAGAAACTTTTAAGCCTGCCCTTCAAAGAGCATAATGAAATTTTGGAAGGAGAGTTCCTGCCAGTTGGCAAGACAGACACAAAGGTGTGTGTTGGACTGTTTGAATTTGTCCAAGACACATAAAACCAGCCATGGTTTCTATTTTAATTTGAAAATTTGATCTCCTATGGTTTGAGAGTGCCTTATATTTACCAAGTAATATATGAACTGGTACAACAAGTATTCTGCAATGTTTAGGAGGACTTTTATGGAATATTTAAGAGATCTTTTTTTTCAAAAGGAGATGTCTTGTGGCCTCCTCTGTACTTGTAGAATTCTGTTTCTAACTGTGTAGATTGAGGAAGTGTTACCTAGATACAAGAGGTATGATATAACTGTGATACCTAATCTTCTGTCTCTCCATTTATGGTTTCTATTATCTGTTTTAGCTGTGGTTTTTGTTTGGTTTTGTTTAAGTGTTTTTTTGTTTGGTTTGGGTTGGGGGTTTTTTGTTTGTTTTGTTTTTTTTTTTAAATAATAAGTACATTCTTCTTAGTGTTGCTGGAATACCAGATGTAGTTTCATAGCCATAATTACGTTTCTAACTCCTTCATCTTTGCCACCTCAGATTATAGTAGAAATAGAAAATACTTTTTTTTTTTTTTTTTTTTTTTCCCAAGTGATGGCCTGATATGCAACTAGGTGATTCAGCAGAAAAGTCAGCAGTGACTTAGTTCAACCTGTATTTGCTGAGCAGGCAAACAGGGTTGGGGGTCTGTCTGCCCTTCTTCCTTAGTAGCCCAGAAACCTTCGGAGCTCTGTTCCACATCAATACTCTTGGCAGCCTTGTGAGCAGAAAGGAAACCCTGAACGGACAGACCAGGTGCCAGCAATGGTGATGGAAATAATCCTGATACTGGCCTAAAACTCTGAGATATGAATGATTATTTTAGAAAATATTGCTTATATAGCACCATCATTCTTTGCTGAATAAAGGCTCATGGGAAAGATTAATGGTTATTTCCAGTTATTAGAAAGCATCACAGTAATACCCTTCTCTCTTTAGAATACAGAACAGAACTTCTAATGGTCTAATGATGCATTTGGAGAGGAAATTATTAGGGATTTCATATTTTCTTTTTGTTCAACATTTTATCATTATTTTATATTCACACTATATTATTTTATTATTTTTCTTGTATGACTGGTAGAGCTACATTTTCCTGCTAAGAATGAAGGGAGGCATTATTATTTTACCTTACTTTCATTTTAGCAGTCTGTAGAGCACTTCTTTGAGTATGCGTATACAATAAGATAGACCAGAAATTCTTTTTTTTTTTTTTCCTGTCCTCATACAGAACTCAATAGTTACAACACTGTAACACAAAGGGGTGAGTGCTGTTGTTTCAGTTTCCAATCTTCTTTCCTTGAGTACTGGGAAATGCCTGATTTAATAGATTGAAACTTCCAAATGCGACTGTCCATGGGGAAACAGGTTTTACATTTTTCTAGGATCTCTGTGGACTTGTGGAAACTTCTAAACTATAAGAACACCATGGAACTGTAATTGATTTATTTATTTATTAATAATTTCAAAAAGGTTTGTGGTTTTTATGTTGATCGTTTGAAAGTTAAAAAGATTTGTCAATAAACATTTTTATATTTATATTAAGCAATGCCTAACTTTTATCTGACATGGTGATTCAGGCTTCATATTAGCAGGACTGTAGTTTTCTGGTATTTTATATATATATTCCTTTATATTTCCTTTATTATTCCTTTATATAAAGGAATATATATATAAATAATAGAAATAAGATAGGAAAACCTTATTAACATAAAGAATAATCAGCAATAATTGATTTGGGAACAAATGCACCAACTATTCTGTCTTTGGAGCTGAAATTTGTATGAGTTGCTAATGGAGAAAGTTAAGCAAGTACTACTCTTTTGACATGAGTATAAAATATACTTAGTAAGACTCAAATATATATTCTGATCATCTAGTTTAATGAAATTTCATCAAACTACTCAAGAGATACCGTCTTTTGATCATGCAAAAAGCATATTTTAGGAGTGTTCATCAAATCTCAATGAAATCTATTCACATGTTTTAAATCTGGCTATAAGTGCTCATGTACTATAACTCACTGCAGAATTCTATGTGTTCCATAAATAGAATGAATATTTTAAAGTGGTACATATGTGGATTTGGAAGAAAAACTGAGCTGTCACTAACGGAAAATTTATGCTGGCAACTGTGATAAAGTATCACATTTAAAAGGATTAGGGGGGAGGTTGTTTTGTTGCTTTTTGACTTTGAAATTGCGTGATTAGGAGAACCACTGAAGCATATTGCACTGGTTAAATGTAGTACTTGGGAGTCTCAAATGTCACAAAACATATGGAATACTAGGAACATTCATCACTGTTTGAAGGGATTGTCTAAAGCCTTGATAGCCTGGTCTAATGATAGTGCCAGCAAAAAAGTCAGTGAATGAAATGAAGATCTGGAAGTATGAAAAAAAAAAGTTAAATAATGATGGAGCCAAAAGCATTAGGCTGATACAGAATTACAGTTTCTCCTTTTTCCTGCTTATCCTCCTCATCCTGTTTTGAAGGAACAACTAAGACTGTGTACAGGATGCCATTAACCCTACCCTAGCCATAAGCAGACATTGAATATACACATATATTTGGGAATTTTAAAAAACTTTTAACAGAAAGATTATTTCACTGAGGACAGACTTGAACATGGAATATTACTAAGACTAAATAAACAGGGTTTTTTCTCAGTAAGTGCTGCCAGTTATCAGTCTAATTTTGGTGGAGAAAGGAAAGACTGTTGTGAACACTTAATTTTTAAAATGTTTGTAGGATAGTGTTAAGGGAATAGGGCAGAGGAGGCTTCCAAGGAACAGTTCATGAATATGAACAGATTACTGACTCACTTGCAAGACCACTTTATGGACGCATTTTAGAAAAAATGGAAATTTTGTGGGTATTAATTGCCAAATGTTTGAAATCTTTACAGGAGGAAAAAATTCAACTTTTTGACAAAAAGTGTCCCAATTCCTTATCCTTCTAATATCTTGCACTTTACTTAATATAAAGGCAAAATTCCCCATTCTGTGAGGCAGACCTAGACTTCTTGTTTTGCGTAAAAAAAAACTTTTATTGGAAAGAAAAAAAAAGTGTAGGAAACACTTATTCTTACAACACAACTTATGAAGAATTTTTAAAATAAAAACTAGCAAATTGCAGTGCTTTGTCATATGGCTTGTCAGAGAGGCAGGGTGCCATCGTGTGTAGCAGCTACTTTAGAAGACAAGCACCATCACTCTGAATGTCTCCCCCTTCCACCTTCTTTTCCCAGCTTTTATTTCTGAGCACAGCATCGTATGGTGTGGAGTCTCCATTTGGTCAGTTGGAGTCAGGTGTCCAACTGTGTCCCCTCCCAACTTCTCTTGCATCCCCAGCTCTCTCACTGCTGGGGTGATGTGAGGAGCAGAAAAGGCCTTGATACTATGCAGGCCCTTCTCAGAAATAATTAAATCATATGTTATCAGCAGTGTTTTGGTTACAAATCCAAAATATAGCCCCATATATATCCTAGCCAAAACCAGTAGGGATTTTATTTAATGTGTAATACTTAGGGGTTCAAACTTCAGTGCTGGAATAGTACAAGTGTTCAACAGAAATAAGTGTCTTTAATAATTCCAATAGTGCCATTTTGTTTGTGATATTCACTTTTTGTTTTAATTCCATCAGAAAATGCTACTTTGTCTTTTCCATTGAAAATATACTCTTCAGACTAAGTAGTCTTAGCTTTAGTCTGCACAAACAAGCAAGTATGCATTTTGGTTACTGAAATGCCAGGAGTATGCCAGAAAATATTGAGTTATTGAATGTCGGTTCTATAAGAAATAAGTAGCAATATTACCTGTGGCCCTCAGACATTTAAATCAGATGCATAGCGCATACACTTTTATAACTTAAATTAATGTCTTGATCAAAAATAATGTGTAATTGCCTATTTCATTTAGTTTGATGCAGTACAAATTTTTTTTTGTACTCTTATGAATTTTTTTTAATTTAAATTACAGTTCAGAGATGCTTCATGAAAATAGATAAGTGCAAACTGAATTAAAAGAATTTTTTAAAATGCAGTATATTAATTGACAGCACCCTAATATGCAATTTAACAAATAATTTTGTTTATAGATAATGGAAGCCTTTTTAATTTTTCCATAAGGGAGGCCAATTTTCTGCTTCTTTTTAAAAAATTATATCTTTAAAGTCTTCTATGTCTGCAGCTAGCTAATGTTTCTTTGAGTTGCAGAGGATAGAAGTCAGAAAATAATGTTCTACATGATCATTAAACAATTATGAAAAAAGAAATACCATTTACATGTCTATGTTAAAGGCATATGACATTATTTGAGGATCTAGACATAGCTCTTAAATACCTGCAGATTCAAAATAGTATTCTGATTTGTGTAAAATAAATTATTGCTACTTATCCTTTGAATAAATCAAGGAACTAGGTGATATATTGATAATTTTGAGCCTTATAATCAAATCTTGCTTACACACTGAACATCAGAATAAGCTGGCATATTTAAACATAGTAAGTATTCTGTGCTGTCTTTCTTAAATTATAAAGTGAACTTAATTAAAAAAAAAATAATTTTGGGACTAATGGAATAAGACTGTCTGTAGGAGCAACCATTATATGTTGTTTTCCCTGGGTAGATAAGCCCTGACTCAGTAGAGGAGATGGGTTGAATCTGGGTCATCAGACTCCTGCTTGTGTAGCCAGTCTCTTCACTAAAAGCCTCTTGTGGAATTACATGATGATGTTTCTACATTTGTACTGTGATGTTAAAGATTATTATGGGATATCTGTTGTTATGATTTTATAGTATCTTACTGAGAAATCTACTGAGTGAGCAAGTTAGAGTTTCTAAAAAATAAATTACTGACCTACTTTTGTAGTAGAGCATGTTCTGTATTTTCAGTGTTTGACATAGGCAAGGAACACTTCCATTCTTCTAGTATCTTTATTATCATTTGGGGTAAAATTGAAGTCACTTGCACATACCCTTTTTCACAGGAGAGCAATAATCCAGTTCAGGACTGAACCAGTAATGTAGATTTTACTAAAAAAAAATTATACTTGTGAAATCTGTAGCTAAGGGATCTTTCTACAGTTTTTAGACATAGGAGTTGCCAAGTAAATTTAAAAATATGGTGAATATTGGTGAATACTAATTTCAAGGTACAGGAGAAGGTTTTAGTAGCTGAATACAGAAACCCAAGTTATGAATGCCAAAACTGGGCTTGACATTCCAGAGGTAGTCTCACAAGAAGTAAATAGAGTAGAAGGATCATTTCCTTATTCCTGCTTTCTATGCTCTTACTTTACAGGTCAGGAGGCTGTTGACCTTATTTGCTTCATAACACACTGCTGACTCTTGTGCATTTTGTTGTCTACCAGAAACCAGCATCATTTTCTTCAGAGTTGCTTTCTAGGCAATCAGCCCCTCATCTGTAGTATTGCATGGAGTTATTTCTGCCCAAGTAGAACACATTTGCCTAGGACATGTCTATATCCATTAAGAAATCATGGAATCATAGCTTAATTTGGGTTGGAAGGGACCTTTAAAGGTCATCTAGTCCAACACCCCTGCAATACCAGGGATATCTTCTATTAAACTAGGTTGCTCAGAGCCCCATCCACCCTAAACTTAAATGTTTACAGGGCCCTCTCCCACCTCTCTGGGCAACCTGTTCCAGTGTTTCACCATCTTCACTGTAAAAAAATTTCTTCTTTATATCTAGTCTAAATCTACCCTCTTTTAGTTTAAAATCATTGCCCCATGTCCAATTGCAACACTGTCCTCATCTTTCTTATAATCCTCTTTTACTTACTGAAAGTCTGCAATAATGTGGCCCCAGAGGCTTCTCTTCCCCGGTCTGTATGACTCCAGCTCTCCGCTTCTCTTCCCAGTAGAGTTGCTTCAGCCCTCTGATCAGTTTGTGGCCTTCATCTGGACCCACTCTGACATGGATTTCCTGTGCTGAGGACTCCAGGGCTCAACTCTAGGTGGGGTCTCACCAGAGCAAAGCAGAGGGGTGGATTTACCTCCCTGGACCTGCTGGACAGCCTTCTTTTGATGCAACCCAGGATATGATTTGATTTTTGGACTGTAAGTGTGCATTGTTGGCTCACTTCCAGCTTTTCCTCCACCAGCACTGGCAAATTCTTCTCTGCAGGGCTGCTTTTCATCCCTTCATCTTCCCTGACCTAGACGTAGAGCCTTGAACTTTGTCTTGTTGAACCTCATGAGGTTCTTCTGGGCCCACTCCTCAAGCTTGTGAAGCAACATTTGGTATAGAAAAGTGATGTTGCTGATAGATAAACCTATTGTTTGTTTCTTAAAATCCCAGCAGCACTTTCTTGTTTGTTGTATGGTAAACGATAGCACAAAGACTTTTCTGGACTTTGTTAGCAAATAAAATGAGGTTAATTGCTTGTTTGTTCTTCCGTGTTTATTGCACTCATTAAAGCCCACAATATACTACAGTTAGCAAATTAGTAGTCCCCTCTCAGTGTCTTATTTTGATGAGAAGTTCACATTGATGGTTTTCTTCCTTCCGTCACAGCAGTTTCCCAGAGAAATGAATGCTCTTGAGCTCAGGAAAAAACCCTAGAATCAAAATAACTTTCAAGCTTTAAAAGCATTTGGTCGACAGAACGAGGATAGTTGTCAAATACCTGTTTCCAAATAGCTTGTTAGGTTTGAAAAGGTAAAAAATATTTTATTATCTTCTACTTACAAAGAGGATAGATATTTTTTTTCACTGAAGGCTTTCTGAAGGAACGTGGTTTAAACCAACTATGACTGAAAATAATTTTATTTTGTCTGTTTGTTGATTTGTATGACACTGATTTGTTTTTGTTTATTGCTTTGTCAGCTGAAGTGATTGAAAACCATATTGCATTTGATTGGAATTAACCTGTTTCTTAAGTAACTTCAAAAGCCAGAAGTGTGGCCAGCAGATCTAGAGAGGCTCCTCTACTCTGCCCTGGTGAGACCTGACTTGGAATACTGTGTCCAGGTCTGGAACCCCCAAAACAAGAAGGATGTGGACTTGTTGGAGTGTGTCCAGGGGAGGGCCACGAAAATGATCAGAGAGCTAGAGTACCTGTCTTATGAATACAGCCTGAAGAAAAGAAGGCTCTGTGTGGACATAATAACAGCCTTTTAACACATGAAGGGGGCCTACAGAAAAGCTAGGGAGGGACCTTTCACAAGGACTTATAGTGAGAGGACAAGATGTAGTGGTTTTAAACTGGAAGAGGGGAGACTTAGGTTAGAGATAAGAAGGACATTCTTCAGTGTGAGTATGGTGAGACACTGGGACAGGTTGTCCAGGGAAGTTGTGGAAGCTTCACCCATGGAAACACCCAAGGCCAGGTTGGATGAGAGCAACCTCATCTAATGAGAGGTGTTCTTGCCCACACAGGACAGGTTGGAACTGGATAATCTTTAAGGTACCTTCCAACTCTAACTATTCTATGATTCTATGTTAAGCCTAGAATTGCCTTCTTCAAGACAGATTTTAAAATACTGGGTTATGCTTTCTGTATCACTGCTAGTAACACGGTTGGTTACCACGTAGCAATGCAGATGTCTGATACATGTATTTTTGCAATATGCACCTCAAAAAGTAACATATATATTTATATTTAATTAGAACTTCTCTGTTCAAATCAAGAGGTAAATTAAAAAAATATATTTCATTTACTAAGGAAGATAGTGCTGCTTGATCAGGAACTAAATTTATCGGTCTATACAGGTTAATAAACTGATGATATGGAGTTGCACTGCTCATTACAGTTTACTTTAAGTGCCAATCTAAATATACAGCTAATTATGAACACTGCTTCACACTAGCTTTTTATATGAATTAAATTTCAGTTTTAAAATGTTCTGGTTAAATGTTTTTAAAGTTTACATCTTTATAAAAAAGCTTTCAGTCACAGCATTATGTTGTCACTAAGGTTAGTCGCTTGATTTTTAGACAGGTCTGTCCCTGTAGAATAGGTAGAAGTGCTACAGTTCCAGATGTATTTGGCCAACAAATCTGGCTGGGTATAAGAAGGTAATTTGTTCACCACCTGGTATTATGTGGAAGAACAGGAGAACATTAAGAAAAACAGGCTCTCCTTAGGTGATTGGTGTGTATGGTTGGAAAACAAATTATTTCTCTTCATGGGTTTGGATTTTCATCAATTTAGCTATTATTTGACAAATTTTGCATGGTTTTGGTCTTGTTATTAATGATGGACCAAAAATGTTATATTACCACTGTTCACTGCAGGACTTGACAACATGTGTAGTCATAGCTTTGATTATTCAGCAGCATCATTGAATGGTTTCTTAGCCCTTCTGAGCCTTGGTTTGTAGAAGGTTCCTGAGGATCAGTGGTTCTACCGCAGCCTACATGTGCAATATATGAAGGCAGCTTACAGAAGCCAAAAGATTCTATGTCACTACATGATTTTTATCTCATTGTTTTTTTACAGTACCTTATAAAGCAGGTGCCTTTATTGTTTTCACAAGCTTATAACCTTTTAAAATTTTTGTCATTGAAAAAAGTAATTGATTTTCTTCAGTTGAAAAGGGCTTCTGAATGAACCCTTAGGTTATTCTGGAATTGTTTAAAAGAGGTTTTCCTTCTTTTGCTAATGAAAGAAGGTGTATTTGTGTGTCTATGTGTGTGATCCTGCAAGCTTGTATGCTAAAAAAGAGGAGTAAAAATTTCTGATGTCTTTTACAAAAAAGAAGGAAATTGGATACTGTTTTCCAAGCAGTTAACAGTCCTGGGGATTCCTGGTAAATGCTTACAATACTTTAGGCTGTAGAATCACACTAAAATCATTGTAACCTTCATAAGTTTCCTATCTTGATACAAAAACTATGTAGAAAAGGCAGAACATAAGTATTTTTTATTCTCCGTTTTTAGTTGATGTCGACTCAACTACTCGCATGCCTCATAACTTTCATTTATATCTGTGTTACCTGGTGTGCTGGTTTCTAGTAGAGCTTCACATTAGGTTATTTCAGTGTGAAAATCTATTTTGCAGGGAGGGCCTACCCACTATCAGTATTTCTTTCTTGGTATTCTGTTTATTGCAGGAAAGCTTTGTGTGAACAATTTTTATTTTCTGGATGAGAGGACTAGCACATTTTTTACTAGTCCATCTTGTGGAACCATGGAAGAATGAAGCATACAAAATGTTGAATCATTTAAAGGTTAGCATGTGTTTGAGACCTTTGTTTCATTCTACAGTGCTGGCTACATTCTCGGCTTGGAATGAGAAAACAAAAATAACTATTCCCCATGCCATGATAAGGGGAAGTGGCATCTGAGGCTTGGGTAGGCCACATTTGCAGAACACAGTATAAAACAAAGCATCAGCAGAGAGGAGAAATCTCCTTTCTTCAGTTTCATTTGTCATGACAAGACTTGGAATTGGAAGGTGAACCAAACCCATTTCAGTGCTGATGCCATTAGGTGAAGGGAAGTTATACAATCTCTTATTTTAAAATAAAGAGTGGGGGCAGAAAATTACAGCAAAGGTAATGCAAAGGTAATACAGAAAAAAAAAATCCTGTTAGGCTGAGATCCCTGCAAGCACTCACAGGCACTCAGGATAGAAGTTTAAAGCAACAATGGTGTTTTTTAATACATCTGTAAACCAAACTTTTTTTTTTTATTATTATTAACCCTATAAAAATATCTAATCAGAAAATACTATCAGATTTATACATTTGCAAATTTTTGGTAATTTAAAAACATTTTCCCTGTGCTTTCTTTATATTTCGGTGATGGTTTAGGCCCAGCTGGTACCAACCAGGCCTGTGCTCACTCAACCTCTTCCCCACTGTGGGACAGGGAGGAGAAAATTCATCAAAAAGGTTCAGTAATTGAGACAAGGACAGGGAGCTTTTCATTCCTCAATTACAGTAATTTCCAAAAACCTGACAGATTCAACTTGGGAAGGAAGAAAACCTAATTTAATCTACAAGAAGAAAGAAAACATGGCCAGGTCTCAGTACTTTTCCCCCCTGCCCCTTCCCTACTTCTTGGGCCTGAATTACTTCCCTCCTGCCTCCCTTTCAGTGGCACAGAGGAAACTCTCTCCCATGGGAAGGAACCCACACCAGAGAAGGGGAGGAGTGTGAGGAGTCCTCACCCTGAGGAGGAAGGAGCATCAGAGACAACATGGGGTGGACTGATTGCCACCTCCATTCCTTATTCCCCTGTGCCACTGATGAGGAAGTAGAGAAAATCAGGAGTGAAGTTAAGCCCAGGAAAAAAGGAGGAGTGGGAGGAAGGTGTTTTTAAGATTTGGTTTAATTTCTTATTACTGTTCTCTGAGTTATTGGTAATACTCAACTTCTCAAGTCCAGTCTGTTTTGCCCATTATAGTAGTTGCTGAGTGATCTCCCTGTCTTTATCTTAACCCCTAAGCCTCTTGTTTTTACTCTTCCCTGTCCAGATACTGATATATTTGCCTTTGGTGGACACCTGGAGTCCAGACAGGGTTAACCCACCTCATCTTCTCGGATCAGTCTTAACTGACTGGAAGTCTAGAATGATAATATAATTGTCATATGTATATCCAGGCTCCAAAGAGTCTAAGCAAGCTCTTAATTGCATCTCATCACCTAGGGTCCAGTGAGGATGTAACAGGAAGAATTTCACTGTTGCTTTACTTAGTATTTTGAGATAGTTAATAGTTTCTTAAGTTTCTTCCCCTGGATATTAAATATTTAAAATTATCTGTTAATTCTGACATGATGATAATGTCTTCCTATGAAAATTGGAACTTTTTCTTTCGGGGTATTATTCTCAGCACTTCTGTAAAAATTGTCATCCACTGTATTAGAAACATACTTATGAAGAATTTAGGAAAGATTTAATACAAGAGGTCTATGGTAATAGATAAAATTAGAGAACTGCATAATGCATGTGACAAACAGCAGATCTGCTGTAAAAATGCTCATGTAAAATTCACATATTCTTCTCAGACCAACAGTATTTTTATTCCTAGTACTGTAACTGTACATATCTTTCATTGGAAGGATATTTTGAAATATAATTTCTTCATACCACAGTAATCTCCTGGTTAAAGGCTGGGCTTTTTTTCTCCTGTCAGTAACGTTGTGAAGGAACAATCTGCTGATGTCTCAGCTCTTCCCTCATAAAGCTGTGAAGCTGAGGACCATCCTCTTGTCCCATTCCTGTCCCCATTTTTACTAATGGATTGAAAAGTATATTCTTTACTTCTCTGCTAGTGTGAATTTAATGGAATGACCTTCATGTAAAAAGGGGTGTAGAAATTAAACTAGTTGTGTGGTGCACAATCTGTATTCAAGTTATGGTAGACAATGATACCTCCTGAGAAGCATTCCTATTCTGGAGGCGTGGGCTGCCATCCTCCTCATCCCTGGTGACTGAGATGTAGATGTGTTGATATTAGTTGATACTCAGTCCACAACCTTAATTATGATTATACTCATGTTTTCATGAGTGGAGGATATATGCTGATTGGAAATCTTCATAATAAGCAATGGAGCATGTTTTGCTAAACATCTCGTTTTCTGTCATTTCCCAGTATTCTCATTTCCCAACTAGTTTCATCTTTGTAGATCTGTAATTGTCTGCTTTTCATGCATGGCAGCTTCCATGGCCTTTGAATCAAAGAGAAATCTGCTGCAGAATTACCTTTGTGTTTTGGGGTATTTTTTTTCGTGTATCATCTCTTCCAAAACATGACATTGCTGTTGTGTGTAGATTTACTAATGGAGAATATTTGCATAAGTCACTCTCAGCACTGACCAGGCACAATATTAATAGTTTTATTCTGTGTGGGGTATTTTTTATTATTATTACTTTATTATGTTGTTTATTACTTCTTGAATCTTCTCTAGAATAGGATTTCTCTTTGCTAAAATAAGTAACATGTTGCAAGTTGCTTATATTGAACTCAGTTTTAATTTTAATGACTGGAAATATAATTAGAAAGTGTTTGTTATATTATGGCAACAAAGTACCAATCATGAACTGAAGGCTGACATTGGAGCAGACAGTTTGTGGTTATAACTGTATGTCAAGATCTTCATTAAGATGCATATTAACTGAACATAATTGACTGTAAGGCAGCTGGACAATGGTAAAATATTTACCAATGGACCTCTTCACTGCAGTATTTTCTGCCTCAAGGAGAACACTAAAAGTTCCCATATTTTTTTTTATTACCTTTTAGTAAATGCTGCCATATTAGCAAGCAAAAGTATATGATCACAGGAGTGTTTTGCAGTTTCTGCTTCTCAAGTTTGCTAGAGCTAATAATTCTAAGATTGAAAATTTATTAAGGGAATAGAGCAAAGAGCTAATTGTAGCTGACATATCTTGGGCCTGTTTCACTTGTAATCAAAATTTTAGGAGCAAGCAAAAATATTAGCTGATTTTATTCCATTTAAAGTTGGAATCCAATTGTAATTTTCAGTTTGTTTCAAGTATCTTTTTAGGAGACAACTGTAACCTATCTGAGCAGAGACTTTATTTGGTCACAATCTTTTTTTTTCCTTTTTTTTTTTTAATATGTAGAACAAGGGAAAATATCTTATACAGTGTTCCTTTTCATTATTTTATAAGTATTTCAAAGCTAAGTGATCTCATACTGATGTTTCAGCGATATTTGGTGATGTCTAGATGTCAAATTGGTTTCAATTTTTCATACTAAATGTATGAATCGACCTTTTAGTGGTGAGATACTTAGAGATATATTAGCAGTAACACCTCAATTTTATAGTATCACCTAGTAGTTGTTTCAGAGTTATCCTTGGAATAATGTATTTTTGAAATCTGAATTTGTATGAACTTTTTGTTTCATTGTATTGGTAGAATATAATGGACTAGAGGCAACAAATTTATGATTATTGACTTTTTGGATTATGTAAGAATTAAACCTCTCAACAACAAAGGAATGAAGATCTCAATTTTCTTTAGGAATCATAATTACATAATTGCACATAAAAAGTCTGTTGGAACAAATGAGAAACACTGTAATTGTGTTGTGTTTATTATCACCAGTTTCCACCATGTTCTCCCTTATGCACTTTCATTATAAAGTGCTATCAACATAATATACCAGAGCAGGAATGGCTCTAGTCACCTAAAGTGTTTGGTGTTATTGTTCCTATAGTTCTCATTATATAGATCTGTCAAGGCCCTTGCTTCAAGCAGGCTTTAATATTCCTGTGTTAAATACTGAACAATAAAACTGCCCCACAGTGATTTCAGGACAGCTAATCCAACTCTCCACTGTGAGTTTTGTGTGGCTTTTGCTGGACTTAGCTGTATTTTAAAACTTTAAATGCAGCTAACTGTCATCAGTAATTCTTTGACTGGACTTCTACAGCTTCAGCTTAGACATATTACTTACTTTAATTGAGATTTTTGGGAGCAGATAAATAGAGTAACATGAAAAAGATTTTTCCTTTGATGCAAATTAGGTCCGTTTAGTGTGAAAATGAACCAAAAAAGTGTTGTTTTTCCTCCTTTTGTTATTCCTTCAGCTCAAAAGATTCAGGTGAGATGTACCATATGTTGGGTATTTTCCACAATTTTTTTTAGGGTTATATTTTCCTTCAATCCATTATGATTTGGTTTGTTTTCACAAAAAAGCCAGATGATTTGCACCCATTCTCTTACTGATTTAGCGGCATAAGAACACAAAATACTCTTCTTGTGTGTGTGTGGTTTTTTGTTGTTTTTTTCCCTGTTGCTATAATAAATATAAACAGACTTTCATATTTTAAAGTATTCAGGAACATTTTGAAAGAACTTTCATGCCCATCTCTTCTCTCAGAGAAGACTGCACATTATTACTACTGTTATGTCATCAGAGTAAATAGATCTGGAAGAATTCGAAGTAGTTGTCTTAATCTGCATGCTGAATACATGTGGAATGGATTAAGAAGAGGTAATAATATATGGTGTGCACAGAACATTTTTGTGCAAATGTAGAAACTATGGTTAAATACGTATCTCAGGTTCTGTACTTATAAATGATTCAGGGTGGTTTTTTTGTTTGTTTGGGGTTTTTTTGTTGTTGTTTTGTTTTGTTTTGTTTTTAATAAGATGTCCTGATATTTAGGTGTTGAATTCCTAGAAAATTTTCTCTTCATAATAAATGTTCATATTTTAATGTAGTAACTTTTCATCCTGGCTTCATTTTGGTGTTATAACATTCTCTGACTTGCCTTAGACCGTCCTCAACCAGCAGTTACCTGAGAGAACTTTGTAGGAATGGAAAAAATCTGTATTTACGATGTATGTTATGGTGCAAGTTCTGACTGTTTGCTTGTGAAGTCCTGCATGTTTGCAGAGGAGCTGACTTCTCTTATCCCCAAGGAAGCTTTGGAAGGATTCTATAAAGTGCTTCTTCCCATGTTTCCATCACTTCATCCCTGTGAAGACCTGGTATATGTTCCATCATTACTTCACCACAAGGACTCTTCACACTAAGCACAGATGGCACTAACTTCTGTGGTAGGATTATTCAAGCTATGTCACATCCCTCTAAACCATCAGTGAAAGCTGAGACATGAAATTTACCTGGCACTTTCTTCCCCATAGGTCCCAGACAAATAGCTCCTTAAAATGTTATTTCATAGAATCATAGAATGTCAGGTTGGATGGGACCTCAAGAATCATCTTTGCCAACCCTTCTAATATTATTTTTTATGTGAGATATCTCAGCCCCCTGTCAAGCTGAGATGTAAAACTTTCCAAAGTGTGGGAATCCTCTAATTCCCCTGGGAGACCATTCCAATGTCTGACAGTCCTCATAGTGAAAAATTTTCCTTTTGTGTTTGATTGGAACTTGTGCCCATTGCCCAATGTCTTATCCTTGTGACTCCTTGGAAATAGGGAGTCTCCATCTTCTTTGTAGCTTCCCTTTAAGTACTGGAACATCATAATAAGGTCTCACCTAAGCCTTCTCTTCTCGAGGCTGAACAAAAATTGTCATAGAAGGCAATTAGGTTTGTCAAACATGATTTGCCCTTGATAAATCCATGCTGACTTTTCCCAATCATGTGTTTCAATTGGCATGTGATAGTCCCCAGGAGGATTCTCTCCATGACTTTCCTAGGGACTGGAGTGAACCTAATGGGTCTATAATTGTCTGGGTCCTCCTTGGAACCCTTTTCCACGTGCTCTTGTGAGAGTGGTACCCTTCACTCTATGATATTGCCTTAAAGAGAGAACCTAAATAGTAGTATTTGTTTTAAAGAAGCGATATAATTCCTTCTTTCTTTGTGTGAAGAATTTCTGCTCACAATTTGTGAGGTACAGTTGCCACACTAGAGGGAAGGCCATCAACGGAGACCTTGAGATACTTGAGAGGTGGACCTCTGCAAACCACATGAAGCTCAACAAGTGCCAAGTGCAAGGCCCTTCATGTTGGCTAGGGAAATCTGAAGCAGAATTGCAGGTTGGGGGGAGAAAGGATTGAGAACAGCCCTGAGAAAAAGAACTTGGGGCTGATGGTTGGTGAGAAGCTCCACATGAGCCGGCAATGTGTTCTTGCAGCCCAGAAAGCCAACTGTATCCTAAACTGTGGCAAAAGGAGCATGGCCAGCAGATTAAGGGACATGATATTGCCCCTATACTCTGCTCTCCTAAAACCCTACTTGGGCTCCTGTGTCCATCTGTGGAGCCCTCAGCACAGGAAGGATATGGAGCTTGTCCTCAGAGGAGGGCAAGGAAGATGATCAAAAGGCTTGCCTACCTTTCCTCTGCAGACAGAGTTGGGGCTGTTGAGCCTGGAGAAGAATCAATTGCCCAGTGCTCATGGGGCTCGTTCACTATTATTCATTTTTCTAGTAATATTTTTATAATATCAATATTATGATAATCTCTTTAAACAGTTTATTTTGAATGACCTAATTTTTAAACTGCTGAGCATTTATTGCTCATGCTGAAAGGAGAGATCTGTTCTGCAAGTGTGTGAGGGGAGCATGTTTGTGTTTGTAAATCTGTCTTTTTGTAAGTGCTCCCTTGTATGTTTTTACTGAGATTTAGGATACCTTTTAATTTTTGGGTTCTTATTCTTGGATTTTGATATCTTCTCTTCCTGTGAGAAATAGGATAGTTATGCTTTTATTCCAGAAATAATAACATTATTTTAAGAAAAAGGGGTGGGTGGAAAAAAAACTTTTCAAATGATAATTGACAGTTTAACCGTTGCTGAATTATTTTCCAAGTCTATTATTTCATTCCCAAATAAATAAAATAGGACAATGATGACAATATAAATGCAATTTAAATGCTTGTGGGTTTCTTTGTTGTTATTATGTCATTTGTGGAACTCTTTTAAAACATTTTGTGAAAGTAGTCTATGAGTATTTTTGTATTTGCATTACATTTACATATTTTAATAGTTTGTTTCATATGAACAAGTTTGCTTAGTTTCAAGATACTAGCATGTATCTTGAAATAGGCTTTAGACAGTAAAACTTGTTCTGCTAATAGGTGATATAAAATATGACATTCTTATATTATGTAGTAACAGTGTGGGAGGTAGTACTGCTGTTACATTTGTCAGACATTGTACATAAAGATTGTATTAAAATTTGCTTTGTCTAATGCTATAGGGCAGTAGCTCTTGGAGAAAAATACACTTTTTTGTTAATTGTGGCACAATTTATTGAGAAAGTATTGCATTTTTCTGTCAAACTGATGCATAGGCTATGAATTTTGCTGGTATGAATTGCTTATAAAGCAAAGTACAGCTTATCCCAAAATAAACTACAGGCAAACACATAAGCACTGGATAGTGTTAAGACATTATATGATGATATAGAGAATTCTACTCTCAATGTGTGTTTCTGGGCACATTTTATGTACTTATGCCATCACTACAATTACTTTTACATGGTTCCATGCACAGCTCTGGAGATAATAAGTGGTTGTTTATTAAAAATATAAACCTTCTAGCATGAGTACATTTTTCATCACCTTTCCATGCTTAATAGCCAACTGCTAAATAATTATAAGTAAATCAACAAACCAGAATGAATAAAATAGAATTCTTAGTAGCCTACCCTTTCAGGGTGATTTTCCAAGGAAAATAAACTAGTTTTTCTTTCCATTCATGGAAGGCATTTATTCCTTGATTTTTGTATTTTAAGTTCTGGCAGTTTTGTAAGAAGAAAATACTCTGTTTCTTTTCATGGAAGTATCTATGAAAGAGCTCAGTGAACAGTCAAAAATTATTCCTAGAGACAGATTTCATGTAGTATAGTTTCTTTTCCATAATTTAACATACGAAAATGAACAGAGCTGCTATGTATAAAATATAACAAACCTAGGTCAAGCAGACTCATTAATGATGTCTGGCACATAATAATGAAAATTAAAGTAACATTTCTTTCTTTATGTGATTTCTATACATGATATTATATCATTTGCAGGAAGGCAATGTTGTTTCATGATACAATTTTGCATCCAGGAAATACTATAATTGCAAAGCAGTTCTGTGATTTGATAAAAATTTCCAGGTAGCCTGCATAATTCCTCTTGAGATTATAAACACAAGTGTTTATCTAGCTATTGTTTGTCTGAACAGTTCTTCCTCCATCTGAGTTTAAAAGAAAACACATATTCTTCATTGGAGATACTTTTAAAAATACTGTAAGTCAAAATAATATACAGAAATAATCACATATATAAGGTTTTTTATCCCTTGATTTTGCTTGCTCTAATCACCATCCAGTTTTAATTCAATAGAATAGCATTCACTAGGTCATTTTTTTTGTATGAAGGTGCACAAATTCTCATTTTTTCCAATACAAAAAAAGCTTCATTGCATCATATTATGCATGCACCAAATATGTTTTTTTATATAGGGTGTTTTCTTTAGTACAACTTTGAACATTTAAATAAGATAGTCTGAAGTTAATCTTTTGTATATATATGTATATTTTTGAAGCGTTTTGAGCTACATGTGCTTTGTTAACCCTTTGGTCTGGTGTTTATCTAAAGGAAAAGAAAGATCTTTAGTTTTTCTAGTCTTCCTAAGTGCTCTTTTTTCTTGAATCACCTTGGTGCGTCTTTACGTGTGTTACTTAGGAGGATATGTGTAATATCCTTTATAAAAGGATTTCAGAGCTGTGATTAATCCCTTGTCCATCTCTTCATTATGTTTTTTTACCCGTATTTTGAAGGAGAAATGTTTATACACATCTATAGTTGGGTTTGGGATGGAAAAAACATAGTTTACGTCAGAGATCACTCCAAATAGGCAGTGGAAACCGGATTGTGCCAGTTTAAGTTACTGCTACCCATATCACCATTTAGCTCCAAGCAGGCAAACTGCCCTCTGAAAAAGGATTTCAGCTAAGAAATACATGGTTTTCTTTCATTGTGACAACAGAAAAAACATCTGATTTGGATGCTTTGAACTGACTGTCCTTCTGCTCAGTCAGTGGAAACACAAATCATGTCTTAGGGTCATAGGGGTAGTATATGGGTCCAGATGCAACTTGGTGCCAAAATCTAGGCAATGGGACCCAGGGAGTTCTGGAAAGAAATAGCAAAATCCATAAATACTGAAAAATCAGTTACTTTGACTTTAAGGCTGTGGATGATTCCCTTACTGTTAGATTTAACAGTGTAGAAATACTTAGCATATCTACGTGATTGTTTCTATCTGCTTCTTGTCTTGAAGATGATGAAATCCGAGGAATATATGTCTTAAAATTTCTAATGACTAGTTTGCAGTAATGGCTCTTCAATGATTTTGGTAAGGGTATTTTCATCCTCAAGGTTTTACTGTTTAATAGTTCTCAAAGCAGCACTGAGATGCTAGAAGACAGAAATATTCTTAATATTTCTGAACATTTCAAATGACAGCTTCATGATTTATTCAATTGGTATCAGATATGGGAAAACTAACAATATGTGTAATAGGACAATTGGTATAGAGGTAAGAGAAAAGGATATAATCAGAAAGAGTAGCAGTCTTTTCTAGGGAGTTAACAGTTGAATTTAGCTTTCTTGATAAAACTACAAATTTGGTTCATAAATGGCAATGAAACTGCCATTGAAATAGGATATTTTAGCCTTTTTAAGATTTTTCATAGCCAACAGCCATAGACAATAGCCAGCCCATACCCAATTGCTGATCATAAATAGTTTCTAAATTGCACTATCAGTTGCTGAGTAAGACACTAAACATTTTTGGGAGGGAAACTTGAATCAAAGGAGAAAAAGGCATCAGCAGTAAGTCTTTAAATAAGAGTACTTCTTTTGAACTTAAAATTATTTCATCGTGAACATCCACAGTGGCAACAGATTAAATTCTTTGTTTGTTTGAAGGAGTAAAACAAAGAAATAAATAAAGATTGTGGGGTTATTTTTAACAGTGACAGAAATAATACTTTATTGTGCCTTTTCTTTTTAATATTGGAAAATAAAAGGGTGAAGAATACTAAAACTGAGCTTTTGGTAGATGATTAAATACAGTTTCATATTCATCAAAATATGTTTAGCTTGTCACAGCTGTGATTGAGAGGTGGTTTGCTAGCTGTGTTTAAAACACTTAGCAGTAAAAGTCTTTTTAATTTAGCCAAGCAAGTTAGTAGAAGCTGAAGCCAGATATTCAGATTAAGTATGTGGCAAATACTTTCAGTAGGGAGGTCATTAACATCTGGGATAAATTGCCAAGAGAAACAAGTAATTTTTCCATCACATGAGGTTGTCATATTAGAACTAAATAACTCTCAGGAAATTATTTGACTCTTGCCAAGAACAAATTATCAGTCTCAGTACATTGTTAACTACAAGGAATTTTAAAACAGGTGGTCGGGATAGTGAATCAAATAACTCTTTAGTTTTATAATGTAAAATATGAAGAAATATTTTAGATAACCTGTATTTGTTGAATCACCACATCCGGAACTTCATCACAACATGGTACAGTTTCAAGTTGGTAGAGTATTATTATTTCATGGCATATTCCTATTCGTTCTGGATCTTATTCAAGCTACATACTCTTGTTATCTACTCAATCATGTCTGGTTTCAATGACAAACTTTATTTATTATTTTTCACTTAATTAAGTATTGGAGAAGCCAGTGTTTGAAAAGAGACAATAGCTTTGGCAATAGCTTTGTCAGTAGAACTAAACTCGGTAATTTACTCCCTGGAAAATTATTGAGTACTGTCTTACTGGACCAGAATCACTGAGTATCAGCAAAATTTATTTAATACTAAATGGGAGAGGCAGATCTTTAAGCTGAAGAATGGGCTTGTTGGCTATGGGCAGCACACACATCTTGCTGCAATATTCAAGTACATGATGCAGAAATAATTGAGAGAATTCATGCAGAAATTCTACAATTCCTTTTCAACTCTCTTTCTGTTGGCTATCATTGGATTTTTTTCAGGACTTCCACCTAAATGCTGCAGTATAAGTTAAAATCTAACTTCTTGAAGATTCATTGAAGGACGGTCTATTAGGTGCATGGGAATATTGAAATTGCAGGTGATGATGTTGTATTAGCAGTTACTTGAGAAATTCTAGATTGAATTAGCCTGTTGCCAAATATGTGTGATTTAGTAGATGCCACCTGTCTGCAATCCCTGAACATCCAGTGGGACTGCCCTGAGAAGAGTACTGCAGAGTTTGATCTTCAGTGATGCTTCAGTAAGCATTGAAAAACTGTTTTCAGTCTCAGTTTCACTTCAAGGGTTATAGTAACAGGGCTTAAGTTTTCAATCATTTAAGTTCAGTACATTATTTCAAATATAGTTTTATATGTTTCAGAGATGCAACACTATTCTGCCGTGTTGAAGGCAAAGGGATTCAAAGTGAATTGGATTCATCTGCCAGCCTTAGCAGTCATATGCCTGTGCTTTCCAAGCTATTAAAAAAATTAATAAACTCACTCCTTGAATTAATGGATGGGCTTGCAGGACACCATCAGACATAAATTTTGAAGCTGAATGATATTTACATTGCTATTTCTAGTGTAAAATTAGTAAAGGTTATTAATTCTATCTGGTCCTCATATTATCACTTTTATACCATAATTACATGCACAGACACACACAGCCTCTTGAGAGGAGTGCTGAAACGTAGGTACTTAACAGTACATGAAGGACTGAAGCAAATGTTCACAAGTTATCCTATCTATAAGTTTGACTTTTTTTTTTTTCCCTTTGCCTGTTGGTCCTACAACTCATCTTGATGGGAAGGTGGAATCACTACATTTGCTTTGATCGTGCAGCACCACTCAGAGCATAAGGAGTTTCCAGCCCACCATTTTAGAGAGAGAATCCAACGATGACAGAATCAGACTCACTGTCTGTATTGCTTCTAGTTTGCTGCTGCAGAGATTTTCAGGCTGCCCAAAGTATTTTAAATACCACATTTTCTTAACATTTAGAAGATGGTGGAGATGCTTCAGTTCTTCTCTTGCCAGTGGTGGCATCACGCTGAACAGTTTTAGAAATGTTGCCATCAATGCTGTAATGTACACAGGCATGGTAGATACTATTACGAGTGAAGAAGTGTGCTTGGAAACAGGGAAAGAGAATGGAACTGCAAATACATGATGCAAAGGTTCTGTATGTGTTTTCACTTTTTTTTTTTTTTTCTTGTGTTTTGCTTTGGTGTTTTGTTTTTTTTCCTTCTTCACTTTTTTTGTTGGGTTTGATGAAATTTCCAGCCTTCTACTCATCTCCGGAAGATTTCTTAAGAGCTATCTATTTTTAATAACCCATTTCACAAGTTTTCAGGTCACTTTTATGGAATGATGCTCCTCAGATTAAAGACAATGCAGGAAAATAAAATTTTAACACTATCTATCACTGACTCCACATTTTAGAAATTTGTTCCTATTTGCTTCACAAATCTTTATACAGTTTTCATGACAGTGTGGTAAATATATTTACTAATCTTTAAAGAATTTGCTTTCTGCAGAGTGGCTAGCAGGGCTAAAAGTGTCCCAAATTAGGAATATCCAGTCTTTCATCACTTGACGTGCCCTTATTACTATGAGAAGTTCACTGAAGAACTAAAGAAAGGTCTGAATTTGCAATTCAGGTTTCTTTATTTCGCATTTGCACCAGGGGGGCTGAAAGTAGATCACACCCTGTAGAAATTAAAGATGAAAATTACTAGATTTGTCAGTGCATTTAGCACCACATATTTTCTACTTTTAAATCTCCCCGAGGAAGATACCTCCACTGCTATGTCATGAAATTATACTATAAACTTTTTTAAGGATCTTTAGCAATGAGTTTTTATAGCAGCATACTATTTTATAGCATTATACTGTTTTTAAAGCATCATATTGTTATTAATGTGTATCTGCATTACTGCAAATATTCTCACTTTCAGTCTTTGACTTAGATGCTTTCAGTTGATCCCACTGTAATGACCATCATACCCAAATCTGTACTCTTTCATAAAACAAAGGAGCACAGATCTAGTAAACAATTGTGTTATTTTTTCAAATCTTGTTTTAAGATAAGATAGGCAATTTTTTTTGCTTTTTATGTATGTTAACCCATGGCAAATAGTAGTATAAATGTCTCAAAAGCTATAAAGCTAACATCACTATACACATTTTGATAGTCTTTAATGTGACTAATTCCTAGCCTGAATATGTCCTGCATTGTCAGTAAATAATAATTAAAAAATGGTTTATGACAGAAAACTTTAAACAAAATTGTCATTGAATATTGCTTTAGAAAAGCCATTTTCAGTGACATTTTTGAGATTATCAGTGAGAAATCATCAATCTACAGGGGCAAGAATTGAACAGAAGTGTAATAATGAGAGTGGTTTGGGTTGTTTAGTAACAGGGATTGTAAAATTGTAACAAAATGTGTTTAATAATAATATTTAGTTCCTCAATGACAATGAGACTTAGCAATAATATTATTTGGAGAATTGGTCATTGGTGATAGGTTCTATAAGCAGTTTCCAATGGCAGATGGAATCATGAAAACAGCTTAAAATTTTTTCTGGTGAGCATTCAGGATTTTTTTGCCTCAAAAATATCTGGAGAGCCTTGGTTTTAAGTCATATATGCCAGTGTTTTGTTCCCATTAGTGGAAACGAATGGTGCATACCACATTTTCAGTTCTTTTCAACTACCTAATTGAGACTGAGCAGAATGAAAAATATTAGTAATGCAGACTTAATCTACTACTTTTTCCACTGCTCCTCAAAATGTTGTACGCAGAGTAATTGCTTATTCAACCTTAGAAGAAACTATATTTAAATTAATCGCATTTAGTCTATATTTGAATTTTGGACAATACAGTTACCTGTATCTATTGCAATGCCTGATATCTACTGAGAAAACATGCAAACAAATGTAATGGAATGCAGTCATTGGTGAAGTTCTGCTTCAGTTCATAGATCTTATCAGAAGCCCTCAGGTAAGCAGGCTCTCCAAGAACATGCTATTAGGGGAAAATGTTCCCAAAATCACTGGTCAAATGGATTGGCATCCTGCTCCCCGAAGGTTCCTGATTCAGTTTTGCATGTTACTAAAATCTCGCCATTAGGCTCATTCCAACTCAAGTGGAAACACATCCAAATAGTTGACATCTCAGCACTTCCACTGGGAATTGCCATCCTGCATACAGTAAACTGCATTTGTCATTTTTGTATCCCAGCTTTGACAGATTGTGGTGTGCCTTTCCTTATGCAATTAAATCTAAAAGTCTATAATAAATATTGTGTCCATACCCTGCTTCAAAGTATTTCAAGTGCCAGGAACCCTAGAGAAGTATCAGTGACCTAGTCATGGATGTTCTTCAGTCCTACACTTTCCAATATATATGCAGATATATGAAAGAAAGATGGATGTCCTTAACCTCTTTTTTTTTTTCTTTTTTTTCTTTATTTAAACCCTCTTGATATTTTACCTGTCACAGGAGACTTTAAGGTCTTTCACAGGTTTCATATTTCATCTCATGGTTATTTTACTCATATTTTAGCTTGTTTTGCACCCAACTCTTTTTACTTATTTTGGAGACCTAGTCCATGAGGACTTACTCTGACAAGGGACAAATACTTAGTGAACTAGGGAGTAATAGAACTAGTGTTAGTAAAGTTTTTTTAATATAAATATTTTTAATAGTAAAATATTCCTCATGTTGAAGATGCTGAAGACCTGTTCTAAAACTCAGAAACTCAAGTTCAGAACAATGATGTTAGCCATCTGCAGCATATAGAGAGACTATTGTTCTGTGTATCTTGACCAAGATAATTACTTCAAGGTCTCAATCACATTTTTGTGCTGAAAACATCTTTGTTTCTGCAGAAATTAATTCTCTCTTTAAAGACTCTACCATGTCAGTACAAGATACAAAAAATGGAGTTTCTCTAGAACCAAAACACTGTTACGTTGCCCCCTGGCAAAGATGGCAATTGTCTTGATGTGCATTTCATAATATCATAGAATAGTTTGGATTGGAAGGGATGTTTAAAGGTAATTTAGTCCAACATCCCCGTAGTGAGCATCTTCAACTAGATCAGATTGTTCAGAGCTCCTTGCAACTTCGCCTTGAATGTTTCCAGGGATGGGTACATCCACTACCTCCCTAGGTAACCTGTTCAGTGTTTCACCACCCCACCTGTAATGTTCTCCTATCTAGTCTAAATCTAACCTCTTTTAGTTTAAAACTACTACCTGTTCTCTGATTTCAGCAGGCCATACAATGGGTCTGTCCTTATCTTTCTTTTATCCCCCTTTTAAGTACTAAAGCACTGCAAAAATATGGCCCCAACGCGTTGGCTTCTCCAAGCTGGAAAACCCCAACTCTCTCAGCCTTTCTTCATGTTCAAAATGAATAGTCTGAATATCCTTCTAGTTTAAACTCTAAATTTTGAATGAGCATGGTTTGTCTTCAGCTTTGAGCCTCTTTTCTCTTTAGTTGCATATACTGTTTAATACTGAAACTACTGAACATCTTTCCAAGTTAACTGGGGATTTTTTTTTTTTTTTTCTGTTTTACTTTATAGAGCTTTTCTTCTACAAGACTGTTATCTATCTATATACTATGTGTTTATACAGCTCCTGATGGTTTATTTTTCTATTCATCCTTCCCTGATGAGGTAATGAAGAGCTGTGCAAGATCTCTCTGTAAGTAGCACATAGTCGATACAGGAATCAGCCCTCAGTTCCAGTTACTTTTTTGAGTTAATTGTGATGAATTCCACTTTCTTGGACGGGAATTTCACTTCAGTGACTTCAGAGATCAGAGTTTGCTTTTGACCTTGAAGTTCAGCATATACATCACTGTCTTAAAACTAACACTAATGAGAAGCGTCAGGCTTTCTGTCCATATGTGGGAAGGACCTCAGCTACAAGTAATGTACACCAAATGGATATTTTACAACTTGTAATAGAAGAAGGAAAGTAACATAATATTCCTTCTGATTGTGTGGCTCATTACAAACTGCTAGCAAATTTCAGTCACCTAATAGTTTAATCAGGGGTTTACCCTTGTAATGACAGTGAAGTAATTGTGAACTGTGGGAGTGACTGCAAAAAACAGGAATCTCAATGAAATCTAATTTCACCTAAATGAAAGGTGAAGTTAGTGCTTTTGACTGGAATATGGAAAGGAAACAGCAGAGTCACACCAGCTTCTGGGGTTCTGCAAAAATATATATGAATATGCAGACAGAGAAATTAATATTTCCTCCAGTACGTTAACATAGTCCATACCTTAATCTGATTGTTAAAATACTGGTGGGCAAACCCTTTGAGCCTTCAATCTTGGCCTCTGTTATCTTTTACTAAGGATATTCCATTCCAAATAAGGGAGAGGGAGAAATCTGTATCCTTGTGGCTGATTTTTTTTATATATGGTGTATATACATATTTATACCCTCATCCCCCACATTTTTCAGTGATATGTTATCCTGAGAAAACATCCTTTATTTTCTATCAAAGGCACTGGATTTCATTTAAGCCAAGGCTGCCTATATTTGCCCCAATGTATGTGCTAGTTCTTCTTACACTTATCCCAGGCAAGCTGTCTCTTTATATATTGCCAGGATGAGGTCTTTCAGGAAGAATCCTTGTTTGTCCATATGACAACAAAGTGAGCTAGAAATCAGCTGTTTCAACAGATTGTCTTACTGGATAGCTAACTGTGTGGGAAGCAGTTTGTCTGCTGAACTGAAGCCACCTTAGATTAACATAGCTGTCTTATTTTCTTCAGAATGCCTCCATGCCTAGAATGTGGAGGCTGCACATCTAGCTGCCACCTAGAGCTTCATTCTGAAATCCTCCAAACTGCTGATGTGACACTGCTTTTGGAGACCTTTTTCAGTCCTTATTCAGCTTTGGATCCTGAGACCCTTCCTCCAGTACATGAGATTTTATGGGGAATACTGCTTAGAGCCACCACTGTGTAACAGAACATATGAGAGAAAGAAAGATCACTTGTTGTTAGTAGTTCTTTCTCAGGTGATTTATCACATCATAACACCAAAACTTTTCCTGATTTTTCTTGGGCATTTGAAATGTAGGACATGGGTGGACTTCTGGTTCATTAGCAGAACTGTGGAATTGTGGGGACAGGTTTTTGTTTGAACGATACTTGTTCATTCCTACAACTAAGCAAAGTTAGGATCCTAATTAATTATTCTTCATTTCACAGTTTGTTTTGTCCTAAATAATTTATTTTGTTCAAAATAGACTGTTTAAAAACAAGTGACTAGGGAAACATTGCTCTCTTCCTCATAAATCCCTTTAATTGCTACAATAACATATAATGTGTTGAAATTTATATTAAAGACCAAAAAGAATACATTTGAATCTTTACTTTAAAAAAGTAAGTTATGATTTTATGGGTGTATATATATAACAGTATATACAAACATTGCCTGTTTTTTTTCTAAACAATTATTTGAACCTACAGTAATTTAATCTTCAAGTTAATGCTTAAGACAGGAACAAATTTTAATGGGAGACCTCAAGCACTCACTTGTATGCTTCCTACTGAAATAAACTTGTGTTCAACAATCGTCTTAAATTTCAAAGCTCTTGAAGTTCAGAAAACTATTTATAAATTAATGTCTGTTTATTTATTGTTCTACTTGATACTGTTCACAACATCTTCATCTGAGCATTGCCTCAGTTACTTGATTTACAATTCTATATTTATATAACTTTCTGGGTGCGAAGGTTGTCTTATTTCTGAAACCTGTAATTAATTAATGCATTGTAAATTCATAGTCAAAATGTTTCCTTTCACTGTTTTGCTTGCCTAAATTATGCATAATAACAGTTACAGTCCAAATTAATATTTGAATGTAATGAAATGATACATGCTTAAGAAGATATGATTCTGTAACTTTAAAATGTTCAAGATGAATGAATGAGAGGGACAATAACCCTACAGACTGAATATGGGTATAATCATCTTAAGGAATGCACTTATGTGGTAGAAAAATACTAAAAGAAAATTTTTTCAAGACAAATTAGAAAGAAGGAGCCCAAAAATAAATACACTAGAGGCCTTCAGAAGCTGTTTATTATATTTAGGAGACAAAAATTACATAACAAATAGGGAAAAAAATTGCAAAAAGTTATATTTACATTCTATCCAAAGATTCTAATTGTCTATTTTTTTTAACAGAATCATTATGAAACAAAATAACTGTTTGATAATGTTGGAAATAATTTTTTATTTTAGGTCAACTGAATTTTCACAGAACTATTTTGCTAGTCAAAAATGATTCACATGTAAATGAGACAAGATGAAGAAGATTGTAAAGATATGTTTTATAAGGCAGGATTAATACTGAAGCATATGTGTATATCTATACATTCAGATGATTAAAGCTTTCCATCAAAGGATCAGATTTTTTGTTTTGTAATTTATTTTATTTTAGTGGAATGGTACTGACTTACACTAGATGGAATTTGTCACAGTTTTCTCTAGTAGTCTTCAAAATCTTCTGTGAATTTTTAACTATCACAGAGAAGAACCAAGTTTTCAAAATATTCTTGTATAATGTATTGCCCAGAAAAGAAAATTAGGCTTAGTGGTGTACTTGGTGCTAAATGAACAACTTATTGTTGAGAATCTTCCTCATATACTTGGTTAGGGCTTCTATAACAGATATTCAGATGCTGCTTTAATGACAAATGTGGTTTTCTTCTCATGATAATAATAATTGATTTTGTCATAGTGTAATAAAGAGAAGAAGATTCCTTCTGAAATGTGTGACTTAAAGCTTTGTTCTATAAAAAGCTTTAAAGAATAATGAAATAGGATTAGACCCATCTAGCCTAGGTTTAAAAAGCAAGCTTTTAGGTAAGCATGGTCGATGCGTATAAAACAATTAAAAAAAAAAAAAAAAAAAAAAAAAAAGTGATGCAAAATCGTATGTATCTTATGTGTCAGCAAACAGCAAAGTATTTATTAATTTCATACTCTGTATGTGGCTTTTAAAGAGATTTGGAGATGCATAATCAATGAAGCCTGTATCAGTTCTTCATGTTTGAACAGGAAACATGTAGCTGAATTTGCAGTTGTAATGAATGCTCTTCAAGTATTTTGTAAAATTTTACTTCATTTTAGTGCTTGATGTTTCTGATTTAACTATTTGAGATAATCAGGACTTTTTGTTGGTGAAGGTACTGTTCCTTGATGATATTCACAGTTATGAAGGCTATCACTCCACAGTATAATTTTCTCTAGAAAGTAGTTCTATTCCCTGGGACTCAGTCATCTTTGGAAGGATTTAGCAAGAGCAAAACTACTCATTATCATATGAGTTACCTCAATATGATGGAAAAGTGATTGCTAAAGGCATTATGCCATGTACTTTACATTTTTTTTTTCTCTATAAAGCATGTAAAAAATTTGCCACATCATCAGTCCTTTGTTTCACAAATTTTCTTCTGTATCAGCTAATTTCTGAAACTGAAAAGCAGATTTAATAACTCAGCATTACGTTGTACCAGCTTATTATTTCATCGTCAGATTGCCTGGTGTTATGATAAATTCCACAAAAAATGCCCTGTATTCTAAATACTTTTTCTGTGGCAATCTACATATACGAATGATCCCCAAATGTAGTCTGCAGACTCACTGTTCCACAGTCTGCACCAGGTATGTGTAACCACACTACAACAAAATTTACTTACTGTCTTCCAGCAGGTGTATTTATTGACTACAGAAAATTTTGCAGGGTGCAAAGAGAAATATGTCCAAAGAGCCTGGAAACTACTGGTTTAACTTCTTCAGCTGAACTGTTGAAATGTACATAAGTTACTTGCTTTCTATTTCATAATCAGGGGAACACAGAATTTGAGTATATATTTTTTCATGGTTCTGTGTTTGTACCTGTCAAGCATTGAGAGGTAATAATTAGGGGTGATAATAAGTAGTTTGAAATACTATGCCAAATTGTTCTCTGTTTTCTTGCATTGATACCCAGGGATAGCCAATTTTCTAAAAAGCAGAATATCAGTAGAATGCACTGGTGTGAGCATAGAATACTAAGCTTACTGAATTAAATTAGTACAACAAAGTTACATTACAGTGTGCTTATACTTCCATGTAACATAGTTATTTCCTTATGTGTACCTGATTCCTCCAAGGAGTGTCACAAATGCACTCACTGTTCCTCAGAGTTCTATTTTGCATTTGGATCTCTGACTTAGCTGAGAAATGTGAAGAAGCACAGGTTGCCAGGGAACTTTCAAGAGACAAGCTGTGAAGTCTAAAGAACACAGGTTATTCCAGCTAAGGTTGGCACTGGCTTCTCCTTAAAACTTTTTCTCCTGGCATGTAGTTCTTAAACTTGTACCTGCAGAATATAGGTCAGCATATTTTTCATACAGATTTTTATTTTCTAGTTGTATTGCACAGAGGTGGAAATATTACTTATGTTTTCATTCATCCTCTTCTGGTCAGATGCTGAAGCAGTGAGAACACTATCCAACAGGTGGAGAGCAAGATTACATTCTAATTGCACCATTTGGGTGATTTTTGAAACTCTGTGAGCACATATAGATTAGTACAATGGGAAGAGGTTATAAATTACATTTAACCATTTGTATCAGCAGGATGAATCTCTCTACACTGGATTTGGGCTAGTTAATATGAGAAAAAATAGTATCATACAGGGCTCTACACAGTTCTTACTGAAGTCAGTGGAAAAATCCTGCTGTATTCTTGAGCAATACTGCAGAGCATTCTAGGCTCTGAAGTCTTAATCACCAAATTTCAATATATGTCACCTGGTCTGATTGTCCTCTGAGAAGCATCTGGCTTTGTTGTGCTGTACCTTACACAATTAGTTACTCAGCTGTATGTCTAGCAGTTAGTTACTCAAATTTATTTGGGGAACTGAATGTCTCACCTATCACTACATTAACATGTCTATGCAGCATCAATTGAAATTATAACCAATGTAATTTGTGTCCCATGACACACAAAAAGAGGACATGACACAAAAGCCCACAGATCTGAAGTGTATTTAAGGGGGGGGGAATAGTGAAATGCAGTATTACAGTTTATGAGTTAGTCTATTTTAAAGACAGAGTGGGTATCTAAATTTCAGAGGAAGAGATGTGTGCTTTAAAACAAAAAGAATATCTACCTACAACATTTTTTTTAGAAAAAAAAGAATTTGTTCAATTTTTGATTGGTGAAATCATCAGCTGTCTCTGAAGTCTAATAAATTTTCTTTTAGCTTATATTGATATTAGATATAGGTATATAAATAATATATGTATAAGTATAAAATATTTATAGTGATAATTTTAATAATATTTATAGTGATATTAAATACTGTTCTGTTGTTTTAATGTATTATTTCTGGACTTGACAGGAAAAATGCAATAAAATGGAATAAAATACTGCAGATGAAAGGAATAATGACTCATTCAGACAATTTTGTGTAAGCAGCTTGTGTGGAGATTAAAGTAGCAAATGCAAAATTCCGAATACAATTTCTTTCATACCTCCTCATAAGCTAGAAGGCAAAATGTAGACACTATTACCATTTTCATTCAAAAAAACACCTCCAAGGCCATTTCTTCAGTTCCTCATTAAACTGTTTCAGAGCAATTTTCGTTTTGACCAAGGTCAGTATGGTTGTCTTGCAAATCTTTGGACACCGTGAATGAGAATTCATAAAATCCTGACACTGGGAAGCAAGGTTGCTCTTGACCTACATTTAATAAGGGCGGGAAGTGTGATTAAAAAATCATGTGAGCTGGTATAGTCACATAATTCAGGTTTCCTGACTAGTTAGTACTAGTAATTGTTTTCAGGAAAGAACTGTCACAGTAGGAAAGTATTAAAATATAATTCAGTTTTCTTGACTAGTTAGTACTAGTGAATTGTTTTCAAGAAAGAAAGAACCGTCACAGTAGGAAAGTATTAAATCAGTATAGTGGCATCAGTCTTTAGCTGACAGTTCAATGTATTTGCTCTACAGGGGAGACAGTCACCCTTACTTCCTTTTCCACAAGCATATATAGGTTATAGATTAGCCTGTATTACTAGATATGTTGTATTCCTTTTTTGTTTCTGCTTATAAGATTTTCATCTCTCAAAATTGGTGGGCTGATTTTTTCAGGATCAAGGTTTTTTGTTTTGTTTTTTTTTTTTTTTCTTTTTTGATTGAAGTAAACAGGTAATGAAACTGGTTCCTTTAGAGCGCATAATATAATAAGAGTACTTAAGAGTGGAAGGTGCTGGATTGTTTGCTGCTACTTGAGTACTGAAAACTCAAGAGAGTCTTTTCATAAACTTACATTTCCACTTCTCTGTTGCTGTTTTTGATAACATTTGAATCACAGAATGTTTCATACACTTTAGAAATCTAGTAGACTTTATTGCAATATAAGGGGGAAATAGGAAACGCAGAATTTGCTGATTTCTGGAGAGAGGTTTTACATCCCTTCCTTTAGGTAGCACTGTTGACTGAGTATTTTACACACACACACACAGACAGACACACACACCCCCACACACCTGTTTGCTGTCTCCCTATGTTTGCTGTCTCCAGATTTCAATGCAGCCTATCAATTGTGCTTTGCTTAGTTGAAAGAGATGGTGTTGAATGTTGCATGAACAAGTTGGGTTGGTTTTTTTTTTTTCATCTCTTTACTTTTGTGATGTTGGCTGCTCAGTAATTTTTTGGCAACAAATAAAATTTAGTGTAAGTGAAACAGCATCTTCACATCTAACAGACATTCTAGAACCAGCCCTCCACTGGACTCTGTCCCACTTGTCTCTGAACATAAAGGAAAGGCCACGGGCTGTCAATCAGCTAAACTGCAAATACTTTCCCATATTAGTCAAAGCAGAAAGTATTAAATGGGTTCTCTACAGAATTTTGTTTGGATTAAGATTACCTTTTTAATTCAATTACAACCATTATAGTGATCAAACAACATCTATTTCAATACAAAAAGTAAGGAAGAAGCTATGATAGTTTTGCATAGCCAACTTATGATTTTAGGGAGCCAGGCATTATGAGCAGGAGAATTCAGCCAAGCACATTGAAGCAGAGCAGGCAGATCTCCCCATAACTACTAGGTATTTTAATATGAGGAAGGAGTAATTTAAAACTGTAGTTACTGTTTTGACACAAGTGTCACACCCACAAAAGAACTGCTATGCATTTGCAGAGATGCAGAGGTTGCTGCTGCTTCCTGGCTTTACATACATAATGCCATCACATGAAGTTTAAGCTACCGATGAGGTCAATTCAGGACCCTTAGCACCTGCTGGGTGTAAAGCCAAGGCAAATTTAGGGAACTGTTGATATGGAACTGCATATGATCTCTTTTTGGCTGTATGGTGAGTCATACACAACAAAAATTAAACAAAAAAACCCCCAAAGAAACAAAAAACCCAAGCAAACAAACCAAACAAAAAGCCCGATATGGAGTAATGAACTGTAATTTCTTTAACATTATAATTTTAAAATCAGCAATAGTGTTAAAATTCTGTCAAATACCACTGTAAGCCAGTTATACTTTCTTTTTTATAAATGCATGCATTCACTGTATATATGCAATTTTACACAGAAGGTAATAGAAAAAATTACTGTTAACTATAAATTTACCTTGTTTAATTTTAAGATGTCTGCAGAGTCAAAGTGAACATGACTTAGTTTTCCCCTTCAGTAAAATGATTGTTCCTTGATAGTAGCTGTAGTAAACCTGTAGGTTACCCTTATCTAACTATTTATTGCATTTCTTTGGGGAAAAACAAACCAAAACAAAACTGACAACCTTAAGTACGTAACAACCATGCATGCAGCAATCATGGGATTCCAAAGGAGGGTGGGCAAGGAAGAATGTCGGAGTGTTTATCATACAGCTGTGCCAAAAGTAAAGGCTGAATGAATTAGAGGGAGATTAAAGCCAGTAGTCTGAGGCTGTATTCAATCACTGCAGTCACTCTGTTTGCCTCCTGCATGCTGATGAAGTGTCATGAATGGTCCCATGTACTTTCATTCCAATATATTTCAGGCAGTAGTGATTATTGCTTGTACTCAGCTAAAGCTTGAAATAACTCGCAAACTCTTGCTTAGCAACAGAAGGCCTCATCTTCTCTCCCTTGGGACCACTACCTCAAAAATGTGCTACTTCATTTAAAAGTTACAGTTAGGAGGTGTAGATATTCATTGCTCTCCTTGATAATTTAAAGAAGATACCACAAACTAAACCCTGTAAATGACTCTATTCTGTAGTTATTTACTGATTTATGAAGTCTAAATCCAATTTCTTTTATCACATATCAAACTGTTCTGTAGTTGGGCTACACAGCAATTTTTATAAAGGCATTGTGTTCATATGTGCTGAAGGAATAGAAGCACTGCACTCCCTTTAAAAAAGGATACCATAGTGCGTTTTGATAAAATCCTTTGGAAGAGATTTATGTAGTATTAAATCATTTAATCTTTGTGCTTATTTTAAATGTTTGAGCTATGGTTTGTATTTTTCTTGTTATATTTCTTAGAAGGCAAATGAATGCATAATTGTTAAATAAATTACAAAATGCAGAGCATGGTTTGAGTGCTAGATCTTCAGCATGAACATAGAAGAATTCATTAAAAAATGCAGCAATATTATCCTAGTGTGAATTATATGCTGCTCTGTGGTTTTCTATTTTTGGTCACCACAAGATGGCAAAAGCAATGAGCACACAAATGCAAGGACGAGTGAGTTTCATAATAATGCATTCTGCATTCACTTTATGCACATCAAGAAAGAATCCAAGCACAGCAGGAGTGACAATCACTCCAACAGTCTTTTGAAATCAAAGTACTTCCTTGAAAATGTCTTTCCAACACTAATTACACTTTTCTATTGTGGTTCTTATGTTGTGCAAAGTAAAATGTTTACATTGTCACTGGATAAAGCTCTGGAAAAATTGAAGGTAAAAACTAATCAGATTATTAAACAGATTTCCTTTGTGTTTTGCTGATTCCATTTCTTTGTGCTTAGGGCTCAAGTACCAAAATCTTTGTCCTTTGTCACCAAGGGACTTTGGCGAGGTTGCTAACTCAAAGGAAGCCTCTTTGCTCAAGAGAGCTGTTACAATGTAGGAAGGGTTGGTTGCCAATGAATCTTGAGATTTTTCTCTTTTTTTAATGGTTTGTTTTGATTTGTTTTCCCAGTTGTGTAATGATTACACAGTAATTACTGTCTATTAATTTTTCTAACAAGAGGAAGGCAAAAAACCTGGGATGTTTCTTGTTTCAGGATATGAAATTATATGATATACATCTGTTTATTCATGTGCATGGGCATGCTTTTATGTTTTAGTCACACACTTCTAGTCATTACTATGAGAATCTCAACCTTATAGGAGAAAATGCAACATATCAGTTCTGTTATTATATTAAAAAAAGGAGAGAAAAATGCTCTTTTGCCTGGCTGCAGAGGTTTATGTGGAAGGTTAAGCAGCCAGTCTAGTCTTGATCTTTTATTGTTATCTTTACTGGTAGAATTGGTGAAAAGAATAATTGATAGGAAGGCTTGTCAGATGTAAGTGGAACAAGGAACTATTAAATATTCATTGTTGAGAATGGAGCCAAATTTCCCCTTCCTTGCAGTTCAAAGGCCTGTGGTTCCTCACTGCTTTGTGTCTGTATAGCCAATTGCAACTGGGCACATTGCATGGGAAATAGTACTCCAGACCTGAATGGGAAAATGTGAGTTAGTTGCCATATATGAATTTCTGCATGTACAGTTCATATAAGCCATGAATACATGTCAACTGGATGCCTTATGTGTACATCAAAACATCCTTTCACAATCTACATACTTCACCTAGAATTTATTCTTCTTTCCTAGTAGATGTCATCTATAGTCATTCATGAAACATATATAAACACACATGCATATATGCATACACACACACATAAATATACACACTCAAGTACACATGTATGTTTGCTATTTAGGAAATAATTTTACCTGTGTGTTCTGGTTGGATACTACTACAGATTTCATAGAATCATAGAATCACAGATTGGTTTGGTTTGGAAGGGGCTTTGAAGGTAATTTAGTTTCAACCTCCCACTAGACCAGGTTGCTCAAGGCCCCATCCAACCTGGTCTTGAGTACTACCAGAGAGGGGGCAGCCACAACTTCCTTGGCCAACCTGTTCCAGTGTCTCACCACCCTCACAGGAAAGAATTTCTTCCTAATGTCTAACCTAGATCTCCCCTCTTCAAGTTCTAAACTGTTTCCCCATGTCCCTTCACTATACATCTGTGTAAAAAGCCCTACCCCATCTTTCTTGTAGGCCCTCTTTAGATATTGGAAGGTTGCTATAAGGTCATCTCAGAGCCTCCTTTTCTCCAGGCTGAACAACCCCAACTTCTCTAGCCTGTCTTCATAGGGGAAATTGCAGTTAAGTCATCAAACAATATTCCATAATATCTGAAGTTTAAGAGTATAGAATATACCCCAAAATTAAAAATATCCACAATTTATGTTATACATTATACATGCAGATACTATATATACATATGCTATTTCTGTAGTATATATATTCTTACATTACCTTAAGGAGTTACATAGTCAGAAAAAGTTAATGTATATAGTTTACTTTTATTAAAGGTTTTAGAGGTTCTGCTGAATTTGCTTTTCTGTGAAGTGACCAGCTTCACTTTTTTGAAGATACCAGAATTCTGGTATGAAAAAGAATGGTACCAGACTAAGCTTATCTCGTATCAGCAGAATGGCAAATTGATGCTAACAGATGAAATCAGGAAACAGTAGAAAAGACAAATGTCTATTTGAAATTGCTATAGTAGAAGTGATGAACAAAACTCTCATATTCTCAACAGCCATAAGCAAGCAGCAATATATGTGAAAGTGTGTGCTAGTGTATACCTACAGCTTACATTGGTATATACTGAAACATTAGTTGAATCATTGAATCATAGAATCATAGAATGGTTTGGGCTGGGAGGGACCTTAAGGATGATCTAGTTCCAGCCCCCCTGCCATGGGCAGGGACACCTTCCACTAGATGAGGCTGTTCATCCAACCTGGTCTTGAATAAATCCAAGGAGGCAGCATCCACAACTGCTCTGAGCAACTCTTCCAGTGTCTTATCACCCTCACAGTGAAGAATTTCTGCCTAATATCTAGTATAAATCTTCCCTCTTGTCCCCTTGTCCTCTTGCTACATGTCCTCAGGTTTCTTGGAGGCCCCTTCAGATACTGGAAGGCTGCTATAAGGTCTCCTTGGAGCCTTCCCTTTTCCAGGCTGAACAACCCCAACTCTTTCAACCTGTCTTTATAAGAGAGGTGCTCCAGCCCTCTGGTGTACGTTGTAGAATGACTTAGGTTGTAATGCGTTACTGGAGGTCATCTGGTCCAAAAAAGATCAGAAAGACCAGAGTGGTCAGAATCACAGTTATTTAAGATGCAATGTAAGCTTGCTAAAGGGCTGGTGCTGGGACTGAGAGGAGTTTCTCATTATACTGTTGAATCTCCTGTTTGTGAAGTTAGTGGTAAAACTTCAATTGATTTTATTGCAATGTTTTGCCATTGTGTAAAGATTCGTGTTGTACAGAAGAAACACAACTGTTTTCACTTAAGACTAGCAAAAGGCTGTAGTTCTTATAATTCATAGGTTTCAGCAGATTATAAGTGAATTTTGATTAATACTACAGCTCTCATCACTACAACTCTGGGCAACGGTGAGTTTGATGGTGGTTTAGTTTCAATGAAAATATCTTCCTGTTAACAGGAGCAAAACAGTTAACTAGTAGAGAAGATATATAGCAGTGTCAGAAATAAAATCCTAGTCTTTTGATTGCCAATTCTGTTTTAAACTAAGACTGTGTAATTGTTATTTAATAAATCCTTCCCCTTAATAACATAATCACTGCTTTCTGTATATAAACAGGGTCATGTTTCTCTTGCAATGAGGTTAAGTGATGTCTCTTTATTGCAAAATTACTGTCTCCCTCTGCTGTTATCTTCCCCGGCGTGAGACCAAAATACACATGTGTACATTAACTAACACACAAATAATGTGATCTGTAGTTACAGCTGTGGTTAATGATTCAGTTCACTACCCTGAGTTGCCCCTTAGGTAACACACACTTGTGTTGGCCTATTTTTTCCAGAGATCCCATACCCAATCTTTGTTCTGAATTTTTTGGTTTATCTTAGTGTCATAATGACTCCTCCTTTAACTGCTGCTGTATAAATTCAGATCGCCTATATCTCTAATTAAAATAACTTTATTTTGTTTGAACCTAGTACATTTTGGATTTGTTGCATTTAAACAAAAGGTTATATGGACTTTCAGAAACCCTTTTTTAATGAAATACTTATTGCCAGGTTTTCTGTTCTGATTCCTATCCACTTATCCTCAGCTTCCTTTCAAGCTGTTATATTGACATCAGGAAAATTAAAATAAGAAGAGCAGGCCATACGTGGTCAGTGTGACCATGTATACCTCATATATTTAAGTGAATTGCTTGATATCATTCAAGTTTTATTATATCTAGTGAGTGCAAACATTCATCCAATAAATCTCTCTTTGCTGCTTTCTTACTCATCCCTGTGGAATCTTTCTCCCATCCATAAATTTTGTTCCTTCTCCTGCCTGCATACCATTACCAAAGGAACACAGTATCAGTATCACTGACCTAAACAACAGAAGTATATTTTTCAAAAGGAATGCAGCAAATATTAATGCTTCTCCATAATGTTGAAGATTCTTCTTCAGCCTTTCCTCTGCATGAGGAATAACATCAGCTATGCTCAGTGCTCTTTAACTTGATGGCTTTTGTTGTTCTCTGCACCAGAGAACTTCTAGTCAGTGCTGCTTCATTGTGAGTTGTGAAACTGATCACATCTCACATCCTCTTTGTTTTTTCTTTTTAGAGACTTAGCTGATAAAAGATGGAATATAGTTTATGATGGCTTCTGATAAACTAATCTCAGATTTGAGGGGTAATATAGTGCTATCCAGCAGACACAGTCAGAATACTGAAATACTTATTTTAGTCGATTTTGTGGTGTCAAGTTTTAGTAAGTATGTGAGATGCAAAGCATAGCCAGGAGCAGACTCAGACCTGACTTTTTTTGCAAATGGCATTCCCTTAGAAATCACTGGGAGTTTTTCTTACACAGCAAGTTTCTACTTTGAATTTTTTCTCTGGGTTGGACCAAAAGTTATATATAGTAAAGTAAAAATATTACATCCATTGATTTTGGTATCATGAAGTACAGACATACTGATTCTCTCTGTGGTATTAGTATAATAGTGCTTGCGATGGATCAGGACAAATTACTTATATCTTATGATCAATATGAGAAGCAATATATTCTGAATCATCTTCAACTTCAACAACACATCCTTTGTACATACACATGTACATGCATAAGTGTATGTGTTTACCTAACTATACACGTTTTGTGTTTAGAAAAACTTATTTACAGACTATTCTATGTTTTAGGAAGCATCTTTCAGGGTGATACAGGATGGCTATAGTAAAACAGTGACAGGCCTCATTTTTGTTTGCTTTTCTTAAAGACCTTGATCCAAGGAAGAATTATTTATTAGGCATTCATTGGGAAATGGATAGCATAATTTAACTTTTATTATCTAGAAAAACTGGTAAGCAGTATATAAAGAAATAGACCTTGTTATAGAGGGAATAATAATAATAAAAAGATTAATTTAACGTTTTTTAAATGGTATTCAGTGCTAAGACTTTCTAACATTGTCTGCTCTGATACAAACCTTAAAGTTTTGTTTCTGTTGATAGTTTTGCTTGTATCTATTTTCCAGCGGCTACAAATGGATTTGTATACTTAAAACATCTTAGGATTTTCAGTATCTTGAGTTTAGTTCTACATCTGGTGTGAACACACATGACATATTTTCTTTGAGTCTAAGCCCCTCTATATGGTGTAGAGGTGAAATATTAGATGATGTGAGTATATAGTGATTGATCACTTAGTTGAGTAAATGGAAGACATCATTTATAGTGAATGAGACTGAGAAAGAGGTATTGTGTACATCTCTAATCTTGAGCTCTTTACTGATTTATAAAGGTAAAGGATGACTTCTCAGCCTTGGATATATGTAAACAACTTAAACCCTCTTTTTCCAAGACTCTTTTCTGAGTTGTGCAGAAGAGGATCTTATCCCATAAATGGTTATCTTCTTGGAGGACTAGAAATGAGGATATAAAAATCATGGATTTCATCCATGAAAACTTTTAAGTTTCATCATGCACCTGTTTCATAAGTCATTCTGAGCAGAACAGATAAAAATGGAAAATGCAGCATTGGAGCTGTCCCAGATAGAAAATCACCTCTCCAAGTCTGTAGAACAGCTGAGTATAATAACCAGCATACTCATGGTTCTCTGTCACACTTGTGTAAAGTTCTGTTCACAGGCAAACCTTTAAAATGAAAGCCATCACTCAAATTAATCAGCTGGAGCTTGTCAAGTTCAATACCTGTATTTGTTGATGAAGGCTGGTACTAGTCTAACAGAAATTATATATTTATTAAGCAGTATGTAATACAGTTATATACAATACATCTATATATTTTAACTTTTAAGACAAAGTATTGTCTAAAAACCCAGTGATGTACCTGCAATAGTGGGGCTTGTGTGCTAAATCTAACTGTGTGCTCAGCATAGCATGTAAACAAGGGACTTCATTGCTCCATGCAGCTTACACAGGGAGGCAGGTACCACTGAAGAACACTATGCTGTAATAAAACTGAGAGCCAAGCAAGAAGAAACATCAGATGCAGATCAGATGGTCCTTAGGATGTGCTTCATTTGAGAATTCATGCTAGCACACAGATTATTTGAACCTATCCACCATAAACTTCTTTTACAGTTACTGTGGGGAGAGGCACTTCAATAAGGTGCAAATTCTGCTGGTGGAAGCTTTAGGCCTGAGGATCCTTTGTCTGCTCAAGATTCTCAGCTTCAAACCTGGTTTGTGTTTGTCCGTAAGGCTTCTAATTAATATAATTTCTTATTCAGTATTATGGTTTCTTCTCAGGTGTAGTAAGACATTTAAAAATTGTTGAAGTTAATTTTCTTCTTGGATATGGGTACCACACTACTTCAGTGCCTCCATTTTACAGTCTTCAGTTTTGCAGTGTTACTAAGATAAGTTTGTATTTCCCTGTGGTTATGTGTGAGCTGTTGTAGCTATGTATGTTCTCAGTAAGTGCAGTACCACAGGGTACAAAGTCTTGAGAGACTGAATTTTGTATGGAAAATATATATGAACTCTTGCCATTAAAAAAATGGCAAAAAAGAATGAAAGTAGACTAGAACACTTTCTCTGTTTTCTACCAGCATTTCTCAAAACCAAAATGCATCACAGTTCCAGCACTGGAAAGAAAATGTATTTTTGCAGGAAGAGAGTGGTGTTACAGGCACCAGTCAACATAAACAGACTTATTTTTATGAAATTGTTTAGACCTGCTTTAAATGCAGCAAGTTACTTAGTGTGACCAAGTTTATCCTACAAAAATGACAAAGTTTTTCCAGCATTTGAATTTTTTGTTCATTCATCAGTATGAGATAGCATATGGCATGTTCACAAGGCTGAATATTCTTAGACAGCAGGTTTTTTCAGCTGTATACTTTGTCCTCCAGGTTTTAAAACCTGCTACAGACACAGAGTAATGACACAGTTCTAGTTGCATGGGGTATAACTTACCTCCTGGTGGATGGTAATTAGAAGCTTGAGTTTATTATTTCTGCAGTTTAAGGACTAAGGATATTTACAGAATCTAACAAAACAAAATTTCAGCATATTGATTCTCTTTTACCACATAGTCCCTATCAGATCAAATTTTACCCCAAATCTACTGTTGAACCTGGGAACTTCCAGTAAAGATCTTTATACAAGTAGGAAGGGCACTTGGATGATGACTTTTTAAAGTCTGTGTTATATATGTAAATTAAGTAATTCTGGAACAAAAACCAAGTCACTGTAGAATAATGTCCTCTGATTATAAAAAGGAAAACTGGAAAAAAACACTTGTTTACCTGTGCTGCTACATTGTATCTACTTCTGATATACTACTTTATCTGCATGTTCCTTCAAACTGATTTCATGCTGCCTGCAGTGACATATTTTGCTAACACAACAGACTTGTTCCTTCCCGACATACAGCTTCCAGCTCCAAAAAATGTCAGTAGCTTTTTAGACAAACCTGTGCTTTTTATTCCTGTCTTTCTCAAGAGAAATACCAGCATCCCTCCAAGAACATTTTTCCCCCTATGGCTATTCTGTTTGTTTTATAAACAGACTAGGTTCATTTTACGAGTAGAGGCTGGTAAAGACATTGAAGGAGATTTTTCTTCTTTTTAAATATTTTTAGGAAAGTAATAGAGTGACAGCTTCTTTCTATGCTTACACAAATAAGCATAGCTTTTTTTAAAATCAAGTCTTCCAGAAGCAATTAACTAAACCTGCATGAAGAGGAGGGAACAGGAGACCTGTTCCATGGTGGAGCTCTGTATAGCTGAGCTTTGCTGTTCACACTGACTTACACAGAGGTAACACTTAAAGAGAAGGCACTTAAACCCCTTGTGATTTCCACTTATTTTTGGTAGCATCAGTTATATGATTTCCTTATTTGTAAGTTCTGGTTCTAGGTCACTATCCAAAGAGAGACATAAAAAGTTGATACATAAAGCTAGAAATTACTAGGCATGGGGGATATTTCTATAATATTAATGAAAACATTAGTGGCATACATTTATTGATTTTGTTGTGAATATGCACAAAATAGATTTCTCAAAGATGGAATCTGTGATCTCTGTTCCTGAAATGGGGTTTGCAAAGTTCACTGGCTCTCCCAGTGCTGTAGCTTGATGGATCTCCAGTCTCCATGCTGGAATCATCCAGGTTCTCCACATGAGACCTGCAGGGAAGGGTCTGGCAACCACAGAGGCACCAGGGCAGCCCAAGAGACCTCCCTGGGGATGGACTGAGGCCAAGCTGGCAGGGTGGGCCTGACTCAATTTTGACCAGACATTGTCTGGTAATTTGGGAAATTACTTTGGTGTATCCTCATACCTATAAATGCCTTGCTTCCATATTTATGTATACAACATTGGCTTAATTTTTTAAAACCTTTTCTGGTCTGGAATTCCCCTTTCTCCAAATTCTGTTTCTGCCTTCAGAAACTTAAATCTTGAGGTTTGTTTCTACCAAATTTTGGTTTTATAATTTACTTTTCATTCTGTTATGTTTCTAATACTGAGATACAGGGGAAATGCTTCATGATTATACAAAAAAATATTAAGCAATTATATACAATAGCTCTATCAGGTGAAATGTTAGGACATTAGTCTTATCTAGAGAAAAGTCAAAATGGCTTCTGAATGTATCTTGAATCTCCACAGATACTATTTTCTTTCCTGTGCAACTATTTAGAAGAACCTGTCTTAATTGAAGTTTGCAGCTTATTACAGAATGGAAGGGCTGAAAGGTATTTTCCTATTCTTCTACTGTATGTGTTATTTGTGTGCTTTAGATGGATAAGTGGTAGTCTGAAAATTGCAATAAGATTAGTAATTACTAAGGGGACATAATGTACTGTTTTGGTGCAGTGGAACCCTGAAAATACTTAAACTGACTATTAAAGGGAGAAGGCATTCATCATATTTTTTTTTCTTCTTGTAAGTTTTACTTAACTGGGTTCCACAGTGATTAGTCTTTCTAAAAATGAGTACTAAAACCATGTCTCGTGAGACAAATGACTTCTTTATGCCACTAAAATCTAGAACCACTCCTTTTAAGACTGAGAAGCTACAAGAAGTCACATAGTGAGGTTGATTCCAGCAAAATATAGTTCTTCATCAGTAAGGAAGTAAATCTATGGAAAATTTAGAAAAATTAGGTCTGCTGTCTTTTAGTTTACTGAGAACCTGTGGGTTACACTTGTACATCTAGTACTTTAGGATAATCCAAATCAGATCCTATCTTTTTATTTTATTTTATTTTATTTTCCTTTTTTTTTTTTTTTCCCACACAGTGATATCGGTCCTGGTTTTTTCTACTGGCAGTATGATTACACCCTCAAGAAAAAAGGGTAAAGACTATTTTAAAGAGATTGCCCAATTGGACTGTATTGAAGAATTGCTTTGTGTAGTCTGTTGCTTAAACAGCTGCAAGGTTTGCTTCAATAGAAAGATACAAGGTCCTAAAGGAGATATGAAACATCTCAAAAACAAATGTTTTCAAAGTCAGTGACTTGAGCTACTGAAAAGGGAAACAGTGTGCTTCCAAGTCTGTATTGTCTGGAAAATTTTAAATACTCTTCTATTGTATAAGTTAAGATGAAAGCAATGTTCTTATTTGGTAGTTATTCTGAAATTGTGCTGTTTCATTTGAGCAGTTTTTTTCCCATGCTGAGATACAGAAGCTGAGCCTATATTGTCTGTTATTTTAGATGAAACAAATTTTTTTCAGAAGCTTTATTGGAGTTGCTCTTTCTTATTTCATACCAATTGTGTTTCCACACATTTTGCTGTTGTAGCTTAAAAATGAGCGTGGCTCTTTGGGACAAACTGATTCATTGTCATAATTTCTCCCATTCTAAACTAAGTTTGAAACAAAAAAAGGCAATAGGGCTGTCTGAAACCATCTGAGCTTCAGTGTAAAGTATTTTAAGACGTTTTCTCTGAGAACAGATATGTAGCATAAAAAATTTATATGCATAAAGCATAAATATATGCATTCTATTTTTTAATGGAAATATATTTAAATATTTGTTTAATAAGTTGATGTCAAACTGAAAATCCCGAGTGACACTAAGTACTTAAGTTCTCCTTTTATTTCAATAGGAATTGTTGATATTCATCCCTGCTCAGGAGATGGCATGGCTCTGGTGTCTGAAAGACTTCAATATTCTAATAGAAAACTACTGAATATATTCCTATGCGCCGATTTAGAAACAACTCCTGCATTGTATTCACTGACAAAAGACTATCTGAATCTAGCCAAGATTTTTAATAACATTTAACTTGATGCATTTTGAACTCAAAGAGGTTGTGTTGCTAGGCATCAAATTGGTGATGCATGGAAAAATTGTTCACTGAAACTATAATATAAGCCTGCATGTAAAATTCAGAAGTAGATTTCTGGGTGAGCATGGAATCTAAAACCCCGGAAAGGCCCATATATTTAGATCAAGTTTTATTTTCATTGTTGTTACGGTCTGAGGTAACATTAAAATTTAATTTTTTGGTTTGGATCCGTGGAACAAAGTCCAGCTGTAGAAGGGTCGGGTGCAAGCAGACTTTTATTTGACAACTGACACAAGCAAAATGATAGAGCCAGGCAAAAGAGGGAAAGAGGAAGAGAAAAGGGAGAGAGAGAGAAGCAACAGAAATGGAAGAGAAAAGGGTAAAGAAAGTGGGAAGAAAGAATGAGAGAGAGAAAGAGAGAGCGAGAGAAAGAGACAGAGTCACCACCAGGGGCCCAGCTGCCCAGCGAATTTCTTCAAGATGGCGCTGATCCTGGACAGGGCCCGATGCGAGATGGCGGTGGGTCAAGAGACAACCAAACAGCCACAGCATGGACAGCCATATATACCCCTGAGTTCCTTTGGTTCCAAAGGGGCAGCTGTCAGTCAGCTGCCACAGAAGCCAGGGGCATTGGCATCAGAGCCATTGCAGACAGGCTGCCTGGAGGGGAGGGGGGCTTCCAGCACACAGGTCTCATCTCTTTCCAGGTGCCACTCCCTGCTCCATCCCAGCCCCTTACCCAGGTATCTCAGCATCAGTACAATCAAGGTGGCTTCCTCCACCCTGGCCAGGGTAATCGTGCCTGCAGGGACGTCCCAGCATTGCAGACTGGCCCTCAGAAAAGGGGAGCAGTCTCCCCCCAGCCATGGAGTCTTCCCGGGTGTCACCCCCTGCTCAGCTCTGGCCAGGCCAGGTCCTCCACCCTAGCCAGGGCTATTCACTTTAAAATTGTTCTTTTGAGACATTTCAAATCAGTGATATCAGCCTTTCACAATTGTGTACACAGATATCATGAGTTCATAACCTGATTTTATTTCTTTAAAAGAGTGTGATGAGGGAAAGTCTTCAGCTTTTCAGGTTGCTTATATTAAAAATTCATAATACCTATGACTTGCTTGCTGCAATCAGTGTAGATTAGGTTGATTTTATTTGCTGTAAGAAAACAGAAATATTTTTCTCCAAAGAAAACTAAAATATTATCCCAAATACCCTCCATGTAATATGAAAATATTTACTATTTTAGGATTTGACATATGCCAAAGTACAGATCTTACAAAAGCTTTGTTCTTTGAGCAGTAGAATATAGTTGAGATAGGACTGTTAGCAGTGCACATTTAAAATGCCATTTACTTTTGAACTTTTCAATAAACAACTCCTGCTTTTAAGGAATGTAAACACTGAAGAACTTTTTTTAATGTAATACTTTTACTTTTGAGATATTCTTACTAAATATGTGTACGTAAACTCACTGATTCCCATAGACTTCTATGAAAGTCTGACAGGGAGAAGTTTCAGACCTAATCATGATGGTACTTCATTCAGAAAACAGCAAAATAGCTGCTTGTACAAAGGTGCTGAGTAAGCAAATCCATGGGTGGAAGCTAGAAGCAAAAAGCCTAGTCATGTTGGTTTTGGAATTTTATTGGTTTTAGAGTTTTTTAGTTTTGTCTTTGCTTTAGTTTGACTTACAGTTTTAGTTCAGTACTCTGTAGTTTTTGTTTTTTTCTGAATGACTTCCATAAAGAAGCATTTGTGCTCATGGTGGGAGAGAGAGCACACATATGAAATGGCATTTCTTGAATATAATACAAGTTTATAGACAAGCATTAAAAAACCTGAACCATTTTTTATCTACTTAGTAAGGTAATGATGGCAACAAAGAAGTCAAATAACTTACACTAATGTCTTAATTACTAAAATAAATTAATACAATTAATGTTAATGAAATATAACATGTATATATATATATAAAAGAAATACTAAAAAAGTAACAATAATTAAGAAATGCCATCTCATTTACTTGGAAAACAGGATGGTGGTAACTATAAAATAATCTTTATCCTTATCCATAAAATAATAAAATAAAATAATTATAAAAAATACATTTTTCTTGGAAATCTTTCACACAAGCTAAAATGAATCATGTTCTGCTTGGTTGGGCTTTTTTGTCACCAAGTTTATATCAATTAATTTGGAAGGTGGGGAATTACTTTGTGTACTGCAAGTAAATACATAAAATCTACTGAAAATTTGGAGTCTTTAGGACTGTGGCTCTTAATCTCTTGATTGGAAAAGCTCCAGTGAAATACCACTGATTGCTGCCTTGAGATTCCTTCTGTGTGCTTAGGAGTGGAGAATGTTCAGAGGCTCACAAATGAAGTGACTTACTTCATTAATATCTTCAAAAGAGGTCATGGTGTCAGATTTCTGAAAATGAAAAGTCTTCTAATTCTTGAAACTCCTTATTTACAAGAAGTATATTCCTTTGTTGCATCATTTTGTGCCTTACATTTCTATGCTGAAATATCAAAAAGCAAAAGTAGCATGCATGTCAACTGAGTAAGATACTCCTGCAGACACATCTATACTTACTAGAGAGAGAGAGGAAATATTTTACAACAGGATGACTCTCTGGAGATGGGCCTCCGTAACTTTAATATCTTTCATGCTTTTAAGCAGTCAAACGCTTATACTGTGTTGCAGCCCTCATTATACCTGCAAACTTTCCACCTTCTGACACAATGACCAGGCAGTATTTATGTCATAAATGTAGCTTCTTCAGCTCTACATTAGTTTTTTTCTGCTATAGAAGCAAGAATGGCAAAAGTGGCAAAAGAGAAATGATCTTTTAAAAAAGGAATTGTATGAAATGTCTTAAAAGTCTTCCTAATTTTCCCTTATTTTTAATAGCTGTACAAAATTCCTTAAACAGCAGTATGATATTATCTTTGTACAGCAATTGCTCTCATTCAGGTATCCCAGTTTTTGAAGGTCCTAAAAAAAATCAGGGCAATATACCTGGAAGAAGCTATCATCTCTACAAAATAAAGAGCTGAAAACATAATAAAAATGAAATAATCTAGCTGGCTCAAAATTAACCTATGCATACCTAAGACTGGACAGTGCAAAAAGCAGAGAAGGTTATCTGTAGGCATTCTTAGCAATAATTATGGCTTGCATACCCTGGAAAGCTTTTTACTTTCATAAATTATCTTAACATTAGGTTCATTGTTCTTTTTCTTTATGTGTAGTTCTTATTCATCTTCCTTGTGTTGTAACACTGGTACCTTTCCTCTGAATTGGGGGTTTATGTAAAAAAATATCCTAGATTATGTGATTTAGCATGTCTTTTACTGAAAATAACAACATCATAAAGACTTAGAAGCAGTGGAGAATATGGCAACCCATGCTGTCAGGACCCCTTGCACATACCATGTTTATGCTTCCACATTTTCTTTGGTTTCTGTTCAGTTTCTATTCTCAATGTAGGACAGTAATAATGATGTTCAAATGCCTCACGGGTCAAGATTTAAATACATCATTGATTATATCTTTTTTACATGATCTGTTGAGAGAGCTGCCTTCCTTGGGAATCTCCTGCAATCCAGAATTAAATATATTAGAGACGGGGGGAAAAAAAGAATGGTTTTTTGTTTGTTTTTTTTTTTTTTTTTCAGGATGTTTCAGTGTCGCTAGATTTCTCTACTTCCTGTCTAGAAAATCACGTGCCACTTTCTTGCAAAAACTTTGCTTTTTAACCTGAAATTTTTGAGGAAACAAAAAAGAAGACAGCATATAATAATGTAATAGTCCTCTCATCAGTATGCTTGTCCTAAGATGTTTTTATTAGCAGTGAGTGGAAAATGAGCAGAAATGCAGCATGCACCATAGCTCCCTACTAAGTCCAGTTCTCAACAGCCATTAAACACTATAATGTCCATTATCATGAATATATTATCGATATTTATAATATATAGTATTTAAATATACATCATCTGTGACATATATTTGCATGAACTTGGAGAGTACCTTGTTCCATATTCACATTTGAGATCATCAGTTTTGCCGTGTTGTAAGTCACCTCAGTGTAGGAGTCACAACAGCATTCAACTTAGGTGCCTTAGCAGTGAACCAGTCATGGTGCTGTTGGCAGCCTACAATAATTTGCTGATCTGACAGTTTTAAAACAATGGGAAGCATCTTAAGATGGTTATTTGAAAACTGTTCTGGGTGAATTTGTGATTTCTCTTTAAGATTTAAATACCATTCATGCATGTTTCTGGGTTTTTTGTGTTGTTTTAATGTTGGTGTTAATAAAGATTTCAAATTTTCCTTTTTTTCTTGATTTTTTTTTCAATATTTTAACAGCATAAAAAGAATTTACTGTGAATATTACTTAAACTGCATAACATTTTAAATAAACAATGTTTCCTTTATTGCGATCGCAATTTTTTATGAAAATACAGTAAGCTTGTGTTTTGCAGATATAATTCTGCACAGAGTTATAATTGATTAGCTACAAAGGCAAAATCCAATAGAAATTATGTTTATTACTGTACCATAAAATCCAGAAATTAGATGTAATGCAAAGTGACAGCTAAGATTTTTTTCTGTCTTAAAATGCATTGAAATTCAGTAATGTATCGTTCTTGCTTGTAATAAGTAGTATTTTGGTATACTTGTAGCCCACTATTGGTTGTAGTGAATAGAGTACATCATTTTAAATGTGTAACATTTACTTTAGACTAATATTGCTCATAAAGTAATTTTGGGGGGCTTTTTTTTTGCCTCTCATAGCATGGTTCAAATTCAAAATTAGGTTCTGTGCATTTCCTTGCTGTTCAGAAAAAGCTACATGTATTAGATAAGTCAATAAAAGCAAACAGTGTTACTGAGCTAGTGGGACAGTGTCATTTCATTGTCATTTGCAGGATGGTTACATAGTAAATTAGTAAAAGAAAAAAAGACTGACTACTTCAAATATGAGCCAGGTAGAGAATGAACTACTGTTCACTTCAGGTGAAGGAAGAGCCAAACAACTCGAATGGGCAGATTTCAAAGGATTTTTTCTTTCTAAAACAGCACACGTAGCAGTTAAGACTTCAATATATTCATGGACATGTGGGATAGTTTTTTGTTTTCCATATATTTTACTGTTTCTTATCTGTAAGTACATGAAGAGCACACCATTTAAATTCCATTGCGGTAAAAGCAGATTGGTCCTTTACTTAGCTGACATAAGTAAAAGTAACCTGTGTGACCTCAGCTCTCTGGCTTTTATGGAACAATAATCATTTTCTGACAGAACCAGTTTGCAGGATTCTCATATGTCCACCACAAAGAAAAATTGTATGTCATCTTGGTTTTATTATATCCATCAGCTGACTGCCCATTTGTTGTGGAGTGTCTGCTGTGACACAGGGCAGTGACTCTATTCGATTGTAATAGATTGCCTGTAGTGCATTTAGTGACTCTGGTACCTGTTGCTGGTTCTTTTTCCAGGTCAACTGGCTGCAGGTACCTGTGAGATTGTTACTTTGGACAGAGATAGCAGTCAGCCCCGAAGGACTATAGCCCGACAAACGGCGCGCTGCGCATGTAAAAAGGGACAGATTGCCGGTACAACAAGAGCGAGGCCAGCCTGTGTTGATGGTAAGAAGCAAAGATCTATTCAAATCAGTTTCTGCAAATGCAAGAGGGGTGTGAACTGGTAGTGTCTCATAAAAAGCTCTGTAGAATAAGTTTCCATGTGTCCCAGCTAGCGATGACAAGACCATTGAAATACCAAAAGCACATTACTGATTAATAGTATAGTTATTTCAATTACAATTTTTTAAGTGGAATTTTCACTTTTGTTTTAGCTTGCTATGCAGCTGAATGTTATGGGCATGGTTCTGTAATATTTTGCATGTGATGAAGATCAGCAGTGAAGTGGCATTTGGTTTCCTCCTACTTTTTATTCCTTATGACATGAAAAAAAGCAAAACAAAACCCAACAACAGCAAAAAACTAACACCACAAAAGAGCCCCAAAGGTTTTATGCCTTTAGCAATCTAATGTTACTGCCCTTGTTTGACTGTTAATGTTGCTGAAGAAAATCTTCATACAATAGTTGAAATATAGCAACTGAATATACATTGTATGTCCAGCATTCTCTCTCATTAAAAATTATTCACTGGACATGCAGTCACAGCATGCAACTGGAAAACAGATGACATACAGCAAAGTATGAAAATATTTCACTTTGAAACAATTTTTTGAGACAAATTAATCTTTGTGTTACAGCTAAATAAGATGTTAACTATGGGACAATCTTCAAGATCTAAAAGACAGGTCTGCCAGTGCAAGGCTATTAGCAAGCATTCAAATTAAAAATAAGATTGGAAACATATTGAACATTGTTGATTCAAAATTGTATGTTTTGATCTAGGCTCAGCAAAAAAAAAAGTAAAAAGATGATGCTTATGTATATAGAACTATAATAAATTCAAGGATTTCCTTTGAATACTGAGTGGTTTGAGTCATCAAATAAAAATATTGCTGAGAACACCTTACTGTTGCCTCAGAATTTGGTCCTACCAGTCATCAGAGAAGAGAGCTCAAAGGATATTTCAGAGCCTACCCACATAGCTATATATAGAACATCATGAACATTCTATTTTTGCATTTTCCTTTTACTGTTTTTGGTACCCTGTAAGACAGTTTCTTAGCTGTCTCTTTTGTAATGTGATACTATATCCAGTAATTCTCTTCATTCCTTTTTTATTGTAATCTGATAGGGTTTAATTGCTTAAGAAAGGAATGATTTCAGTGTGTCATTTATAGTTGTAACTTAAGCAAAAATACTTGTTAGCAATTAAAAAGTTCAACATTTGTTTTCTGTTTTAAAACCGCAGGAGAAAATACAAGTTCTGTATCACCTGTGAACTCCAGTTTTTCTTTATACCCAATGGGGAGCATAAAACACCTTCTCAGACTAATTTATCTCATTCTAAGTGCCTACGATAAATCAGCTGTAGCGTTGGTACTCACTGTTCCTCTGCCTTGCCTTAAGACACCTGTGGTGGTGACACTTCAGGATGTACAGGTCAATAAGAAAACAGGACTACACTTCACCCTCCAATTGCTGTGTTAGCTCAGTTTCTAAATATGGAAGGCTTGGGGTCATTTAATATTTGAAAATATTTTGTATTTATTTTATTAGGAACTCACAAAAAAGAGCCATTTCAAATTTTGCTTTTGTTTTCAAGGTTCTTGTTCACCGTGTCATGAAAACAGAGAACAGGATGAAAGGATACATGGTTTGGTACTATGTAATCAGAGAAGGTGTTTTATGTAATCCACATTTGTAGAATTAGTGGGAAGCTCATCAGTTGAAAAATAGAGCTTCCCAGTAACTCATGTGTCCAAGTGCGATCATTCATTTTTAGATCTTTTCCACATAGTTCTAATTAGGCCTAACAGCCTAACAGCCTTTGCAAACTGTTTACAGTTTTCTAGCTTTTGCTAGAAATGGTAACTACAAGATCTGTAGGACTGATGCTGACCCTTGGTTTTCCTGAACATCCCTATGGCTGTTTTGTAATGACACCTCAGAAAGGTTAATGATACTTAGAACTGCATATCAAGTTCCCAAATTCAAAAGAAAGCACAAGCCAAATCTTTGATCTGTCGGTTTTATTAATAAATAAAGTTAAAAAAAAAAAAAAAAAAAAGTTTTACAAACCATGAACACAATTATATAAGAAAGAATAAATGAGCACTTTTAATCTTCTGCTTCCAAACAAAGCTGGCAGCTACATTTGACATTGACTAATAAGCATCCATCTGTGAATTTATCAAATTCAGAGTTTAAAGAATATGCACTGAATTTTTCTGTACTGTTTATATTAATTTCTAGAATAAGGTGTTTCCAACACAGATAATAAATGCTTTATTCTAAGGACATGAAATACACATAAAATTATGTCTCAGAAAAGATAGCTTTCTCTCTGATACTTAGTCAAATATTTCTTGTTCAGGAAGGCACCAACCAATCATTTACTGTTTTTTGGGGTTTTTTTACAGTGAAGAATTGTATCTTCACCTACACAAATCTGTGTAGCAGACAATCCATTCTCTTTTTTCTTATAAATCCAGTTTTCCAAACAAGGAAATTAATCCTTCTCTGAACTTTGTTAAATAGGACATAGACTCTAGCAAATGTTTTTTATGTTATAGTTGATGTTAAAGACAGAATAGCTATTTGAAAATTTTCTGCTACCAAAAAAAAAAAAAAATATATATATATATTGGGCAGTGGTTTTTTTCATGCCAATTTGCTTTCCAAAGATTTGGTTCTTTTAGTTTAATCCTTCATATAGTCTCGATTTTAATAAGATTATTTTTAAAGTAAAGGTGGCAGAAATAGACCTCACACTTTAATAATTAATGTGAAGTAAGTTGTAAAGGAAGCAGGCATAGTAAGACTGACCTGCTAACCTACTACCAATAAAACATCAGCTAACACCTATAGCTTCTGGCAAGAGTCTTATGAAAATTCTGTACCAAACTGGTAATATTTACAGTCTTAAAATGTATCATGTCGTCCCTTGTTACCATTTGTTCATTGTTTAATGGAGGGAAGTGCCTTAGAACATATTCAGTTATATGTTTCCTGGAGCTCTGAAATGCAAGTGTCGATTATTGCAGCAAAAATAGAGTGAGTAATTTAAGGGCTCTTAAACCTCGCAAGCATTGACTGAGATTGCACTTGTCAATGTAGCTCTTACAGTAAGTTCTGAGCTTATTACCAGAATCCTCCCTGATTTCCACTGCTACATCAGCTAAGGTCTTTAACTACAAAATGACAGACACTGTATGTATGATAGATAAAATGGAATACTTGAAAATGAAAATGCAATGTTTAGGGCTTGGTCTGAACAGAGGATGAAGAACAGATATTTTCTTGAAATGTTTCTCTGAGATGGAGAATGTTGATTTAATCTTTTTTTTTTTTTTTCTAGCAGTCTTTAAGTATGGCAGATTGCTAATGTGATCTGAAAAAAAATTGCATCAATACTCACCCTGATTTCAAGCTTGATTTAGTGTTGATTGCTTCGTTCCTAGACCGACAGTGTCATAATGTATGTTCTGTTGTGATTTTTATTCATGAATGTAGGCTTTGTGATATTATGACAGCAGTTTGCCTACACTTTCATTTATATTATTATTATTTACAGCTAGCATTCCCTAGTCCCTTTTTTTTGTGATCAAATTCCATAGCAATGACTTGCATTAATTTGATAATATATTTCAACATAGCATCTGGTTTCTCACCAGAGTGGTTTCCCTGTGTGTCAGTCAAGCTTCATCGGCTTTTTAAGCTGGAGTCAGTGAGAGATTGGAAGATAGTAATTATTCTCTGTTTTTTTCCGGTACATTTGCTAATGAAAATTGTTTTATAGCAAGTGACAAAAAGTCTTTGAAAACAGTTTGTGTACATGTGCACCAATGGTCTGCATTCTTTCACACAAATTATATCTATCCGAAAAAGAATTTTTTCATGCTGAAGCTTTTCATAGAATACAAATACTAACCTGGAAAGAGTTGGGATGAACATTTAAATGTTCAAATAGCTTCCTGTAATTTTGTCCAATATATATTTATAGCTCAAAAATAAATAGCAATTTTCTTCAGAAAATAGAAACAGCTGATGAGAGGAAAAATGGAAGGAGAGAAGCAGTTTAATTGCTTGAGAAAATTAGGATGGCAATTTTTAATTTGCTTACCTGAGCTCTCTGGTTAGAAGGTTATTTTGCTCTGGATTTGAGCTCTGGCTATTTTTATGTCTACAAGGTGCTATGAGAAAACCCAGGACATTCATCCTGATATCCATACTTCCTAGATTTGGAGTAGATGAAGTTTAGGTAACTGAATTCAAAGAGTTCAGACAATTTATGATATGAATGAAAGTTGTTTGGGTTTCCTTTCTTGTTTTGGTTGGGTTTTGTCTTGGTTTTTTTTTTTTTTTCACTTTAAATATTTTAATAAAGTTTAAATTCTTTCGCAGGCATTGTAACAATATTATTTTCTAGAGAATCTTACTTGGTGTAATTTCTTCATACAATATGATTAATGTGCTTTTCAGTTGGCAATGTTTGATTCTGTTTAACACAGAAACTCAGGATCCAAAAGGAAGCAATCCACAAGTTTCAATCAATAATTCCCTGTTGTTCTCATTATCTGGAAGTCTATGGGGAGAAGTACAGGTTAGAACTGATCATTAATAGAATCCTAGGTCATGCACTTGGAATGAAACTACCTAATACCTGGAGAGCTTCATAATTCTAATGTGTATTATCCATACTGAGGAATGAGGGAACTGTAATAATTTTCAGACATAGGAATTTTAGCTTTTGCATTTAAACTATTTTCCTATATTTGTTATTATGCTATTTATTTTATCCTGCTTTATTGCAGATGTTTCCAACTGTTTCCTCACACATTGTAGATATGATATATTTTGCTTTGTTGCATTTAAAGTATGTCAGTTTAAAACAAGTAAAACTAAAAGGCACAGGGGGATGGATGTGAAATTAAAAGGAGATTGAATAATACCATGTAGACCAGCAGTGGTGTACTGTATTGCACAGAAGATCTAAGTCTAAGATGAGAGTGGGACTCTCATGACTCTCCATGAAAATGTCTGGAACACCTCTCTTGTGAAGAAAGGCTGAGAGAGTTGGGGTTGTTCTGCCTGGGGAAGAGAAGACTACAGGAAGACCTTATTGTGTCCTTTCAGGATCCAAAGGAGGCTTATACAGAACACAGAGAAAAACTTTTTAACAAGGCCTGTAGTGACAGGACAAAGGGCAATTGTTTTAAACTAAAACAGGGTAGATTTATATTGGTTAAGAAAGAATTTTTTTTATGAAAGTGGTCAAACAGGTGTGGTGGAACAAATTGGTCCATGAACACAGAGAAGTTTTGGATGCCTTCTCCCTGGCAGTTTTCAAGGCCAGGGTAGATAGGATTTGGAGAAATCTGGCCTACTGGAAGGCATCCCTGCCCATGGCAGTGGGCTGGGCTAGATGATTTTTAAAGGTCCCTTCCAATTCAAAATATCCTGTGATTTTATGATTCTATTTGACCCTGGACAAATAGTACTAATTACTTTATGGCGGTAGCAAAACAATTGGCTAGGACAATTCTGCTAGGTAGTCATGAAGTTAAACAGGTTAGAACATGAATTCAGCCTTGCTGTTCTTAAGACTGAAAAGAATGAAAATTACTTTAAACTGGAGAATATTTTCCCTGTAATGAATGCTTTAAAAATTATCCTGATTAAACTCTGCTGGATCCCTGGGGCCTGAAAGGCAACATCACTCGTTTTCTGGTTTTTGTTTCCCTATTTGTATAAAGACTCTATGTATCAAAAAACACTATAAATTCTAGCATTTCAGCTTTGTAATCACAGAAAGGTTAGAACCTTCTTATGTTTTTTAAGATTCAGGTACAGTTAAACTCTTTGAGTAGCCAGTGTAAAAAGAAAACCACCACTCTAGGTTATGTCTAGCACCCCTGATTATAACACCTAATTTGTAAGTACTTAATATTACTGATGGATAAGAGGCCACAAGGAATAGTAAAGAAATGTAATGCACAGCAGATGCATAAAACATGATGTGATTATAAGAAATGTTGGTTAGAGTTCCCCTTGTGACTGAGAATCCTCAAAAGAAATAACCAATGACATGACAAGAAAGCAACCAACCAATATATGGAAAAAAAACCAAAACAAAACAACCAAATACCAACATGACAAGAAATCCCAGAACCAAAACAGTAACAAAAGCCTGCTTAAAAAGCTAACAATCAGATCGATAACTATCCTGAAGGAATATTTTCATCTATAACAATGGTTAAGGGCTTCATTATTTTCTGAGGAGAGGCTGAGGGAATTCTGAGGGAATTGGGATTGCTTAATTTGGAAAGAGGATGAGGGGAGACCTACTTGCTCACTACAACTACCTGAAAGGAGGTTATAGTGGGGTGGGTTCTGGCCTTGTCTCTCAAGTAAAAACGATAGGACTAGAGGAAATGGCCTGAAGTTACACCAGGTGAGGTTTAGATTAGATTTTAGGAAGAATTTCTTTACTGAAAGAGTAGTCAGACACTGCAATGAGCTGCAGGGGGAGGTGGTGGAGTCACCATCCCTGGAGGTATTTAAGAACCGTGTAGGGGAGACACTTCAGGATATTCTGTAGTGGGCATGGTGGGTTGTTTGTTTGTTTGGTTTTGGGTTTTTTGGTTTGATTTGGTTTTCTTTGTTTTTTGCTTGTTTGTTGGTTGGTGTTTTCTTTTTCTCAATGGGCAGTTGAATGCATTCATCTTAGAGGTCTTTTCCAACCATAACAATTCTGTGGTTTTATGATGTGCTTGATACCTAAACTCAAATGGCTGTGGCTCCACCTTGAGTACTGTGTGCAGTGTTGGCAGCCTCAGCATAAAAAGAACATCAGAGTTTTAAAGTGTGTTCAGAGGGGGCAACCACAATGATGTGAGGTCTTGAGGGTAAGATTTACAAGAAGCAGCTCAGGAAACTTGAGTCATTAAGCTTCTAGAAGAGAAGGCTGAGGGGTGGCTGCAGTACAGTCTACAACTTTCTGAAGGTGGGCAGTGGAGAGGAAGGTGCTGATCTCATCTCTTTAGGGACCAATAGTAGGGCACAAGGACTGAAGCTGCATCAGCAAACGTCCAGATTGGACATAAAGAAATAGTTCTTTGCTGCAGGGGTGGCAGGTCATTGGAATAGTCACCCCAAGGGAGCAGCCACAGCACTAAGACTGTCAGAGTTCAGAGATTTTGGACATCACTCTCAGTTAAATTATTTAGTTTTAGGTGGTCCTATGAGGAGCACGGAATATTACTTGATGATCATTATGGGTGCCTTCCAACTTCAGATTCTATTCTATGGTTCTATGACTGGATGTGATATAAAGATGCAAACAGAGATTTTGCATAATGTTAGTGTTTTTGACAGAATAATATCCATAGTCAGATAGCAGATAGTGAGTAATGATCAGTTCTCAAACTGAGTACCTTTTTTTTTTCAACTTCTTTCTAATGGCAAGTAGATCTATAAGTCTCCTTTCATCATCTAAGTGTTTATGGAGTAACAAATCAGGGATGTAGAAGAATTAGGTTTCAGTTATTTCTAGCAAAGTTGCAGATTATTGTCTACAAGATTCTGAAGGATTATACAACACATATTGAGAGGACACACTTGGATACATAAAGCAAGTAGATCTGGGGTAAGTGTAAATAAAATACAATTGAATATAAAATACTCTTCTAAGCATTGTACCTATAGTAAGGTGACCAAAATAGAATTGCTTTTTATTTATAAACATCCCTCTTTGAGGTTAAACCTGACATCAAGACACCATTTCAGGTTAAGTGATGGCTGTCTTTCTAAATGATAGTGCAGGGAAATATTTAGGAAAGCAGAATTTAATTATGTGATTTGGAAGGTGGCCAGAAACCAGGGGTTAACATCAGTACTGTTGCAAAAAGCGCTGAGAGAACTTTAATTGCCTCTAATGCTTAATGCTTTGCTTTCACATTTCATCTGAAAGACAACACCTTCAGCCTCCTGGTGTTTCACTGGGCACATTAGTTCATCACTGCTAATAGCTTTGTTTCCTTTAGTTCCTTGATGCTACTAAGCAGTCACCCATGTAGTCTAATCCTCTGTTAGGTACGTGCTCTGATGGCAGTTTCAGCACAGAAAAATGGTTGGAGGTTATGTGACATTAGATTGTGGAATAATTTTCTGAGGGAGTGGCTAGAAGCCTAATTACTACAGACATTTTAAATTAAACTGGACAAAATACTAGAGAACATATTATGCATTAGCATAAGTGTGCACTGCATCACTGGGTAGTGTGCTTGATTTCTTGCTGCAAAGCACTATCAACAACCTCAGCAGTCAGACTGCAATCTGATTCATTAGCTTACTTCAGGCAGTAGGTCAGCGTGAAGTTCCTAAATTCAGGAGTTTGGGCACTGTTAAGCTCCCACTGTGGACAGTGATCTGAGCTGGGCATGTCAGAGGTCACACGGTGTCATTACTGGAATGCCCTTCTGAAAGCTTCTTTTTTCTTTTCGGGGATTAAAGAGAGCATAGGATGACTAGCAGAGTAACTTTTCTGCTTGAATGTAAACACTTCAGGGCATCAGCTGCTCAGATTGCCTCCTGGAAAAGCCACTGTCTTCACTGATTAGACACAGTTTTAAGAAAAAAAAAAAAAAAAAAAAATAGCATGTTTATATTACTCTCTGCCTGTCATCCTAGGTTCTAGTTATCCCCAGAAGAGGGAGAAAAGAGAAACTTTCGAAGCTATTCATGTGTGAAGGTGGGCTTCTGTCAAGGCAACATGTTTGTCTCCAGTACATGCAAGAGAAAAAGAGAGATGAGGATTTGTAAAAACCTCTGCTACCAACGGGAGACAGAAAACTATAGCTAAATAACTCTTTTGGCACCATGTGAAAACAGCATGTTCAAGGGGTATTTCTCTCACCTGCTCTAGATAATCTTATTAAACACGATAAACAGAGAAACAGAGATAATATACGATCAACATGATAAACAGAGAAAAAATATGTTTCAGAAAAGTGAATTAAGAAAGGCTATAGTATGGTTAGAAAAGGCATTTTAGAGCTATATACCAGTTTATTTCAAACTTACCTTAGATTTAATATCTGTGATGATAGACGATGTGTCAGAGGATTCCTAGAAAATGTTAAAATTTATTGCTAGATTAGTGACAATATTAATATCACTACTACACCCAGCACTTGGAGCAGAGTAGCTAATCTCAACAGTATTGTATGCCTTCTTTAGAATAGTCTGTACAGGCTGATTCAGAGACAATGCCCTTTTTGAAGACAGAACCTTAAAAAGCTACCTATTTAAGGTGGTGCAAAGGACTTAGTTTTCCTCTGCTGTTAAGGGTTGAGGTTATAATACAGGAGGAAAAGGCGTTTGTGGCATAAAAGCTGGAATTTTCAATAAATAAATGTTAGATATCACTTTTTAATTTGCATAACTTGCTTCCTTACTGTTGTATTATTTCTACAATGTCTTACTGTTGTATTATTTCTACAATATTATAGACATGCAAGGTGCTTCATAAACAGGTTTCAAACAGTCATAGAATGAAAGCATTTTCTGCCTAATGGCAGACTGAATACTTGCTTGTACAGTTATGGAAGGGTATGTAGATGCTTCCTTCTGTTAATTATCCAGATTTTGGGGTGTATGATAAGGAGAAAAGCCTTACAAAGTTCTCTGTATTCATAGGCAAAATGGAAGTGTGAAAGTGACATTTCCATCCTTTTGTTTCAGAGTATTTTTTGAGAGTTTCAGTCTTTCCTTCAGCATTCTTCCTAAAAGGGCATACACAGAGGACCTCTACCCTTTCTCATCCCTTTTGAAAAGGTGAGGTTAAGCCTCAACTGAATATGAAGGAAGACTACATACAATGAGGTAAGGTGAGATTCCAAGGAACAGGTAGGAGATAAATGAAAACGGAACAATTGCCTCTCCTTGAAGGAGAGAGAGGATATCAGGGCCAGGCTGTAGTCAGCAAGAAAAAAGGTGGTATTGTGAAAGCATGTATGACTTTGACAGTGTGAAACAGGGTGATTTATGGTAAGACTTTGATTTGAAGAAAAAATGACACATATGACAAGAAGGGGGCAGAATACCTGAAATAGAGTTGCAGTAAAAAACCCAGGTAAGCCAGAAGGTGATAAGAATTTTCCTGTTCTTTCTCATATTTTCTAAAATATATAAAAAGTACCTTCTGTTTATTATTGATTCCATGAATTCCCATAGTAAATTCAACTTACATAATGAAATAAATTAAGCTGGCAGTTACCAACCTCCCTGTGTCAGACTCACCTTCCTGCCAATTAATTCCCACTTCATTCACTGGACCTCTTGCCCCCACAGCAATCAATAAAGAATTCTGCTGCACAACACCAGGGTGCTCAGCACAGACCCACATCCAGATTCTGTCCATTGCCCTGCACTCTGTAAACCTCCTCCAATGCACACATAGCATTTCCATATAGTTCCTCACTGATATTTACTGATTCAATGAATTATGGAGGGGAAAATATGAACCACAGGGCAATCTCAAAATGAAAAGGTGGGATTTTAGAGAGGACATTGCTAGTCTGGAGTGCAACAAAGGCAGGAAGAAACATGGGGACACAGAACTATTTGGTACAGAGTGACTGGAAAAAGCTGGAAGAGGAAGGAGCAAAAGACAAAGAGGTTGGAGAGGTCACCAGGGGAGTGCTGAATAAAGCCAGCCTGGAGGCTAGACATGGAAAAGAAGGTTGGAGCACTGAGTGAAGATTTCAAGCCCAGCCTGTACTCTGTAGGGTCCAGATTCCATGTCAGCTGCTTCCATGCACTGAAATCCCTCCCTCTCTTTTACTGTGTGGTCATATGGGGGTGATACTTGATGTGGTTCCTCTGGAAGGGTCTGTTGTCTCCCAGCAATCTGCGCTCATTTGGAGTGTAAGCTTTCGTGGTAAGACTAATAACTCTTCCTACAACCCCAATTTTAACCTGATATATAACTTTGTCAAACTAGATCAGGTTTATACCATGTTTTAATAATATCAAGTTTTTTTCTGTGCCATTCATCTCAGAGGACTTCACATCTCCCACAGTGTCTGTCTCTGTTAATCTGTATTTTTGTACAGTCTCCATTTGAAGAGATATCTATTCAGATTTTCAAATGTAGACAGATTATTTAGTAATTTCAGTTTGAATGCTGGTATCTCTCTGTTGAAGTGGTGGGCAGCAGGTAGATAAACTACCAAAGTACACCAGCCTCACCAGTTTTGGGGCAGGAGGAGATCTGGGCTTAGAATGGTGGCATAGGTCTTCAAGGTTAGGAAAATACTTCTAGACTTTTATTAATAGATTTATTGAAGAGCAATTCATAGGCTTTTTATGGGTTTTGCAATTTTGCATTTGTCATACTTCAGAAGTGGAAGTCTCAGTCTGTATGAATATTACAAGTACTTGACCTTTGTCGCAGTAGTCTTTAAATGTTTTGTGATTTCTACATCATATGCTGAAAAGTGCAATGTTGTTGCTGGCGTCCTTTACCAGTGATATGAACTACATTATCTGCATTTCTTGTCAACATCAGGCACAGATCTAACACATTTTAGTGTGTTCTTACAAAAATCTGGCTAGTTTTAAAACCTTTGCACACCACAGAACCCTTTTTTATCTATTTCAAAACAAAATCTGTGTGCTGGGTATTAGGCTGCCTGCAGTTCTGCAAATACTTTACTTAGTGTGACATTTTATTTTTTGACGATTGTATGGTGCTTTTCAGATTTACTTCTGTCTTAATTTTACATATTGACCAGAAAGGTTTTTTTATATAAATATAGAGTAAATATAAAATATTTTTATATTACTAATATTATGTGGTATTAGAGTGAATAATTTAGGAGCTGAAAGGCCAAAACACAACACTCTTCCTACAATTTCTTCATCTATAAAGTTACTTCTTTGGTGTAGAATGACATTGCAAGTGAAAAAGTCTCTAAGAGAGAAACTGGACAGTATTGAACAGAGTAATTTTCCTAAGCTGTTAATTATACCCACGAGTGTAGTTTCCGGGACAAGCCAGAGGACTCACTCAAGTTTAAACCAGGGTAAGAGGCCATCCATCTATTACAATGGCTAAACTAATTTATTATGAATTAAGTGGTGCCAGTTCTTTGTGTAGGAAATTCTAAAATGACATTGTGTCCAGTGTGCAAACAAAGATTATGAAAAGGTTACGGTACTTGAAGTAGTTTTTGCTTCTCTTTCAGATCTCAATGACTATATCTGGAACACGAACATAAGTTTAGATTCTCTTATAAATTAATAAAAAACCTACTCAGACAGAGACATGATTCCTATCTTGAGATTCTTATATTTAAGGTTCACATACTTTAACCTCTTAGTCAAATTAAGAATACTATTGAAGCTAATGAACCTATTTCCTTGAATTTGAATTTACTGGATCAGTACTCTTTTGGATAGATAGCTATAATAATAACAGAAAAATAAAAAATGAAAGGAAAGGAAAAGAAAGGAAAGGAAAGATGGAATCAATGCAGTGACAAGCTTCCTGTAATAATGAAATTTGGAGAAGAACTTAGTATTCGTATATAAAATAACTCAAATTCTGAAGTTCTTTGTATTGATATTTCCATTTATTAACTTTGTATGACAATTATTTAAACTGTACTTTTCACTGTAATCTACTTCAGGCTGTTATGTGGAATAGGGAGTTTTTTATGAAAAACATTAATATGTCTGCACACCTATGAAAACTTGAAACACTGCTGTATCTAACGTTTTGAATGTGTTTGGATGAAAAATAGAAATTAAAATAAAATAAATAAAAAAAAAAACCAAAAACAACAACAAAGCTCTTTCAACTGTGATATTGATGAAACTTTGTTTTCCCTAGGGAAACAAAGTTTCCTCCAGTTTCCTCCTTCACTTTTGTGTCCCTGCCACAGCAGCATTAGACCCCTACCCATGACTCACTCTTCCTAATTCACAGTAGTTTGTTTATGAAGTAATATTTCAAGTTCAAAAAAAGTTATTTCCTTCTATATCTTTGGGTTTGTGTTTGTGTCAGTTCTGGAAAAATGCTGGAGTTTACTAATTAAATGCTCACTTTTTCCAGTTTTTCATGTAGATGCAGCTTTCATGGAGAAATTTAAGCTATGTGATACTATGGAATAAGCCACTTAGAATGGCTTTTGACACACAGGTGAAATGGACTGAATGTGGGAGATGCTGGAAACATCATTTTGTAATCTGTTGGTTCCAGTAAAAAGAGGTTGCACAAGAAAAAGCAGATAAACAAAAATAAGCACATAAAAAGGACATTTAGGATACAGCATACAAAGATGAATACCTGAGGAGCAATAATAATTTTATTTTATCATAAAAACTGGTTTTCTACAATCTTCCAAAGTTATATTTCCATTTTCACTTTTAACTTGAAAAAATTACACCTTGAACATCCTAGTTTGAAAAAAAGGTGATGATTTTGCTCACACTGTAATTCTAAATCATCCTGTTTAAGTCTAGGTGCACAATTTTTTCACATTATGTGTGGGTTAGATGAAAGATTTGGGGCATAGCTGTGTTATATCTTTACCATTGCATGGTGTGTCAAGACAGCATACGTATGATTCTTGTTCAGAGGAAGTTGCAGCTAAAAATACTATCTCTCAGTTCTAATGCAAAAGAAAACTTGAAATATTATTTTTTACATTAGAAAAAAAATATAGCTTGTAAAATATTTTAGAATTTAATTTATTTTCTGTCAGTCTTGGCAGTGTTCTAAAATATTAATTTATTTGAAGAGAAAATAATAGTTTAGTCTGCTTTTCAGTTTATGAAGGATTCTTTTCCCTACTCCAAGATTTTCTACTTTTACTGTGAAATGCAAACATAAGGTTGGTTTTTTTGTTTGTTTCTTTCTTTGAGTTTTATTATTAAAATAATGAAAAATAGCATTCCTGGGCCTTTGACCATTGGGCTCATACCACATTGTGATGAGTTTTAGTTGTGTGACATCCTGTTAGTTTGCTCCTGATAGCTTTGGTTTTCAGCTACATTTTTGAGTGTTTTTCAAGATTGTGGAATGTTACTGAAATGTCAATTTGTGCAATATTTAAGATTTTAATTTTCAATCATTTAGAGCACCACAGCCACAAATTATATTTACCAAAGTTATTGCTTTTTATTTTTATTTTTCCATATCATAAAATGTCCTGATTTTCTGCACTGATAAACAGATTAATATGATACCTGAGCCCAAATGATAAATTACAGAAAAGATGTGTATTGTATTATTATAAGCACAGGACCTCTGTTATGAAAATACATCAGGGTAAATATATATATGTGGTAATCATAAAGGAAAAAAGAAAACAGACTGAAATTACAGCAGTACAAAGTTTTTATTATACCTCTGAAAGGCAGATTTAATAAAATTATTAGAATCTCAGTAAACATGTACAGTCATATATAAAAAAATGGATTGGCACTAGCGCATTTTATCATTGGAATTAAGACTTTTTTTTTCCCCTCCTTAGATATACCCTTACAATGTACAGCCAGAAACACTTGGTTAGTCTCTAAAAAATGTTACCAATTAAAAAAAAAAAAAAAGTAGAGGTAGATGAAGAACGGGGTAGACACTCTTTCTCTCACTTTACCCTCTCCCTCATCTGTCCAGGTTTAAACAATAAAAGGCTTCTGCAGAATACTTGAGCTTTCCACAAAGCTGTTTGTGTCCCAGATTTGTTGAGTCTAAATACTGTATGATATCAGCTAGAAAATGGGCCCTGGTGTTCAGCAATCTGTAGCCTTGATAACCATCTGTGTCCATAATACTTCCATTAATAGGATGTACTATCCTCATACCAGAATTTCATTATACTGTAGAGGCAGAGTGGCTGAATAAGCAGAGATAACTTGTAGCTTATAAGAATTCCATTAAGAACAGTCATATAAGATTTGAGAAAAATAAGGCATAAGTATTTTTGAAAACTCTTCCTGTTTTCTGTAAATTATTCAGTAGACACTGAAACTATTTTTTATATGTTTTATAAGGCTTCCTTATCTACCAAAGTTGTCTATCACTGCTTTCAGTAGAGCACTTCTGATTTCCGTTTCAGGTGTTGATCTCATAGCTGCCATTTTCTGGTAGTCATTCAACAGAGCAGTTGCAGATATAATCACAAATACAGATCTTTTCTGAAAATGGAGTGTTGCTGTTGGACACATCTGTATCCGTATTCCAGCAAAGTTACAAGGAATTAACACTTCCATACCCTTACTAAAAAAAGTCTTGAAATTCGGGGGGTATTCAGTAGCCTATTTACAATAGGTTTCATAAATGCATCTTAGGAGAAACAATGATGTGGTCATCATGTAGTCTACCATTGTTTTGTAGTTTACCATCACCAATGTTACATCCTGTAGAGCGAAATGAGACCAGGTTCAGGGGAAAGAAATTGCCTGTTAAAAATTCTGAAGGAAAAAGGTTTGAAGGGGATATAACTACAGAAAGGACACTGGTAAGTAGGAATATGCAGTAAAACTGAAGCTAACATGTAAGAGAAGGAAGAGTGGAGGATTTGGTGCCAATCAACAAAGAGCAGAGGAAATCCTAGCAATATTTTAACAACCTCTCTTTCAGTTTCCAAATATATTTTGTTTGCTGTTTCTGTATATGCTTCTTGTTTTGATTTAGGTTATTACTTTAGACAGTGGTGTTTTCAGCGTGTTTAATTATTTTGGTTTGGCTTGTTTTAGTTTGGTTAAATTTTTTGTGAGTGTCATTGAATGAAAAACAACTGTGCTCTCAAAAAAAAAAAAAAGAGTGTAGAGGAAAGGGTACATACAGAGGGACATAGAGGATGAGGAGGATGAGGAGAGGGTGGAGACAAGGATAAGAAGCTAAGCATTGTGGCCTAGTTAAGAAAAATTAGAGGTTGGCTAATGAGGTGAATCAAAAGGCAATATAGAAGAACTAAATAATTGCAGAAGTAAAAGCACATATTTTGAAGAAAGTAAAAGCTGTAATTAGCTTTGAATCAAGCTAAAATAAAAAGAGAACAGGTATAGATTCACCTGTAGATAGAAACAGAAGCTTATTTTGTTCTTATATTCATGATAGATGGGAAAAGCTCAACCAGGAAGGCAAAACAGGGGAAGTAAATATTGTTATACATCTCTGAAAATATTCTTATTTTAACTTCCACTGATCTGCTTTTGATAATTTTATTTTTTTTTGTGTGTAAGAAGAATAGTAGTTCTTTTTAACTGTAATGGATGCTTAAATCTGTTAGACTAATTAATCTCCTAAAGAAAGACATTAGTGAACTAGTTAAGTTCATCATGTTGGTGCAGCTCCAGAGTCCTTCTTTTCTGGTCATCTGTTGTAAAAGTCACTTCTTCAACCTTAAGCACTTTTCTCACGTACCCATTAAGAGATACACATCAATTATTCATCACCTGATGAAGAGAACCTGTAAATACCACCCGTCATCTAAAATATAAGATAAATAGGCCTGCTAACCAAGTAATTACTTGAAATACAAATTGGTGCAAAACTTATATTTTCATTTATTTTTACTTTGTGTTCAGGGACAAAGAGTTTTCAAAATTTTGGTGAGGAAACCTTTCTCCTGAAAGTTAATATTGTGCAGAAGTTTCATCAGCTATTTCTTTCTCCCATTTATCTTGGCTAGACTTTTCAAAGCATGGAGTCCATCTTTCATAAAGTACATAGTAGATACCCATATTTCTAAAAATAATCTGAATTAAAATATAAATAAATCTGTTCCACGTTGCTTGGGCACTCCGACAAGGACACTGTAGGTATTTCTATAGGCATACATTTCCTCACTCCCTGTTTTTATCCCCAGTGTATGCTTTATATATGTAGGTACTTTTTATATTTTTTGGTTTTAAAAAATGTGGGACAGTCCTAAGCTTCATGGGACAAGAAGAGTGGCTGTTGTGTTAGGGCTGAGGAGAGTGAGGTATGCTTATTGTAAGGATGGGGAAAATAGAATATGTGGTACAATATTTCTCATGTGGAGAGACAGGTAATTTGGTAGAAAGTAATTTGCAGTTTTGCCATAATGAGAGGATAGTAACATCTCACATCTGCTTCAGAGTAAGTATTTGCTTGCTGGTAACTCTAGAATAGTTAATCAGTTTCTAAAATCCATCGTTACTCATCATACAGCCCCTGTCATAATACTGACTGGTGATCTTGTCAGGAGTTTTCAACTAAATTCACAAAAATATTACCAGTGAACAGTAAAGGGTGATGTGTCCAGTAAAGGTCACATTGTACCAGCTTACAAGACAAAGTAAGATGATGACAGCTCTGTGAGTCCCTTACCTGTTGTGCTGGAGGAAAGGGAGCCTAAGGAGGCAGCAAGCACTTAGCAGTACTCTTTTAGCTCTGCTAAAACACCGCTGAAGAGACAGCATCTTCCCTCCTTTCCTGAGAGTCCATGAGGGCTTTTTCTAATAATCGCTGTTTGAACCCCTGTACAATTGGGCTTTCACAATATCTTCAGCCAATTGGTTCAAAATTGGTTGTGTCAGGAAGTTTTATATTATGTCCTTAGTTCTTTTATGATGTGTCATAGTAAGCAATGGTTCTCTTTTCCTATGGCATTCATAATTGTGTGGACGTGTATATGAATTCTTTCTAGTCATCAGATGTTCCAGTGATTTGATCTTTCTTCCTTTCTTTGACCCTTTCTGATTCAGCTGTATCTTTTTAATAGTAAAACTGCCTGGGTAGTATGGCTAATGTAGCTTCGTAATGGTGGGCTTTTTTTCCCTGTTTTGTTCTCTGTTCTTTTCTTAGTAACTTGTATCATTCTGCTTCCAGTTCTGACAACTACTGAGTGCTGGATTGTTATTTCTTTTGAATAATTTCTAGTTTGATTTTGAAATTTCTGAGATTATAATAGCTAATTTAGAGTACAGTCCTGTGTGTCTATAGTTGGAGATGTTTTGGGTTTGCTTTTTTGGTTTGGTTTGGTTTTTTCCCTGTGTGGATTACTTTGGTTTTATTGATGTTGGATTTCAGCTGACATTTTATCATGTGGTTGCACAGCAGTATCTCTTTGTAGCTTTCACAATTTTCTTTCTATCACTCAGAATAATGTATTTCCATCAGCCTGTGAACCTTACAGTTCCAGCTCAATAAAAGCTGTGGCATCTCAGCATCCTGATTGTTGGATATTCTCTGATTCATATTTATCTGTATTTTATCCTATTTGTTAGAAAACTTAGTACTAAATAAACCTTACCAGTGCACTGTTTTCTTAGTATAAGAAAGATTATTAAAGTTCAGATTATCCTTTTCTTTTTTAATTTTTTTTTTTTTTTTTTTTTTTTAAATCTCTGCATTTCTTTGTAGGGTAAGGATGCTAAAAGCAGAGAGAACATATCTGTGAAACATTAGTTCATTTAACATAAAGAAACAATATCACTCCCTTTTATTTGAAAATTAGGATTACTGAGATGGGTTGGGAATTGTTGACATGATCCAGCCTTGAGGCTCAAAAAATCAGTGTGTTTTCCAGTCTGGTGTCAGCAGTAAATTGCTGTTGAAAAATGTCTTTTATATTGTAGAATAATCGGTTGATTGGGCTAACCAGCATTTAACCTAATTTTGCTTGCTATATTATTATTTTATTATTATTATTATTTTTTCCTTTTTTTTTTTCCCTTTCTTTTCTTATTTCTTTTTCTATTAAAGGTTATTAAAGGTTATCAGAGAATCATAGAATAGTTTGGATTGGAACCCAAACTTCCTTAAATGAACAGAAACATCTTCAACTGGTTTAGGTTGCTCAGAGCCCCATCCAACCTTTCTTTGACTCTTTTCTGGGATGGGGCATCTACTGCCTGTCTGGGCAACTTGTTCACTGTTTTACCACTTTCATATAAAAAATTTCTACCTTATTCCTAGTCTAAATCATGAAGTGTTTGGAAATGTAGTTGAGGCTGACTGTAATATTAGTTCATGCAGAATCACACCAAAAAGATATGCTCTGCTATTTTACAACAATCCTTAACCCTTAATAAAAATTCTGTACCTGGAAATTCCAGTCCTACTTCAAAATCTTGCAAGTCAAGTTTGTTTATTTCTCTTAGAGCAACTGAAACAGTAGGGTTTTTTACCATTTATGAAGTTACCAATGATCTTGCAGTGTATTAAGTGTCTGTGTAAAATAATGGACTGTAAATCTGATCTAGCCACAATGAATTCTGACCCCATATCTCTAACATGACATGTTGTCATGTTTGAAACAAGTTGATGAGAATAAAGAGTCAGGTTTTTTGTGTGATGGTTTAAAATAATTTAAGACAACTCACTGGAAATGACCAGTTGATGGATTGGTGAGATATAAAATCATATTTTGGGATAAGATAGAAAAGAAAAGTTAAGCTTGGGAATTCATATTGTTAAAAAAAAAATCTTTCTTTGACATCCTAAAAACTTTTTTTTTTTTTTTTGAATCTACATTATACTTATTTTGCATCTGAATTGTAGAGTATAATTTTAATTCCGTTAGCTTAAAAAGGTAAGTTTTGTATATTACAGATGTTTCAGTCTTAATTATTAGTGGACTTCTTGCACTTCTTTTTCAGATTTTTAGAGGCCAAGCACTTTTATGTTCATGACTGAATTACTGCTACAAGTTGCTTTAGCCTTGAAGCTATGAAAGAGAATATAAAGCCTATTACTTTTGAGGTATCTTAACTCATTGCTGCTGATTAACAAAGATTAATAGTATTTTAAATTATAATTCAATTAGATCTATCAATTCAAACAGGAAATTATTTCATATATATTTATACCATTAATGCAATTGAATGTCAAACTCATTATATGTTATTATAATTTTGCCACATTTAGGGTAACTTTAAGAGGAAATACTTGAAATATTAGGCATTTAAAGCACATAATTTCACTGCCTTTAGGCATAGCCTAGGGCTTAGAGCATTTTTAGCAAGTCCAATAGAATCAATTTTCATAAATAAAAACAGAATTTCAGTTATGCTTTCCAGGGATTAGCTATCTGGAACTATTCAGGAATTTATTTATATTAGTGTTAATTTCCTTAGCATGCTAATTTGATTTTATTTCACATTTGTATTCTCAAGTACAAACTCCTTCAGGACCATCCCTACGTCAATCAGCACATGCAAATACTTTCTTTTGCTGTTTAAGCTACTCTTGAAAGAAATTTAGAGAAGTAGTTCTATAAAGTATTTCCAAGGGATTTACTTTCTCAACAGTTAGCTTCACGTTTGCTATCCATATTAACAAAGTAGCATAGTCATATATCCCTATAAGCTTATCTTAATTTTACATATGATGTTAGAAAATATGAGTCTCTTAAAGCATTACTAAAATAGCTTACTTTCTATAGCTGATAAGAAATATTAGTCCTCTGAATTTCCTTCCAACTATTGTGTCCTGGTAGAAATCCCTTCACAATCCCATTTTCCAGTAGTGGGCATGATTTGGACAGTACACCATTAGTTTTCTGACTGAACATTACTCTGGATTTCAAGCAACTCTTTGTTTAGCAGACATTTCTTTTGTCATGTAGGTGACTAGTGGTATTTCTAGGTCCTCTTTATAACATACTGGATAGATGATGAATATCTGCTGAGGAGACTAAAGCCATAAAGGTGGAAGAAGTTACTTTTACAGAAATAAGTAGGGAGGAATAGCGATTTTGAGTCAGTAGTAGAGAGAGAAGAGACTATCAGAGGAAGAGAGTAGACAGCATAATGTAAGAGATTTCTATAATCAGAGGTCATAAGTTATTAGCCGAAAGAGGAAATACAGCATGGGGAAAACCAGGAGAAAAATGCAGTGATTTGTTTTAAATGTAGTCATCAATAAAGGTAAATAATGGTGTTCAAAAAAATAGGATATAGGAAGTTGCATACATAAATTACGTGTAGCACACTGGGCCTGTTCTTTCTAGAATATTTTTTGTTAGCATCCTTAGGTGTGTATGAGCTCAATCGGGGTTCAAGCGAGACATGGATTGATGAAACATTAGAGCTAAAAACATGATAAGCTGAACATCAGTACTCTGTTGATGTGAAATGCGAAACAAGGATTTAAAGGCCTGACCCAAATGAGTGCAGTGCAGTTACTTTCATCTTTTCCTTCAGTATTTCATCGTATTATATCTTGCTGTATTTCTTTTTCTGCAACTAGACTTTAAGTAGATTTTCCAAAGACGATCTTTGCTGCATAGAAGTCCCCTGTGTACTTAGTCTTCTCAAAGAGTTGGTTCCATACCTTTTTATCTGGCTTCTGTTCCAAGCCTGCATCCTGAATGTCCAAAAAATCCATCTGACTACAGCTTGGACTCCCGACCGTGTGCCACTGAAGGTCAAGATAGAACTATCTTGTAATTTTCTGTATTATTGACCAAGATGCTGATGTTTCTTCTGTGGTGTAGTGTGTTGTGCTTTCATGATACTCCCATGTCTGCTCTTTGGTAAAATCTCATCTGAGGATGAGTTTCAGGCAGTTTCAGGCAGTGGCACTATAGAGTTTCCTCCCAATAAGCTCTTTATTTCTCACATGATTTATGACCTGGAAGATGTTCACAGTCTAAATTATTTCTTTTGAGTTTTTTACTGAAGTGGGGAGGATACTTTTTTTAACGTACTTCTAGTTCACAGAGCAAAAACCAAGTCCTTTCTTCACATTATTTTTTAAAATTTATACCTAGGTTTTAAAGTTTTATCTATTAATTTCCTTTAAAAATTATATGATTCTTCAGAACCAGAAAATTAGATAACAAGTCTCTTTGTCAGTAGAAGTCCATTTCTATCAGTCTATTACAGGAAACTTTTGTCTGAGAAAGCTCATGGCTTCAGTCATTAAAAGAAAACTTTTTTTTTTTTTTTTTTTTTTTTTTCAGTTATGCATCTACCCGTTCTATAAGTTCAAGACTAACTAGCTTGGCAATAGTAGTCTGTTTCTGCAAGTTAATAATCTTTAACCTGTGAAAATAACAAATTATGAAATTACTGTGCAGTGCCTTTCTAAGTATATGTTAAGCTTTCCTTTTGGACTGTAATTATGTTTCCAATGATCTAACAGACAGGGCAGGCCCTACACTCAAAAAAATCTTCTCCTTTAGGTATGTATGGAAATGAAGAGATTGCATTGCTTGTGCAGAAGAACATGTCAGTATTTTCTTTTCCCCATAGGATCTAAAATTCAGCTGTGTAAATAATGGGGACTTGTTTTCTGATAATTAGTTATTTTCTCCTTTTAAAAATAATTCCTGAAATTATTTGGACTGTGGTTCTAATATCAGACTGTTGACTATTGATGCTATTCTGCAAGTTCACTTCTTTCCATTTTATGAAAAAAGAGGCTAGAAAAAGCTACTAGAAATTCTAAATAATACAAAAATAGACCACTTAAATATTTGAGGCCTTTCCATATTTTGCTCAGTTTGTAGGATTTTCCTGATTGAAGAGGCAGTTGTAATGTTTTAATATGAAAGATGACTGGTGTGTCCTTTGAAAAACTGAAGGATCTGTATGGCTGTCAGTGACAGGAATGTTTTCATATTCCTTTAAATCTCAACTATGAGTAACTGTCTGAGATTGTGATTTGTTGATAATATTTATTACTGAATTCCTATTACCACATTTCATTATTTGGGAGATCATGAAAATCTGTCAATGAGTTATGAGGATTCATCTATCACGATGAACCAGAGCTTTTTGTGGAGAAGGTAATACTAGCTAAATTTTAAAAGCCACAGTTTACTTCAATGTTTTTTATATTTTCTTCTTCCTTTTATCAGTTGTGATTGTTTGTGTAACAGATTAATTATGATTTGCTCCACAGTACATACTGCAATGTAACACTGAGAACCAAGGGTAACACTCTAACAGAGGACAATCACATCTAACATTTGTTTCTGTGGATACAGTAGCTATATTTGCCAACTTTGTGCTCAAATCCTTCACATACAAATTAGATTCTGTACATATGCAGGACTTGCAGGCTTTATTCATGCTGATACATGTTGATTTAAATTCAGTGGTTTATAATCTGACAATTTATAGGACATGAGAGTACAGAACATGATAATTTCTTCTGCTCTTTAGTTGCTAACAACAGTTTAGATGACAGTAGTTAAGATGAATCTAGGTGTCTTGTAGCAGACATTGTTCTGCTGGGGTTACTAGTACTGATATTACAATGCTGGACAAAATATTTGACAACATCACATACCTCACTTCCACAGCAGCAGGTGGAATGAACAGCATAGCAAAACACTTGGCAGAAGTAATATACTTCTTTTTCATTTCTTTAAAGAGTTATTTAGAAAATAGAGCGAGGGAATAAAAATGAAAAAACAGTGTCTAGCAAATCTCAGTGTCATTGTAGAAGACAGACATGAACTCCTATCTGCAGTATCAATATATGAAGCACTGGGTTTTAACACTACACAATTCGTTTTTGTTATCCAAAAAATAGTAGCTGTGCTTTGTGTCCTGCCATGCTATTCCAGCTCTTTGATGTCTGAACAGAGTATCAACATTTTGTGTATGTTTGAAAACAGGTGACATCAAGGACAATGATGTTTTATTAATTTTCATGGCTTGTCATGAGTGATGAAAAATTTCTGCTTAAGTTTAACACATTTACCAATAGGGCTGTATTTTGTTGGGTGGCATAGGTAGTAATGTGTTAGGCAATTGAATAATCTGTTAGATTGAAATCACATTTTGAAGCATGGTTGGTTTTCAGAAATGTTCATGTTGTTTACGAAGTAGTCAGGGGAATTGGAAGGAAAGGAGAAATGAAGTTACAGCAGACACAATATATGGAAGTCCTTTTGTGCAATGTGCTGTTGCCCCCCCTGGCATTGTCCAGGCTGGCACACACTTCACCTCTTAAACTGCTTGGATGCAATACAGAATGAATGCTGATGCTTCTACTGCCATGGACCATAACACAAAGTCAGCAAGGCAGCTGGAGCCATATAGTGACATTTGTGTCTCATCTAACCTTTGCCAGAGGTGCCCCATAGACAGAGCAGAATTGAGAAGAACAAGATGAATGGCAAAATCCTATTTAAACTATTTATTTCTGAAGTCTGCAGAAATATTATTATTTTCACACAGCACTGATGGCATTAGCCAGAAGGAATGAATATAAAAATTACTGCGCTTCTAAATGAGAGTAGGATTACTACAGATTACATGAGAAAATAGCAATACCATTGGACTTGATAGAGTGATATATTTACTCATTTTAATATTGAGGCTATTTAGTTTAATGCGTATGCCTAAAATCTGAACCTTCTGATTGAAAACTAAAATATCTGAACAATTTTCTAAGTTAATGTGATATTTATAATACCACAGCTATTCAGAGCCTTCAGTTCATCAGACACAGCATTCAGTTAAAGCAAGGAGTCCTGTTCTAAGAATAAAAAACCATTTCCTCCCATGTCCTATGCAATGAAAGTGCAACAGGTAATTTTCAGTCACTGTGGTTATGCGAAAGAAGATGAGATTTTTTTTCTTTGTTTCCTAACTGTTTATGTCTCAACATACAACAAAATATTTATTATTCAGGATCTTTTCACATATTGTCTATTGAAACAACTACATACACAGTAATATCACCAGATTCTCTTAACCAGATTATTACATACAAGGTGCAGAGAGACAACTTTTATTGTAGTAATTTATCTTGAATTTCGTACCTCCAAAAAGGAATGAAATAGCCTCTTAGCATAATTGTATTAATATGTTCTCCATGGAATCAGATTCCATGATGTGAACAGAAACTCACTATTAGATTAAATCATTGCAATATCCTCATATCTGGATGGTAAAGTCAGGCTGAGGTTCTTGGTGAAAGTATGCATTTAAATAATATTAGAATCAGCAAACCAGGCTGACCTTAATCGGCTTTGTTTTATGGCTGTGTATGTGGGAACAGTATTTCCTGAAAAACCTCATAATTTATGATCTGCTTGAACATTTCCAAAAAAATAAAGCCAGAAAGAAAATGGAGAAGTCAAGGGAAAAAAACCCCAATAGTAAATCCACTTACTAATGAATGTCTTGGATATCACTGCCCATTAAAGCCTTTCTGCAATATCTGAGGTGAAAATAGTTGGTACAAAACCAGCCTAAATTTAACTGTCTAGGATTCCCTGCCAGGAAAAGACTGGAGTATACCAAGAATGACTACAGGGCTCTAGGGCTGAAGAAAATGGGGCCCAATGTTGAGGTCTCTACAATCCTGCTGATAAAAGGGGAGAACAGATCTGGGAACAGATGAATCTTGCTGGATGACAGCTAGTTCAACAAGTCATGTCAATATCAGGGATTTGGTTCATATGACCCTGGGGCTGACTTTGACAATTGATGACTTCTGGGGAGAGATAGGATCCACTTGGCAAAATAGGTCAAGAACACCCTTACCAATGGTCTGGCTAACCTGGTAAAGAGAGTTTTAAAGTAGGAATTTGGGACACAAGTGAGGAACTGCTGAACCAAGGCTGGAAAGCAAAGGATTCTCAGTTATGGGAAGAAAAAAGATAACAGCAATCACAAAAAACAGCAAGGGGACACCTGCATGTACAGAAACATATTTAACCAGTAAAACAGGCAGGACGACCAGAGAACCAATCGTGGTCACAAAATACAGGTATTTACAGATAGCCTTCTTAACAGTTTTATAATGATCTGGAGGAGGTGATGGTGCACAGTGAAGTTTACAGATGACACTAAATTAAGAGGACCAATTAGGGCTGCCCTCCATAGGGACCTGGTTTTGCTGAAGGAATGGGCCAACAGGAACCTTATGAAATTCAACAAGGGCAAATGTAAAGTCTTGTACTTGAGAAGGTGTCCCTTGCAGTATTACATTCTGGTGACTGATGGATCTGAGGAAAAGGTCTTGGAGGTCTGGGCAAGACAGCAAGCTGAACAGGAGTCAGCAGCTCCCTGGCAGTGCAGAAGGCCATCAGCATCCTCAGCTGTATTAGCAGGAGCAGAGCCACTGGATTGAGGGTGATTATTCCCAATCTATTTAGTACTTATTAGACCATATGGAAAATGCAGCACCCAGTTTTGGCTTCACAATATAAGCAGACAACAAGAAATGGAAGTAGAGGACCACCACAGTGACTGGGAGCTGCAGTGCTTGCTCCTGGGGAAACTGGTCCAATTAAGCCTGGAGAAGAGATGGCTCTGGTGAGAACCAAGGGTGCTAACAGCAGCCTGCAATGAAGTTATCAAGAGCATATAGGTGGACTCTTCACAACAAAGCGAAGAAGATAAGGTAAGGATGGAGATAAGTTAAAATGGCAGTGGTTAGGACAAGTAATAAGAAGAAACTTCATCCCCCACAAGGCTAGTCAGACAGTGGAACAGGTTGCCTAGAGAAGTTGGGCAGTCTCTCCGTTTCTCTTCGTGTGATAAAGCCCAGAGCTGCCTCATCTGACTACAGAGCTACCCTTATTTGAACAGAGGGTTGGACTAGATACCTTCTGCAGTCTGAAGTTAGGGCTATATAAAGTAGAATTAGTCTAATTTAAGTTTTAGAAAGTTTAGGACTTCGTCTGAGCTGATCATCTAGACTTTGTTAATATTTACTGGGAAGAACCAGGTACCTCCAGAGCATACTTGGTTTCAGCTGCCTTTGGCACCCTGAAAAAAGATAGTGATTTTTTTTTTTTCATAGACTTCATAGATAAATTAGTAATGGTAATGCTAGTATCGGAATTTCTGTTATAAATGTTATTAGTTTGAACAGTGCTAAAAACTAAAGTTTAGTTTAGTAAAATTAATTAATTAGTTCATCTTTGAAATTATTTTCTGTTAATGAGAATCTACCAGTCACCCAAAAATTCTGATGGGAGTGAAAATGAAAATATTGGTGATGCTGACATTATACTAACATTCTCTTATCCAAATATTTCCATACCAAATGCCATCCTATGTAAAAGGTTACAGATACCTGACACAAAAAATATGTCATTTGAGAAAACAAATTGCTATTGAATTTAAAAGCAATAATTACTGAGAATCTGATTGTCACCCAAGGAATGTCATTGCTACATCCTTTTGGTCTGTAATCAATCTTTGCACTTAGTTCAATCTTGCGGAAAGATTTTAAGTACACAAATAATGCTTAATATAAAATCACTGGAACCATTCCATTATATTAATTTAGTAGCATAGCAGTATTTCAAATATAGTGGGTTACAAAAGTCTGTCTTCTTTCTGTCACTTTTAACTTTATAGTTAACCTCCTAATTTTAACTAAATCTGACTCAGAAAAATCTCATTCTTATATGTTCCTCACTATCTTCTTCAGAGTAATTTTACCATAGGACATAATTGCTCATCAGCAGCAATATAATACATTTCTTGCAAGGTGAGAAGCTTATTTAAAAGGGGAAGTACAGACATTTTTCCCTCTCTCCTTTGGTTCACATTTTAAATCCAATTTAAAGACACAGGAAAAATGAATCTGCTTGTCTCTCTTGTGGACAATAGTCCACAACGTAAAGCATCATGAATTATTCAGTTAAGCTGGCAGACTTTTGGCAAGACAGTCTAAATCCCAGCCAGCAGACAAGCTGATTTACTTCATAGATGCATTTGAGACACCTGTGTAGTTAGGATATTAAGTGTACTGAAAATGCTTATCCTCTTATGTAGAACAAAATATAGTTAAATAAAAAAGTTCATATTGAATAAGAAGATTCATATTTTTTTAGCCTTCAATAATGTGAATTCATAAGCTCCTGGCAGAGCCTTGATTACTTTCTACTTAATATTTACACATAAAGCAATGGGGTTTATTTGAAACCTGTGTGAGATTTTCCTTTTTAATTGTTGTCTGTAATGAATAAGTTCCATAGATTATCAGCTAAAAAACATAAGGTCTTCATCATACCTAAAAAAAAAAAAATTCAGACTTTCCCTATAGTAAGGCAGCTATCTTTTTTGTTTGCTTTCCTTGTCTTCAATTTGTCTCATTCTCTCTCAAGAATTGTCTTCATCTGTCTTCATAAAAGGATCAAGTTGTAAGAGTTTTTGATCAAATCACCACTGTATGTGCCATAGTTAGAAGAGATTAAAGAAAACACAGAAGTCCATAAAAGCATTGGAGAAACCATTTTGACACAAGAACATATTTCTGTGTAAATCTCGAACAACTTTGCTATTTTAAGATGTCACATTAGAATAGTATTTATAATTTATGAAATATTTATACTTCTATGGTCTATTCCAATGTTTTGAAGTAAGGTGAAATGAAAAAATGAAAAGTAAATCAGAGTGATGTCTTACTGATGATACATTTTTTACCTGAGACAGAGTATATATAGCTATAAAGTAGCTTTGCCAGAGAAGGTTGACAGTGTACAAGCTAGAGTTCTATTGGTGGTGCTTTGTAATTGTCCAGAACCATGTCTATTGATGTTAACTACTGAATTTAATAATATATTATTAATTATTTTTTTAGCAAACTTGCAGAAAACTTTCTACCAAGAAGATTCAAAATCTAGACTATGACTTATGAAGACAATATGACATACTTAATGAGCAATATGATAAAACTCAAAGAAAGGAGACTGTGAGTACTGGAAGGAGAGTTACAGAGATAAAATAGTGAAACTTACCTCAGTATTGGTAGACTGAAACTGGAATAGGTTAACTGTCCTTAGACATTTTCAAGACTTTAAGATAACATCCTTGCTGATCGGGGATTGAAGATAGTCCTCCTTGAAACAGGCTTAGCACATTATTTTATCACATTATTTTACTGTGCTAGCACAATGGTCCTGATAAGTATTGTCACACTTGTTTAACTCCTTTATCTAAACAGCAAAAGAAGTAGAATTGCAACTACCTTTAATACAGAATACTATACAGAGATTGTCTGTAAGAAGCACATTCCGTTTAATTCTGTAGGTGTGCATAATGCTACATGAAATTCCTCCCTTCTTTCCCCCCCCCATTAAGTATGATTTATTTATTTATTTGTTCGTTTGCTTGGTTATGTTTTTTTAATTCCCCCCTCATAGTAGCTTCTGTATGATATACTGGTATCACTGTTTTCAGTAGCTGATAACTACTTTGTGGCCAGGAACTGTGTTATCAGAAAAAATATTATGTTTATTTAACTCATTGAGAGACAATAATTCCCAGGAAATTAATTATATTGCAGCACCTCAAATTACTTTCTGCTGCTATCTGATACTGGCAATTTGAAGTTTCTAGTACAGAATATTTTATCTAATGATAATGATTTTTTAATGGGAACCACATCTGAATTATTTTTTTCTCCATTAATAAGTTTTCTTTGTTTTTCTTCCTCTCTGGAAAAAAGTTCTGCTTTTCCATCTGGACATAGTACCTGTGTAACACCTATTAAATTTAAATAAGGATCAATGAAAGTGCAAGAGTCCTCTCACAACAACTTGGAATTGCTTTTGATTTTTCAAATTTTTTATGTAAAACCAGGTTAGAAGAGTTTGGCATGTATATGCCTGCATGGAAACATGTTGCTTATATTTGCAAATGCAAAAGTTTGTTCTCACATGTTCTAAGGGTTTTTTTCTATGTTGCCACTATATTAAGAGATTTTGTGTAACCAGTACTTTCTGCTTTTCTTTCGCCCCTGCTCTCCATTAGACTTGACAGAAGATCTTTGTTAGAGAAGACCTCTTGGGCACAGTCAGAACACTTCTGTTCAGGGAATGGTGATCTGAGAGGAAAATCGGCTCAGCCACATTCTCTGCTGGCCAACATAATAGGAACTACTATGTAAAGAAAGTCTATATTTTTAAATTAGTCTAATCTAGGCAGAAGGCAACTCTTGATATTCCCCTAGTGTGAGAGTAGAGCTTACATGCTGCCTTCTAAGACTAGAATCGAAACTCAAAAATTTGGTAATTATGTTCTGAATTAAGTTAATTAAAGGAATAGTAACTGGTCTATATGCATTGAGAAACAGCATTACTCTTAGAAACATAATTCCTGAGAAATGTGCTCACATCATGACATTGATCATTTTGTACTAAAGAAGTACTTTCCTAGTTTTGAGCTGTAGTATCTGCTGATATCTATAGATACACTTGCACTTCCATTAGATCCCTCTGTAAGACCACTCTGTCTATATCCACATTGCAAGCCCTTGCAGTCCTGCAAGAGCATCCATGGTAGCCCGCTTAGGGTAGGTCCAATTCAGTCCCAGACCTGGTTGTGTCATTTGCACAGATTTCTGTGCCTCACTCGGACATCAGGAGTCGAGGTGGCGTGGCTTGCTTGGAGCTTCATGTCTGCTCACCCTTCAGGACCCTGTTCTTGTGATAAAGGGATGTGAAGGGAAGAGAGAGGTTGAGTCAGTGAGGGTGAGTGGTAAGACTGCATAGTACAGGTTGATAGGAGAAGTCTGGCTACTGTGAGGACAACTTATCTGCACCCCAGGGAAGTGGCCATATGGCAGCACAACCTCCTTTTAAAAAGTATTGTAGCCCTTGGTAGGGGTGGACAGGATGGATATAACTGAGCAGGCACCATCTGCAGTCATTCATATAGAATTGCCATCAAAGGAAAAAATGGGAGTTTGTCCAATTTCGTACTTATCATGCAAGGCAGGTTGTGATTGCTCAGAAACACCATGAGCTGTGACACAGCCAGTTGCTGTATGGTGTGGATTGCATGAGAATTGTGGTCTTGATTTAAGAGATAATGTCAAAACAGAGACTGTTAAAACCAAGAGAAATTTGTTTGTTTGCATATCTTGGTTCCACTGTAATTATTATTTTTTTTTATATAACAACAAACTCTCATAAAAATATTTAAAAAATTAAATTGTTAGCTTGAGATTAATTCCAGCACTTAATGTAGGACTGTGGACATCTTATCCTCATCATCAGTACAATAGGTATACTGTACAGTATATGTTATTCTGGTACCACCATTTGAAAGAATAAGTCTAGCACACAAAACCAAGTTATGTATTCTTTGTCTTTCTGACACGAGTTACATTTCCCATACAAGATAATGATATTTGCATTTTTCCGTAACTTCCAGCTTTAGAAAACAGAAATATATGAAAACAAATTTCTTAAATTTGGATTAATGTTTTATTAAAATATTATTTTGATAATTTTCCTTGGAGGTAGTTTTTAACTTTTTTGCCTCCTTCTTTGAAAAATTGCAAGTTTAAAAGAAAAAATATTTTTAAAAAATTTGAAATAGGCAATTTGATTTTTGCTTGGAAAAGAAGATATTTGTTCCCACATCATTTCTATTCCAGCATAACTGTGAGTCTGAAAAAAAAAAGTATCAAGAGAGGAAATCATTGTATTGCTTACAGATCCTTATTCATCACCTTGTTGAATGCAAAATAATGACAATAACAATTCTCTTAATACAAGCAGTTGTGTTCTTGATTTCTATTTTCTTGTTGCAAGTTGGATCATATTTAGAAGGCAGAGTATGAAGGGATCTCCATAGAAAGAATAATTCATTTGTCTGCAGAGCAGTATTTCCTTTTGCAGACAGAAGATGGTTCATAGATAGATTTGAATAGATTGTGGTAGAAAGGGATGAAACAGGGCATAAATCACAGTCTAATAGAACTTCACAGTCAACAGAAATCTTTTAATGTTTTTAACACCAGCAAATGTTAAAAGATTAGCAAAGTTGAAAAATAGAGGGCAATATTTGGTTGTGCAGAGTTCATGGTTGCTATGTTTTAAATAACTGGGTCTTACTCTGAGCCAGCTTGAATGCATCCACTCTACACTGCAGTGGGCTATCTGGATATACGGTTGAATGCTGAACTGTGTGGTGCTCAGTGAAATTCTTAATGAACAATTACAGCCCATCTGTTTTTGCAGATCAGGGCTTACCTGCTTAGCATGTGACATTTGACAGATTCCCAGTGCAGAATGAAATGGCTCAGGACATCCTATCACCAAATCCTTTGGTTTGTGGTTTTGTTTGTTTTGTTTTTTGTTTTTTCCCTTGTCAGATATTATCTGTAATTGGCAAACTGATAAATACTTATATAGTCCAAATGTACTCAATCTCTAGGGAATTTCTAGGTTAAATGGAATTATCTCAACAAACAGAATGCAATTAACAAGGTGAGTTATAATTAAAATAATCCATTCTACGTTCTCTGGGCAGTTTAAAAAATCAAAGGAGCTGGGACGATATTTGTTCACTGGATGACAAGCTACTGCTGCCACCACTCTCTATAGAGCTGGCCTTAAAACTATGTGGAGATCAGAGAGTCCAGAAAACAGATGTCTGGCTGTTTCACACACAGGCTCTAGAGAGGTGAGCCATAATGTGGATAACTTGAAACATCTGCCCACCAACCTTAAACTTGCCAGGTAGGTATGCCCAGAGATGGGACCATGAGGTGTAGGACTTTACTTTTAAGGCACCTTCATTTCAAAAGACATTATAGCATCTTTGCTTATTTTAAGGAAATACCAAGTTAATAGTTAACAGTTTGTATAGTGCATTAGAGGGCACAGCAAGTTCCACAACAGATAATAGCAAAGAACGCATTTTCTATTAAGCAGAGCTTGATACTCTGAACTGTCTTCCCCTCTAAGGAAGCTGTTTTTCATCTGTACAAATTTCCTTTCTACTATGCAAAATTGTTTTGATCAAGAATGCTGTGAAACAGATGAATACTGCATACAACAAAGAGGTGATTCCCGAAGTGGTTTTAGAATAATTTGTGATGAATATTTTTAAGCCTTATTTGGATTTGTCTATTTCTGCCCTTGACAAATCTGGTACACACCTCAGCTTTCATTGGCTGCATTTTTAGTATGGGCCACATTTTTCTCCCAATCTTAGCAACAAATACAAATACATTTTCAAGCACAGAGAGGAACATATTTGTGTTAAATATGAGAATTCTGCTAAAAATATATTGAGATGCAACAAACTTGACCTGTCTTACTTGGTTCTCTTTATCTCTATTACATTTTTGTATCAAAACTCTGTCATTGCAAAGGAAAATTTTCTACCACTACAAAAAATGTGACTGTGAAGAATGTTTATATATTTTATGAAGGATTTGCTAAGAAACTATCTCAGAGCTTTTTTGTGGGTATTGTTTTGATTTTGGTTTATGATGAGTATATTCCCTGTATGGAAAAGATATTCAAATAATTCCAAGTATTCTCTCATTTTAGACTCTATGTTTAATAACTCTTAATTCCCTCTCCCGTTGAATTTATAAAATGGAAATGTGAAAGGTAAAGATGGTCTATATATGAAGAAGGCAGATGTGGGTTCACAAATACTATTTTGCGTCCAGCCTTCTCTGCCACGTGAGCAACCTCATATGAAGGCTTTAATTTTTACTAGTTATTATTTTCAGTCATATACAAAGTACTTGTTTGGTTTTTTTTTAAATGCCTTAAGATTATGGTGAGATAAAAAAATTAACAGATTCCTAGAAACACCCCTAGGTACATCTGAATATTTTAATGATTGAAGAATCTTGTTCTGCAACAGACCAAATAGAACATTTTTCAATAAGGTTGTCCTTTAATAAAACACTTTCTCTTGACCTTTAATTTCTTAGTAGAATAGCTTGTTTCTCCATGTTTTAAAAAAATCATGAACACATGAACTCATTTGTCTTTACTGAAATCTCATTCAGCATTTTCCAGGTTCCTTATCTGGCCTTTCTAGTGCTTGTCTTGAACTTACTCAAAGGAGGTTAGAAAAATAAATAATAAATAGCACAAATCAGTATACTAGTAAGAAATAAAGAAACCAAAATCCACAATATACCATGAGAAATGAAGCTTGCTCTGAGCCTTTGTCTTCACACACATAATAAGACAGTCAACAGTATCTGTGAAATACCTGTGGGTCAAGACAAGGCATTACCAGAGTCTATGTAAAAAATAAGTTGGTTTTGACACTATTTGTCATTCAACTAATTTGAATGTGGAATACAGGAATTAATAGCAGCACCACTTATAAAATCTACATATATAATTCTCACCTGCAGTGATGTACAGAGGAAAAAATTTCTCAGAGCCTTCTCTTTTATGGAAGAGTTGTGGGGTTTTGTGTTCCTGTCTGTTAGTGGTTTCCATCTAGTTCCAGGAATTGCTCATATTGCACTACAGTTTTTATTCACACTAATAGATGCTTGCTTGCATAAGTTTGCTTTTTTTCCATGTTTTGATGATGAGGAAAAATGTTCAGAATCATGTGATTAAAATATAATAATGGTTTACTGGAAATACTGGAAATATGGGGAGGTGAATGGGGTAGTTTGTACTTCTCCTAACAAATGATATCACTTTATTTTCAAACTGAGGTTCCAGGAAATATATTTTATTTATGTTTTTGAAAGGTTTTACTGAATTACAGTTTTTAAAGGGGATTTTGTTGGTATTGATTTTAGTTTTTAAATTAATTCTGCTACTCAGAAGTATAATACAACTTAGGGATGGTTGCATTTTATTCTCTTCAGAAGTGCCTCTACTCATCTTTAGGTTTCTTATATGTGCTTTCATATCCTTCCACAATTACAAAGTTGGCAGTATTTTGAGATAAAATATTTGCAATTGTCCAACTACTACCATTTATGCACTATTACAGAATTTCTTTAGCATTAAAAATAGTCTTGCCAATCTTTTCTCCAACTTTAATTTCATTGCATAACGCCATCCTGTTTATGAGTTACCCTTGGAGCATTCATGAAAATGCAGATTGCCAAGTAGAAAATAAAACCAGAGCATGTAAGCCACTTTCTTCCTACATATCTATGGTGTGCTATGGAAAGCAAGAGATACTTTTTTTAAGGTATAGAAGATTCAGAGCGTTTTTTTAATGATATAAGTATAACCACTGTCTCATAACATCCAGCGAAAAACAGATCTCTCAATTCTTCTCACTTCTGTTACCCATTTGTGTACACTGATGCAGCTGTGGAGTTCTTTTGCTTCAATCTTAGGCACCGAATTTATCATTTATGCTAACTTACACAGATTTATCACATTCACTGGAGAGCTTTGGCTTTCAGATGCTCCATTAATTTCATAGCTTTATGTAGGAATTATTCGATTTTGACACTTTGGTTCTTGACTTTTTTTTAAATGTTTTCGTGTCCAGCAATTTACCATTTACCATATGTAATCAAGCCACTGCTCACTACTGTAGTTTTTACTGTAGATAGTGATACAAAGATAGTAATTTAAAGTATTTAAAACAAAATTCAGTGTGTTAAAGCTAAGATCATTACTTCATGCAAGTCAGTGATGACTGCGAGTTCTTCTGTATTAATCTTATTTCATTCTTTAATATGAGCTTAAATCACTGTCTTATGTTGCATAGATATTAAAATTCAGACTTTTTTCTTAGCCTTTCCAGTCCTTATAAAAATGTTCCACTGTATCTTTGTTTTGCTTCTGTCTGACACTGAACTTAGAATAGGATTGCACCAGCTGATTTCACAGTATCTTAGGAAGAGTGGTCTGATATCTTCAGGAAAAGTATACTCCCATTTTCGTTGGTTTGTATAAATGGAGTGTGCAAAAAAACCCCAAAATATTTTTCTGATTTTTTTTTTCCCTTTTTTAAAAGTTATTTCAATTCTTAGGTCAATGCTGCTACAACTCTCTTCTATTTAGTGGATTATCCAGCAAGATATACCAGTGGAGGGTATATCTTCTGGTGGGTAAATGGGTGTTATTTATTCTCCAGTGCCCAAAGGTCCCTTGGCATTAGAATTCCAGAGCAGGGTTCAGAGTATTAGGTGACCTGTGAAGGAGGAAATGTTGGGTTTTTTTCCTTTGATTAGGTTATCTCAGTCTGCTAATTTTAGTCTCAAAACTATAAAACGGGCTGTCAGACTATACTGCCTAAACAATGTCAGGCATAGTTAGGGTTTTGTTTATTTATTTATTTATTTAGAGTATACATTAGGCTACATGTATTAAATATACCCCTTTTAGCTTATTATTCAAGTTGTCTAGTACAAAGGCAAATCTTTGTTTTTGATTGTTTGTAACTTCATTAAACTTTATCCTTTTAGGCTGAAATTTTTCATTTCAACTGCTTGCCTGAGGCTGAATACTCATCTGTTTCTCAGGCAGAGACTATGGAAACAATATGTTCTGCTTTGTGAAGCACGGGACTAGGAATGGGTAGGAAAGGTAGGAAACTGGGAGAGGCAAGATGGACATAAGATGGGAGCTAAGTGAGCAGAAAGGGGAAACAATGCAGAGCTAGAATTTTAGTTTTGATTTCCAGACTAAATTTACTGTTCTTTCTCTACTAGTTGAAATCACTGAAACCTATTGGACAATTTCTCATCTCCTCTGTCTAGATTTCAGCTCTGTGTCCTGTAAGTTCTATAGCAGGGATTATTATAGTCAACAGAACCAGGACAGAGCACCAGCTTGGGCTCTGGACCATACTGATCCATTCTGCTTATTATCATTGTCCCTGACACACCGGTGATCTGTGCCAGCTGCCATTCTTTGAGACAGAACCTGAAGGAGTAAATGTGGGGGCCCATTCTCAAAGGAACAGTGTGAACAAGATAAAATCAAGTTTGACTTGATCCACAATTTTCCATCACTGTCTGAGAATGCTTTTCACTATCAAATACTCCCATGGGCTGTCATGTCTTATCTCAGCATGGCACATAAGCAATTGCATGTTAAAATATACCAGTCTGAGAGGCTGCAGTCCACCACTATTTGAAACACTTTAAATCAGAAAATGGAACAACTGAAAAAAAAAGAGAACAGAACCAAATAATAACTGCCTTAGAACTTCTTGTTTACTATGTGAGGCTTATAGAAGATCTAATCTGATGCCATATGACTTCTGGACTAAGAAATGTTCCTTGAGCCTGCTATTGATGTAGACGATGCACACTAGTGGCGTTGTTAGTTAATTGAAAAGGCAGAGATCTTTATGTTTAGATGTAAAATCTTGGTTATCATTCTTTGTGTTGGTTTGGTAACATATAGTGGGATTTCTCATTTTTCTAATTGCAAGCTTTCCTGCTTCTCCCTCAAAAAAAAAAAAAAAGAATTTCTTATTAAGCCATGGAACTGTGGAACATGGTTTCGAATCAAGTCATATCTTGTGATAGACTCAGGCTTCCTGCTCAGGTTTCCTTCCCTAAGGGCACACAGCATTTCTTTCAATCAGCCATACAGTTCTTTTCTCAACATTTACAGAAATATTTTTTTGCCTTTGTCAACCTTCTTTTAAATTAGCCAAATAACTTGGGTTCAAACATTAATAGGAGAGTTGCTCAGTCAGCATAATTCTACAGTATCATGTCTATACAAATTTATATTGAAAAAAAGGTATTAGAAGAATATTTTTAAGGTGGAAACATTGAGCTGGAAAATTGAGACAGGTCTGTCTGTACGTCTGGCTGGGCAAGGCTATACTTAGCTGAGCAAACACTATCATGTTGTCAGAGATGGCAGTGTTGTCAGAGCTCATTCACTGGGATGTTGAACCTTCACTTGTGAATTAAAAAAGCAGAAGATCTGTAGAAATGTTTGTTTCTTGGATGATATCTGGGAAAACTGAATTTTATTCCTACCGGTGCCAAAAATTTCTAAGTAGTTCTAGACAAGTTACATTAAATTTTTCATAAATCATTAATTTCAATCTTCCTCATTTTCTGGAGGAACTTCAGATCTGAGTTGGTGCTACTTCTTGGTATGTCAACCTAAAGTCACTGAAGGTTACCCTGTGTCTGGAATGGTCTGATGTCCATTTCTTTAAGCAGTGGAAAAGTTGGTGATTTCCAAAAGAAGTGTTACAAAAATGGTAAATCACAATTTACACTGAGAAGTGACTGTAGGTCACTGAGGGCTCTTCCCTCCTGCTGGTTTCTGTCCAGAGGAAGGCTTTTCTTAAGAGTTTCTCTTTTCTCTTTACCAGGCTTCCCAGTGGTTCTCATAATTGTTTATTGCAAATGTGACTGAGGTTCTGATCATAGTGTTCCTCTTTCCACTGAAACACCTCAGAAAAACTCTGTGCCATTGTGCTTCAAAATGCTGTAAACAAAATGCCTTAGAGGCCAACCACTATTCAGATGACTAAAAATACTAATATTCCTCTCTCACTTCCTAGTCAAGTGAGAATTTCTGTATGTTTTGGGTTTGTTTTTTTTTCTTTTAGGAACAAGCATGGCTCTGAATTTTTCCATATTTAGGGATGCAATCCTGGACCCACTGAAATGACTTAACATTTTGGATTGTTTAAAGACTAAAATTTAATGCTCAAAATATTTGTGGCATGTGATAGTTTTTGAATGTTTCATCCACCAAAACTGCTCAAAATAATGAAATTCATCTGTTCATTTATTGATAATGTGGCAGTCCACTGTTCCTTCGTGTATATGGAGAGTTCGATTATGAACAGAAAAATAATCAGTGTTATAATTGAGACATCTACAGTTGCTTTGAGTATTATATGTCTTTCATGAGTTAGAATTAAAAAGATCTTTCCGATGTTCTTTCTTGTTCTGATGATAACTTTTTAGACAGTTACATATATTGATATCTGTGGTTTATATTTTGTAAGAATATCCTGTGTTATAAATACATTAGTTTATTATTAATCACATTTTGTTATTTCTTTATCAGTCGTATTGTTACATTCGATGACTGTTTTTAGATGATCATGTTCAGTAGGAGAAGGAAAGTTAGGTTCTTATGGTGCAAGACAGAGACAAAAGCTGCGATATTCCTGTATTTGCACTCTTGATTTTTATGTGTTTATTGTGTATAAGTAAACGTCTTCAGCATCAATACCACTCTTAAGTTTTATGCGTGCTGTATGTCACTGATCTATATTTGTATCACAGGTGTTGGGTAAAAAATGTTCTTCCCTGCTTTTATATTGCACTGAAGCCTACTACTCATGTATTTGAATTCCTTCTATATTCTCACACAGCTGACAAAAGTAATCTACTTCTCACAGTCAGTAATGCAAAGTTTAAATTAGAAACCCAGATCCTCATGTCTTAAAAATAATTCCTTAACATTTTAGATCTACTAATCAGGTTATCAGAATGAGCGTATTAAGGATTGTGATGTGGCATCACCTGGTTTCCATGATTAATTTACCTTCCCAGGTTTTCAAGGAGTTTCTGCTGCAGATGAGGTCTAAAGCATTAACTTTAATGACTTGATCAAGATGAAAGAGAGCAGTCTGTCCAAATGTTCATTGATTCATTTCAAAAACACTAAAAAATGAGAATACTACCCAAAGCCCAGCAGTTGTAGATTTATCAGTATAAAAAACCTGAGAGACCAATTCATTCTGAATTGTCAGATTAGCAGATCAGATGCCATTTTCAAACCCTATTAGATGGGCTCCTCAAACAAGGAGAAAGTAATTTTTCTAAGGGAAGATTTTATCAAGTGCTGCTCAATAGTTTCTAGAGTTAATGCTAAGTAATAAGTAGATTTATCACATTATTAAGCTACTAATACCATATCAAACAACTATCGCTATCTTTTGCCCTATTGTAATAGCTACAAGACTGATGTTGTGTTTATTTTTGTTAGTAATTTTAATGGGCCTTCCAGACAGAAATAACATAGAGTGTTCTGAGCTTGTTAGTTGGTATTTTTATTTTAATTTAAACATTGGTGTTTTTGTCTTTGTTTTAGATACCTTTTCTCTAATCCAAAATGTTATTGCCTGTGATTCAGTTATTTTTGCATGTCCAGGTTTGCAATTCTACAGGTAGGCAGCTACATTTCCCTGGTTGTTAGTCCCTTTCTTCAAACACAGACCTGCACAATACCTGCAAGTATTAGGAAGGCAGGTCTTTTTGTGATAAAATCTTGCATAGTTGTCCAAAGGATAGGACTGGGAGAAAGAGAAGACACCGTTTCTTTCAGAGCTTTTGGAATGAAGCACGGTCGATAATATCTTTATGGTTGCAGTATCTTCAGATTAGCAATTTTTCCTTAGGAAACATACAGATTGTAAATATTTTAATGTTTTTGTAGACTGGACTGATAGTTTTCTGCAAACACTACTTTGCTAAATTTGTAAGAGTTGATTACATAAGAAGGTAAAATGCCAAACTTTAACAGGAGGGACAAATATGACATTTAAGTATAGACTTAAAATGCTAATAAATTATTGGGAATATACAGGCATTCTTGGAAAAGTACACTGTTGGTATCTTGTAATTGTGTTCTTTTCACAGATTTAAGCCTATTCTGTCTCTGTTTACGAGTAGTTTTTTTATGTTTTTCCTACATTTTCAACAGCCATAAGAACAATGCATCCGGATCTACACAACATTTGGTGGCTAAAAAAAAAGTGGTTTGCTTTTCTGCTCTCTATTGTTTGTTAGCAGTGTAGAGAGATCTAAAAGATAGGTTGAAAAATCTAAGAACTGAGGAGTGCTTACATCAAGTTTCCAAAACAGACAAAGCTCTTCTTTCTGTTAAAAGTTTAACAAACTTGTTAAAAAAAAAGTTAGGTACCAGGTTGAAGCTCTTTTGCAACAGCAAGAAAACTTTCTAATCTTTTGCAGTGTTTTGCAGCTCCAGAATTTTGCTACCTTATTTAGATATGGAGTGTTAGTTCTTAGTTGCTCTATATTCTCTCATAGTGATAGTAATAGCACTAGAACTGTATGAGAGTAGTTTTTCATGAAACAAATGGGACAAAACAACTTCCATTAGAGCATGTTTAATTCATCTGTTGGGTCTGTACACTATATATTGCAGTAATACTAGTGGAAACAATACCTGCTTAGTAGCTTTTGTGTTTATAACAGAGTGCCATTCATGGTTATGTTAATCAATTATTCACTTAAATATATATATTTTTTTCCCTCTCCTTTGTTCCCTGTTTTCTCTCCATGTCATTCTCCTGAAATTGTAATTTCAAGACAAGATACTTGGCAGTATCAGAATCACAGTTGTAGTCACAGTCATTATCATAGATGTCAGAATTAGGCCAGGAACAGTCAGATTTTTTAAAATAAAATAATTTTTTTGGTTTATCTAGTCTCACAATAGAGCTGTAGTTTCCATTTTCACACTTCCAGTAATCCAGTATGTTTTAGAACGTTGGTAGCACTGGAAAGTCTAGGATATATATTTTTTTTCTAGCATTTTGATCTAGGTTGCATTATTTTCAGCATGGTGACAGGTAGTTAAGAACAAGGATGGAGAACATACTGTAAGGTGCTCCTGAAGAGCAAGTGAGGTGTGTGTTGTATTACCAATTTAATTTTTATTTCTATTATTTGGTTTTTGCATGTGTGTAATACTTAACATTTGCTTGGGAAGTATATGCTGTATTGTGTACTGAGATGCCTGCACAGATAGTGTACTGACATGCCTAGACTTTGATTCTCATCTGGTTTAGGTTTTAGATTTCTGCACAGTCAGACCTCTAATGTGTTGATGCAACAATACCACAGCTACACAGGGCTGTACAACTAAGATAGAGGTTTGTCTTTAGACTTACAGTATAATTTTTTTTTATCTAGCCCAGTGAGGCTTTAGTTTACTCATAGGCATTTTGTCTAAGTCTTTTTCTTTTTCTTTTTCTTTTTTTTTTTTTTTTTTCCTGAAGTGTAAACTTTCCTCTGAGACTCTCTGTTGTAAAGATTATACGTTATTAGCATCGATAAGAAACCAAGAGGGAACTTGCTAGAAAATAAGCTCAGATGAATTACTTAGCATAATTATTTATTTATTTTATGCTTGAAGATTGTGTCACCTACCTATCTTTTCAGAAATCATCATTTGGCTTTCTTTCATTTTGTCTGTTTTGTTTTTTTTTTTAAAAAGCTGTACAGGATTGTAAGCCATTTTGTTCTCTGTAGAACAGTGCTGTAAATCTCTATGTCTTTGTACTTTGGTTTCAGTAATTTTTCCTTGCATCAGTCTTATTTTAAATGTACAACATCTTAATGAGTGTTGCTGGAAATGCATGATTTATTTGTGATAGTCTACAGCAGTGTAGGCTTTTATTTGCATTAGTAATAGAAACTCATCACCTTTACCTTCTCTGTAGGAGGTGAAAGAGCTTAATTCTCTCTGACTCAAACAGTACTAATCTACAAATACAACTGAGCTAGGAGATGTTATTTGACATTCTTCTGTATAAACTCAGGATGTAGAAGATATAGATATTAATATTTCAAAACAAAAAATACCTAACTAGGAGCCTGTATCTTTCTCTTTTTTCCTAACTTTCTGAGGGATCTAAAATAATGTTACATCATAAATCATTTACAGTTTCACTTTTTTATTTGTTGTCATGACATTATCTGTAATAATAAGGTCAGTAAATCAGATTCTCTTACTTTTTGTTGATTAGTTTATGACGATTATGCCCCCATAAAGGCTTTGACAGTGTGATGAGACTAGAAACATCAATTTTATGCAATTTCAATTTCTTGAATAATAATGTATAAAGCTAACTATTGACAAATTACAAATAGGACTGCACATACTTGCATACTTGTAAGTGTATTAACTTTGAAAGGAAAAGGAAAGTAGGATGTAAGTATGTATGTATGTATGTAAGAAAGAAAGAAAGAAAGAAGGAAGATAAACCTGTAGTGTCTCTTTTTGGTTGTTTGTTGTTTTTTTTTTTAAACATAAGCCAATGGCTGATCTCTTGAAAGGTTCTTTGGTTCTTGGTTATGCTTATTTCTGATTTGTAAGATATTCATTTAAGAAAGAACAGTAAGTTCTTGAAGATTCCAATTTTTGTGTATCAGAATGGTATACACAAACACATACACATACAAATGGTATACACATACAGAGTGTTCAAGGCCAGCTTGGATGTTACCTTGACCAACCTGGTCTAGTAGAAGGTGTCCCTACCCATGCAGGGGGTTTGGAACTAGATGATCTTTAAGGTCCCTTCCAACCCTAGCCATTCTGTGACTCTGTGATTCTATACTAATGCTGTATGAAAGTCGTATTAACTTTGGACCCATAATTTCTCACCAGGTAGACTCCCACTATGTCTTTTTTGTTTCCTTCAAATCTCACTATCCCCTTGACTATGGATGAGACAGATTCTTTGATCACTCTGTGGTCTGTTTTGAGGGGCTGCTGTCTCATTTCTGAGTTACCTTACTTCAGTTAATTAACCCTGCATAGAGCTTCTTTTCACCTTATGATGTTATCCCAGAGAAGGGGTTCAAGTAAACTGAAGAGTCCACCTTCAGAGAGCTTAAAAAAGCATTTCTCACAGCATGTTAATATTCTGAGTAACTGTCAAAAGGAGATGGACAAAAATGCATAGTTTGGGTAATCTTGGTTACTCATGTGAATGACAATTGAGTAGCAGTATTGAATTCGCTTCTCACGGAAGTTAGACTCTTACTTTGTTACTAATATGCGATGTTTATTTTATCGACATAAACATTTTGCAAGTCTGCATATATTTGTGCATTGATATTTTGACTAATCCATATTAATGTAATTATATACAGAAAACTGTAACTTAATTACATGGTAGGCAGGAGTGATGCATTGCAAAGTCATCTTAATGTACTTGCACATCCCCTGAGACTATTGACAGCATCTGTTAGTCTACTTACCATTGTATTAGTAGTGATTGGCAACAGCAGAAAAAAACAAGCCCTTCCTCCTATAATTCATGTAGTTGTAAGTATGTATGTCATTTTACTTTACACTGGTATTAAGTGTGTGCGTGTGTGTGTTTGAAAACATAACACTGATTTTTCTGTGCCTTAAAAATTTTCATTATTAGGAAATCCACTGTAACTCAAAATCAGAGAATTGTCACTGTTGGAAAAAATATCTAAAGTCACTGTGTCAAACCATCAGTCCAGAGGGAAAACAATAAACACAAAACAAAATAAACAAAAAAACCCAACCAAACAAAATTCTTCATAATATCTAGTTGAAACCTGCCCTGGTGCAACTTTAGGCCATTTCCTCTGTTGTTATTGAGATAAGAGGCCCGCACCCACCTCACTACAGCCTCTGTTCAGGTAGCTGTAGAGATTGATAAGGTCTTTCCTCAGCCTTCATTTCTCCAGACTAAACATTTCCAGTTTCCTTAGCTGTTCCTCATAAGACCTGTTCTCTGGAACCTTCACCAGCTTTGTTGGCCTTCTCTGAACTCACTCCAGCAACTCAATGTCTTTCTTGTAGCAAGGAGCCCAGAACTGAACACAGTACAGGGCACTGGTCATCTAGATCATTGATCAAGTTATTTAACAAGACCAGGCCTAAAACTCAGCCCTGGGGAACATCACTGGGGATCAGATGCCAACTGTGGTTAACTCTGCCTACTACAACTCTCTGGGCCCAGCCATGGAACCATTTTTTAACCCATCAAAGAGTACACCTGTCTGTGCCATGAGTTGTCAGCTTCTCTAGGAGGATGCTATGGCAGATGGTGTGAAAGGTGTTACCAAAGTCCAGGCAGACGACATCCACAGCCTTCTCCTCATCCACTAGACAGGTCACCTCATCATAGAACGAGAACAGGACAAGCAGGACCTGCCTTTCCTGAACTCATGCTGGCTAAGCCTGATCCCCTGGATGTCCTGCACTAGCCATCTGAGTGCACTCAAGATGAACCTCTCCATATTTTTTCTGAGTACCAAGGTCAGGCTGGCAGGCCTATAGTTCCTTGGATCCTTCTTCTGGCCCTTCTGGTAAATGGGCATTACACTGGCAAACATCCAGTCACCTAGGACCTCCCCTGTTAACCAAGACTGTCAATAAATGATGGAGAGAGGCTTGGACAGCTCCTCTGCCAGCTCCCTCAATAATTTTGGGTGGATCCCATCCATCCCTATAGACATGTGAGTTCCAGGTTCTGTAGCAGATCATTAATTGGTTCCTCCAGAATTATGCAGGGGTTGTTCTGCTCTCCATCCTTATCTTCCCGCTCAGGGGGCTGAATACCCTGGGGTTGTCTGGTCTCACTAATGAAGATGGAGGCAAAGTAGGCAGAAAGTATCTCAGCCTTTTCATCATCCTTGGTTGTAACGTTTCCCCATGCATCCAATCAAGGATGGAGATGCTCCCTGGTCTCTTTTTATTGTTAATGTTGGTTGTCCTTTATGACAGTGGCCAGACTGAGCTCCAGCCAGCCTTTTGCCTTTCTAATTTTTCCTCTGTGTGACCTAATGAGATCAATACAGATGAAGACATACTTAGAAAAATTGTTGTGTTTGTTAGCATATATGCTATGTATGATTTTAGAAGTATAAAGAATAAAGGTAATTTTCTGTCTTGTAATTTTACTTTCAGCTGTCTCTCTTGTAAGTAGCTGCACTGCTTTTTAACATTACTGTTTCATTAAAGCTGTGTAGTTTAGTTTCTAACCCATAAGTCTCTCTCCCTTATTCTCGTTCCTTTCTTTATCAGGGAGAGGGATTATAGAGAGCATCTGTAATTTGGTTTAAGTGTTGGGCCAGTGTTAAACCATGACCATTTTCTATAGCAAGAGGAACTGATAAGCACTGGGGAATATAGTATGTTCCTACCTGAATTACAAGAGTTGAATGTTGCTTGTCTTCCATCTCTCTCTGTTTTTGGTTTGGGTTTTTTTGTTGTTGTTTTTGTTGTTGTTGTTGTTTTTGGTTTGTTTTGTTTTGTTTTTTGGAAAAGGAAGCCTAGGGATTAAAACCTAAGAGGGAGAGAAGAAAAAAAAGAGTTGCACCAAAATTAAATTGTAGCCTAACATTTATGGACATTGTTGACTACCAATCATCCAGACACTTAAATATTTTTATTATTTAAGTGTTAGATTTGGAGGGTGGTTAAAGGGTTTAGAGTGGTGGTCTTAGCCTAGTAAGAACTGAAATTTAAAGTCATTCTGTGTTGGCTAATAATTCAACTATATATTTTAAATAGTCACATTTTCACCTGAGAAAGACAATATGTACTAAAGAAAAGCAGGACATGAAAATTAATGAAATGAGACACAGTCTTCTATTCACTTTTAGCCATGCCTTTTCTTGATCTGTTGTTTGGTGCTTTCATATGCAACTGTTCAACACAGTTTTCAAAGGACTAGTTCATGCGATGTCACAAAGACATATAAAATATCAGTAGGTTAGATTCACTAATACACATTTTTGCTTAAAAAATTGTTACCTGAGTCAACAGAATGTTTTGTTCAATGTAACAGAGGCACTGCTTTTTTCCTGTGCAAGTCATATCTCTACCTCCAAAAGTTCAATTATTTCAATAGCATTTAGATCCCTTATTCACAAGGAGAACAACACTTCAAAGAATCACAGAAGGTTAGAGGTTGGGAGGGATGTTGAAAGATGATCAAGTCCAACCTCCCTGCCAGAACAGGATCACCTAGTGTAGGTCACACAGAAACATATCCAGGAGGGTTTTGAATGTCTCCAGAGGAGACTCCACAACCTCACCTGGCAGCCCGTCCCACTTAATACAAGTATTCACATATTTATCATTTGACTGTTCATTTTGTTTATGCTTAAGATAATACATGAGCCTAGATGCAGGGAGATCTCAAATCTGTGTATTTGATTTTTAAAATTGTAAACTTATTTTTGAAATTAACTTCCTTCTTAAGAAGCTGGTTATTTTTAAAGAATTTGAATGAATAACATAAACCATGACCATAGATTGTAAAAATTTTTAAAGGATGACAGTAATTTATACAAAGGGGGAATCTGAAGAAAGTGGGGGTTTGTCTCCTGAATTGTGACATCCTTACACTAAAAGCTTTCTTTCAGTTCATAAGATCACTACTACACCATAAACCCTTCCTCCCTGGTCTGATAAATCTATTCCATCACTCAGGTGTTCCAGCATATAAAATATAAACCTGAGATTTCAGTTGAAATGTCTTTTCAGACGTTGTGGATGACCTTGTTTAGGTGGACTTGGATTCATCTCCCTTAGCTTCAGATGACTGCATCTCAGCTAATCATTCTTAACTCCCTGTATTCATTAGAAATAAATAGGCACTGTTGGACTTGGTTCATCTGAACTGTTTAGACAGCCACTTTTATATTAGATGAATGTCAGAAGTTTCAAGGAATATATTCTATTCCCCTTGTTGGATTGCCCTTCTGGGAAATGAAGAAAATGGTTCTGTGCCATATCAATGTATAAGAAGGGAGAAATAATAGTAAGAATTGACTAAGCTTTGATTTCCCATCAACCCGGAAATATTCTGATTTATCTGTCCCCATAACTGTACAGCAATAGGGACAATGTGTTAGATAAGAGGGAAGGTACAGAAATGGGATGAGTAATACATGACTGTAGACTAGGAGATTGATCTAAAATGCAGATGTGCTCCATGAAGCACAGCAGGATGAGGCAGTTGAAAACTAAACCGTGGAAGGATCATCCCTCCAAATAACCAATATTTTGGATTAAGAATAGAGATAGAAGTTGAAATGTTGATAAAAAAAGAAGGTGGTAAAAAATGCTATCAATAAGTATATACAGAATGGACATTTTTCTTAAATATTGCAGTTTGTTTAAATAATGGGTTGTTTGGGGTTTTTTTTGCTTGTAGTTTTTTTGGAGGGGGGATGGTGTTGGTTTATTCCTTTTGTTTTGTTTTGTTTTTTTTCATATGCATATACTTCATCCAATGTGTATATAAGCTTATTATTGTTATCAATACTAAAAAAAAAATGGACCAAAAAACTTTTGTAAAACATCAATGCATCAAAACTTTTCATCGCTCAAGGAAGGCCTAAAAAGTGGGAAGAACGTAAAAATATGGAAAGGTAGAATATTTTTTTTTCTTTTTTATCTACGAGTGAAAAATAAATGGAGTGATTATTTAAGGTTGTTGAAGCTGTCATCATGACACTGATTGAGTGACTCAGTTGTAGTTCGTTCATTATATTTCAGGTCTAAAACCAAAGCTTCTCTGGAGAGTTTGGGAATTATTTCTGTAGATGCAGTGAGACAAAGATTACAATTTAATATATATTAAATTCTTTCCCATGGATGATTCTCCAGATGCACTTGTATATTGAAGATAAATTAATAGTAAGACGGCCTTTTTTGTTTTTGCTAACAAATTCGGAAATGGTTTATCAGATCTTTTTGTCTCCAAGAATGTGAGAGGGAAAATTCAGTAACATATAATCAAGGTGGCAGATTAGCATAACTGGAAATGTGAATATCCTTTTCTACAACAACAAAAAGGCAATAGCTTAAAATCAAATAGTTGCTCAGCCTGTGCCAATGATAAATTTCTCAGTGATTCATATGAAACTAGTATTTTAAGTCTTGTTTTTTTCACAAAATAAGCTGTGGTAGTTTATTTCACTTGTTGGCATATTCTCCCAGAATGCTTTTTTTAACGAGGTATCATTTGACCTTAGATTTATTTTTTTCCATCTGGCAGTATTATTATAATTACTGCATTTGAGATTTTTAAGGATTGGGTTAGATTGATGATGTTGGTAGCACTATCTGCATTTAAATAGGTTTTATTTCATTATTAGGGTTAAAATATTTTAAAATATTTTGCCAAGATATAAAATGCTTAGCAGGATTTAGGAAAGAGCATCCTCATAAAATTAATGACTGCTGTTCCACAAGATAGTATTACTGCATTCCAATACATGGTATTTTTACTCGTAAGTACAACACATAATACAGTGTTCTGATGTTTTTTCTCTTTATTATTATATCTAGCAGCCTTTTTGTATAATTTCATAAGTTATACAGTACCTGCAGTAGGTGTAAATATTCAGTCCTCATACTCTTCACCAATTGCTTAAGCAAATAGCCTCTAGTCATCATTTTGAAAATAGATGTGAAGATTGCATTTCCATAATTAAAAATAAAAATCAAATCCCTCTTCTGTCTTCATTTTTAAATTGGTGCTGTCATACTGTACAAATGTACCAGAGAAAAATGATGGAACTACTTAAAAAAAAAAATCATTCATAATGCTTAGTCTTGGATGAATAGTAAAAAGGTAGATCATTACAAATTGTTATTTCCTCATTCTAATTGGATTATACAAATCCTTAATTCTTTACATGGCATAACAATCATAAATACCACGTACTTTTACACTAAGAAGCATATGAAGGATAGGTAATAAATTGTTCAACAATCAATATATTTATGCAATTAAATCTTGGAAAGTAATATATTTTCATGGTAGCTTGTTTAAAAAAATAATAATTAGGATTAAGCTCATTAAAATTAAACTATTTTCCAGTAACTCTCTTGTCTGCTGTTAATCTGGACCTTGACTATTTGGCAGGTTTTCTTGCTTGAATTCAGCTGTTACTGTGTTGTAGGTTGATACTTTTTTTTTCTTTGTATATTTTCTTTTACTCATGATATTTTCTTTGACTTCCAATTAACATTTATTCAATGTCTCAGTGTTCACTGATATGTCCTTTTAAAGAACTGCAACTTTAATAGGGCACAGAGTTGACATTTGTCTACAGATCAAACCAATTTCACCTTCAGAGTTTTGTTTTCAAATTATATAATCTGAATTTTGTGTGTCTCTATGCTTCCTTTAGTTTTAGTAATTATATTCTGAAGATAGTATACTTCTGGTACATGTGAATGTTTATTTTCTTAGTTTATGCAGCTTTAGGAAATACATGAATACCTGATTTTGTATTCCTGAGTAGAAAGACATTTTGAATTATATCTCTAAAGAAATGGGTACTCTAAATCAGCATAACTATGCAGAGGTTAATGGAGATGTACTTATTCTGCCAGATGTGATACTGTCCAATAGGGTTAACAAGCAAACTTTTTTTTTCTTGACTTCTTAAGTGCTTTATTTCTTAGTGCCCCATGAAGCATCCAGCTCTTGGATTTAGTGCTGAATACAGTAGCAATAGGGCAGCAGCCTTATGACTAACACAGATAGTTACTACTGTTTGTACAAAAATATTTAAATTCTTTTACATCTATCTGCCTATCGATTTATCTGCCTGCTTATACACATACACCTGAGCATATGCAAGCACATACGTATATGGTAGATGGGGCAGATGAGAGAGACCACATGTATTTCCCTTCTGCAACTCCTTTAAACTTCTGACTTGATTTTTAGTTTTATCATATCAACAGAGATTCTCCATCTCCAAGTGGAAAACCCACAGTTATTAACTGGGAGCAGAGAACTTCCAGAGATAAGCTCTGTTATTGCAACCTAACTAGGTAATCTTGTCCTTTTATGGCATTACTTAATACTGTCTTTCAAGGCTCTTCCCTCCACAAAATGTCCCCAGTTTCCCCTTCAAGGATCCATACATTTTGGTCTTTCTTCTAGGACTCCCTTCCACCACTGATCTGCATTCCTTTTGTCACCTTTTTCTTTGCTATGTCAAAATATTTCTCATGTTGTGTTCAGTAGTTTCTTGTGATATGTATTCTGCATGTTGTTTGATTGACTTGCATGCTACCCCGGGGACTGCCCCTTTTCTTCCACATCCCAACATTGCAGAGTGATGTATTACAGGTTATTCCACTTCTACTTCCATCACCAATATTGGGATCCTGTTTTTTTACTGATTTCTGTCATGTTTGCTGCCACTCCTTTCTTTTCCTTTTCCCTTTTTAAGCAGTTTTTCTACTTCACTTATTCTTAACTCCAATCATCTTGTAGCTTGGTCCCAGCCAACTAAAAACTGTCAGCAATTATGAAATCAGTGAGAATTTGCTTGCCAAAACTGAAATTGATTGAGGAGGCTCTGCACATCTCCTGCAATATATGCTAACCTCCCACCACTGCAAGTTCCTCCTACCAGAAAATATTCAGCCTGTTAGGACCACTCGTACGTTTTCTACATTACTGCTTTCCTATTCTAAAAGAATAATAGTAAAGGAGTGTGGTCAGGAGGAGTAATTACATTGATGCTTTTACAAGGACACATAAATATTAACACATTGGGTCCTTTTTAAGCTCTTTTGGAGTCCTACACAGTAAACAAATACTCTTAGAAAGGAGATGGATATGAAAAAAAGACTTAGCTTCACCTTTCTGTGAGCACAGAGGTTGCAGCTTCTGGGCCTATTGCATTAATTCCAGACAAGTTTTTTGAATTATATCTCTTCATGTTTATGTAAAGCTTTGTAAAATTAAATACACATTTTAGGATTTTCAAGTCTCCTGAGATAGTGCCACTTGAATTTGGAACTAAAGGATCTTCCATATAAACTCTGTGCTTCAGCTATTCTATCAGTAAAAATATCTCATAAAGCTCATTACTTCTCTTTCATTTTCCAAGAATATCACTGAGGTGATACCAAAAAAAAGAAGGTAGATTTTAGCAGTTATTATTTGTATTTGTTAAGAACAGTGTTACAGCTGTACACAGTATTCAGGTAAATACTTGTTACACTAGAATCTACATAAAGACACCATGATACTTAGATTCAGAGAAACTTTCATTCTTTCAAATCTTGTTTTGCAAGATATGACCTGAAGGAGAACAAAAATACCATAAACATGTTTCATACAACCAAATATATATGCATTTTGGTTCTCATTTTGCGTGCTTGTAAGTAACTCAGATTTTAGTTTAAATTGTTTAAAAAAATTTCTGATAGGCATTAAGACTAATGGAAATTTTGAGATATTTAGAGAAAAGTTTAGAGACTTTGTCAGTATTTGAGATATTGTAGAACTATTTTATGGAAAATGAGAAACTTGGGAATAATCTGTCACTGTTAAAATATGTTCCATTCATTTATTCAAGAGCTCTGAAGAATGAAAAGTAATGCCTAAAATAGTGTTTGCCAAAGATTCTATTCTTAATTATTGTGTTAATTCTAATGCTGTGTCATATCTTTTGTAGTTTTGCTGTGAGAAACAAATCACTGCTCCACCCACCTCGAGCAAATTGAAAGTCAGTGAGAAGGAGTTTGTGTTTACCTCTCATCTTATCACCCAAGTTTCCTGGCTGGAAAAGTAAAACATCATCATAATGTGGGAATTCTTTCTTCATTCATATGTTTCAATAGTTTCAATAGTTTCATAGTACTGAAAAAAGGTTAAAAATTTCTTCTGGTAGAACTTCTTCTAGTAGAACTTTTTACGAGTAGTAGTATTACTTGTAGTTCTACCTACTAGCAAGTTCATAAACTTTTAATTTCAGATGGTTGTCAAGGCAAAGTAGAAGGCTTGCAATTTGAATTTTTTTTATGAAAATGCATATGGTCTTTTAGAGACCTCACTGATTCAGGGTGGGTCATAGGAGATGGTCACAGTCTGAGATCCCACGTTACTCTTTCTTTGAAAAATATCTACACTCTGACCGGCTTATCAGCTAAGTGATCTTTTATAGTGAAAAAATATCTTCAGATATTTCTTTCTGTATTTATACATCAACTTTATATGTATTTATATTGTATGTAATTATGTACAATAAATGACCAGATGAAGAACATCAGAAGTAGGAAGGTAAGAGTGAAACAGTAATTTTAATCAACTTTATTTTTGCTCATAATTAACAGTTGGTTTTGAAGTCACTACTGTATTCATAGTCAGATCTCCATCCTTATTATACCTTAATTAACCTTTTAAATCTCCTGTCTCTGTACAAGAGCCTTTCTTTCGTTTAATTATCTATTTAAAATTCACAAATGGTAGCTGATGCCATTTTGGTTTTTTGACATTTTTCACCAGCAGATTGTAAGAAACAGATTTAAGAGTCTTGTTCTTCTTTTTTAGGTTGCATCCTGATTTTAGCTGAAATACTGGAATTTAGTCATTCATTGTCATGCAGAAGTTGTTTGAGTTGTGCTTTTGTGCTTTGAGAGTTCAGCAGACCTCAGCTGAATTACAGTCTTGAATCTTGTTTTGCAATCGTGTATTATTTTCCTTGTGCTGTCACTGTTTCTTCCTTTTTAGTAAGATCATAAAATACCCCTGCTTGAACTGGGGTATTCTATAGAGGGATTCGATTTCTTTTCCTTGTAGATAGGATCAGTTAGTTTGCAAGTCATTGAGCTATCTGTCAGTCCATCTATACTTTTTAAGGCACACTCTGCACTCTGCTATCTAGTACAATACTACCTTGCAGCAAATATGAGATAGAAGTATTTATTCCACCATGCTGTACTTGATGTACTTCATTATGTTTTTCTTTGTGTCGTCAACATTTTTTTCAGTTGCATTTCCTAGAACATCAGCTGCAAAGATATGCACCCTTATCATGGTTGCTGTAAAATGTTTGTATTACTTTTAGACGGTCAGGCAGTTCTTTCTTTTCTCCTAATCATATTATTAGCACTTAATAGCAGTTGCTATGGGAGCTGCAGAACAAAACAATGGCTGATGTTCAGTGGCAGTACATCTATGTTAAAGGTAACATCTGGTCTTTACTCCTTTGAAGATAAGAGATGTAGTGAGAGGAATTTTAACTACCCATTCATACACTAGCTTGTCTCTCAGTACAGAGTACAGTTCGCTGCTAAGGAAATAGTGGGGCTGCCAAACTCCTGTGATTACATTTAGTGATTAGAAAGGTAGGAAGCAGACTGAGTTTCTGTCATGGCTCCTGTCTAAAGAGAGGTGTTAGTTAAAAGAACCTGGGGTACTTCTCCTGTCTGGATTAATCATTAATGTTACCATTCTTTGGCTCATAATCTGCTTTCTTAAAACACACTTTCTGTTATAAGGACTACAAACTGAAAAAGTCCTTGTCAAAATCTTTCCTTCATCATCTTTATCAATTTTCTTCTTATTCCCAGCAGGTTATCTCATACACATTCCTTATTATAACACATAAGAACACTACTTGCCAGAATTCCTGTGAGATGAAACCTTGGCCTTTTTTACAAGTATCAAATATCTTTTTAATAAACTTCTTCAGTTCTGATAGTTCATTTTTCTAGGTGCAGTTAATCAAAACTGGTTCTTTAATACTTTTGAATGTCTGTTAAAGAACTCAGAAGTTTGCCTTCTATGATATCAATCATAAACTATACTAATGGATCTATAAATTTTTAATTGTCAAAATGGTAAAGCTTTCTCAGAGGTATGCTTGTGTTTTTTATCCCTTGGATTTACTTTTGTGTCTGTCTGTGTGTGTGTCTCTGTGTGTGTTAATCTGGAATTCCTACCTATGCCTACAGGAATAATTCTTTGTTGTCATGCTACTGTCTTTGAACCACAATTTCTGAAGTATGTGGTGTCCTATTGACAACCTCATCATAAGCAAATTCTTATGATTTCCTTAAAGTTTTTGGTCTCCTTGTCATACCAATTAGTTTCACTTAGACACAAGGATCTAATTTTATAGAAATGTAACTGACATTTTAATAATATTTCACATTTCTACTGTACAATTCCAAGAATGGCTCAGTACTTTACACACATTAATGAATTAAACTTTCCAGTAACCTTATGAGGAAGTGTCATTATCTTTGCTATACAGACATAGAAACAGTGGAATAGAGAAGATAAAAGGCAAATGAGTTCAGATAGCTTATTTTAAGCCAGAAAGAGAACAAACCCCATATTCTTAGTCTTTCATTTTAACCACTAGGTCATGACTTTTGATCAAAGAGAGGAAGCTTAACCCCTTTACTCTGCCAGTCTGGATTAGTTAAGCAATGTTTTCCCATAACCTTATCATCTCATTATTAAGTGAAGCTTTATCCTCTGCCAATCTGTGTTCCTCTTCCTACTCAAGTGGATAAGGAAAAGGTCAGTGGAAAATGAAGGGATGGAGGGAAAGAATTAAAAATTTTTGGTGCTGAAATCCTATAAAGTAAATACATCTGTCTGGCTTGCTTGCTTGCTTTTTCTCTCTCTCTGTCTTGTTGTCTCTCCTTCTTTCTTTTTCTCTTCAAAGCTTACTTTCTTCTAAAACCTACTTAAAATCATAGGTTTAACAGACAGCCTTTCAGAGGTGGAATACTAAAGATATTTGTAGTGTGATGTGAACTCTTTCAGCTTGATTGGACAATCTGTATGAAATTTCATGAGATGACCATCCATGCCCTGGCTGCATGCAGACATTTCACTGGGTCAGCAGTGCTTAAGGCCAAGGTTGATCAGTTGCAGTGTTTTGCAGAGGCCCCTGCATTAATATCTTAATTAATATCTTAGCCTCCTTAAACCCACTTTAACATCAGTAGGGACACATAAGAAGCTCCAGAGAGTTCTGAGTTGTGCTGAGTCAGCTTTTATGGGAAAAAGAGTCTCTCCATGTGTGTCAAAGGAAACTTAGTCAACTGTGCTCCTTATTTAGGTTAATCAATGAAATGTGTAAAATCAGAGTCTGCAGCAGGGCAGAAGACTGAATGCATGTGCAAACAAAACTTTCCAGTACATGTAATGAAGACTCTGAGCTGATCTTCAAAAACAAATCTACCAGTAAGTCAGTGCAGGTATGTAGCATCTCCCTCCTATAAAACCCTGTATTTCATGAACAGTTAGACAAAGCAATAGAAGTTTTTCCTAAGTATGCAGGTTAACTTTGTGGGATGAAATGACTATCTGAATTACATCAGTTTTAAGTTTTCATTTTTAACTCTGGTGCATAGGATGAGGCAAAAACAGCTTTGTGGAAGAGCAGGGATATGTGGAGAAATCAACAGACGAGTAAATCCCAAAGTGAGAAAAATCACGGAGTAGCACTGCTTCTGTAAAACTGCTAAGAATGCAGTAAAATAAATTTCTGGGCTATATTACTGACTGAAGGAAAATGCAGAAACACTGATGTTTACCTGCATTCTGAGCAGTTTCTCTGCGATCCTATATTACTATTTTGAGTCAACTTTCAGAAGAGTGCTTTCACTGCTTTCCTGTGTAATATTTTAGGTTAACATTAAAATACAATTAAAATTGTGTATTATCTCTGAGGGCTGTGTGTTTAGAAATGTTTAGATTACTATTTAAACCGTTTTCTCTTAGTTATCATCTCTGGAAACTTAGTATGGGCTCCAAAGTGACAAATTCTGTATTTAGCATTTCATTTAAAAATGAAGAAAAGGAAAAAAATTACAGATTTAATTTATGCTAGCAGCTCTTTGCTCTTCCTACTGGCTTCGGTAGATTTGCATATCTGTCATTGAAACACCACAGGTATTTCAGTACTGAATAAGCTGGAACAGAAAGAGCTTGTTCATTTAGTGACAACTATTTGCTTCATTTGCATATATTTCCTTCATAGCTATAGGCAGCTAACAACCAATGGAAGTCAGCTTGCTCAGAGGAAGAAATATGTGATTAAACAGATATAGGGTAAAAGATCTATGCTAATTTCCTGACTTCTTAATAGATAAAACAGGATCATTTTCCTAGAGGTCCTATTTAGAGGCAATTATAAACTAGATGAAACAAATATTTTACTTTCTGAATACTACCAATTTGCAGTTACAAGAATTTATTTTTTTTTTTCATTTGCTTTGCAGCACAGTTACTTAGTGCATGTCATAATTGTAATTCTCACTCTTGTCAATCTCATTCTTTAGCATATCATTATTTGAACTTGGACTGCTTTGTAATGATGTAATTTATTATTCCAAGAAGCAAGCTGAATTTGAATGAGAATACTTTAAGCACTCTCATCTTTTATAAAAATCTCTTGGTTTTCTGAAAGTTAACATTAGTGTAAATTATATAAATTATATAATGAACTGTCATCACAGTCAGAAACCACTTGGAAGAGTTGCTGAAAACTGTCCAAAAATATATCGTAAAAAAAGAACAAGAACATTTCATTGAAGTGGAGCAAAATGTCCTTCACTCTAAAGTCGGAATAAATCATGATTATCTTCTGGTACTTGTATGTATGTGTTTACCCAAAGCACATATTTTTATGAAAAAATAATCTGGACAATCTATGACTATATTGGGAAGTAAGACAAAACGAGAATTTTCTGTCCTATGTTTAGTTTCTTTTCCTTACAGAAACCTTATAATGCACACTTGATCTATGGAGGCAAATCATACATTCCTGTAGGGCAATAAGGAATATTTAGATACATTTTGGGATCAAACTGAATACAGCTAAAGTTCTTTTTATGAGAATTTTTTATTTATTTATTTACAGAGAAGAAAAAGTATATTAACAATCAATTCAAAAGAATTAAAGCTGCAGTGCCTAATAGTCTCACATGCTTCTTTGTAAAAGATCTGCTTGCATGAGAGGAGTAGCAGTTTCTGTAAAGGACCTTGCATTGGTAGCCACAGGTTTTCCTGATATGCATTAAGCTGCAGAAATGCTTCACAGACCTCTTCTGTGCATTCCTTAGCTTCAGTTTCCCTCTAATTTCAGTATCTTAACTGGTTTTTATGTTTTTATTTTGTGTTTGTTTGGGGTTTTTTCCTTTTATTTTTTTTATGTTTTGTTTGGATTTGTGGTTTTGGTTTTTTGTTTGGGTTTTTTTTGTTGTTGTTGTTGTTTTGGTTTTCTTTTTTGTTTGTTTGGGTTTTCTTCCAAGAAAGCAAGATTGAAATAGGCAGTATAAATTAGTTTTGGTTTTGACATCAATCCTAATTTTGGTAATACTTGAGTAGAAAAAAGAAATAATAAGAAACATCTAGTACATTTAGTCTCTTATGGCTGCATATGTAAGTGGAAATATATTAAGGTAGTGTCATTCTCCAAGACTGGGTTGATAAATAGTTCCAATCTACTTGTTTTAATTTAGCTCCCAATTTTACTGAAAAGGTTTTTTTTTCACTCTGTTCTAGACCCTACTTGTCATAACGTTTCAGGCTGGTATCAAAGCCATTTGATCTCCATTTTTGTCAGAAGGTGAAGTCCAAGGAATAGTGTAAGGTGTTGGAAGTAATAGAAATTAGATCTTCAGTAGAGATTTAGAGGTTAAAGAGGAAAGGAAAGGGTTTGAGGACAAAGCTGGGGAAGTAAAAAAAAAAAAAAAAAAAGTGTCAATTATCTCTTTTAAAAATTCCTTGGGATTCATGACAGAGATGGAAAGAAAAGGTAAAACTGCAAAATAGCTCTTACAGACCTATGTCTTGAAAAAATAAAAGCTTTAATAGCTGCAAGTAGCATTTATTATCTCAATTTTTAGTGATGTGTTTGACATACAATCAGTGATACCACTGGTACCAGATTGGCCTAACACTCAGTGCTAAACATGAAAGGTGAGTGCTCATTACATTATAAAAAAAAAAAATAAAAAGAAATCTTTCCAAGTGAGCTGCTTCTGATCAAAGACACGTAATTAAAGAATTAAGCAAGTTTACATCTATTAGACTGCCTGCCTTTCTCCACTGCAGTTTTACCAAGCAATGATCTACTTTACATGATTGTCTATTATACTCATTAGGAAACCAAGCAAGCTGATTGTGTTTCTCTGAGAGGAAAGTAAATGAAAGCTAGAAAAGGTGTGTAAAGATTTAATGAGATGAGTGAGGTGCATGCTCACAGCCTGCTTGTTTTCATTTAGCACATGCATCAACTTGTAAATTGTCTTCAGCTCTCATGTCATAATGGTCTTTTGCCATTTTGGTTTCTCTGCACTCAGTGGCTGGCAAGTCATGGAGGTGGCTGGTGTTCTGGAAGAGGCTTCATTCTATCTCACAACAAAAGAAACAGTGATTAGTTCAGCTTCTTAGCTGGGGCTCTATGTTGTAACCCTGCTTGACATAATAAAAGCAATGGGGTTTTTTGTGGGTTTGTTGTGATTTTTTTTCCCTCCTTTCTCTCTCCTGTCTTTTTTGGAATGCTTTCTGAGCAAATTCTTTGCTTGCAGAGGAATGTCACATTCTCTTGCACTGGTTGATAAATATTTATGCCTCAACAGCATAAAGCTCTCTTTGGATGCTTTCCCATTTTACAGTGTGCTGGCTATTTGGTCTGATCTCTGTATTTAGAAAATGCTGTGTGTACCTGCCTGCTTTCTTGACTCAATTTCCTATTCTTAATGGATCTACAGCCAGTACTGCATGAGAACTACAGTGCATATTGCAATAATTTCAATGGATAGTCAGGATCCTTAAGTAAAGATTAAAACCAACTGCCTTCTAGGTGTATAACCACATTTTAAGGAGAATTTTATAGATACGCCTGGAAAGTATATATTTCACAAAGCTTAAAAACATTTTTAAGCACTTAAGTATCCAGATAAAACTGAACAATTATGAATGGAATTAAAACCAGCAAAAAATAGAACTCTATGGCAATAGTAATTTATCCCCTTATCACAGTTTTGGTTTCTTTTCCCCTATTTTCTTAATTTATTCATGATTTTTTCCTTTCTACTTAAGATTTCCTTTTTAAACAAACTCTTTGCACATCCAGTGAAAAATATTTTCTTTATTAAAAAAAAATTATCTACTTCTGATAGAATGCTGATGCTTTTTAAAAGCATTGCTTATGGAAACTAATTTCCTATTTCACCATTAAAAGGAATAACAGTCTATTCTGAATATAGTGAGCATTGTTACTCTTAACAGGTGGCTCTGTGGGAGCATACCCTAATGCTACACACATACCTGGTATGCCATCAGGTGGATGGACACCTATGAGAAAGAAAAAGGATATTGTTTTCTAACCTGCCTGAGGTCCCAGGATGGGATGCAGATGTGAATTGTTCAGGATCTGTTTGTGGCTGCATGTTTGTCACCTTGAGATAGTGCTGTGCAAGCTCTGTGATTATGTACCTAATGGGAGTAATGGGCAGCGTGATCTCTGTGCCTGTATATACATGCAAACTTACATATATACTCCTAAAAATAGCTTATGGGAATGGTACTTTGGTCAAGGGGAAAAAAAAATTCACTTTTATCAAAGATACATAATGTGGTGACTTGAGCAGGAACCTTCATGTCAGCATTTATATTTAAATAAAATGTTAGCTGAACATTTATTTTAACTCAGTTATTTTTATATTGTTATTTCCTTTGTTATTTTCAAATAAGAAATAAATAGAAATTCTTTTGCTTGTTTTAGAATATAGACGTTTAATTGGCAGTGAAGTTATTTTGGAGTTGTGATAAAATCCTAACATTTTACTAATGCAGTTGTTTTGCTTGAAACTTGATTGCTAAGATTCTTTCTCTTTGGAAGAGCAGGTTAATAGGACAAGAAGAATATCAGTGTATGCTGTAATAAGAATATTGTTGCAGGAGAAAATAAAAGGTTTAATTTAGAAAAGAAAAGAGAAAGACATTAAGTTTTGAAATATGTAAAACTACAAAAATGGAAATACTTTACTATTACTAGACCAATTAGTATTTCCTCACACTTGCATTTTTCCCTGTGTCTCATGCAAAAGCAGAATTTGTCTCTTTGGTTTGTGCAGACTTTGACTACGTGTTTCAGTAACTCAATTAAAATTTGCCTCATGCAAATTGCTAAGGAGCAGATGTGCCTGCCAAGCTGGGCAGAGAAAATGTGCAGTGAGGTCACAAAGAAGATGGTTCTTCATTATGCTCTGGCAAAATCTTAGCACATCATCACTGAGCATGTCCAGATGTAAAATTTCAGTCACTGTCTGTTTTATTTTTGTACTGTATTTTTAATTTCCTGCATTCCCATCTCTACTGATGGGTGAAATCAGTTCTTCACCTGTCAGCCAAGCGAAGTATCAAGTTGCAGTCTCTTGTTGATTTCAGTATTTTATTTTTTTTTCTGGAGAAAAAAAAATTTAAGAAGGAATAGATGAATTGTGTATGTGTTCTTGAATCAGTATCTTCTCAGCCAGGCTGATACTCAGCTATGGTGTAGGGCAAGCTGCACATACTGTCCGGTGGCTGCTTCACTATAAAGCTCCACTAATCATGTGCTTCCATCCCTCCCAACCACTGTGCCTTGTCATGTAAAATTAATGACTGTCAGGAAGACATTTCTGATTCTTGCTTAAATTACTTTTGAGCTGAGAATAAGCTTTGATGGTTTAAACTGAAGCTGAATTTTTGAAGTCATTAAGATCTGCAAATAAATAGAAACCTTTTAGCAGTTCTAAAGGGTCAATGGTGGCTTTAAAAAAATCACTTCTGCCTGAAAAATAAATAACTAGAAATCACCTAAGATTACAGTAACTGCAAAGGATCCGAGAAATAAAAAAAGATTCAGTTTCTTATCTTTTAGAACCTGACAGTGTACCATATAAAATGCTTTCTTTGCTTCTTTAGGGGTCCAATCTTCAGAAAAAAACCACAAAAATTAAATATAACTCAAAATATAACATCATCCACTTGCAGAGTTGGTAGAAGCAATTAAATTGCCCACTGTATTGTTAAGTCATTTAATTTCCCACTTCAAGTAAGAATTCTTGTAAATAAATAATTGCACAACAGATTTTATTATCAATTCTTGATATTAGATCTTACTTGTAGGAAGCCTCATTTGTAATGTGTGTAGTCTTTCAGGATATCCCCAGAATTTTTTATATGCATTTATTTTTATCTGAAATAAAAATAAATGGGATTTGAGACAATGAAAACCCTGCCTGCTTGTATTAGAAAAGACATTTTTCATCTTCCAATTTGATGCGCATACAAGCTAATTGAGTGTAATATGGAATAAATCCATGGCAGTACAGATGTTTTAGTTGCAAGAGCAATAGCTTGAGTGATTTCCTGTAGGTTTTAGAAGAATAAATGTGAATCTCACTGGTCCTGCACTCATTTATACTGGCATAATGTATTACAAGAGGAAAAAAATGCAAATAAGCAGGGAAACAAGAAATACACTTCCTGACTTTAGTTCTGTTGTTTGGTTAGGTTTTTCCAGATCACATAATATTGATAAATTTTAGCTTCCTTCTTGACTGATATGCATTTCATATTGATTTAATGACTTGTATAAAAGAATTATCTTTGACAGAATTTCTAGCTAGGTATCTTGCTGTTGATTAGGAGACAGGATGTTTGTATCTGTCAGATATAGAAAAAGACCCTGTGTTTCCAATATAGCTTCACCCTGGACTATTGTTTCTTCATTAATATGATAAAAGACAAAAAAAGCATGTATGAGGATGACTATCTTTTTTTTTTTACCTCCTCAGATATCAATGCACAGGCACCAATGAGCCAAAAGGGAAAAGTGGTAGAGGGAAGGAAAGAAAAGGAACAAGCCAACAGGGAAATGAGTAAATCATAGAAACCAGACAAAGAATATCAGGGGGTTTTGTACCTTGTACTTTGTACTTTTGTACTTTGAAAATCAGGAATGACCTTTCTGAAATCTGACGTGTGTAGGCATCTTTAGCAAGGGTCATTTGAGGAAAATAGAGGCAGCTAGAAAAACACAGGAGCAGTGAGTATGCAATAGCTCTTCAGGGACTTCTGATGAAGTCAAGCAGTATCATTTCATCTTATATAAATAAAACTAGATCAAATCTTTTGGGTCAAATATCTTAAGACTCTTATTAAGAGTTTTTTTCCCCTGCATGACTGTGGAATGCGTGACTGATCACCTTCCTTAACTTACAGCAGGCTAGAACTCATATGGTTTTAAGAAAGGCCCTTAGGGCTTTGGAGCTGCTTCTGTTTGACAGTCATGGGCTGGATTCCCTCATTTATATTTAACTGTAATCATCAGCTTTAAGAAGAGTTTCTAATTTTAAACACATGGTGCACCCCCCACCCCCTCCTTTTGTCCTCAGGAAAGCTATAATTTGTTAAGGTGCATCTTTCCTTCAGTTACTTAGACACTTGAGCCCCAGAGTGGGATTCACACATCAAACCTGTGCTGCCAAAACTGTGTTACTTGCTTGTGTTGTTTGCTATTTCTTTTTTTTTTTTTTTTTGCTTTCTTTATTTTTTATTTTTTGAAAATGGTTTCCAGATTGTACTGTTGTCACTAATGTCCTTGACAAAATATCATCTCTTCAGTATGCTTATTATGATAACTAAATATCTTTCTTACAAATTCATCTTAAAGCTGAAACAATGAATGTCTAAATAACACATTAGAATTGCAATGAATTCTTATTTCTTGAACTGTTTCATGGTTTAACCCCAGCTAGTAACCGAGCCCCACACAGCCATTTGCTCCCTCCCTGTTGGGATGGGGGAGAGAATCAGAGAGGTAAAAGTGAGAAAATCTATCCATTCAGATAAAGGGAGTTCAATAAGTAAATCAAAAGCCATGTGCACACACAAATACACAAAGCAAGGAATTCATTTAGTACTTTCCAGAGGCAGCCATGTGTTCAGCCATCTCCAGGAAAGCCGAACTCCATCACTTGTTATGCCTCCTTGGAAAGACAAACACCATAACTCAGATGTCACACATACACACACACACCTTCCTTCCTTCCTTCTTCTTTCCCACTTTATATGCTGATCATGAGACCATTTGGTATGGAATATCCCTTTGGTCTGTTGGGGTCAGCTGTCCTAGCTGTGTCCAGTACCATCTTCTTGTTCACCACCATCCTTCTCACTGGTGGGGTGGCTTGAGAAGCCCTGGCACATTGTATGTGCTGGTCAACAATAATGAAACATCTCTGTTTTATCAACACTGTTTGCAGCATAAATCCAAAATCTAGCCCCATACGAGCTACTATGAGGAAAATTATCTCAACCAAAACCAGCACAAACGGATAGTTAGGTGGACAGATAACTGATAAGATGCATAATAGATAAAGATAGATATCTCTTCTTGAGCTATATATGAAAGAGGGATATTAAAAAAAAAAAAAATAAAAAAAAAAATCAATGTTTTACTCAAACTTGTCAGTTTTACCCAAACTTTACCCACTTAATTAATCGACTACATATCAGTAAAAGGTTAAATATAAATAAAACTTCACTGCAAAATTGTAAGAGTTGCTTAAATATCTACATATTTAAATATACAAAGCTTTGTAAACTGTCTGCCCTTATTCATAGCACAATGCTAAACCCACAGGGAGGGAAGAGTGAAGGGCAACAGTGTTGGTTTGTGTTTGTACAGATTGTTATCCTTTTTACAAGGATCAACACAAAACATACAAGTCCATGTATTTGGGTTTGTTGCTGCCACATTAATTATACATGTGCTCAAAGTGTAACACGGTGCAAAATAATTCAAGATGATATAAAAAAGAAACTTCAGGACTGGTATCTTTTTCTTTAGTTAGAAATCCTAAATCCTAAGCTGGTTTTTCAGAGAGTATCTTTTGCTTCACAGTCTGTGAGAAATACTATTACAAAACCATTTCCCTAGTATTAGGGAAATTCACCATTTCAGCACTGTGTCTGAGACTTTATGTCAGCCACTGAATTCCTAACCAGAAGTGAGATTTTTCAGCGTTGTCAGACAAGTTCATTTAACTGATTAGTTTTGTGAGGCAGATAATTATATGGTTAAATATGCCAAGGTACCTAAATCTTGCAGCATTCATTATTGGGATAAACCTACCTAGGTTGTGGTATCTTAACACTTAGTCTAGTCAAGAAAGTTTAGAGACCCATTCAGCATAAAATAAATGCCTATTCTGAACAGATTAATAATTTACTGGACAAAACCCTCTGCTTGGCTACTTAACACAGGTAACCTATGCTAGGCACCTAACACAGCTGAAATATTTCTACAGTGTCAAAAGCATCAAACTGAGGCTGGCAGTTTTGGCAACAGATTTTCAGGAGATCTGTGTCTTTTTGAATCACATGCTGGAAGCCATACAACCTAAGGGCACTTCAGAAATCACTGGCAAGCTGTGTGTGAAAACTGACTAGAAGTTTGGCCTCAGATATTTAAATTTCATCTAGAGTTTAATTCAACTCTAAATCTGCCTAAGTACAGTTATAGTGATGTGTGTAGTTCAGCTCACGCTTATTTTTGAGATCACTGATGCTTGGTTTTTAAAGCAGTCTAGCAGTTAGTTCTGCCAATTTGAAATTAGGAACCATTCCCTCACCTGCATCATGTACGGAAGCCCTTTAGTTTCACGTTGGTGGCCAAAAATAACTTTGGCAATCTTGTTCTTCCTGAGGTGACGGAACATTTCAAAACTGTCTCTCATGCTGCAGGGAATTCCTCAGTCAGGAATTTGGGCAGGGATTGTTTTGCAGATAGTCTTTTCTTACCTTTTCTAGACCTTTCTGCTGCAGGTGCTCCACTTGGTGTTTTTTGTTTTTTTTTTTAAATAGTCATTCCAATATAGAAGGCTACAGAGAAGAGGCAAATAAGTGTCTTGATACTAAGGCACTTACAGTCCAGATCCAGGCTCTGCTTCATGTTAGCATGGGAACTTGAGATCAGGGATCCTACTTCTTTTTTGACTGTCCTTTCCACAGGGCCATTGTTTATGTGCTAAGGAACAAGTTCACAGGTGGCCTGTTCCTGCTGCCAAACCTGTTCCATCATGTATGTTTTACATACACTTGTTTGAATCTGATAATATCTGAGATGCAAAAAGAAATATATTGGGTGATTTGCTGGGGTTTGCTGACCAGACATCTTTGGCTCATCAGGACTTAGTTGTATGTGTGTTATTCAGCATAAATGTTGGCCTCTCATGGTTTTGAGATGATTATGGGATTAGGAAATAAATGAACAGACTTTTGAGCATCTCATTGACATGTGAGAAGATTTTGTTATGGATTTAGGCTTAATTCTGCAAAAATAAGTATGAGCAACAAATTATACTGAAGCTTGTACTTCAGTGTCAGTTTCTAAGTCCCACTATACTTCAGCAAATGAATAAGAAGTACATATCTGGCTGTCTTTAAAGACCTAGTCTGTAGACCCTGATAAATTGCATACAGAAATATGACTTTTGAAAAATAATAAATTGATTTGAGAAGTAAAGGTACTCAACAAAATCGAGTCACCTAAATTAAATATTGTGCTTAATTAGGTAATTAACTGCTTGTGTTTCAAGTGACCTGCTTCTAAAACATTATCCTAAAAGACACCTTGCCTTGGTTTCCCTATAGTTAAAAATACTATGCTGTGTTACTGTCTGTCAGAAATATTTATCTCAATTGGTCCTTTACAGAGAACTAGAATTGTATACAGTAACAAAATGCCTGTCTATTGAGATGTACATTTTAAACTTTAAATAGCTGTACCAAATGTCCTTGAGGTCTTTCAACTGATTGAAGTGTTGCTCTTCTTTATTAGTGGAGAGAATTCACAACATACATCATTAAACTTCATCATCTGTCTAACCAAAGAAATCATTTCAGCAGACAGAAAGTGTTCAGATTCCTCATTCTTACTAAGTGCAATTTTTATTGGAACCATCATAGGGTATCCACATGCCTCAGAAATTCATTTTGCTCTCCAGCAGCATGTGTAAGTGAAGTAGCATTTTCTTGTAAAGATTACTGTAAATTGATATAAATTAAGGTCTGCTTTCTGAGAAGAACAAAGTTAATCGCAGTGGGATTAAAACTATGGGTTCCTTTCATTTAGTAGAGGTGCTTCACTGATTTGTTAAATAATGGTTTATTTGATATACTGTATGGAGAGTGATGTAGGTCACTTTCAGCATGCAGTGTTGCAGATTTAGAAAAAAAAAAAAAAAAAAAAAAAAAAAAGGAAAAATTTAAAAAGAGGAAAAGAGGAAAATGCCAGTGCTTTTTAGTTTCCCAAATACCATGTAGGAATCTCTGTAACAACAATATCCCTTTTGCCACTTCCTCCTCAAAATTTTTTTCATTATTTCAAAGTACAAGTTTCTTTTATATCTTTGCCTTATTTCACAGCCCTAAAGATTTGTCAGGGAAAAAAACCCCTAACATTTGTTAGAAAGACCAGATGACTTCTGGTAGACGTCAGGCAGGTGACTTCTACTTTCTTATCAGAAAGTATGTTATCACTGTCTCATTTGACAAGCAGATTTGTTGTGGGCAAATATGACCCTCAAATTTTTCATATTACATGGAATTATATTTCTGCTGATGGGTTAAGTGTCTAAAGTGTTTTGTTTGGTTGGCTTTGGTTTGGGATTTTATGACTGCAGAGTTCATGCATTTCTGTATATTTTTTTTTTTCTCTTGAAAAAGATCTTTCGATGTTTGTAAAAAGAAACATAATGCCTAAAGTTTCTGACTTTAAAAGGTTGTTACCGCTTACGGAGCTTTTTATAAATCACCAGCTTCTGTTCAAATCCAAGTTACCATAAGCCTTAAAATGCACCCATGAACTGGTATGAAAGAATGAAAAGTCAGTGCAGAGGCTTAGAGGAAACAAGGGCAGATTTCAGCTCTCAGTTGAAAACATCTGTACTAAGGTATTTAAATTCAAGGATCTACATGGCAACAGATGTCTAACCTCCCATTATAGTTGATGGGGCTCTAGCATTTGATTTAGTGGGTCACTCATGGGCATTTCTTGTCAGGGTGCCTGAGTGTTCGAAACATTGGAGATGATCTAGCAGATACGAAATAAAATGAACAAGACTTGTGTCCTTCTGGAGGGTCAGAAAAATGGGAGGCAGCACTTCCTGTGCCATTTCAGAAAGCACAGGATGTCTGTGTGTGAAAATAAAGCAAGTCCTACTCTAGTCAACAGAGCATTCCTAATATTAGGGGTCTACTTCAAAATGTGCCGAGCTTCCTTGAACTACCTGGCTGTATTGATTACATTTACACTGATTATACTGGGGACTTCAATATCCTTTTGTATGTAAAAAAACACAAGGAGGCACTGAATACCACACTTTAAGATATCACCAGGAGTAATACTGTGGTCTCTTCTCTTGTTAGGTAAAGAATCTAATTCTCACAGGAGTAATTTGCAATAAAAGTAAAAATTACTAGTATTTGTATATACATTATTTTAAAACCTAATAAATAAACCGTTTGGTAAAAATAATAAAAAAATAATAATTACAGATACCTGTTTAACTGAGTTTTTTCTGTTAATTATGGACTAATTTATTTTAAATAATTTCTTATCTGAGTGGTATTCACTGTAAACTTTTCTTGACAAGTTGATAAAGTCTAGGTTCTAACTATCATGTAATTTTATAACATGAAACATAAAAAAACCTTTCCTACACATAAAACCTTAATGAAAAACAATTGCCTGTTAAAGTATATATTTATGTGTACTCATATCAGATGACACAAGAATTACAGAGCATTCTTATTTCTTACAAGGAGATTGTAGAGTTTAATTCATTATACTAACAATTTATACTAGGATATGTAAAAAAAAAATTAATTTGTACTGAAAAAAAAATTAGAAATTGATATGTCTAAAGCTGTTCACACCACATTTCCTTTTTCTAACTTTTTAAAAATATTCTTGATTAAAATCACATGTAGTTATTTCGGTTTTGAATGCATCTTGACTCTGGCACGTGGTGTTTTATGTGAAAAGCCTCAACATTAGACCTATCTAAATTCATCCAGTTTTTCATTAAATTCTTTCCGGAAAGTACAACCTACTTAGTGAACCACCCTTGTAGCTGGTCTCAGACAATGTGATACTGGTTCTACATGGTCTGTGGGAGCCAAAGAGTTGTTGGGAGCTTTGCTTCAGAATTGGCATTTTTTATTTCTTCTTGACTCACTAAGGGGTGAATTCTATCTTCCTCAATGATGAGCAGTGAACACCTGAAAGGATTCCCATTGCTAGTACCAGCTTTCTGTCTGACTTTGTTTTGCAACTAACACAACACTCACTTCTCATTATATTCTGTTATCACTTCAGGCCTTTACCAAAGTGCTTTTTGGGAAAAAGACCATACTCGTCTTGGTGTGAGGACACTCTTCCCTTCTTTATTCACAGCAGCAGAGTCTTACTGTGCTGTTTCATTACCACAGTGTGGCACAGTGTATTTCTAGTACATACCTTAGTTACTTCTGAAATTGTATAAGTTATAGTCCTTGTTCACAATAGCTATATCATCTTATTTCATCAGATCTCATTGCATCCCTGAGATCACGGACAAAGACTTCCAGTTCAGATAAATATAAGGAAGAATTGATCTCCTTATCACAGGCAACAAAAAATTAAGTGTATTTTTCCATTAGTTGCAATGAATTCTGAATCAAAGTTCACATGTATTAAGATTCTGAAATTAGGACAGAAGCCATTGTCCCTCCATCTTTATATATAGTTATGTAGATACTTTATCTTTCTGGGTTTTCCTCACTTTGTGTGGATTCTACAATGTTTAATGGGTACATTCATGTATTCATAACCTGCAGTTGGGTTATAAATTTACTCAATAACCACTAATTTTAATCACACATTTCGTGGTGCATGAAAGCAAGACACTGCTTTTTCTGCAGAGAATTTGGTAGGGTTATAAAACCTTATTCTTCCTGTTACTAAAATTATTTACTTAGCATAAGTCAAATCTTTGAAATGCTCTTTAGTTTTGTATGCAAAACAAGCAGTTTAATTTGACTGCAGCTTACCTAGGACAGATCTAGAGAACTGCAAAAGAACAGATCTTTACTCCCTCTTTCATTGCTCCCAGGATATTTCCTCATCTGTTGTCCCAATGTGCTAGATATTTTTATGGCTGTGTGATACAAAAACTTATAAGGAGCCTTCTGTTCTCTTCCCTGTATTCCCTTCTCATGAACCTCTGGTGTAGTGAGAAGTGTTGTTCTCTCTCCCTTGAGCCACCCATAAATGAATTTGAAGGTAATGATGTCGTGTTGGTCACAGCAGCCACAGCTTTTATTCCTCTCATTTTCTTAGCACTTCTAGCTTCTCTCCACCTGCTTCTTCAGTGAATCTCCCCAAGTCTCTGCATTTGATTCCAAAACATGTAATCCATACTGCTCTGATTTTTGAAGGGCGTGGGGAGAGAAAAAGTCGAAGTTGTACTTATTTAGTAATGGTCTAAGGAAAGGCTCCTAGGGAAAAGCAGCTGTGTGTGCTTATTTTTCACTGGAGATACTGCTGATGTTGGTCTGTAATATAATCACTGGGTGATATGCAGGGTTGAAATCAAATGATTATTTAATGAACTCTGGGTTCCCCTTTATTTTTTGAAAGCTTGTGGTATTGAAATAGTAACTTGAACTTCTGGGCATTGCATTTTCATTCTTTTAATACTATTTTAAAGTAAAGCTTTTAAGCACTTTTCCCACATTCATCCCAAATTTAGAGGTCTAAATTAGTATTCAAATATATTTTATCATTTAATCCATTCTTCACATTGCTCTAACTTAATTACTTTATTTCTTTGTTTATTTATTTTATAATAATATACATATATCAGTGCTTCTTCCACAATGGGTGTCCTATCTTCCACTGCCAAGACCATATTGGTCACCCAAGAGGATTATTTTCCTAAAAGTATACAGAAACATGTGGAACACAGACAAGAAATCATGAGGGGAAAGTACCATGACCTCTTTATCCTCAAAATTCATCATCAGTTTAAAACAGATTAAAAATCTTAAGTACACGTTCATGCTTAGGAATGACAGAGACTCTGATGCTATCACTTCAGCTCTCCTGTGCTCATTATCTTCTGCTATGCTGAACGTTTTAGAAATTATTATGCACATGTGGATCTTTCCATTGTTCCTAAGCATCACTGTCCACGATTTCTGTTGAGAGGGAAACAATATTTCATTCTGAGAGGAATTACAGTATTTTCAAATCATTAAAAAGTGGGCTATAGTTTACACTTTGAGTGAAATCCACAGGCAAGTAAATTTAATCAAGATGACAATAACACTTCGGAGTTTTTTGCAAAAACTGGGAAAAAATAGGAGATTTGTTATTTATAATTATTGGTGCATAGATTAATAATTTGTATATAATTATATAATATATAATGCATTGTATATATTAGTACATTTCCAGATGCATGAACTACATAAGTTAACTGAGGTCCTTCCATTCTGAATCAAGGTAGACTGCTGAAAATGCCCAAAGCTTGTTTTCATTAATGATTTAACCAGCCCCCAGAACAACATCAAATACCAGGATCATGAATCAAACGTCGGGAAAAGTACAAGCATGTCCTTTAAGTCATGGCTGCTGTTGCACATAACCTTTTCAGTAATACCTCTCCCTTACTCACTATAAAAAGCAGAAAATGGTCTCTGCATGAGTTAAAAATTATGTAAGAATCCATAGGATCTATGCCACAGTTTTTCTGTGTTAGGAGGCATTTAATAAAAAGAAAGTGATTTCAGAGGGGCGGAGGAGGGAAAGAAGAGCCTCAAGGAAAAGTTAGTGAAAAAGTATACTGAATGATTTTCCTGGTTGTGCTACAAAGTTCCTAGATATCACAAATCATTTCATCATGCTTTCCCACAAAGTGATTGGTGACAATCTTAAGTTGTTTGTGCCAGCTCCAAGAAGTATGCGATAGTTTTCATATGTTTCAGGCTACTTGCCACTGGACGGATTCTTGAGTTTTATAAGGTAATATACTGCTGTGGTTACAGATCTACCTGGTCTGTTACCCATCTGAATCCTTCCCATGCTGAGTACTTTCACAATCTTGTACCAGTTTTTTTGTCTCCAGAGATTTCAATATTAAGAACACCAAATTGTGAGGAAAATCCTTCTTTGGAATGGGGCTGCTATTCTGGACCATAAAAGAGCTCTTCTCAGAAATCATTCATATGTTGGTGAATCATGAATAAAAGGAACATATTCAGTAAAAAGTGTATCTTTAGAGAATTTCCTAGTCAGACTCGTTAATTTGCTACATGAAAACAAAGAGGTTTTTTCCAAGGTCAGGGGTGGGTTGTTTTGTTTGTTTGTTTGTTTGTTTTTCTCCCCATGGAACATGTCAGACATAATTATAACATCTGAATCCACTGTAAGTTGCCTGTTGAGGACCACAAAACTATTAGAAAACCCCAATTAAACAAACAGAGGTAATTTTTCTTTAATACAAATTATGTTGGGTTTTTCCCTTTACAATTTCATTTAGATGCACTTGAAACAATCTTTTAAAATTTTCCAGACCCCATCGGCCCCTTGTTTAGGTGTCATAATAAAGTATTTTATATAAATCATAGATTTTACTTCATAAATATCTACAGCTCTTACTTTGGATTGTCATAATTTAAAGTATTTATTTTTTTTTTTTTAATTGCAGAATATGAATTTCTGTGCTACTCTGATTATCCATGTATTAATACTACTACAACCAACAGAACAGAAGCAGGGCTTTTTTGAAGGGAGAGATTATTAGTTGTTCAGGCAGAATTTCTTCTTATGCGCAGATATTCTCATATGGCATCTCAGACAGAATTCCTCGTCGAGGCAGGAAAGCTTATGAAGGAGGCTAGCACAGGCTGAGGTTTGTTTACCTTGTTAAAGTAAAGATATGGAGGTATATTTAAAATATATCCTATGTGTATATACCACTTCAGCACAGGGTGGAATTACCAACTGCTTACAGGGGAATTTTACCTTGCTGTTTGAAGAACCCCTCATTTTTCTTATCTTTCTGAATTCTGTAATCAGATAAAGGGCTTAGGATATATTGCAGGGAAGGGGAGTCTAGATTATCACTGAAACTAATGCTGCCTCCACTGCAGACACCTTCTGCTGATAACTCTCTACTTCCTCAGTTGTCCGATCTTGAAATACTAGTAGTTTCTTCAGTATTATAGTTAGACACAGTGAGATAGCAAAATTATTCATCTGCCTGTCTGGTTTTCAATTTGCACTCAAAATTAAAATGAATTTGTTTTTTTTTTAGTCTATTGTATCCAGTAACAACACCATACTTTCATGATGAAGAGTGGGGTCAGACAGCAGTTACTCTTATTTTAAATGTGAAATTTTAAGAAAGCGTGGATTTGTTATTCACTAGATAAAGAGATATTTTGGTATTCTCTTCAAAAGGATTCATCTCTATCAAAAACAGAAAAATTTTTTTTAAGATAAATACCTTTTCTTCCAGCTTTGGAAAATATTCATAAATTCTAGTAAAGAGCAGTTAAGGTATGTCTGTGATGGATCTTTATAGCATTAATAGTAAGACAGGTGTCACATTTTTATTTAATAACTTTTATTTAAAAATTTGGTAATTTTAAACTTTTGTCATAGATAACCACCACTAAAGACTAAAGGTGATTAGTGAATATCTTCATAGTATTACCCACATGTATTACCCACAGCAGAATACCTTCATTTGCAGATAAAAGTGTGCCTGTTTTTCACAAAAGATAATAAATTATCCACTGACCTTAGCTGTGTGCAGAAGCATTCTTCCACCTCACAAGTAAATTATCTTTGAACAACTATTGTGGCTGTATTTTCTGTTTACCTTTGATATGATATACTCTTAGTTATTCTTTAAGCTGTTGCAAATAGATTCACGATATAAATAAATACATCGCAAAATTTCATTAAAGCCAATTGCTGGTTAGGAAATTATAAGTAGTGTATTCAAGCATAATCAAATCCTAATCAAACAATGTAAGTCAATGCAATAGGCAACATATACATAAATCATTTTCAATAGGAAAGCATAGTCTCCTTCACAATGACCTTCCTGCCATATGAATTGATACTGAACATTTCTCACTGCTTTAACTTAAATTCGGTGATAACATAAACAGTGAAATCTTGTGAATGACAAATTAAAATTATTCAGAATATTTTGTCTTCAAAAAAAATTTCTGCTTCCTGTTTATTTTATTTAAGTATTGATAGAAAAACAGATGAATGTTTGGAGGATTTCTTATAACTGCTGTGCAACTGTCACTTCTTTGGAGCAGTCCATCTGTTCTATCTTTTGCTCTTTCAAAAGAGGAGAACCTGATAGGTTTGGTAGGTTTTTACCCTAAGTTATTCCTTTGATTACAAGGCTTATAAAAACTATGGGTAGTTTTTATACTCCAGGGGTTTTTTAAACAGAGTGAGGAGTATATTGTTATTTATTCCAGTGCCACATAGAATTGTATCACATAATGAATGAAGTTTAAACTAACAAAATCTTTTTAGGTAGTGTAATGAAAGAAAAAAAAAAGACCTAAAACCTAAAACAAAAACAACCAAAAAAAACCACAAACCCCCCCCCCCCCAAAAAAGAAAAACCCCAAAACCAACAAAAAACAACAAAAAACAATTCACTAGATTGTGGTCTGGTAAATCAACATTTTGATTAGAATGATTTGTCTCTTTAGGTAGTGCAAACTACGATTGATTTATTTTTGGCCATTTGCTAAGGCAAGCTGATGTAGCACTCAATTGCATGCAGGAAAAGCTTTCGTCCTTCCCTCAGTTAGTGGTGAAACTGTACCAACAAATTAGAAAGCATTTTAAGGGACTTCTACTGGGAAAAGATATAGATGCAAGTAATGAGCCAACAGTAAAAAAGAAATAAATCATGATTGGTGAATTAGAGCTGTAACATTCACCAGCTACACAATAAGAACTGGTGATTCTTCTTCAGCTTGTCCTTTTCAGGAATCTTTTTCTTAATAAAAAAAAGAAAATAAAATAATTGAGAAAAAAAAAAAAAAGAAAAAAAAAAGTATGCTTAAAGATATGCTTTGTGGAACAGGATCCAATGTCTCCAAAATATGCTTTAAAAAAACTGGAGAAAAACTCAGTGAAGACTGAATTTATAAGATACTGACATCAGTGCTTACTAAGAAAAAATGTTATATGTGTAATGAAAAGAATAGCACCAGACAATTCTTTTTAGTATAAACCTAGGAAGGCACACTATATTTCAATTAACAACCATCAGAAATGGGAACAACTGTATGTAAGTAAAAAAAAAAAAAGCTTCTGTATTCAGTCCTTGTAAAATAAATGTTGTATATCCTCTTTGTAGCCAGTAGAGGGAGAAATGTTGAAAGTCTGCAGTCAATGATTCTGTCTAACAAAGGTAGATACTGCACAGTATGAGAAACCAGTGGCAGAAATTTTGGTCCTCTTGCAATCTCATCTTTATACTCAGTTAAGGCCCAAAGTATCAGGATAAGATCTCTTACAAAATAAGGTAATGGCAGTGCTCAGCCACCTTTCACTTAATAGTAGTTGGAGCACTAATATAAGCAAAAAGACAGAGTTGGAGTCTTCTTAAGCCTCGTAAGTTTTGAGTCAATGTCAAAAAGATAAGGCTCTATTCACTGGTTTCTAGAGCATTTTGGTATTGTAAAAAAAAAAATTACTATTTTTAACCTATGAAACTCAGCTGCTGTGTTGTCATAAATGTCAAAAGGGGAGCAGACAGGGATAGGAGAGGTCTGTGGATGAGAAAGACTTTCAGTGGATCTAGAAACCTTATGTCTCCCATGGGTCACTTCTCTTATCCCTGAATACAAACAAGGGTCATAGGACCAAGATATTCAATCTTTAAGGTCCCTTCCAACCCTTCCAACCCTAACCATTCTGTGATATTCTTTGCATCCAGAAAAAGCACAGAAGAAATACATAGCAGACTGAAGCATTTTCAGAGAAAAATCTCTGTAAGTCATGCCCATGTACCATAATTTACATTTCAGGCCAGTCTCAGAGCTCAGAATCAGAGAATCGTTTTGTTTGGAAAATACCTCTATGACCATATACCTAAACCTCCCCTGACACAACTTGGGGCCATTTCCTCTTGTCCCATCACTATTTACTTGGGAAAAGAGACCAACATCCACCTCTCTACAGCCTTTTTTCAGGTAGTTGTAGAGAGTTGTAAGTTCTACCCTCAGCCTCCTTTTCTCCAGACTCAACACCACCATTTCCCCCAGCCACTCCTGATAAGACTTGTGCTCTGGATGCTTCACCAGCTTTGTTGCCCTTCTCTAGACTTACTCCAGTACCTTGACATCCTTCTGGAAGTGAAAGGCCTAAAACTGAATGCAGGATTCGAGGCCTTTCCAATGCCAAGTGCAGGGGCATGATCACTTCCCTGGTCCTGCTGGCTGTGCTATTTCTGATACAAACCACGATGTTGTTTGTCTTCTTGGCCACCTGGGCACACTGCTGGCTCATATTCAGCTGGCTGTCAATCAATACCCTCCTGTCCTTTTTCAGATGGCAGCTTTCCAGCTACTCTTCCCCAAACCTATAGCATTGCATGGATTGTTGTTACTGAAGTGCAGGACCCAACACTTGGCTTTGTTGAATCTGATACAATTGTCCTTGGGCCATACATGCAGCCTGTCTAGATAACTCTGTAGAACCTTTCTACTCTCAGGCATGTCAACATTGCACCCAACTTGGTGTCATCTGCAGATTTACTGAGGGCTCATTCAATCCCTTCACAAGATCATCTAGCATACTAGCTAAATTCTTTTAAATGAAACTCAACTGGAATATGTGTTCCATGGCTTCATTTATTCTGGTCCAGTTATGAGGGTGTATTCATTGTGCTGAGCCAGGAGAGATCTAGTCTGGAGTGAACCCCTAGACTCCTTATACTGTTAATGCTGGGTTGTTGGCACTGCCTTACTCTGGAACCTTCATCTTTTGGATCTTACTGAACTTTAAATAGATACAGACTCTGTATGCTCCCAAGGACCCAGCCTCAGCTGAACTGAACTTCCCTTCTCCTTCATCATGGGAGTTTTAATTTTTGAGTCTTAGCAAAATTCCCTTAGGTACAAATCTTCTTGCCATAAAATACAACACAGGGTATTTGTAATGCTCCACAGTAATTATTCTCCAAAAATTGTAATTTCTTCCTCATTTCAAAATATTTTATGTAGCATCTACAAATCTGGAAATGGCAAAAATTCTTTGGCCTGTTTTGTGAATACTGTTATACTGTATGTTGTGATTCTACCCTGAAAGGTGTGGAATCTGTTAATAATACTCCAAACTGAGTAAAAATGTAGTAAGACAATTTCTTATGAATGCTGCTATTGGGACTTCACTGGTGACAGTTTTTAATCCATAGAATCCTTATCTGAGATTTACTGATAGCCAATAGGAGATAAGAGAAATAAACTCCTATCTGCAATTGCAGTGTCTTTGTTATGTTAAGTCATGAAAGCAATGTCAGCAGTTCACCAGTAAAATTATTAACATGCATCTTGAGACCTGACTTCCATCCGCTAAAATAAAAAGCATTTCCAAAGAGCCAAACCAAAACACTTGCAATCTTTTAAAAATACTAATTTAAAAGATTACAGTCTAGCTTTGATGTGCCATATTATATTGATGGATTACAGGGATAAAAGAGCCAGTGAAATGACATCAAAGATACAGGTGTGAAGCTCTGTGCTTTAGCAAGTTGCTTGTAAGCCAAGATTTTTTTCCCTTTTATTCCTTATGTTTTTGCTTAAATTGACAGCTACCAGATGAAATCCATGGCCTGACCATGTTATATCCACCTCTCACTAGAAGAAATGTTATTTCTGAGCAACGTGTGTGTTGTACTTTATTAGGCATCTCTTTTTTATCACTACTGAATATATTTCCTCAAAATTATTGCTGTAAAATCCAGTAAAATTCTCTGTATTCTCTAAAATTCACTGTATTTTGCTGTTCAATTTAAAGTTCTTGATTTCACAGGTAGTCTTGATTTGAAATCGATTCTTGCAATGGTGAGAAAAAGAAAATCTGAATTTTTATTTGCACTACAATTCTTTGGTAGCTTCTACAGAAATAAGCCTCTGCAAGACTGCATGAACTGCATTCCAAGGTTGCTGCTTCACTGCTACAGTGAAGCGCTACTGTAAATGCAAGTTGAATTCAAATTAGTAATTTTTTGTGGTCCTGAATTGCCCCAAAGAAGAGGGTTTGAGTCTGCTAGCTTATCTGGATAAGTTTAATCAGTGAAGTTAATAGAATACACTGCTTCTCACTACAGGCTTGTTTTGTTTAAGTGCTATATGGCATTCCAGGCAGAATGATTTGTCCTTAAGCAGTGAAGTAGTTTCTGAGTGGAAAAATAGTTCAGTGAAACTGAAGAGCTCAGCAAAGAATAGAAAAAGTCAGAAGGAAAAAAAATTGTATATTTCAATGGAATTTAGTGAATAGCTGAATGGGAATGTTTCATAGAAATGGCCCAATGTGGCGAAAATATCAAGAGCGAATTATACTGGCTGATTGCCAACACAACTTCTTAGCTGCAGGAAATCTGGGCTTTCTGAGGCTGCAGCCTTTCAGGAGCTGACCTTGTAACCAAGAACCTTTATGCAAACTGCTCTAGGGCTTTAATGTCCAATAAATTTGTCCCTTCTCAGTGACTATTTAAGTATTTGAATTTTCTTGTTGTCCTTCATATTGAAGTTAGATTTTGGAGTATTAAATTCCACCATGTAATGGTGTGACCTTCTTCTGAATAGGTAAAATGAGGAATAATCTTGTAATACAAGAGCAACACTGTAATTTGCAGCAGCCCTTAGACTTTTCAAAGGTGTCTCCTTTTACTGCCAGCTTATTTATGCAGGGGCTGGTGGGGTTCCCCATCAAACATGCACAGTGAAGTAGTTAGGCTGCTGAAACCTGAGTCCCTGTTTCACAAAATAATATACCTGTGGTCTGTAGTAAGCAGCCAAACTGTGCCTGTTGGCTGCCTTTTTCACATTTTTCTTGGGTAGCTGTATTGTCCACAATGTTCACAGTATCTGCAAATAAACATGATAAAATTCAAGTCAGGTTTTATTCTTCTGCAGCTTAGTGAAGCTAGGAACAGTGGCAGAGGCACTAGAGATGGCTGTTGTGAGGATTAGAGTCCCAGCTACATCCATTTGTACTCAGTTCACGTTTGGGTGGCTGATGCTACAAAAGAGGCCCAGAATGCTTGGGGGGGGATTGGGGTTTTTTTTGGAGGGTTTTGGTTTTGTTTTGGGGTTTTTTTTGGTTGGTTGATTGGGGGTTTTTTTGTTTGTCTTTTTTTTTGTTGTCTGTTTTGGGTTTGGTTTGTTTTGTTTTTGTTTTGGTTTTTTTTTGGGGGGGTGTTTTTTTTTCCAAATGAAAAGGAGATTCTGCAGAATTTGCATTTGACTAAGAGGTTGCACTAAAGGTGCATGCAGGTGAGTAGGTAATTTGTGCCAAATCCTGATGCCATTTTGTATCATTTTTTTGTTTATATATTCAGATACAGTACACATGACAGAAAGAGTACAAATTGAAAGAATACTATCAGTTCATTAGACTTACAGGCATGTTTGAATATCAACATGTATATGTAATGCAGGAGAGACTACAGGTAATCTAGTAATTACCCCCAGTTACAACTATAATGGATTGTGTAACAAAGCCAATGAGATAGCCTGGTAAATACTTTCTGACATTTGATCCAGAGACCATTGAAACTGCTGTCATGTCTCAGTTTTTTCTCTTCTTTGACAGAAAGAAATCAGGGGTGATACTGTACATTTATGCAATTCCTATGTCCTGGAAAATGGAAAATGATCTTTCTGTATTGACTTCCTAGCCTTTTCAGAGGTTAAGCAAGGGGAAAAAAATCTCAAGAGTGACTTCATAGGCTCTAATGTTAGGCAGAGTTAGAGTACATATTTGCACTTTTGAGCATTTTAACAATGTGTGCAAATTTCCTATGCCTTTCAGAAAAATACCAGCTGTTTTGCCATTTATGAATTTATGACTGTGCAGTGGTATATTCAGAGCTTCAGGACAGTCTCATAGGTTTTGTTATAGATGATTAATCTTTTCCAACTGTTTGATAAAGTAAGGAGGTTCATGTATTAACAGAAACCAAGAAATATGAATGCCAAGGGAAAATGTGAATTTTCATAGCCCAGTAAAACATGGAGTTGCTTTGAAAGGCATAAGGTTTTTGTTTAAGGAGTATTTACATCTATAGTATGTTTCCAATATGTTTAATTCACTTCTTTCCCTATTACATTTTATTCTAGTAACTTGAAGGAACAGAGAATACTATGGCTCTTACATAAATAGAGAATTGAAAGGAACACAGTTGTAGCCTTGTCCTGTGATACAGGAATGTGTACCACCATGGACAGTAAAATTAGTGGGATGGGGAAACAGAAACATTAGCATTCCTACCATCCCTAGCATTTTGTACCCAAGGAATATACCTGTGAGAAGCATATTTTGCCAAGTGTTCAAATGTGTATACAGAACTTTATGAGTGTGTATGACTTCATCCTTCCATCAAGGCAATGTACTTCATATTTTCAATAATTAAAGAGACTTGTGGCACTTTGAAACGTAGTGTTAATAGAAGGGTGGTATAACATGGTATTTTATGGGAAATGTAGTGGGAAAAGTATCTGGGACAGAAAGAAGAAGCTGGCACAGGAAAAGATAAACTATGGATAACCAATTAATTTAAGAGGGGAGCACACTAGGACTGGGGTGATTATACAAGTAGTACCTCAGTCTGAACTTCTCATGGTATTGTGAGTTTTTTCCCCCAGTAATCATAAATGAGAGAAATGATCAGAAATTACCTGATCTTAGTTCTCACCCACACCCATCTTTGCACATTTTATTCCTGCATATGATGGAAACATCCATGTCTGGATAGATGGGATGAGGAAGGGTCTTCTGCATACCCTACTCTATAGCCAATTAAACATCCTGAATTATTTCTAGGTTTTTTCATTTCTTGATATACAGTTACAATGCAAAAGGTGAAATTTGAAGTAGGAGTCATAAGCAATGTATGGCATGAGAGATTTAATTTGAGATTAATATGCTGCAAATTCTCATGCTGGTTTCCTGTGATAATTTTTACACAAAACAGTATCCAAAGAGCACTGTGGATTGCCTTTGAACGAACTGTAATCTCTAAAAATAGCCTAAAAGCTGTTATGCACAAAGTACCAATAATTAATCCCTGCAAACTAATCTAAAATCTAGTAGCTCCACTTATATATTTGGGATTTGTCCCCTTTTGAGAAATTAAAACCCTAGAAAAATATATCATCTACAAAATTTTCTTGCCTGTCCTAATCAGTTAGCTCTCTGCAAATACTCTGAAGCCATGGATATATCTAAAGAGTAATGATCTATTCCTATAAAAAGAGAAAAGCTTTAAATCTAAGCACAGATACATACCAGATTAAATTCTGAACATCTAGTTTTTCAGTATTCTGTGCTTAATTAACATTTCTGCCTCAATTTCCCCATTAAGAATTGAGAAGGAATAAAATGCCTACCTTTATAGTCATAGGGATGCTCTGTTGGTAATTAGGTGCTGTCAGGCAGAATTACTGTAAATTACAGTAATTACTGTTCATTAATTAATTCTGTCAGTTTTATGTTTTATTGTAATACATTGTTGTAGTGCTATGGTGTTTAAATTGGATGCCTTTAAAATGAACATTCACATTAAAATGGAGTGAAAGAGAACCTTTTATTGAAATTTTTAAAAGTTCTGAAGAAATATTTTAGTATGGTCTAATTTTTTGCTATGGGATTCTAAAGCTGAAAAAGCTGCACACTGGTAATTGCATGTAGTATTATAATTAAAAATTATAGAAAATATGAAGAGACAGTCAGTATTTAAATTGAACTGTTTATTTTAGTACAGAATTCAGTATTTAATTGTAGCAGTCTCTGTTAACCAGGTGTATTTCCAGGGAATGCTTCATGCCAAAGAGAATTAAGGAAGGAAAGTTGACATTTCCCTCAGGAGCAGAAAAATAAATAGTAAATCTGCCTCTGCAACTGCTGGATGTGAGGCTTCCTTTGGCTCATAGAGCACTTAAATACTGTATTTGTCAGTTTAATGTAGTAGTTGTAGTAGTGTAGTTTACACTATTGCTATGAAGTGTTAAATTTACACTATTGCTATGTAAAAACATAATTTCAGAGAAACTGTGTTATGATTTTATCTGCTACTGATGTATAAAGGTCCTGAGAGAAAATGACCTGCTGTTTGCACTTATAGTTTGTCAGCATATATCCATTTCAGACCTGCGAGGTAGAAAAGGATTATGGAAGTGAAAATGAAGTTAAATAAGGCTGTAAATTAACAAGATAGTAAATATGTGCTTTACATAATGAAATAAGTAAACAAAGTAGGAAGTTCTACAGTAGGTAAGAAAAAGTCATGCCCATCCTGTGTCCATTAAATCTGTGACATAATTTAAATGATATTAGAAAGCAGAAAATAAAATAACTACCATACATAAATACAGCCTCTACCTGCCTAGGAGTCCTGTGACCAATCAAGTGAGGAGGAACATATAGCACTCCAATTGGAGCCAATATATGAACTTCGTGCAGTCTATTCAGTTTCTCTAGAAAATCTGTGTCTGTAATCTGCAATAGTAATAAAAAGAAACACCTGTTCCAGACTCCAAATATGATCTGCAAGAAAACCTAGCAAACTGAAATATCCACTTAAGCAAACAGTCAGCCAAAGTCAATATTCATAAGTGCCACACTTCACAGTGCAGATTTCCCAGCCAATGTTTTCTAGGGCAGCATGCAAAAATAAATGTTATCTTGCTGTTTAACTAAAGGTTGGAAGGTACAAGGGAGCATATTTCTGACTAATAATAGAACTGTTTCAAGTTTATTTTATAGTATGTGTTCACATACATTGTGCATTTTGTTAAAAAAAAAAAAGTACTGGTTAGAAGGGAACAGTTCTGATCTCTCCCTTGCTCTGGGGCAATACAGACTTTTTGTGGAAACTGAGGAATCATAGAATCACTTAATGGTCAAGGTTGGAAAGGACACCTAGAGGTCATCTGGTCCCACACTCCTGCTCAAGCAACGCCATCTAAATCAAGTCTGGATGTTTTAGACTATTTGTGTGGATGGAGACCTCACAACCTCCCTGAGCAATTTGTGTCAGTTCTCAGTCACCTTCACATTGAAATGGTGTTACCTGATGAACAGACAGAACCTCCTGTGTTCCAGTTTGTGCCCATTATCTCTATACCTATTGCTAGTCACTGAGAAGAGCCTGGCTCTGTCCTCTTTGCACCCTCCCTTTGGGCATTCATAGACATTGATGAGACCACCCTGAGCATTCCCTTCTCTGTCCTGAGCTAGACAGTTCCAGCTCTCTCAGCTTTGCTCATATGACATGTTCTCCAGTCCCTAAGCTGCCTTAGTTCTATTTGCTGGACACTCTCCAGTACTTCCATGTCTTGTGCTAGGAAGCCCAGAACTGGACACAGTAGTTCAGGTGTGGTCTCACGAGGACTGAATAGCAGAAAATTATCATATCCCTTGACTTGCTAGCAACATTCTTTCTAAGGCAGCCCTGGATACCCTCTTGGCTTCAAGGGGATATTGCTGGCTCATGGTCAGATTGTTTTCTTTAATGGCCTCTGGATCATTTTCTGCCCAGCTACTCTCCAGCTCGGTGACCCCCAGTGTATACTGGGGGATGGGGTGGTTCCTCCCCAGATGTGGGGCTTTGCACTTCCCTTTGTTGAGCTTCATAAGGTTCCTGTCAACCCATTTGTCCAGCCTGTCAAGGTAAAAATTATCAAAAAGTTATCACACTGAAAAGGAGAGCTGGAAGAAAGGCCAGATAACTCTGAGTTAGCAGGACTAGATTTATTTACAAGCATCTCAAGCTTCACCCAGCAGTGCAGACTTTTCTATGTTTTAAGAGTTATTTTGTTCTGGGGTTTTTATTATTCTAGTAAAAAACACCTTAGGGGAATGAAAGCCAAGTATCATTTGATGTGTTCACTTCAAGAAGACAAGGGAGACAAAGATTATTCTATTTCAAGGCTCTGGTTGATTTGGGTCCTGTATAGCAGAAAGTTCACATGAAAAGCAATGTATTGACACTCAGATTTCTATATAGTGGAAGGAATTTAGGGTAAGCTTCTCTGCTGGTACTAGTAGTGGTATCACTTCAAGTAGTGCAACACTATCACCCCAGCCAAATGATGCCTTTTGCTCTGATTTACTTTCTAAATTGATCAAATGTTAAAACATTGATTGGAGTGGAGAGACTCTGTGGATGTGAACTCCTAGGGCAGCAAAGACAAATGTTAAAATGCATTCTAGAATATTACTTTACTGTTCATTCCTGTAAAAGTACCTGTGAATGAAGTAAAACTGCTATAGTGCCAGTAAAATTCCTAACTGGTAAGCAGTCTTCAAAAGTCAGTGGGGAAAGAATCCTGATAACAACTTAGCTGCCTCCAGTGCAGAAGCTCATTGTCTGTTTTGAATTAACAGGCATGGATATTTCATCAGCATTGCAGTCTGTCAGTGATGCAGTTTGTCAGTGACGCTTTTATGTATTACAATTTATTAGCATTATTTAAAAATTATATTAATTTTTAACTAAGTAAAAATATATAATTGAAAGTATTTATATATTTTAATATATAATTGAAAGTATTATATATGAAAATATATAATTGAAAGTATTATGTATGAAAATATACACAAGAACCTGAATTTTGGCTTTTTTTTTTTTTTTTAATTCTTCTCAGTGTTCTGTTTTTCAAATTAGTATGAGCTTGCCATGCAAAAGATTATGTATCTCTTCTTAAACAAATTCCTCAGATCTGATGTGTTTGAACCTATGTAAAACAAAATTAGTTTTTAATCTTCTGTTTAAAGGCACTTGTTAAGCTAGATGGAAAGCATTTTCATATGTTTTTGTTCATCTTTGTTGCTTTGAATTATACTGCTTGTATATAATACAGCAAGGAATATTTTCCTTTGTGGTTATGTAAACAATGGCATTTGGCTACTTATTATTATCAAGCAGCCTTTACTTGGGCTTTATCTTAGTATTTATGCTAAAAATCTAATTTGTTAAGGAAAAAAGTATCTCAGCTATTGAATAAAGTCAAGGTATTTCATATTTCTCATAGTTCTAATTATAACAGCCCTTTACAGTCAAAAAGTTTTCCCGTCTACAATTATGGAAAAAGATAACCCCCTGTTAGATGAAGATGATAACAATTAAATACCTTGTTAAAACACTAACTGGAGTTGTTTATTTGGAAATAATATTACCAAATAACTTCTTTCATATAATTTTAGAATACCCATCTAGAAGAATCTCTTGCTATTGATATGGTGTTCATCAACTCTAAGAATTATGGGAGAAGGCCAGGGATAGGTAGAAAAAAAAATATGGGAATGGAGGTATTTGTCTAGTGACAGTTTCAGACAAACAGTGGAATTTCTGGTACATATTTAGATTAAAAATTTCAGTAGGTGAAAAGGTAATTTCAGGGGTCAGTCAGTTCTGAGGGGGGTCTTGTAATCAGTCCTCCTTAAATTCTTACATTTTCTTTAAATTATTAAATATTAATTGCATTGGAAAGAAACATGTGAAAAAGAATTCTTCAAAGGTGTTCATTATTATATTTGCTTCCTTTAAATTGTTGGTTTTCATCTAGTACGCTGCTCCCCAGTTAATTTTTTCCAAAATCTATTACATTTTTTATGTAATAGAGGTGCTAGAGTTGATACAATTTGCTTCCTATATAGACACAAAAATTAAGAGACGGAGAACAATGTGAAATTAAAAATAATCATTCCCCATAATAAGGGAAAAAAGTGATTAATTAGTAGGTCCCAGTAAGTAAGTGTAAATGGAGCATCCCATGAAACAGCAGTATCTTTTAATCTGTAGTGCCTAACATTCTTTGTTCTCTAACTTGAAAGAAAAGATGAAGTCACTCGTGGTGTTTGTGGATGATTCACAAACTAAAAGGCAGTTAAAGAAGCCTCAGTGGCTACAGTACTTATACTGGCTTCATGTGTTTTGTGCTAGATAACTTCTTCATATGACCCCTGTTATGACACTACATGCTAAAGTACATATTTGCATTCCTACTGCAAGCTCTTAAAATGATCCCACTCACTGCATACTTCAAAGGAAAGCTTTCAAAAGTGACAGATACCCCACGATGACACTGCTGTGCCTTTCTGGAACTTGCCCCACCACTAGCCCCCTCGCATGCTTTAAGCTCTCCCTGTCATTCCTCTGGGAATACCTGATTTGTACTCCTGTTTACCCCAGTGCCTGTTGCAGACTTAGATGGGTAGAACCCGGCAGCACCAGGCACTGAGTCCACAGTACATTTAACATATGGTCCAAATAAACACCATTTCTGTTAGCTTTTCTTCACTTTCTGTTCTGTTAGAACTGGTCAGTGCTGCTGGCTGTCAGAAGTTGGATGGCAGGTCGAGCTGGCTTCTGGTTGCTGGTACCAGGAGCCAAGGTTAAGCAGGCACCATATGCGTCTGTTTTCTGTAGCTGCCAAGGAACAAGATGATGCCATAGGAAATAGCAAACATTCCGTGATGACCTTGTTATGCATGCTGACATGGGTGGTTGCTAGACAGATTTGAGTTGCCCGGGAAACCCCCATTTCAACTCTCAACTTACAATGTCAGGGCTAGAGCTCAAGACTAGCATTTTTAGAAGCTAAGCTGAGCACTGGGAGGTGTGAGGTTGCTCTATTCTTAGTCATCATTATGGGTGCTTTTTATAGCTGTGGCTCTGATTAGGGCTGCACATGTAGTGCTTTTCCTGTGCAGTCTTGTGGTGTGCCATAGAGTTCTGGGATCTTACAAGTCAGATTTTTACTATGTCCTGCCTGTGAAAAGATACATGAAATCACGAGGACACAGAAAAAAGATATGGAAAGATGGCTGTGTGGGATCTGCTGCATTACACTGGAGGCTTATGTCTACATGAACTTAAGCATCTCTAGGAAGTCACTTCTGAACACGGGATGATCCTGAAACTTCAGCATAGGGTTCTGTAAAGACTACCCATATTGATTTCATTTAAAATGTTTCAAAGGCCAAGAATGGGAATGATAGCAGAATTTATCCATTAATATTATGGGAGCATTGTCAGAAGGTACAGTGTATGTAGCCATGTGAACTGTAGCTTTTAATATGTTGTGGTGGGCTGACCCTGGCTGGCAACTTGAGCACCCACCAGATTCTTACTCAGGCTCTCAGTACTTGCAAAGGGATAGGGGAGAGATGAGCAAGAGCAAGAAAAATGTGAAACAAGATAAAGACAGTATATTAAGTGAAGAAGGAAAGGGAGCAGTGCAGAGTTAGTCTCTCACAGCCTCCCACAAGCAGACCAATACCCAGCCAGCAAGTCTTCTTTTGAAAAACTACTCCCTATTTCTTTATCATGATGCTAAATGTCATACCATAGTCCTCTGATCGGTTTGGATCAGCTGTCCTGGCTGCATGGCCTCCCCCACTCTTGCTCATCCCCAGCCTACTCTCTATGAGACATAGAGTGATACAGAGAGGAAAGCCTTGATACTGTGCAAGCAGTGCTCAGCAATAGTGTTATAGAGCAATATAACACTATAGTGTTAATATAACACTATATATAACAATAACTGTTAACAATATATAATATATTAACAATATATTGTTAATATAACAATATAACTATAACAATATAGTGTTAATAACTGGCGCATTACCAACACAGTTTTAGTAACAAATCTAAAGCACTGCACCATTCCATCTGGAGAAAATTAACTCCAGCCCAGTACATACATTGGAACAAAAGATCTAGAAGGTGGACTACACTCTTAAAGGGGAACATCTTACAGACAACAGCCTGAAAAGCTAATGCAGCTTTGGGCTAGTATGGGAAAACCTATTGTTATGCATTTGGGATAGGGGTCAGATTTTAATAGGCTAGTATCTACATTTCTGATGTTCACAATTCAAGAAAGATACTGAAAAAATTGAGATAGTTTGGAGAACAATTGGTGGTGGTAAAAGAAACATGCTTTGCTGTATGAGGCTCCAGGACTCAGTTTGTCCTAATCAAAACATTGATTAGGAGTTCAGAGAACTAAAAATCTTCTAAGGCCTCTTCCAGCTTTAACTTTCTCGTTAAGAGGTAAAGGAACTAATGTTGTGACGTAGACTGCAGAACGAGCACAAGGTTTTTCTAATATGATTGCCATTATGCTTTGGTAGTCAGCAAAGTTGTGGTTTGAAAGTTATAAATTCAGGGGTTTCTGTTTGTTTTCAAACAATCTCCAGTTCTGCTCCAGCTACTGCTAGCTGTGGTGGGTAGAGTGATGAATGCAGGGAGTACCTATGACAGACATTGTACAGGAGGTCAGAATATAGAATTACAATGGATCTTGCTTGTCTTGCAGTCTGTCATCCATAAGATAAATTAACAGCTCCTGTGTTTTGAAGTTTTCCTATTTTTTACTCAACTTGAATTGGTTTTGTATTTCTTCACAAAAAAGTATTTTTCTTCTGTTTAAGTTCACGTATATTAAGAATCTTGATTATTTAGAAAGGTTTGCATGCAGATTGATTTCTGCTTTTATTTGCTGTATTAGGATCAACTGTGGTTAAAAGATGAACTGCATACTTGTATTTTCCCTCATGTAACAGATTTTGAATTTTCCAGTTTCTGAGAATATCTGTAGTTTTGTTAATTGTAATATATGTTTATGTGTATACAAAAACATAAAATCTTAGTGAATGGAAAATCTCAATAGTTAGTAAACACAAGGAGTTTTGGATTCAGCTCAGATGGATTTCTTCTGTTTATCTGATTTATTCTGGTTTGTACCAGTTGGAAAAAATAGAACAAATACTCTTCATACTGGTAATAATATCCATTAAAGTTGCATCTTGCTCTAGTAGCTTGCTAAACAAAATCAAAAAGTATATGAAAGCAGAGATCTTGAAATCTGAAGTTTGGAATTATATTGCAATGATTCTTACTGTGAGATAGTCCCTGAGAATTGTATTTCTGCTAAGCCTTTGATTTTAATTCAGACTTAGTAAAAATATGAAGAGATTTTTCCTAAACCTGGGCTTATTTATATCCACTTTTATATTTAGATTATATTTCTCTTTACACCATCATAAAAATCATCTTTCAGAATACTTCTTCATGGCTACTGGACAACTGTTTTAATGAGTCAGTTTTACACTGGCAGCTTACTTATTTAGTTGACTGTCTGAGCCATAGGGAGCTTTGCTATCTTTGAATGAAGCATGAATCCTGAGTTGTCGAAAAAGTCTTCAACTGATACTTTTCTTTGGCAGCAAGATAAGCAGGCAGATTTGTGCCTACATCACCTTACCAGAAAATTATGTCATATTTACATTTTACACCATATCTTAAAGAAATCAAATGATACAGGCAGTGTAGTCAGAGTATCCAGAGGAGCTTCTCAATTCCAAGCCCGAGCCGGTTCACGAACAGCTGTGAAATTATGAGCTCCTTGTGTTCACAAAAGAGATAGAAAGGGGTGCAGGTTTAGGTGGTGTTCTAAATGTCAAAACTGTTATCTTTTCAGTCTTCTAATACGTCTGGTCCCTATGAAGCTGCTCAAACACAGTAGGGAGTACTCATTTTCTGGGGTAAATATACGATGCATGTTCTTGGATGCATGGATATTTACCATGATGTATGCATTGACTGCACCAAAAATGTATGAAATTACAGGATAAAACGAAACATAATCAAGAATATGAATGTGTTCCCAGAGAGCCCACCAAAGAGCTACAATTCCCCATTTCATAGCTTTTTTTTTTTTTTAAACAGAACTGGGGAGAGACAATAAATAAATAAATAAATAAATGAACAAATAAATAATATATATTTATAAAGATGGTTCCTTAAGGCAGTTCTTCTCTGTTAAATAGTGTGGCAGACTACTACTACTCCAAGTAGAGTAGGACACCAGAGTAGTCCAGTACAAAGCTGGATTTATTTTTTTTTTCTCATTCCCTGTGTTAACACTTTTTTTTCTTAGAATGTGGTTTTGTCTTTAAAATTTTCCAGCATGTTCCTTCTTCTGAAGCAGTGAATCCAAATAGCAATAGTCTGTGCAAGGCAGAGCTTTCAGATACCAGAAGTGTGTGGTATGTTTAGGAATTTCAGGAGATGAATGCAATTTATCTTGAAGCTTGAGAGCTACTATGATTGAGAGGGTAAATGTCTCGAAGTTAATATAGTTAAATGTATTTATTTGCAGTGCACAGGAATAAGAGTGCATTTGGCGGCCTCATTTGGTGTCTGGCTATGCTAAGGAAAGCAGTCAATGGCCTAACTTAGACTAAAATAAATTTTCTGAATAACTAAGGACAAGATTTAGCACCTTTCACTCTAAGTACAGGATTTGGTTCAATGACTTGCTTTCCCTAACTTATAGATACATGCATTAAGAAAAAAAAGAACTACAAATTCACCTCATGGACTTTCTGCCCTGGGGAGTGAGAGTCCACATGATAAGTGCAGATGCTATCATATATCAATTTTTTGTATGTTTTTTAGGCAAGGAAAGGTGTACAGTTTGGATGAATTTCATAGTATTGGGATGTTGAAGCAGGAAAGATTAAAGACAGTTTTCTTTTTAAACCATTTCATGATGCAGTTATATGTTTGCACACTTTGGTGAAGTATTAATGGCAGACACAGTAATTAATGATGTATACAGGCCTGATGCTGAAGTATATCTCAGGCAAAAAGATATGTGATTTATCATACTTGTTTTTCTGTGTCCCTAATTTTTCTGTGATTAATGTGTGATGCAAATGCAATGCTTTCTGTATTGCTTTGGAAACAATATGCTGGACTTTTTCCTTCACATTGGCAATCCAAAATCCTCTTTTAAAAAAAAATGATGTGCTTTTAAATACAGGCGCATGAACGTTTTTAATGCTTCCAGTTTAGGTCTATTATGACAAATTCTTCTTGGGATAATTTATGGTATTGTGGTTTATGGGACACCTCATGGGATCAACAAAGAGCTTAATTGTTCTTCAGAGATGTACAATTTCCACCCTTTTCCCCTCAATCAACAGCAGTAACTAAGAAAATGTGGAGAAACAAATCTAAGCAGATTAAGTTATTTCTTCTTGGAACAGTTCCTTCTAGAACAGATAGAAGCAGAGGTGGTTGCTGTGGGGTTCTTACACATCTCTCCCACTACTCTCAGAGATAGGATCTTAGACTAGACTGATTCAGGTCTGATCCAGTACAGTAATTTATATTGCTTACCCTTAGTCTTTGTTATTCTGGGTCAGTTGATTGACACATTAGGAGCTATATCCGACAGGCCGTCCATTCTTTGGCCAGGCTGTAAGGAAATGCTTAGCAGCAAGCTGTACTGTGTCTGCTTATTCAGTTTGAAATAACAGCTCACAAGCCTTTGAGGGGGAGTTTCTTTTTTGTTTCTTGTTTTACCGCTGTGTGTTGTGCTAGTGGGAACTCAGGATAAAACATTCTAGGTGATGTTACAGCAGTTGCTAAATGATCAGTTTTATTGACTAGTCACAGGGCTGTCTAGTCCAAGTGTTTGAAAATATTGTGGTTATCTGATCCTGAAGATTTCTGAGGGCAGTTAGATTCTCATATCTATCCTACATCTTTTTATTGCTGTCAAATGCCTTGATATTGCTTATATGCCATTATTGCAAGATGGTTTGTCCTGTGTTTTTCTGACCAGCTTTGTGCCACTCTCTTTTTTTGCCTTGTGGCAAAAATTATTATTAGAAGGAAGCGTAAGACATTTCCATTTTGTCTTGTCCTTCTCTAATTAATATGATCATGGCACACTATAAAGGAGCAGTCTACATCATGGGGAACCTCAGTGTTCGCCTTAGTATCAATGTAGCAATTTCATGTGGTACTGGCAACAAAATTCACCAGTTTCTAACATGATGTAGCTGCAGGCTTTCACTGCTTCTCACTTACTGCTCCGTGTTAGCAAGATTTTTAGGAAGGACTGTGCTAAATGACTCAAGCATAACCACTGTCTTTTCTGTGTTTTGTCAATTATAGTTGTGAAAAATCTAAAAGTGTTTTTCCTATCCTTTATAGCAGGGAAAAATTGCCAAAAGCATCCTTGTACAAGCATTCTGCTGTTCCCATGCAAAATCCTGCTTCTGTTTTTTAATATGCAATTCCTGATGCTGTGAACTTGCAAAGAGGTTAGAGGTGAGAAAGATCTTTTAGGTCACCTAGTCCTTCCCTCAATTGTACATGCATTAGATTCACATAAGGGAGTCATGTCCCCTCTGCACTGAAAGGGAGCATTCTTTTCACATGGCATGAGTGCTTCACTGATACTAGAAAGAAGAGAATAGACCTTCTTTCTTGTAAAGGGTGTGCAAGATGAAGTTGTAGCACGTTAGCATAAAAGGCTCTTTGTTAATTGCTATTTTGCTAATAGTGCTTTGAATATGAATGTTTTGTAAGCAAGAAAGAGGCAATGATTCATTCAGATGAGCAGTGCCACACAGAAAACTTCAGCAGGACTAGAAGTGAAAGAAAGTCTTCGACATTTTGCAGTCTGTTTTTTAATGGGTCGCACAGATTCAAGTAGTCAAGACCATAATATAATATAATATACACAATAATATAATAATATAATATAATAATAAACACAATAATATAATAAACACAATAATGAGTCTGAGCAGCCACTATAATTTCTTTACAAATAAAAACAAAAACACACACACACACACACACACACAAAAAATCCCCCCAAAACACAATCAAAAAACCCCATATTTGATACACAGTAAAACTGCTGAAGAATTTGATGGCAAAATTCTATGTGTGGGTGTCATACATGCCACTCTCACAAGTGAAATACGGGTGATAAGTGTCTGCTAGTCCACCTGGAAGAAATCACAAATCTCCTTATTGTCAGATTTCTTGTCTATTTTCATTAAATGATTGTCCTTTTCTCTTGAATATTTTGCAGGAGTACTTACAAACCTTTGTAAGATACAGTTTAAAATAGCTACCTTTTCACCTGGCTAGCCAAAATTTAGGAATGTGCAGAGTATTCTAGGATATATAATATGCTAATAATGGCATAAGGTCTCCAAATAATCTCCACTTTACTAAAAAAAAATGCATAATTCTGTTATTAAGCAAAGAAGAAGTAAAAAGCTCTGTGACCATTTCCCTTTGACCAGAAAGTCAAAGCACTTACTAGCTCTCTCTTTGAATTTGATCTAAATGTTTCAAATTTTCCAGATAGGCTTACCTGATCTATCTTTAAACAAACTTACTCAGGCATGAAAAGCTGTCTATAAAAGCAGTAGGTAATGCATATTGATGAGAAATGTGCTACACAGGAGTGCAACTAAAGCTCTAAAAAGGAGATGTGAAGAGCAGCTAGCATGCTATAATCACTATTTAACTTTTCAACAACTTGGGCACATAGATGGACTCTAAAGTTCTAAAAACAGATGAAATTATAAATGTGCTTTTTCAGCCCAAAAGTTGAAAGTGTGCACATTATTCTACAGTCTGTTTTTCTGTTATTTCCATGTGACTACAGTGGTGACACATGATGTCCTGCTGATCAGAGATAAAACATTGCAGAGAAGTGATGACAGCAACTATTACTTCTAATACAGTAGATGCATAGATATATGCTTACATTAGTATGCAGACAGGGGTAATGTTGAGGACTATTTTTACATCTGCTATGTGAAAATATATACGATTTCCCTTCTGTGGGAAGACCTCTTAAAGATTATTTTATTTTATTTTGTTTGTACATTGAGACAGTATAAACAGTTAAGTAGTTCAGTGTTGTACATTGAGAGGCATAACAGGTATGATTTTTTAATCTGCAAGGAGCTATTTTGGACTCAGTCAAGCAGTGCTTTGTTGAGAGAAACCCTCAAGAAACCCATTGCAAGTTTTTCTTGAGTCAGGACTGCAAACTTGTACTGTTTTATATTGCTATACAATATAAATATTTCCAGTAAGGCTTTCCATTGCTTCTATAAAGAAAAGGTTGGCTGAGAAAGCTGTTTTGCAGACAGTTACTCTTAAAAGAAAACAATGAAATCCCTGCATGTAGAGTATTTTAACTGGATTTTATCAAGATCTTTATATTCTCAGATAACAGACAACAAAGAGATAAGTTTGAGAGATTTTAAAGTCCACAGTGTTGATGCGCAGCTTGTTTTATTTGGCTTAGGATGCTTTTCAATTAAAATAAACAACAAATAACAAACCAAAACCAACCAACCAAACAAAAAAACCCAAACAAAACCAACAGCAAAATATTTAATACTTAGATTTTTAACCTTTAGGAACACTGATTTTTTTGTCACTCTTATGGTCACTCAATCATTTAATGTTTAGTAAGCTATATTCTTAATACAAGTATATTGTATTAATCTAATGGAAATTATACTAAAATCTATAGAATGAGGGGTTTTTCCTTTGCTACTGAATTGCATAAGATGCCTCAGGAGTTTGTAGAAATTTAGAATTTTGTCTGATAATCAATATTGGATGTTTTTCTGAAAGATGTGTTGTATCTCAAACAGAAATTCTTGAGATTATTACAGAAATTTCAGTATTACATTTTATGACTTTCCAAAATCTGGAGATCAGATTAAATTACTGCAGCTGGTTGTTTCTGTCTCTAAAATTTACTACTCCATCACGTTTCCTGTAAACCAGTGCAATAGCTAAGAGGTAATTTTTAACTTGCAGCATCCTGTCCTGGTCAACTGCTTTATGTCTGGTGGTCTGATTTTTATAATGTGAGCAGCTTTTGCAGAACCACAGATGCTTAAAGGACCTTATTTTCAGTGTTCATAGTTTAAAGAAGTAAGTCAGGGTATGTTGTCTGTGTAATAACTGTGTTCCTTTGGTCACAGCAGCCTCCATCACGTTGTATTTGACAAAGGACAAAACTTCTGCTTGCAAGCACAGTGGACACAGCATCCGAGCACATGCATTTCCTTCCCTAGGAAATAGGGAGCATTTCCCCTGTTTTTTTTACCCTATGTCCAGTCTCCCTATTCTGATTTCACAGAAGCAATTTTGAAAATTTCAAATTATATTTTTCTGATGGTGAAGGAGATAAGAGAACTCTTGGCCTTTAAAATACCTACTGTAGCTGTTCCTAGATTTGCTGGATGTGTTCCAATAAATAAAATACTGCCTGATAGGTGAAGAAAGACTATTCCTTCTGATCAGTGACTATTTCTGCTATAGAGCTCCTTCTGAATTGCAGTGTATTTACTACAGAAAACATCTGAGGAATTTTTATGAAGTAGAATCTGATGAAAGTTTGAAAATCAATTCCCCTGTGCATTTCATACACAAGGTAAAAACATCCACACATCAGATGAGTTTTGGAGATTTAATTGCATTTTTTTTTCTTTCTAAGATATCTAACTCCTGATAGTATGTGGAATATTATAAGAATCAAGGAGAAAGCTTATATAAATGTGTCAGTCATTTGTAATTTTTAAAATGTTTACCAAATGCTGAAGCCTACTAAGTTTTGAGACCAGTAATAACCCAAATTAGGTACAAAAAGAAGGAAAAATATTTCGGATCATATAAGCAAGTTTTGGATAGGGAAAAGTAATATTTTATGTACTTATGAAAAGCTATATTAAAAAAAAACATTTTGCATGTGTCAGCCAGAAATCATGTTCTGCACAGCCTTAATGTCAAATGCAGTTAATGTATAACACATTCACCTGTAACAGGGTTTCTTTCTCATGGACAGCATAACATATAAACACATTTGTTCCTATGTTGGTCAAATGCTGGCTAAAGAAAGCAGAAGTCTTGAGAAAAGGATGGTTTCCAAGCTATCTAAAGGTCAACATTACAGTTCTGTATGGCAAGTTTCCTGGGGCACTGGCAAAGTAGTATTTATGAAGACAAGTTCCAAAAGGATCAGAAGTGATTATATTCTTGGTATTCTCACTGTGAAAGGTAATATCATATACTTACCTTCCTTTCTCTTTGTTTTCATCTGTTTCACTTATTTTATTAGGTTTTTTCTTAGTTTTCACACAGCACTGGTTGTGTTAAAATGCCCAGCATGACCGTAGCCTATTTTAATTCTTTGATTGAAATGAAGAGTCACAGGTTTACCCCAAAGATCATACAGTTTACTGTAACACAGCATCTTACTCATGTGGGGAAATCATAGGGGGTATGGGATAATACTTTTAATTGCTCTCATAACAGCAGATGTTATTCTCCTTCTGTGCTAGTCTTCTAGCTCATTTCAACTCAATTTCCTCACATGTTCTGTTCTTACATCCATGACAAAAGGAGGGCAAAGTTTCCCATTGCAGTAGTTGTTGACAAAAGGAAACCCAATGTACTTGAGAAGAGCTGAATTATTATCTTTTTCAGTGTACAATAAAATGTCACCACTGTGTCACAGCAGCAGTGTAAATGCTGAAACTGGACTTGTAAAGCACCAAAGCAATGAGGGCCAGAGCAGAACCACTTGGCTAAACACTTTCACTTTATATGCACTAGGAGAACATTAACTACAATTCCCAGAGATTCCTTTAAAAATATTAAAGACTAACAGATTTCAGGTTTTGTGCACACAGTCTCAAACACTGATTCTGATTATTTCTCCATGCAAAGAGGAGTGTTTTTTTTTCTTTTCAGTCTTTGTTCACACTCCACAGTTAGAATACCAAGAATAACCTTGATCCTTGGCTATCATTTTAGAATGTTTTTCATGAGATAGATATTGTGCAGTTAAATATGAAGCTGCAGCTAGGGTGAAGTTTCCAGGAATCCTTGTCACCCATATCCATGGGTATTTACACTGTGAGGCTCAGTCTGTTTTCTGACACTCACTGAAAGACTGATAACCTTCTTGCTACCCTTCCTTCACTCCCTTGCTATTACCAGCCTCATAATCTTTTATTTGAAGCTTCTTTGCATGGCACCAATCACTCTCTGCCATGTCACACAAGGCATATTTTATTTGTTCTGTGGCATTCTCCTTTAAATTCCTGCTTTGCTGTCTGCTCAATGGTTACCTTGGTATGTTCACGTTTCACAGCTAGGAGTTGTTAGGGTCCTTTTCCCTCTTCCACAGCTGCTCAGCCATCCCTGCATAACATGGTGATGGTCATGAATATTGAATATTCACCCAGTATTTTTACATTCTTCTTTAACCACAGTAAATCTGGTCTTCCACTGCAGTGCTCTACTCATATCAGAACTGAAACTGATGTACTCAAGAGAAAAAAATCCAGACAGTCCTGGTCTTTAGCCTTCATTTACCCACAATGTCTTACTGACTTCAGTGGACAAGACACTCAGATATTCAACCTCACCCATGTGCTTCAGTAGCAACTACATATACCTAGGGTTTGAGGTTTTTTCTTCTTTTCTTGTCTTATTCTTAATTTTCTTTTCTTTCTATTAACTGTTTTCTTGATAGTTTTCATGATATCTCTCCTTGGCCTCCGTCCTTTACTGTTATCTTCAGATTCTCTTCTTTGGGTCTGAATTTGCTGTATCTCTCCAGTTCAATTTGCTGTTCTCAGTGTGCTGGCAGCAAAGTGAAATTTGATGAAAACCTGATCTCTGAAGGGTTCTTTGTTGGCATATCACAGATCAGATTTTCAGTAATTTTTACTTTGCTTCCAGCACACTAATTGAATACAGCAGAGAAGAACAGCAGGGGACAGAAACAGAAGACACTGAGTCCCAACAAAAGCTTTCTCTAGGGGGAGGTGTTCAATTAGTATCTCTTATTAGATGGCAAACACTAACTATCCACAGACAGTGAAGTACTAGATCATTCACAGATTGAAAACTAGTGACTATGTACATCTGTGAATATTAAGGCAAGTGCTGAAATCCTGGGCAAAGTTGTGGGTCAGGTTGCTCATTTAACACATTGGCATTTGAATATGTAGTTAGAAACCACCAACTTGGAAAAGGCTAGGAGCACATGTATTATACCTAAATAAAATTCAACGTGTAGATTTTATCTGTATTTATTATTTATTATGACGGTTAGGGTGCTTGTGATCCTATGAGATTTGGTAAAAGATACTGGATATTTTTTTTTTTTTCTGTTTTGGTTACGTTGCTTTATAAGCAGCTAAAAAATGATATATTTTCTGTATTACTTTTCCAGGTAAGGAACTATGGTAATTGCTAGTGAAAGTCTAAAGAGTTGAGAACCGAGGTATATTACAAACTCAAATAAGAGTAATTATATATAGAAGAAATATGGCCCTTGAAGTTTAAAATGGACATACTCATACATTGACTATAAAGCTAATTTGTAGCTCATTTTCCATTTTAGGGTAGTGCTTCTGTCACACAAATACTTGAACACCTGGATATAGACTAATCTAGGATACCTATCACTAGATCACTGAATCACAGAGCATTAAAGTTTTCAAAGAACTGAGGAGAGTCCAGGTAATACATGCTTGTCTCTACACTACAAAAAAGTCAGATATTTTTTGATCATGTGCATTTACTACCATATGGTTATTTTCATTGATTATTGAAATTCTACTATTTAGAGACACAAACAAGAAAGAAGATAAGAGCTGTTGAATTTTATGAGAGTGCTCCTACAATCACTGCAGAAAAAGCTGCATTCTATTTCAGCTTTTGTTTATGTTTTCTATCCTCTGTCTTAAGTTCTGGAGATTTATTATGTATTAATAAAGTTTTTGATCTTTGGAATACCTTTGGACTTTCTCCCTCCTAAGCTGTCAGTATCTATTTATTTTAAAGTCTTAAGAAGATTCAGACAAACATTTAGGTACCTTCTTAAAATTAAACAGATGCCTAGATGCCTTGCTAAATGCAGTAGTCTGGAAGTTAAACCTATGCCACTGTGGTTTACTAAGTAAATTTCTATGTTCACCCAGCCTAATCCATCAACCTATGCAGCAGCTGAATTCCTAGGGGCCATTCATGTAACTGGTAGGAATGCCTCTTAGGCAGTCCTAGATTAGGATTATTTTGATGACTGAATAATTTGGATATCATCTCCTGAATGTTATCCTGCTTCTCCCACATATAAATTGTACACAGTGTAATCTGCACTGTTTATGGTAAACCAATATTTTCATTCTTTTTCAGAGAACAGGTCAACACTGGAGGCCTAAAGAAATTCTGGGGTTGCAATAAGATTTTTCCCTTACTGGAATTATGATTGGGGTGAGCTGCAGGAAAAGCCTCTGCCCTGTGATTCAGTCTTTTACTATTTATCTAGTTTCCTGGTCTCAATTTGTAGCCTCTCTGTAGCCTGCAGGAGATCACTTTTTTCCCGTATATTTCTCAACTTCAGCTCAAGTATCACTCACAATCTTGATAGCAAAAGCTAAATGATAAAAAGGATGTCTAGACATTGCTATATTGCTGTTCTTAGAACTAAATAGCCTTTGGTCTAGATGCCCTGTAAATGATTGAGACAAGCTAACTCTTTGTGGATTAGCACTGCTTCCAATTTTTTAAATGGAGCAGAATTGCTGCTGTAAAAGCTATCAGTTTGTCATTTTTCCTTGTTGTATAGCAAAATAGATGAAAGTTTGGAGTTTATATAGCATTACAGTCAAATTGATACTCTTAAGACAGTTCATGATTGCAATGCTTATTACAGTACTGTGATTCAGTTTGTTTCTGCTAGCATCTTCCCTGCTGTTGCAGTTTAACTGATATATATTTTTAAAAGTCTATTACTTTGCATATTTTTGTTGTTCTTGTTTCATTTCTAATACATGTTTATTAAAACACCCTCTCTTTCTGACGGAAAATACGACAGAGAAAGGTCTCCAGGCTTGAGACCACTAATAATTCAGATGCTTTGTTTCCAGATCTGCAACAAATTTCTTTTGTGACCTTGGTCAAGTTGATTAACCTCTGTGTAAAATGGGGACAATGAACAGCATTTACCAGTCATAGGTAAAAGTAGCTAAACATTATAAGTTCTTCAGGCAGTTTTGGTGTCTTTGGTAAGTTGATAGTATATTAGGCAGAAGAGAAATGGTTGCAGAAAAACTTTACAGTTGAAAAAACTGAAAGAAGAAAAAAAGAAAAAGATGAGATAAAGAGAACCGAGGGATTGGTAGAAGAGTAGGATGATGGGAAAAAACAAAAAACAAAAAAAACCCAAAACAAAACAAACAAACAAAAATAACAATGTGAAGGACAACATCATTCTATAAGACATATAGGTAACCTAAGCTGTCATTTAAGACACAGGATTCAGTTCAAAATGGCATATTCTCCTGGGGCTTAGGAGAAATTTTCCTACTCCCACTGCAGTTCCACTGCAATGAGTCTTCCATTTGTTGCTTCAGGAATCTGGAATTGATGGATAAATATCAACTAAGTTTTATTTATTTATTTTTGTTTAGGTTCTTATACCATGCTTTTTATCATGAATTATAAATATAAATATTCATTTTACAGACCACCTTTTATGTGTAGGAGCATGGTTCAGAAATCATATCTCAATATCCAATTGCTTCCTCAATTTGTATTCTTATTTGATGGAAAAAAATATACATTTTTACTTTTATTTCCAAGTTCATCTCCAAAATTTTTAAAAAAGCATGCAATAATAAACTATAACAGTCTGAGTGTTTAAATCTAACATATTAGGTGGCTATAAGTTTTTGCATTTATTTCTGCTGAGCAAGTTTTATCTAACCTTTCTGATATCACAAAAAGTTCATCATTATAAATTGTGAGATTAAGTAAAGAACCAGCAATTGATAACTGCCTGAATGAATAGAGTGAGTGTGTGGAAAAAAAAGTAAAAAAAATAAACCTGATTTTCTATAGGAAGAAAATATATATAACGTTAAACCAGTTAAGAAGCTTAGAAGCAAAATGTATCTAGTTGCAGTATTTAGCAGAATATAGCCTGTTTAACAGTGTTAAATTGGAATATAAAAATTATGCATAGAGACTTTATTTCTTTTTACTAATAGCAGGAAATTCATTGCAAATTGCTCTCTCTTAAAAAAAAAAACCAAAACCAGTTAGGAACACTGGTGAGTAGCTTGGCATCACGTTGCTGTAACCTCTGCCTGCCTGCAACACCTTAGGACTCTTTTTATGAAAAACCCTTGGATAGAGTCAATTTGTTCTCCAATTCAAATGACTTTACCCGGGAAAGCAATTCTACCATGTGCTGAGTGCTGTCAGTTCCCATTAACTTCAGTTAAACTGAAGGGGCTCAGCCCTTCTTAGGAGATGCAAAGTAGTGTCAGATCAGATTCTTAAAATGAAATTCAGTTCTTTGTAGAAGGTCTACACAAAGCCTATGTATCATTTAAGTGCCACTTAATTCTTTATAGTGGAGACTGGAGTGGGTTTGAAGAATCTGATAGGCTTTTTGCTGTCTTATCTGCAGGGGCTTGAATTTTCCCCCTGCTGAATACACACAGTAAAAAGGCAAGTATACTGCCCTGGGAAATATGTTGTATTTCTTTGCTTTGACTAGTGTAACTCAGTTTCAATTACTAACAGAAATTCTGTGATACTGTGCTGATAAAATCATTGGATACTTTGCTCCCCATGAAACTCCGTTATATTGGGCAATCTGGAACGCGAAAATGCAAAAGTAGATTTGATCCCACAGACAGAGCTACAGTTTCCCTTTGCAGCTGTGACTCCACATCTTTAACTCAACGCTGTGTCTGTACAGGATCCAGATTATGCCCAAACGTGAGGGTGCTGGCCCGGCCGGCAGCTGGCAAATGGCCCAGCAGACAAGGCCTGATAAGATGGGAATGCCAGGGCATGTGTTGGTGAGGCTTTTGAACAAAGTGAGAGCCAGGTTGAAAAGCTGGATAAAGTAGCTCTGGATGTCTGTAAGAGGTTTCTGCCCCCCCCATCCTGAGGCTGGAGCAGGGGTTGCCACCCGGAGGCAGGAGCACCAGGCTCTGCCCAGGCTGGGGGCTTGTGTGTCCTAGAAGTGTTTGGGATTGGTTCTGAGGGGCTGTTTAGGAATTTCCAAGGGATTTTATGAACATTGCTTTCCTAGTACTATTGTTTATTTTTTGTATCAGTGGTATTGATCCTGCACGGCTGCTGGTTATGTGTCACTAATATATTAATAAACCTTTTTTGATATTGAATTGTTTTTAACTATGTGAGCTGAGTAGTTTTTCCCTACAAAAAGGGAATTGCCCTATTCTCAAGGCTATTCTCAAGGTTTAAATGAATGAGCTGGTCTATACAATTAAAACAGCAATATTTTAGGCTTTGTTCTGTATTTTACTCTTGACGTGTTCTAAATTTGTGTGGATGTAGTTAATACCTGGAGCAAGTTCTCCATATATTTTTTATATTATTGATAGCTACATTCTGAGCTAACAACTAAGCAAACACTAAGAGTAATTCACACAGGTCAGAAATACTTTTTTTTAAAGATTACTACAAAATATGTTTCCAGGAAAACCTCCCACCTGAGATAGTAGAGGCAATCTAGTACATTCTTTTTTTAACTGCTTATTCAGTAAGTGATCCTTCACATTATTGAATTAGCCATTTTAATATGTGAGTTGCAAAACATATGCATGGAAATGAATGAGGTTTGGTGTTAACATTTTACTGAGCTTTTTCTGTAAAGCCTGCAGCTGGATGCATGCCTTCACTCAGGAAGGATGAAGCTATTTTCTGTTACACAGATGTTAGTCTTCAAAACTGAGATTCTCCATACAGCAGTACCTATGGACCCCAAGTACAACCCAGATTTCTGTATATTATTTACTAAATAAGCTTAGAGGATTTGCTTCAAAAACTGTAGTTACGAAAATTGTTTGGGAGTCATTCCTCAGGCAATATATATATGGCCAAATGAACAATGCAAGTTCCTATATAGACATTTGGGAGTGTTTTTTGTAATGAAAATCTTAATACAAGTTTCAGATTGAGCTTCCACAAAAAGAAATCAGTGTTCATTGTGTTGTTAGAGCTTGCCAACAGTTGTAGCGGGACTAAGAACATAAGTTGTTTTGTATAAAAATCTTGGAAGGGATTTTAATAGAATACTTTAAATTACACTTTTATTTCTTATTATTGCCATGATCCAGTGGCACTGAGAACTGTATTCTTAAGTAGCTTCAGGCAGAGGAAGTGAGAGTGTAGGGAGACTGAATCACACATTTAGGTGAGCATAAAGAGCTGCAACTTCCACTGCATGTAAATGCACACTTTTAAATTCCTTGGACCCAAAATTAATTTGGAGCATCATTAGCTTCTTGTATGCCTATCTTGCTAAATATTCCTGTGGTTCTCTCTTTGGCTCATGACTGTTCAAGATATATAGCATGTATTGATATCACATATCATCATAAATGAAAACATGATCTGTGACTCAGTATGTGGAATTTGTTCTGCCCTTAAATCTTAGGGCACTTAAGTAAGAATTGAGATATTGAACCTTTCTTATAGTCTAGCTCAGGATTGCTGAAATTATCTCTGAAAGAATTGAGGAATATTTTCAATGGACTGCAAGCCTTACAGTCTGAGCAAAAGATTTTTTCGGGGACCCTACTCTGGTTAGCATGAGTATATGGTACCATGCAAGTGTGTGCATCTCTGTATATGTATTTTATAAAAAGCATCCTGAACCAACACTATACTTGACAAATTTTCCTCCTGGAGAATATTAGATATTCCTATTGCTTAATACCCCGTAAGAAGGAACCCAGATGGTGGTACAGAGGTGAACTCAAAAGAAACAATATAATCCAGAAATAAGTCTGCAGGAACTAAAACATTTTTCTCCCTGCCTTGAAGAAAAATTTCTCCCTACAGCTCCTCTACATCTACTGTAACACAGGCAGATGTCTGTTGTTCCAAGACTACTTGCTGTGTGCGACCTTGAGGAAATTTAGCAGAACCACCTGACCAGAGATGGAAGCATTAATAGGAGCCACAATGCACAGAACACACCAACTTTCTGATAGTTAAGGACGTTCCTGACCAGACTTCCTTTCCCTTGTAATAATAGGGTAGTAGAGTGTTTTTGCCAGTCTTTTTCCCTCTGCATGTTGTCTCCTTTTTGCCATGATTTCCCAACCTTTGCTTCATTCAGCCACTGTCTTTCTTAGATTCCTAGTTCCTGCCTCTGACTGTGCCCATACCACTGCAAGTATCACAAAATTTCACAATTGCTGTCATTATGTTGAGCCCTCTACCTATTTATTATAGCTTTTCTTTCTCCACTGTATATCTCACATCTATTTACACTGTAAGTACTTCAGCATAAGGAGTATCTGCTCCATATACATAGTCTAACACAATGGATCCCAGTCAAAGTGTTTTTTAAGAAGCATTCAATTAGAAAATCAGCTAGCTTTTATGTTCTTTCAATTTATAACAGGGCTGTCTTTTGTTTTATTACTGTTTTTGAAGTTCCATTTTTACTATGAAGTTTGTTGGCACAGCAAATGTTGTAAATAATTCCTTATAGTTACCTATGGCAATCTATCTACATCATAACCTGTGGCTGCATGATCAGATTATGAAAATAGACAACTCAAATGAGAAAATGTGTAGAGATAAGTGAAATATAAATTCTCCTGCCAATTGTTCTTGGTTGTTTTTTGTTTTTCTTCTTTTCTGTTTCATAGCACGAATTATCAAAACAAAACAGTGGTGTGAAATGCTTCCATGTTTAGAGGGAGAAGGCTGTGATTTGCTAATCAATAAATCAGGCTGGACCTGTACACAACCAGGAGGACGAATAAAGACGACCACGGTAGGCTACTTCTCTGTTCTGTTTTTCTTAAGTTTCTCATTCACTTTAGTTTATTGAAAAACAGAGATATCTAATTGTTTTTTAGCCCAGCTGTTTATAATCTGTTACTTTGTAGCTAAGCTCTATGCCTAAGTGTCCTAACTGAAATGTACAGCAATGTTACCACAAAGATAGGAAAAATGTGTGGTTCCCACAATTACTAAGGGTGGAAATTATTTCAAGGTTTTGTTAAAAGGTACCAATGGCTTAACTAACATTTGGTTTCAGCCTGAGGAAAGGATTTATTGCTTCACTGTACAAGAATTTCTTATGCTGAGAAAGCATAGGGTATAGCACTGAATACATGGTCCAGCGGGGTGAAAAGAAAGCTTTCATTGGGAACTGGGGAGGAAAAAGTTTTGCTATTTCCACTATATTGGAAAAGCAAGTTACATAGATATCTATTTAGCCTTAGTGAGACCTACAGAAAACTTAATGAAAGATCTCCTCTTGCAGCTTCTTTTTGTTCCTGGTTTGTTGATAAAACCTTTCACTCTCTGATTTGGTGTCTTGGTGGGGCATGTGTTTGTAGTGAAGTTGAAAGTATATGTGACATTAATAGTTTCTATTCTAACAGGAAATGTTCTCAAATGACAGTAATTTTTGACATGAAAAATGGAAAAATTATAAAGAAATACAATAGACCAGTAGTCTGGTAGCTTGCTAAACATATGGAAATTATTTCCTCCCCCGATAATATATTTTTTACATTTACATGGACCTTGAGTGTAATTTAAATTAGTAAAATTTCAAGTATATTTAGTCTTAAAATCCTCAGTGAGGACTAAATTAAGGCACATCATCATCTGCACAATTTCTCTGTCTGAGCAGGCCACAGAGAACACAACAAAACCTTTTCTTAGTTTAGAATTACTATATTTTGGAAAATTAACATGTTTTTTACTTTTTAAAAAAAGAATGAATATTTGATAGCTCACAAAATACTATAAAAAAAAAGTTTGCTACAAAGCAAACTTTATGAATTGTGGTCACTGTTTTGATGCTCCTTTATTTACCAGACATGATATTATAAACAGGGCTATAGAACTTAACTCAGGTCTTGTTTACCTTTGAATCTTTTACATTCAAGAAATACAAGACTGACAATAAAATAAAAAATAAAAAAATAAGAAAAAATAAAAAGAAAGAAATAGTTTTTTAAACTATAATTCTAGCTTCTAATGGCAAGGAAACCTAATACTGTAACTTATTCATGGTTTAAATATCATCTTAAATCTTGTTAATTTAGGGATCTTTTAGATACCTGGGGAAAAAGGGAAACCCATGTACCATGGCACATTGCCAGCTGTCATTATAGTTTTTTATTTGATGTTTTATCTTGATGGCATAACTGAGTAATGCAAACCAAGCAGAGGATCTCAACATCAGTATATATCTTTTAGTGATTCATGTATCATTTCAGATTAAACACCAGAAGCCTGACTCCGAACTGTTGCTTGTCTGTATAGCTCTTTAATGCTATTGACATGAATGAAGTGAGTCATAATTTTGATTAATGTAAATTAAATCATAATCATGACCCATCAGTAAAATTAAGACCATAGTAAGTGTAATATTATAAAACAGACTCTCCTCCATACAAACACATCATTGTCATTGGTGAAGAGAGACTCAGCAAGAGAGCCAACTGTAGAACAGCTCTGAGCATGAGCCCTCTGCTAACATCAAGCAGTCTTCAGCAGTTGGTATCACACATGCAGACACACAATAAACACACAGTACTTTTCAGTCAAGCCAGACTAGCAACTCAATACTTAAAGCAGCTCTGAATCCTAAAAGGGGAAGAGGGAAAAAAAACCTTATGTGTGGAAAAAAAAAAAATTAAAAAATAAAAAGATCCTGAGAAACCCCAGTCTTTAATACAGTATTACTAAAATACTAAGAATTTTTAAAAAGAAAAAAGTTTAGTCAATTTGCTGAAGAAAATTCTTTGACAATGTTAATAGGCTTGGGAACTATTTCTTAGGATAACTTTATGAAGTGCATAACTGTAATTAATTGAAAAGACATCTAACACAAATACAAAGGGACATTATTTACTGCGGTAGTGCTCTTAGGTCAACAGGTGCTGATGCAGTCTAGTAATTTCTATTTCTGCTCCTTATCAATGCACCTGAGTTGCCAGGCCCACTGTGTAATGGGAAGGATTTCTGGCTGGGAAGGGCCAGAAATATACCTAAAAGCTACTTTGGGAAAATAAATATCCAAACATACTGAGTTAATTTCTTAACTAGAAATAATTCTTGACCACATTTCCAGTGACAGACAGATAAGGTCCTTAATTTGTTAATTATCCATTTGGTTAACACACATTTGTTAATCTAATATGTACAACCTATTCCTGTTAATACTAGTCTAAATCTTAGAGATCCTTGGCAGTAGGTCATGCATTATCATAGCTGTGGTAGATCATACAGCAGAGATATTACTGTTTCATAGATGCTGGCACAATAACATGGTACCCATACTAAAGCCAGAACAGTATTGAACTCTGATGGACTGAGACCACCTATTGTGATAATAGCAGGTTTCACATGGATTCCAGGAGGTTGTTTAGAACTGTAACTTTTTTAATACTGGGGTAGCATATGGAAAGGTAGAACTAGTGAAGGTCTTATGTAGAACATGAGTTACTTTTTATGTGAGAATATACTCTAGGACTAACAGTTAAATATTTTTTTACCACAAAAAACAAAGAAACAGGATTTTTTTTCTGTTCATGAGTTTAACGTTTAGCATTTTTTCTATTAAAATACCAAGGAAAGAGGAAACAAAAATACCCGTTGCTTCAAAGCAAAAGTGCAATTTCCGTAAATCACTTGGAAAGCACTCCTTTATTCTATGCCTTGTGTCAAAAATGTTTAGACATTCTATGCTGAGCCAGATTTTTCCACTGCCTGGCACGTTTTATGATCACCTCTAGAAATAAGGCAGCTAAATCAGAACCCTCTTCACATGGGTAGCAGTGGTTTATATCCATTTTGTGCTCACTTTGCACAGCTGTAAATGACTACACAAGGTTCAAGGCAAAGGAAAAACAGACTAAAAGTATACTCTAAATGGATCTGGATGTCACTTCTGCCCTGTCATCCTTTGTACAAGGTGTGAATGAACCAAAGATTTTTCATCTGCTAAGAGGCTTTTAGAATTGAGGATTGACTGGGCTAACTGCCAATCTCTGTATTAAGCAGCCGACTGTCAATACAAGGAAACATTATGGCAACGTGTAAAAAAAGATAGCAAGAGAATACTACACAATTGTTAGCACTTTCAACATACTAAGTACTTTCATATAACAAATGTCCTTACAACCACTTTAAAATCATCTGTCTTAAACATTTCTTCTCCCCTTGCTATTCTCTTTTATTCTCTCAGTTCTTAGGAAAAAAAAAAAAAAAAAAAGAAAAAGAAAAAGAAAAAACGCTATATAATTTTTTTTAAATAGTACATAGTTTCCACAATGCCAGAAGATATGCGTTTTTCTAAAAATATTTCTGATGGACCTGTCCATTTTTTATTTTGAATGTAAAACTTGCCAGCATATAAATGAGAAGATACACAATGTATTGGATTTACAAGGGAGATTAATTTTAGAACCGAAGTGTATGTATGTTGTCAATGATCCATCACTACCTAATTGTTAGTTAATTAATTCCTTCTTCTACATGATGTGATTTCAAGGCGTGGAACTTAACAGACCATTCATGCGCCGGTTCCTCTGTAGCTAACCTTTTAAAACCTTTGTGATTTTACTGCTAAATTAGCTGAAGTGGGAAATTAAGGAGAATGAAGAAGCTAAGAGAGAGCTCGCAGTGGATAAAAGGTGTAATTACTCTGACATGGAGCTCAGTGCTTAGCTAGTAAAATTTACTAAGGATCTAGCCTCACCAAGGGACATGACTTTCTTAATAGAGTTTACTTACACACAGAGCAATTTAGCATTCCTCACCATTAATAAAAATGACATGCTGGCTGGGTTGGAAAGGCAATTTTTTCCCTACCCTGAAAAATACAATAATTGTTTGTACTGGCTGAAATTTAAATCAAGAGTTTTCTACATTGCTTTATTATACACATATGTATGATAAAGGTAACTCAGATAAAATATACTGGGTTGCTTTTCATCACTGACTTAAAAGCAATGTGTACTCATTCGTAACATTAGATTCAAGATAAAAAGGAATATACATATATATATATATGTTACATATTTGTAACATACCTGAGAACTTACTTTTTTTTAGACTGAAGACCAGATGGAAATGACCTGAGGCCATGGTCTAGTGGTCTGAGCTTGGGACTGGGAGCCAGAAATTCCTGAGCACTAATCCCGGCTCTGACAGTGACTCCCTCTGTGGCCTTGGGTAAGTCACTGAATGTCACTGCCTCAGTTTCCCCAGCAATAAAAATAGGGTTAATGATCCTTAGCTACCTACCTTAGTGAATCTGGGAGTCCTGAGCTAATATTTTAAGAGATTTAGAAGTTCAGAGTAACTCAAAAATAAAATTACTGTTATTTACAGATGTTCTGATTGGTGATATTCATGGTGTTGTTAGATATTCACATAACCTTGGCATTCCTGAACTTAACCTCACCTACATTCTAGCTCTGAATGTTTCTATATGTGCATTTCACATCTCCACAGGTCAGCTGATTTTATTTGATTAAACTACATCTGTAACTTGTGGAGTTCATTGACTACTGTAACATAGTGTGAACCCACCCAATAAATTGTGGACATTTAAAAATGTTGAGGTATATGCATTGCTTTAAAAGATGAATTTTAAGGAATGCCTAAATTGTTAAGTTGATCCTGATAAACAGAAAAACACCACAACTTTAATTTGACATTTTTTCAAAAAATTGTATTTTTATAAAAGGGTAAGATTCTCATCAATCAAAACAAAGAAAAAAAAAAAAGACAAGAGTTTTAAAAATATCATAGACAATTGAGATCTGTATTGGATGATTCATATCTCTGTGATGGAAAATTGCAGGCCCATCAAGGAGTGGTTGCTAAGAGGCTGACACTAGATTTTGTAACTACTGTGTAACACCTTAGTCACCATTTACACTTAGGTAGGCATTTACAAATACGGAAATAGTACTGTAACTGTTCTAATAAATTAACATATTAAGAAGTAATACATAAAATATATTCATAAGTGAAGACTGACAACAAGAGAATAAGAGTTAGAAACCACATTCATATTAGTAAAGCTAATACAGCGTCTGTTTGTGTTTTGAGACTTCTTAGCATAACAAATAAACATTCTAAGTTGGATTTAGTTTCCTCAATTTATAATTTTAATGCATTCAGATACTTAAGGGTACTGAAGACATCTTTCATAGGGTGAGAGCAAATGACACAGAACCAGTGCCACTGTGGGGTGGTAGCTGGAAATTATGCAGGAGATGCTACATTGCTAACTTCCTGTGTTAAGCAATTAAATCTGATTCCTCATCTACTAAAAGACAATTAAATACAGTACTCTCCACTCTATTTGTGTATGCTTCATGGTAGATTGACATTGTCTGAAGGTTCTGAATTCTTGAATGAATATGGGAAAATCAATTTTTATTTAATGAGAGACTGAGGAAACAGCCCTGAAGATTACTTGTGCAGTTTCTTGATTTGCTGTAAGTACCACAACACACTATGAAATGTGATTTAATAGAGGCTGTATGCCATAACTGAAAGGGACTACGAGATACATTGCATATGTGGATGGAAAACATATTTGATAACACAAACGAGGAAAGAAGCTGGAAAAGACATCATGGGAGTTGAGTGTGTAGTTTAAATCATATTTTTTGTGGGCATGTAATGGAAAACTATGAAGGCTGGAAACTGATATGGCACATCAACATCAAGAATTTTTTTTAAAATTATGCTAAAATTATTACACAACCATTTCGCACAGTGAGAATGGTCATGGTACAAGTGCTAGAACATAAAGCTGCTTCACATGTATATCTATTTTGGAACATTTCTTTTTAAAGAATACCCCCCAAAAATTCCGTTAAATCATGCAAAGCAAGCTAGAACTTTTGATTGAACAAAATAAGCAGTGAAAAATAAAATTACATAAGTATTATAGTGTAGAGATTTTTAAAATACAATTAACACATTATTTCTTAAAATCATACTTGAAAACTAATTCAGAAAGGGCTGTCACATTGACAACTGACATTTCAACAAGGTACTGATGGAAGGCCTGTGAACAGTACATAATAACAGTTAACAGGAGTGTATTGGTCTAGGTCAAGGTGGCCCAGGAAATGACAGATTTGTGAAAGGTTTAATGTTATTTTATTAATAATGGTTTCAAAAGTATAAAAGATGTTAAGGTATTACAGGTATTATGTTATTGAAAATCAGTGAGAGGCAGGCACATAACAGACATTTCTGTTTTCCGATATTCCCTAGCTATATCAGATATCTGAAGTGGAGGTCCTATACTTAGTATCATTATGTCCAGACACAACTTTTTTTACCTTAGGGGCAGACCTAAAGGATAAGATTGCCTGTTTTTCCATCTTGTTAACTCCTTTCTGTGAGTCTATTCTCACCTACTCCCCCTGTGTACTTGCCTATGAGCATACAAAGTTATGTATAAAGACAATTCACCTTCAAGATTCATGTTAGCCCAAAGACTAAGCTATTCCTATCTTTCTTTAGAGATTAGCAATCTTATTACATGTCTGAGAGAGGAGGTTGGAAGTGAACAAACCTCTGTGATCCTCAGTCCCAATGAAACCAGGCCAGAGGGGGACAGTAAAATCAAACAGCAAAACATAGAATAGGACCTTTTGTTTCCATTGACAGGGCAGCTTCATGGTAGCCGAAACCAATCTAAATCCAGACTGTCCCAGTCCCATTCTCTGATCTCACTCGGGCTGTATATGCCTGATCTGTTTTGTGCAGACACTGAATGCTTGTGGAAAAGTCAAGGATGCCAAACAAGTGTCACTTTTGGTAAGATTAATTTACATCCACATCAGTTTCTAACTACAGTACTGATTACAGAGTAGCCCAGAATATCAGATACAGAGCAGTTTAAATTATTCTAGGCCAAAATCCCACGGGGTATGTCTGCCTCTATTATATAGTTCCAATGCCTGTTGGGCCATCAAAAACTACTGCTGGATACCTAGTTAGCTTTTTCAGCTAATATTTTTTATTCTTCCCAATTGGCATTTACCAAAGAATCCTAAAAGTTGCTTCTGAGGTGCAGACAAAGTTTATGAAATTCATCCATCATATGAAATACCACTACTGTACCCTGCATGAAGAGGATGAGATATTTGAAAGCCTATGTTCTGAACTGTTAATTTCTATTCATGTTCTGTACATTTTGGGAGTGGGGATTTTAAAGGTAGCCTCTAATGCACTTCCTTATTTACATCAAAGCATTAAAGCACTGAGCCACCTGGCCTAATGGAAGGTATCATTGCTGATGGCAGGAAGGTTTGTATGTAGGTGATCTTTACAGTACCTTCCAACCCATACCTTTCTAGGATTCCTGTCTCTAGGTACAGTATATAAAACTGGATTCCATCTAAGACTGAAAGCTATTCCCTTAAGAAAAAAATTTTAACACTGTAAAGAAAGAAGGATGTTGTGGGGAAACTCTTGGAGGAACATTCCTGAGACCTAGATGGACCTGTGATAAATACAACCAAAAGCAGCTTTCAAGGAGCCAGTTCTAACCAATGAGTCATGAAAATAAAAGGGGGAGAGAGGAGAAGGAAGAATGGTTATTAGTGAAATTAAGTTTTTAATCATTGTGAGTAGCTAAAAAGTTGGCTGAGATCTGCAAGACTTAAATGTGTTGTAAATTGTGGAGGCCAAATGCAAGTAAGTCAAACCCTAAAACCTTGTGTATGGGCCAAACTTCATAAAGTAATACACTTAAGGAGGGAACCATGTAGGTACAATATGGTGCTTTATTTGGTACGTAAGATCCATGAAAACCTAGCTGAGAGCAAAGAAACAAGATAATCAGTATCCACAGAGCATCTAAAGAAGGTTGTCACACTACTTCCCAAATCACCTGCCAGACTGGGGCACATCCCAGGTGAGATCCCCTGGGAGTCTGTTTGGAAGGTGCTGAAACACTGGTTTCATAGAATCATAGAATTGGCAGTTTCAGGTACTGTGAGAGCTTATTAGCTTTGCTTCTCAAACCAAGGTACTTCTGAATACCCCTGGGACTCCTCAGACATATATGAATCTTCATGCCCAGTTCTGTCTGCACACAAAAATATTTTTTGTCAATTTCTCTTGGGTAGCAGGTTGGCAACTAAGCTCTGACCAATTTAATACTTAAATGAAATTTAGAAGAAGGATATCCACAAAGATTTAAAAATGATGCAAAAAATCCTGAAGGAACTACCATGTAACTGATGATAGCTCATGTGAAAATGTACATAAAATACATCCTGGTCCCACAGGAAATCAAAGAACAACCAAACATATAGAATTGTCTGTGCAGAGTTGAATAAAAAACAAAAAAATCATTGAACTGGCCCAAAAGTTGGCTAATAGGGGAGATAAAAATGAATCTGGTACCAAACCATGGCTAACTCAACATTATAAAATCATAGAGGAAGAGGAAGCATATAAGGTGGCCTGCAGACTTGAAAATAAGGACAGAGAAAAATTAGGAGGAAAAAAAAATAGCAGTTCAGTCTATTAGGCTGTGGAATAGTTTCACAGAGCTGGAAACTCCATCAAGTGTTCAGTTTAAAGCTATCTTGGACAAAGACTTAGACCTGTGGGGATCAGTCTTGTATTGGTAGGATATGAAAGAGATTAACTGATTGGTCTTTACTAGTTCTAACATTTGGATTGTGTTTTAATCATTACTTTGGAATAAAGTGAGAATCAGTAGATCTTCACAGGAGCCAGTGTCCCTACAGGCTTCTTTTTGTTGTTCTTTTCTTTTTCTTCCTACCTCTTTTCCTTTTGCTCATTGAAGTCCTGAGGATCACTTTTGAGAGTGTATTTTTCCCATATAGAACAATTCTTATTATTGTTCCAGCCACAAAATAAGTATATATTCTGTAGTGTAGTAATATCAAGTATGTAAAATGAAATGAAAATAATTGTCAGGGTGATTATGTCTTGTGATTATAGAATTTCCCAGGAAAGCAGGAACAGGGGCCTTTGTGTTAAATAGGCCTACATGAATCCTAAATGAATGGCCTACTAGAGAGATATGTAAAAGATGGATGGCCCTGTTGTCATCATCCCTAGTTGAGGTAGAGCTGTGTCTTTCCTGCCTCCACTTGGTGGCTTAGCTAGATTTCATACTCTTGCCTGCCTAAACAGGAGGACAGCAGAGCGGTCTTAGTTTAGAAAGACAGATGTTGATCTCTTCAGTATACACACCTCTAAGTACACATTACAAATGAACATTTTGAGTTTTGTTAAAATATAAGTTTTATGCTAACTTCAGAGTTATCTAATAAATATAAATTCTAAAAGATATGGAAATTAAAATACTGGATTTGGCAGCTTTAGGTGTTCACGACCAAATCTAAGGTTTTAAGCAACTTGCCCTATCCTTTCATGTTACTTGTTAAGTGGTCATTGCAGAGCTTTTCACACAGGCTTTTAAAATTTTTCCATGGTAAATTGCTATTTGTGGAAGAAGAACTTGTAGCCATTAGAGAATTTGCACCTTAATGACTGTGGCATATCTCATCTGCTGCAGGCAATACAGAGGATCAGTTTTATCCATGTGGAGTAAGAATGTTCAGTTGAGGCTGGGGAGTGATATAACATGCATTGGAGGGAGTCAGATTCCAAACATTTAAGTTTGATGCCTAACTTTATTTTTATAGTCAGATTTTATGTCTATTTTTAAGTCAAATCATCCTCTGGTGCTCTCATTCCAAGAAACAGTTTGACCTGGAGGAGAACAGCTTTTTTTTACCTCCATTTCATTTGTTGTTTGTGAAAGGAGATTAAGTGCACACTTAAACTTTTCAAGTATGGGAGTTATTCCACTTTCCAATAAGCTGTGTTACATTAAACATAATTTTATATCTGTATTTTTTTCTTGTGAACTGCTGTCTTCTCTTCCTTCTCATTCTTGATGTAACTAACTCTTCTGAAATCAATGGTATAACATCAGGAATAAATGTGTATGTTTATATAATTTTAGCAGGTCCTCTAATTACAGTATGAATGCTTTGTCACATGGCTGGGTTTCATCAGTAATCTCTCAGTTCTTATTAATAACTAATAAAAAAATATAAGACCACTGACAGATGTTTAAAATTTTATTAGTAAGTCAAGCCAAGAGCACTTTTGTAGCATACTGTGCAGCTGTTTTGCTCAAAGGAGTGTGAAAATGTCTCCACCTGCATTACTGAAATAGTCACACTGTTTTAAGTGGTTGTCATCTGAGTAGTATGAGAACAATATATATATACTTAGTAATGAAAAAATCCAGTCCCATTTCATCCGCTAGAAGTAATATTTTATTTTTCATTAAGGAAAATCAAAAGCAAAAAGGGACAAAACATTGTCTTATCCTATGTTTTATGACAAGCTTTTATGTGGTTTTGATGCAACATATAAAATAAAACTCTTAAAAAGATATAATAGAGATATGTCATCTCTTACTGATGAATTTGAAGGAAGTAGAAGGAACTGAAAAAATCACATTCTTTTCGATCTCTATATTTTAGTGAAATCTAGAAATGCAGGTTTTATGATGCATATATATTTAAAATGAAACAAAAATTTTTGGAGCATCTCCCGAAGTGCTGCAGAAGTTACTGACAGAGCAGCTTGTATTTGAGTGTTATTCCTATTGGAAGATACAGCACTGAACATATTTGTCATCTCTTAACATAATTATTGGAGTTCAGGGAATGTGCAGACATATCACATTTTTTTTAAAGGAAGACAAAAAATAGACTTGCAGAAAACATCTGCCATATAAATGTCTGCATTCATACAAATAATTCTGCTATTAAACTAGGCACTGCATAAGAAATTGGCACCATAGCTTAGAAGACTATTGAAGCTTGGCTGTAAAAAGAGAAATATCTGGACAGCAGGTTTTATAATGTTTTTTTTTTATATATGCAAAAAAGAAGAAACTTGTCCTGATTTCAGCTGGAACAAAGTTAATTTTTAAAATTTTAATTTTAGCAGTTAGAACAGTGCTATTCAGCTTTATTATGGTCTGTGTGGTTAGTCACTTGGGTGATTTGAGTTAGGTGCTCACAGAGGCCAGTGACCCAGTGACCCCTGCCTAAGGAGCTGCTGCTCTTCTAGTGCTGTTTCCCTGCAGCCTGAACAAATTGGTTTACTTGACTAGGTCACAGGATCAGTTTGATCTTTCATGGAGGAATGATGTGGTTTTTGCAGTCCTGTGGAAACAATCCTTCTCAGATTATGAGGAACATTAGAAATGCAGAAAGCACAAGAAATACCGAATCAATAGAACTCCAGAAACTATAGTTCAAGGTATTTTTTCTACTCTCTTTGCTCAAATGAAGCTATCTTTCTAGCTAGTCCTAGTGGTCAACCTCTTACCTGGTGGCCTGTTGTTAGCAATGGGGACCACCAAGGTTACATTGTTCTATGGAAAAATTTCAAAGTAATGCATAATAAAGGACCCATTGTTACCATCAGCTTAGTAGAAGTGCTTTTTAAGATAGAAAGGAAGGATGTCTCTTGTATGTCATTGGTAATAAATTGTAATAAAGGCAAATAAGCAAGAGTTTGAAGAGCACAGGACTAGGTCTCACAGGAATTTGAGGATACAAAGTTCTGGTCATTTTGGTTTCAAGACTAGTTTGCAAAGTATGTTGGGAATTAATATGGGTCATGAATAATCAATATTTATGGTTTCAGAACTTTTGGATTATCAGTGTATATAAGTGTATGTTTTTCTCAGCTTTAGCATGTTGTTCCTTGTTTAAATTTCCACTGTTCAGTTTCAGTGATGGAAATCAAGAAATTTGAAAAATGCCAAGGGAGGTGATGCTGTAGTCTAGGTTATTTATCTTGAAGCCTCCCAGAACATGAATCACTGTCTGATGGAGGCAATTTCTTGTTCTAGGTCCTCGACTAAGAGATTGCTTGAAGTACTCAGCATTACATTTCCATCTTCTCCCTTTTAATGTTCAATGTTAACACGCTGTAATGACAGTCATTGGCTTCTCATTAAATGCAAAATAGAAATAATATACTGTTTATTTATTGTACCAAATGAAGAAACATAAAAGGCTTCTTTCATCTTCATGATGTGAATGATGTTGGGGGATTTAATTTCATTGCTGTTGTTAGCAGATTTGCTTAGTGTAAATCACATCTGTTAATGTTCCAGAATGTTCTAGTCACTGTTTATTCTGTTATATTTTATGTTTGTTTGTTGTTTTGTTTGTTTGTTTGTTTTTTTAATGTATATGTGTATGATATAGGAAACTTGAAAATCATAATAAAACAGACGGACTGAAACATAGATTTCAAGTTAACTACAGGGATATGTATTTTAATTAAAATATCTGATAAAACAGACAGACTGAAATACAGATTTCAAGTTAACTACAGGGATATGTATTTTAATTAAAATATCTGACAAACATGTATTATGAATATGCAGAGGAGTCCTTCAAGTTTGTTAAGCAAAGTAATGTTTCAAAACATCTCTCTGCAGTTATAACAGAAGTCTTTTTCAACATAAACGTGATATTGTTCTTGCTGATATATTGTCATGATTTAAAATAATACTGACATGCTTTAAAAATACCTGAGAACTGATACTCACAGTTTTTTATTCAAAATTCTAAGCTGAGCTCTTGGAAACTTTTCAATATATTTCAGGCTGTGAACATAATTTTTTGTAGAAGTTTTGCAAGGAATAAAGATGATAGCTATTAGGTTTCTTCCTAGAAGTTAAGCTCTCTAGTTTCCACTGCTTTGCGGGTTGGGGCTGTCCATAAAATTTGCAGGCTTTCTGGGGAGTTAGGTGCAATTTAGCTGAGGCATAACAGATTATAGAGAAACCCAGGCAGAAGAAAGACAGGGTTTTCCCCAAAACACATTGTTCCCTGTGTATCAGTATCAGTGCACACACATTGATATCTAATGCAACACCACAGGGAAAGTTGAGATCGAAGTGAGAAATGGTTACAGAGTGTAATTGCTTTCAGAAGTAGGTAAAGCTGGATATTAAATGATGTAAAAATGCTGTCTTGGTGTAATGTATCTAATTTTTACTTTAGTCATCACTTAATTTACCCTACTATTATTGTAGTCATAGTGATTACTAGAAAGAGAAATAATTCTGTTTGTATTCCTAGTATGGTTGCACAGATATACCTTTGAATCTCTTCTGTAGGCATTCAATCACAGTAAACCTAAGTGACACAGAATTCATACACTGAACTTGCTAATAAGTTGTTTATATCACCCTGAAATTTATTTTGGAAGACCAAGCAATCACTGAAGGCTGCAGCATTGTTAAGCATCTGTGTAGTTAGCTCTCATGCAGAAGTACAGGGTATATTTTTTGTGATATTTGAAAGCCAAAAAGAAGAATCTCACTTTTTATTTGATAGGCAAGTCTGCTACACAGAACAGCTTGAACTGAATTCTGGTTTATGTGAAATACATTTTTTTTCAGTTTGTTTCCTTACATATGATGTTCTGCTGGGGGGATTGTGTGTTGTTTTCTTTTTAATCTTTATCAAGTACATGTTTTAATAATTTGCTTAAAGATTCTCTACATGGCTGGCATTGGTATTGTTGTGCTTTTTTTTTTTTTTAATTTACAAACTAATTTAATGAATGTTAATGTTCTGAACTTGTTCAGGTCACTGAGTGATAACAGGATTTCTGGTGCAGACCCGAGACGTGTTTCACAGTGTCTGTGCTTTAAATCATGATTCCACTAAAATCAAGGGAAATATTCCTGTTCACTTCAATAAAGTCAGAACTTCACCTCAGTTTGAAGAGCAGCATAGTCCACTCAGTGTCACTTATATTTGAGAGACAACTGAAGGTGTGATATTAAAATTAAATATATCAACAAGGGTATTTGAGGAGCAAAACTAATGGGGAATTGAATTTGCTTGTGCAACCTAAATGCAGTCCCAGAGAGCAGACTAAAGCAGGAATGAGCAGAACTGAACAAGAAGTTTAAAATCCTAACTGTATATGACAAAACTCATAGTTTTGTGTACTAGTTTACCTAGGAAAGAATAGTAATGTCTTGAGATTTCTTCAAGGATTTATATCTTTGCAAACTGAGGTTGGCTTTCCTTACCTAACATGTAACTGTATCTGTTCACTCAGACAACAAGAAAAGCCATAACAGTCTGGAGTTTTGACAGAACCTAGAATTATGTGCAATATACTTTGATTCTTTGCTTATTTTCCTGCTTGATAATAAGTGAACTTTATAGGGGCTTTGGTGACTACACTTTCTAGAAAACAAATACCGAACTCCAGTTCTCTTGTTTTAATTTCCAGTTGCAAATACTGTGTTTGGTACATATTTAGTGTGTCCCATGATTCTATTGGCCAGTTCAGTCCTCCACTGCAAGCAGAAATCAAACAAGAAAGGAACTGAAGTCTACAAAATTTAAATTGCACTCTTGTACTTGAGAACTAGAACTTAGGGTTTTGCACTTCACAAGCGTAAATTTGAAAACCCCAAAACCTGTTTTCCTTGTAATGCAACTGAATTCACAAAATAAAAGCAAAGATTCATTTTCTGATATACTTCGGATACCTTCTTTTCTCTGTATCAGACTGGAGTTTCACTGCACATTTTGAACTTGACTGAGATATCACAATTGCAGAGACAGTGTGTTTAGAGCACAGTGTTTCATTACTGCAGAGCACAGAATTTGGGGAATTGATCATTTTTCTTCTCTACCCCTTGTGGTTCAGCTTTTGGCAGGTCAGCTTGCTGCATACAGAGACTGATTGATCTCTCACCATGTGGAAATGGCAGGTGCTTGTTAGGCCCCCAGTGGGACTTACTTCAGTCTGCAGTGATTTCTCTTTCTTCATACAGTATTCTTAATAGGCTCCATCTTCTTGTCTCTCAATCTTTAACCAGCAAACAAAATTGAACCTGTTAAATATATCCAGCATTCCATGTTTTAATTATGGTGCTTTAGTGCAGGATCACAGATACCTGGAGTGTAAAAGTGATTGAGTGCTTGCCAGAGGATAGAAGATTTTGTTGTTCAGATTACCTGTAGTCCACATCCTACTACATTTCAACAAAAATAAATCCTTAATAAACAGGATTTTAACTCGAAATACTGCTTTCTTGACTGATGAAATTACAATAGATGATTTTTTTAAAAAAAAACAACTGTGGACTCATGAATAAAGAAAGAGACTTCTTGACAAAAAAGGAAATTAATCTTCATTTAGTGGTTTTTGCAAAAGTGCGTTTAAATCATGGATCTGGTAATGAAATTGAGGTTCATAATGCTGATGTTTTTTAACCTAGGGTATTGGTAAATTAGCCTTGTATTTTCTCTGAATCATTCACTGAATTAATTTGCCCTCGGATATTATAAACACTGTTTATCAATTAAGTTGTCTGTAGATTATGAGTTTGGAAAAGACCATCATGTTGTAAAGCAACGTTCTAAAAATCAAATTTTAGGAAAACTTACAAAATTGACCAAATGTTGCAAAAGACATCAATTGAGAAGACTTAGAAGCAATACTGGATAAAGGCTTCTAGTAGTCTTCAGTTGGAAGATTTCACTACACACCTAGGGCAAACTTGTTTAATGTCAATTGCCAGTCACAGGATCTTATTTTACCTTTGTTTGCTGGATTGGAAAATACAGGATAAAAATCCTTACATTCTGTGACTGAGCCACTTCTTCTCTATTAATCTTTTCTATTGATATTTTGGAGTCTTTGAATTGCTCAGAAAGTGTGGGTTTTTTTCCTTTAATTATTTTCTCAAATGTCCTCTGAAGCCCCTCAATTTTATGAGAGATCTAGATCACAGTTTTAGCAGAACTGACAAGACTGTTTCAAAATTCGTTGCAACTTGGACAGCAGTGCTCTACTGTCTCAATAGTGAAGGTCCTCTATTTATATGCACATTAGTAATCTCTTATAGGAAGTTTATGTTCAGCCAAGTCGTAGTCCCACAGCACTTTGCAGAGTTATTTTAGCCCAGAATCTCATATAAGATCCTGTCAGAATGCCATTCTTTATTCATGTAGATATAATCTTATTTTTGACCATACTAATACTATTATTATTTTTTTTCTTTTTTTTTTCTTATTCACACTTTACCAAGCAATCACAATTGTTATGCAGCAGTGAACAGACCTACTCATTTGCGTGCTCACATTATTTGTGTTACTGTATATTCAGCAGAGATAGTGTGGGGTGTTGATTGTGTTGTAAGTTACTTATGTACAGGTTAAAAATCATAGGGCCAAGAAATTACCTATTTGCATGAGAAAAATAAAAGTTTCTGGAAGCACAGTTAATGAATATGCTCCATTTATATTTGCAATTTTATAGGCAGCCAGCTAGGTAGCTTAACAAAATGTTGGGTTTTTTTAAATCTTTATTACTTTATAAAATCCAGATGTCATTCAAGTAAGTACAATTTCTAAACTGGAGGTTATCAGCATTTTGACTGAATCTTTTGCATGCTCAGAGAAAATGTAAATGCAGGAAAATAAACGTTCTTGCATAATATGTCTTTCTTTATGGTCTTCCAGATAAACAGGACACTGAGTAGAAACAATGTTAAGTCAGGCTTTCTATTCATCCTACAATAAAAATCACGTCTTCTACCTTTTAGAAGCTGGTGGGAGAAACTTCTTCCTTTGTAAAATTAAAAATTGTAATATGAGTTTTAGTAACTTAAGAATGTGAGAGAATTATGATTGCATGCTGACTGCTATTAACTTCTCCATAAGGTTTTTAGACATCACTGATTTGGATAAATACTTGATGATGCTTCATATAGAAAGTAAGATTCTAGTTCTACAAGAGGATTCTTCACTAAAATTCTAGGTTGCGATTTTCCTACTTCTAATTTAAACAACAGATTTGTAGACTTCTACATCGAAACTGATGACATAGTTAAGAACTAGTTTTGCTGCTGGATTATCTCATGCCTTCAGCATAATTTTACAACATTAGCAGCCACTGCTTTTCTTTTGTGGAAATGAATAGAAAAATGTGTAGTCTTAGTCCTCAAGAGATATTTTCTGTATGCTTAAAATGTTTCAGTAAAAGTAAGGTGAAACCTTTGCAAAATCCTTGAGGACTTCTTAGGTAATCTTGACAAGCCTATACCTGTCCATCCTAATTTTACTATAGGAAAGTCTACCTGTGAATATGGGAAAGGCAATAAAAGACATAAGTTAATCTGGACAGTGTGAAATATTCAACTTGCAGCTAAGGTTTAAGGAACTGGAAGTCCTTATCCATGGGGCTCAACATTTCACGGGGATCAGTCTCACTTCTGTGAAGAGGTATGAACAGGAAGAAGTATTTCTCTCACCCTACTAAAAGTGTTTACCATCAAAGTAAGGTGTGCTTGTCTATGTACTTTCAGATTTGTGCCAGTGAAGGACAGGGTCACAGACATAATTACCATTACTTCTACGGTCTTATATGCATAGAACATCTCTATTGGTCACGCCTGAAACTGAAAATCACAATTCTGTTCCTTGACCCAAAATGCTCAGAATAACAACCACTACTGCCATTGTTGAAAGATAAAGTACATTGGATTTCTCCTCTTTCTTGCAGAGTTGGTAATATTTAGAACGTTACTACAAATTTGTAAATGTGTGATACTGAACAGAAACATGGACATGAAAAAGCATGTAGGAAGACTAATGTTCTTCAAAGGGACAGACATCTCAGACCATGGCACAGAGCATCACAGATCCTACTAAACCAAATGTGACGTGTTGTTTTAATTCATGCTTCTACTCATAAGAACTGCCATGAATGAAAGCAAAGTAAAAAATGAAATAAATTCCTAGGAGTCTGGTCCTTGTTTCATCTATTAAAATCAAATGAATGAGCCTGGATTCTCTTTTTTTTTTAATGATTTGCTTAATTTTTTAAGAAACCTGAGCTGTTCTTTCCAGAGTTGTGATGCTATTGGGATTTCTGTGTGGCAGCTTGGTGACTCCACACTATCTGAAATCCTGGAACAGAAATTACATTTAGAAGGGCACAGAATGAGCTCTGTTTAGGCTAATAACCAGACACTTTCCCTGAATTCTCAAAAATTTCTTGTCTCAGGTTAGTCATTTCTCCTTAGCTGGTCTCAACTGCATTTCAAGTACAAACCTAGTACTGAAAAAGTAAAAGAAATATAATTCTTGTGATTTAGTAACAGATAATTTAAGGAGAAGTACAACACTGTTCTCATTCCAGAGAAGCTGCTGTAGCAATAACATTTAAAAAAACCCCTGGATTATACAAACAGATCGATCTGCAGTGACCTTACACTGATACAGTATCAAGTTAGTTTTCTCAGTTTTAGCAAAGAGAGTAAAGGCTAATATTTTTACCTTTCATTTCTAACTTGTTGTGGCACTTTTTTAATGCTTTTTATTCCTTGAATTAAGAAAGTTTATATGGATTTGTCTTTTGCATTATTTACATAAATTAAAATACAAGTTTTGAGAACTATGAACATGAAAAAAAAAAAAAAAAAAAAAACAAAAAGAAAAAACCAAACCAGGGATTAACTTCTAGGATGAAACCCCACCCCTGAATGCAACTGATCAAGCTGGCATTCATCTGTGCTTCAATCTGGGACAGCAGAGGGATAGAAGACATTGCCACTCCATTCCCAAAGGCTATTTACAGTAATTGTACTTTAGTTTCCGTAGTACAATATTTCTGACAATAATTTTAAATGCATAAATGGGAAATAATTGAAATAAATGAAGACATACGTAACTCTTCATTCACCAGAAGACTTTTTGAATACAAGCCCTTTTTATTTTATGCTAGACAAGGCAATGCAGATGAAGTGCTTAGCTCAGAAAATAAAAAGGAATGGTCTTCTACAAGAAGTAAATCTTGCTCAAAGGTATAATCAGTACTGTACTGTTAGTATAAGTCCAACTTATGTACAACAGTGTAGAAATCAAATCACCTCACTTGGTGCCTTCACATGCAGGATCGTTTTTATCAACAAAAGGAACAGCACTTAATTTTAACATCCTAATTTTCTGAGTCTATGTCAGAAATTATGTATATATTCCTATTTTAACAAAACGTGCAAGCTGTCAGAGAGAAAACATACTTAACATGCTTCACTGTATGAAGAAGCACTAGGACACATCTATACAGTAGAATGTGTATTTGTTTTAGTACTCAGATTTTTTATTTCACCTGAGGCAGCACTATTTTATTCTTGCAAAATTACAAGGAAAAGTCACTGACTTTTTGTCCCCTTTCGGCAATGAGAAGTTAGGAATTGTTAACAGTGTCCGTTTCAAAGCTGAAGAGTGGCATTAAATACTTTATGCCTAACACTGGGAGTGCATTCTCAAACGAGAAACAAAAGATATGGTTCTAGACTCATTTCTAAAAGGTTAATTCAGTTATCAACACTAAAAACAGAACCAACAAAATCTTAAAAATTTTGAAACGATCTTTTGAAAGTTAATGGGTTTTGCCATTCAAAGCTTAATTACTGATAAAGTAGTTTTCTATTTTACTTATCACACTGTGTTACAATATGTATACATAGACGAGAGGTAGAGACTCAAGTTGTATGCTTTGTATTGTGAACAGGAGTCACCATTAAAAGATCAAAATCTGCCAACACTTTCAAATACATCTGCATGCCATAGTTATTTTATGCTCTAGTTTGTGGTGGGTTTACCCTGGCTGGAGGTCAGGTGCACACCAAAGCTATGCTATCAATCCTCTCCTGAGCTGGACAGAGAAGAGAAAATACAATTAAAAAAGCTCATGGGTGGAGATAAGGACAGGGACACTCAGCAATGACTGCCATGGGCAAACCAGACTCAACTTGGGGAAATTATTTTCATTTATTACCAGAGGGAAGGTTAATAAAAAAACCTGATTCTACAAACACCTTCCCTCACCCCTCCCTTCTTCCTGGGCTTAACTTCACTCCTTAATTCTCTACTTCCTCCCCCCAGGTAGTGGAGGGAGATGGGGAATGGGGATTGCTGTCAGTTCAGCACATGTTGTATTTGCTGCTCCTTCCCCCTCAGGAAGAGGACTCCTCATGCTCTTGTTCTGCTCCAGGATGGGGTCCCTCTGACAGGAGACAGTACTCCAGAAATTTCTCCAGCATGAGCCTTTCCCACAGGATGCAGTTCTTCACAGGCTGCTCCAGGGTGGGTCGCCCATGGGGTCATGAGTGCTGCTAGCTAACCTGCTCCATCATGGGCTCCTCTCTCCAGGGATCACAGGCTTCCTGCCAGAAGCTTGCTCTAGGGCAGGGTCACTACAGGGTCACAGCATCCTTGAAGCATCCACCTGCAGGGGGATGGCCTGCTTCACTATGCTCTTCAGTATGAGCTTCAGGGGAATCTCTGCTCTGGTGCCTGAAGCACCTCCTCCCCCTCCTTCTTCACTGACCTTGGTGTCTGCAGAGTTGTTGTTCTCACATATTATCCTCTCTCTGGCTGCAATTGCTGTTAAGCAGCAATATCCCTCCCTGTCTTCTTAACTATTCTGTGCCAGAGGTGTTTCCACCACAGCTGATGGGCTGTACCTTGGCCAGCAGTGGGTCCATCTAGGAGCAGGTTAGCACTGGCTCTGGCAGACATAGGGAAACTTTCTAGGAGTTTCTGACAGAAACTACCCTTGTAGTCCCCTCAGTGACAAAAACATTTCCCTGTAAGCCCCATAAATAGGTGTTCAAGCAGATTTTTTTAATGGTGCTTGCTTTTTACATTACAGGCTTTCAACTATATGCACTAGTGAAAAGCTGCTGGTAATCCTGTTCTAGCAACCCAAGTATAAAAGAGCATTTTGAAGTGCCACATGAAAGAACATAGTGGTGAATAATAAGCTAGAAAATACGCTTAAGGAATATCTTTACTATCATTACCATTATGCAGGAAGAGCTGGAATCTGGAGTTTAGCTCACTTGTGTGTGATACAGGCTTAGTATTGTTGTTTGCCTACAGCTATTTTTGCACTTATTAAGAATCAGGCAATCTTACAGCTCTGAAATGAAAGAAGTCTATTTGGTGACTGCATTTATCTTAGATAGTTCTCCAAATTTCCAGATTATGTTATCCATATGCAAAGTGGGAAAAAAATTGAACTTTCCATGTTTTTCCTAATTATGTGTATTAATACTTTTAATCTAAATACTATCATTAATAACTCTTTGTAACTTCACAGTTTGACTCATGAGAAAGGAAATCTTGGTGTTAGATAATCAACTGCATCTCATATTTTAAAATGCCTGGAATTATATCTAAGTTTGCTCTATCAGCATTCATCCAGCAGTATCTTCTCTCAGATGCAGACTGATGTAAATTGTTTCCAAGAAATCTGTCCTAGCTCCACTGAATATTTGCTTTTGCATTTGTTTTTCTTCCTCAATAGAGCAAACTCAAGAGCCTAGAAGGTGCCATACATTTTCAGTATTTTTCATTTGGAAAATAATTTTGAGAACATTATTATATGAATGATTGGTCATAGAATTTCAGACTGTTTATTTTCTGGTAAGATTACTGAGCCGTGCCGTATCCATATGCAATGCAAGGCTACATACTGACTTTGATCTTCATTCAACTTTAAAGTGGAAGCTGAACAAACTTCATATGTAAAATGTTTCTTACTTCTTGAAATTATACTGTCTCAGTACTGATTCTCAGAAAAAAAAAAAAAAAAAAAAGTTTATACTGAACCCAAAGCAGACCCAGATAACTTTATTGTGGAAAAGGCAAGATAATTATGTAAGCATTTTAAATTCTCAGTGCCATTGTCTTACAGTATAATTCTAGTTCCACACATTCGTGGACTTCAGCATTAGAATTTCTCTGCAGGTTACTAGAGTCAGGGAGAAGGCTTCTCCAGAGCTTTATCAGGAGAGACTGATACTATGATTTGGAAAGCTCTTTGAGCTTCTGTTCAGTGTGACACTTTCTGAACATTTTGGGGTTTTCAAATGTGAATCAGAAAGAAGTGCAGTTCTGAAATCAGCATGGTTAAATTGCCTAATTAAATATAAGAGGTTTTCTTTTTCAGCTGTTGACTATACTCCTGTAGGGTGAAAAAGGCACAGTTTAATTGCACATTTTGTTAGTTGTGGATGAAAAAGACAGACATGGAATGAAACTCATTGAAGTGTAGGTATTGAGACTCCTATCTAGATTCTAAGGAGAGAAGCAGACCCTAGCAGGGAGTGATTTCTCTCATCCTTAAAGCATCCAGTGTATATAGGTAAATTAAAATTTTCAATGAGTTGTTTGTTTGTTGTTTGTTTGTTTTCTCTAGAGAGTCTCATTGTGACTGAGTATAGAAATATAGTATAGATAAAGTGAAGTCTAACTTTAAGATAGAAGTCTGACCTTAGGTTATAGAACATATAATGTTGAAAGCATCTATATTCCTTAAAAATATCACAGATGAAAAAACAAGTATATATGCAGGGCAGCAAAGGTATATTTAGTCTACAATGCACAGTCTGTGTAGGCAAAGAGTGCACAGGATAAATATGACATCCCTGAATATCTTGATGGAGAAGGAGAATATGTCCCCAGAAATTACAACCTTGATAAAGAATGAGAAGACTATTTTGTAGTTCCTGCACATTTTTATGTCTTAGCAAGAAATCTAATAATAATAAATCTGAAAAGTAGTTTGTTTTTTCACTTGTTGTTTTTTTTGTTGTTGTTGTTGTTTGTTTGGGGTTTTTTTTTAGATCAATATCCAAGTCTTTGAAAGTTTAACTTTTAACAGTTCTGTTTAATATATTTATCGATGATTTAGATGAGGGGACTGAGTCCACCATCAGCAAATTCACAGATGACACAAAGCTGGGGGGGGGTGTGGATCAGCTGGAAGGCAGGAGGGCTCTGCAGAGGGACCTGGACAGACTGGAGAGTTGGGCTGATTCCAACGGGATGAGGTTCAACACGGCCAAGTGCTGGGTCCTGCACTTTGGCCACAACAACCCCATGGGTAGCTCCAGGCTGGGCACAGAGTGGCTGAGAGCAGCCAGGCAGAGAGGGACCTGGGAGTCTGGATTGACAGGAAGCTGAACAGGAGCCAGCAGTGTGCCCAGGTGGCCAAGAAGGCCAATGGCATCCTGGCCTGGATCAGGAACAGCGTGGCCAGCAGGTCCAGGGAAGGGATTCTGCCCCTGTACTCAGCCCTGGTGAGGCCACAGCTCGAGTCCTGTGTCCAGTTCTGGGCCCCTCAGTTCAGGAAGGAGATTGAGGTCCTGGAGCAGGTCCAAAGGAGGGCAACCAGGCTGGTGAAGGGACTCCAGCACAAGTCCTGTGAGGAGAGGCTGAGGGAGCTGGGGGTGTTCAGCCTGGAGAAGAGGAGGCTCAGGGGAGACCTCATCGCTCTCTACAACTCCCTGAAAGGAGGCTGGAGCCAGGGGGGGTTGTTTTTTTTTCCCAGGCAGCTGTCAGCAAGACAAGAGGGCATGGTCTCAAGTTGTGCCAGGGGAGGTTGAGCTTGGATATTAGAAAGAATTTCTTCACAGAGAGAGTGATCAGACATTGGAATGGGCTGCCCAGGGAAATAGTGGATTCTCCGTCCCTGGAGATATTTAAAAAGAGACTGGATGTGGCACTCAGTGCCATGGTCTGGGAACCGCAATGGTAGTGGATTAAGGGTTGGACTTGATGATCTCAGGGATCCTTTCCAATCTGGATGATTCCATGATTCTGTGATTCTGTGAACTGCATTTCACTGTTTTTAATGATTCTAATGCTGATGAGCACAAGGATGAAAAAACTGATCTCACTTTGTGAAGAATCATGGATAAAATGTTAGTAACATCATTAAAGAAAAAAAAAAACCTCCTGCAGTTTTTCACTAAAGCACATTTGCAAATAAATTGAAACATTTTCTTGACTTTTTAATGAAAACAGGACATCAGTCCTTGGTCCTCGCTAAGAATAACCTGAGTTGATGGCAAAACAGGCTTTCTGCTACTCTGGTAGACCAAAAAGAGAAAACTGGTGAAACCTTAACAGTTTCAGAGCCAGTAAAGTACTGTTCATTCATGTAGACTTTCCTATGCATTATTGTATTTTAATTTGTTATATATATAAAATATAACTATATTAATACTACATATATTAATATATTTATTGTTATTAACTTAAATCACACACAGAATGTTAGAGGTTGGAAGGGACCTCAACAGATCATTGAGTCCAGACCTCTATAAACCAGATCACAGTCTTTTTTAAACTGAAAAAACTGAGGGAATGGAACAGTGGTGCAGAAGAAGGCTGTTGGATGCAGAAAATAAAGGCTGAAAACCCAGCTTAATTTTATTCTCTCTCTTGAGATGATAGTCTCAAATATTCCTTTCAAGAAAACTAGCTAAAAGCAGTTCATACTAATGTGTGGATTTTACACTGGAGTTATCCCTTTAGGTGATTGCTTCTTTACAGGCAGTCTGATGGAAAACTACAATAGATTAGGTAGATATAGGTAAACTATATACCTGGTTATGGCAGACATCAATTAGAAGGTTAGAAATAAAAGCTAATCAAAACTTCCTGCTCATCTTCTTGAAATCTTTGCATTTTTCAGTGGCAGCTTTGGTTTAGAGGAAAGCTCACAGCATATCAGCTGTTCTGAGATGGAGAGCTAAAGAAAATCTGTGTTAACTGTTTGAGACAGCCCTTATAGAAAGCTGTAGTATTCCAGATACAAGTAAAAGAGGTTTTTTTATCTATGCTTCAGTATTAAGTGAAAACAAGGAGAAATGGATGTTGGAAAAATACTTGCTATTCTGAAGTAACAACAGCATCTATTGCCCATGCATTGTGACTGCTCTGGGCATGGATGCTAGATGGCCAGCCTCAGGATTCAGATGGTCATTATGCCACAATTTACTTACTAATCGGCAATAAAAATACAAACCCTAATCTGACTCTAGATCCTCCCTACCAATCAATTTTAGTCCAAGTAAAATAATATACTGCCCTCTGGTCTCTCATCAGAGGAGTGGAGCAATACGAGATGTCAGTAGTCTTGCTCTGTGCCACCAAAATGTGTTCCTGTAATCTAAGGAGTAAAAGGGAAGAAAAGTAAGGTAAAAATGCACTTAAATGATCAAGTGTTTACATGGATTGCTTGCTGACAGACTTACAAGGAAAATAGTATACAGTTCAAAACTATGACAGAAGGAAGAATGAGTCCTAGGAGAAAGTCATTTAGTGAAAAAGTTCATTGAAATTTTTTTTCTTAATTTCAGTGTCCTGCTTTTATTTAGGGGGATTTTAGGTTTTCTTTCCTGATACGGCTTAACATTAATATGGTTAAATATTCAGTCAGATTGTCAAACACTATTTTTTTCTTCTTGTTTAGTGTTTGGTGTGTTTGGTTGGTTGGCTGGGTTTTTTTTCTTTTTTTTCTTGAAGGTTTAAATTTTCAAGTGTAAAATTTAAGTGGAAAGTCCTTTTTCAAGTTACTTTCAAAAAAGATTTAAGGCCTTGTACAAATTCTGTAATGCGCTGTGACATTTATTACATTGTCTACTTTGTCCTTCAATAATATTCTACCAAGGACAGTAAAAATACAAAAACCAAATGCACAGCCCTTCTGCATCATTGCCATAATTAAACTCAGCATAGTGACTCTTAAGAATGCCTTAGTTATGCCAGGGGCTAGTTTGGTTCCCAGCAGCCTTAAAAAATTAAGAAGAGAAGGTGACAAAAAGGTGGAGGAAAGCATGCATGACTTACAAGGGTTGGTCTATCTCAACAGTCTGCTTTTGACAATATATAGTGTATATTGCAAAAGCTGACCTCTTTTCAAAGGGAGTCACAGCTCTGGAGAGGGGATGCCCGAGGGTGAACTCTGTCATTTTTTGAAAGGGTTATTGAAGGCCACTGACTGAGTAGATGGAAAAATGAATGAGAATTTCAGAACCTGGCCTAATGGAACAATCTGTGTAGCAACAACAATTGTTTTTGGACACAAGAGCTCCAGGAGGAGTCTAATGTAACAGGAATCCATCAAAAAATCCTACCTTGAAGTAGTGCTTCTTTTCGTGAGTCGTGCAGAATTTCTTATTTTAGACATAATTATTCACAGAACCTATTGGGAGCAAGAATTCTCTCTTCTTTTTTTCTTTTGCATGTAAATTTCAACTTATGGCAGCTGTTCCTTTAAGTATTACATCTATGTTTTTATTCCACAATTTTTGGAAAAGGCCTGGAATTCACACAGTTTTGTAACAGCATCTACAATTACATTTGTTTCATGTTATGATGTTAATGTACAATCTGTCATTGGACTTTAAACTGAACACAAGCATTATTCAATGCCTTGTGTGCATGATAAAACAACCCTTTTTTTCTACATTACTCCAGAAAACAATTTTAAATTTACTGATTTCAGTTCTGTTCTTTCAGTTCCAGTCTTTGCTGGAAGTTGCCAGTCCATGAACTCTTAAGACTGTTGAAAGGATCGTAGAAAAAACAGTTTGTATGGGGCTGGCCGCACATGTGGAGATGTGTGCTCCCTTCTCTCAGGTATTACTTGATGTAGTAGAGATGATTTGCCTTTCGAAGCAGTTTCACTCTTCCAATTGTAAGGATGTGATGACTTAAAGGACTAGATAATTAGACTTCTTGATGGCTATAATGAGTTGTAGTTTAACGAAGGAAAATACAGTTTTGCAGCCAAGGAGAAGTAGCCCCATACAGCATCAATGCTGCATCTATGATTGCAGATGTTCTACCAATACAGGCTGGGACCTGACTGGCTCGAAAACCCCTTTGCAGAATAAGTCTTGAAAGTCTTGATGGACAGAAAGTTGTGCATGAGCCAACAGTTTATGCACAATTGTCTTGCAGAGAAGACCAACAGCCTCCAGGGCTGCATTTGACAGAGCATCACCAGCATGGAAAAAGGTGCACTGGTAGGACACATCAGGAGTGCTGTGTCCACTGCTGCTCTTCCCATTGTGTGAGAGACATGAACTTCCTAGGGCAAATTCAGTGAAGGACCACTAGGATTATAAAGGGCTTGGAGTATCAGTCATATGAAGAGAGACTAAGAGAGTTTGGAATTATTTAGCCTAGAGATAAGAAAGCTCACATGGATCTTTTACATGTCTGTACATACTTGATGGGAGGGTTATAAAGAGCAGTGAGTGAAACTCAGTTGCACCAAGTGAAAGGAAAGGAAACAATTAGCACAAATGGAAATACAAGAAATTTCACTCCTACATAATAATAAAAAATCAAAACATAAAGCTGTTGGAGTGAATCCAGAGGAGGGCCAAGAAGGTGATCAGAGGTCTGGAGCACTTCTACAGACAGATTGGGAGAACTGGGGTTGTTCAGCCTGGAGAAGGCTCTGGGGAGACCTTATAGTAGCCTTCCAGTACTTGAAGGGGCCTACAGGAAATCTGGGGAAGGGCTTTTCTTTAAGGTTTCTTCCAACCAAACCATTCTATGATTCTATGACCTTATGAGATATTCACCATAGCCTCTACCTGTAATTTATACAGACAAATGAGCACTTAGTGTTATGCTGATCTATCTCAGATGCTTTTTTGAAAGTAAGGTAGATTTCTCTCTGGAGATTTTTTTGTGGCTTTTTTTTCCCCCTCCTCTTACAGCAATGTGAGCTCAGTGTCCACTTTGTTCCAAGGTATTTAGAAGTCAGATATAAAGAAAACTGTGTTCAGTCAAGAAGAACATCCAGATCTTCTTTGTATTTTATTAACTATCATGTACCTACTGTAATACTTTTTTCAGTCCAAAAAATACATAAGATATGCCCTGTTCTGGTATGTACAGTATTAAAAAAAAAGCAACTTGGAACAACTGAAGGACATTTTAATAGCTAAAATACACAGACTGTTGATCAGAGAATTGTTCCATGAAGTTTATATAAAGTCATAATGCACATCCTCCTAATTTAATCAGACATTAAAGGCTAGAGTCATTGTAAGCATATCCTAAATGGATGGGTATTCATTCTGCAGATGCAAACATTTGTATTTGTGTGCAAATCCAAGGTTTGAATTTATGAACTTGGTAACTGCATGCACTGTGCTACACTAGAGGGAACAAGAGACAAAGAGAAGCTGGGCAACAGTGGAATTCCCTCAAGAAATACTCTCTGATTCATCCATCACATACTGAAGCCTTTTCAGAGGGTGCCAGACCTCTGGAGAGGGGATGCTGGAGGAGGAGCTCAGCCACAGTTTGAATGGCTCAGAGCTTGTTTATCACTGCTCAGCTCCATTCTGCTAACCTCGACTGCCCTCCCCAGTATTCCTGTGGCTCTTACCTGTATGAGCAGCTTTCCTTCTCCTCTGTTCATGCGTGTGTGACCAGCTATAGCCTGGAGAGCATTTAATGTTTTCTTTTTGCTGGACATACCTGATTAAATGAATCATTACTAAAATCCCACTGAATTCAATACCACTTGTGTTTAGCCCATTTTACCTTGTAGACATCAATGGAGATGTAACATCTAAAAACAACTAAACAATTACCAAGTTTTTCTGGTGGATTCAGATATCATCCCTATTTTATGCACTGTTGCTACACAGCAAATAGAGGGAAATAATTTTAACCACATCCAGCACCAGTGTTGTGCTTAAATCAAGGTCAATATGCAAACAGATTAAATAGGAAAGCCATGTAGATGTTGAGCATCATTAGAAATGAAAGCATGAATAAAAAAAAAAAAAAACCCAACATGTTTTCCAAATGGAAAGCAACATGTAATTTAAAGCATTCAGCAGATGATTGTAAGCAAAAGAGAGAGAAACCCTTTGCAATGTAATTGAGAGAGTCATTCAAAAGTTGTGTGGCATTGTACTATCTTTAAAATTTATATAATTTTTGTTGTGGTTTGTTCCTACATTCAATTACAGTGAAGTCAGTGTCCTTATTTTGATATAACTAGTCTAAAACTGCAAACTTAATCCAACAGTAGGGTCTCTGTTTCTCAGCAATGTTTTTCAGTTGCATTTTAGTTTTCTGTAGAACAGTTTCTTTAAATTATCACCATAGTTCTTTGGGTTAACCACAAACATTAATGCAAGTCAATGTGTTTATGCACATATAGGCCAGCCTATCTGTATAAGGCTGAAATGCATGTCATATGTATCATGAAGCTATATTTTTTTTCCTGTGTGCCAGGAGCAGAGATTGGTAGGGAAATGAGAAGAGAAGAAGTTATGTGAAATGGTGGAAGGTATTTCCAAACTTCACACATCATCAGTTGCTGTGACTTACCTGACCAGTCAAGAGAAAAGTCATGCTAGCTACATTATGGATGTGATTGCAAAAGTGGAACAATTAGTTAAGAGTAAAGGAAATGGAATAATCTTAGTACATATTTATACTGTAGCCTCTTATCCAAAGTCTTGAACTTCATTTAAGAAATACAGTAAAAGATGTGTTAATACAAATTTCATTCCATTTTAAAAAGTGCACTATAAGCAATGGTAGGAAACATTATCATTCCCCTCCCCCTGCTGTTCCTTCTTGGGTAAGACCTATTTTTGAGCTGTTCTCATTCAGAAAACAAGTTGCTACTTTTGGCTTTGTTCCCAGAGTACTGCATACTTGGTGATGTGTGAGGCATTGCCTCTTGGGGAAAAGGGAAGAAAGGGACTGAATCACAGCATTTAATTCTTAATGATTGTTCTGCATGGTCAAGAGGACACAGAGCAGGCAATGCCCTTTATTCATTACTTACTGTTATAGCTATTGGCAGACAGCCCTTTTAATTTAGTTATAAATACTCAATGCCTTTAATCTTTTACTTTAAAGCCAGTCCAAAATACGTACTAGCCAATGAGCATCTGCTAAACAGAAATATTGGTGGATAGATATGATTTAAGGCAGTGCTTTCTAAGGGCCTAACAGTGTACATTGTGAGCAAGAGTTATTTGGTAATCTCTTGAAAAATCTTGTTTCTTATCAGAATAGTTGCCTTTCTGACAAAATATCTGACAACTAATAGTACGTGGAAAAATTCATAGGTGTTGCTAATAGATGAGCTTTTGAAATGATCCCATCTATCTCTCTGTTGTTGTAGGAACCTTATAAAGGAGATTTTCCATTATTCAATTGAGATTAGATTTCAGAATCCCATGGAGTAGGATTTATACATCTCAGAGGTTACTGAATAACTAGAAAAGTGTCACTGACTGGGAAGTTTGTCTTAAAGTTTCTTGTCTTTGTTTTCACACTCTGGCTTCTAATTACATCCCAGAGTTCTATATATTATAATTCCCTTCTCTTCATGGGAGTTCTCCTATTGCAAGCTGATACTATTCCTCCTTGTGCCTGATCATTAAAGCACTGAGTTCTTTGGAATATTTAAGTGTCTTAAGAGGTAGAGATCGAAACATTTATTCCCAATCTCTTTTGTTCTCTGAAGAACTCCTTCTGTTTTGCCAATCTATTTCTAAGAATGAAGTTTCTTTATTTGAAAGGCAATAATCCTCTTCCTCTCTAATGATTTAACTGCTAGATTGAAAAATTTACTTCTGTGGGAGTTCACTCAGTTAACAATGATTACAAAGCTTGGCTCATTTGTAGAACATGTGCACTGCTGCAGAAGAACTTTCAACCAGCCACTTAAAATGCATGTAAAGAAGAAAGATGATTCCCACCATTAAATTCACAATTCTGATTTCATCCTGGTCCTGTGCAAAGGCATGTAGGGCATGTTCAGTTGATCTGCCACAGATGTCCACTGTGGAGTGGACTGAATAGCTCTCTGGGTCTATTGATCAAATGGGCTAAAGCTTCACTTGTTTGTATGCATCGGTGTCTTATGCTATTAGAGATGCCTCGGGTGTAATTGCCTATCTTCCAGACTCTTCTTCACAAGAGTGTGTCTCAATGTCTCTGTCATATCTGCGAGTCCCATGAGGTTGTCTTAGATACCTACCTAAGAAGGAATTTTAAATAGAAAACCAATAGACGTGTGTGTTTGGACAGTTGTCTGAAGCTCCAGTATTTACTGAGTAGACTGGGGTCTCAGATGTCTAATGCATATGTAGATACCTAAATTTGGTGTCTCATTCCATGAGTCAAACATCATTGACCTCAATGCCTACAGCTGAATGAATGGAATCTCATCACTAGATGACATTTTTCTATCTGAATTAAAATACCCAGTAGGTACTGAGTAGAACAAAGGACATTTAGTAGGAGAAGGATTTACCACCTGGTGTACTTTTGTTGTCTTTCTTTTCCTTGTTCACAATTTACAATTAAATAATCTTTCATTACATTGGGGTTATTACAGGTACTACATTTTATTTTCTTTCTTACTTATTGTGCAAGAAAACTACTTCAGAGGTTAGATGAAACAGGACAGGTGTGCCAGTTTATAGTATAATCTTTCATAAACTGATGTATAATTGCTCTCATATTGTACACCCTGTGTTCTTTTCAGTTCCTTAAAATATGTCTTCATGATTTGACAGACTTTCTGCATAAGAATGCATCAGACATCTAGCTGCTTCATGGGTTAAAAAAATACTGGTGATTGTAGGTAGAGATGAAGATTAACAAATCTTGTGGGGCTTCACAATTCACTCATTCTTCTCTCAGTATTAGCACCTTTTTTCCTACATTCCTGTTTTAAAACTCACAAGTATTAAATATTACCTCTAGCAGAACTTCTTTGACAGACTTCCATTAGCTGTTAGCCCCTCTTAGGAGGCAAGACTGCCAACTAAGCCTTTGAGCATCACTACACAGTTCTTTGGCAAGAGAGAGCCTTTTTTTATATGATGTACTTCTCATATAGTTGTTTGAGGTTTTTCCATTCACCGCTTTTTTACCTTGAAACAAACACAAAGCCATACAGACAGAATCAGTTTTAAACTGAGTGTCTGCACTAATTGTTCCTTCCTGAGGATTTTTCAGATATCGCCTCTTACCCTTTTTAGAGAATTAAAATATACAGTTGGGCTAAACCTTTCTCATACATTAAACTCTCTTGTCATTTCTGCTTGCATACATCTATAAATCTTAAGCCACAGAAAAGAAAAAGAAAATATGATAGCACACCTAAGAGAAGTTGAGGGAAGTATTTTTTTATGGATATACAAGCATTTTCTTAGGAAAATTAAAATGTTTAAATTTTTTATAGGTATCCATTAAACAAAAAGAATGTCAGTCACTATAAAAAGTAATGAGGTTGTGACCTGTCAGTTTCACTCTGTCACCCGTGATGCTCTAATTGAAAGAACTTGTGCATAATGCTGCAGTCAATGATGCCTTGGGTATCTCAAGGCTAGTACAGAGAGAGCTTGTAAACAGCAGCTTCAGAGGCCAACATTTACTCCAAGCAGAAATCAGTGGGCATTCTGCAGCTAGGCCTGCAGTTCAGTGTGGCTTGACTTCCATATTGTTAGGGTTCAACTTCTTCCCATTTACAGAAAACGGATCCATTGACCCACTGTCCCAGGAACTTCAGTAAATCAAATTGTCATCATTTCTCCTTCCCAGATGACTCTTTCCTGTCTGTGGCAGACTCCCTCACAGTGTCCTGTTCAAAACTGAGCTTTAAACAGCTGACAATGAACAGGTCCTTTTTTAATGCACTTCAAAAAGCAGTGTTTGTAAAGGTAAGTATTTGTAAGAGAAGTACTCTCTGAACTCTGAGAAATATTTTAAGTTAGTTGGCCCTTTATTTAGAAGCAGCAGAAAGAATCAGTATGATTTGAAACAGTTAGTATTTAATGTGCTTCCTCACTGTGCTAAATTTCCTCGAGTAAATTTTTAATGCTAAAATAATCTCCCTTTGGCTTTATATAGTCAGAATTGTAACCACAGCCATTTTTAAATTAAGCTTCCTTATTGTCTATGTGTATGTGAAGTGGTAATATCAGACAAAAAGCATGATCTTGAAGTAGCTTGATACTAATGCATATTTAAGAGCTTAACAAGCCTTCAAAAAAAATTATTTTTATAAACATTAGAATGGCTCACTTGCAAGCCTTTTTCTTTAGTTGCATTTTCCTTCTTGCACTTTCAAAGGAATGATGAAGTGCAAGGGTAAAGGAATAAAGCCTATTAAAATATCCCAGCAGGAAAAAAAGTTTTATTTCAACTAACAAGTGTGGAAATTCTTGGATTATTAGATTTACTGTGAATTAAAATATGCAATGACTACTAAATTAAGCAGGAAATTCTGTTAAGCATGTTAAGATATCTTATGCAACATAAATACATCTGTACCTATATAAGAAACATTTCTCTAAAGATCCTAACTATACAGCTGATTATGAAATGAAGGCTCCTATTGTGTATATGTAATTTTCTCTGGACCTCTATTGCAGTCGGTAATTAAATAGCTTAGTGATGAGTTTATTACAAGTATGAGAAAGTGCTAAGCAAAACAGAAATTATAATGAAATTTGAGATGTCAGTGACGATTAGCTGTATTATGAATATTCATTTCATATTCATTCTGGATAGTGCCATTTTTCACTATCTTTAATGACTGAATAGTGTTTCAAGAAATAGAGATATAAATAATGGTCATGTGATAATTAGCACGGTCTTTCCTCAGTGCTGTAGAACTTGTCAAGTGCCACGTGGGCTAGAGCAATGACTAGAAAGTTAATTTCAAACATGGCCAGCTCAATGTATTTAGCAAGACCATTTGGCATTCTCACAGAATCTTTAATTTACAGGAAGATAAAAATCTGCTTGTAAGTGTTTTTACTCATGCTGCAGTTCTATTACAGAGTCTGAGTGCTACACTGGAATTACACAACTGTAAATCAGGATTCTGTAAGAGGGGTGAAAAGAAATGGAGTAATATTGAAGCAATGCCCCAAAGAAACAGTCACCTCTTAATTAATTCTGGGAAATGTGATTCATCATCCTACATTCAGACTAGCACATACAAATTGACAGAATTGACAGAAAACTAAGCATGTGCTTAAATGCTTTTTTGCAGTAAGGATGGACACATCCATGGTAGTGAAAGGGGTAGAACTCTACATGTACAAGGTAATTGTTGGCTATATGATCTTAATCCATTCTGAATACTTCCTATCATTAGTACTCTTTTGCTAGCATCCTCCACAAAGGTTGTGATATAACCTCCCAAGGTTGTGCTAAAAAGTACTGGCATTAACCCCAAATGATGAAATTCGTTGAGTCTTTCCGTACCAATATGTGAAGCCACATAATCCATAGAACAACAACAGGAACTTCCCTGAGTCTGGCTGAATGAACAAAAACAAACAAACAAACAAATAAATAAATAAGTAACGTGTATCTGAAAACTCAAAACACTCAGAGAAAGCGCATCACAAAGTAATCTTCCCTTTAGATTACCGAGCAATGGAAAAGAGTGCAACATTTGTTAAATTATTCCTACAGTGTAAGCCTAGAATGCAAATAAGACAAATGTAATATCAAGTCCTTCTGCATCTCCTAAATACCTTTCTTTTATTCAGTAATTTGCTTCATCTTTGCATATGATGGAATTGGAAGTAAAACAGTTTTGAAATTACTTTGTTACAGCATGGCTAGTAAAAAGCTGATACAGCATAAATGTTAGTTGATTATGTTCATAGCCTCTATTATTTAAAAAACTAGGTTTATATTTTATAGTTTATCCCAGAATCTGAGTATTGATTGTCTGAGAGAGAAAAATAAAATAATAATAATAATAATAATAATGACAAAATATAAATACAATAGGGATGATGTTATTGCTGTGCAGTGGGGAAAACTAAGGAAGAAAAGTATAGCACAAATTAAATTGCTTCTGGCTGTGAGAGAAGACTGCAGGTAGAGCCCCAGCAATACTGCTCTGGGCATCCTGGGAGGTTCCAGGGCAATCACCCTGGAGCATTCAAGAACCTTGGTGCTCAGTCAGTGAAGCGGATGGCTCAAAGAAGCTTACAAGTCATGGAAGAGTTTTATGCCACCTCCCCTTTAAGACTAAATGTGTAAATTCTTGCCATTCTGCACCTTGAGAAAATTGTGTGCATCAGAGTTGATTCATTCCCTGGCTAGAGTGTCTGACCAAAGGAAAGCTACTCAGAAAGAATGAGTTCCCTGAGAATATGATCAGGTTACTTCACCAGTGAAACAACAAAGCTGATTCACTTTTAAATTTGGCTTTTTAAAGTAGCAAGACTATAGTACAAAAGCAAATGAAGTGTTGCATCATCATAAAAAAAAAAAAATCGATTTTTTTTTTTTTTTTTTTTTCTCAGCATGAGTAATCTTGAACAGTAGTGGAAAGATGGCTCTATGCTTCTGTGTCCCAAACAGAAGTTTCACATGTTCAAACTGTTCTGTTAGAGAAATGAAATTAAATTGAGACAGTCCACTCTACATCCCTCTAAGGAACACTCATGGATATTCAGTGCAACAGTATATTGGGAGGCAATAAGCAAAGAACTGAAAAACTCCTTAGTCTTCCCTTCAGTTATAATCTCATGGTCATAGTGCCAGACTGTTTTCATCCTTGGCTGTTTGGTTTAAACTACTTAGCTAATCTTATTTATTTTTATCTATTTCTAACTGTAATAGTAGCTCTTATTTCCCAATTTGATATTTTTTCCAAGGCTAAAACAAATATTATTTTCATCTACTATATGTTACCCAAAGTTCTACCAACAACACTTTTTTTATCTTAATCTTTCAAACCAAAGGTAATAGCCATCGTATAACAGATTCCGCCAAATCCTTAGGACTGTACTCTGATCATATTTTTTATTGGGTTTTGTTTGGTTTTTTTTATTAACTCCATAATTTCTTCATCTGCTCTCCTACAAATATGACTTGCTGTGATAAGGTAATTGTTACTTACCCTTGGAAGTACCAGGAGAACAACATCCTGAGGTGAACAAGAAGCACTATTGGCATTGCACAAGACACAACTAAAACTTCATCTAGAATGGTATTATTTCAAACCGAAGATTTAAAGAAAAGTGTTACCATAGTAATCAAAGGAAAACCTTTCTGTAATTTTTTTTTCATTTTTTTGAAAAAATGGGTTTTGTGCTCAGCCTAGGGAACTGAAGCCTGTGAGTATATATGATTGCACATTAGACATAAGCAAGAAAGTAAATACCAAAGAGAATGAACTGTTTTAAGGGCAGTACTGGGACAAGAGCAAGTGGATGATAATATTAGCCCTGGAGAACTGGGATCTTAAAAGGTTTCTGGCTGTCTGTGGACATAGGCTTTGGAATAGCCTCTAAGTAGAAGTAAGCTAGGACAGTATAATCAATTTTGATGTACAGTGTGATTGGTCTGATCAGTGTATGAAAGGGATGAATTAGATATATTCAGGAGTCTGATGGACCCTTACAGTCCTGTATTCCTTTGGTCTTTTCAAAGGATACAGTTTGTTTTCCTTTAGTACTGGCCTTTCTCATTGCCTATACTGGGGAAAAAGTGGCTGGTTTTTCTTTTTGTTTGGTTTGGTTTGGTTTGGTTTGGATTTTTATTTGCTGATCCAGTTGAAAAATATCAACACAAACAGTTAACTGAAACAGAGTATTTAATTTTATTGTCATTGTATCCTTTTTTTTTTTTAGGGGCAAGGGAAATGTTTTGCTTGGGTTTTTTTGTTTGTTTGTTTGTTTGTTTTCAAGGAATTCAAACTACATTTGCTAGTATTTTTGGTCTCTTTTGGACTGTATTGCTGAGAGCAGTTCATAAATAATGCCACCTAACTCCACTGCTGACCCAGTCAAAAGACCATGGCCTTAGCTCCTTTTTTGCCATGCAATGCTTCTATAAATATTAAATACACCAATTGTTCACATTCAGAGCTCTACTAAGTCTGTGCTGAGATTGCTTTTTGTGTCTGCCCCTTGCCTGGATGCTTAAGAAAGCAGGGAGAGCTCCCTGTACCTCTTCATCTGATTCACTGCAAGCCTGTGCAAAGCCAAATACAGTCTAGCTCAGATTTATCATCTGTCCTTCAAGTACCAGGGGGTAATATAAGGAAAAATAACAGATGTAGCCATGTGTATAGTATAAAGTGGGAAATAACTCTGAGAAATGTTTTGCATTTAACTTTAAAACATTAAGAGAATCACTTGAGTGACTGTCAGGTGGAAGGTCATTCAGTCCTTGGAGAAACAAAGAAAAATGTCCTATGCTACGTCTGGAGATAGCTGAGATACAGATGGTACTTAAAGCAAGGTCTTTGACCCAGAGCTCAAAGTCTATATTGAAACTGACTCCCAGACATAAATACTTTCTGTTCAGTCTAATGGGGCCATGTAACTTGTGAGATGGTATGTATTTATACATTAGAAACCAGAACAGCTCTATATGAAAAAAAAAAACCAAAAACAGGCAATGCATGTCAAGTATCTTTCTTCCTATGCATATCTAATAAATCCACTTTTATAAAAGCTGAAAATTATTCTTATATGCCAGAATGTGTCTTGATTCTACGGGGATACATAGGGAAAATAAAGAGCTTACAGTTTTCTAAGCCTGCAAGGATCTTTTAAGGACTGAGTGAATTTACAGTTTTTCATTCAGAGAAGTATAAAGCTTGTTTCCAATTTCACCTCATATCCTATGGATTAGCAATAAGGTCTGTTGGTGCTTCTGCTGGGTAGGACTGGTATTCCTAGTATCCTATCAGCATCTAGAAGCTCATAAGAAACAGTTTATAAAAAAGCAAGTGCGCATGGAGGAAGCCCAGGTGTACTGTCTGGAAGAGCAGTGAATCAGGTGCCTTACAAGAAATGTCAGCCTGAAATGTTATAGTACAAAATGCTGCAGTCAAAGCTCAGGAGGCTCTGGTGGAGCAGTCTAAGAACAGCAACAAAGCTGTGTGGTTAAAATCTCCGTTCTGTGGGTATCTACAGGTAACAGCCAATACTGTCAAGGTGGCAAGGCAGAAATCAAAAAATGTCATTGCAGTAATCACATTTCCACATGACAAGGCACAACCACAGCAGTGTCCAGTATTCTGTACCAATTTTCCTGGACAAATGATGACCTGAGCTTTCAAAAAAGGCTGTACTCTTAGTTCTGTTTACATAATCTCCTTTTTCGCTGCGGTAGTAATTACTGTTCTTTTCATCTTCACTCGTTTTGCTAATAGCACCTCACAGTTTATATTACAGAAATCTGGTGCTATTAAAATTTGCATTATTTTACATATTCACTTCCAGTTTATTTCTTCTGCAATGTTCTTTTCAAATTCTGTTTTTACACCTTTTGTGTGCAACTGTGAGGATTTAGCTGTTACTTTGAGTTTGTGACCTTTTCAGAGAAATGACAGTCCAATCAGAATGGTTAATGTTTTAATGTGCAAAGCTCCAAAACATCACAGTCTAATGTAAAGAAGAATTGTCAGAAAACTTCTACAATTAAAACATCTTCCTTATAACAGTTTGCCAAGACTTTTAGTAAGTTGTGGACTAAAACTAGTATAAATGGAGTGTGTGCTAGACACAGGCATTTTCCAGTTAGAAAAACAGTCTAACCAAGTCAGAACGAGGAATACAAAATGAAGTCTGTAAGCAAGCCAAGAAAAGAGATAGAAGGTAAGGGTTCATAATGGAGAATAAAGATTGTTAAGATTCTTTTTATCAGTAATGGTGAAAATTTGATAAAAGCTGTGTTGCACAAAGATTTTTCTCTTATGTTATGTCATGAGATCAATAAAAAGTAAAGAAGATCCCATGGAAAACACTTTGACTGTTTAATTGTTGAGCAAAGCGAGAAATTTGATGCTGAATAAACTCAAAGTCATAATGTGGTAGAGATACATTAATTATGCAAAAAAACACAAATAATAATAATAAAAAAAGCTGGTTAGCATATTGTTTTGATCAGGGTATTTCACATATAAGGGAGAGAAGAAACTATCCAGCACAGTGTGACTGCCAGGCATTTATGCTGCAGACATTTTGACAGCTCTACATTTATGCATACCTCATGTGCCGTGACATAGTAGGGAGAGATAATAAAATTTTAAAATTTAGATCTGCAGTGAAACAATGAGAGGGAGGTCTCTGACCAGGGACCAGGACAGATAGACAAAATCTGTAAAAGACTCAGTGGCAACTGCCCGTTCTCAGTATAACAATGCTTCACTCAAAGGGCCAAAGAAAGTGGCAGGGGCTCTGTTTCCTAATCCAAGATCTGGATCATGAACATCCAAAATCTTTCCTTTTTCTTTGCACTCATGATCTGGGGTTGGGAAAGAGAGAGAGAGAGAGATGAATGTTGATCCATTTTTCCTCACCACTTATTGAAATGGTAGCTAAAGGAACAATACAGGTGTTTATAGCTTGATTAAAGAGAGATTGATCTTAGGATGCCACCAAGGCACTGCAGCCCTGTTCGTACTGTGGCTGTAAAACATTTTGTGGTCTTTGCAGAGACCTTTTGGTAAAAATGCAGATGTTACGGACCCAGATATAACCATCCACACATGTCTATACCATGCATTACTTGCAGGACTGTGTATTCAAGTGTTGAAACTCATTTCCATATTCACATACACTAGGGCATCAATTGAGGAGCCGTGTTTACAGCAGTCACTGCTTAGTGGTGGCTATTCTTTTTCTTACAAGCTGGTGGAATCTGTGCCATACAAACGATGGATAAAAAGCAGTTGCATGGTAAAATTCTGCGATGAGCTCATCCTCTGCCATGGCTGCAGTAAAGTGACATGGAGAAAAAAGACAATAAGTTGCTTGTATGATGTGTCATGAAATATGACAAGTCAGGATCCTCCCATAACAAGGCATCTGTAACGATCCGAGGTAACATTAAAATTTATTGTTGTTTTGGATCCGCAAAACAAAGTCCAACTGTAGAACGGTTGGGTGCAAGCAGACTGTTATTTGACAATTGACACAGGCAAAACTATGGAGCCAGGCAAAAGAGGGAGAGAGGAAAAGAAGATGTAAGACAGAGAGAGAGAAAAATGGAGAAAAAAAAGGGTAAGAAAGTGGGAAGAAAGAACGAGAGAGAGAGAGAAAGCGCAAGAGTCACCACCAGGGGCCCAGCTGCCCAGCGAGTTTCTTCAAGATGGCGCTGATCCTGTAGAGGGCCCGATGCAAGATGGCGGTGGATCAAGAGACGACCAAAGAGCCACAGCATGGACAGCCATATATACCCCTGAGTTCCTTTGGTTCCAAAGGGGCAGCTGTCAGTCAGCTGCCACAGAAGCCAGGGGCATTGGCATCAGAGCCATTGCAGACAGGCTGCCTGGAGGGGAGCTTCCAGAAGGATGCAGTCCCCCACCCACTCCTCAGTTCTTATCTCCTTCCAGGTGTCACCCCTGTTCTGCCTCAGCCAGGACAGGGTCATTAGCATCAGAGCCACTGAAAACAGGCTCACCTGGAGGGGGTAAGGGGAGAGCACTTCCAGCACACAGGTGTTATCTCTTTCCAGGCACCACTCCCCCTTGCATCCCAGCCCCTTACCCAGGTATCTCAGCATCAGTACAATCAAGGTGGCTTCCTCCACCCTGGCCAGGGTAATCGTGCCTGCAGGGATGTCCCAGCATTGCAGGCTGGCCCTCAGAAAGAGGGAGTAGTCTCCAACCAGCCATTAGTTCTTAGTTCTTATCTCTTTCTGGCTATTACCCTCTGCTCAGCTCTGGCCAGGCCAGGTCCTCCACCCTAGCCAGGGCTACTCTAAAATATTTTTTTTGAGACAATTTCAAATCAGTGATATCAGACTCTCACAGCATCTGACTTGAAATTATGATTTCTAGATATCAAAGAAAAGTGAAGGGGAAGCACAAAAAGGAGGCCCAGCAAGCAAAGTGGGGAGAGAGTCACTTTATCTCTCAGTACTGTTCCAGGTTGTGGTGGTTGATTGTCACTATATGAGTCCTTTGGTCACAGGAGTGCTGCCATTTCTCAACTGTGGCTTTGCTTTTCATGAGCCCATTATTACAGGCATCATTTCTTTCAGTGGGGTGAGCTACCCAGAGAAACAAATACAGGTTAGAGCATCTATTTCTACACTAAGAGACTGGAGTTACTATAAAAACTACTTCGAATAATGTTTTGACTTTCTCAAAAGTTGCTTGTGTATCAGACATCCATGGAAATCAAGCCCCCTTTTGAGTGACTGTCATTATGGCAGCTGAAATACCCTTTATGAACCATCCTTGGAAGCTGCTGGTCAATCCTGAAAACTATTCCCCTTATCTTGAACTGGGCTTCCAACTTGTGATGACATCAGTCTCTTTGGAGTCTATGCATAAGTCAAGGTTACCTACAGTTACCCCAGTAGTACACCTTCTGTTGGTAGAAGCAGCATTTCTCCAGTGTGACACAGCCTGTGCTGGTGCAAGTGACTGAAAACTTCCTGGATGCTGTCAGCATGTACATCTCAAGAGATATCATCCAAGTGTGCCATGACACAGCTGTGAAGAAAGTTCCTCAGGACAGCATTTATGGAATACTGGGATGTGGCTCAAGCACTAGAGAGACCAAATGGCATCCCAAGAATGCTCATAATGACATCTTGTACATCCAGCAGTGACCTAGGGACACCACTACAGATGTTCAGAGCAGTCCAAAATATGAGGCACAGTATGGTGGTCCTTTATTCTGATGTCTTTCCACCTCCAGTAATCTGTGCAGGGGAAGACGTTCCCGTGTTTCTTTGTGAGAAAAAAAAAACATGGAAGCCCTTGCAAGGAAGCTGGAGGGATAAATGAACCTTTATACCAGATTGTTCTTGAGATATTCCTCATAGTCTGCTAATTCAGATAATGACCAGACATAGGTGCTCACAGAAGACACCTCTCCGGGAGGGTGGCCAGGTGGGGATCATACCATCAGAATGGTGAAAAGTCTTTTCATAGAATCATAGAATAATTTTGGTTGGAAGAGAGCTTTAAGATCATTCAGATCAAATATTTTTTTGTTAGAAATAGCAAATGGAGAAGGCAGCACATAATTCGTAACATGGTAGCATTCATTGTGTGTGTGAACATGTCTTCCTCAAACTAGAAGGGTGCTGGGATATTGAAAACGTTTGACACTGAGGTAAAGACAATATTTCTATAACATTTAAAATACCAAATCTAGATATGCACATATAATCCTATATGCATCCTTCTAAAAGTGCCATTAAGAAACCTGAGGCCCCCTGTTGGAATGGAATGTGCTTTATATAGTACATACATGAAACCCACAGAAATCAATATTTTGAATGTAATGCAGGAAAATGCAGAATGTAATGCAGGAAAATCAGAATGTAATGCAGGAAAAACTATTAGTGAAATGATTCAGATGTGAATAATACCAGAGGCCTGATAATAAAACAATATTACACCTTCTTGGTTAGTATGCCTAGAATACCTTACAGAAAATCCTTATTTATGGTGTACAATATCGACTGCAAGTAGCCATGTGTAAAAGCATCATCTTGAACAGTACCATTGAGTTGGAACACCAAATGTACCCACTCTATTTTGCTAGCACCCAAAAGTGCTCTTTACAACCTATCATGACCATGTCATATGTGCATTTTGTTATTCTTGGCAGGATGTTCTGTTTGAGGGGTGAATTGTAGAGGGACCATTTTCAGAACAGGACAAATTGTTCCACTGATAGGCAAGGGGAGAAAACGGAAATGCAGAAATATGATGGCAAGTATGATGTTTGGTTTTGCATCAGTCACTTCAGTACTAAAGTATGTAGTATGCTTGGAACTGCCAGCTTCTGAAATAAGCATGATATCAGCATACAGTATTTAAAAACACGACAACTGACAGTGAGCAAAAACCATCAAGATTTTTCAGTCTTGATGGTTCAGGAAGATTTGACTACTTAAACTGGCATTGTCAACACAAATGCCCTCAAGGTATTTTCCTTGGTGTCTCTACACCTGTGTTAGTCTAAGGTATGTGCCCTTACGGAAATTTATTCTATCTTGCACCATGGAATTGTTTCCAAATTTATATACCCTGAAGCAGTTATTAAATTGAAAACAATGTCTTTCACAAAGAACAATGTTTTGTGTCATACAAGGAAGATGTAATTGATCTGGAATGCATGAAAAGTAGGTATCACAGAATCACAGAAAGTTAGGGGTTGGGAGGGACCTCAAGATCATTGAGTCATTGGAATGTGTCCAGGTGGGTTGCGTTCTCTCTTCGGAGAAGGCGGCCCTACAACCTCCCTGGGCAGCCTGTTCCATTGCTCTGTCACCCCCACTGTAAAAAAAAATTTCCTTCTGCTTATATGGGACCTCCTATACTCAAGTTTAATATCCATTTCCTCTTGTCCTATTATTGGGCATAATTGTGAAGAGCCTGGCACCATACTCCTAGCTCTCTCTCTTTATGTATTTAGAAACATTGATGAGGTCACCCTCATTCTCCTCCAAGATGAAGAGACCCAATTCCCTCAGCCTTTCCTCATAAGGGAGATGAGATGTTCCACTCCCTTAATCATCTTGGAAGCTCTGTGCTGGACTCTTTCAAGCAGTTCCCTGTACTTCATGAACTGAGGGCCTCAGAATTGGAGACAGTATTCCAGATGTGGCCTCACCAGTGCAGAGTAGAGGGGGAATGTAGTATGTAGTAATAAAATTCAGTAAGTCAACTTTTAAAGCAAAACTTTTTGAAGCTTCTTTTGAAAACAATTTGCATTTTTGAAAGAAAGTGCAAATAAAATACTTCAAAAAACAAGCAAAAATTACTACCTTTAGGTGATATCTACATACACTAACACTCAAATGGTAACACGTTAATAGTAGGCTGATCACATGGATTTAAAAACATACTTCCAGTACCTTATGCTTGATATTGCCAAGTTGTTCTTGCTAAGCAAATCAAAAGAAGCCTTACAATGGTCACTTATATTCCTAGTTAACACTATTAATTCCTTGAGCAGTAATGAACTTCATTGACAGCTATGTGATACATTCTTAACTGTATTGCTTTGCCATGACAAGTTCTTTCCAACAGAAATGCCTCTTTTAGGCTGAAAGATAATGTGATGACTTTCATAATTAAGGCCAGAAATGTGCATCTTCATGTTTAACAGCCGTATTCCCTTGCTTTTTGCTGCCTGTGTTTGTCCTGTGTGTATACCCTACTATCTTGGTCATGGAAACAGTAAGAATTCTCTTGAGTGAGTATGCTGCCCATGAACAGCAAAACTGTAGCAGCCACCGAACTAATTGTGGAAATTAAGCTACTTGAGAGTAAAGAAACTATGGAGTTTTCTAGTTCAACCTGTAGTGAGGCAACTGAAGAGCCGACAGGAAAACATCATGAACTCATTAATCATAATCTGAGCAAACTTCAGAGGCATCTGTGAGACTGTTTTATCTATTGATCCATATAGTGCAAAGAGGTGATTCACTAATCCTTTCATCCCAAGTGGGATGTGGACAGTGCAGTATGGATTGAGTCTTTCAGCAATAGCTGGCACGCTTGACCTCTGATAAGACAATAAATTCAAAGTTCTTCAGCCAGGAGCTGTGTCTGCTTAGTCTGTCTTTGAAGAAAGATTGTGTAGCTTGAGTTGTAAACATTTTATCCTGTTTTATCCACTGTAAATCAAAAATGCTCTTAGTACTGGCAAAGAAAATGAAATGCTGTTAACTTTTTATAAGAAAAGGGCTGAAGGCCGATACTTCTCTTCATCATTAAACTTTATTTAGAACATGTTTCATAGATGCTGGATGACTCCTGTGAATCCTCTTTAAAATTAAAAATTACCTTCTTGAACCTTGACAGAGGCAGTTACTTTTCCTAGTAATATACAAAAGCACTGTATATTAATATAAGAATCACCTAACATGCTCAGCAGCTATTAGGTCAGCTCTTGTACACTTATGACATATTACTTTTCTCCAAAACTTTCCACTCCAAATGTGGGAAGCAATGTCAGATAAAGAGAAAGGGAAAGAAGATAAGTAAAAGTTAAGAAGACCACTTAACATCTGGTATGTAGCATATGTTGCTACATAAAAGTGAATTTTCCTTAGTGAATGATTGTATTGTGAAATATATGATAAGTCAGGAACTAGCTCGCTGGTTCCTGGGAAGATGGGAAACCCAGTGGATATAAAAATTGTGTTTGAAATGGTGTGATAATTATTTCAAATACAGAACCTTCTGCTGAAGCTTATGGTTCTTATAAAGGCCAATTGCACAACAGGAATCCTACAGATCCTATAGTCATGACATTGCTTTGTGTCCTGTATGTACAAAATCTCTGTAGAAAGCAGTCATCATTTTACTTATGTCAAAGCTGCAAGATAAACAACTTTTGATCACTAAGTTTTTACATCATATTACATCTCCCAGTCATTACCCTTCTATTTATCCTCCTCAGGAAGTACTGTAAGATTGCACTTAATTCAATATATTTATATGTAGCCTCTGAAAAGGAGGTTCTTCTAAGTCTGGCTTGAAATTCAGGTCAATCTCTTCAATCTCTTGCAACTATAAATTGTGTGCATAAATAATTGAGCTCACTGGTCTTCAGCAAGTATTTTATTTTTTGCCTTTTATTAATTAGTTAATTTTCTGTAAGATCAGTGAGATCAGAAGTTGGATTCCTTCTTTGATGCAACCATATTTAGATTTGAGACAAATGAGTAAGCAACTATGTATTGTGCAGGAAAGAAGGAGAAGAGTGCTAGCATAGTGTTTAATGACACTAGCACCTTTTCTTTATATCTGGAAAGTCTAATAGTCAAAGTAAGAGACTGACACTAGCCTTTTATTGAAATCAGCTATCCTGTTTCATCCTTTTCATTTACATGTACCCTCTTTTGTCTAAATATAGAGAAGTGTCAGTCCTTTCAAATTATGGTTGCAAGGCAAAATAGTGACAAAAAAATTTACCATGCCCATAATCTAATTGGATTTCCTTTCAATTACAGTGAACCAAATTATATTATAAAAACATAAAGAAAATGTTTTCGTTACAGGATGCCATGCAAATCCTACTGTTTGTGTATTACTGCCAAAGTTTACCCTCTGTAGTGAAGTTCAGTGTTATTTTCCATGCTGATACCAGTTTGTCTCAAAACATAGGTTTCATTCTATAAATACCACTGTACACAAATAACCCTGAGTTTGAATCCGATACAAAGTTTGCTGGCCTTGTTCCATGACAAAAATTACAGGTTTTCCATTCATATACACCACTTTATGGTGGATCAGCCTTATGATGACTTTGATTATCTGTCAAGTGAGTGTTTCAACCTGGATTCACTAGCCTGCTCATCATTAGAAAGGAAAGTAATCATCATCATTGTCATACACTAGATTGGAATTTAGGGGTCAGTTAATAGGAACCACAGAGATATAACAATTTCCACTCTACAAGTAATAGTTCTATAACAAACTAAAACCATCAAATATTATTGGATTATCAAAGGAATTCATAGTACCTTATCTGTCACTGATTTCATATGTTTTAATCCTGTATCACATTTGATAAATTGTTGAAGACGGGGGATATAGAAGGTGCTTTGGTCTTCATGGTCATAGTTTAACCTAGAGCTCTACTTTTGATAATGTTCTTCTCCACTCTGGGGGCCAGTATGAAAATGTTCATGCTTTGCTTCAAATTTCTCAGAGGGTGATAACTGTCATAGAACAGATTGGTCATGATTTGCATAAATCAGTAGATGTTTGACAGATTCAAGAGCAAACATAAAATGCACTTTCACAGTTCAGGTCTGCAAAAGAGAAACCTGACAGTGAAGAGGAACTTTTACTAACAGTATTCATACAGTACTTATTTACAAATTAGCAGAAATACTGTTTTAAATTACATTTGTACACATAAAATTGTTATTCTGTACTTTTCTAATAGAAATTCTGACTGTAGTCTCTAGTATTATAAATCAAGCAGCTTTGAAATTAATGAAATATGCATTTTAACGTTTAAAATACTATATTATGGACAACTATTAGATGCAAAGGACCAGTTAACTACCTCAGTTTTCATTCTTTTAAAACATCTCAGATAGCATTTTTCATGCAACATATACTATGGCTTTCTATTGTTTGGATCATGATGCAAGATAAATAACTTTAATTTTGATTTGAATAAAGGTTAGGAATGCATTAATTGTGGCTGAAGAAATACTAATGCATATATTTTAAATTTCCAAGTGATATTTTTGTACATTTTTTTTAGTAATGAAGAGATTTTCTTGATTTGTTTAGCAACACACAACACGAGGGAAAAATAATGGTTTAATCATTTTAGAACAAAATAAGAATAGTAGCAACATTTATAAATATATTAAAGGAGAAAAAGGTTCAGAAAAGATATATTAAAATATAATTCCTTTGGGGAAATATCAGTTTACATGATTAATTTACAGAATCTCAAGAATACACTGAAATGCATCTTAACGTTCTTTATGTGATCAATTCCTTTTTATAGATGTTTTAGGCAATAAAGCAAATAAAAGTTGATTTATCTCACTGTTCCACTTGTGTTACAAAGCATAAGACAGAAAAGATGAAGAGAGATGAAATCAACTGATGTACAGAAAAGATTTGATGTTACTCAATTTTGTAAAGTTATTTTAGACTTTTTTATCATTTTGAACATTTACTTAACATATCAGGCACAACAAATAATTCAATTAAAGTAATTATTTTTCATTCAAACTGGGTTTACTATGTGTGTATATGTAATCTCAGTGTTCTAGAAATTTCAGAAATTCTGAATGGAAACTGAAGATGTTTACTTAGCGCAAGAGTTCTATTTTTGTTGTTGTTGTTGTTTTATGTGTGTGTGGTTTGTTTGGTATAGTTTGGTTTTGTTTTGGTTGGCTTGTTTGTTTTTAATACAACATGAATATTAAAACACTCTTGCTGTGGAGAAAGTTCCAAACCACTCAGAAATTTTTTAACTACTCACCTACAGCATAAATGCCTTAAATTTCACCTTCCTTCTTTCCAAGAGAAAGATAAATGAATGAATATGACTCTGAAACTTAGAGGAAAGGAGAAAGCTGGAGAATATGTGAATATGTTTTAAATTTGAGCTTTTCTTTTTTTTCCTTTTTTTTCCTTTTTTTTTTTTTTTTTTTTTAGCTTCTTTTAGTGGTCAGTCAGTCATGCAAATAAGGTGTTCTAAATGCTACATCCTGTCCAGAGGAAAGAAGTAAATGTTTGGAGAATTTTAAAATTTAGTTGTTTTAGAAGACAAAACAAGATGATTGTTAGAATTTGTCATCACCTCTTTTCACAGTCCCTTTCCCTTGTATTTTCAATTCCTATTTTCAATTCCTGTTCCTATTTCAATTCCTATTTTTGCAATTACTTCAGGTAATATGGTTCAAATGGTATACAAGTATATTATTCTTAAATCTAAAAAATATCAGGAGCATCCTAACAGTAAGACAGAGTATGCATTAGTGGGTCATAAATGTCGTCCTCAGAGGGTATGATACATATATGAAAGTTTCTATCATTTGTCTTAGTGTTTCCTGAACATCTTGTGGAGCTTGTTGAGAGCATCTGTGTGAGCTCTTTGGGAACAGATCTAACCTTAGGCATCCCAGCCACTCCTGCATGACTACAGTGTAGCTTTGCTATGAAAAACATCTGCAAAATGGCTTTGCTGATTTCCACTCTCTCTGCTTCATCAATTCCAAATCAAGTTCACTTCATTAAGAAAACAAAACTACATCCCCTTCTGAATTAAAGTTGCTGAGAAACATCTTTTGTGGCAACATCCTTAAAAGACAATGAGGATGTTGAAACTGGTGAATAGAGAGGATGAAGAGATGTTCAGTAGGATATCTGATCCTCCATCACATGCAAAACCTGTCAGCATTCCTTGCTGCAAGGGTAGACATTCCTCTTGAATCTTATGATGTTTTATTTATTATATATACACTGAAAAGCATTGAAGTTATATTTGTTATATTAGATATTATGCTTCAGCATTCAAAACATTCAGCATTGTTTTCAAAAGGACTTTAGGTCTGCAGGGACCAGAACCTATTCAGCTTTATTCACTCTGACTTCCTTTTTAAAGTCCTTAAAGAATATGGTTGGTAGAGAGGTGAGTGCTTTCTAACACTGAGGTCAAGTATGTGTATTTAAAATTGTTTTTAAGAGATTTTGTGTGGTGATTAAGGCACCAGTTGTTAATGGAAACAGATAATCAGAGGGAGCATACCTGGAAATAGGCTTTATTGAATGGAATCATACTTGAATCCTATAGTGCAAGATATTTGCTTGTATATTGTCCTAGTTTCACTAATGAGACTTAAATCCAAGATGGTGCTCAACAAATATTCTACTTAGTTCCCTTGGTCCTTGTGATTATATAAGAGATCTCTTTTTTGTTTTGTTTTTTTTATGACATTTCTTACAGGCATATCATTTTACTTCTGCACTCATCCAAGGGTGGCTGCTGTAACAAAGACAGTGCCTGTCTTACAGCTAAGTGTGTTCAATATCCACTACGTGCATAACCCCTCACTTAATTCTGAACTGAGGCTGATCCAGTGCATATTGGTACTCTGGGCTTGTGCACAAAGCACTGAATCCAAAGATAATTTCTTCCAAAAAACCAGAGCAGGAGACAAATACAGCAGCCATGTTTTTGTAACAGTACCACAAAGGACTCAATGTCAGAATCCGATCCCTCAGGGAGTTTCATGGACTCTGAATGTTGTTTTGCAGGTTAACTGCCTGAGGACTAATAGTTCTGGGAACCTGTGGTTTTATGGGTTGTCCTCACTTCTACCAGGTCAGTTTATCAGAAGGCAGGTATTCTGTTCTACCTCCTGTGTGGAGATTTTTGTTACATAGTGCATGTAAGGCAGAAGATGGTTGAAGATTGATTCTCTTCAAGGAAGTGGCCTGTCTGCTGCAATTTATTCTTGTGTGAGGTAGTTGCCACATATGCCACCCTTCTTCTCTTCTGGGAGCTGCAGTTCCTGTTGGAGAAAAGTAGACTGGCATCCATGATCACTGAAGACTTTTCGGGTCCATCAGTATTCAGTGCACTAAGGCATCTGCACATAGTATGCTGGGGGTAATGAAGTGAAACCTTAGAATTAGTAGTTAGACCTAATTAAAAATAGTACCTGATGAGGCAAGGAATTCAAATTGCTCTTTTCAGTGTAGGAATTGAAATCTACTATGTCTAGAGTTAAGGGACAGCAAATTGTTTAGATGTACCACTGTGCAGCCAAAAACATTGTAAGAAGAAAGGAGTAGAACATGACTCTGCAACCTTGCAACCTAGCCCAGTAAGTGGTATTTTACAGGGATCCTGAACAAAAAAAGCAAAAAAAAAAAAAAAAAAAAGTTCTTTACATATCATCTGATTAAAAGCAGACCTGAATCTATGAACAGACTGACATTACACTGAGACATCCACTAAAGAAGTACTAAACAGAATCTGCAGACTCCCACAATTCAGTAAAGTGCTTCAGTGATGTAATAAAATTTAATAACTCTGCTATGCTAACAGCCTTAACACTTCCACATACTGCACCTAAATATCTCTGTAGTCCTCTTATCTCTCTCTATGATTAGAATTAGGAGTGTTACAGAAGTGTACTCCTTATCCCTCTTCAGAATCTCAGTGGATAACTTTGTTTTCAGTTTATAGGTGACAGCTGTCAAATATATTTAAAGTAAATCATCACTCTTGCCTGATATTTTAGGTATTACAACAAACCTTATTTTCAATAGGAATTGAACTGTGAGATCTACAGGTTTTGTTCATGCAGGTAATCAGTCATAAACCAAAAGCTTTTTATTGTAGATATTAAAAAGCAGAAATTTGATCAACAAGTAAATAATTACATTTATTTGGCAAAACAACCAAGGAGCATTTGTTTTAATATTTTGTTATTTTGTAAACCTGAAGGACTTATCCAAGAGTGCAGTTTATCTTTCTTATCTTGAGATTTAAACATTTCTTTTCCTGAACTCACAAACAGACAGAAGTATTCTGCCACTCTTTTTACTTTAGGATACTATATGTTCTATTTCCTATGAACAGAATATTCTTCATAGAGCTGTCTGGGAAATAAGACAGTTTTAATGGTCTCAGGAGAATTTACAGGATTGCAGAAAAAAAAAACCAAAAACAACAACTTGTATTTAAGTACATGAATGTCTCAAATTAGCACAGCAAATGGCAATTGACAGCTTTTGATGAACTTGGCACTAATAGCAGATCAAACAATGTATGGGACTTCAAATCAAAATGTTGTGGTTGTTTTGTTGACATTGATAGAGATTTGAATCTGTAGCTGCTGAATTATGTCTACTTATAATCCATATCACTTTTTCCCAAATTTTCATGCTGCTTATGTGTTTTTGGCTTAACAGACAAATGCATATAAGTCAGCAGAATACTGTCATTGCTAGGAATTATAGGATCAATTTCAAGTCACCTTGTTTGTTAATTTTCATGGCAAAGTGCTCAATTGCAGTTTATATGTGCATGGACATGGATGCCTAGGTCATCTTTGAGAAAGATGACATATTGAAAATATTGATTTTTTGTTTATTTTCTAAACCTGGAGTCAGCCCAAATATTCCAGATGTCAGAGCTCTGACTTACCACAATGTCAGACTTTAAATGAAAATTCCTAGGAGATTGTACTGGTGGAATATGCAGATATGCTACTATTTATAGAAGAATATGAGTGTAAACAAATATGAACATAAATATACATTTGAATGGAAAATCATGGTGAAAAGGTCTTCTATTACCCATTGATACAGCTGTTCTGTATTTTGAAAATGTTCTGCATGTTGAAAGAACAAGTATCACAGGTTAATTAAACATACTTTGTCAGAGTAAGTTTAAAGATTTGACAGTGAGAAAAGTGAGCCATCTTCATCCCTTCCTTTTAGTCAGATAGTGTGCAGGTATGTAGGTTGTAAAAGAGAAGGAAAAAGATTCACAAATAATTTCAACTTGTCCTTACCCAAATGTTAAATCAAGAAAGATTCAGAGCAATAACTAATGGCATTTGTTAAAATTTTGAAATTTTATTTTGTTTTGACATTGAAGTGTTTTGATATATTTAATTTTGGATTCCAAAAGAAACTTTTTAACTCTATCAAAATATTTCTCATTTTCAGTACTCTTATAACTTTTTAATGTCATTAAGTAGCAATTAAAGTATGTTCCATTCCTACTCATGTTATAAAAGGATGTATTGATCAAATAAATTTTAGGTATGCATTTTATTTTGTGATTGTCTTATTAGGGCTAAATGCTACATAACACTGATTAAATATCTGATCAAAGTGTTCCCTGACATTTCTGTAAGGAAAAGAAGCTAAGCATCAAATTAGAAAAGGAGTTGTTTTACTAATACTATCTTAGCTTGAAATATTTTTTTCTAAGATGAAAACCTCATCTTATCTTTAGAAGTTGCATAGCTTACACTTGTTTACAAAAAAACACAAGAACCCACAAATAAACAAACAAACAAAAAAACCTCCCACAAACCAAAAAAACAAGTGATCAAAACCAAATAAGGATCATGTTTTCTAATTATGAAAAACTAAATAATTAGTGACATCCAGATTCATTTCTCTATGTTAGGTCCTTACCACTTACATGGCTTCAGAAACTAGTTGATGTTATTGTTCTCCATCATCAATGGAGAGACATAGGTCCTTCCAAAAAATAAGGTTTCATTTCATTTAAATGATAAAAGTAATTGCATTTTCTCCTCAGAGGTTGTTATTGTGACTTATGTATTCCAACTGGAGGCACCTACATACCAAGATATGTCTTCATAGTTGCAGCATGCACTGAAAAAAACTATCGCCACCTCAAAACGTCTGGTTTTCTGTAAAAACTACTTGTCTAGCAAAAACCTACATAAGGCTTTGCCTGAAGGTAAATATGGGCAATTATAAGAGCCCAGCTTTTATTTTTCAGATAGAAATATTACATAGTCTCGCTGCAGCACAAACATAACATTGTGACACTGAAAATAAGACATACCAGTCAATTTTAACTAGCAAGTGATAAGAATTATATAAATAATAAATGTCAGAATTAATCATGTGTATATATATTGAAAGCAGCGTAATTTATTACACAGTTCTACCCCTTGGATGCAAAATGAAAAAAATATTAAGTTTAAAAGTTTAACTTTTTGAAATATTTTGAAATATATTATTTAAATTAAACAAAATTATTTAAAATATTTTTTTTCATGTTCTTGCACCTCTTGAGTCTAGCAGTGATAAGACATTTTATGAAGAGAGTTAATCACTGTCTACAGAGGACAAATGCAGCCAAGCCTTAGAAACAGATGTGGCTGCTGGGGCAAATTTTATGCTTGCAAATTGTAAGGCTGTTTTTCAGTAGCACTTTCCTGCCTGTGTTGTCAGTGGTCCTTATGAATCTCACAGAATCTGTGGAACACACCCACATTCTCTCCTACATAGAGCAGATCTCCTCTTCTACTTTTAAAAAAAATAATATAAATATGTTTCTTTTTTCCATTTCTGTTTAATTAGTGATAAAGAGCCAATGTCACAAATCCCCAAAATATTCCTTCTTAATTAATCCTCACATGGTAACAGCTCCAAGAAACTCGTAACCTAAGCCAACGCTGAGTAGGATATACAGGTTTCCTATGTGACACCAGAAATTCAGAACATGTGATTTAATTGGTGTATTAGTCCTGGTCTATATGCATGTATTTCATGACCTCAAAGGAGAGACTGATCATTACTTCTTCCATCTGATATTTATGAAAAGTTGCCTAGCATGTCTGGCAGTCAGTAATACATTTTCCTCTTTTTCTGTTTTGTCTCTTGTTTCTATAGCATCTGAGCTTTGTGTGATTTCTCATAAAACATTCTCAAGTTTCACCCACACAGGCCATCTGGATTATAGTTAATATTTTAGGACCTATCCCCTTAACTTTGATGTACTTTCCTGTAACTGCTAAAACATGGTGATATCTCTTCCTTCTGTCTTGAGAACCTCCCCCTCAGAAATCCAGACGTATCAGAGGAACCAAAGGCTTAATACTGCCAACAGCTGAAGCTTTTCAATTCTCTATTTTTCAAATCTGAGAAAATCTATGATGAGAAAAATAAATCTGTGATTCTTCAGCAGCAAAAATCTTACCATAATGAAAAAAGTCCTAAAGTATAAAATACTATATTTTTTTAAATTTCATGTAATTCATTCCTGGAGTCAGTTTGTCATATTATTAGATTATGAACTCAGAAATGGTACTGTGATGAACAGCACCAGAACTGTGTGATCCACTGCACTGGATTCCCTGATGACATTGTCAATACTGTATCTTGATCCCTGTCTTCACTTGAAGCTTATTTCCTTCTCAGGTTCATTGAATTTAATCTTAGTAACTGTTTTATGAAGCAGCAAGGTCCATTCTACACCTACTACTGGAACAAGTGAGGAATGGCAAACTGTTTTACTCTGATTTAATCCAGAAGTATCTTTTAAATAGCTCAGTCATTTGGAAGTGTTCTCAGGGTCTGATGTTACTGTTTGTCATTCTTATAATGTGAAAACAAGCTTGAAAGATAACAAAGGTCAGATAAATGTTTCTAAGAAACAAACTGACAGCTCTTATAGCACTTGTAATGACATGTGCTTAGTGTAATAAGATGCTTATCTCTGATCCCATCCTCCCATCCTCCTGAATTCCTAGGATTGTGTGATCACTGCAATGACATTTCTGTCTTAAAGATGGACCCATTTAGTTAACTGAACTGTGATTGTTTGCTTCTTAGGCATAGGGACTAAATCCAGAAGAAATGCTCAGTCACAAGAGTATAGTTTGGGCAATGATGCATATGGAATTACACTAGGGTTTAGTGTGTCACTCATGACCAAATGAGGCCCGCTGAGTCACAATCAAGAGCTGCTTGAGATTCTTCAGCTTGAGAAAAGACAAAAAGGGCAGAGTTTTGTCCCCTGAAGTCATGTGTCCAGGGTAGCCTAAATGCTCCAAGAATAAGATGTGTTCAGAAGTGAACACGTGTAACACCAGACCTCTCCAGAAAGAGAGCTGGAGATCAGGGGAGATGCCCAAGGATGTCACAAAGGCACTAAGTGTCCATGTTTAGGCAGAACTGAACTCTAGGTTTAGTGGTCCCTGATTGAGATTGCTCTTCTTCATGACATATAGGTACTTACATTTAGGTCTCATAGTCTCTGAATTTTACCCAAGGAAACTAATAATGGGGAGTTGAAGGGCTGTTATGGTAAAGACGCTGGGCAAAGAATCCCTAAAATCTGGTTGAGAAAGGTTACTACAAGGTAGGGGATTTAACCTCACTTCTGTGAGAGGCATATGAAACTAGATAAATTAATAAGATTCAAGGAGACTGATATCTTTGTGTGTTAAGAGAAGTTGAAATTTACTTCCACTCATGCTGTCCAAAAGGGGTACTGCAGATGCTTTTATAAAGTTCTGTCAGTAGCTTATGTAGAATTTATTGTAAATGATAGAAGATTTCTTAACATTTGCCAGTTTATTTTTTCTGTTCTGTTGTTTGTTTTCAGTTTACTGCAGAAATCTGATTCCCCCAGCACTACTTGCCAAATATCACAGAAATGGGCTGGGGAGAGTAATGCTGGTCTTGCCAAAAAAATTTAGATCCAATATGTTGCACAATGTACAGAGCACTCTGCCTCCAGTAGATAGTGACTCACTGGTTTCTTTTTGAAATACTGCATAGTGACATAGTCCCTAGTTTGTCTTAGGTTCAAATATATTTTCACTGTTAATCAAAACACTACACAGTATACTGCATTCAGGTGTCTGCTTTGCCACTAAGGGATTAATAAAGTTATAATTGGTTAGTTTGAGACAGTGATCCTTAAATTCCCTGTCTCATCCTTCTTCACAGCTTTGCTATTGTTATGGAAAACTTAAAACTGGAGGATCAGTGTAGATGTACAAAAAGATATTTTAGTTTGGATTATAAGAATATATCTCAAATTGAAGTGTTTCCTGAACAGAAGGATGAGAGGATGTGAAGGTCTGCAAAGGTGTACGGATGTGTTATCATTAAACAGAGGATCAACATATATTGCTGTATGCAAAATCTTCTACTCCTTACCATGTTGAAAAATACCCTTCCCCTCTCCAAATCTTGCAGAAAATACCCAAGTCAGTGCATTTTCCACTGTCCTTTCCAAATATTTATGGTTGCACGAAGAATTTTAGGATCACTAAAAAAACCTTGGTTTTAATCTAACACAAGACAGGAATGTTTACATTTTAAGGAATATACATTTCAGCTTCCTGAAGAACCTCGCTGTGTCTGTGGCGAAATGTTTCAGGGAGATATTTTTCACATTTTATAATGTTTCTTTGAGGCTAGAATCTAAATCTCATAAATATGTTAAAAAGGATGTAACAATGTTAGTCTGGGAGGTTTTGGTTTTGCACTGAAACTGGGTAGAGTAGGTTTAAAAAGCTGAAGTAATCTGTGCACGATTGTGTTATTTTAGATGCATGTATTAGAAAACTGTCTAAGAACAATTCTGTTTTAGAAAAAACTATCTTTAGAAAAAGTGCCCTGCTTTGCAATGGGTGTAAGGACTATGAGTAGTGGTGGGCTTTCTTCTCTTTCTGTGTCCACATGCATGTGAGCTTTGTTGAAAGCCACGCTTGCTTTTCTGTGTTTGCAGTGGATGCCTCTATGTTATTTCTCAGTAGAATGCTATGTATATTCTTGCTCTCATAGCCCCTCAAAAAGGGCTATGAGAGAATAAAAACCTTCTTGCATTCTTTTCCTGACCTACATATATATATATATATATATTTATATATATATATATATTCCTCCTCTACTCCCACTCCCAGTTGCCCACTTACTGCTTCACTTCAAGTCATAGACAAAGCTAAGCAGAGTAATTTTAAAAACAGAGATTTGTTTCCTGTACACAGTGTATTTATAAAGATTGCTTGTTAAAAGTCATCTGCTGTGCTACATTGCTTCCTGGAATGATGTGAAACATGACTGCTTTCTTAAGCAATAAATCTCAGGTGGAATACATAAAGCATACACAGTATCTTGCTGCTGAACACTGACTATTCAGTTCCTTCACTAGCAGTTGAAATTTCTATTTAAAGCTCATTCTTCATAAGTCAGAATTATCTCTTTTAATGGATGAAATATTCTATATATTCACCTAGCAGCATGTTTCATTTCCAATGTATTATCAATTTAACTATTTTCACAGTTAGTCTTAGGGAAACAGTCTACCAAAGTTTATTGAAAGTTTGAGACTAACCTTGATCCAAACCATCTGCCTGTCAATAAGATGTCAATGACAGATGCCCCTGAAGAATTTTCTCCTCTAATTAGAAAAGAAAAAGAAATAGTTTAGATTTGTCCGTGGACTTCAGTGCTATCTGATGTGGGGTTTTTTATGTTTTTCTTTGGTTTGTTTTGTTTTTCCATTAAATAGACCAGTAAACTTTAACTATAGGTAAGATTGGTTTTTAAACATTTAAAATAAAGTTCACATCACCCTCTCTGTAAGATATTCTGTTGTGGAATACAAGGATTTCATGGAAGATCATTGCATTTAATATATATTTTACTAGCATATTTTTCTCAAGAAGGTTTGATATAATTAGGTCATCATAGAATCACAGAACAATTTGCATTAGAAGAGACCTTAAAGGTCATCTTGTTACAACCCCACTGCCATAACCAGGAACACCTTCCACTAGACCAGGTGGCTCAAAGCTCCATCCAACCTGGCCTTGAACACTTCCAGGAACAGGGCATCCACAACTTTACTGAGCAACCTGTGCCAGTGCCTCACTACTCTCATAATGAAGACTTAGGTTCACGTGTGTTCTTTTCTGTTTAATAAACACTAGCCATTTTCCTCCTGCATAAAACACTGAAACTGTAAGAATTCAAGTATCTTTTTTCCTTAACTCCCAATATTTTGTTACAGAATAAGGGAATTTGACAATGCTGACTGGGAAATGCCCACTGCGGATACCCCTACCCTGCTACTGACTTTCTTATGTCTGTTAATATTTGTTAATCACACAGAATTACAGAATCATTCTGGTTAGAAAAAACCTTTCAAGAGTCCAGCTGTAACCTAAGTCTACTGGCTATTAACCTATCTGTACCAGACCCAGTGCTTAAACTATGTTCCCAAGCACTACATCTACATGTACTTCTAAAACCTCCAGGGCTGGTGATACAACCACCTCCCTGGGCAACCTGTTCTGGTGTTTAATTACCCTTTCAACGTAAAAGTTTAATCTAATATCTAACCTAAACCTCCTCTGGTGCAGGTTGAGAGCATTTTGTCTTGTCCTGTTGCTTGTTACTAGGGAAGAGAGACTAACCCCTGCCCACCTACAGCCTCTTTTTAGGTAGTTGTAGAGAGCCATAAGGTCTGCTTTTCTCCAGACTATAAACAGTATGCTTTCAATATATGTATATATGTTTGAATACTCAGAATTCAGTATATCTTAATTTAGTACATTTAAATGCAGATTCTTAGATCCACTGGTGTTAAAAACTGAACCTGTCTCCTATCTTAGAGAAAAGTCTCAGGAATTGTAAATCCAGGTTGTTTTTGATGTACCCTGAGGAAAGCCCATGGCTATTAGTATACATCTTCAGTCATACTAATATTACAGTATCTTTTATTTGAAGAGTAAAAGGGAGGTAGATCAAGTTTATGATTCCATGCCAGTTACAAATCTTTCTTATTTTTACCTGCTACTAGGCTTCATATAGGTTCATTTTAGAAGAGAAAAAATTAATCAGATGCAATTGGGTTACTTGCTCAAGGCCTTTACCTTGAGTCATTTTTTGTCTGGTTTTCACATGAGAGATGAAAACTCACTGTTTTGCATTAGTGTGCTTTACAAGATGTGTGATCCTTTTCCTCATTCCACCTTTCCATCCACATTGCTTCAAAGAACTGGCTTTAGACTTTAGTGGGGGGCAGAATGAGACCTGCCTGGCTCTTTTGTTATCGATAATAGTTCCAAATGGTCCTCCAGCCAAAAATCTGCCATGACTACCTTAGTGCTCAAGGGCTTTTAAGGTTCTGAGCAGATACTCTTGCTGCCATCTCTTCTGCCACCTCCATTGCTTTTCCTTAGCATGTGTCCATATGCTGCAAAGGAAGCTTGCATTATTATATATGAATTATAGAATCACACAATGCCAGGCTGGATTGATCATCTGGTCCAACCTTTCTAGGTAGGGACATGGTTTAGATGCAATGGCCAAGCATCTTGTCAAATTGAGTCTTTAAAGTGTACACTGTTGGGGAATACACCACTTCTCCAGGGAAATTATTCCAATGTCTGATGTCTGATGTTCAGTTGAGATCTCTCCAGCAGATATCTAATTTGAAGAGAGTCTCAGAGCTGGAATAAGTACTTTTTCCTGTATCCGACTTGACTAGTAGAAGTGAAAAAGCCCAAACAGTGGGCATTAAAGAAAGGACATGTTTTCTTAGAAGGTGGCTAATAATTGGATTCTGCTATCTGTAACTCATGAATGCTACTTTGGTGATGTGGGACACAGAAAGCATACCTGTATGTAGGCTGCCTAATAAGCTAGGCTGCTTTTTCTAAATGTTCACAAACAAGCACAGACACTAGATTTGATTCAGTCTTATTATTCCTACTTCTGCATGTGTTGCATTTTGAACTTGGAAGATGTCCTTCCTGTGGTTAGCTCAGCAAGACAGAATACACTGTTAATAAGTATAGTAGCTTCCATTTTTCTCTTTCATAGTCCTAATAGCCACAAACACTTTAAAGTTATATTAACATGTCTCTTTCTGAAGACTATACAGACTAATTTGCATATATGAACAACATGGAGAAAGGAAGAGGAAGGGAGCAAAACAGAATAAATTTGCAGGGGGGACTGTGGGAGTTCTTGTAAGTGCAACAGGTCATTCCTCGGATCATGACCAGAAATTTGCATATTTCTTTCTGTATAACATGAGGTATCTTTTGTATCTTTCTTTCTGCATTATACATGCTTAGCTATTCAGGGATCTAGAACAAACAGTTGAAGGAGCAGAGAGGAAAGACATGCTACCTTCCAGTCAGTTGGTGTATATTTTTGGAACTGTTTCCATTATGAGTTTACTTGTGAGACAGAGACTGGCCCAGCCTACATTGATCTTTGGAAATTATCTTTGTGGAAAATGTTGTGAAGTTCAGCAGTAACAGTATAACAAGAAAAAAAGCAAAAAAAAAAAAAAAAAAATAGCAAGCCAAACCAAAAGTCATTTACACTGGTGGGTGCTATACACAATCCTGACAGGCTTTTTAAACAACTAGTTCAGTTGTTAGGCAACACTGAAACCTCATTAATATGAGAAATTAGTTTGTAAGCATCCAGAAAAATTTCAGAAATAACTGCTGGAACCATGATAGATAATTCAGAGTTGTCATCACAGAGTACCAATGTAAGTTCAACAGGCAGTCATGTAAAAAGTACTTGGCTACTGTAGGAAAAATTATAACTTTAGTTCACTCTGGCTTTCGTTTTTATTCTCAAAATATAGAGTGTAAACCAGATGAAACTCTTAAATCCTTAGCAGGCTTGACACGGTATTTTTGGTATTTATGTGGATTCCATTTAAAATAAAAGGTCAGGCCTGACAAGCTTGAAACTCAGTCCTGACTCTGTAAATATTTGCCAGTTACAGTAAGCCTGGTGCAATTTTCTGGTTTGTGATGAGAAATTCAAACATTTTGTCATTAAATTCAATCCTAGATACCTTACAAAAGATAGAGGTTTTGGGGAGATTTTATTTTGATAGAAAGCCTGTGTAAATCAGCAAAGCACCGCATATTCCCATCTTCTCAAGGTGACTTGTATATCTTGTTTCCTTTGCTTTGACTAAAGGAGTGAACCAACAAGTTATTTTATGTGCCACTAGGGCATAGCTGGAGATAGACAGTCCCTTACTCTATTCCTTCCAAAGTAAGACAAATGAAGTGGACTGTGTTATAATTGCTCTAATAAGCCAAAACACTCTCAAGACATATTCAAGCCACCCAAGAACTATAATAAGATATATAGTAACATGAAATGTATGGTTTCTCATGCTTTGAATTATATATTAATACTCAGTACAGAAAATTTTTCCTCTTGAGCAGAATTCTTTGCAGCACACAAGAGCTTGCACTTCCATCATGTAGGAAGTCAGATAATGTGCAGCAACATTTTTTATCTCTTATAGTAGATGCCCATTCAATATCTCAGTGTTGAACAAGTTCAAGAGTTCTCCAGACGTACAGCCAGAACATTTCAGAAGGAAGCAGAAGCTGCTTTCTGGAGAACTGGGGAGAAATGCTGGGTTTGCTGAAGTCAGTGACAAGCAGATTTGTGCAGTGGTACCAAGAACTGACATGAGTTCTGTACAGAGATAGACAGAAAAGAGAATCTTGTACTACATAACTGGTACTCAGGCTCTCCTTTTGTTGTTGCTGAGGATTTCCTAAGTGAAGAGAGAAAAAGAACAAAATATTGCTAACACATCTTTTCCGATCATTAAAACAGTTTGATTTGTTTAGCTATTAAATTTACAGATGTCATTGCAATTTATTGACCTAATCAATATTCTAGAAATGTCTGCCAAACAGTCATCAAGAGAACTATTTTCTTTTAAACTTGCTTATCAGGGTTGAGGTACCTTTCATGATTTTAACTATTAGTATAAATAGTAAACAAGTCCTTTCTATGGTCATTTTGAGAATCCCTCTTTTCTCTTGCTTCATCTGCTTGGTTTTCTGTGGAGTGATTAATTTACCTGTAATGAGGAATGGATGGACTAAAAACAGAAGGTGGGAGGGGACGTGTGCATTCTCTTCCTCTTCTCTGGGTACTTCATGCTCTCTCCTGTCTTCTACTTTTTATCTGTTGTACTTATTACCTATCTTACTTTTTTTTCATGCTTTCATTAGTGAATTAATTTTAAACTCCCCTGGCTAATCTATGCCTTTTTTTCTGCTCTCTCATTCTGTTTTCTCCTGTCATTGTCCAAAGGCCTCCTGTTCTCTAATCGGTTCCTCTTCCTGCCATCATTTTATTTTAAGTCTGCTATCTGCCCTGCCTCAGCGTTTTTGAAATGCATAATTGTCTCCCTTCTCTTCTCCTTTGTTTAAAAAGTTGATACCATATTCACGCAGCAGGGATGAGCAACATGGAGACAGGGAGTGGAAGTCAGTAAGGAAGCTTTTATATCCATAAAATGACAAAGCAGCAGGTATCTGCAAATGAATGTGGTTGTAAATGATTTTTCTCTCCATCTTGGGAAAAAAATACGATAGAGAAGCAGACTATGAAAACACTGAACCCACAGTCCATCAGCAGTTTACACTGTTGCTATGAGCTTTGGGCCACTCCAGCATAATTCAGGAAAGATGGAAAGAAGTCATCCTAACTCTTAACACAACAGTAGTTTACTTTGAGACCTAATACATTATATATCTTTTGCTTTGTGTCTCGCTGCCTAAAAAGTATTGCTACCTTAAAAGTTGTGTTCTTTGGTAATATGAAGAAAAATAGGGGGCATGGCAGAAACCCAAAGAAAGAGTATAAAGTGGAAATAGTACAATTAATAGAAGCAAAACTTTATTTTTTCTTGATGAATGTATATTTCAAAAGGGGAATATAACACAATAATCAACCAGGTTTTTTGCCTTCAGCCTGTCTGAGGCCATGTGGTTTGGAGATCTGATCACTAGTCCGAAAAGGAAAGGCTCTTTGCAAGATTTCTGGGGTGTTTTTTCCTGGAAAAGGTGAGAGGATAACAGCAGAAATCTCACATACACTTTATGCCTTATAAGGAAAGTATTCATCTATCATCTATCTATCTATCTATCTATCTATCTATCATCTATCTATCATCTATCTACTAACCTATCACTCTATCTACCTACCTACCTACTTAACTACCTACCTGTCTGTCTATATTTCTACATACATATACAGAGTGATCCATATGTTTCAAGCTGTCACTAAATTGATTTGGAGGCAGGTATTTCTTTCATTTACTGCTCTGACGGTTAGGTTAAAAACTCTAAATTTAATACATGGCTTGAAACAAGTGAATTGGATTTTCTCATTTATTTTGCTGTTTCTTATTCACGACTAAGTATTTTCTAGAGTTATGCTATGCATGGTATTTCCATAAGTAATAACAGTTCTGATTATTTGGAGAGACAGAACAATGCCAAAGCAGGAGATAGCACTGGAAAAGTCAAACAGCATTTTATAACAATCATGCTTGCTTAATACACTTCAACAATTCTTGTACAGTATCTATGTAATTTTTAAAACATATCTAAACTGATTTGTTAGGTAAGCATGAGTAGCTGGCTCCTTATTGTATAAGTCAATCACTGCTTTCCCATTTGCGTTTGTGCTGTCTTCCAGTACTTTTTTTTTTCTTTAATATTGTGAACTTTGATTTCATTTCTCTTTAAACCACTTCATCCATTCTGTTTTCTTTTGAACAGATTCATTGCTCAGCTTTTTGCCCATTTTCATTCTCTTGTTGTTTTTTTTCTTTTTTTTTTTTCTGCAGTGTTACTAGAACTATTTGCTGATTAAATTGACTAATAATAAATATTATTTACATCAATTTGCACTTGGAATAGCATCGCTAGAGGGCAGTATTGATTAAATTAGGTGCACTCTAGTACTCGTCAGAAACTTTAGGCAGAAAAGCCTCAGTATAAAAATCCTTATGTTTTTGATAAATTGCCATAGCTTTCACGTTCATTTGTCATCACATCCTATACAGAAAAATTAATAGTAATCTTAATCACCATTTATATTAGATGTTGTTATATGTAACTAATGCAAGTAAAAGAATATTATGTGACATTTTTTATGAAAAAAACCACGCATGGAGCATGGTAGAAATTATATGGCATTGACGTAAATTACCATTTATATGCATGACTTTATTAGAAATAATTATTAGTGTTAATTTTAAATAATAAATAGAATTACAGGTTTGTTCACATGCTGTTTCTCAGGGAAGATGTTTGCTGTGAAACATAAATATCTTCTAGTTCATTAACTATCTCCTTGAAAAATCTCAGTACAGTACATTTTAAAATAGTAGACAGCAAAGATAACCAGACACTGACTCATTTATTCTTATTGATTTACAGGTCTCCTGACAAATGCAGCAACACAGAATCCTCATAGGAGTGGTTTAGTCTCTGTGTGGGCTACTTAACTTAGTCAAGTTTCACTGCTGTGGATCATCATCCGTTATATGTCATCAACTCAACTGTCTGTTTCTCTGTATCTCATGAATGACAGCATAATTCCTCTACATTATGAGCTAAAGTTTGTTCTACCACACTAAGGATCACTGGACTAAGGAATATAGAAAAAGAGATATGCTTGGGCATTAGCAATACAAAAAAGTTCATGGTTAACGTTTCATCTGCGTTATACACCACTGCTGGACTTGCTGTTACCTACATGTTTTAATCCGAAGAGTCTGCTACAATGAAGAGTATCATCCCAATCAGCCTTAGAGAAGACTGTTTTGCCTATGGGAGGACACTGAGGTGCAAAAGAGAAACTCTTCTTGTGCCCTAAACTGTCTGAATTGCTTTTATTTTCGTATACTTTCAGTATATACAATAGACCAAAGAGCAAAATCTATTTTAAAGTGGACACAATCTTACTGTTAACAGTTATAACATTAAATTGTAGGAAGTCTCCACAAAGATATGATTCCAGCCTTCACAAAGCTGAGATGTTGTTGTACAGCAGAAGTCTTTCTGGGAAGCTGCAGTAAAAACTAACTCAGAGACCTGCTCTTGAAATGCCACGTTCAAGAGAACATAATGGAGCATTGACAGAAAACAACCTGTTTAAAAAACTTGGACAAAAAGAATACAAACTGTCTACATGGCACCTTTATTGCTCTGTACTTAGATTGACTTTCTCGTACTAAAATCATTTTCAGTTTTAACCAGTTAAACATGCCTCTTCTACAGTTCCATTTTTGATAGTTAAAGTTGGATAATACAGTATTTGCAAAAGAGCATGTTTGGTCATCTGTGGCCTATGTCTCATCTGATACACCATTTAGCACCAGAAAGCAAATTAAAGAGAAAACAAAAGTAACACTTGTTTGAAAGAGATCATTAAATGTATTTTGAAAAGCCTAAAGTTATATATTTAACAGTTTTTATATGTTGTATATTTGTAGAAATCCTATTTAACAATTAACGTGATAACTCTGACTGTCAGACAAGTGGTTCAGAGTTAAGTTGTGTTTTATTACTTCAGTTGTCTCTGAAGTGACTGGTGTCCTTTGCTTTCTTCCATTAGGACATTCTGGATGTAAAGCATGACCAGAGAGGACTGTGTAGAAAAAGCAAAGAATAATGTTGTTTATATTACATAAATGCATTCAACCATTGCACTGTTGGAAGGCATTTTTTATTTTTATTTTATTTTTATTTTTTGTCTTTATGTACTGATAAAAATAGAGTGTAAAATATTTTACTTATTGCACTTCATAGTAAGTTTGGTTTTCCTTCCTTCCTTCCTTCCTTCCTTCCTTCCTTCCTTCCTTCCTTCCTTCCTTCCTTCCTTCCTTCCTTCCTTCCTTCCTTCCTTCCTTCCTTCCTTCCTTCCTTCCTTCCTTCCTTCCTTCCTTCCTTCCTTCCTTCCTTCCTTCCTTCCTTCCTTCCTTCCTTCCTCTCTTTCCCTCACCCCTGCTTTTGTGTAAAGGTCAGTTTGAAGCCCGTTCCTTGATCCAGTATTCAGTGTTTTACCTCATTGTCAGAAAGCCCACTTTTTCAGCATTATTGGTTAGTGAAAAATTAGCAAAGACAGCATAGATGAGGGGGAACTTATGATAAAAACAGAGTAACAAAAACCTTGTTCCCTTTTACTGTGCCATTCAGTATGTAAGTTTGGTACATATTGATATGTTGCAATCAAAAAGGGAGCTTAATTTCTTCCTGGCAAGTTTTATGGTTTCAAGTATACTACCTAATACTCCAATTAACTTTTAGTGTTATGCTAGTTCTATTCTACTAAAGAAAAATATATAGAGATTGTTCAAGTGACCATAGATGAAAGATAAAAAAATGAGAAGTTGATTAAAGAAATCTTTTGAAAGCCTGCTCTAATACTGAGGCTTATTTAACACAGAGGTTGCAGGAAACATGAACTATAGGTAATTTTGTCTTCAAGTAAAATAAATATATTCAAAATTCTTATTTAATCTTAGGATTTTGACCAGTGTCAAAGTAGCGATTAAAGCCTAGCCACTTGAAAAGTGTTATGGACTGACTGCACTACAAATTACCAATGTCAGGTTTAACATGTCATGCAATAAATGATGGTAAATACATTTACTGTACATGTAGACCTCAAGAGCCAGATCCCTCACTCTACCAACTCTGTGTTTTGATTTATTTTAAAGGGAGTGTACTAGCCTTATTTAGTAAACACAGACAACTAAAGATGTGACATAATTTCTGTTGCTTTACAGTATCCAGTTTTGTGTTGGTTCAGCTAAATTATGAAAAATAAAGAAAATCCTTTTATAAGTGAGACTTTTGTTCCCTGAGCATGACATCACCAAAGTAATTTCAACAGATGATAAGTAAGGTGGGGGCACAGAGAGGAAGTCTTAGTGATGGGATGGGAAATTGAGGCCCTGGGTTGTGTTTTGAAATGGAAGTTTTGCCCTTCCCTTTTCAAGTCTGGGGTAACTTCACTGTGGTATGCTCAGTTATAAATCAGATTACTGTTGCGTATTTTCTGGAAACCAAATCCAACTAGAAAGGACATCTGAACTCTTTACATTGAAAATCATAACTTCCAGTCAGTTCTGAATATGCAAGCTTATGTCGGGGGTTTTTTTATTTAGTTGTGGGGTTTTTGTTGTTGTTGTTGTTTTTTTGTTTGTTTGTTGTTGTTGGTTTTTTTAATACTTTAAATGCTCACCATAAATTAGATGTACATTGTGTATAAGGTCAACTCCAGACAAGTAATATCAAAGACAAAAGATTCTGATTATTCATCAGAGAAGAGTCTCGTTGCTGAGTCTCCAGTGTGCAACACTGGCACTTGAAATGTCTTTTGTACTTTTCCCTCTTCCCCAAAATGTACAGTTTCAAACAAACAAAATATACTGCCTGCCTTTGTCACTGTGAATTACTACTCTAAGAGCAGTGGTGAAATGTTTCTCTCAGGAACAGTATGTTTTCAGAATATTGTGAACTTCTAATTTTACAAAACTAAGTTACATAAAAAATTGTTTCTGAAAGTATTTTATGTGCCTCTTCCAAAGCAAAATTTGAAACACTGAGGGGAATGTCTTATTTGAATGCTATTAAATATCCTTCATTACTCAGCTTGCAAACACGTAACTTTTTCAAAACACACCTGAAGAGGAGCAAAAGAATACAGAAAAACACATAATAGACACAGAAAAATAACCTCCAGAAAAGCAGGAACCATTAAACATATTTTTAAAAAGCCTCTCTATATCCCAGGTGAGAGAACTACTGCTTTAAACATCTGTGATATCAAATAGAACAAATATTAACACACTATAGCACTCAATATGACACATCATTCACCAACTCCATAATTATGCTTTTAGCTTTTTTTTTTTTTTTTTTTTTTTTTTTTTAGCACTTCATATCTTCTCTGCAGCACCTTAGGTTTTATGCATGTGGTATCCTCAATCATTCACTTGTTTACTGAAAGTGTACCCACATGCTGTTGCATAAATCTTTAACCCAGGCACTTACTATCTTATAAAGCCTATTCATCACAATTATGAGTACTAATTACAGTTTCCAGAAGAAAATAAAGAATTCAGCACTGTATCTGAAGAGCCTGTGTGACTATGAGGAACACCTGAACTGGAAGGTGGTAAATTGATTGGTTGACAGGAAAATATAAGCTGACTGCCTGGGCCACTGAACTAGTGGAAAGAAAAAAGCACAAGCCAACATTGGATATAGACACAGAAGCTGGAAAAAAAAACAAACCAAAAAGAAAGAAAAAAAAAAAAAAACAAAAACCCAGAGGTTTTGTTCAAAAGGGAAAAACAGAACCCACTTGCATCACATAAACATACATATATACAGTATCTTTCCTGCTATAAAAAATACAGAATCATGCATTTGCATTTAATCATTTATATATTAATATTTATCTTAAGAATAACATGCACATGAATAACAACCAAAGACCAAGGATGGGTTGATTAGGGGTGTTGCACCCAGCTACGTAAGCAGACTTTCCTCCTGTTATCCCATTAAAGGGACAAAGTGACAAATGACATGAAAGTGGAAGCCTTTGGCACATAACTTTCAAGATCTAAAACTGTTCCAGGTGAAATACTGGAATACTGAAATATTTTGTATGAGGTTTGGGATGGAAAAAATGAAGACTGGGTTAGAACCATCATGAAACAGAAGCAAATAAGCCCAGTTTCTGATTACAAATGCAAGCTCTAGCAGAACAAGTTTAGTCAGGGGAGACTTCCTCTAGTGGTAAGAATTTTTCCAAGGCAAAAGACCCTCATAACTACCATGTTGCTTCCCAAGGAGCACAGGCAGCTGGTTATCATTACTAAAGCTTGTAAGAGCCCCTCTCTGTCATTATAACTTACATAGGCCTTCAAACCAGCTTGTTTTTCAAGCAAATTCAAGATGAGCTAAGACTAAAAGTGATTTCCAGGTATTTTCACTCCTATGGCTCCAAGCCTGAGAAAACACTTCACAAAAATGCCAATTACAACAGTAATTTTTTAGCTGGAATAGATTAATGATTCTCTGAGGAGAATGATTAATGTAAATGAAAGTGATTTGCCACCTTTGTGGTGAAAATCATAAAGGCCTGAAAAGGTGGTGCATATAATAGATGCAAAGAAGTAACTCATGCTTTTATTTTCTTCCCTCAGGTATATTTATTCCACCCTCTTCAAAGAGGATTGATGTCAATGGAGTTCAGCCAAGTGCTTCCTCAGAGTTGATGCCATGTCTTAACTAGAATTTCTTTAAAATTACTGTGTTCTTCAGGTGGCAAAATATATCATAGCCCTTACTGAAGAGAAGTTTCTTCTGATCTTCCAGCTTGATCTATTCTTGAGACCAAAGAAAAATGCAGTTTCTATGTGTATTTTTGCCTTACATAATTACAGAACCTACAAATAAGTAATTAATTTTTAATTATTTTTTCAATTTGTTTTTCTAACATCACAGAATTGGAGTGACATTGAAGCAATGGATCTCAGGCTGGGTTTAGGCAAGTAAGGATGGACAGAAAACATCTGATTTATAGCTGGGGATTGAATAAAGAAAGGAAGCAACTGAAAATAAAACAGGACCAGAGAAAAATGAAAGATTTTTTATTTCAGAGTATTTAGTATTTAGCATTTAGTAAGTGCTTTTTACTATTTTTGAGTGCTAGGACAGTCAGAGTAAGCTTTGAAACAGGGAAATATGAAAGAAAATATTATTTTAACTGCAGAGATGAGGATTCTACTGATAGTATGGTTCTCTTCTTTTGAGATTTAAATCCCATTAAAATTTGAGACCCATAGGTAATATATAAAAGGTTATCCTGTCATTAATTAAAAATAAACAAAAAAATAGGAAAAAATTGGAATTACAATAGGACAGAACAGATAGTGACTGATAATGGGCCTTTCTATGAGAGGATCAGCACAAGTTCCTGTACTTCTTTTGACTATTAATGAAATACGAACACTTAAGATTGCATGATTTATTAGTAAATTACAGAGACTGAGGAAGATATGGGATGCATGTGAAGATCTAAAAGAGATATGAAGATGTATAGGGACAAAATGGGCCACAAAATAATTCAAAATGTGGAAATCTGCAGATTAGTTTCAATTTAGTTTGTTATCATTACCTTAAACAGTGGTTTAAAACATCATGAGAACTTGTCTGTCTTCCTCCACTGAGTAAGATGCCCATGTATATTGCTATATGCTCAAGGAGAGAGACAGGTAGTTTAGTATTTATATTTAGTATTTCTTACCCAGGCATAACAATACATGTCAGCCACCTAAGGCAGGCACTACAGTGACAGGAAATGTTGACAACAGCTGTCATCTGAAATTACTTACTGAGTTGCAAAGGTGTTAACAGAGGGTTGGCAGTAGCAACATAAGCCAATTTATTAATGTACATTGCATAAAACAGGAGCTCACAGAGCCCCAGTGGCAGTAAAGAGAGTTTTCCCATCCCAGTGACTAATACAAATACAAAGGTAGCATATTTACTCCTGTATATGAAGAACATATCCACAGGGACAGAAGAAAACAAATGTGGACTACTTCTGTACACACTCCCTAGCCACTTCTACACAAATGTATTTAAGCAGCCTCCACAGCAGAAATGCAACATAGACTTACAACTTAACTACCTATTAGCCTGATTGATATTTAATTAGCAACCAATAAAAAAGTATAGTGAGGCTTGAAGGAAATTATGTCTGATTTGGCATAAGTTACAATTCTTCTGCAGTGAAATCATGTAGCACTTGATTATCACCACTGACATTCTTTTTTCTCATTCCTGGTTTTGAAGAGAACAACATGACAGTGATAATGTAACTTCCAGCCCATGCAAAACAAATCAAATGAGGATGAACTGTGGAAGGGCAAGAATTCTACCTGAGTAAATAATAAAAACCTCAGCTTGCACTGGAAACCTATGCCTATAAAAATTAGAAAAATCACAAATAATTGTAATGCAAACCAAGCTCCCTGTTATCTCATTCTTACTCAACCTATTAGGAGAACCTGCAATGTAATATGCTTGTTAGCACTTAGAATTCCATAAAATCATGTCCTTGTTTTCATTTTAATATTTTTTAGAAACTGAGAGGACATTCCAGGCTCCCTTTCTCCCAAAAGAGGAAGGCAAGAGCCCATTTACTCTACTAGGAAAGAGGATTACAGAGAAAACAGTCTGTACTTTACTATGTTTCTAGTACTTCCCTCTTCATGGAGACTCTGGACACAGCAGGACAAATGTGGGAAGAGTAGAAAGCTTTGCATCAGAACAAATCTTGTAGCAGGAAAAAAATCTATTTAAGGACCTGCAGCCAGAAGATTTGCAGGTGGATTAATCAGCAAGCCATCCAAACAGTCAAGAGAAGCCTGAAAGGACAGAATTTAAGGGCATTATTCTAATTTTTAAAATTATGTGGTTTTTTATTCAGCTCCTTTTAGACAGAAAACAGTAACCCAGTGTAGTAGTGTCGAGTACATTGTCAGACAGTGGAAAAGCAAGAAAAGGAACACATGATAGTTGAAAATCTGACAATATTTTCCAATAATTATCTAAAATGATATTTTTTTTAAATGTAGAGTTGCCTCAGTTTAATTTAACATGAATAATACTGGGATCATTATTCCTGCAATGAATGTGTCTGTAACTTCCTCAGGAAAAGCTTCCATACAGAGACCTAAACGCAAAAGCAGAATCAAGTTGTCTCCATCAATTATCCTGTGTATAGGTAGGGCTGGGATATTTGGAGATACCAGATGCAAATGAAAATATCTATTGTCAATATCTTAACAAGGTAATCAGATCTTTTGGAAACTCATTAGTAGAAAAGTGATGCCAAGTCTTATTTGTTATTTTGTCCTCAGTTCATATCACACAGTTCAAGGCCTTCAGGTGCAAATAGGTCTCAGAATCTGAAATGTCATGTGATTGATTTTTTTTAAGCTGTAAAGATGTCCCAGTGTTTATAGGAATTACGAATAACTAGAACCATAGCTTTAAGTTTCTGGCATAGCAAAACCAGATGATAAATGTCTGCTTCCTGATTTTCTCCTAAGGCAACAGCCAGGAGCACCTGCTAGTTTGGACATACTAGCGAAGCTTGAGAACGACCAAGTGTTGCTTTTCAACTGTTATGATGTGAAATTTCCTTTGAATTACATTTTCCCATAAAACTCTGATTTGGGAACAAGATGTTAAAATAGAAAGTCATTCCTGATACCAGTTTCCATTTCCTTATGTATGCTCATTAGTGCAGTGTACCATGCAGAAATCCACGAGTGCAATTGCTTCTTGGTGTGATCATTTATATGTGTTTTGGTGAAAAAGCCAATTTTTCATTGAGCTAGGCCACTACTAGAGAAACTCTTAGTAACTGGTTTTAGCAGAATTAGAATCAGAGTAGCCAATGATAGTCTGACTGCCTTTCTTTTTTAGATTATTACAAACACCACTCTGTTCTCTTTTGGAAAGATATAGGTAGTAAATTCACTACTTCTTAGTAGTTCTCTTCCAAAAGTATTCACTTTACTGCTGAGTAGACCTTATCAGTGTTTATGAGATGACTGAGCAATTTATTTTCAGGTTATATGGTCCATATATTAAAGGCAGAGAGGAAGGCTGCTTGCTTGCTTGCTTTGTCCTGGCTGCTTCACTGTACTTTAAATATTATCACAGAGGGAAGGAGCAAATTTAGGAATACAAAATGCATTAGTCATAGATGAACACAAAGAGTGCAGCTCTTTAGGTAAACAGAAAGTTCCTGAGAAGATCAAATGGCCACACCTTGTGCCAGTTGCAGAGGATACTTCTAGGAACCTACATGGTTGCTGTAAAGCTTCCTCTAACTCAGGAACACATGGAAACTTTCTAGCCTAAGAGACTAATACAGCAAGTCGAAGGGGGAAAGCTGTTCTGAAATCTTCATTATGTTAATTGAGCCCATCAGGTTGGAGTTTCCTCTACTTCAGATACGCCTTGTTCTTTGTGATTCAACAAAATCTGATCTGAAAGCCCTGCTACGAGTAACTTTGCTTACTTGAAGAAATGTGTGTAAGTGGCTCCATAGCAAGGCCAGTCTGGATTATTTTGATGGAGAGTGCAGTCTTCTAAGGCAGTCTGAGCAACTCAGCAAGCTTCCTCTCCTTTCATTTCCTTTTTCTCCCACTTGGGAACAACAGCAACAGTTGTGGTGGGTCAGAAATGGTTGCAGACCATTGCAAATACACCCGCTGAAATGACTACAAGCCATTCTAAAGGAATTATTTTAAGGATGTTCAGCCTGATTTGGCTACTGGTGTGGTTTAGGCAGGGGGGGAGTGCAGTGCAAAATAAAAGCCCAGCTCATGATACTGCCTCCAGCTGTGCTTTTATATGCCAGATAGATAGTGAGCCCCAGGTTTCCTGCTCTGAGGGGATTTTTGATAGGCTGCACAATCTGAAATCACTGCATTTTGGCTGCCTTTCTGAGGAGAACAGGGTTGGATGATTTCTTCAGTGCTCCTTTCTTTTTTTTAACAAAAGAAAATCATGCTTTTCCAGGAGTCTGGTATCATTTGTTCATTGCTTGTCTTGAGAAAAATTAGGAATACAGAGTCTAGATATACACACAATGAAGTTTGTTGGCTTCCTACTTACTTTTTAAAATGCCCTGGGTTTGAAAATATAGCAATTAGCTTGTAAGACAATTATTTGCATCCAACAAATAATTTCTGATGCTCTGAGAACAGCTCTTCCCCAAGAGCCAGTTTGAACTGGAGGTATAAATGGAAGGGGAATGGTTGTTGCTTCTCATTCCATTTCATAAGGTTATACCTAATATGATGTTCAGAGGTGATAGCCTTCCCAAGTTGAAACATTTACTCAGTGAAATAATTCACAAGTCTTCAGATAATAAAGCCATCTGGTGACACCTGTCTTAGAGATATGCTAAAGAAAAGCCATACCCCAGCTTCATCAGCTGATCAGTGCTCCTAAAAAATATTGCCAAAAGGTGATGTATCGCAGAGCCTTCTAATATTAATAGTGAGAGAGCCATGTGTCTGAGGATCACCCTGTGTTCATTTTACCTTCAAAACCTTCCTTGCAATAGGGCGCACCAGTTCTAAGGGCATGAGGAATTAATTACTTCCTTTGGCAGTCATCTGGCTTCAGGGAATATATGCTGTACAGTAATCTATTCCTCTGTTATAGAATATATCAGGTTACAAGGTATAGTGCTAGATTCATTTCACTGAAAGGTTTCCCTGACCAGTATTTCAGTCCTACCATGAGCTAAGACGTGCTTACTATTATACTGAAGTAAATAATTCAAAATATAAAAAATAAAATTAAAATAAAATGCAGTTAGCCATTAAGAAGTCCAGCAGAGAACTCTTACAATAACAGATGGCATTAGCCTACAAGCTTTTATAACTTACATAGTAAGAAAATGGGGTTACATTTTTGAATTAAATTGATAACACGACCAAATCGATTTCATTAGTGTATCTGTCATATTTGCTATTAATGATGGCTAACAATGGAATAAAAACTGACAACAATCTCTGAAGAACTGTGCAGATCAAAATTATATTATACTGGTATTCATGAATTTTAATACCGTTTTTCATCATGGTTTTTTGAACTCCTTTTTTAAAACTGAAGCTCACAAGAAGAGAATTAAACTTTCTACACCTGTCTCAGCTCCTATTATTTCTATTGTTACAAGTTAATAGGCTCAAGAATAGAAGACATTTCCGATAACTAAAACAAAAAAGGCCTTGCTTGAGAGTCTCTTGTGAGTGCTTGTGAGGGGATGAATGAATCGCCACTGCTCAAGTGTTGACAACAGAGTAATTTCTCTTGAATGACTAGAGAGTTTTAGGACGCCCAAACTGCTGTTTAGAAAACTGTTTGTGGAAGAAACTATCTGTAATAATAGACTTTGGTCCTCTGGTGTGTGACTCCCTTTAATGCTAATGGAAGTTCTGCAAAAATCTAAAGGAGAAGATACCTGTTGTCATGAATCATTGTAGCTTTATAGCAACATTACTAGGCCTTAAATGTATGTGAGTTAAAAGTGTGCAAGGAATGAGATGCTCACCTCAGAGCAACAATTGAGGACATCAAAATACCCTTACCTAATGGAATAATTTTACTTCTCTGCTACTTGAAAATGTGACAAGATATTAGATACATGTCATATGAACTGGAAGACCCTTACCTTTCCTGTTTCAAGTCCTTGATTATGACTTTTGGGTTAAAAATGTGTGAAAATGGATAATTATTTAAGAAGAATCTGTGTGGCTATCTAGGAGTGGGTAAGATACAACCTTCAATATTTTATGAATTAAATAAATTTGTCTTAAATATAATACATCTAGATCTATACATGTGAATCTATATGGATCTATATATAGTGAATGCCATTGTGTCTGGTTGGTGCTTATGGTCTTCAGAAATGTAGTCCGTACTGCTTAGGTGGTAGAGGAAGAAATATTTAGCCTGCTGTAAGTGGGGGATGTTCTGGACTTGTAGGAATGTTGGTCTTTGCAAGGGACAATTCACCCTCATATCTTCTAGGCTAATATTAACAAAAGTAGTAAAATTTTAGTGAGAATATTCCTGTATTATACATACACTCACCGTCTAAAGACTTTTCACAAAGTGAGTATTTTTCTGTATGTGTTGACAATGTCTACCAAAATATTGCTGCTCTTGATATTCAAAGTAATATTAGTTGTATTTTATATACGTGTTGGGTTGACCTGGCCTGCAGCCAGATGCCTACACAACCTCTCACTCTTGCTTCTCAACAGGAAAGGGGCAGAAAATAAGACACAGGGAGATAACTTACCAATATATGTAGTGGGTAAAAGAGACCAAGCTTGGAGATAATTATTTCAATATATTGGCAAAATAAAACAGGTTTGAATAGTAAGAAAAAAGAAAGTAAACAACAAACAAACAAACAAGACAAAATTATCTCATATCTTTGACAAGGTTCAACTTCACTCCTTCATTCTCAGTTTTTCTACCTTCTCCCACATACTCAAGTGGCACAGAAGGATAAGGAATGTGGGGGTTGTGGTCAGTCCATAATAGTCCTCTCTGCCACTCCTTCCTCCTCACATTTCTCCTTGCTCCAGCATGAGTTCTTCCAGTGTACTGCAGTCCTTCAGGAGAAAGCCACTCCTGTGAGGGTTTTCCACAGGCCATAGATCCTTCAGACCATACCCACCTGCTCCAGCATGTCATCTTCCACAGACTGCAGTGTGAATATCTGCTTCAGCACAGTCTTTTCATGGGCTGCAGAAAAACACCTGCTCCACCATGGTCTCCTCCACAAGCTGCAGGGAAACCTCATCTCTGGCACCTGCAGCACCTCCTCCCCCTCCTTCTTCACTGACCTTGGTATCTGCAGAGCTCTTTCCTCACATTTTTTTTTTTTTCCCTTCAGACCTCTCTGCATTGCAGCACTTTCCCCTTCCTTAAATCTTTTTTTCTGAGGCACTGTCATCTTGGCCGAGTGGCTCAGTGGGAGTTCTGCTGAAGCCAGTTGGAACCGGTTGGAACTGGTTGTGTCTGGCCCAGAGTAGCCCCGGCCTCTCCTCACCAAGGCCGTGCAGAAAGTCTCACTGTAAGTTGTGTTTGGTGTCTGGAAACTCCTGTGAGAGTGGGAAGTAAGGAAAAGCAGAGAAATGCGGTAGGAGGAGACAAAAAGACAACCTAGGGAAGAAATTAGTGTTTCTTTACTGCATAACTGAAGCAATCTAACGCCCCCAGAAGTGTGCTCTTGCAGAGAAACCAGCAACGACCTGCACATCCAGCAATGCACATCCAGTGGGGAAGTTATCTCATTTGGGTATTTCCAGACAATCTGGATGTTCCTTCACAGTGGTTCCACTGTACAATTTTGTCCAAAAAGCTGCACAAAGCCACATGCTCTCCTACCTGCTGTGAGTGTGTTTGGGTGTTTTACTTTTTCCTTTTAATTGCTTTTTTCCCCTCACAGCTTTCTTCATTAACTGCAATACAGGAGATTAAGCCTATAATCCAGTACATTTAAAAAGCAGCTGTCTTTAAAGTAAAAGTCCACTGATCCTCAGTGTCACTTAAATAACAATTTCTGAAAAAAAAAAAAAAAACAAAATTTCTTAACTGCAGATGTCAATGTAAAAATTATGGTACAATTTCAAATTGTATATGTACAAACTTTAAGTGCGGAGGCCTGAAGGAAATTAAGAAATAAGGAAATTACTGAAGCCATTAGAGTCTAGTTTTACTTCCATGGCAATCTAATTTGAACTGAGAATACTTTGCTTCTCCCAACTATGTTTCAATCTCCTATCTCTAGGGTTAATTGTATTTTCATTGGATGGAATACCAAATCAAAACTGATTTTTTGAGTTTTCTTGAAATAAAAAAGGAAGAAACAAGGGACTTTGAAAAGATATGAGCTCCTTTAAGCAGCCAACTCCATGTATCCGAGACATAGACTTTAGGAGTTCTTTGACTTAGATGGACTTGAACAAGAATGTCTGTAACTTGTGTGGCTTGCTGGGTTTTATGAACTATCCCACAGTGATGGAGTGCAACCCACTTTTTAAAAAAACATTAAGCAAATACTTTTGGTACTCTAGTAGGGAATGCTGCAAAATTTGGCAGCTGCGTATTCATTAAGTACTCTTCAAAAGGAAAACATATATTAGTGTATAGTAAAACTAACCTGAATTATTCTCTGACATGTATGTCCTTTCTCAGAATAACTGAGGTTGGCAGGACCTCTTGAGATTTTCTAGAACAGCATCCCTGCACAACAAAAGGTTAACTACAGCAGGTTTCTTGGAACTTTGATTAGTTGTGTATCAAGTGTTTCCAAGGATGAGACTCCACAACAATCTCCCTCAAATTAAAAAAACAAACCAAGAAAAAAATCCAAAATTAAATATAATTTTTTTAAAAAATGGATGTTAAAATGGATTTTCACACATTATTTGTCTCTTGCCTTAATTGAAGTGGTCTTCTGAGAATAAAAGAACAAAGACATGTCAGACTGACTAATACAGTAATTAGAGGTAAAACAGAAAGGTGCAAACAAGGGAAAAATTTAACTTAAGCTTCTGTTTTTCACAGAGAAGACCCTTGATCAAACTTACTTTTATTTATGTAGGATTTTAGAGGCTGCTCCCACCACAACCTTTTAGTTTGTTGTGTGATGGAATTTGTTGTTCACTTTTGATTGCAATGTGGTCAACAGCCAGCTTGCAGAAAAAGACTTAACTAGTAATATAGTCTAATCTCCAGTAGTGGAGAGATTTTTCTTCTCTGAAAGACATTAATCTGCAATATAAACAGCAAGCAGTTCAATGATCCATAGAAAGGAAGAATGAAGACAATATTACTACTTTCAAACATAAGTTGTCTCTGATTGGAATCCTTGTGTCTTTTTGCACCAAACTCTTGAATCCAGGCTATCTTAATAACTGATAGCTAGAACAACCTATGTGCCAGGAATTACCATAGGACCCTATGTAGTATAATTACATTCTTGCAACACAGACACTTTGCTAATAAAACCCTCCAGAATTGAAAGTGTGCAGGGGAATTACTCAGACTACTCATCTGTCTTTGGGGCTGCTCCTGTTGTGACAAAGCATAGGAGCCTGGAATCAGTAATATGTCAATGTGCTTTGCAGTAGCAAGGAGCTGGTTCTAAAATCAGACAGCTATCCCTCTGTGACAACAGATCTAAGCTGATAAACTCTGCTGGACTCACACCTGCTCCATGAAGGATAATTTTGTGATGTACCATTGTATGAGTAAAATGGAGAGGTGTATTTCCTTCTTTTCTTGGTACTGGTTTGGATGAAGGTAGCATAGATGCAGTGACAGCCATAACATAACAAAAGGACAGAAATCACAACCTATTGCTGCTCCTGTTTGCATTATCTGCATACTTGGAACATAGCCTTTAATAATGCATCCTTGCTTGAGGTTCTTTGCTTCCCTTTCTTAAAAGAAAGGGACATGTTTTTCCTTATAATACATTTAAAAGTGTGTTCTGCTTTTTAAAAAAGGCATCTTCTAAGAAACTTTGCAACATTACTATAAGCATGTGTTTCTAATGCCTATAAATTCCAAGTAAACAGTTTGACTGATATATCAAAACATACATAAAGATTGTCCAGGCCAGCATTTAATGTATACAGCCACAAGATATAATAGCATTATTTAAAATCTAAATCTAATTAAAGGGTATGCAGGAATGAGAAAGGGATCAATATCTAATATGTTTTTTCCATCTGCTTGCCCCATCACTGCTAACATGTCAGAGAAAATGCCAATACTTTGATCTCATACATGTTCTCTGTTGCTTTTTCACTGATACACACAAGGTCAGTTGTGATATAGGATGCTCTAAATTCTCTCAAAATTCTTCAATTAATAGATGGTTAGCAGACAGCATATTGAAAAAGTGACAGAAAATATAAATGAATTTCAAATACTATCTCTGAGATATCTTCAAATGAAATACATCTTTGATTTTAGGCATAGAAACATCACCTGATTTCCTGCAAAAATGTTTTATGGTTCAGAGGCTAAATACTTGTTGGATGTTTTTCTATTGAAGGTATCTAAAAGCTGTCAGTTTTATAATGAATCTCCATGAATGTTGTTTCACAGTAAATCTGGGGAAATTCTAGTGGAAATCTTCCTATGACACAGCAGGAGATTTATTGAGAGAGCAGGAACATATTATTTATTGTTTCAAAAACCCACAGTTGATATTCTTGATTGCAGTAATCAACCTTTCCTTCATGTTAATGGTTGCTTTTGTTAGGCTGAGCTCTTTCCATATTTGAACAGAATATTGTATGATTAGCTTGTGCTGAACTGTTATTAAGGATGATGTGTTGACATACATATATAAGAAATACATAAATTAAAGTTATTGTTCCCCACTTGCATTTCCTCATGTTGTTCCTCCAGTTTGCATGGCATCTCACCTCTAGACTCTGACAATGGTTCTTTTCCCTCAGTGTTTGGCTTTTTAGGTTTTTTCATAACAATGCAGCATTTATAAAATTAGATTAAAAGTTTACTAAGAACTAAGCGTGTCCCCATATTCCTGGGTGGCAGCATGTTTGCAAAGAAATTTAACCAATGTATGGAAAACAATTCAAGATTGTAGAATATGGCTGACTTCCCTCAGTCCTAAGCCTTCCAAGACATCACATGGATATAGTTCTGACACAAATGAATATTTGGATTTTTTCAGTGATTTCAAAAATGCTGGAATCTTATTCTTGTGTTTAGATCCCCCTTGACTTGTTAAATATGGAACTAAATGCTTGTAATAATAAAGGAATCAGGTGCACAGTGACCACAGGATTCATGCTAACAATGATGCTTCAGACTTTCTGTGGTAAAAAATCTATGAAACGCAAAAGAACACAAATAAGGTTATGATCAATGGAAGGATATAAAAATATGAGAGTATACAGAAAATTAATCAACCTGTTTTCACTGTAAGCTTACCATTTACCCATGAGGTTGTAACAGGTATGAAATAGTAAAATGCACCATTTGACTTTATTTTCTTGTAACCTTGGACTTCAACAAAAATCTTAAAGCAACTCATTTGGAAACTTATAATTCATAATGTGTTTTTACAACAATTTCAGGTTACTGTTTGTTTTTAATATTTTTTAGTCTTATGCTGAACTCAAACCCATCATCTTAGAGAATACCAGTATATAGTCACATTATGTTTCTTTTCCACAAACATTACAAAACATACTGGCAAAATGGATAGTTTACTTCCTTGGTAAAATTTTTATAATAAATAAATAAATATTGACATTTTTAGAATTTTCACTCCTATTAGACCTCAATGGGTGTAAATAAATGTCACTCAGATATTACTAGTGTGAAAGAGATTGTGTTTCATTAAAAATCTTATGAATGTAGCCTCAAGTATTGTAACAGAATTAACCTTTAAAATTTAATACATGGAAAGAGAATAACACATTCAGACTCTGGTGTTGAGGTGGATGAGATCAGTGATTAAAAACTGAAAGAACTTTATGGAAAGTGGAGTCATGTGATGTGTCATAGTCATATAAAAGAAATTACAAAATAATGGGCATATAAAAGTCTAGAGTGAAATAAATAATGGCTAAAGTTCATCTAATCTAAATTTATATACCTAAAAGTTAGGTATTTGAGTGGATTTGTCTTTCCTCAGCTTTAACAGCCCCAAGCACAGTTAAGTTTTTTGGGGGGCTTCCCTTCTACTCAGTGGAGATTTTAATGAAGTTAGTAGTGTCCTGAGAATAATTTACTTTATCCTAGGGCAAACACCTACATTTGCCGTAGCAAAGTGCTTAAAAATTGTTAGCTTGATCTCCATTGACTGTAATGAGATCTGGAACAGCTATCTGTGTAGCTACTCAGATTCTACATTACTAATATCCAGCAACAATTTCCCGCTCTACATGCTGCTTATAACCCTTTTACAGCCAATAGATTCACTCCAGAAGATGATACTTATTCTAGTGGAGGATAAGCCCCAGTGGCCAGAGAACTGAATCTCTCTGTAGAGATTAAGTCTATAGCTTAAACCAGATATCCAACTAGCATTATTTGTATTTCTGCATTTCAAGATTGGTAGGTGAATAAAAGTAAGACAATTCTCTTCTGCCTCAGTTTAGAGTGTATCAGTTCCCATAAGTATGATCTTTGCTTTATAGGGTAAATCATTATGATTTTATATTTGCTTTTCCTGACTAGCCACCTTTACATTGTTAAATGGATGGTATAGATTCTATAAAATATAGAAAGAAATCTGGGACTGTTAATTTCTATTGTGGTTTGGTTTTTTTTTTTTTTTACGGCTCTGTAAGATGAAGTATACTTTCAGGCTCATGAAATTCATGAAGCACTGGAGGAGACAGATTGCCTACAATATGAATTTTATCCATCAAGCAGTTCATTTAGAGGAGAAAAAAAAGAGATAATATTCCATATATAGTTACTGTCGTTCTTTCCACTGATCTCAGAGGGTCTCAAGATGGCTAATTTGTTTAATTACAGAATAACATATAGGATTGTTGCTTCCTCTTCTTAGGGTAAATGCCTAAGTAAAAAAGTTTTTCCATAAAATTTGTAAAGATAAATAATGGGTTCCTAATCAGCAGTTAACACATATGTGCATGCACACACACAGACACACACATACAAACCCCAAACAGAGCTCTGCAAATCTCTGTTGTTCCGCTCTTGTAAATTACTTGTATAAGAATGATAGCAAGATCATAGCTCAGTCTACTCTGTATGGGCATGTCACAAAACCATGAAAACCAGAAGTATGAAGTATCTTTTCTACCTCCATCATATTAACTTTCCAGTGTCATATAAATGATGTAGGTGGAAGTCCAGTACCTGCAAAGCATTTACAAGCATCTGAGAACTTTAGAAGCTTTGCTGACTTCAACAGGACTACTAATGCTTTCAAAGATGAGCAATTGCTAAGAACTTGGTTTGGCAATTCCACAGCTGGTCATGAAGAATATGAACATGCAATCTGATAAAAATCACCTCTTCCTCTTTCCACTCTCCCTTACAGTGAGGTGTTTAACCACAATGTAGCTAGCTGGTGGCCAATATAAGTGACAGTTTTCTATTATATCATTGAATCAGATGAAGTAAACTTGAAATGTTTTATACACATTACTGGATTTCACTATAAAAATCTTCCATATCTTCCTGTCCCTCCTGATGACAATGGAAAAATCCCTCAGACAGCTTTTCACTATCATGCTCAGTGGCTTATATGGGACTTCTTTGTGTAGACGTGATCTAGAATCAGATCCATACTCTGTAATTCAGACAGAAACACCCCTCTCCGTGAGTATTGAATAGCAATATAAGTCAAAAGCTTCTGAATCAAACAACTCATGTATTTCTCTGCAGACTGAAATAAATGAACCAGAAGTCAAAATATTCACTAAGGTGTTGTGACTTGAGAATAATTTCTTGTGTAAAAAAAACCCAGTCAAACAATGTTAATTTTAACATTGTTAAAAACTGAAATGCTTAAATCTAAATAATTAAAAAGTTACGTGATTGATATTACACACCTCTGAGATGGAAAAATGCTGTAGGCAAGTGTTCTTAATAAGTCTAGTTTGGTTAATTATTGCCTGAAGCATTTCTGAACTAATTATTTACCTCCAGAGGAGCCTCCATGTTTTCAGCATTCAAGTGCCAGATATTGATTTTCTTTAATTGACAGGACACAGTACTAGACAGACCACACAAAGCTGAAGGTTAAGCCATTTATAGAAAGTGATAGCCAGGTCCTCCAGTGTCACACACTGCATATCAGTGTGAAAGGGAGACCTAGGCCCTGAAACACCTCACTTTCAGGGGAAAGGATTATTTATCTCTGTCATCTGCCCTTTATGCTTTATTTAACATCTTAAATAGCCTGTGTAAATTAAGTGTGCTCAGGAGCTGCACAGTTTCAGGTCAAAGACAGTATTCTGTTCAACAGGAGAGCTGAAGTATTTTAGCCTTTTAGTTAACAGGATGTGCAATTTTCAACAAACAATAAACATTGAAATGTTGGAATTTTGAAAGTTGTTCTCAGTAGGGTCTGGGAATTTAGCAAAGGTGCTTAGAGAATTTGCCTGGATGGATGTAATTTTTTGGATGTAATTTGGATTGTTTGAAATATTGCAAGTGCCAGCATACTTGAAGCAATCATCAACTTTCTGTCTCATCAAACCACATGTGATGCATGGACAGACAGTTGCCAATTAGCTACAGCTATTCCAGTCTTCCATCAAATAAAAGTAATATAAACAATAATAAATTATGTATGGGCCCTTAATTAATTCTATTAGTTCCAGCATTGCTCATTTGAATTTATAAATAAAAAGAAAAGCCTTTTCCTTGTTCTGAATTCCTCATGAACTCTTGCGTTTTTCTTCAATCCTTCAATTACCTTTATGTGATTTTTCTTTTCCATAGCAATTAACTTGTGCTTAATATTTTCTTTTTATGGTCTTGAATTTTTGCTCATTTTAAACTTATAATTTCCATGCCCTACTACTCTCTTGCCACTTTGCTCCTCTCTTACTTAGGCTCAAGTACTTCTACAAGAACAAAAGTGAAATACCCTGACAGGGTGCAAGGGCACTATAGCTTTTCACTGTGGACAGCAGCGTGAGACATAGAAACAAAGATGACTTGTTTCTTAAGTGGGATAAATCTCCTTCTGAAGATTCCTATCTTTAACTTGTTTTTCTGTAATGGCAACCTAGAGTGACTGATCTAGATATCTCAAGTTAAACAGAATGAGACCAGACCTTGTTCTTTTCAGCATCCTAACTTTGCTTGTTATATACCTTCATCTGTCTTTGTTCAGAATGAGTTGAGAATGCAGAAAACTTTAACTGCTGGCATGCCCAAAATGGACATCACCACCACTGTACTGAGGTATCTCCAGTTCTCATGTAAGAAATGGAGAAAGACACACAGAGAACAATTATGATCAGAGGTAATGTTTGCATCTCTTCACTAGTTGCATACGCAAACACTAGAGGACTTCTGATTATGGTCTAAGCAGTTTAGTAATTTCCACCCAAGCTGTAATCACATTCATTCTCCTGAATTGTATTAAATGGAAAATTTAATGAAGACAATATATATAATCTCCATCATCTAAGTTTTCACCAGTTCCACATTAAATATCATGTGTTAGAGTTGAGACACTACTCTGTTGAGGAATAATATACTAATTTCTACAAATAAACAAATTAAAACAAATATTCTGCAATGCATTTCCTTGCAAAAGACATGGCATTTGAAATAGGACATGAATATGAAAAGCTTTGTAGAATAATTTGTTTAGAGAATGAACTATCGTCATCATCATCAATTTTGTATTTCTTATTAAATTGATTAATTACTTGGGCTTTTTTTCCCATCATATCAGAAGGCAATATATTAAGCAGATTTCTATCTCAAGCTATTAGATTTAACCACGTATACATTACAAGTCCTGCAACCTCAACATTTTCCTTTCATGTTAGTGCTGAAAATAACTCAGTCATTGCTTTCCTTTGATCTAGTTAGGATGTTTTTATGTAGAATATACGGTAAACTGAAAAAACACCTCTGCATAAAAACACTGATGCACTCTTTCCAGTTCCTTTAAATTGGGAAGTACAGCCAAGTTTTATGTTCATAGCAATATAATAAAATAACTGTGAAAACATATTGGCTCTGTCACAATTGTTAGTTGGTTATTGCCATTCTTTGGCATAGTATACAATAGTTGAAAGGGAAAAAAGATATTTTTCTGTTCTTACATATACATATAAAATGGGTTTATGTGAAAAATGTGCTATGTATAAAGTAGGCTGAACCCCAAACAAGAGACTATTTTGAAGATTTATCTTTGGATTTGGTTCTTATTTCACATTTGCATCTGGGCGATCTTGACCTAAACTGCATATGTTTGTGTAAAAAGAAGTGTAAATACCACTGTATAATGGCATCATAGCATCTTAGAAAATGCTGACTATCTTAAGTGGTAAACAATAATGTATTTTAAATTTTATTCTCTGCCTCTTGAAGATTAAATTAGAAACAATAAATTGTCTGTTAATCATCTCTTACGTGTCTTATGGAGAATGTGAGGTGTTCTAGGGTAACCATTGGTACCATGACAAAATAGATGTCTGAGGCTTTGATTTCTTCTATAAATAGTGTAAATTTCTGTTCAAGATGTTGAAATCAATCTAAGTTCAGCTTTTTTTTTTAAGCTATTCAAGCCTGTCGATTTTCATTCTCTTTTTCTGAGGTACTCACGATCTGGAGTAACATTAATTCCTGTTACAGTCTGGAGTAATATTAAAATTTATTTTGGTTTTGTATCTGTGAGAACAAAATCCAACCATCAGAGGGGCAGATGCAAACATAGACTTTTACTTGACAATTGAGACAGCAAAATGATAGAAATCCACGAAAGTATGGGAGATAAGTTGCTAGGCAAAAGAGGGAGAGAGGCAAAGATATAAGAGAGAGAGAGAAGAGGGAGAGAAAAAGTGTAAGAAAGTGGGGATAAAGAATGTGAGAGAGAGAGAGAGAGAGAGAGACAGAGAGTCACCACCAGGGTCCCAGCTGCCCAGCGAGTTTCTTCAAGATGTCGCTGATCCTGGACAGGGCCTGATGCGAGATGGCGGTGGGTCAAGAGACGACCAAAGAGCCACAGCATGGACAGCCATATATACCCCTGAGTTCCTTTGGTTCCAAAGGGGCAGCTGTCAGTCAGCTGCCACAGAAGCCAGGTTCATTATCACCAGAACAACCAAGGTGTCTCCCAACCCTAACTAGAGCCATTGAAGACAGATTCCCTGGAGGGAAATTCTGACAGCCTTCGATGCCATCAATCAGTTCTTATCTTCACCCACTCATTGATCTGCTCAGGCCAAGCCAGGTATCTCAGCATCAGTACAACCAAGGTGGCTTCCTCCACCCTGGCCAGGGTAATCGTGCCTGCAGGGATGTCCCAGCATTGCAGGCTGGCCCTCAGAAAAAGGGGAGCAGTCTCCACCCAGCCATTGGTTCTTATCTCTGTCCAGGCATCACCTCCTGCTCAGGTCTCGCCAGACCAGGTACATTAGCATCTTTCTCCACCCTAGACAGGGCTATTCACTTTAAAATTGTCCTTTTGAGGCAAATTCCAGTGAGATCTGCAGACTCTCACACCACTATATTCACTTACAATACCAGGATTGAAAATTCAACATGCTCTGTTACAATGGGGTGATACAATTGCAGAGATTGTTCTTATCTAAACAACTATTCATACACCACTGAAATAAAGATGTTTTCTCTCCCTATCAACTAATGAAACCATTTCAAATAACCTTATAAGCCTCAGTAAGCAGCTGACCTATGAACATCGCATGATTACTGACTTTCCATCTAAATATTTCCTACTGAGAACTACTATTTTCTATATGCTGATATTTGACAAAAGCATTAAAAAGGACTCATCAGTATATGTAAACTGGAGTAAATAGGTACTAAACAATGGTTCCTGAATCTGCTATGCATATATTACTGAATTAATTTTTATTTTTCCATATGATATAAAATAAGCAGTAAAATTATCTTTCTTGAGCTTTGATTTTTATTTTGTCAAATGATGGTAAGAAAACAAACAGTAGCCACAGATACTCGTTTCTAAAAAGATTTTGTTCCAGGTTGTGAATTGAAGTGTACAATGATGTTTCTGGTTACAGCACAAATGTTCATAGGAACATATCTAAAATACCTGAATCCAACCAAGTAAACCTCACTGTTTTCTTGGGTGTTTTATTTTCTATAACTGAGTGCTGCACAGTGTGTATGGGGCTGGCTATCTCATGTCACGCTGACTTGTTGCGTGGGCAATCAAAGCAGCTTTTAATTTAGAACCAAGACCAATAAAGTGTATGCAAACAATTAAGAAATCTAGATATAGCATATAGCATATAGTCATTCTACACAAAAAATTAAAGTTAAAAAGCCATGTGTTAGCAGCAGTTTGTGAGCAGAAAATAAAGTAACATCCAAATGAGTTATCAGTCACAAATATCCAAAAAATGAGTTTGTGAGTACATGATCCCTCCCTTCACTGTCAGATATTTTGTTGTTTTTCTCTTATGTTCCTTGAGGCATTTCCACAAATTATTTCAATTTGCTTTGCTGTTTGTATCTCTGTATTGATTAGTCTTCTCAGAGACTTACTGAATTTTATGGAGATGTTTACAGAATCACAGAATCACAAGATTGTAACAGCTGGAAAAGACCTCTAAGATCACTGACTCCAAGTGCCAACCCAGAAAAAGACACCATGCCCACTAAAGCATGTCATGAAGTGCCACGTGTACACATTTTTTTAATACCTCCAGGTATGGTGACTCCACCACCTCCCTGGGCACCTTTCAGTAAAGAAATTCTTTCCAAAATCTACTCTGTACTCCCCTAGTGCAACTTTAGGCCATTTCCTCTACTCTTGTCATTATCTACTTGTGAGAAGAGGCAAACACCAACCTCACTGCAATCCCCTTTCAGATAGTTATAGGGAGTGATAAGGTCTCTCTCCTCCAAACTAAATGGTCTTGGTTTTTTTAAATTGTTATATGGGATAAATTTTTTAGAATTTTTTTGAAAATTAATAAAGTAAGAATTCACAACTAAATTGCAGATCAGCATAATGTGACATAAATATTCAAGCTGGCAATGAAAAAATGAATATTTCCCTCCTATTTGTTGTCTACTCTTCATTTATTAGGTTATGTAATTTCTGTAGTGGTATTGTTCTATGGCTCTAAACAGATTACATCTTAAAATATTAATTTAGAAACATCTTAAAAATAAAGTTGTAGCTTTTTCTTAAGTCTTTCACTTGTCTCCTTTTCCAGTTCCTATCCTACTTTTATATAGTGATTTCTTCTATCAGCACTAGATGGAGTTATATTAACTTCTGAAACCAGTTCCCAGGAGCCTTAAACATTTTCTGGCCTTGAAGGTTTTTTTCTTTATATAATAGAGCTAGAGTAAAACTAAGTGAAGATTCAGATTTTTTTTTTTTTAATGTTTGTTGTTTTTTTTTCCATTGGAAGCTTACACAATAGAGAGGCAAAGAGTTATACTCTTTCTAGCATTCACTCATATTTAGGAGATCTGTGATGAGCCTCATGGAAATGAATTGGGAAGAGGTGAATTTAACTCATCCAGTGATTAAGCTTTCTTTTTAAAACACTTTTTAAAAAATATGTGTGTATGATGGTGTATTTCAAGCATGTCTAATTCTACAGTGATATAGTTCCAAAATACTTTTATAAATAGTCATCTTGGATTAATAAATGCAGTTACTGAAGTATTATTATATCTTATCAATTTTTTTATTGACAATTTGTAATATTAAAAGCTTCTGACTTAAAAGTCTTGAAGAACTCTGAAAGTTCCAGTTCACTGATGTGGGACTTGACATGCAAACAATTTGTCTCATTTTTAATGAACTGATTTCAGTTCTTCTTTGAGATTTGTTCCTCCTGGGAACTCCTGGGAAGTACAAAAGCATTTCCTTAGGAAAGTGGAAGTAGTATTCTCATGTTTGTGATTTTTTTTCTGGTGTTGACTGTTGTGGACTTATCTTGGTCAGCTATCAGCTGCCTTCCTAGAGGCCCTCTCACTCTTCTCAACAGGGAGAAGGGGAGAAGATACTAAGAATCCTGTAGGTTAAAATAGAGACAGGTAGACCATTGACCAGTTTCAGTCATGTGCAAAACAGACTTGACTCTGGAAATATTTTTTTTTTCAATCAACATAGATATGAGAAAACAGCATCATCCTTTTTCCCATGTTTACTTTACTCCTTCCTTCCTGACTCATCTATATCCTCCTCTCTCCTGTTGAGCAGCATGACTGCCCAGCAAGGGTGGAAGGGTTGTGGTCAGTTCCTCTCTACTGCACCTGATGCATTCAGGTGTATCTGTAGACCAACATCCTGATTGTGAGCAATTATCATGCTACTGAGGATAATTAAAGGATAAATGCGTCCTCAGATATTCCAGCAGATATGGAGATATGAAAAGAAAGACTTGCTGTAACAAGGCATGATCCTACATTCTTCTAACTGTTTCTTTTTGGCAAGAGACAAATGTGGAGTCCAAAAATATTAGACTCTTCAAATGAAGTTAATACAAATTGTTATTGAAAATATTATTGGGAATAAAAATATTTCATCGCTTGATTTAAAACAGGTACTTTAAAAAAAAAGGAAAAAAAAAATCTGCAAATCTTCATCGTTTTGTTTATGTGCCATCTCATCTATGACACAGAACATTTTTAACAAAGAGTCCCTTGCCCTGTGTACTCAATAACATAGTGTTTGTATGTGTAATCAGCTGTATGAAGAAATAAGAAATTAATCCTTAAATACTGGACTACTGAGATATGTCTGGAACATGAGGTGAAGATACATAATGAGGTGTGCAAACATGCTTTCTTGCACACACATGGCTCATTTCACTCTGATAAGGGAGTTAACACCATAGCTGGCCTTATTAACAATTTCTGAAAGCTGGTGTGCTCAAGTTAATGTTTGGCATAAGCTGCAAGAGCTTCAGAGGTATTCTAACTTTCACTGCCAAGCAGTACATTTCAAGTTGCTGATCTTAAAGCTAAGATTCTTGAAGTACATAATGAAATTTCCTTTTCTAAATGCCTTAAAAATCCATGTCAAACTTGTTGAAGGGAATCAGTGTCTTGAAGAAATGTCAGAGGCACAAAACGCTATAAATACTACCAAGATACAATGCAATGATTATCCATATCCATTGGAATTACCTCAATCTTTTCAGGAGTCTGGGAAAAAAGCTTATTTTATCATTAAGGAAAATGTTGATTTGGACTTAAACAGTCATTATGCTCTACATGTATCATAGAATTTGTAAATCTGAAGAGTACTGAAAATGCTGTGTACTCTATGAATATTTAGAAGACTAATGAAGAAAACATAACTATTATCTGTTCAAAATAGTATATATGTGCAAACTAAATTACTTGCCATTCTTCATTAAATGTATGTAGAGATGTATGTGACATAGTTTGCAACCTTGCTACAAGTTACAGATATGCTCTTCATATTGGTTTGTTGACAGAGTTTATGTTTGAATCCTAATGAGTATAAACAACAGGAAAATTTACGAAAAGGTTATGTGAATATAAAGTATAAAATCTAACAGCACTGTCTTAGACCTATTTGAAATGAATCAGAATCACATATGGTGATAAATAAAACAGTATTTTGCAATGATTATACATGCTTTTCCCATCTAAATGTCTCTGTTACAAAGTAGTATATACTAGTATATTATAAGGGGATACTAGTATATTATAGGATATTTATACTGTAATCTCTTATTACCATGGACTTTTCATGTTTCATCAATTTTGTTCTATGTAGCTTTGTCTCATTCACTTTTCTCCTTGCACTTAATCTTGTTCTGTTTTCACAGCTAAAAGACTTGAGTTGTATTCAATGTCTCCCACTTTCACATGACCATTCTTAGTGCAAACCACTGCTTTTTCGTTTCTGATGCTTCCTCCTGTTTAGACCTTTGTACAACCTCTCTTGTTTAAGCTTTTCAAACAAAGCTTACACGTCTGTTGTAAGTTACTAGAAACCATATATTCAGACAGTCCTTAAATATGTTTAGTTTTCCTTTAGGACATATGGAGGAAAAAAAGCATTTATTTGTTTAACTATCACTTAAAACTCACTAATGACTGATAACTAGACCATCATTGCAAATGTTCTGTGCACGTTGTCCATGAAAAGTCTTGTAGGTGAGTGTGATTCTCCCAGATGAAACAGAAGGGGCGTCTCTATTCAGATCCCTAATTTCTTTCAGATTATGCTGATTACCACCTTAGTGGGTGGTAATCTACACAATTTACACAATCTACACAATTCTACAATGTCTCTTCTTCAGTCTTTCATGCAAGTCCTATATGCATGAAGAGGTAATAATAGACCATGCCACTGGACTGTATGTTTAGTTGTTCACTGTTTTCATCCTCATAAATATGTGCTTACAAAAAAAGTGAAATAACTTTAGACAGGCAGGGATTTTTCAAGGTGTTTTATTCCTAACCTGTCTAAATATCCAGTTTAAACCTCCCCTGGTGCAGCTTGAGGCCATTTCCTTTTGTCTGAGCACTGGTTACTTGGTAGACAAATACCCATCTCATCACAGCCTCCTTACAGGTAGTTGTAGAGAGCAATAAGATCTCCCTTCAGCATCCTCTTCCCCAAACTAAACAATCCCAATTTCTGTAGCTGCTCCTCATAAGACTTGTACCTCAAGACCCTTCTAGACCCCTCACTAACTTGCTTGCTCTTCTCTGGACATACTCCAGCAGCTCAATGTCCTTCTTGTAGTGAGGGACTTAGAACTGAACACAGTGCTAAAAGTGTGGCCTCACCAGTGCTGAGGGACACAATATTTTTGATACAAGTCAGGATCCTGTTGGCCTGCTTGGCCACCTGAGCACGCTACTGGCTCAATGGACACAGCTTATTAATAAACAATTCTGTGGCTGATGTCATACAGTTTTGTGGGTTTTTGATAGTGGGATGACCTATAAGGCATCAGGCTCCTTAGCATCAGATGGGATTTATATTTCTCAAAGAGGGAAAATGGTCTGCTCAGGAAATTTCAGGGCTCATTGACAGAGCTTTAAACTAGATTTGAAGGGAGAGGGAGACAATATGAGGCTTTCCTGTGACAAGCTATGGGATCAGGTCAGAGGGATAGGTTGCTGGTGAGCACTCTCAGCCTGGTGCTTGCAGATATGAATTCTACACTTGAATTCTATACTTGAATTCTTACAGAGATGAGTCAGGGGCTTCTGAGGTAATAGAAGCCAGTGGAGAAACACAAGTCAAAAAATTCTAGGCAATTCAAGGGAATTCCAGACAGTCTAGCCAGTAAGTCATCTTCATCAGGAAGCGCAACTTCAATGACTCAATGAAAACACACATGATATAGGGAATAAGCAAGAGAATTCAGAGACAGAATTCTGAGTGCCTGCAGGGCTATGAACCTACTGGCACCACATCATGGAGACATAGCAGGAAGGCTCCAATGACTGGAGTGTTGGAATGGAAATTGGAATGGAACTGGAAAAGATCAGGCTCTTTAGGAAAGACGGGCAGGGAAAACAAGGAAGGGATGTCACACACAGTACAGGTAGATCAGTTTTGAGATTATGTGAGGAACCTGAATATTCACAAGTTCATGGGACCTGATGAGGTCCTGAGGGAAATGGTGGATGATGCTGCTAGGCCACTAACTACCATATTTGAGAAATTGTGAGAGTCTGATAAATTTGTCAGTGACTGGAAAAGGGGAAACATAACCCCAGTTTCAAAAATCATCCTGATTTTATGACTATAAGAAAGAAAGATCTGAAGAAGTACAGGCCAGTGAGTCTCACCTCTTTGCCCTGCAAGATTATGGAAAATGGTGACAGACAGAATGACTTCACTAAGGGTGAATTGGGTCTGAGAAATTTGGTGGTCTTCTATGATGGTGTTACAGTGGATAAAGTAGGAGAAACTGATGTCATCTATATAGATTTGCGCAAAAGTATTTGATGACATCCTTGTCTCCACATTGGAGAGACGTGGACTAGACATATGGACCACTCCGTGAATAAAGAATTGGCTGGATGGACAAACTGAAAGAGTTGCACTCAGAGAGAGCTTGATGTCCACATGGAGATCAGTGACAAGAGGTGTTCCTTAGGGGATGATACTGGGACCAGCGCTGTTTAACATCTTTGTTGGACACACGGACAATGTAACTGAGTGCACCCTCAGCAGGTCTGCTGATGACACCAAGCTCTGTGGTGCAATTGACATGTTGGAGGTAACAGATGCCATCCAGAGGGACCTTGACAGGTCTGAAAGGTGAGCCCATGCCAACCTCACAAAGTTCTATGAGGACAATTGAAAGGTCCTGCACCCAGGCTGGGCAATCCCAAGCACAGATACAAGCTGGGTGGAGAATCGATTGAAAACAGTTCTGAGAAGGGTGATTCTCCCCCTCTACTCTGCTCTCGTAAGACCCCACCTAGAATAGTGTGTCCAGTTGTGAGGCCCCCAACACAGAAAAGATGTGATACTGTTGGAGCGAGTCCAGAGGACTGCCAAGATGATCAGAGGGCTGGAGCACTTCTCCTATGAAGACAGACTGAGAGAGCTGGCGTTGTTCAGCCTGGAGAAGAGAAAGTTTCAGGGACACCTTAAAAAAGCATTCCAGTATCTGAAAGGGGCCTACAAGAAAGCTGAGGAGGGACTTTTTATAAGGGCATGTAGCAATAGGACAAAGGGTAATGGATTTAAACTGGAAGAGTGTAGATGTAAGTTAGACATTAGGAAGAAATTCTTCACTATGATGGTACTGAGACACTGGAACAGGGTGCCCAGGGAAGTTTCGGAGGTCTCCACTCTGGAAGTGTTCAAAGCCAGACTGGGTGGGTCTTCAAGTAATCTGATCCAGTGGGAGGTGTCCCTTCTCATGCTGGGGGGTTGGAACTAGATGATCTTTAAGGTCTCTTCCAACTCAAGCTATTCTATGATTGTATGATTTGCTGAGTATGCTAGCAGTCACCCACCTTCATGCAATCTCTGTTATTTGGCTTGCAACTTGAAGATTTGTGTTTGTTTTTTTTTTTTAAAAAAAAAAATCTAAGTTGGTGACCTAATTCACAAATGCGTCCATCTTGTTGGCTATATTACTGAAAGCAAGTAAGGGTCAAACAAGCATTTTGGCCTTAAGTTTACAAGAATCTGTACTTATATAATTAAAAGTCACAGCAGACTAAAGATTTAATTAAAATAATTAGAACTATATATGCATCTCTTGCTCTCTGTCTCTCTATATATAGAAACATTTTTTTTCTATAATTAGCTAATACTAAATGATTTTTGATTAGCTTTGAACAGAAATTACTGAAATTGATGAACAGGAGGGAGCAACATAGCAATCTGGGATTTTTTAGTCCACTCCTGTGAGCAGAAATAAAACCCCAAATTTGACACTGAAGAGTAATAAAGCTTAGGACTCATAAAGAAACTGATGGAAATAAGACATTTGTAAATTAAGTCAAATGCAGTGAAGAATTAACTTTGGAAACCTGAAGTAAGGTGAAGAAAAAACTAAAAATTAGAGGGAAAATGAATACACCATGATTTTGAAGAGGACAGAAGATAAGTGAAGAAATATTCTGCCCCTGTTAGAAAAATGGAGGAGTCCATTTCTTTTTGGTCAGACTTTTGCACAGATACCTCAGCAACATTATCAAAGACGCAAATATATTCAGAGTTCATAAAATCTGCACATGTGCTACTTTATACTCTGTTGTGGTATTTATTTAAGAATCTCTGTTCTGCTAAACCTTAAATTCTTCCAAGCATTATAGTATTTATTCTGCTTATCATATCTACCTCTCAAACACTTCAGAGATTACAGTTTCTGTGGCTAACCAAGAAGGAAGATCATCTATACATTACCTTAATATATATTTATGATTGATTATAAAGCATTTACTGAGCAACATGGAGAACATGATACTTCTTCTGCCTTCAGAGAGTATCAGACTGAGGGCAGTATTTCTAAGGCCATATTCGCTATCCCATAGGCACAGAGACATGTAGAGTGCATTCAGAGTCAATGACACTGAAAGTGTTAGAAAATATTTCATTCCATCTCTAAGTACTGAAAATAGATATAAGAAATGTACAATGAATCAGGAGGCATCTAATCCTCCCTTCTCTGTGGTTGGAACTGTGATCTTCCGTTTAGCTAGCATGACTAAAATTAGATAGCTAAAATTAAGCTAAAATTAGCTAATAATATCATAAGGTTAAAATTATTTCAGTGGCATTTACCTTAAGTTATTTCTCATCTCTCTCATATCCCTCTACTGTTATATCTATATTTTGTGATATGGTTATGCCAAAGCCATACTGATTTTATGACTATAAATAGGCACTTGTGTCTAATAATTAGGAGGTATACCACAGTAAAAGAAATAAAAAACCCAAAAAACAAAACCCAAAAAAACAGAAAACAAAATCACATTAAAACCTAAACTCTCAAATTTTAAAAATGGTAAGTTTACATCACTTGGATATAGTCTAATATTCATGCTCTTTGGCCCCCTAATTTGTCAAAGGAATCAGTAAGATAAAACCTTACTGTTCTCTGCACCTGGAAACAAACCATGGAGCACCTGATCTTTTCTGTGTGCTGATGAAGAACAAGCTAAATCTTTCTCTCCCTCCTTCTATTATCTTCTTCCAGATTTCTTTTCAATGAAAATGAAGATCTGGGATGGAATGGGATAAGAATTACAGTGGGAAAAACGTCAATCTTGCCTTTATATGTGGTTGAAATACAACTATGACAGGAACCTAAAGCTAGGAAACAATAAAATTACTTTGCTCAATGAATTTGAATACTGTGGTCAATCCCATAGTTGGTCTCTAGATCAGCAAGACTGCTTTTAAGATTGATCCTTTATTTAGCCTCAGCTGAATCTCAGGTTTGTTATTTTTGGACAAGCATTGCTCAAATATCACTACAAATTTCACACAAATCACAGAGTTATTAAAGCAAAGTAGATTATTATGGCTGTATGAAGTTCTGGAGAAGCTGCTGCTTTCTCCTCTTGTTTCATGATATTTGTTCTTTATCCTTGAAAGGTGTGGTGAATATTCGTGGCCATAGGATAACAGGAAAAATCTAGAATAATGCTGTGTAGAGTGGCTTCACTGAAATTACTGAGACCTAACGGTCAACCAATTAGCCACTTACATCAACTACTCCTTTAGGTCTGAGGAATCAGATATCTCATCAGACTCAATGACATAATTCTCCAGTAAGTGCTTCCGGTAACCACGTTTGCTGCTAGTCATTCCCAGTAAACACTTTCTATTTGCATTGCAGCTGCTCAGTGGGCAATGTTTTTTCTCTGCCATTGCTTTAGGCTATAATTTACTATGGAACTTTGTAAAAGATACATGAATAAGCAAGATACAACCATCAAGTTAACATAACAACCTACAAGTTTCTTGAGCAATCTTTCCTGCCTTGTTCAAAACACCCTGACACTTCGACAAAAATTAATTTATTCAAAGTCCACTAAATGTAATTGTGAGAGAACTCCTCATTTTAGGAGTACTGTTTCACTCTTGCATTTCATAACATAAATACAGTTCTTCATCTTCCCTGAAGATGCTGTTTTCAACAGAAATGTACACAAAATCTTACAGATATGAATTTTGACCTGTTCCTGTGCCCATTCTAGTGAACCCCTTGGTGCAACCTATTGTAATATGTGCTTTATGTTAGCATGGTTTCAATTGTATTTATTTGTGTGAAGTACCATGATGGATGCTTCAAAGGAACAAAACATACTATGGAACCCAAATGGTTGAAACTGTTGCTAAAAAACCAGCAGATGTTCATTCAATGGACAGCAAGAAAACTGATATTCAATATTTAGAGAACTTATTGCAGGGAATTTATGAACTTTTACTGAGGATTTTGGAGACAATGTGAACCGAAACCCAAGAGACTCGTTCTATTTTTAGTTTTGTTGTGACTTGATGTGTGGTCTCTAAGCATCACTTCACCTTTCCTGTCTCCATTTTTTGTTTCACCCTTTGTTTCCTGTCTTTAGAATTTAAGGTCTTTGAAAGAGTCTATATTGCACATTTGTAGCATGCACAATGAAACCACTGCAATATAAATAATAATTATAATGAGGCCAATTTTGAATCTGGCCTCAGCAGACAAATGAAAGAAAATTTGTAATTTCCTGTAATTTCAGAAACATTACTTGTTATTAATGTTCTTGTGAACACAACAGGAGGAACTAGAAATCGATCAGGCTCATGTCTTCATTCTATAAACTTTTTTTGGCTGGTTTTCATGAAATCAACCAAGCTGGAGTCCAACCAACCAACAGAAAAAAACAGGCTTTTAATCAAGCTTCTCTACAATGGAACACATCCATTTGACAAATGAACTAATTAGGCAAATGAGTAAGTATAACCTACCACTGTGAATGACATTTATAACTACCAAAAAATCTTCAGCTCCACATTATTAGTTCCAGAAACCCAGAGAAAGGGATGTAAAAAATGCAAGTTCAATTCATGAAGTACGTTTATGCAAATGAAGCTTTATCATGGCTGGTGGTCCAGTATAATGTATTCTGTGCATGTAGGATGAAGATAAGTGGTAAAGAAGTCTGAAATAAGGTTATTAAACTTCTGAGGGTTATTTTTTTGTTTGTTTTGGGGTTTTTTAATATCACCTATTTCACGGATTGTAAAATGTAGCAATAACCCATGCTTTTTCTGAACATCCTCTTGTAAAAACAAGTGGAATGTCACAACATCTTTCCTTGAATATCCTAAATCCATGTATAATCTTTCCAGAAAAAAACCAAAACCAAACAAAAAGCAAACCAAAACCAAAAACACCACTGCGCAACACAGAAAAGACAGGGAGAATGAAAAAAACAGACTCAGTTAGATGTAGTTTTCTAACCTCAGCTGTACTTTACCTTCTTTGTCTGATTAGATATTTCTAGGATGGATCTGACAGCTTTGGAAATGATGGAAGTCATCTTACTGATTTCAGGGAAATAAGAGTGGTCTCTGAGGTTGTGTGGCTCTTTGTCAACATACTGCCTTACCCACATAGGACCTTTGAAACTGTAGGTTTCTCTAAAATATATGTATCATACCAGAAAAAACATCAGGCAAGTAACTGAAATAATTTAGGAAGGTAAGAACTTGTTTGAGTTGAGGAGGTAAGAGTTTTGAAAAACAGAGTTTTTGAAAAACAGAATTTGTTTAATTGTGAACAAATACTGTACGTTGTTCATGGCTGGCTAAACTTCAGATGCTTATGCAATTCAGGTTGGTTTTCATTTCAGTAATATATAATGAGGTACCTCTTTTCCTATTCTAATACCTACTAGATACTTATGTATCTAATTCCTATTACCTTTTAGTGAATTGTGGGTCTTCTTAATTTACTCCTTTTTTACTCCTAGCAATAGCTTGTGTGACAGCATTTGTTCCCATTACCTAGTTAGGTTTAAGAATCATCAGTGAGTTATCAGGAGCAGAATTCAGCTAGTGAGAGCCTCTGAATTAAACCTATTGAAAAATTACTATCAAAATATAAAGTTGACTTAAAAGAAGAGCAAAAAAGAGGAAAAAACACAAACAAACCAAAGCAAAATGTCCACATATTTCATAGGTATATTTGTCACGGTGTAATTGGCTCCTGTTTATTTCCAACCAATCACTGTTGTTCACTTCACTATTTTGTCTGCATGAATTAGTGCTTGTTAATAATAAAATCTGAAATCTTTTGCAAATATTTTTTTGTCCTTTGTATATTCACTCTAGGAGTGTTTATTCCAGTAAATATGAATGAGACAGAAGGACCTCAAACATTGTACAGGCAGGTACTGTGAAAAGTGCTCTAACCTTGCTTGTTCAGTATGTTATCAAAATGAGTGCTCCTGAAGAAAGGGATTGATTAGTCTGAATTTGTGAAGGAGCATTGACGAATGATGTCTGAAAGGAAAAGGCTGCTAGTTTTTCTGCCACCTTCAAGCAGAAGGCTGAAGGCTTGAAGGCATCCAGGCAATGACTGGATGGCATTATAATGCAGATACAACATAATACCATAGTTAAAACATGTAAATCCCCCAAATTATAACAGTTTTGACACTGTAAGTTTCTCTTCCATAGACTGTTTTGAATTTTTGGTTCATCATTACTCTACTGGGTTGTTTCTGTTAGCTTTATTTACCTTCTTCATTTTCTGTATATAAGCCCTTCTGCCACAGAAGTCTCTGTACTGTCTTCTAGTCCCCACAGAATGATTTTATGAGAAAGAGCAAGCACTGTGAACCTGGAAAAAGTAGGAGACGAGAGTTTAGAAATTGCAGAAGTTAACTACAGTAAGCAATAACAAAAAGAAGACAGAGCCTAGACCATTCTTCATGAAAGAAACGGTGGCTGAACAGATAATAATATGCTGCTAAGATTCAGTTACCTCTGATACATAAGGTCTTTTACCACTGACTTTACTGTAATATATTCGTATAGTGATAACCTGTTGAAACAAGTTCAGCAAGTGGAGTTCATTCCATGTTTGACAAATATAATTTTAAAGCATATTAAATTGACTGTAAAGGTGCTTTATGGGTTATTAGCTACACCAAATGTATGAATATGGAAATGAAAAACAGTCCTGTTAAAGCCACTTGATATGTATGGAATAATAATGTCTTTCTTCAGTTATCCTGCAGAGCTTCCTGTAAAGTAACATTCATAAAGTGCAGTTGTGGAATAAACATTTCTTAATCGTGGTAGTTTGGAAAAGTGGTAAGGCTCTCTGATAGAGTTGCAAGTTCTTCTGATAAACCGTAGGCCATTGCATTTATATATCTTGTAGTGTATTTCTGACTATTTAACAACTGCATACTATGAATGTGCTCTTTAAGCCTATGATGACAACCTACACCTATGCTATAGCATACAGTTTGTCATAATTTTTTTTAAAAAAGAAATCTCTGTGCTCCACTGACCATAGAAGTGAAAAAGAATTACAAAACTATTTTGGCACCAAGTCTTCCCCTATTCAGGAAATTCTGTTTATTTCTTGTTTATTGATTCATCCTGATTTAAAGAAAGAAAGTAGGCATCTGAACTTGAACAACAGGATTTCTTTTTTAATGTCATCTTATTTCTTTTCTTTTGTATCATATATTGAGTACCCAGTGTATCAGATCATGCTAATCTTTGTTGTGGCATATTTACTTTTTTCCAAAATGGCTCATGCTATGAGACTGAGGAATAGGAAGTATACATCATTGTCTCTGCCTAGTGTGTCTTCCATGCTTTAACACCCATGTCAGAGGTTCCTGGTGTAAACTTGCATTAAATTAAAGTATTTGGCAGAATACAGAAATCAGAGTTGAAAACAATAAAACTGTTGTGTTGCCAGCTAAAAGCAGTGCTCTTCTGGGAGAAAGAAAGGGAATGTAAAATGTTATCAAAGTCAATTAGCAATTTCAAGACTGCTGTGATGCATTCAGTAATAGCACAAGGGAAAGGCATTTTCTTTACAAGAAGCAAACTGCCAGTTGAAACTATTAGCCATTCTGTTAGCCCTATGTAAAAAAGCTAAATCATGTAAGCTGTTCAGATAACAGAAGAACCAACAGAGACAAATGAATTGTGATGTAACTGATAACTAGGTTGAAGCCAAATTATTGAGAGAAATGAACTGTATTTTAAGAGAGCAGGGGATAGTCTGCAAGGTTAGTAAAAACTTGAATTACCAAATGAAAGCAGTGAGAAAATGAAGTGCATCTTATTATGAACACGCACTGATTCATAAAGGAAAAATACAGGGGTAAATGAATGACAGAGAACAGATTGGTTGGTAATAAAAGTGGAGGCAATCACAGCACAAAACAATTGTCCTGGTCCAAAGACTTAGAGTCATGGCAACGATTAAAGCTATCTCCTGCATATATACATCATTTTCTGGACAAACTGTGATGTAAAAACGTTTTTTGGGTTTTTTTCTTAGTATACATCCAGTTGGATTGAAAAGCTCTGATGACATCAGTAGTCTTCACAGATCTTGAAACACATATAGAAGATTGCTTTGATTAAAAAAAGTGAAAAAATAAGGGATATTGGAGATGAGCACAACATGATTTTATGGAAGATGTGGAAAACATCTTCTCCCAGAGTTAATACTTAAAACTATCTCACTTTGCGTGAGTCAATTAGCTGTTCTATTGTTTTTCAGTACATTCCATACTATTTTAAAAAATAACTTCTCCTATAAAGTCTTTTTTTGAGAATTCACAACAGTTTTTGCTGAATACTGGCTTTTTTCATTGGGCAAAAATATTTTCTAACTTGTTTTATGCTAATAAATGAAATGTAATCTCTGTCTATCTTTCCTACCTATCACATTTTTCGTTACATTGCTGATCTGCATAGAATAAACTTTTATCAGTTTCCAAGATGTCAGTTTTCTTCAGGATAAGAACTGGCTGTTCTGAAGCCTTCCACCGCTACTGTATTTTTTTTTATTTTTATTAAGCCAGCTCTGTACTGAAGAGTGATTTTTACTCACTTTTTGGGAGATTTTTGGGAGAGTATCCCAAAAACCTCACTCAAACCAATAATCATGTGTTGATAGGTGAAATTAGTTTCAGAATTCTAATGAAGCTCAGCAGCTGGGAGATAGACAGCTCATCTGAAGATTAAATGAGAAAAATTGCCACTTTTGCTGGTTCCTTTAGAAACTCATTTACATTCTGTCAGCTCCCATTAGGAATGGGAACTGCAAATATTGAGGGAAATATGCATGAATTCAGTGCTGAAATGGCCAATTGTGATCAGTTCCTTCCTGCTTACAAAGCTGCCAGAAGATTTTATGTAGTCATACCTTCTGGAAACAGTAGGTGATATTCTACTTGCTTTCAACTGTCTCCTAAGATTTTGAATTTAACCAAAAGAACCAACATCCAGTACAAGAAGAACAGGGGATTAAGTTCCTGGAACCAAATACACACTATTCAGTCCCTTTTAAAATTTATTTATTTATTTTTGCATCCAGACACCTGTAGAACTTCAGTATTTCTTCTTATGTGACAATACGGACAACAATGACAAACATTTTATTTCATATACCTCCTGCACCAGAAAGGTACCACACCATTGCTCTTCTACTGTCCTTGTTAAAGCCCCAGATTTTTACCTAGTTGGGTCCTCATCATATTGACAACTTTTCATGAGTTCTGCTGACAGAGCAAATAATAAACTAGGAGTCTTAATTATGCAGATGTAATCAATTTCTCCACTGACTTTGGAAATACTTACATAGATCACAAGTAGAGGTGACTCTGCCAGTACATTTAGGAATTTAACCAGAAACACAGCAAAAAAAATGCATTAGTGAAAAGAAGAAAAGTAATGCTATTATTGTAAGTGGGAAAGTGTAAAGCTGTATTGTTGCAGATTTTTATTTTCAATTTTCTTTCCTTTAAAAAAAGCTTGTAGGTGATTAATAATGACATAGACAGATGGAGTAAGATGTTCAGTAAAGTTTTCTACTATAACTTCTGGATTATTTGATGACAAATTAATAGTTTCGATGAAGCAGCCTTGTTTTCTATTTCAGTGATAATTAGGAAACCTGCTACATTGAAAATGTTTAAATTTTTTAGATCTATAGGGTTAAATAACTTACTCCTAACAGTTTTAACAGAAACCAAGATCTCTAATACTTCTGTGTTTTTAATACAGATGAGTAGACTACTTCAGAGCCTGACACTCTGAAGTACATACTAATATTATTGAAATAGTACATGACATGTACAAGTCAGTTCTGTAGAGTATGCTAAATGGCTTGGATCATAGAGGTAGAAATTTAACATTTGCATTACACTTGGAAGGAGATGACTGGCAAACGATACTGCAAAAGCAGTCATGATAAACAGCTAAAATTAGACATACATTTGAAAAAGATGTGATGCAACTCCAAAGTGATAGTAACTGTGAACACAGAGATGGTCAGGACAGGTAGTATTTAGAGATGTTTTAGGATACTTCATGCACCTGAGGGTGTAGATTTTGAGCTGGTGGAATGCTTTCAATACATCACCTGATAATCATGGAATCACAGAACAGTATATGATGGAAGGGACATTAAAAATCATCCAGTTCTAAAGCCCCTGTCATGGGCAAGAGCAATCTTTAATTCCCTACTTCTTACTTCTGCTCTTCTAAAGGATATAGAAAATTCTGACAGTATTTAGAAAGGAGCTACAAGAATGATATAAGCATTGGAAACTTCATTTCAGAGTTCTGGAAATAAGGGCATAGGCAAGTAATCTTTATAAAGTAGTGTAAGAAATTACATGACCAGACTTATAAGTTTAAAGCACTAGAGAAACCTGAAAAATAAAACTAGAAATCTCAGCACACTATAGATGCATTATGTAATCAGGTTACTTAATTCAAATGCATGAGACTTGCTATATGTAAAAGCAGAAGGCAGATTACTTTAGGCTCAAGAAACAGCATGCAGTATCAAGCACCGGAATAGATGGTAGATGCTCGTGGACTCTTCATCACTTGAAATCTTGTGTGATTATATAAAAAAAAGTAGACATTTCTATAGCACCTCTGTCAAAAAGTACTATGTCAAAAAATATATGTTTAGCATTTCAAAGAGTTGAAAATTATACTAATTCATATTTCATAAGTTTAAGAGGATTTACAATATATATATAAAATGTTAAAAAGAAGGATTATTTTGCTCCTGTTTGCTCGGTCTCACCTCTGTGCTGAGTAAGAATAGATCCTCATAGCAGTTGTGTCAAGGTATATAGATACCAGGGAAGTGATCAGGGACAGGCACCATGGCTTCACAAAGGGCACAATGTGCTTGACTAATCTGGTGGCCTTGTACAATGGACTGATCACACCTGTGGAAGAGGGAAGAGCTACAGATGCCATCTACCTTGACTTCTGTAAGGTCTTAGACATGACAGTGCAAAAACCTCTTGTCTCTAAATGGCAGACGTATGGGTTTAATGGGAAGACTATGAGATGGATAAGGAATTGTCTAAATGGACATATCCAAAAAGTTGTAGTCAACAGCTCTACATACAAGTAAAGATTAGTAAAAAGTGATGTCCCTCAGGGGTCTGTACTGGGACGAGAACTATTCCATATCTTTATGTATAACACAGACAGTGGGATTGAATACATCCTCATCAAGTTTGTCAGGTGATACCAAGATGAATGGTGCAGCTGATTTGCTTGAGGGAAGGGATGACATCCAGAGGGTCCTTGTTAGGCTTAAATAGTGGGCCCATGTGGACTTCTTCACAAAGTTCAACAGTGCCAGGGTCCTTAACATGGGACATCCCAAACATCTATGCAAACTGTGGGATTAATGGATTGAGAGCAGGATGGACAAAAAATCAGACATGAGCTGTCAATGTGTACTTGCATCCCAGAAAGTCAACCATATCTTGAGCTGCATCAAAAGAAGTGGGGATAGTAGGGAGACTGGGAGAGACTTTTTACCAGGGTATGTAGTGACAGCAGAAGGGGCAGCAGTTTTAAACTGAAAAAGGGTAGGCTTAGGTTAAATCTAAGGAGGAAATCTTTATGGTGCAAGTGATGAGGCACTGGAACAGGTTGCCCCGAGAAGCTGTAGATGCCCCATAATTGGATTTGTTCAAGGCCAGGGTTTTTTGAGCAAGCTGATCTAATATAAGAATTCCCTGCATGGCAAGAAGGTTGTAACTAGAGGATCTTTAAAGGTCTCTTCCACCAACCTATTCTTTTATTCTATGATTCTGCTATGCTATGATTCTATAAGGTATCAGTCATTTAATGTTCTTCCTATTTGAATCTAAATAGAGAAAGAAATGTCTTAATATTAAGACATAATGAAGTTGGTCTCAAAACTGATATTGTTTCTTGTTACATTTGATTTTACACCCAAGTGTTGTGACTGGTAGTCAAGTTAATGACTGGTAGATCTTAGTTTTTGAATGTTACCCTAAGTTATAGTGAATACCCAAAGATAATTGTCTTGTTTGCTTAGTTTCAAGTTGTGGTTTTGATAACTATAATAGAATGCTTGCTAGAAAAAAACAACAAAAACAAAAAGGTTGAATTTATTGATTTGTATTTGAGATTTTATTTATATAGAGGAGATTTACATCCATAAACATGATCTATTTGCCTTGTTGGCATGTTTCCTTTTTTCACCAGTACTCATATGAAGCTTTCTTCATTAACTTCCATATAGGTCAATGACCTATGTGGCAGCTCTGCACTGTAAGCGCTTTTATACTCTATAAATTGCATTATATTATAAAAATATTATCTCCACACAGCAAACTAGCTCTTAATGAAAAGTTGAGTGAGTAAAAAGCATGTTGAAAAATTAATAAAGAAGGGTAATTAAGCTCAACATTATGTTTGCATTACTCTGATATTTGCATTACAAAAGAGTATTCTACAGTCAGAAAAAACGATATGAAGAGGGATGTGTTATTGTGTAACTCAGAAGCCTTCATAACTAAGTTCTCGGTTCTGTTTATATCATGCTGAAAAATAATTTGGCTTGAACATTCAGTATGTCAAGTATAAACATTTGTAAATGTACTAGTGATTTTAAAAAGAGGCTAATAAAAATATGAAAACATATTGACCATTTCTACTAGATAACTATTTTACAAGATTGAAAAAAATGATGCTGTCATAAAATAGGCAAATCCTCTTTCAAGTACTCAGGTCTTTCCTGACATAATTGCATTTTGTAAGAATTTGTATTCATAATTTGTATCAAAATCTTGCCTGAAAAACAACACATTGCACTATTGGGCATGGAAAGTTAAACTCCACAGCCTGTGATATAGTATTTATTTGAAAAGGCATATGATATAGGATCACAGAGGTGGAAGCTCAGTGAGGGCTCTGCGGTACAGAAATAGAATGAACCAAAGCCTCAGGGGATTGTCATGATACATACTAATTTGGTAACATATTAACCGAGTATTTTGTTGAAATTTAGGAATTCTATGAAGTGGATTGAACCAAGAAGCATAGATTATGGGATTTCTGGGAAACACAGTTTCCAAGCACCCAGGTCTTCCACCAGTTGAAATAGGGATCTGTTTTCATTCCCAAGAAGAAATGCTATTTTTTATTTTGTTCCAATTCTAGATTAAAACTAAATTTCCTAATATCAAGTCTCCCATAAAATGGAATTACCCTTTTCTGCACAGTTCTAATTAGCTATAAAGGATGGGAAGAATGATGAAGTGATGGGAAGATTAATGATGAATGCTCGCTACCTCAGGGCCTCTAACAGCTACTTTTTTTTCAGCTGTGAGGTAGACAATGAGAAGTCTAGTAATAAAAAAATAAGCTGTAACAAAAAAAATTATAATATTCCCCCTAAAGCCATATTTCTCAGACTTAGCGAGTAAATGTCTGCTTATTCAAAGTTAAATTTTCATGTCCACCTCACTTAAGGTTGCTGTAAAAATAAGTACAAAATTGTACTGCTTGGAATTCAATAGAACTGACTTCTATGACTCTGAAAAGATTGCAACAGAAAACTTTCTTCTGAAACTAAGGTGTTCCAGAGCAGAGGACTGATCTTATCTTCATTTCAGATGGTAATTACATTTGCAGCCCTTCAGAGACACACAGTTGCCTCTCATGACACCATGACTATGGGAAGGCAAAATGAAGTCTCTTTTTTGGACTTGTATGTATCAGGTTGTATACTGTAATTCCCATGTGTTTGGTAATCTGCTGACCTATAAAACATTATTAGTCAGTAGACAGCACAGGAGCATGATTCTTTTTTCCAACGTCATTTAAAACTTCTAGTATATTTGAAATGTTTGCCCTTTCAGAAGCTGTACCCTACTGGATTATAATTGCATGAATGTTGTATCACTTTGTCTTTAATTAAGTTAGGAACCAGTTTTCCTGGAGCAGATATAAGACTCACTGGTCTGTTGTGCCCAGGATCATCTATAGCTTTTAAAATTTGTTTTTAAACTAAGATAACAACTTAAGAACAGCGTGCAGTTTATTATGGATACATTGCACATCTTCATTGCAACCTCTGGTATTTCACAGTTCAATTCCTTCAAAATTCTTGCAACATCAACACCTGGTCCCACTGATTTTTTTGAGTTGCTTCTTAGAGGCATCAGTCTTTGTTATGTTTCTATATTAATTTCTTACAAAAATTATCCTTGCTTCAGGACATTTTCTCATTGCCCTTCATTGTAAATATGGGTGTTGAAAGCTGAACATCTTTTTTTTGCCTTACATTGATTGCTTTGTTAATTACTTAATAGTTCAAAGGGCTAGCAGTTTATTGTCTTCCCTAATTATAAACTTATTTTTCCATTTCTTCAGAGTTTAATGGAATGGGGGTAGGACTATGTTTATGTTGATATGTAGCTATCATGTTACTGAGCTCTCAAAAGTAGCATGACCTACTTTTGTTGTTATTATTATCAATTTTCCCTTGCAGAATCAACCAAATGACGTGTGGTTTTGCACCTACCTGAAGAATTCTCTAAAGAATGTCCTTGGTCTTTATCTCTGATCTCTATATTTCATATAGAGAAGTTTTAGTCATGGTTTTTTTTCCATCCAGTTTACCAGAAGGAAAACTATCCAATTTAACAGTATGTGATCAACTTAAAAACCAACTGGAACCTTGTTGCTTCAGAGGTCATTATGCCTCAAACTTTCCACTCCAAGACCCTCACTTTAATAAAACATACATCAAGAGAAGGAGCTAAAGATAAAATGCCAAACTGTGGCTGAAATATAAGCAGAAACACTTAGCTACACTCACTGCTGTTTGACAAAAACTGACATTTCCAATGTTACAATCCAGAGGGAGAATGGAAACGTGAATATAAACCAAGAGCAGTAGTAGATACTAGATTGTTTACAAACAATTCTGGCTTTCTTATTGAACAAGTTTTTCTGTTCCAACATGATAAATTGGACTTTTAGAATGTTAAACCATTAATTCTACTTCAAATAAATTCCTGTCTCCATATATCTAGCACTATTTCTTTTGCCCATAACAAGATTTTGAATGTAACATTTCTAAGACTTGTGGCTTTCTTGTATTCAGAAATTTCCAGCTGTATCTGCTTTGAAACAAACTCTATTCAATCACCTCTCAACACCTGACTGCTGAGTTTACTCTCTGGTTCATCTTAGAAAACTCCATCTTTTCTGTGTGCCTTACGTTCCATTCATTACTGTCTTTCTTGCTTTCTTGTCCTACCCTGTTATTTTCTGTATATAGACTACTGCCCTCTCACTTTCACTTTCTGCTTAAACACAGTGAATGTGTGACTTTCTCCTCATGAAATAGCTGCATCCTGCTAGAGGAAAAAAGCCCACTGGAGTGAGTGACTATACAAGCAGTAAAGTGATGGGATACCAGGGTCTACAAAAGGATCACCTTATACTCAGGCTCACATCACACCTCCTGGATTACTGTGACCACTTCTGGAGTCCCCAAAAGAAGAAGGACATATAGCTCCTTGATTGTGTCCAGAGGAGAATGACAAAAATTATTGGAAGACTGGAAAACCTCCCCTATAAAGGTAGGTTGATGAAGTTGGGTTTGTTCAGCCTGGAGAAGAGGAGGCTCTGAGGTAACCTTATGCAACCTCCCAATATCTGAAGGGTGTCTACAAAAAACCTGGAGTAGGACTTTTTGCATGGGTGTGTAGCAAGAGGACAAGGGGTAATGGTTTAAAAATGGAAGAGGGGAGATCTAGATTAGGTATGAGCTGGAAATCCTTTACTATGAGGGTGGTAAGACCTAGTAGTAAGAACGGGTTTTCCAGGGAAGTTGCAAATGCCCCCTGCATTGAAGTGTTCAAGGCCAGGTTGGGTAGCCATTCTGATTCTGTGATCCTTTGATTCTATGATTCCCTGAGCCATTTTTTTTAACCGTAGGGTAGAAACTTTCATAATACCTGAGAAATATATTGACTATCCTCATGCAGACACACATACTGTAAGGATGTAAATTGCTTTCCTTTGACGGTACCACTTCATGGAAAGGTACTTTCAAGATGCAATTTGATGATTCTGTGTTGTCATTCTGACTAGAAAAACATGAGTTTTCTAGAAGGTAACCAAATATTGTCCTTATGTATTACAGTACTATAGCCCAAACTCAAGTCAAAATATAAGGAATAATGGAAAGTGGTAGTGTACTGTGGCATTTAGCTTTTTTTTTATCTTGTGAACATAAGCCATTTGGCCCATTAACATGTTTGTTTATTTAATATTAAGCAAAGCAAACAGTGAAATTCAAATGGATAATTATTATTGCTCTCTATGTGTAATTCACATTCTATATAATATCAACACTGAATCAGAAGCTTGCTCTCATGTCCTCTTCTCTATTAAAAGTGTTCCTTTATTCCACACAGCGCTAGCAGTTAATTTAATAATAGGCATCACCTTTCAATTCACTTACATGACTTAGAAAAATATGCTAGCATTATTTGATTCATTTTTATAAGCACAAGGTTCAAAATGAGGCATTTCTGAGGAGGTTTTAAGGATTTAAGTGTTAAAAAAGTTAACGTAATTATAAAAAACTATCTCATAGGAAGTACCTGGTTGTATTTTGTACACGTGTTCACACACGTATGAATAGATACATCTATGCTATTAGTTGGTACTTCCACAGCTGTATGCACAGGTAAACAACTACATGTATTTTGTGTATTTCATATTTCTGTATAATTGTACATTGAGAGAACTACAAATGAAGATGTGGCATAAAACAACAGACATACACAAGTATAACTAAGATAAATATAAACCTTTGTATTCTTCAGATATATGTGTATCTTAATCTGACAGTCCAAAGTCTAATAATGTTGAAGAATATACTGAAAATAGGAGTCAAGCAGGATCTGTGCATTGCTCGAATACGTTCACAGTAAAACAGGTAATTTCTGGAAAGACATTTGTCTATATATATATGTTTCATTGGCCTCAGATGAAGCACTATACAATGGACCATTAGAAGGAAAATTCTAGCCTCTGATTTTGTACTTTAAGCTGAATTCATGTTCAACAATTTGTGAAGTGGTGTTCAAAGAGACTTTGCTTGTTTTCTAAATCTATCAGCACTAATCTTGACTTAGTGAAAAAATATATTTTCGCAGATCATATACATTGTGACTTATGTTCAGAGAAGAGTCTGTTCAATAGTGTAGTAGACTCCATTATATTTGAATTGTTGAATACTATTCTTTGTCCTCATGTAATTCATAGCCCTATCTGTAAGTAAAAGGAATCATAGAGAAGCCAGAATAAAAAGTAGTCTTATCTATTTTGTACTCAGACAGAGCTTGATTTTTTTCTAGAACTTTTTTCTATGCATTTTAATTTTAAATGGACAAATGTTAGCATTCCACTCTTTCTGTTGGAAGAGTGCTTCAAACACTGTGCAGCCTGGGCACTAGAGAATATTCTTGTTTTTGTTGTTTTGGGGTTTTTTTGTATGATTTTAGAGACTGTTCCAGGTATGTAAAAAGAATTTTCAATTTTTCCATATGTCTAGTGTTTTCTGCTTGAATATTTATCCAAGATAAATATATTTTGTTCGTAAATTTATTTCATATTAATTAGCTGTTATAACACCAAAATTCTCAGAATTATGGTGGTTCATTTTGCTGCAAAAATTGGCCCTTGCTATACGATCATAGAATCATAGAATTTTCAGGCTTGGAAGGGACCTTCAAGATCATCTCATTCCTACTTCCCTGCTATGTGCAAGGGACACCTCTCATTAGATCAATTGCTCAGAGCCCTGTCCAGCCTGGCCTTAAAAACTTCCAATGATGAGGCTTCCAGCACCTCTTTGGTCAATCTGTTCCAGTATTTATTTTAAATGATGATACAGCTAAAGTAGTTAGTACAGCTATTTAGGTAACAGAAAAATAGTAGCTACATTAATGATGACTGCTGAAGAAAGTTCAAATAATGTAACTCTTGCTTTTCATAGGAAATAAAATAATTCACATTCCTAGAAGAATTAACTTTTTCTTAAAATCATGTGATTTTGACTTATACCCATATTAACTACCGTGGAACATTTTCAACTCTACCAGTGTTTAATACTAAAGGTGATTGGAATTTGAATCAGATCCAGGCATTCTACCCAAACATTGCAAATCCACCAGAGTCAGCATCACTAATTTTTTAATAAAATAGATATTTTATGAAACCTGACAACATTAGTAGAGATTTTTTACATTTGTAGATCAAGCCCTTCACAGGGAATCATTAATGACAGTCAGTTTCAATAGAACAAAGATTTCATCTAATATTAGTTTCTGGCAAGTCAATTTGCAAGGTTATTTTTGCAGATTAAATTAGCTGTATTGCGAGGTCACCCTTTTTCTTCTAAATCAACACAGACAGACAGATGCATAATAGCATAATGCTGTAGATGTATTATTAACTAATCTTTCACAGTAAGGAAATTAGCTCTCCACCATGAAGGGGTGAATAAAACAAAAAGGTGGTTTATAACATAATAAATATATCTGGAAAGATGTTGGTAAAAGGCCAGCTAAATATCTCTAAGTATGCAACCTGTCTCTATCATAGAACTCAATCTCTGGAAAATGTATGTTCTTAACTCAGAGTCAGAGAAGCAAGATAACATAATTTAAACCAGTTCAGGACCTATCTGTTCTGGGCTTCATGATGTAACTGTATTCTTGAAAATGTGGCTTCAGACTTTTGGTTACTGCCTTAACTAATCATAAGATATCAGTCTGTAGCTGAAGACTTAGGATATATAGTCGAAGTAAGTAATTTGAATTAGAAAATCTTCCTCCAAATTTAGACTGATTCCTAACCTTTTCTTTATATTTATATTTTAGAAGTCAATTATTTTTACTTCTATGGACGTTCATGGATACAAGTATGCAGGATATTACAAGCTGTGCACAGAGAATGAGAAAAAAATCTGAAACAAGAAGAAAAAAACAAGCAATGCATCTTAAAGATGTCATACCTAAATTAAACAATTATAGATCAGAAAAATCTATGTTTGAATCTCTGCTTCCATTTGACTTCTGTGTTTCAAGGACATCACTCTCTAACAGTGGAACATATAGTCCAAATGTTTTATAGCTCAAATGGTTTCAGCAGAGAAACACTTTAAGTCGAAGATCTGAGCCTCTGATTCTCAGGTGATTTCTGTATAAAGAGCTGCTCCTTTAGACACTTACTGAGTAAAGTTGGCTTTTTAAGTGCTAACTATCAGAATCAGCAACCTTTCAGTACAGAAGAATTGACTTATATGCAAATTAAATTGTTTTCATAGACTTGGTATAAAAACGGTAAGTTTACTTTTACAGATATCTTTTGGGGAAGGGGCTGTCATAATTAACTAATTTTTTCTCACTAAATAGCAAGATAAAGTTTGGGAGCAATGAATGTTCCCTAAAAGTATCATTATCATGACAGCATATTTGGCCTCTAGCATCTGTGGGACAGATGAGCCTATAATACAGTATGCACCTTGCAAGGTGTAGGGGTGTTAAAATCTCTTTAAAATCAATTAAACTTTAGTTATCTAAACAAGACTTATATGTCCTTATGAGACAGAAAGTTTCCTTATAGAATAGGTCAATAAAATGAGGGCCAAGTGCCAGGTATTTCACTTTAGTCACAACAACCCCATGCAAGGTTACAGTCCTGGGAAAGAGTGTCTGGAAAGCTGCCAAGCAGAAAAGAACCTGGGGTGCTGGTTGACAGCCAGCTGAATATGAGCCAGCAGTGTGCCCAGGTAGCCAAGAAGGCCAGCAGCATCCTGGCTTGTATCAGGAATAGTATGACCAGCAGGAGAAGGGAAGTGATTGTGCCCTTGTACTCGGCACTGGTGAATCTGCATCTTGAGTATTGTGTTCAGTTCTGGGTTGCTCACCACAAGAAGGACATTGAGATGCTGGAGCCCATTCAGAGAAGGGCAAGTAAGCTGGTAAAGGGTCTGGAGAACAAGTCCTGTGAGGACTGGCTGATGGAACTGGGAGTGTTTATTTTGGAGAAAAGGAGGCTGAGAGGAGACCTTATTGCTCTCTACAGCTACCTGAAAGGAGATTGTAAGGGGGTGGATGCTGGCCTCCTCTCTCAAGTGAATAATGATAGGACTAGAGGAAATGTCCAGATGTTGCTCCAGGGGAGGTCTAGACTAAATAATAATAAGAATTTCTTTACTGAGAGAATAGTTAGGTGTTAGAATGGTCTGCTCAGGGAAGTGGTAGAATCACCATGTCTAGAACTATTTTAAATCCATGTTGATGAAGCCCTTCAGGACATGCTGTATAGGCCATACAGATATTGATAAATATATATTTTATTTGGGGAGAGGGTGGGTTGGGTGGGATGTTGACAGTTGGACGCAATGATCGTAGACATCTTTTACAACTGTGACAATTCTGTGATTCTGTGATTCTGTAGCAGCTGATAAAGCATGCCCTCAGATAGAGATGTTGTACAATATATTAAGGAAGTACATTTTGTGTGAAGTCTGCAGAATCTCCTAAGTTTTATTCAGCCTTGGCAAAAATAAATGGAACACAGAATTGTTATTTTTATTTGTAATACAAAAATATTTTCAAACTCTGACCAGGAATGGGATATTTGTGTATCAGATACTGACACAAGCTATGTTCGTAAGTACTAACAAATTCCATAAAATTGGTGAAAACAGGTGTTATTATCCATGCCCAACTGATGTGACACAAAACCATAAGGAGAGTGCCAGTTGCCCAAGGTCAGGTCTCTGAATTTTTAAATTTATTTGTTATTTAGATTTACCAGCAATACAAAACACCTGTAGAAAAGCTTTGAACATTATTCTTTATCTAATGCACTTATCACAGTCAGGTCCTTGGCTATGGGTGGAACTCAAAGGCACTGTGTTAGTCAAAGTAAAGATGAGTGCCATGTGAATACAGTCCCTGGCTGGAGGGAGTATGGATTGGTTTAATTTTAGAGCAAATGTTCATAACAGTTGTGTTCTTGTTCCTGATGGCAAACTCAGAATGGAATGGTGGCCATTTAAGTAGAAAATATAGTATCTTCACACTTTTTCTAGCTGTAAATAGTAAGAATAGAAATGCAGAGCTTTGACTTGCCTTTGAAACAAACAGTATATTGTTCTTTTACAGCAATTAGGCAATGACAGCTGATCAAGAAAAACTTAAGCATCAAATTGGTGAAAGAAACCAAAACATGAGGGGGTGAAAATAAGGAATGGTAATGAACACACAGAAGATTTTTAAGCAGTTTAGTCAATTGTATCCTTCATCTTTCTACTTATGCTGCACTTTTCAAATTTCTGTTTAAAAGGCAATTTTCCCATTACTGCTTCTAGCTAATTTCTGTGTTGTACCTCCTATTGCTTATGTGTCTCACATAGTTCAGTTCTCATTCCTTTCATTATCTTCTTGTTCATTGAGCTATTCGCCTTGTTAATTTAATTATCTGCTTTTACTTTCCTTTCATTCAGTTTTATCTTGCATTTTTCTTTATAGTCTTCTGTCATGTCACTTCCCTGCTGTTTAATTCTTACCCCTTTCCAGTACAGGCAAAGGCAACATTTGCCTTGAGTGCAATGTTCTCTGGAAGGACCTGTAGCTATTATTAAGGCTTTATACAACAGCTGGAAGCTATCTGATTACAGTAACTTTCCCTTGGAGAAGACCATGAGTGGTTCATGCTGATCCCAGGAAAAATTCTTCTTATATCTCTTACATATAGGAGATGTATTGTATTGAATCTAGAAGGTTTTGGTGGGTTTGAGTTCCCCCCACCTCCCTTCTTTTATTTTTGGTGAGGTATAGAATAGTAATAGAAGAGTTCCGAATCAAAACTACCAACTGGAACCTGTGTTGCAAAAATTCTCACTATCTTGCTGACTTTATTATGGCATCTCAATGACAAAAATAGGCTTATAGGAACAGAGAGGTGCTTATGGAGACCAGAGTGTCCATGGTTCCAGAGAAATCACGTGAAATCTTATGTACTAATACAACAAGCATCAGCATTTCTTTTTCTACTAGTGAATCTGTTTACACCTCTATGCACTACTTAAATCTGTACTATCTAACCTCCAGTCTTTGCTGTGAAACTGAGAAACAGCCCTTCCAAAAAAAAAAAAAAAAAAAAAAAAAAATCAAGAGATCATACCATCCCCTCATTCACCTTAAGGAATTGTGAAGGTGTACAGCAGAAAGAAAGAAACCCATATCCTCAGGGAAAACATATATATATTTGTCCTGTTTTCCTTTAAATTTTTTAGCATATTTTAGTGATTAGGGAATACAGCTGGGATTAGTATGCAGGTCTTTTGAATTTCAATCCCATACCTATCCAACCTGAAAAAAATTGAGATCAGAAGTCTCATGTACACTAAATAAATTCTTTTGTGATCTGGAAATATCTAAGACAGTGGCTGGGTAAACGTCTCAAAGAGGTAAGTGATGACTTTATACATTTATAAACACCTGTATATATACATATGTTTTGAACAGTTTAACTGATCTCAGACAGTAGGACTCAGAATTAAGGCCTAACTTTATAAGTGGTTTGTCTTGAATATCTGGATTTTAAGTAGAAGTAAGGGAGAGGCAAAGTGCCATAAAAAGTACTAGCAATGAAAATATATCTGCAAGTAAGCAGATTGGATACTAATTAAATTTTTCTGCCCTGTCCTAGTATGAATCTTAACTTATACTTGGATGAATATCAAAGGATAATCATAATTTTACTGCTTCGACATCTTCTTCAAAGCAGTACCAAAAATGGACCAAGGATGAATAAAATTTAAATTTTGATTTAATAATAATATATGTATATTCACAGAAGCCTTTCCCATTATGTGAGAGTCTGATCTCACTGATTTGAAATTGTTTCAAAAAACACAATTTTATAGTGAATATCACTGGCTAGGGTGGAGGACCTGGCCTGGCCAGAGCTGAGCAGGGGATGACACCTCAGGAAGAGATAAGAACTATTGTGTGGAGACTGGTCCCCTTTTCTGAGGGCCAGCCTGCAATGCTGGGACATCCCTGCAGGCACGATTACCCTGGCCAGGGTGGAGGAAGCCACCTTGATTGTACTGATGCTGAGGTACCTGGGTAAGGGGCTGGGATGCAAGGGGGAGTGGTGCTTGGAAAGAGATAACACCTGTGTGCTAGAAGCCCCTCCAGGTGAGCCTGTGTTCAATGGCTCTGATGCTAATGACCCTGTCCTGGCTGAGGCAGAACAGGGGTGACACCTGGAAGGAGATAAGAACTGAGGAGTGGGTGGGGGACTGCACCCTTCTGGAAGCCCCCCTCCCCTCCCCTCCAGGCAGCCTGTCTGCAATGGCTCTGATGCCAATGCCCCTGGCTTCTGTGGCAGCTGACTGACAGCTGCCCCTTTGGAACCAAAGGAACTCAGGGGTATATATGGCTGTCCATGCTGTGGCTCTTTGGTCGTCTCTTGACCCACCGCCATCTCGCATCGGGCCCTGTCCAGGATCAGCACCATCTTGAAGAAACTCGCTGGGCAGCTGGGCCCCTGGTGGTGACTCTCTCACTCTCTCTCTCTCTCTCATTCTTTCTTCCCACTTTCTCACCCTTTTCCTCCACTTTTCTCTCTCTCTCTCTCTTATATCTTCTTTTCCTCTCTCCCTCTTTTGCCTGGCTCTATGGTTTTGCCTATGTCAACTGTCAGATAAAGTCTAGACAAAAATGTGATCTACTACTACTTTATTTTTTTAAGTTCTGGTGTACTCTCTACTTATTTGGCCCCATTGCTGTAAATAGTTCTGCATATTCTTGAACTTAAACATAGCTGCAGTCCCATTAAGTCAGTGGAATAATACACACACTTGAGTGTATGCAGCATTGTTTGCACGACAAGAACTAGAAACTTGAATTTACTAAAAAGCTATCATTTGGACTGTCAGTAAATTATTCATTTGACAACAATAATTTGTAGAATTAATCTGAATTCATCAACAACTTTGTTTTCAGGAAAAAAAATGGATATATGGAAACTATTTTTTCCTGGTTTTTTTTGTTTTTGGGTTTTTTTCCAAAATGTAGGGCAGCTTGGAAAATTTGTGCATTTCCATTTTTAGATGTATACTCAATGTGCAGCATTTTAAGTGATATTACTATGGACTAGTGTTTCAGTCCAAAAATTCAAATGTTACTGTAGACCAAATAGAATGTCAATACCTGTACTTTCAACAATAATAGGTTTGCTTCAACTTTAAATCACATCAGTCTCATCATCCTGGCTATGGTATTTTGGGGTTTGATCCAAGAATGGGAGTTGTACTTTATACTTAATTACTTATTGCCCAACCTCAGTGTAATCACCACCAGATTTTTCTTGTTCACTCCCCCAGTTTATATACTTTCCACAGCACCAGCATCATTCTTGAATTTTTCTGTGCCAAAAAGCTGGCATAAATAATAGTCTGGACACCCACAAATTCAATTATTCACTGAAACAGCCCACAGACGGAGAAGTGTTTATATCACAGTTTTACAAAAAGAGGAATTGATGAAGAAACATGAAGTGTCTTGTTCAGAACCACAGAGCTGTCGGTGTTAGTGCCAAGGTTGGATTCACTCGTGATTCATACCCTTGTTCTCTAAACACAAGAAGATACCACTAAAGACTTGTGAAAACTTTGTCTGCAGACAATGAAACCAGCATATTTTCTGCAGTCACATCAGTGTTACATTAATCTTTTAATCACCTATACCTCAGACATCTATTTTTGTTTCTTGTTCTAAATCACTGCAACTTTGGATTCCTATCACTTATTCTTGGCATGTTGACTTAAAAAGGATTTCCAATTCATATACATTTTTGTGCGTTTGTTATGTTTGCAGTGCCTTTATGTGATATGTTAAAAAAGAAAATGGAAATACTGTATCTGGAAACACAGAATTCTTAGAACATAATATTTTTCCTTAACAGAGGACCTAAAACAAATCTGAAATGAATGGGAGTTTTTCCAAGTAGCATTTAGAAAAAATGGAAAGATAGCATTTTAAAAGAAATATACTCCCATGTTAATAAACTCAGATGTATTTTCATAGGAAAGATCAAATACAAGATTGTCCTGGTTTGGGCCAGGATAAAGGTGATTTTCTGTCCTGTACTTTTGCTTTCAGCTAAGTCTCTTGTAAGTAGTTGCACTTGCTGAAATTAACAGCAGGTTTTTCAGACAGTGTCTGCTTCTAGGACTGATAACACTCGATGTTTATAGTTACTGCTAGAGACTGGTATGCAGAGCCAAAGACACTGCTGAGCTCTGAGGAACATTTTGCCCTCCAGAAGGAGAAAGGAGGTCCCACCTGAACCCCTCCTTTGGGGAAGACCGGAAAAGATAGATGTCAGAATTGACCAGAGTATTCCATCCCATACACATCATACTCAGTATAAATTTGAGGGATCACAAGGGTCAAACCCCTTCTTGACCTTCCTGCTTCCCCTTCTTCGCCTGTCCCTGTTTGCCTCATCATCTTGTGAGCATCCCGTCTGTTCATCTGCCTGTGGTCCTTTAGTAATTTTTCCTATTTATCATTACTGTTTCATTAAAGTTGTGTAGTTTAGTTTCCAACCCATAAGTGTCTCTCCCTTATTCTCTCTCCTTCCTTTATCAGGGAGGAGAGGGGGATTAACAGAGAGCATCTGTTATTGGGTTTAATTGCTGGGCCAGTGTTAAACTGTGACAAAGATGAATTTAGTATGGCAGTTAAAATTAAAAAAAAAAATATAGACTGATGCTATTTTAGTAATGCCTGTTTCTGAATGACAAGGTAAGTAGTGTAAGCAAAGTTAGCATACCAAGCTGCTTTGAAAGAAGAAAGGCAAGACTACATTTGGCTCTGATTTAATCAGAAAGGGAGAAAAGGGTCAACTATGTCCATGATAGCTACTTCCCTAGGAAAGAAATACCTGTCTTTTTTTCCTAGTACTGAAGACAAGGAATGTACGGCCAAAACTAGTGCCATGTCAAATGTCCTACTGATTTAATGACTCTGGATTTTCAACCATTTACTACCTTCAATACTGTTATGTTTTGCAAGTGAAGCGTGGATATGTTAGAATCTTGTTACGTAGCTACACAGCCAAATGGATAGAGATGCAGACTACATCCTTTCAGCTGGGGGAGTTTTTGTTATTTTCCTGAGCTTGGTATCATGTTGGGTGTCCTGCTAAATACAGACATCTGAGGTAGTTACCCTAAATTACCTTCACAGCTAATGGAAAGGAAATAGCATGTTATGGATATCTCATCAGCTGAACAGCAAACTAAAAACATCTCTTCCTCTGTGAACAAAAAATACTGACTAAAAAAATCCCAAGGCAATTAATTTTCATAGATATCTACATCATTGATAACTTCATCATGGCAAGAGGAGCCCTGCCAGTGTGTATAAAGTGCAATGAAATGCACAGGAACTTCCATGGGAAATAATTTTCACTGTGTTCTGCTGTAGATTGATGACAAGTTGGCTGTTAGCTTGTGCTGACCACGGATCCTCAGTTAAATAATTCTGATACATTAATATGTAGGACTGATTAACTTCCATACACAAGGAGACACATTCTAATGTGTATTAAATAGAAGATTATGACATATTAAAAAAGAAGAAAAAAAAAAAGGGAAAAACAAGAAGAAAAGCCTTAGTTTTCAAATTATTCTGTTGATCTTAATTCAGAAGAGACTTTCAAGTGTGCGTTTGATTGAAAGTTTCACAAGCCCTGCACTTTCTGTATCTGGTAGATGCATAGTGGGTACTTCTTTTGTTATTATCTATTTCCGTTTACTTAGTTGATATTTTCCTTTCCTTCTCTTCCCAATATTTATACTTACAGTTGTTCTGGTTTTTGCCTCAAAGCCAAATCTAACTGTACTCAGCAGACTGAGGATTGCCCAGTTTCTGCACAAAAAATTGAGGCCCTTTTTTAAGATTCAGAGAGATAGTGATCAGAGATGAGCACTACACCAAAAAAAGGTAGTTCATGTGTTTATCATTTCAACTGTGTATAATTTGAAATATGCCAGTATTATCATAGCCAAAGTAGCAATATTTCTTTGATTAGCCTTTCAGGACTTTAATTACACTTAAAATATATTCTTGATTTTGAATTTACTGTGTTTCTTTTATCCATGCTTTTGAATGTGAAAGCCTGTCAGGAATTCAAGAAACTTATCTGTTTTGTAAAACAATGATAAAGGAAGGCTATTATACCTTCCAAGTGAAAAAACCCAAAAAAACCAAGGCAAGGGCTCTCCAGGTCCTGGGTAGAAGACTTGCTAAAGATAGCTGAGGTTTTTATGTACAAAGATAGGAAATAGAGAGGACTGAATAAAATACTAACAGGTTTTATTTTATCTTCACAATAGCATTCCTGACTTTTTAATATCTAATGGTGATTTTGGATGGAATAAGCAAATTTATTATAAGTTTGCACGTAACTTGTTCAGTTACCACACTTACTCTCCAAATGTGTGACAGAATTAGCCAGGTGTATACCAGATAACTCAGATGGATTTAGGTCTTTGAACAGAAAATATTTCAGTTTTGTAATTACAAATGTTCCTTCACACTGAATTAATTCTGAATTACACTTATATTTCCATAAGTTTCTGTTTAGAGACACAAAAGCCTTTACAAAGGTTAACCCTGTCTGGGTCCTACTGCCCTGTTTCATTCAAATGAGACTAACCACTGCCTTACATGACTTTACTGCCATTATCTGTCTAAAAACAGATTTGCTAATTAGACTGAGCTAGCTATGGAAGAACTCGTTGTTCCTGTTGTGATAATACACTCTTCTTTAGGAATGACAGAATGATCAAACTTTCTTCAGAATTTAAGAAATAAAAATCTTTAAGAGTCAAAAATGTGCAGGCATTTGACAGTTGCAGCTTATACAAAGGAAAGATAGTTTCTGTCCTCTGAATTCTGACTACAAAGAGTGTCAGCAAAATGTAGGGTAAAGGTTTTTACTGTATTATTAGGCACACAGAACAAATGACATAACAGATTGATCCTGCTTTTAAGTTTTGTGAATAACTTAGAAATGATTCAGTCATCAATTATGATGTTGAGAAAAGCTAAATTTGCACATTTTCCTTTACAATTTATAGACAAGCTTTAGCTCTTGTTATTTTTAATCACACCTCTACTTTGGTTACAGTTTGAAATCTGTCATCCAGAAATCCCTGAAGCTTACAGTGTTTCTTAGTTTGCTGAAAATACTTTTGCCTTTGGCTGCCCTTAGGGCTGAGGCTAGAAGAGCACAGGGAAAGTATGCCAAGGTCTTGGATGGATGCAGAAAGAACTCTACTGGGTCTTCAGTAATTTGGAACGTTTTCCTTGAAGGAAGGCAAATAATCATTAGAGTGTTTGAATACCGGGGAAAAAAAATCCCCTATATTCAGTGAGGACAAATAAGAAAAAAAGCAAGTAATGCATTGCTTTAAAGCTTTTATATTCTGTACCTCTATGAAAATATTAAGCTCTTTTAATACAAATACATATCTATGAATGAACTGTTAATATTTACTTTGCTTGAAAGAATAAAAAGTTTCTCCAAACCTCCTGCTTATAATAACTTTTATATCTTGTAATAAATATTATCCAGTAACTTTTCCATTTACTCATGAAGCAGTTTTGCGACCTTATTTTCCTCTCCCTATCTTTTCTCTTGGTTGGAAAAAAATATCACAGTCCAAAAGGTAAATGAAATATTACTTCTCTCTAGTCCATAAAATGTGGATTTATCTACATATGTCATGAATTTGGATCACTATTGCACATTATTATTAGAGATCATTCAGCAATCTGAAGTGTGTTAGCCACTTTGAGAAGCAGCAGCTGAGATTGTGTCAATTTTATGTCACCCATACACTTCACCTTTCTGTCTGAAGCAGTTCAGATGAGGATGTGAAACTCTAATAAGGAATAGAAAAAATCAAGGCCAGGGTCAAACATAGTTCACAAAAAGCTGGGACTGAGTGGTAGGTATCTTCAGAGATTAAACCCATCAAATTATATTAAACCACTTTCTGAAGTATTTATTTTGGAAAAGATTCTACTGAAACAAACACTGTTATTCTTATGAAAATATGTATTTGGAATGTTTATATTCACACTAAAGGAAGCCTTAGAGTGCTAGGCATGTAAAAATAAACATCTATGGGTTTGGACCATGCCACTGCTGTGAAGATAAGTGAATTTTTTCTATCTGGGGAAAAAAAAGGTGTGTGATGAGAAAGTCAGACTAACAGTGAATTTGCTGTTTATATTCACTTCAGATTAAACAGCAATGGGTAGCTGGACATACATATTATGCAAGAAATGTAGACTTTCATGTCTTTGATATGCCTCAGCTGGGTTTATGGGCAAGTAAAAGTGAACACCATAGAGATGCATATTGAAATTTACTGTTGGAACATAAAGGCAGAATTAAATAAGTATGTCTTTCTGACACTAGATAGGAAACTTATTTCTTAAAGCTGAAGACTCAACAGAAAAGGTATCTTTTGTTCTAGGAAATGAGAATATTAGAAAAAGCTCTGTATTTCATGCTTACTATATAACAAGAATGTTTCTTTTAAAGTAGGTAGAATGAGAGCTATATATATTTAAATCTCATGATTTGCTGAACTACATGTGATAAACTCAGTGAATCACTTTTTTGCATCCTTGAGAATAATTAAATATAGTCCCATATCCCCAACAAGCTTTAAACAATTACATTCACATGGAAAATGCAAAAGCAATTTTCCGTATCTTGACAGTTTCTAAATATACAAAAAATTATATTTTAACTGGGGAGATTCTAGGTATTTTGCTTAGTTATCATGTTAGACTAGTGACTTCCTCCATCCCTGGTGATCACACAATTGAACAATGTGATCTCTGTCTGTCTTCTCAGTCTGTCCTCTCAGGCTAAACAGATACCATGCTCTGATGGTTTTTAGCTTGGATAGAGTAAATTTTCTGCATAGTAGCTGGTATGGTATGGTATGGGGCTGTTTTGGATTTGTGCTGAAAAGAGTGTTGATAACACAGAAATGTTTTTGTTATTGCTCGGCGGTGCTTACACAGAATCAGGGTCTTTTCTGCTTCTTGCACCATCCCACCAGTGAGTGGGCTGAGGGTTCACAAGAAGCTGGGAGGGGACACAGCTGGAAGAGCTGACCCCAGTTGACCAAAGGCATATTCAATACCATATGACATCATGCTCAGCATATAAAGCTGGGGCTTTTATATGCTGGGATGGGACATATGGAGTGAAAGTACTTGTCTTCCCAAGTGGCTGCTATAGATGATGGGGTCCTCTTTTCCTGGAGATTGCTGGACACGGGCCTGCTGATGGGAAGTAGTGAATGTATGTCTTGTTTTGTTTTCTTGCATGTGCAGCTTTTTGCTTTATCTATTAAACTGTCTTTATTTCAATCGATGTTTTCTCTTTTTTATCCCTCTGATTTTCTCCCCCAGGTCCACTAGGGTTTAGTGGTGCTCAGTTGCTGGCTGGGGTTAAACCATGACATAGACCTACTAATAAATTGGTAACTTAAAAAATAGTAGAACATACTGTTAAAAGTGACAATGTAGAGAATGCTGGTATCTTCCACACCTTGTGCCTGTATTTTATAGCATATTTTCTAAATAAACTTATCTAGAAATATCTCTATAAGATGAAATATCCATATCAGTGATGTATCAATCAAATTTTTTATTTCAGATTTTATCCGCAGAAGGATTTGTATGAATGTATCTTTAAAATTCTTCTGTATAGGTAGATTATAGTTACTGCTTGCTTTCGTTGATCAAATCCTGAAAAAAATCAAGAGTCTAGGTCTTTTTCTTTGTGTTATTTTCAGCAGGTGTAACCACTGAAGACATTTTCAGTCAAGTAGAATGTAACAATAATAAGGGTATAGAGGAGCACAAAGATACTTATGGATCGTAACAGAAAGAGTTTTTTAGGGTATTAGAAATGTATTACAATAAAAAAAATGCATTACTGTGATACCACATTACTTCCTATAATGTGTTCATATAATTTTCCACAACCATAAATATACCATGACAAACGATTCCTGACTGGATTTTTTATATGTTTCTATGGAGCTCTGCAATATCCTTAATGATAATTCTATGACAATCAGAAATTTGCAAATTCATCTTTTACTTTATTTACTCTTCTGATTGTTCTCCTTACACAAATATAAAAGAATCTTGAGTCAGCAGTAGTTAAATTTCCTTCAATACATGGAATAGTTAAGCATATTATGCAGTTGGACTTGAAATGTTTGGTAATTAGTTATTCAGTCTGGCTAGAAACAGCTGTATTAATTTCTGTTGATTTTATCATGGTGCTCAAAAGCATTATCAAGATTAAAGACAAATGCATGAAATCCTACTACTGTAAGTTACTATTAAGGTTGTATATAAAAACTAGACAATGAGGAAGAAAATGTAAAATAAACTTTATTTAAAGGAGTCTCTGTTTTTCACTAAGCTCAGGATGTGAGAGGACATAGGCCTGGACTCAACCTTGGTGTAACTCCACTGAAGCTAGCTGAGATACACCAAACATGGTTTTGCCCAGAGGGTTTTAGATTCATTTATTTTAAATGAAGTCTATACATATTTTAAAATGAGCATTGCCCTTCAGAATGCCAAAGTAGTGAGTGAAAAAAAGAAAAACACTCTGAAAGATAAAAGAAAATCAGTGTGATAAGAAGTATTCTAGGTCAGAAAATCAGTTTTAACCAGCTGTCTAGCCTCATTCATTTGAACTTCACTTTGCTTATTCAATGGCTGTGAATTAAACTCCAATGAAGATAGAAGAGGGCAAATCATATATGCTCCTCATACTCTGACCTATTTGGATCCTTACTAAAAGAGGTTGAATCATTCACCTGTTGCGTACTCTTCCAGACTCAGAAAAATAGGAAGAGGTATCTTCCAGTTTGGTGCCATCTTCCAGGAAAAAAATGAGTGATTAGAGTCTTTAGCTGAGTTCTTAAATGAAGTAATAGCTGCATCACTCTAGTCTGAAAGAGTTATGGGCTGCATGGAGGCCTTCTAGTTAACCCTTCCTCCAAGTCTTCCTTTCCATTATATAGAAAAGTGGGACAAAATGCAGAGGTCATAGGGTACTACCTGACTCTGCTGCTGGAAATGAAAGTTAATTTGTAAAAGGACACAAGGCCAACAATTGGTCTGTTCATATTTCTAAATGAATTGCAGATCTTATTTGCAGACGCAAACTTCTAAGTGTTCAGAGTTCTCTGTTTTAAGTGAACAGAGTTCTTCTCTACTGTCGTTTTCTGTTAAGAATTCACTAATCTGGATTAATTTCTTGTATTATATCTACTACATGTTGCAAATATGATCCACGAGAGCCAATGTCACAAACGATAGGAATTTGAGAGTCTGACAGCAGAAAACCCTGAAGAGGAAAAACTATAGATAAAATTATAACTCTCTCCTTTGCTTAAGTACCGAGCTCAAATACCGAATTAGGCATTCAGGACAGACTTGGTTTACGTCCAGAAAAATTCTTTTAGCATACAAGTATATCAGTTAGTTTGCTGTGAAGGTTCAACTAAATGCTTGTCCTGTAGAACTGTCAGACCCACTGGATACATCAATAATTTGTGTGCCATAACCTTGTGCATAGGATGTATATGTTTTTCATTAACACTTCAACTAAGATTCAGCTGACAGTAACGCACTCATCTTGGTCTCTGATACAATGTAAAATTTGAATAATGAATAAAAGAACAATGAAAGACTATCAGAATTTTGCAGACAAATGCTGGAGGATTCCTATGAAAAGAAGGAGTATTGGGATTCTTTCCCTATCTTGTTGTATTCCTGTGCATTTTCCATTACATAGACTTAAGATCCAGCACAGAGGAAGTCCTGAAGTCAATAACTGAAGCTAAAGTGTCCCTCAAAAAGTAGTATTCTCACCATAGTCATACCAATCATGAAAACAAGTGAGACTTACGTGTGAGGTAGATATTAAGATGCTTTTATCAACTAAGTATACATCAGTTCTAAGAATGTTCTGTATATATCTGGGTAAGTTTAGTGACCAGAGAATAAAAGAATGGAAACTGTATGATCAGGTAGAGATTCTGCAGAGTATAATTTTGGATTTACTGATTTGGATTTCATTAGAGTTGAAATTCAAATTGTCTTATGGGTGTTTTTTGGATCTATTGTTCAATAATGTGAACTCACTCTTAAAAGAAGCAGAAATAATTTTATATTCTGATGAAAAAAGTAGTGACCATCTAAGAATACCTGGCAAGGAACTGAGTATGAACATTAACTATTATTTTTATGCTAAGAGTGAGCACTGAAAAAGGTTGGTCAGGGGAATTGTAGGCTCCATACTTGATTTTCAAGAGCAGATAAAGTAAATCCCTGAAGGACCTGGTCTTAGTCTATTGTTGAGCCTGTTTTAAAAAGAAAGTTTGGCTATAGATCTCTGCGAATCCTTTCCAAACTGAACTATACTGTGATCCTATCATTCTAATACTAATGAGGTACACTGAAATGAGTGTTTTAGACACAGGTGAGAATTAATTTAAAATAATAGACATTTCCACTGTAAATGTTTAATACATAAGTGCCATTCTTGATCTACTATATCTTAAAACTTAATTAATATTTAAGATAGATATTTCATAGGAATATATTTCCACTAATGAATAAATTATGTAATCATTAACATCTGTCAGTATCTGGAATTCATGGGATTGCCTAGACATCCTAATTGTAGATTTTTAAGTGTTGCTACCTCAGCCATTGAATCAAAATAGAAAACAATGGAGTTCTTTGTTGTAGCACAGTATTATACATTATCCGAACAGCACGGCTTAGTGTCTTGGAGTTGATCCATAGGTATATGGATCACCTAAAAATAAAGGTGGGATTTTTTTTGGTTTTTTTTTTTTTTTGTTTGTTTTTTATTTTTTCTTTAGACATTGATAGTTTCTTCTGAGTTCTGTAGTTAGTTTAGGAAAAGATCACAGTTAATAGGTGATAATACATTTTAGAATAACATTTTGCAGATCATATTTATGGTGGCATGCTTCTAGAGCAGCAGGTGAGGACTGGCAGACACATATCTCTTATTTTTGTATTCTCAGTTTGCCCTTAACAATGATACTGACTTCTCATGTTAAGTGCATGCAGATGAATTAAGAGCCAGAAACTCCTCCTGAATTACTCCTATTCCACACAAATGAGTCTGAAAACTCAACTCAGAAAATGCTTATATCAGAAATCTCATTTTCTTTTCTGTAACTTTTCTCTTGAAGTGCATTTTTCATTTCAGTTTCAGAAGTGTTAAAGACAAAGAAACCTCTAAACTGCTACATAAATCTAAACTGTATTATTTTTAGATTGAGAAGCACTATACTGTTTATAATTTATTAAAGCAAGCAGTGTTATTACAGAACTAAAGCAGATCTTAACACCAGTCTAACACAGTTCACTGGTTATTCTATTTGGATACCTTTTTTATTTTTATTATTTTGTTGGTTTGGGGTTTTATTTTTTTTTTTTTGTTAAGTAGAGCTGTAAATTGATGCTTTTCATTTTCCAGAAATCTTCCTGTTTCTCTAAGGGCAATACACAATCCTGTAACTCCTCTTTATAAGTAGTATACTCAATTATAGTTATACACTGTATTCTGACCTTTTTATTGGTGCCCTGTGTGTCCTTTTCACTACACCTGGGATATGGTAATCAGATTCCTGACACAGACTGCAATTTATTGATCACATTACCCCAGAAATGCTTTTTTTTTTGCACTGGCTCAACTGCCCATTCCTTGTGCTGATTTAAAAATGTGATTCTATACCAAAGAGTGTGTGCCATTAGTTGGCATTAGCTTATGAATTCATGCTTGAGTCAAGTGCATTGACTGTCCCTGTTTTACAGATAGTTACCCCCTTTTGCACCCTTTTATGTTACCCTCACTTTGTTTCTCACTGCTTCCCCTTACCCTGTACATTGCCCCATCAGCTGACATAGTCCCACCTATCTCTTCCAACATCCTGGACCTTATCAATTGCAATTTCCTGGTTTCCCTATAGCTGATCAACAGACGCTAATGACTAGGTTTGTTTCTGGTTGTCTTTGTTAATGTTAGTTGGTCAGGTTTTATGTCTCTCTGTGTTGTTTTCCTGTCCTTACCCTATCATCTGAATAAAAGAAACCTTCTCTCTCTCCATAAATCCTTACTGATTTGTGTGACTGTCCATGTTTATTCATATAAAATCCCCCTTATCATTTTTGGTTGGGTTTTCCTTTTTGTGTTCTTGTTCATGGCTTCTTTGACCAGAGATGCTTTAGGCAGCACACAGTCACCTTCTATATACCCTCACATGTTATTTTCAACCACACAGAAGCAACTTCAGAGGAGAATGTAAGGCACGCAATACAAGAAGAGTAAACAAAAGAAATAAAAGGAGGAAGTATTGTTGAAGGTGTTCTTTATGAAACAAATTTTATATTATATAAAGCAGAATCATTCAATAGTTATCCATGTGGCAGAAAAAGTGTCATAAACCATGAGAAGGAGGTTCTAGAAAGATTTTCAAGCAACTGCTTTGGCAAATCTCTTAAATGAACTCGCTCTTTCTCTTATGTGCAAATACTTGAACATCAGGAGAAACCTTGCCTGCATTTAGAAATGAGAGCTGAAAAACACTTGAATGAGTATACTTAATAAAACTGGTTAATCTAGCACATTATTTTAGTTATAAACACATATCTGATATTTCTCTATTTCAGTGATCTTTTATGACAAAATGATGATGTCTGAAACAGATTCTGACACATATTTCCTGTAGGCATTTTTCTCTGCAACTCAAGTTTAGGAAAAAAGATGCACCCTTAAAAAGTATTGATTTAACAGAAAACCTTGGAATAACACTTTGCACCTCTTCTCGTTCAAGGATCTGTACTAAGTAATATAGAGAATGAAAACTTCTGGCTTCCAGTGTTGATAAAACAAAGAGTAACAATCTTTTTTTTTTTTTTTTTTTTTCTCTTTTTTTTTTTTTTCCTCATCACTGATATATTCTTTCATTAGTTCCTTAATGACTACCTTTACTGGGTGTTTTTTACATAATTTCCTTCTTTTTTCTCTAACTCTTTGACTTGCTTGTTATATTGGTTGTTATCTTCCCCACAGCTATTATTTTTTTTTTTTTTATTGAAAGACAACTATGTGGATGGGAAAGCCTGTGCAGTACACATAGGAGTTACATATTCCAAAATACCCATGTTTTGATGAGGAATTTAGGAAATAGGGAAGGCCACAGAGATGGTGCTCGAAAGTTCTTGAGGCTTAGGCCTCTGATTTAACTGAAGGCAGATATCTTCATCAAATTCTAAGGAAGACTGGACTTTTCTGCATTTAAGCATACATAGCCATTATGCCTACAGGCCAATATTTTTCTTCAAAGCATAAGCAGAAAAAGAGAAATTTCTGCCAACTTTTTAATATAATATTTTATGAATAATGAAAGAAATTGGTGAGAAAGCTAAAATACTCACTTCAGCTCCATGGTTTCAGAGCCGTTGACCGTGACCACTTGCTATAGGCTAAATATATGACAAAACTGCATCACTGTACAAATCAAAGTATGCGATTCGTGAGACCAGGGTAAAAAAGAATAAAGTGGAAGCATAGCTAAAGTAAAGTTGTTGTGAATAATAACTTAGGAATAAGAGAGATTCTAATTGTGCAGTTTTCCAAGGCAGCTTCTCACTGGAGTTAGAAAATCAGCCATGGCACCATGGAATTCTTTGCTGTGCTAGAGCTGTGGAAAGCTGGGTTCTCTTTCACTGCCAGCTCCAAAGAGAGAAGCTGGGACTACAGCTGTTTCTAGAGAGTGAGAAAGCCCTCCTACCTGAAGTTGTCACAATACTCTTTTATATTTTCTTCACATTCCTCGCATCTATGATGAGGACACTACAAGCCTTACCTTTCCAGTAAATCCTTTCTATCAATTAGCTGGGCCAACACATTCTTCATTCTTGTGGTAGAAATACTACACTTCATCCAAAAAACTCATGAAGCAGCTGAAGAAGAAGTCCAGAATGTCAGTCTCTGCTCAGTGGGCTGATAATACCTTTTATACTGGATAACAATTGAGCATGTATAACCACTTGTACCCTGACACTCTCAAAAATGCATTTGGAATCGTTCAGATCATATTTCAAGCCATGAAGTGTAAAGCGAGCTATCAAAGTCATAAAAAATCCCCAAAAAGAAGCTTTTAGTGTGTGAATTTTCATTTTTATTGAGAACATAAGAGACATCCTATGAACTTGCTGTTGACCATTTCATCATTATCATCGAATGGTTTCGTTTGGAAGGGACCCTAGAGATCATCACGTTCCAACCCCTCTGCATGTATAGGGACACCTTCCACTAGATTAGGTTGTTCAAAGCACCATCCATCCTGGTCTTGGACACTTCCAAGGATGAGGCATAGACAATCTCCCTGGGCAACCTGTTCCCGTGTCTCTCACTCTCACATTTAAAAAATGTCTTCCTGATATCTAACCTAAATCTATCCCCTTCTTGCTGGAAACCATTACCCCTTGTCCTGTCACTACACACCCCGGTATAAATTGCTGCCTCAGTTTTTCTGCAGGCCCCCTTCAAATACCAGAAGGCTACTAGAAGGTCTCCTTGGAGCCTTATCTACTCCATGCTGAATAACCCCAGTTCTCTCAGCCTGTCCCCATAGGAGAAATGCTCCAGACTTCTGAGCACCTTTGTGTCTCTCCTCTGGACTTGCTCCAGCAGCTATATGTCCTTTGTTTGTTGCAGGCTCTATAAATGGACACAGTAGTCCAGGTGGGGCCTCACGAGAGCAGAGCAGAGGGGAAGAACAACATACCTTGACCTGCTGGCCATAATTCTTTTGATACAGCCCAAGATATGGTTGTCTTTCTGGCATGAAAGTGCACATTGCTGGCTTATGTTGAGCTTCTTATCAATCAAAAACTTTAAGTCCTTTAACTTGTGACTTGTTTCAATCCATTCTCCACCCAGCTTGTCTTTATACTTGGGATTGGGAGAATAAATTTTCACTTGCCCTTGTACAACTTCACCAGGATGGTATGGGCCCGCTACTCAAACCTGTCAAGGTCAGTTTAAGAAGGAGATTATTCTAAAAAACTTTACAATTAGAAAAGTATTTTCATATGTATAATATTTAGAATAGTTGTTCGCTTTTTGTAGCTCTTGGTTATTTTGAAAAATAGCCAGCAGAATCTAACATATATCTGTTAGTAAGAAAAAGATGTTTTTCTATGATTTTAAAAAAATAAAAGTGTTCAAAACAAAGCAGTTGTATCCATTGCTGCTAATTCCTGGCATGAAGTTTTCATCAGGTTGTCTAACGTAATATTAGTCATAGTAACAGCATTTTGTATCTGAGATACTAAGGAAACAAAGCAGGAAATGCACCAGAAGTGACACATTGTAGTATAGCCTAGCATGAAGCAATATGTCAGTATGTGTAATGACTAGAACCTATTTATCCATTTATTCTATAATCCTTTAAAAGAGCAATTTATTTAAGCTATGTTTTGTGAATGTTTTCAATCATTTTTAAAGGATCTGCACAACAGCTTCCTGTATTCTATAGCAAGCTGCTACTACTCAAAAGTTTTGGGGCCAATTCCTGGTTCACACGAGAGAAGTGTTACCAATATCATAAAATAGATGCAAACATATGTTATGAAGTTAATGCTAAGACAGAAACAGATTGGGCTGACAACATCCTGGAGACTGCATTAATGACTCATTTGCATAAAGTCACTTCAGTGGAAAACTTTATATTCAGTTTAGTAATTTTTTCCGCCTGAAGAGAGTTACTTTAAAACACTATGGAAAAAAGACACTTTAGAGAATTCCTCTTAAAAGAGCTCTACTGTGTATGGTAACATAACTATTTCTTCTGCTATCACTCTTTTCTTTTTTCTAGATCTTCCCCATACTCTGCCTCAGTACTTTTATAACATCTGTTTTCCTTTCTTTTTCATACAGGCAGGCAGAGTCCTCTCTTTCAGAAGATCTTATTTTTTCAGTTTTCTTTCCCATTTTAGGGACCTTCTAACTGACACAATTCCTGATTTGACAGTAGCTAACTCAAACAGGCAAAACATTCATTTTCTGTAATGACACTTTTTTGCTGATTGACTGTCCTTTTACATAGATGTTCCCTCACTTAAAAGATAAAGCAGTTCAAAATTTTGTTGCGCAAATGTACTACTTCTAAAACGTTCCTTTCTGATATCAGCTTTTGTATTTTCTGGAACCAAAAGCAAGTTGGTCAATATTCAAGGATCCCTTCATCCAATACCAGGAACAATGTGTCTCAACAAAAAGGAAGTCAGTCAAGAATGCCAGAAGTCAGCATGAATGAAAAAGTAGCTCCTGGACACAGTCCATCCATTCTCTTCATGTGAATGTAAAAAGAAAGTCTGCAGAGGGTGACAGTAAAGACAGGTAGCCTGGGAGTAGTGCAAAGAAGTTGTCTGTGCAGCCAGAAATCAGGTTACAAAAGCTAAATCCCAGATAGAATTAAATCTAGACAAGGACATGTGAGTCCTCTCCAGAAGGAAACAAGAAAACTAGTCATGCAGGAAATGGAAAAGCCTGAGGTACTGGATTGCTTTTTTACCTGTCTTCACTGACTGTAGCCACATGAGCCAGGTTGCAAAAGGCAATGGTAGGGACTGGGAGAAAGAAGTTCTGCCCACTGTAGAAAAGCAGGTTGGAGACCATCTAAAGAACCTGAAAATGCACAAGTCCATCTGCTGCTCCTGAGGAAACTGACAGATGAAATTGCAAAGCCACCTGTAATCATATCTGAAGAGTCATGGCAGTCTGGTGAAGTTCCCACTGACTGGAAAAAGGGAAAGATAGACCCCATTTTCAAAAAGGGAAAAAAGGAAGACCTGTAGAACTAAAGGTCAACCCATCTCAGCCCCATGTCTGACAAGATCATGGAGCATATCCTCCTGAATTCTCTGCTAAAACTCACAGAAAATATAGAGGTCGTTGGTGGTATCCAACAGAGCTTCACCAAGGACAAATCATGACTGAAAAATTTGGTGGCTTTTTTTCAGTAGGATCATAGCTTCAGTGGAAAAGAGGAGAGTAACTGTAGATGGATTACTTCTAGATCCAGTAGATGTCATCCACCTGCATTAGTACAGAGCATTCCACACTGTCCTTCATGACATCCTGGTCTCTAAATTGGAAATATATGGATTCAATAGATGGACCATTTGGTGTATAATTGGCTAAATGGTTGCTGAGAGCTAAATGGTTGCTCAGATCAAATGGAGAACAGTGATGAATGGCATTCTTCAAGGGTTGATACTGGGACAGGTGATGTTTAATATGGACAGTGGAACTGAATGGAAAAAATACTTGCTGAGTGGAACACCTTCAGCAAGTCTGGAGGGAAGAGAAGCCATCCAGAGGGACTGTAACAAGCTTGGAGATGTGGGCCTCATGAAGTTCAACAAGGCCAAGTGCAAAGCTGAAAAAGTTGGTGTTGTTCAGCCTGGAGAAGACAAGGCTCCAAGCGGCCTACCATTACCTTAAGAGTGCCTACAGGAAAGCTGAGGAGGGACCTTTTGCCATAGTGATGGGAGAAAGGGTAATGGTTTTACTGGAGGAGAGTAGATTTAGGTTAGACATTAGAAAGACATTCTTAACTGTGAGGGTGGTGAGACACTGGGACAGGTTACCCAGAGGAGTTGTGCATGGCTCTTCCTGTAAGGTGTTCAAGATCTGGAAGGGTGTTTGAGCAACCTAATATAGTGGAAGGTGTCCTTGTCCGTGGCAGAAGGTGTAGAAGTAGCTGATCTTTAGGGTCCCTTCCAACCCAAATCATTCTATGACAGTATGTTTCTACGTCAATTCTGACAAAATATTCTATAGCTCTTATTAAAGGTAAATGCACATTAACTTTAAGAAAGTTGCATTTCAAGTAATGAGTATAGAAAATTGGAATTGTCTAGACTCTTATTTCAGAATTGGTCAGGAAGGTATGTAGTTTGCTGTATTATACAAAGCTATGATAATACAACATAAGCTTGTGTCCTAGTTTTAGAGGACCGGGATAGAAAAAAACCTGCCTCATTTCCTCACTGGAGAAGAAATTTCCTCACTGTGATTTCCTCACATCATTCATTAAGACAGGTCACTTCTGCCTTCCCATGTAGGATTAACTATGTTGTGAAGACTGCTGTGAACTGTCAGTGAGACCCTGGACTTGGGCATCATTAGCTGAGGTGGGACTTTTCCAAATGGGAAGAAATTACCAGCTGAGGGACACTTCCATATTTACATAGATTTATATGCATTTGCAATTTTCTATCACTACTTCATTAAACCTACCCTAGTTTTTTTCAGTTCCAGCCTCGAACTCTCTTATTCCCTTCTTCATCTGCCCCTGGGAGAGTAGTGGGGAGTAACAGGACATCTGTCACCTAGTTATTATCTAAAACCATGACAGCTTGTTAGTAGGAGATAATTTTCACTGACTAAAGATTGGAAAGCATGAAAGCAAATAACTAATTATATATACCTGATGATTTTACATTGTTATCTACTCTCTACTAAGTATGGATCTGGTCTATCTCTTTTTATATTTCAGGAGAAAAATATAAACCATCAAGATGCACACAAGCCTTTGGCCTATTAAAGTAAGATCATTTTCATAATGTTTTTTAAAATTCAGAATGTGTGTATAATTCCTAAGCTGCATCAAGGATGTTTCTGAAGAAAAGAATCTGCATTGAAACACCTTGGGGAAGTTTAACAGTACTGAGAATTTAAAAAGAAAATTTCTCTTCAGAGAACCAAAGAAAAATCCAACAGAGATTAATGCCTCAAAGAAAATGGCAGGATTTGCCAGGAAGATGTGGTCTGACATGAAAAGGTATTGCAAAATATACACAACATTTAGAAGAAAAAATGTAGCAGTGTTATTAATGAGAGAATTCAGAAAAGGATGAGGCTCATAAGTCAACGACATATGATTTCCAGGGAATTAGAGATAAAATTAAGAGCTCATTCATCAGCTATTTAACACTGGAAATTCCAAGAGAAGATAAACATTTTCTGTACAGATTCACTGTGAAAGATTCTTTTAGAGACTTTTGATTTATTAACACACATTTAAATCTCTGCAATGAAATAATTCCCATGTGTTTGTTTAATTACCTTTCCCCAGGCTAAATACAAAAAACAAGAAAATGGGAACACTAGTATTAAAAAAGGACACCAAGGCTTTTTAAAGTGATACTTTATAGCAGCTTGTAACTGCTTATGGCTTTCAACTTTGAAGTTGAGTTTTCACTTCAGACTGCCATGCCAGGTTTACATCACATGGCTAGGGGCAGAACTGCCAGGAGGTGCCTCCTCTGCCAGGAGGAAGAATGCTGAATAATTAAAATTTCCAATGTAGAAGGCAAAAACTGGCAGTGATACCAGTTTATTTCTATGTGTAGTCTTATGACTGACATTTCAAGAAGTCTGATCATTGTCTTAAAAAGAACAATTAATGAATCTGTCCAATGCCTTGCTCCTTCTGTATTTTCACTTCTTGAAAAGCAGACACCACTCAAATGGAAGCATTTTGATGCTGATACAAGTATTAATTCTAATTAAATTACTTCAAAAGTGTAGAGCACTGTACCATGATATATGATCAATATTGTTTCTCCTGAACAATCATAGTTATCTGAATTCCTACAAATAGCAAATATCCATAATTTAAAGGCACTCAGATTACATATTTTTGATGAATTAAAATGAAATTACACACTCAAAATTTTCATGGGATCTATATCTCTGTGAAATTTTTTTGATACTCTGTGATGTCTTTGCTTCTTTGAAAACCTGGAGGCTTTTTAAAATCAATTATTAAAATAAAAAAATAATCAGGAACCAAGTATTTGATCCTAATTCTTATCTCAATATATGCACTATCTAAAGTTAATTAATTTGGAAGACTTTGGTTTGTTCTTCTTACCATTTTATATCAAGACACAAAATTAAGAACTTCGGACTTAAGTTTTTTTTTTTTTTCATTCATATAAATGCATATAGGAAGCGTTGGAAAACTTGACACTGTAGATAAAATGGGGGAGAAAAAAAATTATATTTTCAATTGCAATTACTTGCACAAGATCCAAGACATACAGTAAATTATTACTTAAAATATTTAAATTGAAGTTGTCATCCCCACAATAAGGTGTGGAGTGGAATCTCATTCCCACTGAAATTGATTGGAATGTTGCCTTTTGATCTTTTTGTCAGGGAGACGATTTCACTTAAGGGTGGATATAAGGGTTCACTAATATTCTTCTGCTACGTAGGTTGTTAAAAGCACCCATTGGACTTTTAGGACTTGAACTTGCATTTCAGCAACTACAACATTTGCCGGAGCCAAATAATCAGAATTTATATCTAGATTTTTTGTGGTGTGCCCTACAGAACAGTAAGGACATTCCCATAGTGTGACACTATTTTTTTTTTCTACAGGTGTCAAAAAAAAAAAAAAAAAAAGAAAAAAAAAAATCAGAAGGTTCTGTATTCAAAGCATTTTATGAAATCCACATGGGAAATACAAGAAGTTTCATTCTAAACCTTTTCTCTTCCATGTAAACCAGTATTTAAATAGCAGATAATTAGAATATGATTCTTACCCTTTGGTAATTTTTGTAAGATGGCAAGTACAAAATTTGGCAGAAACTAAAGTCTCATTTCACAAAGGCATCTAAATCCGTAACTGAAATTGTACCATCAGGTTTTGTAGTCATTTTGCATTCTTTCCCACTGAAAAGCTGTATCAGAGCTTTGGGATGTGACCAACTAATCCACTTAATACTTATTTAATTATCTCGGCACTCTGCTTTATAATTCTCCATGAAGTACTTAGATGTGAACTAATACCTTCTCATCACAGAGATTAGAATACAACCTGCACAAATTTAATCAAGAGGAAATTCAAGCTATAAAAATATAAGAAAAATTATATTACCAAAATACTAGCAATTTGGTTAATATGTAGTAATTGATAGAACTTATATGAGTAACATTTTACATCTAAAACTCATAGTTTCATTATAAATTCTAATGGAAAAAAAAAGGTATTGACTGAAATTTCATACATAATTGCAATTAAAATGTATAGGAAATAAGACGGGTAATAATTTAATATATTAATACCTGATACACTAGATAACAGATATAATTTTGTGAAAATATGTAATACCTTCAGAATCTTGACCTATTACAGTTAAATTTATAAGGTCAACATCAAGCCCTGCAAGAGCACTATATCAATGGTACCAGTGTGGTTAACCTTAATTTTAATAGGAAGTAGATCTAATACAAATATTGCAGTGGGGTAAATTGAGTGAAGCACACATGCTTCTTTACATTGTTCTTATCAAAATTTTCACCATAACCATGAATGTTAGAAGATATTTTACAAAGGCTTTCATTATTCCAAACAATTTATTATATGAACATATCCTGATTTCTGAAACGCTGAATCTGGTGTAATTTTTTATACGCTTGAGCTCTAATACATGTTCTTAGAATACCCATTTTTTTACAGAACTGGATAACAAACAACATACAAGCTAATTTCAAATCTTTCTGATATTTTTCAAATTGAAACCTAAAATTACTTGAGTGGGAGAATGTTAAACAGTCTTTCTGTTGACCCCCTGAGTCTTGTGGATTTTTCAAGCTTCCTGTGTTCACGATTGAATGATTGTGTTTCAGATTCATGACTCTAACTGTACTTCTATATTTTTTTTTGTCAATAAAAGTTTCTTTGTAAATGATATGAAACTGTATGTTTATTTGATTACATTTTCATCTGAGAACTGATTTTTACTTGCTCAGTGCTTTTTTTTTCCCCAATCATATCACATTTGAATTATATCTCTTTTTTCCTCTTAAATCAATTTCAAGAAAATGATACCAGGTGATATATTTCCATAAAAAGGTGTTATTAAATTAAAATTTATTTATTTATTTATTTTCTGTCTATTTTAAAAGTGGGATATAATGAAAGTAAAACAAATCTATTATTCTCTCACTCAGTGAAGAGGTAATGGCAAACTCATGATGGCAGATGCAATCTCTTTAACAGGCTATCAAGCAACATTAGCTGGTTTTATTCTTGTGTCTGTGAATGCATGTCAGTGGTTTACAATTAAGTTTCAGTTTCTAGACTATGCAGCAATTCTAGAAATCAAGAAGTACAATCCTGAATTCAACATTCTGTTGTGATTAAGCCTATTATGATCCCAGCTGCACTAAAGAGACTGCATCTTGCTTTTATTTTCACTCTGGACAACATTGGTTCATGTGGTTTTGAAATGGAAATTATTTAGATTTGTGTCCAATTTTCTCTGAACCACTAAACCTCAAGAATGTGTGAGAAAGAACAGGTTGGCATTTGTAAAGAAACAAATTTTGTCAAAGTGTATCTATTGATCAAACCCCAAAAATGTTAGTGGGAATATTGAAATCTAACTGGTTTAGTACTTTTTTATTTATATAATATTTTCAGGTCCAAAAAATTAAACTTATAGAGCCTAAAGCCTCAGCTCTCCAATAGCTTTAATTAGAGTAGCTGGAGCAAAAGCTTGACTGTGCCTTTTATTAATCTACATAATTTTACATGCATTTCTTTAGGAAGAATTTAAAGATCTTGGTTTTGTACCATTACTGAGTAATTTGCAAACTTCCATACATTTCCCAGAGCATATTTTAATTTTCTAATCAGCCCTCATACATTTAAAAACCTTAATTCTAATTTACTTCTAATTAAGAAAATTCTAGAGTATTGCAAAGCACAACAGGTAGATCTTTCTTTGGTTTTTCTGCATACCGTACAACAGATGGACAGCTAATGTGTTAATATTGGCTTTGAAATTACTTTTCAAAGAGAAATAATAAATCCACAGATCATCTGACTCAAATACTATTATGTCTAAGATAGTTTTTTAAAAGGAATAAAGTATGTGCTTACATTATGGTGTAATAAGTTGACATAAAGAGGGAACATTTTCCTTCATATTTATTTTTTAATATCTCTATGGCTTGCAACTTGAAACTTTCATATATATATATACATATATATATATATAAACCATTAGATACTTCTAATTTGTTTGAAATAATAGAAATAGTTTATTATGCAGCAGCATTTTCAGCTCAGACTGAATGTGTGGATCCCTCAGACTTGTGCAAAAGCCGTGTTGCTCTGAGCCTTTGTGCAGTGTGCAGGACTTGCAGTCCAGATCAAGTGTGAGTGGAAGCTACACTTGAGCACAGACTACAGCATCAAGTTTTGTCCTTTGCACCCAACAGGAAGAAGTTCAAAGGTGATTTATTGGACACTGTTTTTATTCAGATATACACATAAATACATATAAAACCACTCTGACCCTGGGGTAGGGGTGGGTGGAAGTATAGTTCTCCCTTTATCTTGTTGATCAGACACTTGAACACACAGTTCCTTTGTTGACAATAGTGAGTAGAAATTATGACAGATGACTTCTTATAAGCCTTCAGTATATAATAGTTGACTTATGTGTCCCAAACTCCATCTTCTGAAACTACATCAAGCTTTGCCCCACTGAGTTAGAAAGAACCAGATTAACAAGTTGAGCAGTGTGCCAGCACTACTACAATAACAACAACAAACTTATTCATTGTTTAGGGTGAAGCAGTCTGACTTCAACACATTTTTGCCACCAAATGGGGGTCACTTGGGACTTTAATTAACTTGGTTGGTTTTAGGTTGCTTTTTCAAATTCTTCTATTTAATGCTTGGGCTTTGAGTGGATAAGCTGTTTTGTTGTTTTGGTTAGTGTCTTCCAATGCAGTGGAGATCAATATTGCAATGCAATATGCAGCTATTTGAACACCTAGGCAGAACAGAGAAAAAAGATCCATGAAGAAATGTTGAAGGTACATATAAAACTTCAGAAGAACAATGAGTGCCCACACATGCATTCACATACACACATGTCATCCAGTCAGATATTCAGTGAGGTGGTTTGATTAGAAAAAGGTTCAAACTTGAATTCTTGATTGGACCAGTTCTTAGCACTGAGGTTATCTGAGCTGTAATCCCCAAAACATCCTTACCTTTTATTAGCTCTAGAGCCTTTCAGTAAAATTTGGTGGATGTGCCATAGTGTTACTTAGCTTTGAAAATCTCTTATACAAGAGGCCTTCCTATACTCCTCTCTATTGCTTGTCACTTAATCCTATGTGCATAATTTATTCTTCTTGTCCTTGGAATGAAATGTCCATGTCCAGCAAGTGCACTTACAGAATACCATAAAATTGAATGTACTTTCAGCCTGAATTAAGCTTAGCATTTAAGAATGACTCTAATACAAATGTAAAGAAATTACAGCAGTATGACAAGACAAACCTCTCTTAAAGGTAATGTCTTTCTAACAGGCTCAGTAGTTATACTGTTTCCTAAGATAAGTATAACAATATATCCTATTATTTTTTTTTCCATGCTGATATTCCAAAAGGGTGAGTAAAGAACCAAATTACTAAGAAACTGATGGCTTACTTTAACATTGGAAAAATGTTATTGTCATTCTGACAACAGGAAAAAAAAATGTCTGCTATATTTCTGAGTAAAGTATATGAATGCTGCAATGAATGCTAGTAGTTAGTTCAGAAGAGAGGTGCTGCTTATTATCTGAAGACAGTAGCTTGATGATTATGCTTTGGAATTAGATAGGAAGCTTCACATTTCCCTGAATAAGTTTTGGATCAGGAAGCAGAAGGCAGATTCCTCAAGGCACTACACGAATAGTAATGGGCCCCAATTTTAAGAATTATTTGTTTAGATTATCGGACAATAGATGTCCTCAATAATGGAGGGAGTGCCTTAGAGAAAGAGTACTTAAAAAAAACAGCCAGTGCGACAGACTAATTTCTGGCTCCACTATCTGACTCAAAATATACAGAGTAGAGTCCTCTTCATTTCATGTACACCTCAAACTCAAATGAGAAAAGTAGGTACCTAGCAACATCCTTTCACCCAAAGACATGTGCAAAACCAGGAGAAAATATTTCAGAATTTTGTTGTTGTTAATTTTTGAGAGCTTAGCTAACTAAAGGAAGGAAGGGATCCAACACCAGTTTTATGAAATTGGGAGCTCAGCCTGCAATTATTTTTTTTCAATCAAAATAAATTAATTTATGAAAAGAAAATAGTCTGGGTGGAAAAAAATTTGCTGACTGACTCAGAAAATTCCATAAACAAAATTTGGAACATAAAGTCTAAAATCCTTTTGAAATGTGTATTTCAAATATTACATTATTATTATTAAGACTGTTGAATTATTAAAGTGAATAAGGTTTCAAAACATTATTATGAGGAAAATTTAATGTGAAACTTAGGAAAAATAAAGAAATAAATTTCCAAATGAGAATGAAACGTTATCAATATTGATAAATAGAAGCAAACAGGTATGGTTATTGCCTTTTATGGCACGTTATTCTGGAACTTGATGCAAAATATAATTAACAAGAACAAGAGAAAGTGGTCTGAGTTCTGAGCACTGAATACTATTTTGTCCGCGTTTTGCTATAAAGCTTTTAACTTTGTGTTCAGTTCCAAATTGTTTCTAGCAATGTATCCAAAGGGATTTACCAATGCCCTTGCTTTTCCATGAAGCTAGAATTTAGGGAAGCAGCAAAGGTGAAATACTTAGTAGATGCAAGAATAAACATGGTGCTACATAGACTCCCTAAAGTGTTACTGTATTTGGAGTCTGACTGTGGTCTACAGGGTCAGTGCAAGGACAGAACAATGAGAGTAGCTGGACAGTAACAGGAGCAGTCAGGCTAATCACAGGAGAAGAAAAAGGAGTCTTATTCCTATGCTCTAACCTCTTCCAAAAAGAAGCTGTACAGACAAATCTGTGAAAATATGATTTTTGGAAAGCTTCAGCAATTCATAGTATTTTGGGTATGTTATGGCTAGAGAGCCTGTTAAATAGCATTATCTTCAGTCTGTGGAGCAGAGGCAGAGATCCACTCAATGTTACACAATAGATCTGTTATTGAATCAGGAAATGAACACTGGTCTCCTGAGGGCAAGAATGTGGGAGATTCTACACGTATTTTTTTTTAGAAAACATTTTCTTTCACTGCTTCTGCCTTGTTTAATGCCTTGCGACAAATTATTACAACTCTTATGTCAGCTCAGTGAGCAAATCTGGGACTCTGAATGTTGCCTTTGTACATGTACTGTTGTTTTTTTGCACACATCTTCATAATTCTTGTGAAACTAAGCTGAAAAACAAAACAAAACAAAACAAAATCCAACATATGATACCATTTGCATTTCCACACAAGTTTTCAGTTGGATGAGAAGGATCTTCAGTTCTCACTGTTGCACCTCTTCAAGTGTGGATGATGGAGTAAAGCAAAATTCCTGTTTTGAGCTATCACAAGGGTGAAGAGAAGTTTCAGTTACAGGTCATTAAGACCAGGAATACTTGGTATTTTTGCAAACTGAATTATAACAACTAAGTGTTCTGACTAATAATGATTCCCCGTATTTGCTTTCCATTATGTTCTATAAATGAAAATTATTGTATTATTTACTAGCCCTATGTACAAGTATTGTACAGGAAATGGGGAGAGATATGTGATGCTATTTCTCCATGTAATCATTCTTCCTTTTCTTTGCTTTTAATATTTTGGTTGGTTAGGGCTTTTTTTAGGGGGGGGGTGTTCTTGTTTTGTTTTAGTTTTGGTTTGTTTGGTTTGGTTTGGTTTTTTGTGGGTGGGTGTTTGGTTTTCTATATTATTCCTTTTCTAAAATAGACTTCTAATACCAGGACAAATATTCTTTCTAAAATGCTCCATAAGTTTTTGCTCCCCTCTTTATACATATACATTTAAAATTTTCCTTCCTAGTGTCCCTTCTCTGTCTCTGCTTGTTTCCTCTCATTCTTCCTACTTTTAACCTAATATGATTTCCTTTCGTCCATCCGTCCCCCCCCCCCCCCCCCCCCCCCACTTTTTTTTTTTTAATTCATCCAGTCCTAGTTCTCTCTCACACTATTCCTTTTAATTCTGGTCTCTGGGCCTCACCTTGTATCTTCCTTCCCCACTGCTTATTGCAGTTGTCTGGCAAGGCTTGGCCCAGCCTTTTCCCAGGCCTTTCCTCATTTCAGCCATGCTCCCAAACAAGCCTTCTAACTCCTCAGTCCCCATCTTTAGTATTTGTTTCTCAATATCTAGTAACTTTGTTCCTCTCACTTGCCTCTTGATAGGCTTGTGCTACATATTTTACTTCTGTCCTACTCCCCTTCACTATTCTATGAAAAACAGCTTCCATTAATATTGTTTCCACCACTGGAAGTTGAAAAGGATGGGTTATCTATGAAATGATACCTAAAACTGGCAACAACCATGTTATTGTTAGCTAGTGGTCACTTTAGAATGAAATGATTTGCCTGCCTCTCAGACATTAATTCTGTGACTCATGGTAAAGCCAGTTTTGGGATCACTACTGATTCCACCCACATTTAGTATAAAAATTTTTAGGAAAGATGAAAGCTACTGTTTCAATAGGAATACTTGAGATCTCTCCCCCTAAATAAAAAATGTATTTATCCTGTGGACTACTGAACCTTAGGTTCAACAAAAAGTACTGTGTTTAGTATCATTTTGATATTCAGGAGAAAATAAACCAGCATGGGTTTTCATGCATGCATGCATGTTTAGTATTAAGAAGGCATTTTCTAGCTAATCATGCACATTATCTAGGTGATTATAATGCTATAGGAGGAAGATAAGAACCAAATAAAAGCTTCAGATTATATTACAATTATTTTACTTCAGGTTAGTTGTCAGTGTTTCTAAGTTTATAATTCAGTAGGTAATATGTTTAAAATTAAATTAAGAATTCTTGCTTGAGGACACCAATACAAAGCAGTAGTAAGTTAAAGGTGCCCAGGAAAACCACCTCCATGTATTTGTTATTGCGGTTGTCTGAAAAACAAGGTATTTTCTGGCCCAGATTCAAACAAATTGTTGGGTTTTTTTCTCAAACATCTGTGTTTGAGAAGCTCTGTGCAGACTTGCTTCAGTGACAGAGTAAGAGATGATTTCAACTCCGTTGGCTGTATGAAAACCACTTTAAACACTGAGCTTGTGCAATGTCATAATTTATAGTTTTCAAGCGAATGGGATGTTTTTAAAGCTTAGACTTTGTCTGCTGGATCTCTAGGGATGGTTCATGGTGTGTTCAACTACACAGAGAATTGTCAGTTCACACTGAACTGAACTGAACTCCTGTATAAGCTGAATAGAGGTATACTAAGGCTTGTAGAAAAGGTCCAAACACTTTTGAACAATTCAAGATATATCTTTACATTTGGACTGCTGTTTTTTTATCTAAGTTCATCCTATTCCTTTGTCCATGTAAGTTCTATTTAAGACATAATTACATGCACTTCTTTGTGTATAACATTCATGAAATAGAAAAAAGAAATTAATCTCCTTTCCAAGTGTCAGTAAGAAAAAAACAATCAGGAACTTTTACATGTGATAAATCTACATTATTTTCTTCTTATTTAAGTTCCTGATGGAGTGGTCAATAAAATGGACAACATTATGGATGCCCTTTCCATAGGCACAGAATCTTTCAACTGGTGGTCAATGGAAATCCTTTCATTCATGAACAATTAGGCTGCCCAATCTGAACTACTTAGAGCTTACTCATTATGTACCTGATATCTCAGCCTGCTCATAGACCTGACTCTTCCTGGTTCTGAGCAGATGCTAGCAGAGATGTAGCAAGAAGGAGGCAACCCTGTCCTGGCAACCCTGGCATGCTGAAGGGTATGGAGATAACTACTATTGTCTCCTGAACACAGGGGAGTTAAATTTAAACTAAAAGCTTAGTCCATTATGCAAGTGTCCTAGGAAAGGCATAGAGACATTGATTTTCTTAGGCTGATGAGAAGATAACTTCACTGGGTATCCTTTGAAGGTCAAGTTATGCTTGAACCCGCATCTTCTAGAATAATCCCCTTAAAAAAATAAAAAGCAACGTAACTGAAGAAATGTCACTGGTTTTGGTTTACTGCTGATCATCATTTACATTTCCTTGAATTGAATTACGATCACAATTTGTCTACATTCGTTAGTAGCAGATTTTGACTAAGCACCTAAGCAGAGAATTTTTGATCAGTACCTGCCTGAGCCTTAGATGTTTTTCCATTTCATAATTTTTACTGTGTCATTTTGGAGTATACAAATTTAACTATTCCATTCCATTCCATTCCATTATTTAAATTTATTACATAGCTTAGTGTTCTGTATGTCAGAATGAAATTCCTCTAGATATATATTTATCACATAGAACTGAGATAAGTTTTATATTTTAAAAAAATAGAAATTAAAAATTCCATCCCAGCTTTAGCCCCCACAACAGAGAAATGACAGGGTTCCACACTAGTGCATGACTACACTGGTTATATTCATAGAGATGGTGTTAGCATGCAGAGATCAAAACAGAAAAAAGTGTGTGGGAATAATGTATCAGTTCTGAAGCCTGGAACTCAATTAGTAGGAGAAATGATTCCAGTCAAACAGACTCACAGGTAATGACTTAACCAGACTTTCTGTTACAGTCAGTGTCTGGTTTAGGAGAAAAAAAAAAAACAAAAAAACTTCACTCTCTGGTAAATGGATTCTGGTTTTCCACAGCCATACTTCTGTTCCAAATGTAAGTACAAATAGCTTATGCTCAAATGAATGCCTCACATTATTTTGTAATTATTAAGCAGATTGAGCTCCTTGGGGATAGTCAAGAAAGCTAACTTCTTCCTACTAGCAGTGTTGCTATGATCTCTATGTTAAAATAGGTGAAAGAAATTGCTGTATCAGAAAATTTAAAGAAATAATAATGAAATTTAGATGTAGATGTGTAGATTTATTTTCTTATGTTTTTTAAAAAAATATGAGTTTTCCTGTATTTGTTTTTCTATAGATCAGTGTCTTTCTTTTATTGAGGAGTACAGTGTTTTGATCCATATTCCAAGAGAGGTAGTTGTAGTAGTGCACATGTCAGGCTTACACTAGGCTTTTCTAACCGTTGTATGCTAGTGATTGTCATCCCCAAGGTTTTAGAGTTTTTACTCTCAGAATAGAGTTCCCATTCCCTGAATGTTTTTTACACAGCTGCCTTAGGTACATGATTTTTGTCTACAGTAAAATAGATTGTGATGGATGCCAATTCCTTGTCAGTAACCTTTCTTTCCCTCTTTTACTGCTCCTTCAGTTGCTGTGCTCTCCACATTTTTTTTCAGTAACAATGATGTGTTTTACTGAGCCTGCAAATAAGGCCAAAAATACTCCCTATTTTATTAGAAAAGCACAAGGTCATTCATGGTTCATTAAATGCAGTTATATATTGAAAACTATGTGTTAGAATCTTTTTTTTTCAGATAGAAACATACATCAGTGCTTACTATTTCATCTTTTTTAAGCAGTTTATTCAGTAGGAAACTAGATAACCTATAGAAGTAAAACAATATTATCAGCATCATCCTTATCATTCCAATGGTAGCTTTTCCTGATCGGCTTACAAGCAAGTTCAAAAGCATGCCTTTCCTATAAGCCCATGCTGATTACCATTAATTATATTATCCTCTTTTAATAGGTTATTCATCAAATCCCATATCTCTTGTTCCATTATTTGTTTGGGATCAATGTCAGGATGACAAGCCTATAATTAGATGTCCCATTTATACTTTAAAAATATTGGCATTACAATAGCTTCATTCTAGCCCTTTGGAAATGTTCCAGTGCTCCACAATTATTGAAAATCCTCACTGATGATCAAGAGATCTCATCAGATGACTCTTCACAGTGCTTAGAGGAAAAATTATCTAGACCTACTGATTTAACATCAATGATACTGTTATTTAGCAGCCTTGCTATTTCCCATTGAAATGGAAAGCCTGTTATAATTTAAGTCGCATGCAACTACAATATCTAGCTTTTTTACAAAATCATAGACATATGGACCAATTTCTAATATTGTAAATCAAAGATACTACTTCTCTTTTTTTCTAAAGTTTTAAATTTCTAGCACATTTTTTTTTCCTGTTTCCAGTTCCTGATTTATCTTTCTATACTTTTTTTCTTTCTTTTACAGTTAGCAAGCACAGTGAGAAACACACTCACTTTATATATATACAGTGAATATAGTCCTCTATGTTTTGGCCAATTTAGATAAAGTTTTGAAAATAATCCCGTGTCTGAGTATCTTAGGTAAACCATCATTAAGTGCCTAATCCTCTCTGTGTTAGAAAAGACAGGTTAGCACAGTATAAGGAATACACGGGATTCCTGAAATTTGTTTCTGTTCAATACCTCAAAACTAATAAGCTAAATGATCAGGTCCTGTTTTCTTCATAGTATTATCTGATCTCTTAATTACCAAATTTCTATACAATACTAAAAAGAAACCAACGCACAAACTCCATTTGAATACAGAGACTTTGAATCTGAGATACTAAAAAAAGACTGTGTAATTACAACTTCCTTTAATTGGTGTTTTTGACTCATAACTGCTTCCATAGTGTCTCTGTTTTTGTTTGCTTCTGTGTTTTCTAATTTTAGTTCTACTAAAGTAAGTTAGAGGTTGTTCTGTCAAAAGACATTTTAGTGGGTAGGGTATTTTTTTCTTGTAGTCACTAATAAAAGTGAAAAAACCTCTCTGTTTTACATTGTGTCAGAAACTTCTGAGACATGCTCAAGTATCTGGAAAGTCTGTAGAAGAAAATACTAAGTAATTACTAGTGAAGCGAAGGGATAACACAAATAATTGGGTGTCATACAACCAAATCTGTTCTACTTAGTAACCAAGCCCCCTTGTCTTTTAGGACATTTAAACATAAACCCCATTAACTAACCAACCAAACATTGTAGGAAAGCACAAATATTTCTGAAAAGTGAGTCATCAGAAACTTCCCATGACAGGCAATAGTTTGAGACTATTGAGTCTTCATAAGCAACAGAATATTGAGTACAAAGATTATATTACCACAGTACATTAGGGAGGTCATTACCACAATACTGACTGTGTGAAGCTCTTTCGAGCAAAAATTACAGATTGGAACAGCTTCAGAAAAAAGATATGAAAGTATTCAAGATATGACAGTGTGTCTTAAAAGATATGCTTTTTGGTTTATATGGAAGAACTTAAAGGGATAACTTCATCATAAATGAAACATACTGAAAATTGAAATGTAACAGTTTAGTGATTTAATGAGCCATTGAAACAACTTATCAAGATCAGAAGAGGTTTTGACTTATATGGCTTTTTTTTTTATTCGAGAGAACATGACTATCAGAAAGAGGTGGTATAGTTGAAAGTAAGGAATGCATCAAAAGAATTAGATGAAAATATTTGCTCTACACAGTGCAAGATACTACACTGGCTAATTATGCTGCTTTCTTCATGTTTTAAAATCTGCAAGTTTAGTGAGGTATTAATACATGAAATATACAACTAGAGAGGAGTATTCAACTCTTAAAAGTTTAGAGCAATACCAAGAAAAATTTTACTTTGCCAGATCTGAGCTTGATACTGGAACAGTGTTGTTAATGAGAAAATTACTGCTAAAATCAGTGAAGCAGTATCAAGCCCTCTATGAAGCTACTCAACTGGGGAAAATATTTACAAAATTAGAAGTTAGATTAATGATAAAAGACAGGTGTTGTAAGGTATAAAGCATAAATTGAAATAGAGGTAAAATTAGAAGAAATTGTTGGGTAGATTGTTTTCAGTTTATTAAAACTCAGTGCTGTACTGTGCCTGTCCTCTGACACTGCACAGTTTGTGCTGTTCATAGTCTATGCAACTTAATGAGAAATATTGCCTAAACTGGCTATTGGATGCTCATGCTGACAAGTTAATGTCACAATCAATACCAAGTTGCTCAGCTTGAAGGGTTCACCTCCAAAAAGCATGTTAACTTCTGGAGGTTTTCCACATTTACAGTGAGCCAGATCTTAAATCTCCACAGTGATTTAACTCTATAAATATTTGGGTTATTTTTCATGAAGAAGAATGTAAATATATTTTGTAAAAATGTTTTCCACTTAATGCTGGCTGTACAAAAAAGCTACTACTCATGTTAATGTACTGCAGAATTTGGAAACAAATAGTTGTAACAGGCAGTGGCAGTTTTACTAATAATTAACCATTTGAATTCACATGTAATGGAAGCGAGAGTGTAAAATAAATTTGAATCCATATATTTCCTGCTGGAAAAAAACCAAACCAAACCAAATCTCCCAAACCAACCAACCAACTAAAAATACCAAACCAAACCAAACCAAACAAAAAAACCCCAAACCGAAACAAAAAAACTAGAGCTCTTATAAAACTCTCAGTTATATGATTAAGTTGGAGCAATCTTCTCTGGGACTCTTTCCCAGACACTCATATATAGACAAAACCATTAATTGGTCTCAATAAAGAAGAAAGTGAAAGTAAAAACATGTTATGTTAGGACATAGATATTAGGATAGGCAGTGAAACAACATAGAAATACTAGTATGTAAATTTCAGAGAAGATCAAGCTTAATAGTCATCCCACTTACTCCATTTGGAAATCCCTGTCAGAGGTTCTGATTTGGCCATGGTAATGCATATGTGGCTATTTTACTTCTTGATCCTCTACAGAACTGAAAACAAACAGTCTTGCATTCTTAACTGTTAGAAATGTCATAAATGTGGTAAAGTTAAGGTGGTAAAAAGAATTATTGCATTTTCTGCAATACCATTCAGGGAAAGCCTCATGATAGGATTAGTTGCATAATAATAACTGCAATTGTTGTCTTTTATGTGCATAAATCAAATGGAGTTGCTTATTTTTAATTTTGTGTTAGAGTTCTTGGAGAGTTTTTTTCCAGTCTCTCTTTACATGAGTATGACCACAAAGTGTAGATTCTGAATCCATCTAGAATATTTTCAAAATTACTGTTAAATATAACTGGTTTAAATATTTGTGCAATGTGCCTAAGACCAGGAATTAAGTAATTTTTGATCAAGAGAAACCCAGGAGACACTAAATTTATTGCTAGTGCCTCTTTTCCTTTGTCATGTACAAGTAACCCTGGTCAGGCTATCTGGGAGGGGAGAGGGAGAGTAAATTGCATGGTGCCTACAGTTAATGACAACCCAGGTTGAGAGGCTCTGGGTAAGGATTAAAGGGAAAGCAAATAAAACAGGTGTTGTTTGGCAGTCTGCTACTGACCAGACAGTCAGGACTTTAACATGAATTCGTCATTCTACAAGAAACTAAAGAACATCTCTAGATATGATGCCACATCTCTAGATATCACACCTCTAGATGTGATTTTAACTTCCCAGACACTATACAGCTGATACAAGAAAATTCCTGAAGCATGCTGAAGATGACTTTGTGCAGGTAGTAAGAGAGCCAACTAGGAAAGGTGCCTTCTAGATTTGTTGTTTCTAAACACAGAGGGACTTGTGTGTGAAGTGGTGACTGGGGGCTGTGTTCCTCACAGGGGCCACAAAGAAATTAAGTTCCAAACTTTTAGCAAAAGAAGAAAAGCTGTGAACAATACTTAAGAGACAGGATATGGGGAGAGCATACTTCAGGTTGCTGAAGGAGCTAGTTAGTAAGATCCCCTGGGAATCTACCTTTGAAGTTATTGAGGTCTATGTCCCTTCTTAAGACCTAATTTCAGTGTTCAAGAACAGGAAATTCTGAAGTCAAGAAAGTAGGCAGGGGGTTCTTTTGGCTGAACAAGAATCTTCTAGACAGAAAAGGAAAGTGTCCAGGACTACAGAGATGCTGTTTAGCAGTGAGGGGAGGAAATTAATGAGCCAAAAGCTCAGTTAGAGTTCAAGCTGGCCAACACTGTGAAGGACAATAAAAAGGACTTTAAAAAAATATATTAACAGCAAAAGAAGGATCAGAGTTAATACTAGTCTCTATGAGGTCAGTCATCTCACAAAGGAGGACACAGACAAAGCAAAGATGTTTAATGCTTCCCTCAACACTGATAATGGCCCCTGGGACCCCTGGAGCCCTTTGTTGTGATATCATGACTGAGGGGATGACAAACTTCCACTCAGTCCTGGACTTATTTAGACTTGCTGCTCCACCTGGATGCCCATAAATCCATGGGGCCTCATGGGATTCATCCCAGGGTATTGAAAGACCTGGCCAATGTTACTGTGAGACTTGTCTCCATTATTATCCAATGGACTCTCTGGAGTCTGGAGAGGTCCTAGTTTACTGAAAGCAGGTAATTAAAAAAAAAAAAAAAAAAAAAAATGGAATCAACAAGTTTGGAAAAGAGCTTCAGGATCATCAAGTCTGACCATCAGCTCAGCACCACAGTAACCACTAAACCACCCCCTAAAGTGTTGTGTCTACCTGTTTTTGAACATCTCCAAAATGTACTAAATGTCTTACTTTTCAAGAAGGGTAAGAAAGAAGACCCTGGTAATTACAGGCCTGTCAGCCTTGCTTCTGTGCCCTGTAAAATTATGAAGAAAATATTCTGAGAGTTAGCTAGAAACATTTGGTCATAAATAGCATAGAATTGTGAGGGAAAAGATCGTAACTAACTTAATTTCCTTTTATCGCACCATCATACATCTAGTTATCAAGGGAAGTCAGTAGAAGTGGTGGGTTTGGATTTTAGCAAAGCTTTTGATACTGTCTCTTATACTATCCTTCTGCACTGAATTTCTAACACACAGCTAGAAAAGTCCATCATGCAGTGGGTGAGCAATTAGCTGATGGGTTGGGCTCAAGGAGTTACAGGAAGTGAAGTTACATCAGGATCGTGGCCAGTCACCAATAGGATTCTCCAGGACACAGTTTTAGGGCCAGTGCTCTTTAATAATTTATAAATTATCTCGATGTAGGAATGGAAAATACATTAAGTAAATATGCCAGTGATACTAAAGTAGAATGACCTGTGGACTCCCTAGAGGGTGGAGAGATCCTACAGAGAGATGTAGATAGACTGAAAGCTGGTAAATTGGCACCTCTATGAAAACTAACAGAAGCAAGTTCAGGATTCCCCACCTGGGATGAGGGACTTCTGGTTACACATACAAACTAGGGATGAGAGGCTGGATATCAGCCTCACAGAAAAAGATCTGAAGGTCTGGTTTGATGATAAGTTGTACATGAGGCAGAGGAGTGCCTGGCAGAAAAAAGGGCCAACATGAGGCATAGGAAGCACAATATAGCTAGCTGGTCAAGGCAGGTGATTGTACCATGCTACACTGCACTGGTGTGGTCTCAGCTCAAATATTGTGTGCAGTTTTGGGATCCTCAACACAAGAATAACATCAAACTATTACAGTTTGTACAGACAAGGGCAACCAAGACGGTGAAACCCCTTGAGGACAAGACTTGTTCGGATTGGAGAAGAGACATCTGAGGAGTCATTTCAACACCAGCCACAAGTGCCTCAGTGAGGCGGAGGTGCTGATCTATTTCTTACCACCAGTGATAGAACCCAAAGGAATGGAATGTAGCTGCATAAAGGGTAAATTATCTTGACTGGGAAGATGGTCTGTCACTGAAAGAGACTCACAGAGAAGTGGTCATGGCGCCAAGCCTGAGTTCAAGGAGTGTCTGGGCAAAACTTATAGTCACATGATTTAGTATTAGGTAGTTTTTAGGAGCAGGACTCAATGATCCTTATGGGTCCTTTCCAACTTGGAATATTCTATGTGTCTATATATCTTGATACTTGCTAGCATATCTGAGTGTGAGAATATGAGAGAATGAATTCCATAAAAAAGATGCCAAGTGACTAAAATGAGTTTTGTTTAAAATCATTATTGCTTTTACCTTTCTTACAGTCACTGAGTTTTATAACATGAATTTTCTACACTATATAATAAAGGGAATAAAGACTACAGCCTTAAAATGCCCAAAACCTGAAAGATGGATAGGCAGGTATTAGAGAATGAATACAAGTATGAAATACCTCTCTGGACTCTGCTCTCTGTCTCCTCAGTAGGATCCCTGTGAAGTGTGCACTCAACTGATGCTCACTTTTTCACTTTTTCAACAGTTTCCTTGAAGAATCCAAAAGAGAAAATAATTTATAGAAAATTAAAATAGTCATTAAAAAGAAAAGATACATCTCTATATCATCTAGGAGAATATTTCTAATGCAAAGAGACTGTATATTTGTGTCAAGAAAGTTAACGGTGAAAGTTTATGCAAAATGTACATTTACATGAAACATCCAGTTTCAAAATGTACATGTCTCTGTCCCTACCTCTTAATGAAAACACTCTCTGTGACTTTTTATTTATTCACACATTATACCAATAATGTCAGCAGAATATCTTTGGAGTAACTCTGTGAGCACTTACCATTTTAAACTGGCCAGGCAAACTATTGTACAGTCATCAGAAAAGAAATAGATTTAAATACCATCTGAAATAAAGCCCTTAGCAAACTCTGAGTGATTTAGAAATAATAGGTACAATCAATTGCTCTGTGGAAGTAAAACGTATTTTCAGCAACTATAGATTTAAACAACTAATGGGTGTTACATATTGTTAATATTCTTTTACTAGCTCTCTTTTACACAGACAAACACAAAGTTCTGCAGTCAACTTCAGCACAAGTACAATTCCTCAATAATGGCAGTTTAGAGGTTACTATGTAGTCACAGACCTGAATTAAATTCATGATACAGGAAAAAATTCTACCGTATTTTACACAACCGGTCTCCTTAGTTTAATATGTAATAAAGAAATGTCAGATTTCTTTTCATTGACTTTCCAACAGCTATTCTTTGGCTTATGTTTAGTTAAAATTTTTGTAGTTTGGATTTGGAAAACTAATGCTACTTTTGCTCCAAACACCTGTATTCATTGCCAATGTGTCAGAAAGTATATTTTAAAAAGAGATTATATGTGAAAGATCAATCTAGTAAGCAAGCTGTGCTTCATTAGTAAACTGTAACCTTCTCAATGGATGACATATAGAAGTCACTATAGAACAGAACTCATTCCATTATTAAGGACAACACTTATTTTACTAGAATCTGAACGTCAAGAATTTTTGTCTTATGTTAATTCTATGATATATTCTTGTCCTCTTTTTCTTGCAAGTACAACGAACACAGATGATCAGGGTGAGCATTCAAGTTTCTCTTTCTGCTCAGCTGAGGTTGTTATCCTATTTAAGACTTACAGAAAGCCAGTGAGAACTTGACTTCTTCATTTACATATCTCAGACTGAGGTATCAACAAAACTGTTTCTCCTGTCCAGGTTTGCAGCAAGGTAATAGTGAACCATATTGAGAGTGGCATTGAGTAGTGGGATGTGTAAAAAGGAATGTACATGTGCACATTTGCTTGTATAATGAGGAGACTGCAACCTCTTGAGGCATGAGTTCATTTCCTCCAGTCCCCAATATAATTAGAATCCTAGAATCACAAATGGCTTGGGTTAAAAGGGTCTCCTCGGAGTCTTCTCCAGGCTAAATAACCCCAACTGTCTCATCCTGTCTTCATAGGAGAGGGGCTCCAGACCTCTGATCATCTTTACAGCCCCACCTGGACTTGCTCCAACAGGTCTATGGTCTTCTTGTGTTGTGGGCACCAGAACTGAACACAGTACTCCAGGTGGGGACTCACAAGAGCAAAGTACAGGGGGAGAATCATATCCCTTGGTCTGCTGGCCACACTTCTTTCAATGCAGCCCAGGATATGGTTGGCTTTTTTGTCTGCAAGTGCACATTGGCAGCTCATGTCAAGTTTCTCATTAACCAAGACAGCCAAGTCCTTCTCCTCAGGGCTGTTCTCAATCCATTCTCTGCCCAACCTGTAATTATGCTTGGGATAGCCAAGTTCCAGGTTCAGGACATTGCACTTGGCCTTATTTCATGCAATTTGTATGGGCTCACCTCTCAAACCTGTCAAGGTCTATTTGGATGGGCTCACAACCAAACAGCTTGGTGTTACCAGCAAACCTGTTGAAAGTGCACTCAGTTTCACTGTCCACATCTCAAACAAACACTGTTAAAAAGCACAAGTCCTAGTACTGAGCCTTGAAGAACACCAGCTATCATTGGGCTTCTGATTACAACCATCTAGCCAGTTTCTTATCCACTAAGTGGTCCATCTATCAAATCCGTATCTTTCTGATTTAGAGACTAACATACTGAGCTTGCTTATTCCTGAGAACCTGTTACCAAGAGCTTTGGGGTCTGTGCCTCTTCCTGGAAAAAATATGAGCCTAATATTGGATGAGGGACACACGCTCAGTGATAGCCAGGTCTTATGAATCAAGGGAGAACCAACAGCAGAGGAAGCAGACATGAGCAAATACCAATTTGAAGGTGAAGTGTTGATTTTGATGGAGTTTTTATTGCTTTTCTATTAGGGTGTCACAGTTTAACACTGGCTGGGCAATTACACCGAATAACAGATGCTCTCTATTAATCCCCCTCTCCTCCCTTATAAAGAAAGAAGAGAGAATAAGGAAGAGACACTTATGGGTTGGAAAACTACATAGCTTTAATGGAACAGTAATGATAAAAAGTAAAAATTAATAAATATATACAAATATGCAGGAAAATTATACCATGTTCCTCCTTCCCTTTCCCCCAGTAACTCTCACATCACCACTGAGGCTGCAGGGCAGCCCTGGTTAAGTCCAGGCTGGACTCCTGGAGTCAGCACAGTTGGGAGCTGTAGGCAGCAACACATAGATTTAGGCTGGCATGGATCAGGACCACAGGCAGACAAACAGACAGAATTCTCCCAAGATGCCAAAGCAAACAGGGACAGGTGAAGAAGGATCACTCTCGTGATCCCTCGAATTTATACTGAGTATGTTGTGTTTGGGATGGAATACTCTGGTCAGTTCTGGTAATTTATCTTGTCTGTTCCTCCCTAAGGGAGGGTCGCAGGTGTGACCTTTTTACTCCTTTGCTCTTTCCAGAGGCCAAAATGTTCCTCAGAACTGAGCAGTGTCCTTGGTACTGCACACCAGTCTCTAGCTGTAACTAAAAACATCGAGTGTTATCAGTCCTAGAAGCAGACACTGTCTGAGAAACTTGCTGTTAATTTCAGCAAGTGTATCAACTTACAAGAGACTTAGCTGAAAGCAAAAGTACAGGACAGAAAATCACCTTTATCCTGGCCCAAACCGCGACAAAAGGAAGAGGGAGAGGAGAGCTACTGCTATAACAGGCTAAGTGCATATTGTGATGAGGATATTGTAGTTAACTGTATGTAGAACCTGTGGATAGCACATCAGTCCAGATACTTCAGGAAAAGAAGTTACTTGTAACAGAAGAATCACCTGATACAGTTCTAGGAGGAGAAGATCCCAGAAAACTGCAATTAAAATCAGTACTAGGCTTCAGAAATGGCCTGTCCTGATCCCCATAGCTGTGCCTGGCCATCCCAAGGTTGTGTCTACCCCTGGATATGCTCACCAAACCAGATATGATCCATGGTTCTGGTTTGACATTAGGCACACTTCATCACCTCAAACTTGCCTGATGAACTAGTGTCTGGTCTTACCCTCTCCCTTGCGTGGCCTTCTCCCTTGCTCAGGGACAGCGGGACAGGCCTGAGATTCCTGACATCTCCCATCTCCCAGCCTCAAGGGATATTAGGTTGCCTATGTCTCTGAATTTAATCTATCAGTTATGGTTTTATTGTTCCAATATGTCATTGGACTGGTGCTTACCTTTTATATTAAACTCCCACATTTATTGTTCCTTGAAGACTCATAAGTTACTGAGAAACTCTGACAACCACTCAGGGACTCTGAAGGTTGCTTTGGGTCCTCCTTGAAGAGATATTGAAAAATAGCTTTAACATCCTAAAAGGGAGATGAAACCACAGTGTTAAGTCATATGCTGGATAGATATATCCTCCATTTCTTCTGTAGCTTGGCCATATAAGCTTCACTAGGCTGCAGTGTATAGAATAGGATGATGATCCCTGTTCCCACGTTTCTTATTGTTTTTATTTATTAGTGATCTCATATAAAATATAGTAAGTTTTCATAGAGAAGGTTTTTAGTATCCTGCATTAGGCAAAGTGTTGCCAGCAGGTTAAGTGAAATGGTTTGTTCCCCTCTCCTCAGAATGGGTGAGGTCACACCTGGAGTACTGTGTCCAGTTCTAGGATCCTCAGTACAAGACAAACATGGGCATACTATAAAGAGTTCCTTCCAACCTCAGTCATTCTTAATTCTGAAATTCTGTGACTTTTGTCCAATCTAACTTGATTTCTGAGCTTTCCTGATGTCAAAGACACAGTTCTTTTGGGTTTAAACTTTTAATATCCTGTCCAAGAAATTTGAGATAACCTTTTTGTACTAAGATTATTAGTTGGTACTAACCACAGTTCTTCTCTGTCATTTTTTAAATTGAGATCAAGATGCTACCTCCAAAGAACACTTCCATCATCACCTATAATAATACAACATCTTACCTAGATTCAGATCTGGAGATCACCTTGAGATCATTTGTCTGGTCAGTCTAATTTCCTTTGTCTCTTAAAGCTTGTCCCTCAAAAATATGAAACCCACAAAATCACATGGAGGTTTCCCATTTGTTTCATTTTATAATCATCTTGCTTGTATCATCCTTATTGATCACTGAAAAGTCCAAAATGCAGTCACAGCCTTTGTTTCATTGACTGTGCTTTGGAGTGAAGCACTAACTTATCCACTATGACTTCTAAATTCTATTTCTAACTCCTCAAATCTGGCTCAAATACATCTCTGCTTTGACTGCTGCCTTTCAGAGAAACATGTAGTTCTATCAGAGTCAGTTCCTAAGTCTCCCAGATCCTGAGAGGGTCCAAGAGTGCACCTAAATTTCTAGATCTGACTGTTGCCTGATTGAACAAGTACATGATGTTATGTCAAGATCCTGCTCTCTGCAGAAAACAAGGATTTATTTGTGTCGCAGTGTAGCAAAGTGACATCATGGGCTATGCTTATAATTCTCTGAACAGGCAATCTGAGCCATTGGATACCCTGCATGCATGAATTCTGGAGGGAGTACCAGAGAAATACTATATAATTACACCCACCAAGGACAAAAAGTAGTTAACAGATGTTTTAATGATAACTAACTAATTAAATAGGCCTGAGTGGGATTTTGTTTTCTTTCACTAGCTACCCCTTCACCTGCTTGGTACAGGAGCCCTGCATTCTAGACTCATCTTCCCTCTGCTTGACTTAAACAAACATGTCCAATTTCTCTTTCTGAAGCTGGACCCTTTGCAGTTAAGACACTTTGTTAACTCATGTTCAGCTAGGTGTCCATTAGAATCCCTTGGTCCTCTTCTATAAAAATCTTTTCCAGCTGGGTACCCCTCAGCATTTAATGGTGCACAGTACTGTTTCTCCCCAGCACAGGATTTTGAAATTCTCCTTTTTGAGCTTCATGAGATCTCCGTCAGACCATTTCTGTAGTTGAGATTCTTCAGGATGGTAGCATGACCCTCTGGTGTATCAGCTACTCCTACCAGTCTTGTGTTATCAGCAAACGTCTGAGGGAACACTTTGCTCCAGCAACTAGACCATCATTTTATATGTTAAACAGGACTAGACCTAATATTAGCCCTTGGGATACAGCACTAGTTGCTCACTTCTATATAGCTAGGGAGAACTAAATATATCCAAGACTAGATAAATATGACAGACAATGTGCCCCACCTGCCCCCAAACCATCAACAACCCACAAATTAAAGCCAAAACAACCAACAAAACCAGAAAAACAACCTCCTACAATAAAAAAAGAAAAAAATCTATTGAAAAAAATCCATTGTAAAAGATTCCTAATTGACATGTAAAGGAAACAACGAATGAAGAAAAAGTCTTTGTAACTTGACTCTTTGCTGGTTAGATGTAGATCAATGGTTACATTTTCTTAGTTTTTTTATGAGGAAAATTATGCTGCAGAGGACAGAACTGAAAAGAGCTAAGAGTAGGAACATGTAAAAACTTCTAAGGACATGAAAACCACTGATGAAATTTTACATCTATAAGAAGGTATTTTTCTCCAGAATCTAGGTACTGAAGACTTCCAATAACTAGAGATCGGTAATTTCCAAGAAAAAAAAAATACATATAGTAAATAAAAATAAAAGGAAAAAATAAAAGGAAAAATAAAAAGAAAAAGGAAAGAGAAAGAAAAATAAAAGGAAAAATAAAAATTAACAAAAAAGAAAAAGAAAAAGAAAAAGAAAAAGAAAAAGAAAAAGAAAAAGAAAAAGAAAAAGAAAAAGAAAAAGAAAAAGAAAAAGAAAAAGAAAAAGAAAAAGGAAAAGAAAAAGAAAAAGAAAAAGAAAAAGAAAAAGAAAAAGGAAAAGAAAAAGAAAAAGAAAAAGAAAAAGGAAAGGGAAAAGGAAAAAGAAAAAGAAGAAGAAAAAGAAAAAGGAAAAATAAAAAGAAAAGAAAGATCCAGATGATCATGATTAGATTACAAATAAGTTTTAGCAGAAAGTTACAAGAAATTGCATTATAAAAGTTAAATTGCCTAAGAATATATTCTCACACTTAGAAAATTATCTAGACTTGTGCTGTGTTAATATTTTTGCTTTTTATGAGTTAATCTGTGTGTGTATATGTGAAGCACTTAAAATTAAAAGTGAAATGAAAACTAAAATTGAAATTATAAATGCACAAGATTTTTTGTAACTAGCTTGAATAAAGCTATTCTCTCTAGTCCTGGAGTACCTGCCTATAAACAACTTTCTCAGAACTGAAATTAAAGTTAATCTTGAAGAGCAACTCCTTGCAAGTGTCCTAATCAGAGAAGTGTGGCTGCCTTATGTTTGGAATTGTTTAACTGTTTTAACTGAAAGTCACTCACATCAATTTGCACAGAGAATGTCATCCAGCCTGGTAAACACTTGTCTTATGCAACCCAGTCTGCCGAGTTTTAATTTTTTTCCTTGAGGTGCTTGGTTGAAGCTCTTGACATCCTGATAAAAGGGACAATGATGTGTTTGTCATATTTTAAAAAGTACTAGTGGTATTTTTATGAAATCTACCCTGTTATTTCTCATTGGAATGCTCCTGATATTATTTTTTCCCTGTGGCTTAATTGTATTACTAATCTGGTGGTTGATTTATTTACTGCATGATTCAAGGACTACCATAATTCATCATTCAATGGCATAGATACCAAAGTATGAAGAATATTCACCTGCTGTGACATGCTTGCACACTAAGAATATTTTAAGTTTGTTTAGACAGAAAAAGGGAGGACAGTTAGTAAATGATATGAGGTTTAATGTTTCATTTTTTTCAAGATTTTTCACTAATTTGCTTTTAATATTGTCTCTACAGTAGGACTGAAAAGAAGGAAGACCCAAAGTCTACTAAACTGTATTTTGTTCAAAGGAATCTCATTATCTGTGTATCAAAAGTTTCTTTTAAAAGTTTCTATTGCAGCCTGCTAACCAGTGTTGAAGGTAAAATATATAAGATAAATGAAGGTAGAACATATAAGATAAATGAAGCAATACTTAATGGAATCAGTGAAAAGGAAGAAATATGTTCACCTGTGCTCCATATCAATGTAATAAATCACTTAGCTTTCATGGTACAATCGTCCACCATCTATATAGCGGCATATAAGAATTATATCTTGCACAGATTTCAAAGACAAGTTTCTCTGAGTTACTTGCTTTCATATTGCCTAGATACCTGAACTGAAACTCCTATCACTGAAACAGATTCTGCTGTTAGGAAGAATGGCTGGGTAAATACTACAATCCTTTAAAATAATGTCTGGTAAATAAACAACACTTTGCCTTTTTCTGTCCTTTTCTCAGCCACTATTAGCCAAGGGAGCTTGTTACCTTTGCATCTCATTGCCAAAGGCATCACATTTAAATTCATACAAACACACAAATTTTCAAATCCTTTTGGAAACCAACAGGTTTCCACACAATGCAGTGTGTTTCATTCATTGTTAATTTTATCATGGAAAATATTTTCAGGAAGGGATTTTTCTCCATTTCATCCTTGATGTCTCTGGCATCAGATAAGTTTTTCTGTGAAATGTTTTTTCTTTTATAAGGATTCTTTTAAAAAATTTCTTTCAGAAGAGCAGCAGGAGGGAGAATACAATACACGCCCTTAAACAAATATACACTGTTTGGATTGCTCAGTTCACATATAATTGCTAAAATGGTGAAAGAAATTAATAAGTCGGGCTGGAATGTTTCACACGACATACCAGTAGCTTCAAAATTGCTGTAAGGTGTTGTTTTCCTGGCATTAATGAAACTGAGACAAATCAAAAACTGAATACCTATCCAGTGAAGTGAAGGAGAAATTAAGAAGTCCAAGAAAGACAATAGAAATATATTTTTTCTCTCTGCATTTATTATCCTCTCCCTCATTTTATCTCTTTGTCAAGGAAGAATTATAAAAGAAAAAAAAAAAAAAGAAAAAAATGTAGTTGCAACGATATAAAGCAGTGCAACCTATAATTACCATCTCTTTACTCCCAGGCCTACCCCATTTTTCGGTTGGATGCAACTACATGCAATATCTGCCACAATTAATACATTTTGTTGTAATTTTTAATCTCGAAATGAAAGCATTGACACTAACTTTTTTCTCTAATCCTTTCAATATGGTTCTCTACTTCATTTGATGCCTGCATGAGCAGGACAGTATTATCTCTCATGAAATTATCTCCTATGATCTTTTAAGACCAACACCTTGCAGATACACAGGTAGAATCCAGAGAGGTTGCACTAGGTTTACAAAAGTGACCTTGTATCTGCATATGCCAGAAAATTATCTACATGTATGTTATCCAAATATTTGTTTAACAGTAATATCAGATGCTCTAGCCTGAATTTTTATTCTGAGCAAAAAAAAGAGAAAACAAGGTTCTATGTCTGATGTATTCTTCAGAGGGAACGTTTCAGACTACTTGTAAATTTTCATAGAATACTATCATTTTTTTAATAAAAAATGGCAGTGTGAAAGTCAGCATTTATTCTCACTGACTCAAAACCACAGAATTTGATGCTTCAGCAAGTAGTAGCCTTTTATTCTCAAAGTACCTCAAAAAATGGTAGTTCCAGACTAGTTACATGTATTTGATAGAAAACTTATATTCTTGCTTTTTCTTAATCTAAAGTAAAAGCCTGCTAAACTTTTTATTAAAATCATATGACAGCGTTGGCTGACTTGAATGCTGAACAATAGCCTCTTTCTGTGAATTCAAAGTCATTCTTCACATGTAAGCTGTTTTGCAACAATACAATTTAAAATCATTTTTTTTGTAGTAAGAGTTACATCCATACAGATTGTATTGAAATTACCTCAAGCAAGTAATTGCTTGCTAGGGGCAACATCAGAAGTACGGATTATTGACAAAAAGCAGAAATGTAAGCAGCAGTGTTCAGTACTTCTTTACTATTTAGAAAAATATTGGTTGTTTATCTGTGCTCCTGTGAAATTTTATAAAATGTCCTTCTTTTTGACAACCTTTTATCTTTCAGCAACTACTCTCAAGTGTTCTCAAAGATGCTGAACACTCTATTATTAAAATACCATTTATATTAGGTGGATTATTCTTTTATATCCATTATGTTGCATGTAAGACAGGCTTTCCTTCTTTATTTGTAGCTAAGATATTTTTATTTACATTTCTGGTTGTGGCTTTTTTAGACAATGAAAACTACAGATTTTTTTTTTTGCATTGCTGTAAAGTGAAGTACAAGTCTACAAGATATTATGTATGCTCCAAGCTAATACAATAAAACCAATTTACATCATTGTGCTATGTCCTGCTTTATGTTTTTCTTTCTGAAGAAAATAAATTAAGGAAATACTTTCAGAACAATAATTTTTATTTTACTTATAGCATCTTAGGCAATCTTCACCACAGAAAAATTTTATGATGCTATTGCTAACGCTAGTTTTGATGATACTTTGCATCCAAACTCCAAGTTTGCAGTATGGAAAAGCTCATAGAAGGTTGCTCAGGCTTCAGTCAGGTGTCCCACATTGTCTTAAAATGTTACATTAGTTGTATTGGATTTATGTGGTGAGCATCTGGTAGCGAGGTGCAGGAACGATCTCTGTGAAAACAGTCTGAGGGCTGCCCCATACTAGACGCAGCTGGTTCCTGACAGCTCCAAACTAAACATATCTGAGCCAGTCAGCCCAGATGGTGGCCCCTCTGTGATAACATATTTAAGAAAGAGTAAAAAATACTGTGCAGCAACTGTGAGAGAGATGAGTGAGAGAAATGTGGGAGAAACAACCCTGCAGGCACAAAGGTCAGAGAAAGAGAGGGAGATGCTCCAGGTGCAGAAACAGAGATCTCTCCACAGCAGCCTATGGTGAAGATCTTTGTGAGGAAGGTTGTCACCCTGCAGCCCATGGCGGACCTCACACAGGAGTAGATTTTCTGGAAGGAGCTGTGGCCCCATGGGAGACTCATGCTGGGAGCTGTCTGTTCTTGGAGAACTAACTATACATTGTGAAAAGAACCCATGCTGGACCAGTTTGTGAAGGACTGAAGCCCACGGGAAGTATCCACATTGGAGAAATTTATGAATTACTGTATGCCATGAGTGGGGACTCCATTCTGGAACCAGGGAAAAGTGTGAGGAGGAAGGAGTAGCAGAGAAAAAGGGTGATGGTCTCACCACAACTCTCATTCCCCATCCATCTCAACTTCTGGGGAGGACGAGCTAGAAGAGTCAGGAATGAAGCTGGGGCTGGACAGAAGAGCGTATAGGGAGTAGGTTTTTCAAATTTTGTCTTTGTTTCTCACTATTCTAGTATGTTTATAATTGACAATAAATTAATTTACACAAGTTGAGTCTGTTTTGCCTGTGATAGTAATTTGTGAGTGATATCCTTGTCCTTATCTCAGTCCATGAATCTTTTCATCATTTTTCTTTTCCTGTTGGTGAGGGGGACTGAGGGAATGGCTGCTGGGCACCTGGCAGCCAGCCAAGGTCAACCCACCACAATCATTCATACACTGTCTATTGTCATGGAAGGCTGATTTTGATTAAAATGATTTTTTATAATTTCTGAGTAAGGTTGAAAGTGTGTTGATAATCTATCTTGCTGGAATAGAGACAAGCTCATGGGGAAACCTAAAGTATGTTAAAAATGAGTATATGAAAATTTTTCTATGAGTATAGTCATATCTTCCTCTATATTTCTTATATGTGAAGAATTATTTGCTGTTGGAAAGACGGGATGATGAAAATTCTGTTGAATTAATGTACTAAAGCTTATACTGAGCAGATTCAACATTTTCTTTTTATTTTATGTTATTAAACTATTAATTTCTGATAGCATCTAAAAACATTGATGTGTGGAAGTATTTCTGTTTTGACAGCCAATAACTTGGAAGATATTGAATGCAGTTTCTGCTACCACCACACAAATTAACTTCCAAGAAAAAAAAAACAAAAATCTGTGCTTGATTAGTTCTACAGAAGTTTAGGACAAGTTTTACTGGCAGACTTGAACAGCACGGGGCAATAGTTGACAGCAATGTGATGCAGAGTATAGCTAATCATGAATTCAGTGTGTTCATTGTGTTCAGTAGATATTATCAGGCTCCACAGGGCTGTGCCATCTTGCACAAAGTTACATTTGGATGCTACTATTCAGTCTTCCACAATTAATTCAATATAAGATATACCATCAGTGTGGAAGTACAAAAATAATTAAATGAATTGGAGATGTCTAAGATTTGACAAGCATGACCTAATGATCTTAAATCTTTTTAAGAGTCCCCATTCCCTAAAACCACCACCAATGTCATACTTACATATTAATGAATGTACCTTCTGTTACAGAAAGGGACAACTCTCTACCAGACAACCTTTTGCTGCCAGCTCTTCACTGCCAGCTATCTGGCAGACACTTCTACACCTCTGACAGGGGGCAACACTGGGACAGCTGTACATAGGTGCTTGTTCACCACTATGAACAGAACCTCAGGGAGCAACTGGATCTGCTCATCATGCTCTGATTTTTGCAAGGAAATTTTGTATATATTAGCAGGTTCAAGTATATGAGTCACGCAGTATGTAACAAATGATAGATGATTAATATTAGACCTTCATTGTGCTCATTGTTCAGAGACATTCACCTTGCTCTGCAACTGTTTTCAGTTGTCTAATCCTTAGATAAAGGCGTCTGAAGTGTGTTACAAACAGCTTGGTTCAGGTCACAGACCTGAATATCACTTTTAAAAAATGTGTTTTGATGTGTTTGATTGCATTAGTTTAGCATTGCCATTTTATCTCACATTTGATTCTGTTGCTTTTACTTTGTCAGTTTATTTCTCATATTTGATTGAGTTGCCTTTATTTCATCACTGTTGGTTTTTTTTGGTTTTTTTGTGGGGTTTCTTTGTTTGTTTTTTTTTTTGTTTGTTTTGGTTTTTTTTTTTTCAAAAAGCAACATGCAGTTTTCAAAGATCCCTTAGGTGTTCTTGTCAAAACTTAATGACTATTTTGGACATATGTCATGGATTCATAGTATGCATATTGGTAGATCAGAGGTGAAAGAAAAATCATTTGATACTGCTGAGTCTTCCAAAAGATGAGCTATGTACAATCTATAGCACACCATCATTTTACTGCATTAAATTGGTTTCATTCTAGCGATGTTTTCAATGTAGTTAGGTTTACATTACGAACTGCTGTAGTGTGCTGCCTACTGTGGATCACTCTCAGTAGGACCCATCCCATCATGGGTAACAATTAATTCATATGCCAGTAGTATTACAGCCTCTATATGTGTGAGGAAACAGTGCTAATTACAGAACACTGAACTCTAGGATCTTGAAAAGTGAACGCATTAAGGAAAGTAAATAGTAATGACTGAGAGTATTCCCAAAATAAAACTTGTCTAGGTGCAATATCAGAACAATTTCAAAAGAAACATCACATTTTTTAATCTTGTGTTTTCACCTGCTTTGTAACAACAGCTTCATTTAATGTTCCTTTGTTATTAAAAATTTTAAAATAATATCACCATTAACAAAATAAGGTAATTAGCTGTTGAGATTCTAGAGGTTCAAAGTAGACGTGTTACTTTCTTTCTTGCATGTAACCTTAATGATTTTTCAAATATCCAAGGACTTTGGAGAAGTTACATTAGGTGACAATATTTATTTATATTGTAATACGACCTGGTCACTGACCCATCATGTGATCATTCAAAATATACCTGTATACGGTGACAGTATGTGGATTGCTTGTAGTTTCGGGATATTTTGTTCTTAAACTTTGAAAATAATACATGGACATTGCATGAGGAAGTCCAAGATAATTTTGTACTTAGAGGAACTTCCAAAATTGTTCCATCTTGATTGTGAAAAGGAAATAGTTGACATTGACTAGACTTTACCTATCAAGCCCAGTGAAACTATTTACATATGACGTTGCTAAGAGAGGTAAATGAGTGATATCATAGTTTAGCTCAGAAATATATTATCAGTTTTCAGAAAACTTTTCCTTTAAAGGAAAAATTAATCTGAAATGCAACCAGATGCAGTAGAGAAACAAGCAAACAAACAAAAAGCTTAGTAGATCATTCAGTGGACATTTAAAAAAAAAAAAAAAAAAAAAAGTTTTGAAGAAGAAATACCTAAAAAATGCCAGCTTTTAATAGCATCCTAATTTTTTTTTTTTTAAATTATTTTTTAGGCATTATCAATACATATGATGTCTGAAACTACCAATTGTTCAGCAGTGCTAAAGTGTAACATTCAGTAAAGTCAATTAAAAGATTTAAGGCAATGCCTGATCTTGCTCATGAACTTAACAAGACTAAGCCACTGGCTAATGCATTAGCTCGTGACAGTGACAGATTTCAAGGCTGGGTGAATCCTTTGGAGGATTTTATTCTGGTAGTTTCACCTCTTGTCAGTCACAGTGGTTTCAAGATGAGTGTCACAGCTGGAGCTGTGGCACACATGTACTTGACATTCTCTGCATTTGTAATCAAACTAACATGCATTTGAAAAAGCTGTGACTCCCCTTTCGGAAGGTGTTTTAATGGTGGAGAGTGCACGAGCAAGTGCAGGTGATCAAAGAACATAGAATTTACATAAGCCTTCTGAAACCCTCTCACAGTAACATGCAGTCTCATCCTGCCAGGCAGCATCAGTTTTATTCATGTAGTTGCGAATGACTTGTGACATTCCTGTTTTGTGCCTTTGTTTTGTGCTCTGTTTTACTAACCACCTCTCTCAGGTCTTACTCCCTATCAGGAAAAATTGTTGCAAAGGTTGGTATAGTGGGCATTTCTGAGTAAGTGATCCAAGTCTCTGATGCCTGATGCAGAAAAAAAAACAGTGAGTATCATAAAAGGATTCCAATCCTTTTATGCAACTCTACATGTTACAAATGTCAGTGCTTTAAAAATTATGAGCTGAAACTGGTGTCAGGTTTTTGCTATTTAGAATCAGGGAGGGCTTAATTATCGTCCAGCTAATCCCATAAGGATGCATAATTTTATTTCATTAGTAGAGTATAAATTTTTACACATTTCACAGTTGTTCACAGCTTGCTTTAGTTACTCACTGGTTCTACAAAGAAACTTGCACAACCCTATCCTCTTAAAATAAAAGTCATTGCCAGCAGAAAAAGAATAAAAAATGGGTTCAGGTGAAGAGGTCTAATCAGGAATGTACTGACAATTCCTTTCTGTCACTTTTCTTCAGAGGAATTTAAGCATTTCAAGTTAACACTCTCTCCAGTATTCATTGCCCTTTTCAGAGCACCTGGAAAAGTGAATTGACAGTTATGTCATGTTACATTCTGTATGTTTGGAGGACAATTTACAGATGGTGCTATGAATTGCAGAGGAAAGAACATTAGGGGGAATGGAAGGTAGATAAGGACAAACCACACATGCTGTCCTCCAAATGCACAAATTTCTGTATACAGTTATGTGCCTGGGTGTATATGAGTTCTTTGTTATCTTCTATACTAATTACTGTAGCTACAGAAATAAGTTTAAAAGTAGCTTAAACATGGATTTTTATGTAGAGTAAAAAACTTGATGAATTTTGATCATCCTAATGAATACCTTTATATTGTGAAAAGATGAGAATTTGTATTTGAAGACTTTAATTGTCTTTTTCAGTATCTTTTGAAGCAACTCTTTCTCATTTTCTGTTTTCAAATGGAATTAAAACAGCACACTTAATAAAAGTTTAAAATTTCTGAAATTCAAAGAAAAAAATTTGCTTGACAAAATGTCAAGTGTATTTTTAGATTATTACTGTTTGCAGAAAGAACTAAAATACAATTATTTTTAATCTTCTATTATTTATCTTCATTTTTTTTGATTTATATATCTCAAAGAAAATAATATTAAATTTAAGATTAATTAAGATAGTAAAAGCTGAGGCAACCATAAGATTGCTTTAGCTGAAGTATTTAGTATTAAAGTCTTATAAAAATCAAAGTTGAGGCATTTGAATATTTTCTTAGAACTATTCGAAACAGCATCTCCTTTCCCAATAATTCTTGATTTCTACGCCTCTGTTTGCTCTTGCTTTCTTGTCTGCTGCTTGCTCTCTCAGTAAATCTGTGTGTTAGCCTAAGAAGGCACTGGAGCTGATTGTGAAAGATGAAGACAAGGGAATAGAATAGTTTAAAAGCAATAAAAGGGTTTGAGAAAAAAGAAGTTAAATGGAGAAAAAGCCCCACCAAAACAAAACCAAAAACACAACCAAATTTTACAATATAATGATACTCAGGTAATAATTTCAACAGAATTAATCATCCACAGTACATCAAGGCCTTGGTTTGCTGAAGGTCTCAAGTCTGCAGTAAACAGGGCCTATCTTTCTCCCAGGAAAATCAACAGGAGTTTTACATTGACATTCGTACCACTAGGACTGGTCCAAAGACCAGGTACAAGGGAAAGCTATGCTGTTCTTTTTAGCACTGAGGCTGAATTCTAATAAGACTCACTATACAGAAATTAGAGCATGCAGGTAAATCGTGCATTCCTGAATTCTTACCTGAAACATGGAAACTAAGAAGAGCAAATGAATAAATAGAATTTATGAATATTTATCATATCCAAATGAAAGCTAATCTCAGAAAACTTTATGTTAACTTACTGAGGTCAACCAGACAAAACAAGTAATTTGTCAATGGTAAAAAATATCCTATAGCTCACATACGTGGATCAATGTATCACAGAGATTAGTTCTTCATAGTTCCTTATATTCTTATCAAAAGAATAAGCCAGACAAAAGGAAGATTTTTTCTAAAAAATGAAGCTTTGAGCAGCTCTTTCTGCTATCCAAAGACTGTTGATTGCAAGACATTTCTGTACAGACAGAGAGCACTATTTTGAGCTGCATCACCATGGTTTCATAGAATCATAGAATTAGCCGGGTTGGAAGGGACCTCAGAGATCATCATGCTGTTGACAGAAAAGTTGAGCTAAGACATCATTCAAGGAGGTGGGGTCACCAAGATTGTTCAATACACTCCCTTATGCTTACAGAACAGCATGACATATCAGTAGCTGCAGGTAATAATGACTTTAATCTTTTTAGCAAGGTACTATTATTTTTTGGTATATTCAGAGTGCCTTTCTTCAGCTATTTAAAGCTATATCACAGAACTTGCATCTGGAATGACAGACATAAAAAACCTTGTCAGAGATACATCTTCCCGATATTTTGTTTCTTGCAGCCTAGAGAGCCTTTGGAATAATAAGAAATCCTGAATATTTCAGTTATGGCAGCTTTATGAGGTCAGCTCCAGTATGAACTCACATTGTTTCCAGTCCTAGATGGGCTTGTGACACTGGAGTTCTGATACAGCTTTTGAAAGGCAACATGATGGTTGTTTTTCCCCCTAGTGTAAGTGAGAAGGTTCCTTCTGTCAATTTGACCCTTAGCATTGTTTTTAATAGAATTGTTTTGCATAAAATATGAATTGATTAAAGTATATCCACTGATGAATTTCTTGTTATTTTTTAATAGAACAAATATTTTTAAAATTCTAATTCACGTTGCAGGCATTGGGATAACCTCCTGAGATGAGCAGTTACATCTCATTTTCATTTGTATCTCAGGGTCATTTGTCTTAATGAGAAACATAGCAATGTCTCAGCCACACAGACCTAAGGGGTTATGTCTGTCTTTCCACAGGAGACCTGAAAAACTTCGAACTACATAGCTGCAGAAATTGAGATGAGTTCATTTTTAAAGCTATAAATCACAGTGGTAGAGCTTTATAGTCAATAAACTCATGTAAACTTGTCTCCATTTCTAACCTGCATGTGCTTACATCAAGTTCTTCTTTATTCTATTTCAGAGACTTCTGACATTAACCTGGCACAGATATACATTTAAAAAATAAAAGGTCACATGTTTTAGAATTTGCACCACAGATAATCAGCAAAAATCCCAAATAGCGGTGTGGATCATTTCTAGTGCTATCAAGAAATGGAAAACTTCAAGGAGAATAGTGATGTAGGACTGAAGTGGTTGTAAAATTTACCCATTGTGACTTCAGTAAGAGTTTTGAAATTTTATAGACTCCAAATAAAGATACAGGATCCTAATTTAAGGAAGTCATAATTTAAAACCTTGACCTTTGGGTATGTACTTCACAATAATAATGTAATTAACATTTACAAGTCTAGATCTAATGACAGGGATCAATTATACAGCTCACAGAAAATAACTAGAATAAATCCACATTCAATAATTTGCAACTGCTGCTTAAAGAATATGTTTCTTTAGTCTTTTTAATACAAATTATTAAAGTTTATAAGGGTTGGAAGAATCATCTACAATGTAATTCTGAGAGAGAAAGAATAGGGGTCTTTCTTGAATTCCTTTTCTCCAAAACATTTTATATAACATTTGCAAATAATCAATGCTTTCTAGAATTTATGAATAATTAAAATATGCCTACTGTGACTTCTTCAACAGTTGACATGCCACTGAAGATAATGACACTGTATCAGAATGGTAAAGATACCTGTAGATGATTTTGATAACAAGAGCCAAATGTGCTGTTTTATGAATTGAACGGGCTTAAAAACACTATGCTATTTTATTTGAGTTGGATTTATATTTTATGAAATACATGAACACTCTATGATTCCCAAGACAGCATATTTGATATTGCATTCTGAATACAAATAAAGTGGTTTACTGCTACTTGGCTATAATTTAAAAATAACAGCAGCTTTTTAACTAAACAGAACGGCGATGGGGAGGGAACCTTAAAATCCAAAAGGTTTTCCTTTGTTTTAAGTTCTTTTTGACTGCGTTCTGATAGAAGACTTCATAGAAAATTGATGTTATGTCTAAACATTTTCTTGCTGCAATTCACACATTAAGTAACATTTTTAAAAAACATTAGTCCCGAGGGTTACACACAATTCCCCTTTAAATGCACATTACTTCATATGAAATACATTCCATTTTCGTGTGATTATATTCATAGACCTATAGATGAAAATAAGTGATAAAAAATACCTTTTAAAATATTTTTTATTTCTTTTTTCCCCCAATCTTCCCTGTTATGAAAGTCAGAAGGTTAAAACCCATCTTGCCTTTTCACCACTTCTGCAAACTTTTACATGCCTGAAATGTTGCAGCTGGTGAATGTTTTTTCTTCAGATTTAAATGCAGAGAGTCATGCTTGCTCATGAATGAACAGGTAACTCTGTAAATATGTATCTTTTTTTCTCCGTGCTCTCACACACTGGGCACAATAGGGATTCTTGTTGCAAAACAGCAAGGATCTAATGGTGTTGGCAATGCTCACACCTAATTCTACCAATTTCATCCACTTAGCAATGTGCTGTTAGTACTTAGACTCAGCGGTCCAGCATTCTCCAGTTCCTCCAGGAAAAATTCTTGCAAAGTTACCAGTGGCTGGTAGGCAAAATATTTGAAATCACCAGGAATCTATTAATCTATAATTACTTCAAAAAAAGAGCAATTGAGTTTTACATGTGGACTTCCTTATTTTTCCCCCCATGGAGACAGACATCAAATAAAGGTAAATGATTTTTGGGAAGTATTAAAAAGAAGTTGCCAAATACCTTTACAAAATTTGGTTTATAAAACTGTTTTCAGATTTTCACCATCAATTTGTTGCAAAAAGGCCTGCTGTGGCAATTATCATTTAAAATATCTCAGGGGTTGCCTGTCAGTCTCCTCATGCCAGAGATATTTTTCATTTATCAAGGACATACTGAGGGCTCAATTTCCAAGGTGGTAAAAAAAAAGCCATTTATAGAATAGTACATTCTCACTGTTTCTAAATAGCAGGCCCATTAATATCTCTTGCTGGTTTTCAACTCCAAGATTGTTTGCACTATGATGTATCACAAAGTATTTTTAAACTGAAATTGCCAACAGAAAACTTTAGAAATGAAATGAGAAATACAGAAAAAAAATAATACCATTTCCTCTTAATCTGGACACTGCTGATGACTTAGATCCCTAATGAGAGTTTTTTCCTCTGGTAGAAAAAAAAATCTTTTACAGAGTAGATGGAAAGGATATGGTTTCATTAAATTCTTTTACATGAACCTCGAACAAAATTCGTATTATATCTTAACAGTGCCACTTGAATTGTAAAAGTGAGACAATTACTGCTTTAATCTTTATGATCTATACAGCTATATATATCTGTAATACTAAAGGAATATAATATCAAATCAGAAATTAGCTCTAAAATTTGAGAAGCATTTTGATCCCCTTTGGAGAAAGTTATAATTGACTGTATGAAAAGAAAACCATGTGTAATTTAGCCCTTAATTATAAAGAATTTTTCTTCTTAACAAGTCCTCTGTGATATCATTGAAAATGCTATAAAAACAAATCATAGTAAAAAATCTTAGTGTCTGTAGAGTTGGAAGGGACCCATCATCAAATGCCTCTTGTCCCTGTGTAGAGCACCCCCAGGGTTACATCATGTACCTTAGAGCATCATCCAAATGCTCCTTGTACGCAGGCAGGCTTGGTGCTGTGACCACTTCCCTGGGGCACTTATTCCACTGCTCTACTGCTCTGATGGTGAAAAATTTTTTTTCCAATATCTAATCTCAGCTTCCCCTGATTCAGCTTCATACCAATACCCTGAGTCTTGTCTTCAGTCACAGGAGTGAAGAAATTAGTGCCAGTCCCATCTCTTCCTCCCATGAGGAAGCCAGATACTGCAATGAGGTCACCCCTCAGCCTCCTTTTCTCCAGACTGAACAAAGCAAACGACCTCAGCTGCTCCTCATAGGTCATCACTTGTAGACCCTTCACCATCCTTGTTGCCCTCCCTTGTATGCTTTTCAATAGCTTGATGTCTTTTCTATACTGTAGTTTCCAAAACTACATGCCATACACCAGCTGAGAGTTCTCAGGTACTCAAGATGAGGTTCATCTTTATAGATGAAGTCAATGACAGCTACAGCTCTGTCCCAAATCACTACATACAAAGATTTATCTCTCTTTTTCCTTTCCATTTTTTTTTTTTTATGTTTTTTTTTTTTCCTTTATTTTTGTATTTTATCTTTAAGAAGTATTTTTGCAATACTGTCAATTATTAACAGACATAATATAAAGAACATGAACTTCATATCGGTGGTGCAGCTGTTCGGATATTCCATACAAGTTTTCCACTTAAGTGTTTCAGGATATTTTTAATGAGGGACACATACAGACTCGTATATCCCATTAAAGTAGTGGTCTGAATGCAATGAAAACAAGTTGTTGAAACTGATGAAAAGTCTTCAAAAGGCCTATGACTTGGATTATGAAACCTTTACTTCTATCCCACTGAAATCAGCAACGTAGCAAATTTCTGATTTCAGTCATACATGATACATATATGACAGAGTTAGGAACACAGGAAACCAAAGATGAGTGTTAGATCATTAAGATTCTTCTAGGGTGAAGAATTAGGTGCCTCATGTTGGGTTTAACTCTCATGCTCTATTCTGGGCTCGTTTACCTGTTTTGTGGTGTTAAGATGTGGTGGCAACCTGTTCTAGTGAGAAGGACCTGCAGGTGTGACTTTTACATGCAGCTGCAGGAAATACTTTTTAGCCCAGTGGTTAGTAAAGTCACACAGCCATGTCAAGGGATCTGATTTATACATTCTATATTCTGTGAAAATTCCCAGTTTATCAGAGCAAAGCTAGTGCATCCAGATCTTTTGCTCATCCCTTGACACAGGGCTTTGCAGGCCAAGAGAATGATTAGAGAAGAAATACAGTCTTCTGACTTGGTAGCTTTTTAGTTAAGGAAGTCAGTAGCTGAGAATTAATCAAGGTTTTAGCCTTCACACTCAAATTTCTTTAAAATACAATTAGTGTTTACTGTACGAATTAGAACTGAGATTTCTGTCATGTCCTTGTTGAACCCAGCACTGATTTCAACATCACTTAACTCCTTTTGGGGTTTTTTTGACTGCTCTAAAACTGTTAAATTTCTTGAATTTCACATGCTTTGTTCATTGCATTGTGGCTATGCATTCACATTATTTCAGTCATTGGGGCTTCACACATGACACTATTATTTGTATTTCCGTAGTGTGTGGGATTTGCATTAAGCAGGAGGACATTGAAGGGTTCAATATAGCCACATGCTACAATGTGTTATTCAGAGAAATTACAAAATGCATTTGTATTGTTTCTATTTGCTACTTCACAGCATGCACAAGTATAATTGCACTATTAGAAATATGCTAAGTGTTGGTGTGGACTGAATTCATTATTAGAAACTAAGCATTTGCACTGGCAAAAAGCCAGATAAAAGATTGATAGCAGGGTTTGGCATACAGTACAATTATTTTCAGAGTGAAAATAATTTGCATGTCAGTAATTACAAATTTATACTCATGCATGCCATTTACCTGACCAAATATGTCACTGATTAATATGTAAAAAGAAAGTTCTTAAAGATCTCTTTTCATGCGTATCAGAAAAAAAAACCAAACACCAACAAAAAAAACCACCAACAGAAACACACCTGTTTTATTAATAAAAACACACAAATTTTCTATATAGAAATAAAATTGCTTTTTCCATTGGTTTAAAACACCCAACTCTTTACATTTTTTTCCAGCTCTCCTTGTCCTTTTTCCAAATTCAGATTTCTGAATTTTCAAATTAATTTTTATGGGTTCAGTGCTCTAGGATCAGGTAAGTTCTCAAGCAAAGCATTAAAATGAAAAATAATTTCTAAACTATATAGTGCATATAAATATGCAGTCACAAATTGTTATTATTTTTTAAAGTATCCGTTTCTCATTGCATTTCTTTAAGAAACCAATATCTTGCAATTTAGAGATTAAAACAGGGTCCATCTACAGTCTGATAAAGCCATTACAGACATCTTATGGATTTTTCATGCTTTTTTTTTTTTTTTTTTTTTCTCAAATATGAACGTTTTTCATAAAGATAACTTTGAAGTTCTGGAAATTTCAGACTCAAACTTCAAAATCAAATGACATTTAAAGTTTAAAAAGCCTTATAGGAGTGGGACCAAAAGAACAAAATATTACTTCACCTGAATATTAATAATTTTTTGTTTGAGATATATTCAGCTTCAGAATATCAGTCAAACTTGGGATATACTCCCTAGTTAGATGACAAGGAAAAAACTTGGACAGATAAGAAAAAACCTAAAAGTAGTGAATCATCACAGTTGTAAAGAGAGCAGTGGCATATAATAAAAAATAAGGTCTGTTTTTCAAATAACACATCTATGGTGATTGGATATGGTCAACTGTAACTTTCATATTCAGCTGTAACTTTCATAAATTTCATAAAAGAAATTTATCTTGATAAATGACCAAGAATAATCCATAACAATGACTTAGAATATAAGAAAATAAGAATTTTCCCTTAACGCTGGTTTTGAATATAGTGTTATAAATTTAGATAAGAAAGGAAAGGGCATTGCATAAAAAATAAGTAAAATAATTACAGAATTATCAGTCAGAAGGGATATATAAAGACCATCTAGCCCAGCTCTCCCACTGAAGCAGCATAAGCTAGAGCACATTAAGAAGGACTGATCCGGGCAGGATTTTAATATCTCTAGACAAGGGGACTCCACAATCTATCTGGGCAGCCTGTTCCAGCACCTTGTCACCCTCATATTAAAGAAGATTTTTCCTATGATTAGATGGAACCTCCTATGTTCCAGCTTGTGCCCATTGCCCCTCATCCTGTCGCTGGGAAATACTGAGAAGAGTGTGGCTCCATCTTCCTTACACCCACCCTTTAGATACTTGGAGCCTTTGATAAGAAGTCACCTCCACCTTCTTTTTGCCAGGTTAAAGAGTTTCATCTCTCTCAACCTTTCTTCATAGAAGAGATTGGTTTAGATTCTGAAACTCATGAAAGGAAGGAAACGACAACAACAAGTCACACAGAGATTTTCTCAAAACCTGTGAAATCAGAAGTCTAGCTTCTGTGTGAGTATTGCACTTGAAGAGCTGTGGTCAAGGGCTCGATGTCCAAGAGGAGATCAGTGATGAGAGGCACTTCTCAGGGGTGGGTTTTGGGACCAGTGCTGTTAACATCTCTGCATGGTGATGTGTGTGGTGGGATTGAGTACACTTTCAGCAAGCTTGTTGATAACACCCACCTGTGTGGTGTGGTTGATACTCTGGAGGGAAGGAAGGCTATCCAAAAGGATCTTGATAAGCTTGAAAGGTGGGCCCATGCCAACCTCATGAAGCTCAGTAAGACCAAGTGCAAGGTCTTGCACCTGGTCATAGCAATCCCTGTATGCTTGCACCCCAGAAATCCAACTGTATCCTAAGAAGAATTACAAAAAGCATGTCCAACAGGTCGAGGGAGATGACTCTCCCTATCTACTCTGATCTTGTGAGATTCCACCTGGAGTACTGTGACCAGTTCTGAGTCCTCAGCACAAGAAAGACATGGAAATGTTGGAGCAAGTCCAGAGGAGGGCTGTGAAGAAGATCAGAGGGCTTGAGCACCTTCCTATAGAAACAACCTGAGAAATTTGGGTTTATTCAGCCTGGAGAAGAGAAGGCTCCAGAGAAATGGTATAGGGGCTTTCCAATACTTAAAGGGGGATTGCAAGAAATCTCTTGGGGGACTTTTTCTAAGGGCATGTAATGATATAAGTTAGACATTAGGAAGAAATTCTGACTTGTGAGAGTGGTGAGACACTGGAACAGGTTGCCCAGGAAAGTTATGGAAGCCCTACCCCTGGATGTGTTCAAGGCCAGACTAGATGGGGGTTTGAGCAACTGGGTCTAATGGAAGGCATCTGTTACTGTGTAGGGTGTTTGGATCTTTAGGGTCCTTCCAACTCAAACTGTTCAACTCTGTGATTTCCCTGAAAAACTGAATTGATTGACAGTCTGCTTTACCCCCAAGTAAAAGAAAAATACAAGTATTTAATGATCATCCAGTTCAACTCTAGTACATTAATATAACAACTAAATAATACATGGAATTATTCCAGTTAAATTAGAGTCTGTACAGTTCCTTCTGTCTGTGACTATTGTTTCACTCAGGAGATTCCAATGGGAATAGTTCCTAAAGAAGTTATTTTGTGAGGATGCACCTACTCACAAATAATAAGAGGATAAGAAGTGGATTTTTGCAAGCAGTGGGAGCAAAAGAATAGGTAAGTTAATTACGTCTATTCATATCTCTCATTCATATATTCCATTTAAACCATCCTATAAAAAGAAACAAAGATCTTACTCAAAATAAAGTTTCCTTTTTTTTTTTTTTTTTTTTTTTTCTCTTTTTTTTTTTCTCTTCTCCAAGTTAAAACTATTATTGTACTTCCACAAACCTAGAATGAAAACTGGGCTGAATTCATAACATGGTTTTATGCAAGTCCATTGTGATATATTAAGCTCAGTGTTGTGTCAAACTCCATAACTGAAGATCCTACACAGTAGCAACCTTCTGTGGGTTTGTTAGAGGGGTACAATGTTGTCATATCATTACGGATAAACCACAAAGAGAACTTTGTCTTAGAAAGACTATTAATGGAGAAAGACTCCTCAGAACTGCTACAAGCTCACACTCCATGTAGTCCCTTTAAGCATTTTCTTTTTCTCTACTGAATACAGATGCAACCTAGGCAGACAGGACTTTAAGCTAAAGTAATGCTCAGTAAACATTTTTTCATCTTTTGTTTTGCAACCGAGCATTGCCCTATGGGTTCTATATTTGTTTTCAAGCTGCAAGTAAACCCCTTACAAAAGAATACCAAAGCTGTTGAGTAAAAAAGGGAGACATCCCAGAGGGCAGCCTTCATTTCCTCACCACTCCCTTTCTCCAAGTGTGTTCCAACTGGAACTCCACATTGGTTCCAGTTAACACATTAATCCTACAATAATGAAGACAGAAGAATGAATGAAAGAAGATGGAAGAATAACAGTTCATCTGTGGTGGGCACTGACTCACTAAGTGGAACTACTGTTTCTCCTTGAAGACACTTCTGTATATTCTTCAAAAACAACGGGAGTTACCTAATCAGTATAGGACTGCTATACTAACCAGCTCAAAAGCAATTTCTAGATAGAGATTAAAAGAGGTGGGGAGAAGACTTCTGTGGGTCCCACAGAAGACTGAAAACAGCTATACCTAGCCTGTACTAAATAATAAGAAATTAATAATTCCTTATAAAAAAATAAGTATTGGATAAAGTGCAACAGCACATACAGGTACAAAAGCCTACTTCTAGTTAGTTTTTTTACACCATCTGAGAATGCACACCGTGAGATGCACACTGATCTACAACTGAAGAAAGGTTTATTTGTGAGCAGAGGAGGAACAAACAACTTTGTTCAGAACTTTCAATATTCCTTTCACAATTTGCATGCTTTATTCTTTAGCTTATTTCCTATTCTCTGAATGAGAAAATGTGTTGAACAGCTGCCCACAGTTCAGAAGTGGAAACATAAATAAAGGCACAGAGTGGAAATAAAATAACCTCATGACCTGCTCTGTTGTAGGACTGAAGGTCAGTATTACTGATTTTCAGCACATTCAGACAACCATGTATGTGGTTTATTTACTAGGTTATAATTCAAAACAGGCTATGATCTCAGGGCTTGTTATGTAAATTACCCAGCAATACCTGGAACTATTCCCTTGTCTGTTTCAAAATTTCTATTCTGATCAATATCCAGGAAATGTGAATCTCTTCATATCAAAATTATACCTATTTATATGATTCCCTTAGCTGCCTCAAAATTGTCAGATCTTTTTGTACTCTAGAGATCTATAATAAGCTGTCTGTGAACACTGCTTTCCAAATTTAACTTACCCCACACTGCAAACTGCTGTCATAGTAGCTATCTAAATAAATATGTGAAATCAGCTCTTCAGATAAAATGTTCTCCATTGCTTATATTATTGTACTCACACTTACTATGTTAAGGCTCACCTTTCCATATATCAAGGACTGAAATATTCCTCTAAATAAAGCTTACCTCAGACAGTTTCAACAAGAGTTCATAAATTGCTTCAATTTAATATACTTTCAACTAAAGTATTAGTTTGTTTGTTTGTTTTATTTACTAAGATTAGATTATCTCCAAATACATATCTATTTTTCTAGTCCACGGTATTTGTCAGAAGCATTTCACACATTGCTTTCATTGTGATCTTCAGGTCCTTTTTGTAGTTCTCTGAATTAGAAGAGTGTATTTTCTAGTTTCTGACAATGTAGCTGTTACTGCTTTCAGATAGCGTGGAATTTATGCTGACAGAACATATACATAAGTATTTTAATGTACAAAGAGTATGGTTATATTTCCATGTCGATATGTCTTTCCATAAGACATGCCTTATGTCTTTGCATAAGAACAAAACAGCAAGATCTTCTCTTTGAGTGGGAATTGCTTTAAATATTGAGACTGTTTGACCTAAAATGTAAAGTAATTTAGATCTGTTCAGGAATCACTGCTCTTAACTTTGTATGGTGGGTATTTTTTGACTTTGTGATCCACAATTCATGAAAATCTTTGGATACTGCAGGATAGAAAATATTGCTAATATATATTGGTATTAGAGAAAACAATTTTTAATGTTATTGAATTGATTTCCCGTTACCTAAATAGAAATGCATGGTAATACTGGCATTCATTTTCTTGTAACTCTTCATTATTCATGATTATGTCATCAGCAAATGTACACATTCAGAATCATATTTCACAAATGCCAAATAAAACCACAGAGAATCTTCTAATATCTCAGTGAATTATTCAGGCAGGTGGATAAATACAGAACAGCACTTGGAATTAAACCGAATATGTGAATAAATTGCCAGATTTGGAATTTAGGAATCTTTTAATTCTGATTAAACTATGTCGGCACATATTTTTAATTACTCTACATGTCAGTGTAATTATTGTTTTGTATACCAGTGAAACTGAGAAAGGAATCTACTCTTCATAATCATAAGGTCTTTTGTTTCTTGGCAGCTGATATAAAAAGAATATCAGAACATCGGAAATGATTAACACTCAACTGAATAAGAGTGGCAAAATGTGCTAATTACTTACCTACAGTGTGTTTTTGTTTAACTTGTCCATTATATAAATTATGGTATTATGAGTGTTTAAAAATATCAACATCATGTAGTTTTATGTTAATTTTTTTTTTTTTTTTTGCCTATAGAGCTCACAGTAATCACTAAGCCAGCCTCAACATGAAAAAGTGGGAAATTTTCAAAATGTTTTTTGCAATATAAAGAGGGAGATCCCTTTACTCACTGCTGGAGTGCAGCTTCCTTCCAAAGAATCAGTCTGCTTTTGGGGCATAACAACCTAGTATAGTTCAGGAAACAACTGAGGGATAACACTTCTGCCATTTGAGTTAAATTCATTAGTATCATTAGTTTGCCTACTATTTGTGTAGCTCACTCACCAGCATTACACATAATCTTTACGACTGAAAATTTTATCTGATGTTTGTTCTGTTTCAGCTGAAAGCGTAGCACTGGAGCCTGGCTGTGCTATTTGGTGTATTATTGCAGAACAGCATCTATAGAACCTCTAGTTGCTTCTTAAAGTCTTTTCAATTAAGCACTGACCTAGTCAAACTCTTCTTACTTTGTGATACATTAAAACATAAACCCAAATACTGTGGGTGGAAATCATAAGACACTACACAGAACTGTGTAAAACTCATTCTTTTGCTCCAGGTGAAAGAAAACCTTAGAAAACTACTAAGGGAAATGATGGAGAGATCCCTCTGCCCTGGATTATGTGATGAACAAAACCAGTCATATTCATTCACAGGTACACATTTGCTTCATGTGAATTTTGTTATCCTGCATCTCTGAGCTACCTGTCTTCCTAAGCTTGCATTTCAGTGGTTGGTTGAAAAGACAGCCCTTCTTGGAGTAAATCCTCAGGCACTGAGTGCACAAGAGCAAACCTGAGGAAAACAGAGAGGCAATTATATACCGATAACTCTAATCTTTCCCTTCCAAGATTTTCATTCTCATGTAATGGCTACAGAATATTTTTTTTATCAAAGCGAGACTACACAGAAGGAAATGACCGTGTTATTTAGCAGTTTATTGCCTTTCTGCTATGTTCTTTTACACTCAAAATATTGTTGTAAGCAAAAAGTAATACAATACATACTCTGCTATAAATTTAAATGTTGGCCTAAATAATTATTTAATAGTCTAATAGCCTAAACAAATAGCTGATACCCAGAGGTCTGTAATAATACTGTAATAATTACTGTATGTGAATTGGCTAGGATATGCCCCTTTTATCTGATGTCACCCTTACTGTTCCAATATCTCTTTGACAGCTATGATCAGCAGTTCAGTATTCCTCATGAACTGCAGGATGGAAAAGTTTTAATGAGTTTAGAAGATGACAAGGTCTTCCCCAGGAGCAACAGGTTATTTATTAAATGCATGGGGAATTGTGGGTGAAGTGGGATGTGCCCTTCCTCCTCAGTTTTGCACTTGGATTTATTTTTAAATGTTTCCTTATCTCAGACTGCAGCATTCTGTCTGCCCTCAGCTGAGGGATAAGAGTAAAGTTTCACTTTGCTCAGACACAGGTTACCCCTGGGACTGCCAGACCTTTCCTACTGGCAGAGGTTAGGCTCAGGCAGGTTGGGCACCAAGAACCTGAAAACCATTTTTCAGGGCATTAAAATCAGCTCAGCGCATCTCTCTCCAAGATGAGGCCAGGACATCCCTAAGACCTCTAAAGCCTTCTACTAGAAATGGCAAAAAAGTCATATGGACTGCATTACAGTTCTGGCCACAGATAAGCAGTGGGGTTTTTAAAATTAATTTTTTTCCTTATCTATCTATTTGTATAGCAAATATGTTAAAAGTTACATCTTACACTTAGGCAAAGAGAACTGTTGTAAAAAAAACCCCATGATAGTATCTAAATATATCTAATGATATATAATGAAGTTTCCTGGAACAGATGAACACATACTACTAGGTTGTTCTTCACATGGGCTTTATTTAGCAAATTAACTAGTGGTCTGTTAGCAACACTTTTTATTAGTGAAAAAAACCACATCCCTTGAAATTAATTGCATCCAGGTTTGCTAAGTAGCCTTAGAAACTTTTTTTTTTTTTCTGAAATTAATAAGTACATGATGTTCTCATGCATATATATATATATATATATGGTAAAAGGCTTTTTGTAACCATTTTCTTACACATTACTGAATAACATGAATCCAAAACTGTGATTTATTGCATAGACTTATCTCTGCTTTTATCTTAATGTGTAGCATTTATTTTTAATGATAATGTGTCCTCTCTGGAAATATTGCTAGTCTGTAATGTGATCTTTCTTTGGATTAAAGATGAGCATGCCTTCAAGAGCAGAGAAGAAAAAGTTTCTATTTGTTTTCATTATTTCTGTTGCATACTAAAATGATGAAAGATGAAATGTACAAAAAGGGTTTGTAAAGCTTTAACATGGTATGTGCATAAATTAAGCTTAGAAAATGTGATTTGTCTCATTAAAACAAAAAATATACAGCTGCAGGAAAGAGAGATCCATCTGTAAGAATTCATATACAACAAGAAGTAAAGCAAACTGTATGTTTATTCCATATTCTTCTTGCTCACTGATTTTTGAACAGCTGGATTTTGGGTTGGTTTGGTTTTTTCCTGGTCAAAATTGCAGTAAACTTTAGCATGCTATTAAGTGGTATAAGTACGAAGAATTTTTTAATCTTGGTCTTTCACAGCTGATTAAGAAATACCAAGTACAGCTAAACTAAAAATTCACAAAGTTGGGAAATGATTGGGGTTTTTTTTCCTGTTATGATTTTTGACATGAAGTTCATAGAAGATTACACTGATTTGAAAAAGGAAGTATTTTGAATGTAGTGGCAGCCTGTGAAGCTTCTCTTGACTCTACAAAGACCATTATGAGTTTTAAAAACATTAATACATTTTAAAATGTGCCAAATAAGTGTAATAAAACTTAAACTAGATGGTTGACTCATCTGAAAATGTACTTCACCTTTCATGTGACAGGCATTATGCAAATGACAGACAACTCACTGTCACTTAGTTTGAGTATCTTTCTAGGCTGGTAAACTTTGCAAAGGATTTTCAAAAATGTTTATCATTAGACAAGTTTTCCAGCGTCTCAATCAGCAAGACAGGACAGGATGTAGAAGTAAGAGAAATGTACAGTGCTTTTCAGGTCTTTCCTTTGGCTTACAATCCAGTTCAACATACTTTCCTGCAAATCAGGCATCTACTCCTAGCTACCTATCTGACCTTCTGCAAAGAGGAATCTTCACGAGGCAGTTCATGTTATGTGGGTTAGCTCTAGAATGTTCTTAAGATAAATATAGAATTAATATAACAACAAGAAGAACAAAAACAATGCTTGTTGGAGAGTTTTTGGAAGAAAACAGACATGTGAGCAATCCTGACTATTTAGCTTTGGCCAGAGTGAGCTTAGGGCCTTGAGGCCCAGCTTAAAGCTTACTAAAAGATCAGCTACCTGCAAAAGATAAGGAACTTGGCAGCAGAAAAGAAGAATAACAGGATGGGAAAGCATCTCATAGACAACACATAAAGAATTGTATTTAACCAGTTAGATAGTGACCTGTGGCATATGAAAAATGTGTTGTACCAATCAGGAATATGGCTATATTATCTTATCTAAAGAGGTGTGGCTTTTGAGCTCTACATAATGCTGTGTGATTTCTAATAAAAACGAGAGCTGTGTTTCAACCATATTGGTTTTCGTCGTGGCCCCTGTGTTTTTTGCGCTCTTCCTGACAAATGACAATTGGTTAAAAGGGATAAAATGTGGGCTGAATAGGCTTTTCCTAGGGAAGAAGTTTCTTCAAAGACACCTGGTCTTACAAATTTATTCTAGTGTTCTAGTGCGTACAAAGACAACTGCGATTGTACCATAACATGAAATTGCTACTTTGGATTTCAATATGGCTTACTTCGAAACTCACATTAAAAGAATGAGGACTCAGCATTAGACATATATAAATAGAAATTTACTGTGAAAATTATTTGTTTATTGTTTGAGTTATGTGTGTTATTATGATGTTTCTGGAAAACTAATTGTGAAAGATCAAGGAAAGACATATGGGTCGCTGACAAGGGATAATTTTTTTAGTGTATGCTGAATAACATCCAGATGCACTGTTAAGAAAATTGCAAGACTTAGGATTTAGCAACCTAAGATAAAGGAATATGCAGTGCAAAAAATCACTTTGTTGTCTCCTTTTCTTTTATTAAAAGACAATTTTGAGTCATGAGTTTTAGCTGTTACTGATATAAATCTACTGTATATCTTTAACAGGTATTACAGCAATTCACAGTCAAGAAATCCTAGCCTATGCTAAGTGGGCATAGTCTCTTTTCAGTATGTCTTCCAAACCAAAAAGGAAAGCAACAATCGTCATTATAAATACTTCTGACTCATGTAAAAAACAGTGTTCGTAATCACCAGCACTCTTAGTCATATTATTCTGTAGGAGTACATAAAAAGTAAATGTGTACCTTGCTGTACATATCAGCCAAAATCAGCTGATATGCATAATGCAGTGATGCACTGACGTGCACTTCTTGACTTACAAACTCAGTGAAGTTATGCGTAAAGTTGCACATGATGAGTACTGATGCAGAGGCATATTCTAAAGAAGAATAAACCCACTTTTCAGGATGTTCATCACCTGGGAACAGAAAACTTGATAAACCCAAAAAATAACCAACCAAAAATCCCTTTAAATGTTATGCTATTGTTTTGTTGTGCTGTGACCTGAGTTAATAGGATCATATAAATGCTAGGAAAACCAGAGGCATAACATGCAGAAGGTGCCTTTGACTTCTTTCTCTACTACAAAACAGCACTGAAAACCTTCTTATGTTCCTTGTTCATCATAGCATTAAAGACTATGTTTCAATTTAGAATTCCGTATGGTTACTGACTTCAAAGAAATGGTTGTATAAGCTTCAGGTTAGGCATGTGCTTAAATTCTTGGTTGTAGCAGACCCAAATTTTTTAGCAGTTTACTGGATTATATATTCCAAAAAAATGAGATATTAACATATAGCATTTACAAGAAAAGGAAATGGAAGCACGAAATTCCTTTTTGTGTGCTCTCTTTTCCAATCCATCTTTCTTTCTTTCTCTTCTATGTTAGATCTCTCTTATTCAGGTCTTAAAATGTAGTGCAGGCTGATTATTATCTTCTGAAGATGAGCATTAAGAAGGAAAATTAGAGTAGGATGAAAGGGCAATAAAATTTCTGTAGTGAAAGTGAATAAAGATAAACTATAGGCAATAGCAAAAGAACACTAATAAGCAGCACTGGGAAATGAGGCATTCTGCATCAATAAAGTCCTTTTCTTCTTACTTTGAAATACCACTTTCTCAGCATTAGTAACAAAAATAATGCTTCTCTCCACTGGCTGAGATTGCAGACAGAACTTTTACAAGGATAATCACATGGTTTTATGAAGATGACCTGCTGCTACATCGCAGCAGTATTAAACACAGTAGACTTTTTTTGTTTAAGATGCCTAATGCTAGCAGATATGACAGAGAGGGCTGATTAAAAAAATGTAAAGGATATATGTAAACTAGAGAAAATATGTTCCGTATGCTATTTGCATATTTTTTGTTCATGCAAAGCAAAGTAAAAGGGGAAAGTTACATTTATATACATATTTCTTGAATTTTTTTTCTTGAATCCCAGCAAAGGGAGTTTTAGAAGATTGCATCTATGTCAGAATAAGGAGATGGCTTATAACAACAGGCATTTGCTTTTGTGACAGTTGAGGATTGCAAAGGGTGCTCCATTGTTCCCATAAGTTTGTGTATCAGAGGGACTGGCTATATGGACTTGCTATGTAAAATCATAGTTATTAAAGGAAATTGTTTTAAATAGTCTATATAGGTAGTTACCTGGCATCTTCCTAACTTGGTAGATACTAGGAAAAATTTCATATACTGATAAAAATAACAAATAGTCATGACAGCTGTAGAATTTTAGTCCAACAGTAAGAACTCTTGGATTCCTTCTAAGATGTACAAATAACACAGAGAACTTTTGCTGTTTGTTTTTGTTTTTTGGGTTTTTTTGGGTTTTAATTTTTGTTTTGTTTTGTTTTGTTTGTTCCCTCAGAAACCCCACAAGTCTAACTGGTTATAGTGCTTGGTTTTTATATAGTATGCTGAACAGTTCAGAAGTCTTCCAGCTAAGCCTTGAGATCTTAGTGTTCACAAAACTAACTGAATAAGGACCTCCAAGTTTGACCAGAGATGATGAAGTGTAGAATAGCTAATCATAAATGGAATGAGCATGTTTATGTCATAAACTAAACTATCTAGCCTTTTATTTGAGAATACTTCTCTGGATGAATACTTAAAAGAAGATTAAAGAAGATGAACCACCTTTAGAATAATTTCTGTGGCAAGTAAAGAGGATATTTAGGTTAAGAAGTGAAAGAAAATCTGAACAGAAGGAAATACCTGTTGTTACCATCTGTTTATATTCAGAAAAAACTCAATATAGCTAATGCTCTCTGTACAAATAGCCAAACTTTTTTCTTTTTAAATTTCTATTGATAAAGATTAAAATTTGGAGTGTGAATTAATAAGGTTTTAGTAGGTATAACTTTCCAATTCTTTAAGTTCTATAAAACTGAATATAAAGAGGCAAACTGATAGGAAAATGAGATAATACCAGCATACACATGGGAGAAAACAATTATATATTCCATGTCACATATCTAGATCTGACTATCTGTTTGAATTAAGCATTATTGAGTGTTTTGCTGCAGGTCAGTGTCTAGACCTCAGGAAATCATTTGCCAAATGCCACTGAGAAAAGCTCTGTTCAATTGTACTTAATGATAGGCTTTTAAAAAAGATCAGGATTAAAAGGGGGTTCTCAAGGGAGGACTCTAGGTCTGCTACTGCCCACTCTGTATCCCTCTTATGATCTTTATGACAGCTCTTATGGCAAATACCTCACATGAGAAAAATTTACAAAAGGTTCTGGCATTGAATACCTTTGGAGAAAAGAGTGATTAGGGCCTCTGAGAAAAATCTTACAGCTTAGAAATAAAATCTTTAGGACAAGAACAGAGCTCCTTCCCAATCTAACAGCACTCTGAGGATTACTTTCACCCCTTTACATTCTATAGTTAAACTTTCCCTGGAGAAATTATGCAAATTAAATTGTGTGAGGCAGTAACACTTTTTCAAAAGTGTTACTACATTTTTCAAAAGGTAGTAATTCAAACCTCTCTGGATATTTTGGCTTTTGGACTAAAAAATTGAAGTAAGCTTTGTTAACAAGAAAGCTTAAATAAGACTGGATATGCCTACTTCTACTTACTGGCCAGCACGAATTTCATGCTGCTTTTGGTACTTTTGGTGCTGCTGAATATGGTACTTTGTTAGCACATTATATTTTGGATTTGTCATTATTTTTCATGACAAAATAAACACAAAAATTCGTAAGTTAGCAAATAAATAAAGGAATACCTCTTATTCATGTTACCATATTAGGAATGTAGATTGCTCTGTTTTCTTTGCATGCTCTGATAACAGTGCATACATACAATAATCTAAAATTCACATTACTTTCGGTCAACTCTTCTTTTGCATTGAACTGAATTTGTACACAATAAGTTTTTTAGCCCTGTGATTTTAGGAAGCATTTTTTAAGACAGAGATTTTGAAAGAGTATTTTAAATTACTTTTCTCTAATGCAAATCACAATTTCTCAGGAAATTCCCAGAATCTTTCTTTAACTTCTTTTGGATAAACAGTGTGTCACAGGTAGTATTTTGAACTGCAGCAGGTCACAGAAATAAAAGAAATACCTGAGAGACAAGGCCATTAGTCTCTGTGTTCCTACTCTTTGTTGCTTACTGTGTATTTAAGAGGCTTTGGCTCTTTGCATTTTGGGAGGATTCTTGGCTCTGTAACTTTTTGTTTGTGTGCTTTCAGGTAAACCTAAGTAACTGAGTTTGCACCTAGTTCAATTTACCTGAATAAGGCAGTATGAGGGAATGGGAATGTTTATTATAATAATTAAAATTTTAAACCAGTATTAATTTTCAACTAGATTTTAAGTATTTCTAAGAATTATTAATTCCTTAATTTTCTTTCACTTTTGAAATAGTAGTTTGCAACAGATCTTTGCAATAGAACTGAAAAACAAATCTGTTAGTGGTTAGCTGAATATGGAGGATAATATAATCTTCAGTAAACAGATACAGAAACAAACAAATGTTTTAGTAATGGAAAAGAAATAATGATTTCACCTGGCCCACTCCCCAGAAATATTTTGTGCCCCTTGGGCTTTCCTCCTTTGCATGTTCTTTTTGTTTGGTTGCTTTTTTTTGTTTTTATTGTTCTTGATTTTTGGTTTTAGGTTTTGGGGTTTTTGCTCGTTTGCTTGTTTGTTTTTGTTATAGGATTACAGAAGTAGAACTTTATTCCAAGAAAACTCAAATGACAAATCTGGAAAATTAAATGCTTTGGTATTTCTTAAGTGTAATATTTCATTTAAACAATTTCAAAATTTTATTCTGTTGCAGTTTCCAACTTCTTTTTAATTTGTTTTCCCCAACTAAAGCTATTGTGCGCATTTTCTAAAATGTACCCAAATTCTATTGTCAAAATTAAAAAAATCAAACTATTGACAATATGTTTAAATAATTCCATCAGCTCTCATTGGGGTTTTGTTTTGTTCTGCTTTGTTCTTAATTACTGTCATGTTTGCAGGCTCTAATTATAATTGAGAAGAATCTTTATGCTCTCTTAAAATTATTTAATCTTTTTCATTCACTGCTCAATCTATAATTCAGAGAGCAAGTTATGTATTTATTATAGCATAATGGAAGACAGAAGTGGAGTTGCTTTGAATCCCTTGTGTTAGATGAATAAAACAGAGGATACATTCTTTAAATAGAATAGAGGAAAAGCACAGCCACCACTGAAAATGGTCCTGTCTTCAATTTATTTCCATGTCCCTTACTGCCTTCAGTAAAAGGTGGGCAATGAAAACTGACTCCAAACTCAATTTCATTGGGAAAGCCATTATCCATCTATTTTAAAAAACCAAACAAAATTAACCTTTCCTACTATCCTCTTAATACTAATAATGATGTTTTCTGAGAAAAAGTGATGCTGCTGTTGGAAAGATCTATCAAGAACTGAATTACAAGAATATCAGAGAAATTATAGATTTCTTCCTTTTTAAGATACTGGCTAAAGAAGAAAAAAAAATATTTAATCCTTAGAATGATTTCAGTGCAGTTTTTGGTATACTATTTTACTTGATTTGGTTTTCTTTCAGTCTGTGAAATGTAGATGTTGATGCAATAGAACCTAAACTTAAACTCTCTCTGAATATGAAATTTCCAGTGAAATCTGTGAAAACGTTATGCAAGTAGAGCTTTTTATATTGATTGAATTTTCCTGATTTTATGCATCCTTTTTTTCTTTTGCACTGAAATATTAAGCTTTCTGTAACATGCACTAGAGATTTATGTTTTCTAATCAATCACTTTTTTATGTCTAGTGAATTCAGCGTAATTCCTGTTATACAAATTTCATCCATTCATACTTTTATACTGAAATAGTACCATAAACTTTGTTTAAAGATAATAATGGTTTGCACTTTTCTTCCTTCTTTTTATACAATGAAGCCCCTTCTATTCCCCTATTACTCAGGTTTGTATCACATTTTTATTATCATTATTACTAGTAAAATCATGCTCCTGACAGAAGTGGTTAAATGACTCTGATGATAACTGTGGTGAATACATAGTGGAGTTCAGAATTCGCATTTGAAATCTGTCATTCTGAAATGACACTCGTATATTCTCTGTTGAAAGGTTTTAATAGAAATTGGGTCATTTCATAAGGGAAAACACCAATAGAGTTATACATGCTGCAGTAGGTCTTATGGTAAGTTTTGATTTTGCATGTACAAGCATTGGCTTTTGAATGGTGGATGGGCAAATGACATCTCATATTGTCCATATAGTGCCAATTCAGTTTTAAATGGCACTTTACTAATCTAACATGGATAAAGTAAGCAGGAAAAAAAAAAAAAGAAGTGCATTCTTATTCAATGAATGTAATATCTAAATTTCTGTCAGGGTATTCATACATGCAATAATCATTGTAATCCATGCTATTGCTCCTCTTCATATGAGACAGTCAGTCTAAATAAAACCTGCTTTGCATTTATGTTCTTCTGGTTTTATTTACATTCATAACAAACAAATATGAATGAGCCATTTAAATTCATATCTAATCCATTCTTTAGATTTGTTATGAAGTATCTCATTTCCTTTTTTATTACCCTATATTTTCATTCAATTTGCTTAAGCTTTGTAAGATAAGTATCTATTTCACTAATAATAAAAAATACATTTCAACTTCATTTTATAGTATTCTGATTGCTGCTTGGAGATAATTTCTTTAACATTAATGATATGTTTTCTTCCATGTATTATGTTTCCCTTGTGTATCATCTTGGGATAATCTTGTCTCCACCCTACTGAGAAATATGTTAGAGGACTTGGATGTAGTTTCTTATAAATAACATACATAAAGTTTGCACAATTGCTGTCAGCTCAATTTCTTTACTTAGTCTGAGCAAATAAGTAATCAAATGAAGAGAAAACAGTCCAGTTTGTCCACACTGCATTCCAATTTATTTAAGCTTTAACATCTGAAACAGAACAGAATTCTAGGGAATATATTAAAAGTAGCACAAAGCAAAAAACCCAGAAAAGTTTGCCTGAAAAAAAAAAAAAGAAAATAATAAGGAAATTTTCTATACCTCTGAAATTTAGCTATTCCTTTCTGCGTACTCAGTTTTAAGCTGTCAAAGGCTTTAGCCTGGAGAGAAGGAGACTGGGAGGTAACCTTATCAACATCTATAAATACCCAAAGGTTGGGTATAAGGAGGATGGAGCTGTCACTTTTCAGTGTGCCCAGTGACAGGGCAAGGGGCAATGGGCAATGGGCACAAGCTGGAACACAGCAAGTTCCATCAAAACATGACAAAAACTTCTTTACTGTAGGGGTGATGGGACACTGGAACAGGCTGCCCAGAGAGGTTGTGGAGTCTCCTTCTCTGGAGACTTTCAAACCCATCTGCATTCTTTCTGCTTTGTCAGGGGGTTTGGACTACGTGATCTCTAGACATCCCTTCCAACCTCTAGCATTCTACAATGCTATAGTTATAGGTGTGGCCTACAGGTTGAGGGAGATGACTCTCCCCCTCTGTAAAGACTGAGACAACTTTGGCTGTTTAAACTTGAGAAGAGAAGGCTGAGAGGGGATCTTCTTGCTGTCTATAAGTATCTGAAGGGTGGGTGTCAAGGGGAAGGGGTCAGTCTCTTTCCAGCAGTTCCCAATAATCTGAGAAGTAATAATGTGTATAAGATAGAACATAGGAAGTTCCACCTTACCATGAGGAGAAACTTCTTTACTGTGAAGGTAGTGGAGCATTAGGACAGTCTTCACAGAGGGGTTGTGCAGTCTACCTCTCTGTAGACATTCAAAACCCACCTGGATGCAATAGTGTAATGTGCTCCAGGAAACCCTGCTTCAGCAGGGGTATTGAACTAGATCTCTAGAGGTGCCTTCTAATTCTGACAATTCTGTAATTCTGTGACAGGCTCTAAGTTGTCTAAATTGTATGTACAGGAAAACACATGCAACTGAAGCTAACAATCAGCTGAACTGGGATTGTACTCTATCAAAATTTAACTAAGTGCAAGTATATATAATTCAAATTGGCTATAAGAAAAATCTCAATATATTGCTCTGAAATATAATGCATCTTAGATGATGGGAGGGATTAGAGGAATTTTCCTGTCTCACACCCCTTCCACTAAGTTACTTGGCCCCAAAGTATCCCAGACATCCTTTAAATATCCTTATTTCCTTGCAACATGACACTGTAGCTGCAGTTGCTTTCTGCATATGTCTGGCTTCAGAAACTCATCTTCTTTCTAGGTTTCCCTCACCTTTTTCTTCATTGCAAAACTCCTTGTCGTGCCTGCACTAGGGATGACAGAACAGAGACAGGAACATCCTGTGGTTGCATTATGCATGGACTTTGAAGGAGCTGGAAATTCAGGACATGGGGAACTTGTGTCATGGCATCTGTGTTATGTCAAAGGCACCTGTGCCATGTCTGGGAGGACGTGCAGTGACTGCTACTCATCAAAGCAAGAGCTAGATGAAGAACAAATTCGGCACAGGGTGATTTTTAAACAGATAATTGCTACCCACTTACCTACCTGTATTTAGAAACAAGGGGTATATATGCATTTGTGTACTTCATCTTTCCTTTTGGCTACTTTTGCTCACAGCTCTGTAGCACATTGTGCTTTTAGTCTCACTTGGAAACACAGTTCCTGAGCACACTTTATCCTTCTTGAATCCTTTCTTTCTTGAATTCTCAAACTCTCCATCCTACTTGGACATTTAAACTTTGCATCAGCTTCTTTAAATTATTTGCTGGTATTTTTCTCCTTTTAAGTTACTGCTGAGTTAATATATGTAAAGCGCTTTTGTTCTCTGTTCAATCTGTTTGAATCCTAAAGGAATACAGAACTTCATTTTCCTAAGGTAGTGTACAGAGCAAAGCTGATATTAACCTCCAACCACCTTGTATTTTACAACTTAAAAGAAACAGAATATAACTTTACAAGGACATCCATTAAGTATGAAGAACCAATCTACCTGTCTGGTAGCTTTAGAAACATTATACCTGTGATACTTGTGATGTTACTTCTTTTGACATCTTCTTTTAAATACTTGTGTCTGCTTTCTTTTTCAATGATTTTATATTGTGCGAAGGGAAAGTACATGATCTCTGAACAGTTTCCACTGCACTGAAACTCTACTTTGGTAGCTGAAACGAGTTGTGAGACCTGTATAGACCTTGCATTCCATTGCAAAACTGAAACCATTTGCAATCCTTATGCAAAATATAAGTGAAGTGATTCATGGTTTAGCAGAATCCTCAGGACAAAATTAAGTACCTAAGCCCACTGTTGTTTATGAGGAGAGTAAGCACTTCAGAATGGGTTTCTCAGTGATCTGTTGAGTGGGAAGCTAATAAAGCTGAATTAAATGCAAGAAGGGTTAGGGTTCAATTGCTTCCCTTTCTGCTGAACACGAGAACTAAATTAATCTCTCACTGTAGATTATTTTTTCCACTCAGGATCTAATGAATACTATCCTTGTGCATGGTACAAAACCTAGCTTTAACAGTTTTTTGTTTTTGTTTTTGTTTGGTGTGTTTGTTTTTTTTTTTTTACGGAACACAGGAGAAGTCTGAATTTGCATTTGATGGAAGATATGAATCTAAGAAGCAAATGGATAGAGGATTTATTCAGCTGGTGAAAATCTAAAACACTTAATATGATATAGCGGGTATGGCTAAGTACTGGTAAGAAAGCATCATTATGAATTTTATTAGCGGGGCTGTATTGCGAGAGAAATTAAGAGAGCCTCACCTCAAAATACAGGGCTCTGAACACTTAATGAGTCTGTCACTCAGTTCACATTCCTGCATCATGCTCATAACTTATTTCCTCCTTTATGACACACTTCCTCCTATATCCTCTTCTGCTCTACAACTACACTGTTTTACATCTGCTTGGAACACTTTAAAAGTACAGGTCTCTGTTGACAGAAGTTTTTCTTTACCAGTTCCTTGGGAATACGGAAGCTCACATCAGAGCTGTTAAGTTTTCCTTAAGTTTAAACTCACTGCTAGCTAGCTGTGGTCTCACAGAAGAATCTCACTGGCTCAGTAAAGGCAAAAAAATTAAACAATAAACATTTAGATGAAAAGGCAGTGATTCCTTTTGAAAAGGTTTTTAAGGATCTATAATTTCCCTGTCAGCGGGAGATACAAAAACCAAATTTTGTTTTTTCTCATTCATAGTCCCTTTCATTAACCTTGCTGACAGCAATGGAAAGGGTGAAGCTGGTTTCCAAATTCACTGTCTCCTCCATCTTTGATGTGAAGAGAAATCTCCCCAGAAACGGAAAAAACACTTGTATTTACAGATTCTGGCATTTCTGTCATTCCAATTTGATATGTGTTAAAACTCATTTTACATTGTAGTAAATATTTTGTATATGAAATAAAGCATTGAAAGGAGAAGTGTACTTTATTATTAAATCCTCAAAGGGTTTCCAGTTTCATTTTTTGTTTTCGTATTAAGATAAAGATCTTGTTTAAAATATGCCAGGGAAATTACACAATTTAAAAATGCATTTTCATCTGCATATTTCGTGATTTCACAGCTGTAGCTTCCTTTTGGAATGTTCATACTTTTAATTTAATAATTGTGTCTGAACAATGATGACATCATTTTCTTTTTCCACTCCTTGTCTTCCCTTGTCTCCTATAATTTCTTCTCTCATAGAATCTAATGACAAAGAGTTTCCTGATTTCAGTGGGATCAAAACTTGTTTCCTGAATTGAAATGAAATATGCAAACACAAAGAACTTACAATGCTGGGAGAAAATTGACAGTACTCTAAAAATACCTGGTTTACATTTCCATGAATGGTTGCTCTGTCAGTCCAAGAAATAATACAGAATTATTTTAGTCTTGAAGAGGAGGACAGATACAATGTCAGACGTCTTATAGGTTGAAAGTATGCCATGGAGGTCATCTTTGACATTCAATGCAAGAAAAATTTCATAAGATTATGTTCATAGCATAAGTTCATAGCATCCTTTGTCCCGGCATGCAGAAAAAAGTCCCAGAGATGGTCCAGAAACTAGACCATATCAGATGTTTACATTCTGGTCCTTAAGCTGTATGCAGACCCCAGTGGTATACTTGCTGCTGGGATGGGGGAAAATTCCCTTTTTTTCTGAAGGAAAAGTACATGTATTAGAAACATGACAATCAGTTTACAAAAATGTATAAACCCTACTTTCAAACTAATACCTGGTTCTTTCTTCTATGCCTCTTGACATCTTTCCAGTTAAATATATATGTGAAGATAAATTAAAATCTGGCCATGAGCGATGCCATTTTTGGAATAAGTTGAACTAAAAGGTAGTATTTCAGGAACACTGCTAAACGCAAAAACTGTGTCAAGCCTGCAAGTTCCTTCCCTGGAACAGAATAAAAATTGGCAGCATACATCACTCGGGAGAATCACTGTCTGGCAGAATATCAACCCAGCCCAAGGGTGTTGCATAAACTTCAGAGAAAACTTGTTTTTCCATAAGCGTTTGGCTGACTGGTGATGATTTCTATTCTAAAGATATGCAAGTCTTCTACATAGTCATGAAACAGAGGACAAATCCCTCCATCCATTTTATTTCAGAGTGCAACTGCATCTGCTTCAGCTTCCTCTTTATGCAAAGAAATTTTTCTCCTCTTCTTGAACCATGAAGTAAACTTTGCAGTTCAGAAAGGGAATAACACAAAGTCCACCCACAAGAGGGAAACATAGTAAGTATAGAAATCACAGATTTTTTTTTCTTTCCTAGTTTTAAACCTGGGTGAATTTTAATGAGAAACCAAGTAAATATGTAGAGATTAGTGCAGAGAAAACAAGACCACTGGAGTAAATAAACAAGGGAAAACCTAGCTAATAGGCAAGAAACTCACATGCTGAGGAATTAAAAGCATTTTTTGTATCTTTAACAATATCTAAAGCTATTCTTACTCAAAATGAGTAAGATGACTTAGGTAAAAAGTAATTTTAAAGTGAGTCAGATGACAAAATAAAAACTATTCAGAAAAGAGTACTTATTCAGAAAAATATTCCAGTAAGCAAAATGTTATTAAATATTTTACTACATTTGGCCAAACATATTGAGAGTGGCTTTCAGTCCTTGTCAGCCATGTGTTATGTTCTAGAAAAAAATTACAAAGACTGACATTTACATACACATAATATGTATGTAAGACATACAATTACATACACATAATAATAGATTTTTAGAATATAAATATTAGTAAGATATATAGATTTAAAATTAAAATAATTTTGCTACAGTTTTATATTTAAAAAATTACCTTTTAATCAAATTTGGAAATAAGTTTGGAGAAAACAAATAGCTCTTGGCATTACTGCATTATGAATTGTATACTTATTTAAGTAGTTATTTTTCTAAAGAATTGTTATTGCACAGAATTCTGTTACACTTAAAAATATTTTTAATGCTTTAATATATTAAATTAATATAGTCTGTATTTGTCTGTAGTAATGTTTTTGGTGTACACACACTTCAACCGCATCTTCTGGCTACATGGCCTTTATTTTAGTCATCCTTGTTATAGTTATGTCTTTGAACAAGTAAAAAGCTCATGTGGCCTGGATTGGAAAAGCAGCATGGTAGTGTCTACTTGTCTTCTGGAGTAGATTTGTGAAAGATAATGCACTCTTCATTCATGGAAATATGACCTTCTGTAAGGATTAGAAAACATTATATAATTTATATTATATTTTAAATATTCAGTCTTTTTTAGAATTCTTTCAGGGGACAAAGTAAAAAAAATGAAATAGTAGTGTCTTTAATTCTTGGTCAAGCAGAACACAAGGGGGCCAGTGTAAAACATTAAACTCTGTTGTCTTATATATTTTGGAGTTTTTTTTAGTTTACAGACCTCTGTGTTTTCTAAATATGTACGATGGTTTTGGTCCTGTTCTATAAATTGTCCAGTTGAGGAGAGTACATCAAGAAACCTTGTTTCTTTTTATTTACATTCCATTATAGAACAATTTCAAGGGAACAGTAATTTCTCATGCAATAATTTAACAATAATTTCTCATACAACTCAGCATGTTTAAAATGTTTAAAGTGAAATTACATCTGGTTTGCTATCTTTGGAAACTTACTGCAAGACTGAAAAAATAATTGAAAAATAATAGATGTAAGTAATATCACTTCAAATTTTAATCTGACAAATATCAGGACTGCAATTTTGGTGGTTTTGTTTATTTGGAGGATGTAACAATAGTGAATGTTGTATCATTTTTTGAGAAAATTTCCACACGTGCTTATCTTTAAGCTACCCCACAGGGTTTATCAAATCCCATCAGTGTATATGGAAAACTTTTATCCTACTGAAAGGCAGGGTTGTTTTTTACATTGTTTCATTTTTACAGGTATCAAGACTTGTAAGGAGGAAAACACCACTGGAATGACTAAAGTTCTTCTGCATGGCCTCCATTTCTCAACTTCTCTGAATTTACTTCATTTACAGTGCTCCTTGCATGTGTGCAGAAATATTTATATTTTGGAAATTTTTTATACAACAACAAGTGGAACAGCACCACTAGGAGTGATATGAGCTATGTGTACATAAGAACACAGAGTGGTTGAGATGGAATGGATTTATACACTTTAATATTTGGTGCTGAGAGCATGAGGGCCAAACTTATAATTTCTGAGAGTATACTTCAGGTTGGCTTTAGTGCGATCTTATGTGCTGAATTGTCAGAGTGTGTTGGGCATTGTGCATTGCATTTTCCAGTTTAATTTTATCCATAAGTAAATCACGTGATGCACTCTGAGAATGATGCACAATGTGAACTGAACAGCATTTAAGTGGATTTAACGTGAAGATATACTTCTGAAGTGCACTTCTGATTTGAACTTGGAAAAATTAATAATGTAGATGCAAAGAGCCTGGATTTCAGAACATTGTGACATACCTAAAGGATAGGACGCCACTTTAAAATCACTCCTTTGAATCACAGGATAAAGAATATTTAAAATCTGTTTACCTACAACTTCTAGAGAACCATTGTTCATTCTTTAAAAGGGCTGTCTGGGGCATAACTTGTCAGAAAGATAAATAACAGAACAGGTATAGAGCTAATAGCAGTTTTATCATGCTTATTTCTGACTTGCATCGGGAAAGTTGTCTATGCCTAGGAAAACTGTGTTCCTAGGAGGCTCAGGTTTTTTGTGTTTTCACAAAATTGTTTTTAATTATTATTTTTTAAAGAAATTTCCAAGTGTTACAGACACAATGAGTTTTGAATTCTTACATTTTAGACTCAATAAAAGTAGAAAACCAGAAGTGTTATTAGAATTCTCTGGTGGGCAGAACCGTGTTCTGTTCATCAATCCGCTATGCCCATTTTCTTAGCCCTCACTGGGAAATTAAATAATCCTGACTGACAACTGACACATTAATTGCCTTTGAGGGAGCACACCTTTAAAAAGCAGTAATTTAAAGTCTTCTGCTTTGGTGGAAGAACCAATTTGCAGCATCATCAGTCAAGGTTTTGACATGTAACTTTGCACTTGCCATTTTGTTAATAAAGAATCACACTTGAATCCTGGGAGAGTGTTTCCCTAAAGAGAAACTTAGATGTCTTTGTGAAATTAAGATGACTTTGATAGGGACATGTAATGAATGTTTAAATGAGTTATTAACCTTTCATGACTTCAGAGAGTGTTACTGCAAGACAATTCATCATTATATTGTCATAAACTGCAAAAAGGTGAATATCACAGCAAGATTCATTCCTTTAAAATTTTGTTTCTTGCTAATTTAGTGTATAAGAAAAGCAGGTCCTTGTGTATCTAATGTTTAATAAGCTGCATGAAAAGAGAATATGTTGCTAATAACTATAAATACATGTAAGTAAACAAATAGCATACTAAAAACATTACTTCAGCAATTAATATTTTCAAATGTTTAGTTTGGTTCAAATTTTCACATGCAAGTTGCTTACTATCAAAAATATTTACTTTGTACAACTTTGTGTAACTTTCAATCAAAGGTAATATATGTACATATACCAGTTTATTAGAAAACAACTTTCCTTTTTCCTGCACTATATCAATGAAATGGAAAATTTTAGAAATTCTAAATTCAATTGGATTGAATTGGATGCATTCAAAAATCACTTTTCATGATCAGAAGTTGTTTTGCTGCTGGTTTTTTAATTGATTTTTTTTTTTAATAAGCCTAGTTTCCCTCACAAGATAGTTTTGGTTGATGTTCTTTTAAAAATTGATTACCTTATGGTTTGGAAAACAGAGAAAAGTGTCATGTAAATTCTTTTTGGGAAGTACAGCCTTCCAGGAAACAAGATTCTACACTTACCAATAAACTTGTTTTTAGTGCATCTTTTAAGTCCATATAGAGTAGGAGTTAATGGAAGGTAAATATTCAGTCTTTAAAGGCTTGTAAAGCATGTGAAGTCTTTAGATCCTCTGTTGACATATCTGCAATTCTATTAAATCAGTTATGGATATCCTTATAAAGGAACTATTATATATCACAACAATAAGAATGGGTATTTCTAAAGCAAGTAATAAACATTCTTTAATTCTCTGTACATCGGTGGAAAAGGGCTTTGAGTCAATATTTTTTTTATGAGTAAAAAATAGTTAATACTAAGGAATCTTTATATTAAATTTTAATAAATCCAACTATTATATAAATTTATTATTTCTTAATTCTCAAAGCAATATTTTAAAAGAAGTTGAAAATTGCCAATATTTTGAGTTTACTAAGGATTATTTTATTTATCACAGTAGGTATATAGGAAAACAGACAATGGAAAAGGTAACTAAGCAATAATACAAGGTATTAAGCAATAATACAAGGAATATGTAAGACTGGAAATGCACTGTTTTGGGGAGGTGACACTTGTTCTTCAAGAGCTGTAAATTATACACAGTATGAAACTGGAATCAAACAAAGGTATGAGATAATTACCCACAACAGGAACTATATATCCATTTGACACAATTCTGTGACAGTTACTAAAAAAAGCAAACAAGAAAAACCCACAAAGAACCGCACAAAAATGCTTCCCTTTCCTATAATGTATTTGCTCTTGTTATTTGTCATCTTTGTCATCGTGTCAGCAATTTCAAATTCCGAAGTTAAATCATGGCAAATTGTCACAGTGGTGGTTCATGCAGTGTTAGAACCACATTTATGTGATCGTTTCAGTAAATGGCTCATTGGAAAAATATTTTCTGCTCAGTTGAAAGTTTTGCTGCAGGGATCTAAGCATATGAATATCAAATACAAATTCAAGTTATTCATGTGTAAAAATTGACCTTTCCCTGATATATTGTTAAAAAAAAAATTCACTAAGTTGACTATGAACTGGAAGTATGTATGTGTTTCCATTTTATTCTTACCATTGAAAAAAAAAATTAATGTAACTTTAATAGTTTGATATATATAAAATTTATTTTAATATATCATAAACATGCAATTCACATAAGTAAAAAACCAAACCAAAAGAAACCTTAATTTTATAAAAATTATTTGCTTAAAATTATTATTCAAATTTCTGATTTGCAATAATCTTATATTCTTTATGTTCTGTTTAAGGTAACATGCAAGAATGAGAAAAAGCAGTATTTCTGTCTGACTTGCAGTAGGGCTTTTTTACAAAGTTACTGCACATATAGTGTACAAAAGCTACCCTAGAAGCGTTGAAGAGATTTTATTTCAGAATTTGTAGTGTCTGGGATATTAAGCAGAGACATTAAAGCTCCAGAGAAGAGTAACATCTCTACATTTTGCACCTGTGGCACAAAGTAAATAGAAAGCTTTGTTGCAGATATGAACATTTTCATATTCAAGATATTTTTGATATTACAGTCATCTGGATCCACCCAGAAGTCGAGCTATTGTTATATCATCATACACACACACACACAAATCCTCTCACAATGTTGCCAGAAACTAGTATTTTTTGTGTGTGTTAGCTGTTCTAAACTTTAATTTAATATGACATGGAGATTCACATTTTTAAGAGATCTTCATGCTTGATAATGTACACACAGGTTAAACAGCTGCATTAGCACAGAAGCAAAAGTGTTAGAAAATACAAGTGAACACTGAATCCTATTACAGCAAAAGATACAGTATCACTTCCTACCCATGGCTGTAGCCAACAAAAAGGTAACACTTTTTTTTTTTTTTCTGAAATGAGTATGTAGATACTGAATATAATTTCTGAAACAAGGAAACATCTAAAATCTTGAATGTAGAGTTTCAGAGCAAGGTTTTTTAAAAATCAATCAAAAAAAAAAAAATAGTGATAATTGCTAGTCGACCAAGTCACTGGTAAAATAATATTTTCTTATACAATCTACATGGAGCTGGCAGAGTAAAGACACACTGACTGATGTCTCAACCTAAGTGCATTGGGAAAGGGGTTTGTGTGTAAGAATGCCTGCTGCATGCAAGAAGCTTGGGAAATCAGGGAAGAGTGTGTGTGCTGATGTGTGCACATGAGGGGCAGGTCTGGAGCCATAACTTTATTTCAAACACATACTTAATTACACAGGAGAATTTCCTTTTCTCCCCTACTTCCATAATGGGTTTCTTTTTCTCACCGCATAGGAGAAATGTTCTAGAAGCTTTAATTTAGCTTCTACAGAGGACAGGCTTCTTAGCACTTGAACGCTTGCTATTGCAGTTTAAATAATATATTTTTAAAATAGTGCTTTTTTATGAACTCTCAAATAGATAAATAATAACCTTTCAGAGGGCCCAACTTCACTTGTTCATTGAAAATGTCAGCCTACTTAGACAATCTTGGTGGAGAGATCAGGCAAACAGACATCCTAAATTCTTTGCTTCCTTGGAGGACTGGGTCACTAGACATATGAAAAGAATTTTTTTTATAACTTTCTGCCCATTCCCCTCCTGATGGAGAACGAAGGACTGTTCATACTGATGAGAAAGCACATGCTGTTGCACAGATATATCAAATACTGTTTCTGTTTGTGAATTTTCACTCCATTGCTGACAAGGCTTAGATGAATGAAAAGTAGTGACTCTTGCTAAATGGAGAATATTGGAGTGCTATCTGGGTGGTTTGACATCATTGTGTTGAAGCAATTTGTGGTTTAAATCCTTTTTTTCATAATAATTTACTGCACAAGACAGCAGTTAGGAATTTGGAATATCTTGTCTCTAGGACATCTCTGGTATATCTCAACACAGAATGGGTTTTGTTCTCATGTTGAAGTAGATATGAAGAAAACGATAGTGTAAATAAACTCAGTAGATTTTGATTTGAGAAGAAGCTACACTAATTTTCTTCTTGTTGAAGAAGAAAATATTCTTGACTATTTCTTGTTCATTTTTCTTCACTTAATTCATATATTTACCTCCTCTCACACTCTCTTTTTCTGTGTTTCATATTTTCCTTGAAACAAAATAGAGAGCAGGAAGCAAAATGTTACTTCATTAGTATTGGTGCAACTTCAGCAAAATTGTACAAGAAAAATTTGGTCCAATGACTCTGAGAAACTTTAATTAAATGGGACCATGTATGCCCTGTAGTACATTTGAAAGCTGTTCTGATTTCTGCTAAGTGAAGTTCATCAATCTCCATAGCAAGAACATAGTTTTCTGGAATGCCCAAGGTCCTCTTCTTTCCTGTTGGTTTCTATAGGTCAAATCTCAGGTTTGGTTAACTTCTTCAGCAAAAATCTCTTGTTGATGCCTAAGTCTGTGCTAAGAAGAAAACCTATTTTCTGTTGCTTGGAGTAAAATGTTTTCTTAATTATTTCTCTATTTTAATGCATTCCAAATAATTTCTGCTACACTTCTGTTCACCTAGAATTTTTAAACTGCCTTGTTATGTATAAAGAATTGTATATAAAATGAAATTGTGAGAAAAATTGTTCTGAAATCAGCGGAATTTAGAATTTTCCATATAGTCTTGATTTCTGCACAAAAGAATGTCTGAAAACTACAGAAATACAGAACTAAAAACAAAATGGAAAAAACAATCCTAACATGTTTTGTACATGTTTAAGTGAAATTTACTTGTTACAGACTTTTGCCAATCTGTTCTGTGAGACTGAACACAGAATTAAAAAAAAAAAAGCAATTTGAGTTCTTGAACGTTCTCCTTGATGTATGGGAAGTTTAATTTCAGGTCAACAACTTAGTGACTCTGAGAAATTCTAGCCATACTACTGAGAAAAAACTTCAGATATATATAATGTGTTAAGATTTATTTTTGCAAGCTGAAAGCTGAAAGTAGTCTTAATGGAGGGAAGAATGGACTGTTGCAAGATACTATACTCTCTTTGATATTCTGTGGGAGTTTGGCAGCAGAACCAAATTAATTCTAACAGAAGACATTACACCTTGATTTTTCTAGTGACTCATGAGCATGTGTCATGTTTGAAGAGAATGGAGTTGTAATTAAAGTTTTGTGACTCCAGTGACATGCCTTTATTGATGCCTGTACTGAGATCTGCTCTCAGCATAAAGTAAATACTTTTAACTTACTTCAGTATGAAGTCCCTGATAATCTGATTCTTTTCTCAGGCCTCTTCTAGTACTATTAATGCAGAATTTTTTTTTCCCCTTTTTTCTTTTATTCTTCCTTTTTTCCTCTTTTTTTTTTTTTTTTTTTTTTTGTCCAGTTCCCTTTCCCTTTCTCCCTCTAAGATATCCTTTAATAATCTATATGGAGACTTATATTTTTCTTTCCATTTTCTTGATTTTGTTTTGGCTTTTTGTTCATTTTTTGTGCATTTAATTCATTGTGTCCATTTTTCATTTGCCCTGACTTTGAACAAGTTTAAGACACCTGCAGAGCATACCTAAAAAGACCTTAGTAATAAAGGTAAATGGGCACACTCATAACTTTAGACAACTCCTTTTGCTCTTTAAGTTTTAATTATTTATCACCTCTAATTAAAAAAAAAATAATTAAAAGACAACTGTTAATTTGAGGTTTGTGTAGGAATATCGAGATAATGTGCATCTCTACCCAGAAGCAGATAATTTTGTGTCTCATCTGAGAGAAAAATTTTAATTTGAAAAATTTTAAAAATTTTAAAAGGCTGATCATGTGAATATCCCAGGTTCAATTTCCTTCTAGAGGAAGTCTACATGTCATGTAGTCTTGTAGTTAGGACTGTTTTGTTTTGTTTTGTTTTTTAATTTGTTACTAGAGTTATGACAATCCAAGAAGCAGAAAAGGCTTTTTTCAGGTTGTGGAAATGTCATGTTTGAGGAACACAAGGAATGGATAAGGCTATGTGAATTTGTTTGCTAGAGTTTTCTAACTTAAAATGTTTGCATTTTCTATGTTAGCAACAACTAGTTTTGCAGGAATGATATTTCAATTGGACTGGATCTCGGCTATGTGTATTAAGCATGTATTTTATTCTAAAGTGTAAGTTTTATATTTTGCTTTTTTGCCTTTTTTGAGTTTAAGACCTCTTTAGATTCAGATATTATTTTTATGTAGAAAAGGAATTTAGATTTCCTGCTTTAGCCATTAACAAAAAATGGCATGGTAGTAGCTTTTCTATTCTCCAATATGAAAGTGATTTGGATGATGAGTGCCTGTCTCTTGAACATGATGGAGTGATGCTGAGAACTATATAGCCAGTCATTCCATAATGTCAGTATGCAACTGGTTATAGCACTTCTATGAACACAAAAAGATATAAGCTCCTATTGAAACACCAGATTGATGCTTACATGTTTTAGAAGGGGAAGACAGCTCCAAAGTGGCTTTTATGGAACTCTGATTTTGGACTGAAGTTTTGGCAGGGGCAAGACGTAACTTATGTGATAAAAGACTCTACTTTGCACGTAGACAGGAAAAATGGTGGCTGGAGAAACTCCAACAACCCAGTCAGAGAAAAAGTTCCTTCCATACTCTGCCAAGTCTGTTCCAGGAGAGCTTCAGCCCCGTGGCCCAGGTTACACACACCATCATGAGGCAGTGAGATCTTCTCCTGAGGTCACCTTCCACACTGTGCATGGTGACTGCCTAGGGTCATGAGACACACTGAGGTGCAGGTGAAGAATATTCTGGGACTTTACAAGATTTTTAAATGAGATAGTTCAGGCAGTGTAGTTGGTTGACTCTGGCTGGACACCAGGTGCCTCCTATTACAAAGCCCCTCTATTACTCCTCTCATCATCTTAACAGGGGAGAGAAACTATAATAAAACACTGATGGGTTGAAGTAAAGACAGGTAGGTTTAACTCACCAATTATAGTCATGGATAAACCAGACTTGACTTAGGGAAAATTATATAAATTAGGCAATAAATTAGCAATAAAAATTGACAATAAATTAGCCAATCAAATCAGAGTAGGTTAAGGAGAAAATAAAAAACAAGTTTTAAAACACTTTTCCCTGCTCTCTTCTTCTTCCAGGGCTCAACTTTTCTCACAAATTCTCCACATCCTCCCTATCAGATGCAGGGAATGGGGAAAAGCTGGTTATGGTCAATTCATCACTTTGTCTCTGCTGCTCCTTCCTCCTCAGTTAAGAAACTCACACGCTTGCCCTGCTCCAGCATGGAGTCCCTCTCATAGGAAACAGTTCTTCACAAGCTTCTCCATCATGCGTCCTTCCCATGGCCTGCTCCAGCATGGATCCCATCCACAGGGTGCAGTCTTTCAGGAAGAGATTGCTCCAGCATGGGTCCTCTGTGAGGTCACAAGCCCTGCCAGCAAACCTGCTCTAGAGTGGGCTTCTCTCTCCACTGGGCTACTGGTCTCTCCAGGGGCCTGCTCCAGTGTGGGCTTACCACAGATTCACAGACTCCTTTGAGCATCTACATGCTCTCACATGAGATCCTACATAGCAGATTCTCTGGTCCAGCACCTGGAGCACCTCCTCCCTCTCCTTCTTCACTAACCTCAGTGTTTGCAGACTTGCTTCTCTCACATATTATCAAAATAGAGGCATAAAGGCTAAAAAGAGATGGCTGCTGGTAAACTATGGCATCTGGAGAAAATCTGAGGTCTCAGGTTTGACTGAGAGACCCATTTGCATGTGAGAATGTCTCTGTTCAGGAGGCAACTGGGGATGGGAAGATTAAAAGACTAGGTAGGCTGGGTTACTAAATACAGCAGCAGGAGGGATCAGCTGTATGTGCATATGTGTATGCATGTGTGTGTGTGTGTGTGTATTTGTGTTGGTACAAGGCGGGTCTGTATCAACAGCTGGAGGTGGGGTAAGATGCCTTGGGGTTTCGAGTGCCAGGGTCCCAGCAGCTGGTAGAAAGAGGATGTAGGAGCTAGTTAGTACACAGAGTGAGTGTCTAAGTCCAGGTCCTGGGCAGATCTGTATTATACATATCTATATATGTATATAGATATATTTCTCACTAATGGACCTTCAGCCTGCTCAGCCAGTGAGGGGAAGTTTTAGAAGGTCATTGATGCTGTTTGTGCTTGCATGAATGCTGTGTTTTCTGTCTCTACTGATCTGTGTGGTTCTCCATGTGGCTATGTATGTGTATTAAATACATGTATTTGGCATCCTTGGTTCAGAAGTCCCTTAAAGCTGTAGGGTTCTATCCATAGGGCATGAAGTATAAAGCCTTCCAGTGTGACCCTAACAGTGTGGATCAAGATCATAGGTGATCAGTCCTACAGGATTCAGTCTGACTCCATCTGCATCTGAGCTTCTTTGTATATAATAGTTTGTGGGATCTCAACCCTCCTTTCTGTTTGTGTGCTTTCTCTTGATATCCACACCTCTAAAATTGAAAGTACAAAGCAAACAGGAGGTTTTTGGTTGGTTGGTTGGTTTTTTTGTTTTTCTTTTCTTCTTTTTTTTTTTTTTTTAAGTAACTTTTTGAATGGACTTTCAGCTGAATGGCTTTACTTATAATCAGAAATTGTCAGTGTATGTTGGCTGAAAGCATTTCCATTTCAGACTATAAAGACTTCAAAGACAGAAGAATCATAAATTTTCTCTCATGATTCATTCTCACCTGTCTGTGGGAACTTCTTTTAAGTAACAGTTTTCACAAAATAATTACTAAATGTACATTCAGCCAGGATATTATAAAGGATGTACTTTTCCTTAGATAAATATGGTTTTGTATCCATTTTCTCAATAAAAAACATACAGTGATCTGAGGTTAGGAGCTTTGTCATGTACTGTGATGCATTTCGCAGAATCTTGTAATCTCCTAAGTGTGTGGGTTTTTTTAAAGAAGTTTAAACTGATTTAATAAAGCACTTTCCCTTCACAAAAAACAAAGAGCACTAGAAAATACTAGTGACTGTAAAACTGATGAAAGATGAGATTATGATTCTTTCATGGGCCACTTTATTTGGAAGACCATAATAACTTTACATAACTAACTTCCCTTCTAAATTAACTTAATTTAGAAAAAGGGACAATGCACAAAATGCGTCATGACAATTTCTGTAGCTGCTGCATGCAGTTTCTCTTAAACTGTGATCAAATAGCAGAGTACCAGAAGAAGTATGTTTGTTTCTTTTGTCTCATGTCTGATTTTCCCATTACTTTAGCTTTCATATTCTCTTAAAGAAAAAATGAATGCCATAAACACTGCAATGGAAAATTAAAGCCATCATTTTATTTATGAGCTTAACAGTGTAAAATCTGACCTACTGCAACAAAACATTACAATTAACTACATTCATCAGGTACCACAGAATTCAGGCTGCTAACGTACGATGTTTTTTCCTTCAGCTATTTCTGCTACCTGAGATCCCATCTTCTGAGCTATTTATTTATTCTGTGATCTATTTAATTTTTAAAACCTGAGTGGGGTGCTGCTACATGTAATGAGAGGATGAGGCCACTGGACTTGCTTGGCTGGAAAAGAGGCAGCTTTGGTGGAACTGAACAGTATTCTCCCAATACCAGGGAGAAAGTCATTAAGAAGACAGGACCAGGTTCTTCACAGCAGTTGAAGGCAGAATTACAAGAGACAGTGGGTATTCATTGCAATAGAAATAAGTTGTGAACAGTAATAGGGATGCCTATCCAGCCCAACTGGGTAGGAGAACAAGTATTTTCACCGTGGGGATCATCAAGTGCTGGAGCAAGTTGCCCAAAGAAAGGTGTTTTTCAAAGTCTCCAGACTTAGAGGTTTACTCTACTGTATAAAGCTCTGAGATGTTTGTCTGATCTCACATCTTGCCTTTGCTTTGATAAGCTTTGAACAGAAACCTCCTAAGGATAGACTGGACTGGATAGAACAGAAGATTACTGTACCTCTCTTGTGTTTTTGTACCACCTTCACAATTTGCTGCCTGAATTGCTGCCAGAGGAAGTTTGTCAGCTGAGAGGGAATGGAAGAGTAATTTGAGATCCTAAATCCTGATAGGTAAATATATTTCATATTAGATATTTAAAAGCAGAACCAGTCATTGAAGAAAGGCTTCATCCCTTGTCCACTCCTTCATGAAAAGGTTGTCTTGTAGTTTGTTATCTTTTTGCAGAATATTCTTGATTGCTCAGTATTACCATTTTCATCTTCCCTCACAAGACCCATTTAGATGGCTGGACACAGAAGCAGGATAAAGAAATAGGATTTTGAGTGGGGTTCAAGATCTTACATTTTCCTATGGGTTAGATCAATGGATAGACCTGCATATCCTAGTTTATCAGGACCAAGCCATTTCCCAACATCTGTAGAGGTGACTCATGCTGCATTTATAGAGGAAGCATGCACTTATGTTGGCAATATCAAATAAAAATTTCTATTATTCTACTCTCTACTGAATAGATATCTTGTGGGAAGTGGCAAAGGTAATCTGAATGTTAAGAAAGCCACGTGTAAATGAAGCCACTTTGCTTAACAAAGAGAATGGAAAATCACTGGTAAACAGTGGAAAAACAGTGGAAAAATACCAGGAGAGGTCAGGTTGGGAGGACCCTGGCGAAGGGCTAAGAGTATAAATGTGCCCTCAATATCAATAAACTTTGTCTCAGTTTAGAAAAGGTACTGAGTCCTTGAATAGATATGTCACAATATCTAATGGCTCATTCCACCTTTTTAGGTCCACAGAATCCCACATGGATGCTCCCAATCCCATGAATGTGTCTCAAATTTGTAGGTAGACTACTTAAAACCATGCAGTCCATTAACAAGAGGGTCAGAGTTTTAGTGCTTCTGATCTGCACAAGGTATTTTTCATAATATCAGTCTAACATTGACTTGCATAATTTAATCCTTCTTTGGAAGTTTACATATGGGTTTTTTTGTGGGGGATTCTTTTTTTTTTATTTTAAAATTTTTTTTTTTATTTTTGGCCTAGGCATCGCAATCTAGTCTTTTTTTTTCATACTGCAGATCAAAGAGGAGAAAAAAGTTATGATGAAAGGTCATCAACAAGCAAAGTACTTAGAATTTTTTATTTGTGTATATAAAAATAGGGATGGAATTTAACAATAAAATTCTGATTTTTGTCAAAGAGTTTAAGGGGATTTTGTTGCTTGCCTACCATGAAGGATTCATCTTTGATAGATTTCTATGTTTACGTTTATATACATCTAAAAAACCTTCACACCCATGCCTTAGGCATAAATCTAAAAAGTTGCCAAATAATGTTTGTCATTATATTTGGTAGGATAAAACTCCCATACAGTTCCGCACTGAACATTGATTTATATTTCATTTGAACCCCACAGAAGAAGAAGAACCATGAGGTAACAAATGAAAACCAAGAGAAAAATCCTGACCTGAAAAACTGAGTAAGGTGAATATTTTTTTAACTTGCACTTTCTAAACTTGAGATATATTGCTTACATTCCATTAATATTGTGTACTTCTGTACATAGATGGAGCAGCTCATTCTGGAGGTCATCTCTAAGTACATGGAAGAGAAGCAGGTTATCAGGAGTAGTCAGCATGGATTTACCAAGGGGAACTCATGCTTGACTAATGTGATAGCCTTCTATGATGTTGTGACTGAATGTCTAGATGTAGGGAGACCAGTGGATGTAGTCTTGACCTTAGCAAGGCTTTTGACACAGTCTCCCATAATATCCTTGTGATCAAGTTCACGCAATGTGGGTTAGAAGAATCTGCAGTGAAATGGATTAAGAACTGGCTACACAATAGAGCCCAAAGAGTGGTGATCAATGGTGCAGAGTCCAGCTGGAGACTTGTGACTAGTGGAATCCCCCAAGGATCAGTGCTGGGTCCAGTCTTGTTCAACATCTTTATCAATGACCCTGATGATGGGACAGAGTGTCTTCTCACTGTGTTTGCTGATGACACAAAGTGGGAGGACTGGCTGGCACCCCAGAAGGCTGTGCTGTCATTCAGAAGGACCTAGACAGGCTGGAGAGTTGGGCAGGAAAAAACTTAATGCATTACAACAAGGGCAAGTGTAGAGTCTTCCATCTGGGTAGGAACAACCCCAAGAACCAGTACAGGTTGGGGACTGAGTTCTTGGAGAGTAACGAAGGGGAAAAGGACCTGGGGCTAATGGTGTATGGAAGGATGACCATGAGCCAGCAATGTGCCCTTGTGTCCCAGAAGGCAAATGGCATCCTGGGGTGAATTACAAAGAGGGTGGCTGGTAAGTCAAGAGAGGTTCTCCTCCCCATCTAGTCTGACATGGTGAGGCCACATCTGGAATATTGTGTCCAGTTCTGGGTCCCTCAGTTCAAGAAGGACAGGGAACTTCTTGAAAGAGCCCAGTGCAGAGCCTCACAGATGATTAAGGGAGTCGAACATCTCCCTTATGAGGAAAGGCTGAGGGAGCTGGGGCTCTTCAGCTTGGAGAAGAGGAGAATGAGTGGTTACCTCATTAATGTTTATAAATGCATAAAGGGAGAGAGCCAGGAAGAGGGTGCCGGGCTATTCTCAATTATGTCCAATGATAGGACAAGAGGCAATGGATATAAACGTGAGCATAGGAGGTTCCATATAAGCACAAAGAACAATTTTTTTACTGTGAGGATGACAGAGCACTGGAACAGACTGCCCAGGGAGGCTGTGGAGTCTCCTTCTCTGGAGACATTCAAACCCACCCTAGATGTGTTCCTACATGACCTCCTGTAGGTGACCCTGCTCTGGCAGGGGGAATGGACTCAATGATTTCTCAAGGTCCTTTGTGACCCCTAACTTTCAGTGATTATGTAATTCTATGATAGCTTTCATAAATATATGTCACTTTCTAACATTAGGACAGCAGATAATTAAGCATCTACTGAATAAATTTCCCTGTATAAAGATTTCTGATTTTTTAGTCTGTTACAGTGAGAATGCTTGAAACAATGTAAATGTCGACCCAGTAAAACATTTAGCTGCAAGTACTATTTATTTTTAAAGCAATGTTGTTTGTTTGTTGGAAATATGTAATTTTTAATTAACTCAAGATACGTTTTTGGTCCCACTTTTATTTTTTTTAATTTTCTTTCTTTTATGTATATATTTTATTTATTTATTTACTTTTTTATTTTCTTTCAAATCCTAAATCTGGATTTGGTTTCCCGCAGGAATTAATGAATTGTGAGTTTTCTCCTTGTTTTTAATCTCAGGACTAAAATTAAATTGTGTGATTGGAATTGGCTTCCCATTGAGTTTTATTAGGATACATTCTGATTTCTGATGTAAAAGCCTGATGTTCTCCCATGTTTCATTAATATGATGTATATTTTGGTGGCATTTTGTTATCCCACCGACTTGTGTTAAACTAATTGTAAAGACATACAAGTTTAGATTTATTTTAACTAAAGCCTTAAAACTGCATACAATCTCCTCTGAAAGTGTGTAATATTGCTGTTTATTGGCAGGACATCAGATCTCTGGGGTCATTCCTCCAGGCTGCAGTTATTTCCATGCCTACTGAGAATGGATAGTGAAGTAGTGGATGAACATTCTATCAGTGTACCTACCAGTAGGTGATAAAGTGCCTTCCCAGATTGCTACTGATTGCCCCAAGGTTATTCCACTGCCGTTGCAAAATTACCTCTAGTAGAAACTGTTGGCTGGCATCTTCCTAAGACTCAGTACACAGCAGCTCAGAAATACTGTATATAAATCAAAGTTCATCTACTTTTACTGATTGCTCACTGGTAAAAAAATTCTTCTTGCTTTTTAGGGAGAAAAGAAATATACACCTTTCCCTCCCCTCTCTTTCTTTCCCTTCTCTTTCCCTCTCTTTTCCTTCTTCTCACATTTTGTCTCATTTAAGTCAGGAACAAGGATAACCTAAGAGATGACTATCCATATTTATTCTCTCTTGCTGTTAGTATTTCAAAAGAAAAGACTAAGGTCACATTATTCTAGAGATCTCAGTGATTATAATACTTGAGAAAGTACAGTACTTAAACATTTCTAAAAAAAAGGATATCACTAGGCTAAATGGCAAGAAAACAAGTAGAGGCAGTAGTTTAATCTTACTTCCAGGAGATAAATAAGAGCTCAGTTTTTCAATATTTTTTTCCAATTGTTTGCAACCCCAAAGGACCACAGATAATTCCCTCAAGGCAGCATGAAACATAAGAACAGTTATTGTACACAACTACTGAAAACTCTTATTTTAATATGGAAAAGTCAGTTTGAACATGAGTCTCTGGAGTGCCTTTCTAAAAATGATGCAATTAAGTCACAAAAGAGAGTATTCCTGGAGGCATTGTCAATCTCATAGCAACCTGAACAGGAGTCTTTCAGGTACCTTCAGCAAACAGTAAAAGCAATAGTAGAGGTACTGTGAGGCTTGCATCAGGGACTTCACTGAATGAATACCTAAACTTGTAAGTCCCATTGATTATTATCCATTCCTTCTGTTTCATGTGGGTTCCAGTGATATAGCCAGGAGCAATGTGAAAAACATTAAAAACATTAAGAAGGATTACAGAGCTCTGGGAGCAGCTGTGAAGGACTTGTTAGAACAGATAGTCTTTTCATCAGTCCTTCTGGACAAAAGGAAAGAGCTTGAAAGGGCAAATCATATTGGGACAATCAATACATGCTTACGGGAGTGGTGCCACAACTAGGGCTTTGGCTTCCTAGATCATGGGATTCACTTTGAGAAACCTGGCCTCCTAGGGTCTGATAGGGCTCATCTCTCAGTGAAAATGGAAAGCACCTTTGGCAATAGTCTTGGCAGTTTACTAAAGGCTTTAAACTAAAGTTGCAAGAGGAGGGGTTCCGCAATCCATCCAACTGCCACCACTTTGAAGCCAATGCCAGCAAAGAGATGCCCCGGAGGATCATAGACCAGCAGGAGAATACCTGAAATGAAGAGTAGCTAAAGCCGAGATAGAATTAAATCTGGCCAGAGACCAAGGGTAACAAGAAGGGTTTTTACAGGTAGATTAATCATAAGAGGCAGACTAGGAAAAATGTAAGACCTTTCCAGAAGGAAACAAGAGACCCGGTCATGAAGGATATGGAAAAGGCTGAGGTACTCAATCACTTATTTAACTTTCTTAACCTGATCCCTGGTTTCTTGGACAACTTCTTTGTACTTCTCCTAGACTACCTGTTCTTGCTTCCATCCTCTATAGACTTTTTTTCACATCTAAGTGCAATCAGGAGGTCCTGGCTCATGCATGCAGGTCTCCCAACATTCTTGCCTGCCTTCCCTTTTCTTGGAATGCATTGCTCCTGGGCAGGGAGGAGGTGATCCTTGAATATTGACCCTCTTTCTTGGGCTTCTCTCCCCTCCAGGCTTTATCCCATGGTACTCTACCAAGAAGATCCATAAAAAGTTCAAAGTCTGCTCTTCTGAAGTCCAGAGTAGTAACCTTGCTTCATACTCTCCTTGCTGCATGAAGGATCCTGAATTCCAAAATTTTGTGGTCACCGTAGCCAAGGTTGCCCTTAATCTTCACACTGTCCCAGCCTTTTCTTGTTGGTGAGAATGAGTCCCAGCAGAACACCTTTCCTCGTTGGTTCCTCTATCATCTGGGGAAGGAAATCATCATTAATTCATTCAAGGAATATCCTAGCTTGCTAGTACCTTGCTGTGGTGCCCTTCCAACAGGTAGATATCCAGAAGATACGTGGAACTTGGTAGAAATATAATTGTACATAAAATATAAAATAGTATAGGAAATAAGTAATGTGAAAAAGCAAATAATTGTAGGGAGAAGCAAACAGTTTATCTAAAAAAAATATTTATCTAAATTACAACAGTATCTTTACATGAGATGTAAGATTATACTTTTCTACAGAGAACAATACAGAATTTTTACTGGAATTAATATATAATTGCATGACAGATTTAAGCATTTATGTCAGTAAAAAGAGCATCTACACAGAAATATAAAAAAAAATTCTTACTAGATACAAATCAATCCATACAAAAATCTTCACACATATTAAATTCATGTACATTTTTAAGCTTATGTTTTAAAGGCTGTTAAAACTATTAAATAGTTTAAAAATCTCTGCTACTTACTGAGGTGCTAATTAGAGGTGGTCTCATGAGGAAATTGTGAAACTGAGTACTATTTGACTGTGCAGAAAGACTTGAAGTAAATTGGAGTATAATTGATATGATTTATAATAGTTGTTATAAACTTGGTTTCCTTTCCAACTAATAACATCTAGTTGTGGAAAAAGTACCCTTGCCATTTAAAAAGTATCAAGGAAATTATCTATATTTGTTGAGTCTTTTTGTATATAGATATATTCAGAATTTATAATTACAAACAATACAGGCCTGAGACCTCCCATGTCTTTGAGAAACTACAACAAAATCTTCAAGTTACATTTATGATCCATATAATGGTTTGGCATTACTCATATAATTTTAATTCATATCCTATTTGAATCAAATTTACAAATTGTCAGTTTAGTCATTATTATCATCACACTGAACTGGTTAAAAATAATAACAAATAATTTTCCAGTGCCTCAGGCACAGTTCCTGTCTTTTAACTAGTACTAGTGTACTGACTGTATCAGTGCACTGATTGTACAAGGCAGAATTTTATTAACTCTACTAAGAGATCATACTGAGGAGAAAAAATGTATTTGTGCACCTCATCCTGTTTTGAGCAACTTTTTCCTATTCTTGAACTGAATAAGTATTTTTACGAAGTTGGAAAATTTTTAAATGTTTCTTTATGGATTACTCTGCATGTATATAATGTCTATCAACAAAATAGGCCTATAAATGAGAAGAAAAAAATTAACAAATGTGTTTGTGAAGTTCTCGAACAATAATCCAGCAGACAGACACTCAGATCATAACCTGACTACTGTTAGATACTTCTATTTTATGTCATACAACAAAGGGATGAAGGATGAAAGTAGTCTTAGACTATTTTCATGTTCTTTATCAAGCTCCTGTATTTCCTATTTCTGTCTATGAAGTTTTGATATTGTACTGCAAAAGATTATAAATTATTTTATTTTACATCTGCAATGATAGTTAAATAAAAACCAAAGCTGATCATGAGAGTTTAGGCTTTTTTTTCTCAGAAGTAATGGATTCAAAGCCAAACATAACTGAGAGTTTAGAACTGCTTGTCATATGCTTGATTCTTGTTCAATGTATTTTCTTTCTTAATTAAAAAGGGTTGACGTTCAATTTTGAGGAACCTATTTTCTCATCATTTAAATTATGAGAAGGAAGCCATTGGTCCATACTCCTGACCTATAAATTGGAGATCTCGAACATGATTCTATTTTACAACTTGCTTTCCTTGAAGGTTTTGTTTGTTTGCTTGGTTTTGATTTTGGGTTTATGTTGTATGTTTTTTTTTCTCCAAATATTGTTATCTCTGTTTCCTTAAGTCTTATTTTGGAGTATGTATAAATCATGCTCTCTCCAAGAGATGATGTTAGCTTTCTGCCATCCTCAAAATTTACACAATAAGAGATTGAATCATATTTTTGCTTCTGTGCATTGAAATTTCTGTTTGATGAGCAGTAAAGTCTCTGCTGACACATCTCTCAGGGTCATTGGAACAGTCTTGCAATTACATTCTATAAGCCTTGGAAGGATTCCAGCTGTTCCAGTCTGTGCAAGCAGTTAAATATTCACTGGCTCAGGATCTCCCAGATAAGGCATTTCCTAATCGTAAGTCATTATCTTTCTTCGAAGTGACTCCATCTTTTCATTATTTTGGTCAGGAATTGCATCCCAAGACTTTGTTATGCAGATATACATTTTTAGCTTCAAACTACTGAGTTTTTATTGGTTGTGAAGGGATGCAAAATCAGATGTGGGTCTGAATTATGTAGAAGGGCTTAGTGTGCACCGTACACCAGCAATGATGAAAGTAACATCACTGATATTAGCCATAGGTTGTTTATTTCCTTACTCTAATTCAGGTTAGTGTCTGTTAATGCCTTAGTCAACTGGTTGAATAATAATAAAAAATAAAAAATGCAGCATTTTTATTATGTTCAGCTGTTTAGGTTTTCTTCTAGGACATGTCAGAGAACTCTGAATATTTCAGAAGACCTTGAAAAATAAAGCTATCCTTCTTTAGGGAAGTCAAAAGGCTGAGAAAGAGAAAAGTGTCTTAACATCCCCATCATTTTAGTTCTAAAGGGAAAGCTGAAAGAATTTGTGGAATTTGTGGAACTATTTTCCAGAGTCTCAGTTTTATGTTAGGAAGCAGCTTACTGTTGCACTTAATATGTTTTCAAGTCTAGTCCCAGTCTATAATTTACATTTCTCGATGAATTAAAAGGTTTTAGTATGTATGCACCTCAAGCTACATTATTTATTGCTGTTGCAAAGCATTCTGTGATTTTCTCTGCCTAAAAGGGAAAACTTCCCCAATTTCTTATTTTGTATCTTTCTCATTTTTATGTATACTCCATTTCCTCAGAAGTGTTTGCTCCCCCTCTCCTCATTTATCACCAACACTGAATCAGGGATCAAAAGATAGTTGAATTTTATTATACTGTCCAAATGTTCATATGTATGTAAGAAGCAAAGACCTCTCTCCTCTCAAGTGCAATCACAGTGAAATAAAGTACGTTATTTTCATTTAGCCTTTTCTCTTTCAGTAGGAGAAAGACAGAATAGGATCTCACAGAATTTCATTGCCAGTTACAAAGAATTCAAACCCATGACATAAACCAGTGCATCAGAACATACTACAAAATCTCTGCTGCCTGGGATGTTATAAGTAGCCATGACTAAATAAGAATAATCACATCTGAGTCAAATCAGTGGTGGCAGGGGCTTAAAATCATAGAATCATTTAGGTTGGGAAAGGCCTTTAAGATCAGCAAGTCCAACCATTACAACACTGCCAAGTCCACCACTAATCCATGTCCCCGAGCAACAAATCTTCATTTTGTAAATACCTCCTGGGATGGTGACTCCACCGCTTCCCTGGACATCCTGTTCCAGTGACTGACAACCATTCCAGTGAATTTGTTTAAATTAATATCCAATCTAAACCACCCCTGCAATAACTTGAGGCCATTTCTTCTCGTCCTGTATCTCATTACTTGGTAAAAGAAACCAACACCTTCTTCACTATAACATCGTTTCAGGTAGTTCTAAAGAGCAATAACATCTCCCCTCAGCCTTTTCTCCCAGCTAAAAAATCCAGTTTCCTTGGCTGTTCCTCATATGACTTGCACTCTTTAATCAGCTTTGTTGCTTTATCACTCAAAGATAACATCATAGATAAAAAACAAACAAAACCATAGGTACAGAAAGTTTAAAAGAAAAATCAATGAAATGTATACAAGAAATTGCAAGGCCCATATGAGAGTCACTGAAAGTTCTAAAGGATATCATACAGGAATTAGCTAAGCTGTTACCTATCACATGCATCCTGTGACTAATGCAGTTAATGTGATACATGTTGGACGGTAGCAAGCACGATATTCCTTTTCTATAAAAGTGTTATGTAATATTTAGAGACTAAAAATTTCTTTTGGAGGCAAATTATATGAAGCCATCATAATGTAATGGTGTTACAAACTCTATTATTTCCTGTGAGAAATTCATATTTACTTGAGCAAAGTAAGGTATCATATAGGCAGGTGAGTACACTCTTACAAGGGATTTAGATTTCTAAAAAACTTTGAAGGATGTCTTACACCTGAATTTCTTTAAGTAGCTGAGTTTTTATGCAGTAAAGGGAAAGTTTGATTGTGGGTAAATAAGTGATGAAAAAGCTATGAATATTAAGTGTGGACAATGACTGTACATTGATTATACATATCTGTCATGTCCTCACTGTTAACAAAGAAGCTGAAGGAATAGCTTATTTAAGAGTGCACATAGCTCTTAGCAGGGTGTTGCCACTGAAAAAATCAGGCAGCAATTTAAAAATGAGCATTAGGTAAGTCTTTTTCTCCCAACATGTAATTCAATTGTAGGACTCGTGCTGAAGAAAATTGCGATGCTGAGTTTTAACAGAGAACTAAAAAGGAATAACAAACTTATGGAGGTTCACTCCAAAAGGAATTGCTAAGAAATCTACACCAAATGCAACCTTCAGTGCGTAAAATTGCTAGGCTTCCAGCTGTTGGCAGATGGGAGGGCATGCCACAGGTCTGACACACTGTGCTGCATAGTTCTTAGACTCTTTCCTTTAATGTCTGCCACTGGTCACTCTGAGACAAAAGTACTGCTCACCACAGAAAATCCCAAGTAGTGACCACACATTCTGGATGCTATTGTTACTAGTTCTGAAGTAAACTATAAGTCTTTCATGGACGTCACTAGGGCTGTTAAAATATATTTATGTATTTACTTGAGATAGAAACCAAATTAATTTAAAATATTGATGTCTACAGGGTAACAGTTTCTTCCACGACGATACTGAAAAAATATTTGGAGCATCTACAAACCCGGATTGAGATGAAGTCCAAAGCCTGATGTGAATGCATCTCCTATCAGAAACATGATAGGAATGTGCAGTACTGAAAAAAAAACAATGTGCCAATCCAAACAACACTGGCTTCTAACAATCTGTTAAGCCGTGCCATACTGCAGGAGCACTGACTTTCCACTTTGATGTTTGTTGTTTTGGCTTTTGTTTGCTTTTTTAAATAAAGACTGTGACTCAGATGTTTTTCTGTGGTGAAGTAACTAATTAGTATTAGCTGGGACTTGATTCACTAAGCCCAGCAGTAATCAAGTCACAAATTGGAATTTTATTTCATGTTCATTTCTTTACAATATCTTTTTTAGCATTATTGTGACTTCATCTTATTTCATGACACAATGCATGACCTCTCCAGCTATGTATGATTACATTTTCTAACTAATATACCTCAAGCATTTTCATGTATTTTTAGAAAAACTAATTAACACAAGCATCTATTTTTTGAAAGAAAGCGCAATGAAGGTAGATTTTAGACAAAAGTAAAGCATTAAAAAAAATCTAATATTTTTTAGCTATTTTTATCAGGAATTTCCGGTCTCTATTGTCTTTTTGCCATTTCATATGTATTTCACCTTTGATTCAAACTCAGTATTCAAGTGTTAGAGATCTTGTCTCACTATGGCCAGATGCTGTCAAACACACCAAGTAAAATACATTATTCTACAGAATTCCTAAAGATTTATTAATGTTTTACATTCGGTGATCTTTAATTAAAAATATTTGTGTGTCAAGAGTGCACAGTAATGAAGCAAACAGAATACTTAGATAGTCATGCATTACTTATGCAGCTAAACAATAAAACCCCCAAACCCAAAAATCTCCAAACAACAATCCCACAAATGGAATATGTCAACCCCTCAAAAATCAATACAGCAACATGAGAAGCACATTTAATATTCCACAATCTTGTTAGAGCAAATAGGCATAGTTTGTTAGTGTGTGAAAGATGAATCCATTTGATATGGGTATGGGGTCATTCCTAGTCAGAATCAGTGAGAAGACTCTGTCTTACAGAAATCAACAGGAGATGGGAAATACTTAGAGGGAGGAAAAAAAAACAAAACAGAGAGAGAGAGAGAAAAACAGGTGCCTGAACTGAATCTCAAATCAAATTTCATAGATCTGCTCATACATCATTTTTCCCTCCACTGATGCTTCTTGGTGGAGTGTTAGTCTGCTCTTGTATGGCAATTCTTACATTCTTATGTGGAGCACCGAAAGCAATTTTATAAGGGTGACGTCTTATGAAGGAAACTAGATTATACTCTGTCTTTGCAATGCAGTGTCATATGCTGATAATGCAAATTGCTACAGAATGTTATTTACTTCACTATTGCTCCTTCCTAAAAAAAATTTGCACATGGTACACATTTTACATCAAATTTGCTTTTTGTCAGGACAGGTTGTGCATACCGAATTATATTGCATACAGCTGTGTGTTTTCTTGCCAATAGCTGAATCCTTTACACTTCTGTATTTCAAGTCTGATTCTATTCAGAGTGCTGTAGTATCATCATAGAATCATAGAATTAGCCGGGTTGGAAGGCACCTCAGAGATCATCAAGTCCAACCCTTGACCCACCGGAGCACAGTTGCTAGACCATGGCACTGAGTGCCACATCCAGTCTTTTTTTAAATGTCTCCAGGGACGGAGAATCTACCACCTCACTGGGCAGACCATTCCATTGCCTGATCACCCTCTCCGTGAAGAAATTCTTTCTAATATCCAACCTAAATCTCCCCTGACACAACTTAAGACTGTGTCCTCTTGTTTTGTTGAAAGTCATCTGGGAAAATAGTCCAACTCCCACCTCGCTACAGCCTCCTTTCAGGTAGTTGTAGAGAGCAATGAGGTCTCCCCTGAGCCTTCTCTTCTTCAGGCTGAACAGCCCCAGCTCTCTCAGTCTCTCTTCATAGGGCCTGTGCTCGAGTCCCTTCACCAGTCTGGTTGCCCTCCTTTGGACCTGCTCCAGGACCTCGACATCCTTCTTAAACTGAGGGGCCCAGAACTGGACACAGTACTCGAGGTGTGGCCTAACTAGCGCTGAGTACAGGGGCACGATCACCTCCCTGGACCTGCTGGCGACGCTGTTTCTGATACAGGCCAGGATGCCATTGGCCTTCTTGGCCGCCTGGGCACACTGCTGGCTCATGTTCAGCTTCTTGTCGATCCAGACTCCCAGGTCCCTCTCTGCCTGGCTGCTCTCCAACCACTCTGTGCCCAGCCTGTAGCGCTGCATGGGGTTGTTGTGGCCAAAGTGCAGGACCCGGCACTTGGCCGTGTTGAACCTCATCCTGTTGGAATCCGCCCATCTCTCCAGCCTGTCCAGGTCCCTCTGCAGAGCCCTCCTGCCTTCCAGTTGGTCCACACTTCCTCCCAGCTTGGTGTCATCTGCGAATTTGCTGATGATGGACTCAATCCCTTCATCTAGGTCGTCGATAAAGATATTGAACAGAACTGGGCCCAACACCGATCCCTGGGGGACACCACTAGTGACCGGCCGCCAACTGGATGCAGCCCCGTTCACCACCACTCTTTTGGGCCCAGCCCTCCAGCCAGTTCCTAACCCAGCACAGGGTGCTCCTGTCCAAGCTGTGGGCCGACAACTTTTTTAGAAGAATGCTGTGGGGGACGGTGTCAAAGGCCTTGCTGAAGTCCAGGTAGATCACATCCACCGCCTTCCCCTCATCCACCAGACGGGTCACCTGATCATAAAAGGAGATCAGGTTGGTCAGGCAGGACCTTCCCTTTCTAAACCCGTGCTGGCTGGGTTAGTAGAACTAGTAGAACTAGTAGAACTAGTCAATAGGTACAAATCTAGATGCTGTGATCTAGAGTAGGGTGCTTTTCTAGCTATTCCTCATATCACATCTATCCTTCATTGCCTGCTTTATCAACTGTTTTTTCAACTTTTTGAAATGAGGTTTTGTCTTACTTACTAAGTATTATAATACTATGTATTACTTACTAAGCACTTTTTAGAGATACAGATTTACTGTTTCTCAGTGAAAATGATTTCTGCTTCACTAAAATAAACATTTATTGTACTTCGTGTTTAAGAAATATTATTAATGTTAAAAAGCAAGTTATATAACAACCATTGTCCACAAGAAATACATTCCTAGGTTATTAGAACAGTCTATAGTAATAGAAAATTTTTCTCTTTAGATATTTTGAAGGTTAAATCAAGATGGAAATACTCATGATGTAAAAAGAGAGCACTGAAAAAATACAGACGTCCCTTCCCATCTCAGGTAATTAAATGCCAGATGTTGAGTGGTTGGTTTTCATTTTGAGCATCATTTTTCCTGTCTTTGTACAATCGTTTATTAGTTTTGAAAATATATGTGGAAAAAAAAAGCAAATTAGCTTAATTTGATTTGCAGAGCCTTTATGGAGACTGAAACACAGTAGTTAATGAATAAATTAATATATTATTCATAAACTAAGATAATCTAAGAAAGTCTGTTATGGGATCAGTGAGGTACAATGAACACAAAACCCCATAGAAGCATTTTGTAGTCACTTCATTGTAAAACTACACTTTAGCTTCTCTGTCTGATACTGCACCCCCACAAAGTGCTTTGAGGTAGTATGAACAGTTAGTATTAACAGTTTTACAGAAAATTAAGATCTACTGTATTATTTAGGAGTTGCAGATGTGTATCTGTGAAAGAATGTAAGCCTTTTAGAAGTAGTTCTCTAACAGATCTCACATAATAAAGTGATAATCTCATAACATATACTTACAGCTATGTTTGGTATGCTCTTTAAAATTCTTCCAGCCTGTCAGACTTTTCTAGATTTTTGATTATCAGTCCTTATCTAGCATTGGATGTACGTCTAAATATTAATTACCATATAACCTGTAGTTCTTAAAAATTAAAAAGTTATGTCACTTCACAATTTCTGTTTCCCAAATTCAGTACATTTTGCCCTGACACTGACTTTATTAGCTCAGCCTTCTCTTCAGCATAACTTCAACATCCTGTAACTCTGGTCTTGGCTGTGACATTCACTGCTCAAAACTTCAATAGAATGTAGCACCTCGGATATTTTTAATCCCCATCTTGTTCTGTTGGAAGAGCAAGGGGCTTGTCACAACAGACCACTTTTTTTGTGGCCCACTTTCATCCAGTGACAGGACATAGATATATATCAATCACTTAAAAAGAAAAGCTCCATATCTAATTGTAAACCCTTAATTAATTTAGTGGATTAGGTGCATTGATATCTGCCTTACTTTTGACAGGGACTTGACTGCACTTTTGACATCACAAAGGCTTTGCTTTGATACGTCCAGACTAAACTATGCTAACCAAAAAAGTGAGAAAATTCGGTAGAAAGTGTGTGTAGACTTCTACAGTTGCAGAAAAAGAATGGTAAACTTCTCCCTATTTTCTACAACCACGTGTCAGTTTTGCTTATTACAGAAACTTCCATTTTTTAAGTGCAACATCCAAGTGAGGACTCTCTAAAGCCCTCACATTGTTTTTGAACACTCGATTCTAAATATAAAATAAGCCTGCTATATGCAATACATGTAAAACCACAGTGTTATAAAAGATTGATGTTTGAAATTTTAGCAGCACCTGAGAAATATCAAGGTTTAATTAACAAGTCATGCAATGGTGTATAGTCTTTGAATATTTATGATGACATTATTATTCTTGGAAGACACCGAGACAAGCATGACATGAAACTGGGAAAGGTTTCAAAATGCTTCTAATAGAAACAACTGCTAAGGAATGGAAAAAAAAAATTAAAAAAAAAAAAAAAAATGAGGCAGTGTTTCAGAGTTTTTAAAATTTTAGAAAAATAGAATGACCAATGAACACTTAAAGTAATTTGTTTCTCTCATGAGTTTTTGGGATGATTTCTCTGTTTTTATGCTATCATATATATAGTGCATGCAAAGCAGTGTTCCCAAGACTTAATTTGAGCAATTAGGTATTCCAAATGAGGAAACATACTCAGTAAGACTGTAAATGTATCCTTAATTATGCTTACAAGTGTATATTATCACAGGGTTGATAGTCCCAGTAGCTTGTGCTAATCTTCATTCACCTACTGGAAAAAAACCAAAACTCTCACTGCCAAATTCTATTTCTTCCACAGAAAAAAATTAATTCCTATCCAACCACAGCCCACATCCAGCTGTATGACTTGTGACTTGTCTGCTAGTTTAAACTTTCTTCTTGAGTCCTGTATGAACCTGGTGGAGATGATGTTTTATTTAGCATACTTCAATTCCTTTGATTTAAAAACTCTAGTTCTTTTTAACATGACAAAACCAGAACAAAACAAAATAGAAAAAACAAAAAACCATATATGTGAGCACTACAGGATGAACAGGTTGAAAAAAAAAGGGGGGTCCTAAGCTTTTTCAGCCTAATTCTCCTATTTTTTTTTGCTTCTCACGAGTATTCTAGGTTCAGGGATGAACCTACTAGCTATTTGAACTAGATTTCAACTTCAAACATTTTTGAGTCAGAACATACAGAAAATTATCTTTTGAAAGGTGGAAATGTAATTTTTTCTGATACTGTGTTTATTTTCTCAACTCAAAGAGGTGTTTAAGCATTTCTAAGGTGATCATTAACAGACGATGTTGGGAAAGAAATATTCTACTTGAAATTACCTGAGATGTTATTTTATTCAGAGAGAAAGTTTCTGTATTTCAACTTGTGAAAGTTCTCAATTGGCTAGAACAGAAAGGAAATGGGATAATTAAGGGAAAAAAAAAAAAAAAAGAGAAAAAGAGAAAAAAGTAGAACTCATAATAATAACAGAAATATATTCAGACCAAGCTATACCCATATTCCCATTGTTGTGTCAAACAACACTTGATAACAACAATAAAAGGAAGATTTTCAGCCATTGTGTAGACAAAGAATTCAGGCTGAAAACTGTATTAAAGCATTAAAAATTAATATGGGATTTCATATAAGTTGCTGGTTTTTCTTTCAATTCAGATGGCATTAACAGGGGAAAAAAAATTAAAATCCTGAGGACTGATGTTGATGATGAAAATACTGAGAAATCCACATGAAGTAAGAAAGAATTAGTAAAGATTTTGGTCTTGAATCCTACTCTCCCATGCAACCTTGCTGTTGGAAAAAGACTATCACACAGTCTTGTCTGACACACAAATAGCTGAATTTTCTGGCAAAGATTTTTTGAAGTTATTTATTTTATATTGCCTTCCGAGACATAGGCTAGTATTACTGTTACAGAAGGTGAACCCCTTTGGCTAAACCAGGTGATTTATAGAACAAAGGTAAAAAAACAAGAGATAAAAAAAGGGATTAATAAAAAGATAGAGAAGGAAAATGTATGGGGGATGACTACTAGCAAGCAGTCATCTGACCTGGGAGTCTGGATGGACAAGAAGCTGAACATGAGCCAGCAGTGTGCCCAGGTGGCCAAGAAGGCCAATGGTATCCTGGCCTGTACCAGAAACAGCGTCGCCAGCAGGTCCAGGGAGGTGATTCTGCCCCTGTACTCAGCCCTGGTGAGGCCACAGCTCGAGTCCTGTGTCCAGTTCTGGGCCCCTCAGTTTAAGAAGGATGTCGAGGTCCTGGAGCAGGTCCAAAGGAGGGCAACCAGGCTGGTGAAGGGACTCGAGCACAGGCCCTATGAAGAGAGGCTGAGAGAGCTGGGGGTGTTCAGCCTGAAGAAGAGGAGGCTCAGGGGAGACCTCATCGCTCTCTACAACTCCCTGAAAGGAGGCTGTAGCGAGGTGGGAGTTGGACTCTTTTCCCAGACGACTTTCAACAAGACAAGGGGACACAGTCTTAAGTTGTGTCAGGGGAGATTTAGGTTAGATATTAGAAAGAATTTCTTCACGGAGAGGGTGATCAGGCGATGGAATGGTCTGCCCGGTGAGGTGGTAGATTCTCCGTCCCTGGAGACATTTAAAAAAAGACTGGATGTGGCACTCAGTGCCATGGTCTAGCAACTGCTCCGGTGGGTCATGGGTTGGACTTGATGATCTCTGAGGTCCCTTCCAACCTGGCTAATTCTATGATTCTATGATTCTATACAACCAAAACATTACTCAGAGCTCAGGTGATCAAAAATTAACACTGGGATGTAATCCACTCTCCTGGATTACAGAGTGCTATTCTTTGGGGTTCTATATTTTGCTGTGGTTATACAGCATGGCTAATTGTTGGGTTTTGGTTTTGGTTTTTTTTGTTTGTTTTTGTTTTGTTTTTTTTTTCACTCAGTTTGGACAATGTAGGATCCAGGACAACCTTGATAGAATTTCACAATTCCCACATTAATCATGGTAAATTCTCAATATCATGCAATCTTCAAGATAAATCAAATCCCTCAAGCTAAAAGCAAACAAACAAAAAAGTAATTTTCAATACAATTTATTGAATAGAATGTATAGAATTTATTGACCTTCAGCATCTTGTCTAGAAGGGGAATAGTTTCATTAAGTCGGAAGGACATCATTACTCATGATGGCTTAAATTTAAAATTTGTAATCTCACTGAACATCACTCTCCACAGATTTTCCACATTTTCTTCTTAATGCAATAGTTTTTTTAATGATTTTTCAAATAAAACATTGCTGTCCTGTAACAAGACAGGGTATCTTTGGAGGTGGAAATAGAGAGCATTACAACAAGCTTCTGAAAATATTAAGGACTCTTATGGGTGACAGAAAACACTTTACAGGATTCTCAGGTGGCATGAAATGCTAAATATTTCTTAACAGACTTGATGCATATTTTACATATTTGTCCACCTTATGCAGGCCATAGCTGTCTATAATTCATATTTGGTAAAAACATACACATGCAGAGAACGTAGGATTGTTATTTATTCTTTTGTACTCAGCAAGGTAGTGTTAATTTTTTTTAAGTAAATGAAAATTCCTACTTGAATTTAAATTAAATTGTGAGCTAATGAATTATTGTTTATATTTCCATACAGGGAATATTCACTTTTTCCCTAAATGTAAAATATCATTCCAAAATCTGACAAGATTAATGGGGGATTATTTGGCTGTCTTAGAGAGGTGACATTTTGAACATATTTACTCTTCTACCAATACTACAAGTAGAAGGTAGAAATATTATTTCACTTTATTTCACCTTAAATTTTATTTTTATGACAGTAGTATGAACAAAATAACCCAGTATTCGGTATAATAGACTATAAGGGAAAACTCATTTATTTGTGTTGATATATTTAGTTGTACTTAAGGAACAGAACACTCAATAAAATACTTAACAAATGTCTTACAAGGTAAATCTCCTTCAGATAAAGCAGTTAGCTTTTTCCTGTCACATCTAAAATAATTATCCTGGTTTCAGAGTTTAGTAATGTTTTACATAATCATCTTTAACAGCTACTTGCTCCCTGCACTTATATCTAAAAATGCACAGTGGGCTCATAAAAGGCAATTATCCCAACTGTGGAGGTGTCTAATTTAATGAGAGATTTATAAGTTGGAGGGTTTCAAGAAGCAGTATCAAGTGACCTCCATCAGGAGTAAGATTCTGACTTTCTCTTAGGACATGAAGTTTAAGATACAGACCATTTGAAGCACTAGGCCCTGATTATATTTTTAAACAGAAAACCTTTATTCACAAATAGTTCTGAAAGAGGAGGAAAACAACATTGAATATAGAGGTTAGAAAAGTGGAAATATAAGATAAAATCAGCAGATAGTTTATGGCATTGTTGGTGAAAAAACTGGCTGGTTAACTAACAAATTATTCAGATATATTGTTACATAAATATGATCTTGGTCTTTTCATTAATGTTAAAACAAGGTTGATGGTTCTTTTTTGTGTTACCTCTTTCTTTTGATCCTTCTTTGTGTTGTACGTGCAAGGGAACAATGTGTTCCACCTGGACTGGGCTTAAGAGCTTTTTTTCTAAATAATGCTGTAACTGAGTAATTAGGAAAGACTGATGCCAGCTAACTAGCAGTATGGGGGGGCAAAAGTGATAAAGAAATAAGGTGAGAAATTTCTTCAGCTCAGCTCTTATTACCTAGAGTGAAATAATTTCTATCATTCTCGCTTTTACTTAGCTATGAGATCTCTGGTGTTGTGTAGATGTGTCTCATCTGAGCTTTTGGAGCATAAAAAATAAATATGTAGTTTTATGTAGCTTATCATGCTTGGTAAGATTTCTTATGGCCTTCATTTTAGCTACAAAAAGAGTGGCTATGTGTCACTGCATCTTCACACACATGCTTCTACACAATTAAATGAACAACTTGTCACCTTAATATCTTAAGCAGGAAAAATTCTGAAAAGACAGAATGGTTAAAACTTCTCTAAGTTCTTCCATGAAAAACAAGAATTACATAGATTTTCTTTATTAAGAGGACAACAGTCAATGAAGAATGCAGATAGATTTATGAATGGACTGGAATAAACTGAAAAACCCATGAGGATGTTTTACTTCTGCAATTAATTTTTAATAAAACATTTATAAAATCACCTTTTTCATTTGAAGGATTTGTATAGTATGCTGAGGATGTTATTAAAGCTCAAAAAGATTTTAACAAACTATGTAAGTCTGTGACCATCACACCAAAGATACTCTGAAATTGTTAGCATGCTAAAAAAAACAAACACCAAAACAAAACTGTTTATCAACAAGAAATCATGTATAAAATGATTTAAAAAAAAATACTTTCCTTGAAATACTGCCTTCCACATTTGTTCATCATCTTGCTTTGGCAAGATGGGTTATAATCAAAAGAAAGAAATAGGACCTAGAAATTTTTTTGATTTACAAAAATGCTAATTAAAGTTACAAATGAGAAATTAAAAAAAACCAGATTAATATTTTATTTGTTTCTGCATGTCAGCCTCTTATATCAGTTCTGTGTTTTCCTTTTATTCTAAGCAAAAATACACATGCTTACCTTCCAAATTCCTATGTAGAATTTGATCACATCTCCCTCAAGAAGGAGGAAGCCTGTAGTACTCAACTTTTATAAATTCTCTGAAGAACTAGCAGGATTCACATGACCGTTATTAAACCCTCAGCCATTGAAAGAGTACTAAAAATGCTTCAAAGAACATCAGACTTCCATTGTAAACTCTGCAACTAAATATATCTTCCTGCCATTATCAACATGGTCTAGAACAGTTTGTACATCAGATACTCAGCTTATGATGATGTCAACCTCATCCTAATTAGAAACTTTTACAACTCTGTAGTCTCATCCATTTCATTCTTACCCATGCCAAAGGTGTTTTCCATAATAAACATGGGTTTTCAGGTAGTGACAAGTAGCTGAATGTCCCATCATATGCCAAACTTTAAAAGAGCTACATCGATAAGATATTTTGAATAGGTTCCAAAAATATTTTAATAAGTTACCATAAAGTCCCTCATGCACTGCAGCTACAACACATCCTCATCTTTTGCATAAAATAGTTTGGACTGCAAGCCTATTACTGCAGTCAAATAGTAACAACCGTTATATATCACTATGGAAATTTAACATCACAACATCATTTTCCTAGGAACAACAGTCAGCATACAAAAAATTATAACCTATAAAGTACAATATACTGATAAGCTTGCATAAATACATCCATGCATGCGTAAAGCCATATGAAACACATTGAAGTGCACTCTATACAGCCTTAGACACAGATACATTTTATTACCTCTACTGTAAGAAGAACTTGAAATAAAATTTCACACACAGTACCAGCAGATCCCTTTCTGTTTGCACACCAGAGATATGTTACCAAAAAGAATATAGGGCCTCCAGCATTCCAGATGCCCTCCTGCTATCTAAAGAAGTGAAATGAAACAAGAAATATCTATGAATGAGTGCCCACCTTTTACTACTGTTGCTCTGAAACAAATAACAGAGTGGACTTCGCACTAAAAAATATTGCCTTTGTTGGTTCTTTTGAATGAGTTTCTGGACTTGAACTGAAGAACAAATATATAAGAATTCCATGCTCATGATAAATTAATTTATGTCTATCTAGCTGTGGTTTGAACCATATATTAGCTTACACAGCTGCATTATTAGGTTGACATCAGACTGGTTATTTGAATCTCTTCATATTTAAGATGCTCACACAGATATATTTGCAAAGTTTACATCTGTAACTGTGCTAATGCTTTTGTAAGAGCCAGAGGTTCAGAATATTTGAAAATCGGACTTGGAGTTTTCCATTTCTTCTGATTTTAGGTTTCATATGTCAAGAGTTTTTGTTCAGTGCACTGTAAATTTCATGATGTCTCTCTTATTATAACTAGAATGTACCTGACTACATTAGCCAATAGATGTTTAATACAGTCAATTTTTCATACTATCATACTATCCTAAATTATACACCAACATCATCTTGTTGATGAAAACATATTTCCTAGGAAATTTCAAGTACTGTCTTCCTACAATAGAAATTTTGAAATAATTTGCAGAAATTAAATAGTCACTCTTATCTCCTGAAGGTATAAAAAATAATGTAGTGTACTGACATATGCTCTATTATTCAGAGATTTGCACTGTGTTTTCTAAATTATCATTCAATGAAATTGAATTTATTCTTTATCAAGTATTCAACAGATAGTTATAATACCCATCAAATTCTCTGTGTTCAGACTCATATTACTTGAATGTAAAAGCTTGTAAAACATTTATAAGGAGATGGTGCAACAGTATTTTTAATTACGTTTATGTCTTTCTGCTTCATTTAAAATATTTATTGCACCATGAGGAGATATGTTAATTTGGATAGACTGAGGAAGAAATAAAAGAACTTCGTACAGCTCATGCATATTATGCCAACATCAATATCTTACATTATTTTATCTAATTAAAGCATATTGTGGGGAGCTAATTAGAAATATTCTTGTGTTTTTATCTTATGAGTTGTAAATCCTTCATGAGATTCAACAAAGACAGGGATCTGGCATTATTGGAGAAGAAATCAATTTTTAAAAAATTGTTTCTTGAAATGTTTTTCTTCTGTAAACTTTTAACAAAGGGAGAAGTATTTCATCAATTATTTTCATATCTGTTTCAACAGCATAAAGAAAAATTAAAGATTACTTGAACTCTTATATACAGAGCTCCCTTCAAAGTCTCTCTAAATTTAAGCATCATCCTGCCTTCCATAGTTTCCATGTATCTTCTATAAATGCAAGACAACCAGAAATAAGGCAGATCTCAGTGCACCTAATCCACTAAATTAATTAAGGGCTTACAATTAGGTATGGGGCTTCTCTTTTTAAATGAAATACGATATCTCTGTCCTGTCACTGGGTGAGAGTGTGACCAAAAAAAAAGCTGGTCTGTTATGACAAGCCTCTTGTTCTTCCAGCAGAACAAGATGGAGATTAAAAATATCTGAGGTACCACATTCTGTAGAAGTTTTGAACACTGAAGGTCACAGCCACAACCAGAGTTACAGGATATTGAAGTCATGCTGAAGAGAAGGTTGAGCTAAGAAAGCCAATGTCAGGGCAAAATGTACTGAATTTGGGAAACAGAAATTGTGACGTGACAGTCAAAGAACAGAAGTAGAGATAAATAAATTGAAACCAGGGGCTGAGCAGCTAAAATAAAATAAAGAATCAACCCTTGCCTTTAAGTTTGCAAGATGCCTTTTTTTTTCCCCACAGATACATCTAATAATCAGATTTTCTAGGTGCTACAGCATTTTCAAGTCAAGGTTCTACTACTGCTGGTCACTCTCCTTGAGTGCTGGTCTTTGTACTCTGCTAGTAGGTAAAGACTCATAATGCACGGTACATTTTTTTCCATTGTAGAAAAGCCAGGGTGTGTGAACTTTAATAACCATACATCTTTCTATTACACCCCCATCTGAGATGGGAAGATATAAATGAAGGGTTTTTTTAAGAAAAACATCAGTTGCATCTTAAATTCAAAATCTCGGCTCAAGTCTTTTTGCTTGATATGACTGTATATGACTAATTTAAACATTTTGCTGAAACACTGAGGCTTTTTCTTCTGAAACTTGTTTGCTTTTGAGATCATCTGTCAAAACAGTAAAAATACACCAGCTAAGTGATTGTTTGCATTTTCACTTTATCCTAGAGACCTGACTAGGTGTCTTTTTTTTTTTTTTCTTTTGCTGACTGAACAGGTTTTCAAGTAGATTTAATTGGAAATAGGAACCTGCTTTCAATAAAATGATCTAGGAAACCTCCTCTTAGAATCCTTGAAACTGAGAAACACTTCAGAGCAAATAGATTCTCCTGCCAAAGAACATATTGAGTTATAGATATTGTATACTTAATGGATGTTGTTTGAAAAAAATAGTTTTATTTTCAAATTAGAATAATAATAGAAGCAATGGTAAAATAAATGAAAGAGCCAGCCTTTAAAAGCAAATTCTATAGAAAACCAGAAAGACTTGAAACAAAGCAATAATAATATGGGCACAGGATAGAGGAAGAATAAGCCATGTGAGACATTAGGAAAGATAAAGCACAAAACATAACCTAATTTTTATTTGTGTATTACTAACATTTCTGGTAATATAAGTATATTCAGTTTATATGGACCAAATGAAAAGTGACTGACAGTTTGTTCCACTGAATTGATTCATCCACTTACACCTGTCTATATTTACCAAAATAAGTAACTGTCCATCTTAAATTCTTCAAGCTTTCAAAGCCTGATTTTACTTCTGTAATGCAAAACAGCCCCTCCAGACAAAGTAATAGGTCTCAGGACAGAGCCCAGAGTTCTATGCCTTTTAGAAATGTTCTTCTCAATGAACTTGCTTGGAGAGAGAGATCATTGATCAAAGGATCTTGAAGACATCAGAAATTTTCAAGGAAAAATTAATGATCTCTACAGCACTGTTTACTTTCACCTGCTCCTGTAGCAGAACTCATTCTACTGGCACTGGCCTTCACACAAGCACCAGTGTTTCTATTCTGTCACTGTCTTAAGAAATTAAGAACTTTGAGTGCATATTAAATACTTGTAAGAACTTCCTCGAGTGAGCAGAAACTGGATATTCACCAGAGTCTGCACAACTGTTTCCACTTTGACTTTTCATCTTCATTTTTTCCCCTCTTTCAAGTCAGGTAAGAGACACTTCAGGATCAGACAGTGTTTATATTGTAGTGTTTACACATTTGAATACATTAGAGCTCTGCCCACCTCTCAAAAATCAAGAGTCTAAGATTTACCTGTTTTTGCAGGTCTGACAGATGGTGTCAAAAGCAAACAGATATTTATAAAGAAAGGGAGTAGGTAGGAAAAGAAGCTGTGTTTAGCAAGAAGTTTAAGTTAGTCATGTGCTATTATCTCCAGCAGAATTGTCTCAATACAATCTAATGAGGGTAAGTTATAATTGACTTTGAAAGCATTAATTTATACTCTTGAGTCTCCTTAGATGTAGAGCTAATAGAAAGCTGTCTGGGTACATGAGTTCTCACACATCATCCAGCTGAACCAGAGATTTAAAAGCTAAATCAAACACCCTGGGACTGGGAGGACTTTGAATGTTGTTTTTTTGAACAAATTTTCTTCTCACTTGATTTTGTAAGCTAGTGATGAAGCATTTCTGTAAAGCAGATGAGATACGTGGCATAGACTGAAGTTAGATATGGCCAGATCTAAATACATATATTAATCATACCCTAATAGTTGAGTACTTACCTTTTCTGACATATGGCAAACAGAAATTTAAAGCTAGTCTTTAGATTTGGTTCCCAAGTATCTCTATAGACACCTAGATTCTGCCAATACAATATTAGCTGTAATGTTACATCCCATAGTTTGTTTTTGCAAAGAACTGAATTTATCTGCTTAATGCCATCTGAAAGCTCAAATAAAGAGCTATGGTCTTTCTAAATATTAATTAAGAAGTGTTAGGTAATTTGCCTCAATTCTGTAGTTCAATCATAAAAGCATATTAATAACAGAACTTTAGGAACACAAAACGTCCATAGCCTCACAGTCTTAGTAAAACTGGAGGCAAAGATTGCTGAGAGCCTCTTTTCTTGAGAAGATTGTCTCTTCTGAGACTGTTGGATAGCAGCTGTAGCCACGGCAAGACTGTTCTAATTTGCAGCGTGATTGGTCCTCAAGCAAGTATGCAACTAGCAGGGGATTAAAACTGCATTTAAATTCAGGACTAAGTGCACCTAAAGTTGGAAAATCATCTCGATGAAGAGGTTGTTGAAGCAAAGCCCATGTTGCTCAAAGAATAACTTGAAGATCTATTTATATTTTTCTGGCAGTGCAGTGTAAGTTTATTGGACCAGGAAGAGTGAGACATCAAATAAAAAAAAAGATATAGGACATAAATCCAAATAGCAAGTATACCACTGAATTTTCTGTCTTACTGCTCTAATTAGCTCAAGTCTGAAAATATAGAATTAAACACTTCTTGAAATGAAGAAGCTTTTCTGGAGGATCTGCTTTGGTGGTTCACAAGTGGCCAGGCTTTATACAGAATAATTTAGTAAAATTTTATTTTTATTATAGTTAGATCCATACTGCAGAAGTATAGGGATTGATCTCTCCTGGTGACCAGCTGAAGGACATTAAAGCATTAATTTCATTCTAATTCATTAGAAGAGCTCAACATAAATTCAACATTTGAAGACAGTTTGACATGGTTTGTGATGTTCTTATGCCTTCGCAACTCTTTTAAATAAAGCTATTTATGCCTCCATCACTTGAGTCAGACATAACTATTATGCTTTTTGAAAATGAACTATCCTGACTCAAATCACAGTAAAAAGTACTTCTTTCTTCATAAGCAGCATTTGAGATTTCTAAGACATGTTAGTACCTGAACCTACTGCATGCTCTTTGAATGAATATAAAGAGGAATGGAGTGTTGTGGAAGCACTGAAAGATGAGCTTTGTTACATGAGCAATGCCTCACTGACTCTGCCTTGATTAATGTCAAAGACTGCTGATCAAAACTCTCCCTCATGTTCTTTTACTGACTGATTTCTAAATATCAATTTAAAAAGTCTCATGAGGAAAGCATTAATAAAGGACTGAAATTCTGCCTGATAGAGAGGGTCAAACACAGAGCCTCTGATTCACATAAGTCTTCAAAATGGGGCTTGAGTGGGGATTAAATTGAGATAACTCAGAAGAGCCCTCTGACTTAAAATTTGCTATATCTATTTATTTTCTTTTTGCTAATTTTATTTGCTAAATTATTCATGATTTTCCTCCAGAATACATGACAGACAAGTCTTACAAAGCTAAGATATTATTTCAAACTCAGCAGGACTTTTCCGAGGCTTTTTTCTTCCTGTAGCATCTCCCTTACCCTCTTTCTCTTTGCCAGATAGAACAAACAGGGTGAAAAGGTCTTGGTGAATATCCAATTAAATATTTAGAATACAAACAAACAAAACAAAACAACAAAACAAACAAACAAAAAGCTTTTTTTCTTCTATACATACATTGTTTAGCTCCAGTCTTAAATTCTTTTCAGGCTCTTTTTTCAATTCTTGCAAGGCAGATTACTGAAAAACCTTGAGAAGACAGAGCATTTCCATTTTCATTCAATCTCTGCAATTGTTTTGAAATTCAGGTGTTATTGCTAAGGAGCAATGAAAAGGATTTATCTTCTCTTTTAACACTTTCTGGTGAGAAAGCAAACAAAAATGAATCATTCTTACCTCACAAAATATATCTGTAAACAGCCATTCAAATATGTTTCAATTTTCCTGTGTACATCTTATTGGCAGCCCACAGGCCAAACCATCACTTCATTTGAGCAAATGAAGGATAGGCTAAATAACAGTGAGTCAGAGGACTGACTCCTAATACACTTTGCTAAGGTGAGGAAGAAACAATTCCTAATGGTCTGAGAGATCTGGGATGAACGAAGGCCACCCCTCCCTGTTTGTGATTGCTGCCTTCATCCTGGAAAAAGATGACATAATAGTATGAGAAGATGCAAAATCTTCTATAGAGGACAAGCAATGCAGAAAATATTGTTTAGAAGGAAAGAAATTATAGGCAGAAATTAGACACGATGCAACTACTGTGAGTCAGAGTAGTCAGCTGGGCAAGAAATGGAGGGCACTCTGTGTGTCTGTAAATGCAGGACACAGTAAATATAGATAATAAGAGTTTTTGGAAAAAGAATATCCAAGCATTTCTACAGAGCTTTGTCAAATTATCCCACTTATTCCTATTGTTGTTTTTTTTTTTTTTTTTCCTCTCATCTTTCTCACATCCATGCACCTGCTGGGATATTATTTTTTCTTGCTGACCAAAACTTCAGTTTGTTTCTGTGTTTGCTGTACTTCCTTCAGATATTTTGATTGTGCATTCATTTTGGGTTTTTTGCCCAGCTAGCCTTTTGATTACTCAGTTTGCAAACTGTGCCTGGACTATGTATCAAATAAAATTGTCATGACACCAAACAGACATTTAGAGTGTCCTGGGAAAGCTGGTTGTTTCAAAGATGAGAGAAAAGGGTAAGTAGCAGATGTAGGATTAATGTGTTCTGTTTCAACCACTTCCATTTACCAGAGTACAGTATTTGCAGCTGGAATCCTAACACAAATTTGTTCAGCTAAAAAAAGTTGCTAAGAGCAAAAGCTCTTCTCACTAGTGTCTTCTGGGGCATTTCTTATTTCCTCCTTCCAAAGCAACCAGATGCTTCTTATGCCCAGGTCTCCTAGCAGAAATTGCTAACTCATAGTTCAAAAAACTCTGAGACAAATTCATCCCTAATGTAACTCCATAGCCTTATATCTGGCCCTCTGTGCTTGAAACCATTTCATGACCCATTCAGACTCCTCTTAACTCTACACTAGCTGGCATTCTTGAAGAACTATTGCAAACAGGGATATTTCCTGCTGGTAGGCTCATGCCAACTTTCTGAAGTACTTGGCAGTAGCAGAGGATCATTTGTAAAAGTAGCCCACTTTTATCTGTTCACTTACAGCATTATTTTGTTAAGTGGCCCGTTCTCAGAGAAAACCCATCAGAACACAAGTCTGCTCTGCGTTACAACAAACTGAGCAATGCCAAAGCTTTGCAATGGAGCATAAATGCCATACTAGGAAATTTTAAGAACTGAAGAACTGTACTGTGGAAATTTTAACACCTTCCTTTCTTTCTTTCTTTCTTTCTTTCTTTCTTTCTTTCTTTCTTTCTTTTCTTTTATTCTTCTTCTTTTCGTTTCTTTCTTCTTTCGTTTTCTTCTTTCTTGCTTTCTTCTTTCTTCTTCTTCTTTTCTTTTCTTTCTTTCTTTCTTTCTCTCTTTCTTTCTCTCTTTCTTTCTTTCTTTCTCTTTCTTTCTTTCTTTCTTTCTTTCTTTCTTTCTTTCTTTCTTTCTTTCTTTCTTTCTTTCTTTCTTTCTTTCTTTCTTTCTTTCTTTCTTTCTTTCTTTCTTTCTTTCTTTCTTTCTTTCTTTCTTTCTTTCTTTCTTTCTTTCTTTCTTTCTTTCTTTCTTTCTTTCTTTCTTTCTTTCTTTCTTTCTTTCTTTCTTTCTTTCTTTCTTTCTTTCTTTCTTTCTTTCTTTCTTTCTTTCTTTCTTTCTTTCTTTCTTTCTTTCTTTCTTTCTTTCTTTCTTTCTTTCTTTCTTTCTTTCTTTCTTTCTTTCTTTCTTTCTTTCTTTCTTTCTTTCTTTCTTTCTTTCTTTCTTTCCTCCCATGGCACACTATTCTTCTCTTTAATTTATCCATGCTGCACAATGGTAGCTCATTTCTTCCTCCAGAGAAATCTGCCTAATTCCATCTAGGTAGAAACATTCAGGAATAGAATTCAATTTTACATGCTTTACAGATGTAACCTGCTTTGACTGTAGGAGCAATTGTGGTGTGTACATATTGGCTAAAGTAAGAGAGAATAGATATATCTCTTTTTAACTATTGCTTTCAAAATAATTTCTATCCAGGCAGCCATTACCAAGTCTTAACAGAAAAATTACAACTTTGCTTAACTTCTGAGCACTCCACTCATAATGAATAGTGTTATGCCTTTGCAATTGATACATAAAAATATATTCATGCTAGAAGTACCATAAGAAAATAGTATACTTGATTTTATTGTCCTATTTGGTTAGGGTGGAAAATGTAGGTTCTACTTGTCTTCATCGAGGTCTACATTATTTGACTATATGAACATATGCAGAAAAAGGTAGAAAAACATGTTAGAGTGGCACTTCAAAAAAAAAAAAATCACATAATTTAATAAGGTTATTCATTAATGTACAATAAATACTGTCATTCATTTTGCAAACCACATCACAAGTCAAATAATAGGAAGAAAGCAACAGGCATAATCTTAAAGAGAAATTGAATTTTTCCCAAAAATTTTCTTGGCAGTCCCAGTGGCACCATAAATTTGTTTTAATGACTCCAACGTTGTAACCTTAATACTTAAGCAACCCTGGTTGTGTTCCGAGAAAGGAGGAGTAAATGTGGCTAAGCTGGAGGCATCATGCCTGGTCCTGACATTTGTAGGGAGAATGCACAGAAGGTTATTGGTGAGATCAAATGTGTTTACTATTCACATATTCAATCTGTTAGCAGTATTTGCCTTCCACTCCATCCTTGTAGCCATTTGTTAAAACAGAAGGTTAGAAGAAAAAGCAGTTGCAAGAATATGGCTATTACTACACTTCAGTTATAAAATTTCCTTGGGCTGCTGAGTGCTAGTGGTCCTATCCCCTGTATGTCCTTAGGCATTTTGACCAATTATTTCCTTTTTAACATGTAACACAGATGAGATGAACTTCATTAATGGATTTTCCCAGATCCTGGATTACTTTTTGAAAATAAGAACGAAGTATGGGAAAATTATAACATAGATAATATACAGCCATCAAGCAACAATTAGGCCTTGATGAAGTGAGTACAACACATGAAAATTCCTCAAGGACACACTTAAAACTCCAAGATAACTTCTCAATGCAAATCAGAAAAAAAAAATATCAGATAAATAGGTGTTTATAGGTAGCTGAAATTAAATAATAGAACATTTAAGATCTTTTCCATTCCCTTTTGGAACATATTCAAATATATAGTGATGAATGACATAGGAACTTGATGAAATCTCAGTGATGGATAGGAAAGTCCTGTGCTTTCCAATGTTTCAGTTCTTTTAAAGAAACCAGTGAGATTTTTTTATGTAAATCAGATGAGAAAAGACACTGGAAATGGAGCCATAGGAAAGTTATCTTTGGTAACAAAGTTCTGCACAGTGTGATGAATATACCCAGAAAGACAAAGGAAACTGGAATTCTGGAAAAGTCAAAGTTTTTTTTAAAGATTCCATCCTACCATCTTAGTGCAGGAAACATTACTGGCTGCAATGAAATTTTGCTATCACAGAAATTGCAGACCTTGGTCTTCAGCTAACTTGCTCTTAGCAGGGAAATTCAGTCCACTGCACATTAAATAACAATATTAAAAGTCATGCCTGGTGTTTTCTGAAAATTCCCCCAAATTATTCAAACAAATATAAAATAATGTCTGCTTGCATATGTTTCCCACTGTGCAAATCTGTTCACCTCGTTAATTTCCTTTTACTATGAGTGAGCAAAGGGAAAATTTAGTAGAATGGTTATGGGAAAAGTTTTTCATAAGCAACTATACTGGCTTCAGCATACACACATTAAAAACATGACAATGGAACTGATTGGTTTTTTTCTTTTTCTTTTTTTTTTTTTTTTTTTTTGAGTAATTCACTAATGTAATAATTGTGTATGTAGATTATTCCATTGTTGATAATAAATCTGTTATTTCCAATAACAGTAGGATTTAAGAGTCATCTGTATTTTTTTTAATTTTACTTTTTTAGACTTCATTTCTTGGTTAATTGATTCATGCTTGCTCTCCTAATTTCTATTTTTTACCGTTGGAATAACTGGAAATGCACATAAAAAAGTGAAAAGTTGTAAATATTCAAGGATGTCCAATGTGACAAAGTATTTCATAAAAAAAAAGAAAAAGAAATAACTTAATTCCTCTTTAAGATAATGACTATTGCTTTCTTGCTATTGGTTGGCTTATGGAGTGGTTTGTACAATGAATAACAGTACTAGGCATTTTATGTAAATCAGAGAAAATGCTTAGATCTTGATCGATTATGTATATTAACCTAAAATAATACTTTAACGTATTTCCATAATGATTGTATTTCTAAAACTGTCTTGGGTTAGTCAGAAGTGGAGAGGCCACTGGGATGTCTCCTTGTCTCCTGTGAGAAGATGCTAGAAGCTCCCCTTGGTTCCAGTGCTGGCCTTGGCCCTGGCCAAAGCCGAGCAGATCTGGAAAGCTGGATGTGCCTCTGAAATGTATTCAAGAAAGGGAAAACAAAACTGTAAAAATTAAAAAAAGACCTGAGGTTAGAGGAGAGGAAGAGGTGAAAGCAAGAAATTCTAAACACACCAAGGTCAGTGAGGAAGGAGGGGGAGAATATGCCCAAGCAGATCTTCCCTCATCCCCTAGTGAGATGGCAGGCTGGCTCCCACCAACCCATGGAGGAGCAGAGTGGAGCTGTTCCTGAAGGAGCAGTGGGGCAGACGTGGATTTGTAGCCCTGAAATATCAAAGGTGGGCAAATATGGAGCTGCAGCCTGTGCAGAATCATGGAGAGGGGCAGATGTGGATTTCCCTCCTCCACAGGGAGTACCCCGTGCCAGGGGAGATGACTCTTCCCAAAACAGCCATGTATGGGCAGCCTGCGCTGGGGCAGCTGGTTCCTGAGGGACTGCACCTGGTGAGAGTGACTCATATCTAGGGATATTTGTGAAGGAATTTTTCCCATAAGAGAGATGTGGAGTTTTTCCATAGAAGCAGACATGTACTGAACAAGCCATGTTCAGGAATGCGTTAACGAACTTAACCTTGGCGTGAGAATAACACCGGAGCTGGCTTTCTTGCAAACCAAGGTAACAGAGTAACAGCAAAAGAAAACATTTTCAGTCCAGGATGGGCCCTCAACATGGGCACGGACAATAACTTTTAACCAATTAGCTTATAAGTTAGAAGCAAGTTCGGGGAGTGTTAACCAATCACTTAATGCCATGCATGTAACACAGATAAGAGAAAAGTATATATTCTGTATTAGTGAAGTCAATAAACGAGATTTTGCTTGTTGATCATATTGGTCCACGTTTTGGCAATTTTTCTGTGCCCTCTCGCAACAGAGGGACACTGTGTTTAAGCAGGAGAAGACTGTGAGGAGTCCTCCCCCTGAGGTGGAAGGAGTAGCAGAAACACCACGTGGTGAACTGACCCTAAAACCCCCCTGCCCATCCCCTATGCCCTGAGGTCAGGAGGCAGCAGTGAAGAACTTCAGGCCCAAGGAAAAAGGAAGGGTAGGTGGTGAGATATTAAGATCTTTTCATGTTTTCTCTTTCTCTTGGTAGATTAGATTAATTTATATTAAAATTTTTTATTTCCCAAATATTGTCTGCCTGTATCTTTCCCATTGACATAACTGAGGATTGAAAAGCCATCCTTGTCTTGATAAATGAAGCTTTGCATGGATTTTCTCCTCCCTGCCCCTCAGGAGCAGGGGTGTCGGGGTGAGTACGTGGAGGCCTGATTGTTAGTCTGGGTCTAAAGCATGCCAAAACTGATGAAGTCTTTCATATTTTACTCTACAGCCATAGGGCAACACAGAATAACTACTTGTTTTCAGAACCAAGGCATCAACTATTCAGTTAGGATTTGTGATGTTTGCATTTATTTATTTCATAATTCCTTCAGCCTCCACAACTTTTAGTAAACTCTGGTCTCCAGGTTTAGTTCTTCAAAACACTGAAACAAAATTATCACTAATAAATCCTCCCCTGAAGAAGATGCTTGGGACACAAACCCAATAAATTTCTGTAATATTTCCCATGACAGATTTTACTTCTCAAGACAATTCAGACCTTTTTCATCTATGCCTTTTACAACACATTTGTGTGGACCCATTTTGCGTTGGTTAATAAAAACACTTGGTTAAGTGTTAAATCTCTAATTTCTACTATCTCTGTCTCATTTGTGCTCCACCTTACTAAGCAAGTCTGAATAGAGCCTTGAGTGTAGGATAGCTATAAAATAAGATACAATTATATCCCATGATTTTCCTTCATTGTCTATGTATCATGTCCTGAGAAATAATCACCCAGGAACACTAATGCAGTGGAGGAGGTCTGTCTGTCTGAGCAAATCCAGGAAAAGCACTCTGCTTGACTCCTGTAGCAGCTGAAGGGCTGTGAGGAGTATATGACAAATACATCTTCTTATTTATTCAATAGAACTTTGATAGGACATTGTGTCTTATGGAAAAAGTAGATTTTTCTCAGCAGTAGTAGTGAATAGAATGTCATGATGCTAAGTTTCATAAAATGACTAAAGCACTGACACTAGCCATTCCATGAAATGCCTGACACTTTCAAGAATTTCATATAATGACTTGGTGGAACTGTTAAATAGCATAATAGAATGACTAAAATTCCAGAAATGACTTGCAGTCATATTGTGAAATGAATGATTTGACAAGATGGCTACAAGGTACTTGTAAAATCTTCACTGTGAGCTATGAAAGAGGTTCTGTAATCTGGGAGTTTGCCAGCCCAAAGAAAAATAATTCTTGTGAAGAGGTATCGGAGGTTTGACGAATTATTAGAATTAAAGTGTCTCTTCCATCATGTACCTTTTCCATGTTCCATGATGTACTTTTTTGTAGAAGAACAGATTTCAAACAACAATAGTTACAACAACAACAGCAGCAGCAAAAGAAAGTGATTGCTCCCAATAATTTTTAAGAGAAAATAAACATTGTTATGTCTGGGAATTCTACTGAAATTTTTATGGGAAAATGAATTTTTGCTGAAAAGTACTGCTTTAATGAAGTATAAATTTTCATGAAGTCATATAACTTTGAATTAAATTTTCAGCAAGAAGGTGGCTGAAGTCTGAGTCACCTCTAAAGCATTTGAGTGTGCGTATTAGGAGAGAAAGCGTAAGGAAAACTGTAGGTCTGATCTTTTTATTAGGAATTAATGGCATAAAACAGTAACTTTTGCTAAGTGTATTTGATAAGTTCTATCTTCAATCCCATGTTGACAAGGAAGTATATTTAACACTCCAAAGTTACCAGAGGACAAAAAACCTGTATCCTTATGTATATTTACACCACTCACTCAGAAGTGCTAAAAGACTGTCTTAGTGACATCACTGTAGTAATACTGGTATCTGAGTGGAGATTGCTCTGGTTGGTGTGTTGGGAAGTGGTGCCCTTTATGAAATGCCATTTTTTGTAAAAATGGGGTTTAGAATGTTTTCAATCACTTCATTAATAATGTTCATACCCATTAAATTCTGTTACTCTGTAAACATCAAAAGTTTTAATTAGTTTTAACTGACATTCAAAAACCTCAAAAATACACATATCAAAACAGATGAAACAATCAAAGCTTGGTTCTAAATAACTAAAATGCTAATTTCTTACACTAAAAGTTTATTTCAATTAAATTACATCAGAGTAAAGTGGTGTAGCAGACTAGTAAACATGTGATTAATTAACTCTTATTATCTCTTGTGATTAATTATCTCTTAGATCATCCCTTTTGGATCTTCCTTTTCAATAGGAGTTGCTATCATAACAGAGAGAGGCAGTGAAAGAAGATCCATGTTGTGTAATTTGCACCAGGGATAGAAATAGGCTGATTTTTAAAAGTATATTGCTGGATTACGAAGTGAAAGGTGTTTTTCCAGTTCCATTGAAACAAGTACAAAGCAAATCCACCAGTCTTTTCATAGAAGAAATTAACATTGACAAGATAAAAAAGTATTAGGGGTAGTACTAAAGAATACTTAGTACTAAAAAGTATTAGAAATTGTATGTGATACATATGATGGATATTTTAATTTACCACTGGCAACACTGATAGTATATTTTTACTTTTAAACATTACTCCAAAACCTGAAAGATAATTTTCCCTAGGTAAATAGGTGTGATGCATTAGCTTTAAAACCATCTGGAAGCACAATAGTATTTATAGAAAAGCCCTGATGATAGTAATTTATGCATATGTTCAAGAATAAAATGCCAGAAAGGTGACAGAAGTCCGTAAAGATAAGAGCACAGTGGTGGTGTATCTCATCCAGATAACAGAGGAAGCTCGAGCTATTTGTGATGTTGTCATAAACCAACAGTAATTTATTCTTAGTAAAATGTTTCTTTTTTTTTTTTTTTCTTTCTGAAATTGCCAATGCTAATTTCATACTATTTTATTTCAAAAGCAAAATTTTACAAAAAAATTTGTTATTCTTTATCTGTTTGTTCTCAATAAGTTCATTTTACAGGTTTGGAAATACTTCACTGTATCCACTTATAGTTCTCAACAGAACATTTTTTGTTAATGTGATAGAATTGTGACTAAAGTCTTAATTCTTTGTAAGGTTAAATTAATTCACACAGTATGTTTATACAGCCTGATTAATTTTGAAAACTCATGGCTTCTGTTCGTAATGATGCTATCTCTTTAATGCTAATGTCTCTTTCCACATCTTACGTTGTATTAAGAAACATATTTAAGAAAATCTTATATTTTGTTAAAAGCAAAGGGAAAATAAAAATAATTAAACTAACATACTGTAGAAGATAGAACAATATTGAATTGCATGTTTAAAATGTAGGAGAACATTTCTATACCTTTTATTTATCTATAAGGAGTTTTTATTGGGGAATTATTTACACCAGGTTCTTTTACTGATATTAAAGATGATAGCAGCATCCTCAGAGCAACTTCAGTGTTTACCTGCTTTAAAGATCTCAGGCAAAATTTTGATAATTTTAGAAGCTAAATCATATGGCTGTTATATTATCTGCAGCTTTTGAGATGTTCACAGAGGAGGCCTGTGACTGTTTACATTATTAAAACCCTACAAAATTCTGAGCCTTAGTACAGATCTGCTATGCTAAGGCACATTGTACCTGATGTAGCTCTTTTATACCTCTCCAGGTGGTAGAGTGCCATCTTTCACTGTCAGGATAAAACAGTTGGCATAAAGAAGTGGCATAGTGTTTTCAGTGACAAACTGGGATATGGACATTAAGACCTAATTTGTTATACTTGAGAGACTTAAGTGCACTCTGCTATTTACTCAGCCTATAAATATGAAACTACTGTCTTTCTTGACATAGCACAGAAGCTGGTTTAGTTAACTTACAGTCCAGAAGATAAAGTGGTCTATATTTGATTACATTACTTTCATAGAAAATTTTTCTTTGTTTTCAGTGACTCTGACAATGACTGAGCACTCAGATCCAATGGTGTGAACTATTAAAGCCTGAAAGGTTTTGTAGGCTACTTTTTTTTTCCTACTCCTTTGGTGTAAGGAAGGACTTATCATGATCACTTTTCATCCCACAGGAAAGTAAAAATGACAAATGAAAAATATTTAAGTATGATAAATGGAAAAGAAACAAGCTACGTGGAAGAAATTGATATTCTGAAGCTCTAAATTAAACATTTTCTATCAACTTAGAAGATCAGACTTTTCTTACCTTCCATATTGACTTGGTGACATGGTCTGAAACAGCTTCTATCAGCATGCTTCAGCTTTTGAGATAATAACAAGAAAAATTCAGAATAATTTTCCATAGCTTTCATCCTCTTCCAGAAGAGCAGAGTCTTTTTTGTCTGAAATTTTCTATTTCGGAGAGAAATATTTTTCCTTGTTTACACTACCACTGGAATAGAAAAGTCTGTAAAAGAAGTCAGATTTCCACTGCCTCTTTGCTGTCACACTTTGGAAATATTTTCCACAGAGGACTGCATCCGTGAATGGAGAAAGGGTGATATTTCTTTCAAAATATGGGCTTACTGCTAATAGAGAGTGGAATTTTAATTTAGAAATGAGGCACTCAGTTGCTCTTTCAGCCTGTGCCAGAAGTAGGGGACATACCTTTTGCATGTTTGTTGCACTGATTACCTTTTCTGAATAGGGTGTGGTCAATATGTCTTTTTTTAGTATGGATATAATTGAATCCTTCAGTGCTCTGAGAATGACCTATCATAACTCTGTACCTCCAGCATCTGAAAAATGAAAATTAATATAAGGCACATTAATAAGCTGTGGTTCTATGTATTTTTGTAATATTTTGTTGTCTATAGCTTGAAAAAAGCTCACACTATCAAAGGATAATTACCTAAATTTCTGCACCAGTATTTCCTTAATTCTGAAGAAAGCAATCAGTACTGCAGAGATTTTCAAAAAAGTAGTTCTAGTGTCTAGCCTAGTGTTATGTAAGTCAGGAATTCTGTAAGTATTTACTGCAATTGCACAGATGATACTACTCCAGACCTAGATAGTAGTCCATCCAATCTGAAGTATTTTGCCCAACAACAGTCTCTTCCATGCTAGATAATTTAAGGCTTAGATAGACTACAGAGATATCATTATTCATAGAACTGTTTCTCTCTCATTTGGTTTAGGAGTCTAATTGAAATAATAAAATTAGTGTGTACATATATTCCTCATACAGTCAATTCATACAGAAAATTGTATCAGTTGAGGGTAATTCACATTTCAGTTGTGTTAAATGACTGCTGGAAGCATTTTATTTTTTTTTTTTAATCCCTCTTGACTATAGCTAAATAAGGGTGAATAGGATTCTGGATTTGGAATCTCAGATGACTTGAATTCAAGACTGAATTCTCATAAAGTTCCCCCCCTTTTTTTTTTTTCTGTAACTTGCCTTTGACATTTACTGGCTTCTAATACTTCCTTTCTCATTGAATAATGAAATTTTTAGTGGACCTAGTAAGAACGTATCATTCTGTATAATGCGTTTACATTCTAGATATTTTTGAAAGGACATAGAATCACAAAATGGTTTGGGTTTGAAGGGGCTTTAAAGATCATCTAGTTCCAAGATGATGCAAGTGTGAGAGGTTCTTGGAAGCTACTTCCAAAATCTGCCTCTGACTGTACTGATGGAGAACAACAGGTTTCATTTTTTTTGACACCCAGTAAAAATCCAGATGCGTCTATGTTACTGACAGTCTCAGGCAAGACTGGGTAGTTCACTACTAATCAAAGGGACTTAATTAATGTCACTCACTAATTGCCATTTGCAATACAAAGATGGTGTTCATGAGCACTTTTAAAAAACTATTTCTAGTTAGTAGTTTATATTCTGATAATCAAATATATAGGTATATTATAATATTAATCATAGATTCCAGTTCTGCAAACACTAAAAAAAAATTTCTTAGGTTTAGATGTGAAAAAATTACTCAGTAGAGAGTGGCATTATCTGTCAAAGATCTCAGAAATTAAGGAAACATCATTGTCTTTAGGTGTGAAAACAGTACAAATAACACATTTTGTCTATTTAGACTCCACTTTGTTCAAATAAGGTCTGAGCTGTTCCTCTTTCTCTTTTCTTTTTTAACCCTTAAACCAATACCATGCAAATTTGATTACACCTTTATTATGCGTGTGATATACAGAGCAAGTTAATTTAAAGTGATGTGAAAAAAGTGCCAATGTGACACACATGCAAATCAGAGCTGCATAATTTCTCCAGGCAATAGAAGAAGAAACATAGGAAGGAGAGAATCTACTTTGGTTCCCTCTCAGGTAAAGAATGGAGCATGAATTCATCCCTTGATAGCCTTGAATACGTGAAGTTGAAGATGCTAAGAACAGTGAAAATAAGCTTGGGCAGGAGTTTGGGCATATCAAACAGGCAGCAGAGACTCTATTCCTCAGGCAAAGTTCTCTGTGTCTGTCCTCCTTCCACCCTCCTGCATTCTATGATGTCTGCAAGAGAAAAATTTATTATGCAGTCTTGACAATGAACAAGCACAAATTTATTGGAAATATGGCTTTATTTTATTAGAAAAATTCCTTGCTGTTCCCATGGTGCCCTTTTTTTATCAGATCATATTTTTATATCTCTGGATTTGAAAATTCAAATGGATACTGAAATTTGAGCCCATACAATTGCCAAATTTATTCAGAAGGAGAAGCATCTACAGACAAGTCTATTAACCCTCCATGGAATGAGCAGTCATGTGATCAGTCCTGGTATAACATTCTTGCTAGTTGAAATTTTTGACAAATGGAGGATATTTTCCCCAAAGTACTTTTTCTTTCGATTAAACTAAGTGCAGGCAGCTAGCCTCTAATTTAGACTCACCAGCGCTAAAACCTAAATATGAAAGCCAATTTGCTGATGCAACTGGAAATATAGTGATCAAGAGAGCTGGAAATTCAAAGTTAAGAGCAAGTTTCTTTTTCATGTGGCATATGATTATGTCAAGAAAACCTATATTTATTACAGAAGTCCAGAGGAAACAGGTTAGAGGGTATGACTCTCTTTTCTTGATTTCTAAACTGATTCAGCTGTTTAGCTTCATATATAATCAGTCTGTTAATCATTAATTTATCTTAAAATCTAAGAGGGAAGGTTTATTTCTGTGCCAAGATTCATTCCTTTTTCTGTTCTTGTATTCCAGAGGATTTCAAAATAAACAGATGCTGTTCAAAGACTACAGCCAAGTAATTATTTTCTTTTAACAAGCTTATTAGTTTATTGACTTATGTTGAAGTGGCTTTCTCACTTATTATATTTCATTTGCAGAACATTATTTGTTGAAGAATGATAGGAATGATAGGATGATTAATGTCATATCAGAGTGCCATCACTTGCCATTCTTTATTTGAAGGGTTGCCATCATTTGCATTTCTTATTCCTTTGGTTCAACTTAGCTATCGAAAAAACTTGCACTGCTGGCCCATGAGTCTGTCAGCAATTTAGTATAAACTGTCTATAAGTTTCATTGACGATAAAAGAACTTGTATCAGGTTTTTTGGAAAATTTTTATATAACCAAATATTATGTTTTTGATTAAAGGCACACTTCAAATAGCATTTTAAAGCAACAAGCAATATTTTAAGGGAAAATATCTAATGGGCATGGTAATGATTTGGCTTCTTCTTGTAATGAGGGCCATAATTTGTCTTTTCCTTTGGTTATATCATGGAATATATGTAGCTTGAGGTAACTTAAAAATACAGTTAATGAGGCCTCAGAGAAGCCTTCAAAAAGACTTCAAAACACACACTGTCTTTGGTAGCTCATCTAAAACAATGCAATCTTTGTTCCTGAATAAAATATTTGCAGTTTCTTGACTACCTGCAGGCAAGAATAAGAATGTTTTTTATGTACTGTTATTGCCTCTCATTCTCATGAAAAACAAAGGCATTGATTTTTCAGTGCAGCTGATCAGCCATTTATATTCACATATAAGTTCACTGGTATTCACATCAAAGGTATAAGGGCCCAGTCTGAGAGATTGTCCTGCAATACTGAAGCCCACATAGCTCAGCCAACTATGGCATTCATCACAACTGAGCAACCACCTGTGAGGATATAAACCACCGTGGACTAAATGAATACAGAAAACAGACTAGTTCTCAAAACCCCATCTGAATGCATTTTATTCATATTTAATGTTGTTCTATGGAACTGAACTCTAGTATAGCCATACTCTACTATCTGTTGAATTGCTGCTTCTGAAAAAGTGAGACTAGAGATTTAATAGAGTGAAGTAATTTTTTTCTGGTAAGAATTAAAGTAATAAGAGGAATGTATCCAGATATATAAGAAATATGCATTATTTAAACATGCAGGAACTGGGTATATGCTATGGATGGTGAATAGGCTCAGATAGGTTTATTATTTTTTCAGAGACTGTTTTTTCATTTGTTTCCTTTCAAATTAGATCACAGCTTCTTCATCTGACTGACTACCTGCTACAAATCTTTCTATGACTCTTTTTAATACACCTTTGTGAGCAGTTAATGTTTTCATCCTGTCATCCTCTCAGATGAATCAAGGTCAATCAAGGGTAAAGGGTACATGAAAGAGGAGTTAGCAGAGCAGAGTATTAAACAAGACAGAAATATGATAGAGGCGTGAACAGCAATATCTAACAAGAGGATTGGAAGCACTGACATTGCTATCCCCTTTGGACATAGAACTAAGGCTCTTGCAGTTTTGAGGGCATCTGTGTTCTCTGATGGTGAACTTAAGGAAGGCAGGTAATTATAAACCTATTCTTTGCTTTGGGGCTAATGATTTAAATAGAAGCCAAGTTTGCTTCTTAGCAAATGTTAATTTGTTTTTTTCTCCAAGGTGGAGTCCATGAGTCCTTTATCTGTGTCCAGAGTACTCTGAAGGTCTAAATCATATGTTTCTACATTTTTCTACTTTAAACATGTCAATAATTTAAGGCGTGTAATCAGCAGATTGGGAGATTAGTACAACAGAAGATTTAATTGTTCTTTAGAGCAGGGTTTAATGAGCTTTCTAACACAAAAAGACCTTCTTATTATCAAGGTTTACAGGTTTGATTGTCGAGCTCTAAGAAAACATAACATGGAAAGTTTCCCAGAGTGTTGGTGACCACAATGCATGAATTCATTCAAATCTCAGAGGTGACAAATAGCTCCTACTTCATATTTTACAATCTAGCTTCAGTGCACTAACCACTTATTGTATTTCAGTAATAATATCTAACAGCCAATCACTAAATTGGTATTACAAATAAATTCTGCAGACATCTCTAAAGTTAAATTTGATTCTAGACGGGAAATTTGGGGCAAAAGAAATTTTAATCTAGACCTTTACTACCCAGAGATTTTTCCTATGGTTTCTGTTGTTCAGTTTAAAGGGTTAGATGAATCTGTATAATTTATGACACAATCCATTGTAGTAATAATTCAAAATTCAAAAACTTGTATGTTAATAACCTTTTCCAGGATATATGTGCATCAAGTGTTCTGTGCCTGATACTGGGAATCCAGTGATTCAAAGCATTGCTAAATGTTTCTGTCCCCCAAAACTGAGCAAAATTATTATTTTGGCATCTGTTCTTCAGAGAAGTGGATACAAAATGACAACACAATTAGCATAGACTTGTTCTTTGCATGGGAAGGATATCAAGTTGTAATGAACAGGAGCCTGAAATCCTCTCAGCTTTACCAAGCTTGTTAGCATTCTTTTGCAGGGTAGCATCATGTGCTCTCATAGTTGAGGTATAACTGTGCCTTCACAATACGAGATACCTGCTACAGAAAATGTCATGTATGTTTTACAGTATAGGTGTGCTTAGGAACAAGCTTTTCTGAATGTTTCTTCACTGTCCTTCTAACTATTCTTTTTATTGGAGAAGCTTTTGTCACTTCTAACCTCTGCTAAGGCTGGGTCCCAAAATGTTTTATCACCTATGCTGCAGCTTTGTTATAACATTAGCAATAGCACCCTCACAAACTGTTTCTCTTGATAGAGTCATCTTCCCTCCTCAAGGAAAACCTATTAGTTTTGGCCCCATTGGAGTTTTTATTCTTTCCTTCCACATATATGTAGTGTCTTTTTTATCATATGCAAACTTTGGTCCCATTACTCAGTGACTGTTTTCAAGGTGGGATTGATTTCAGGACCCTAAGTTAGGCAGAGAAGATCTCTGCTCCTTCTAAGGTATTTTCCTCTTTACTTTGTCCACAGGTATGTATTAAGGATGAATGTGCCCCTAGAACCTTAAAATAAAAAAAAAAAAAATATTGCTTAGGCCATAGAGATTTGAACCCATTCTTTCAATTATTTTCTCTTGCTTTTTGATTTTTCTAACAACTGCCTCTTTAAGAAGGCTAAAAAATGTAGTAGAAGTATCTGTGACATTGATAAGTACATATAACATGATAACTCTCCCATTTTCCAGGACAGTGAGAGATAGCTTTTGTTTTTCTGGAAGACTGATATTTTCTGTGTAGTCCACTGATAGCTGAGTAAAGAATTTACTTTTAAGAGTAAGTAAATAAATAAATAAACAATGCAATACATCAATCTCTTTAAAATGAGTGCTTTGACTACTTGGAGTAGCAGGCACCAAGGTGTAAATGAAAAACATGCCTTTCAGTCTGTATTAAAGTAGTATTTGAGTGATATGCATTCCTGACCAACTTTTGCAGAACTGAATTTGTGAAGCTACTTAGCACAGCACTTGTGTTTGACGGAGTTACATGCCCCAGTCTGGCTCGTTCAGTCACTATCCTTAAAATACCAATATTTGCAATCTTTGTCATGCTACAGCTATAAATCTGACATCTACTTTCAGGAAGAAAAGAAACACAGGTGCATGAACTAGCCAGTGCCATCATTCAGAAAAAAGCCACTCTTTAGAAATGATTGGGACTGGTATGCTATGGCACTAATTCAGTCTTTCAAGATCCTGTTTATATACCATTGCTCTGATAATGAAAAGCAGTACCTGAGAGCTGCAAAACATGCTTAATATTTTCATGCCATTAGATTACTTTGGTTCTACACTTATTAAGAAGATTAATCACCAAGAAATTTATATTATCAGCTTTTTTTTTTTTCAGGACTGTTACAGTACACATTAACAGAATTAAATTAATCATTTGATTCAAACTAACTTTGAAATTGTTTGTTAACATTCTTATTTCAAAAGGAACTAAATAACAATTATTATTTCATCTGCCTGTTTCCCAGGAGACTTTGGAAAACAAACAATAACTGATAAATTTATTAATTTTATAATTCTCTGGGAATATATCACAAGCCCACAGAATTTTAAATCTAAAATTCTTCATTTTTCCCAGGTGTAGTGTTGGAATTATAACAATAAAAAGCCTCAGTTTTGCTGTCTACTTACATATTTAAATGGAATACCAAGAATTCAACAGAAAATTCAGTACAGTTAACCTATTTTTTATGGAAGTGTTTAAATGGAAATCTGCGTGTCAAATAAATTGTCTAATCTCTAGGACTATTTGAGGGTATATGGGTCTCTCTTTGCTTTCTGTTTGAAAAATGTTTTTTTTCATCTTGAATCTTTCACATTTCTCAGGAAGTTTCACTTCATTAAAAATGGTTCTTTTTCCCCCCAGATTTACATTGTAGATACCAAGTTAATTCAGTTCAGGATCTGGATTTTACATGTCAATATTCTTCTGTCTTTCATGGCAGAAGGCTCTACTCCAGGTGTTCTGAAACCATAATTTCTTTAAAGAAGAAAAGACATCTCTCTATTTTGATTGAAGAAAGGGAAAACATGCAGTGAGGTATGGTTTTTTCTCATGAAAACTTCCATAGATCGTTATGGCTCAGCTATTAAAGATATTATTTTTAATCTGTTAAATAAATGATATGGGTATAACAGTTCAAAAAGTTTAAAATTCATGCACTGACTTCTCACTGTTTTCTACCTTGACTTCCTCTGTTTGCATTTGATGACAACTGTTTTTTTCCAGTAAGAAATAATTACCTTTCCTCATAAGAAATGTTCTGCTGTCTAAAGGTGGTGTTGCATATGAATGAGGATTTTGTTGGGTGTAGTTGCAGGGATTTTAAACCATTTCCTGACTTCTAAATTGTAATTGTAATCAAAACCAAGATTTGATTGTAATTGTGTTAGAGGTACTTAATACCTAGATGAAACAAATGTTAAATGCAATGTATCCGTGTTCTGAAGAACATAACAAAACCTCATACTAAGTGCAACCATGGTTCTATTCTATCAATTTGCTACTTTCTCTTTATCAATTCACCAATGTCATATACCATAATTATATTATAATCAATTTATAAAACAGCTTTTTAACTCTGAATGTGTGAATATGTAACAATGGATTCTTAAGTGGAAAGTTTTATAGGCATTATAACATATAATCCTAATTCTATTATTATAGAAATTCCTGTTTATATTCATTCAGACCATTTTTAAATCCTGCTAAATACTTGGAATGACAGCATTGGGTTCCACTGGTTGTATCAAAGGTAAAATACAACAACCATATATTGAATTGTTCAACTTATAGTTTTATAGAAAATCAGATTCTTCTCATACTGTAGGAGAAAAAAGGGACCTGAAAAAAACAATTTTAAATGGTGAATTATTAAAATACATTTGAAAGGAAAAAAGTAAAGAGAGATTTTTGGCTAGTAAAGGTATGATACTCATCTATTAAAATGGGAATCCCTATAGATTGTACAGCTTGTTCACACAGTATCTTATTTAATAATAAAAGGATGTGCAATGTTGTATAAATGCACTCAGCTGCAATACTGTATAGAGATGAAAGGCTATGAAACTACTACTCTTTTTACATTATAAAATTCTATGGAAGAATAGAGACACAACGTAGTTCTCTTGATATTTTACATCAAGCAAATTATACATTTTTTAAAGATATTTATTATTATATACAGGAGAAAGAACAAGTGATGGACTACAAAAACTTAGAAACATTGCCATGTCAGGTAAGGATGGTATTAGGAAAGACCAAGCTTAACGACAGATAAAGCTTGGAAGGAATATCAGGGGCACAAAAAAAGTTCCAGCTGCTACACCAATAGTGTAAAGATGATCAATGAAAATGTAGGCCCCTTGCTGAATGGGGTAGATGATTTAGTGACAGTGAATATAGACAAGGCTGAAATATTAAAACCTTTCTTTGCCTCAGTCTTTGTCAACATGACCTCTTTTCTAAGGCCTTTGTAGAACTGATTCCAAGAGAAAAACAACCATCAGTAGACAGAGTCAAGTCCAAGATTCCTTGAGATTCCTTGACCCATATAGGTCCATAGACTCAACAGTCTGCATGAAAAGGTGATTAGAGATGTCCTTGCAAGGCCACTCTTCATCGTATTTGAAAAAAAGCACGGACACTGAGGAAGGTCTCCAAGTATTAGACCAAGGAAAATATTGAAAAATCCTCTTCAGAAAGGCCTGGAGTAAACATAGAGAGCTAAAAGCCATTTCATCTTAGTTCCTGAGAAAATTTTAGACCAGGTCCTCTTGAAGAAAACTTCTGGGCACATAAAGAAGGTGATGGTTGGGAACAGTCAGCATAGCTTATCAAAAGGTAAATCATGTCTGATCAGTCAGATTTGCTCTGAAGATCATATAACTGGATTTGTGGCTGAGGAGAGAGCCATAGATATAATTCATTGGGCAACGTTGGAACAGGTCACCCAGAACTGTTGTGGATGCTCCCTACCTGGAAGTGTTCCAGACCAGGTTGCATGAAGCTTTTATCATCTAGTTACAACCCCACCTATATAGGCAGGGACATCTTCCACTAGACCAGGTTCCTCAAAGACTCATCCAATCTCTCCTTAAACACTTACAGGGGAGAGGCAACCACAACTTCCCTGGTCAACCTTTTCCCATGTCTCACCAACCTCATAATGAAGAATTGCTTCCAAATATCTTACCTAAGTCTACCCTCTTCCTATTTAAAGCCATAACCTATTGTCCAATTGTTACATGCCCTTATAAAAAGCCCCTCTCCAACTTTCTTGTAAGCTCCTTTCAGATACTGGAAGGCTGTTAGGAGGTCTTCCTGGAGCCTCCTCTTCTCCAGGCTAAATAACCCCACCTCTCTTTGTAGGAGAGGTTCTCCATCCCTCTAATGATCTTTGTGACCCTCTGGATTGACTCCAAGAGGACAATGCACTTCTTGTCATGGGGGCTCCAGAGCTGAACACAGTATTTCAAGCAGGGTCTAAGGAGAGTGGAATAGAGGAGGAGAAGAGAATCACCTCTCTCAGAATGCTGGCCAAGCTTGTTTTGATAGAGCTCAGCATATAGTTGGTTTTCTGAGCCAAGAAGAAAAAGGTGATTAAGATATATCATGAATATGGTGATTAAGCATATTAAGGCCACCTAATAACAGTACCTCAAGCACATCATTAACCCAGATTTCCATTTATATAGTTACTGAAGTTGGAAGCTGGATACTTTGATTTCTGATAAATGCATGAATTGATTAGTAAGTGTACTTAGGAGCAATCATAGGAGAAACTTAATGCAAAATACATGGGAAATTTTATTCATTCGTATTGTGTTAGAAGTTGAATTATTATCAGACACATTTTGTTGTTTGCTGGAAAACAAAAATGTCTAAAACTGTCACCTGAATACCTATCTACAGATCTATTCTCTAGCAGACCATCTTTTAAGAAGAGGTCATTATTTCTGGCTCTCAAATAGTTCTATTTTGATTTCAAAGGCATTTTTTTTTCTGAAGATTAGGCTCAGTGTGGCTGCACTGGACATTCAAACCCACTTTTTAAAGCTTTTAAAATTTTGATGTAATACCTTTAGATGGTAAAAATCCCTACTTAACTACTGAGGAATTATTTAACTTAGATCATGCATATTTATGCATCTACACTTAGACACTGTATCAGGATTCTGTATATACAAGATTTGAGAAATGGGTCTGTTTTAACTTATAATCAGTATTCTAAAAACAGTAAAAAGGGTATTCAAATCTTAATGAAAGTTTTTATTAGAATGGAGACTGGAACCAGATAAGTTCATTTGAAGGAAAATAAGTGAATGAGAGTAAAAACAATGACTAAAGAACCCCTCAGATGCAGGTCACTACTTTCATATTTATTTTTTTTTCCTATGTCTCTGATGTGCTGACTTTTTCTTTCAGTCCTAAAGGAAATATTTTTCTGAAACACTCAAGAAGCCTCAGCTTTCAGCAGGTTTAATCCTCAAGGTGGAAAAAAAAGCAAATTAAAAAAAAATTTCAAAAACATTATCTTTTCGTAAGCTAACACAGATACTTATTTTTCCATTTTAACTCACTATTCTTATTATTTTCTTTCATTTAATTGTTATTATCTTCATACAGAAGAAATACCAATACGGACTGAAAGTGACATAGAGGAAGGCTGCTCTTTCAAGATGAGGATGATTTCTGAGAGGAAGAACAAACACAAAAACAAACACATTCAAATTAAGAGTGGCAGCAGGAACAAATAGGAATTTCAGGTAGCCTGTGTCATAGAAGGATGGTTGGCTTTCCAATTTTAAAGAAAGAATGATAGCTGTTATATAGGATTTTTTATTTACTTTATGTTAGTTATATAGCAAGAATTTATTTTTCAATTTTATTTTTATATTCTCTGAAGGAAATAACCTGAACCATAGGACACAGTTGGTCAACTTCTTCACTCATCTGTCAGTCAGGAGAAACACCACAAATTCCTATCTTCTCATAGCTGGAATAAAAGTGATAGTGATATCCCCTTTCTTGATCCTGTGTATGGGAAATGAAACAGTGCTGCTTTTCTGTAGCTACTTGGATGATGTATTAGAGGTAAAAAGCTGGTATGACATGCACATTTCCTGGATTTTTAGAGAAAAATTTGCTTTATGTACCTCACATAAATATGTACTTAAAATCCATGCTCCTACCTACCTAAATTACAGTTTGGGAACCAATTGTTCCTTGAGTAATTTAATCAAATCATTAAAATCAACGAGGCTTTTTATCTGTGTAAATTTAGGCAAATCAGTTTCACTTGTAGAACACAAATCTTTAGAATCCTATAATCAAATTCTGTTCAACATTCTATTGATTTCTGATATGAAGCAATGCTCTCCTTGCATGGTTCTTAGTGCAGGATGAAACTTCAATCTGTAATCTATTCCTGTGTGAACAAACAGGTGTAACACCTAACTGGGACTCATACTGTCATTGCATCCTCAAGTGGCTCCCTCTCTGTATATATGCTTTAAATAAGCAACATTACCTGAACTTGAATTTAATTGATTCATATTCTTCTTAATAGAGCTTTGACCCACCTGGAGAAAGCATGATGTAAATATTGAGTAATGTTGTTGGGAGCATATTTTTTGGATAAAAACTTGGGAAGCTTGTGGAAGCAGTGACAGGATGTCATTACTGAGATAGTAAAAGCACTTAAATTTTGAAGGACAGCTCTATGACATACAAAACTTGAAGTCCTTCCTCCCTTTCCTTCCTATAAGTGTTTTAGCAGGTACTGCAAAGCATTGTGTAATTAATCATCAGGAGAAGGATAATATTTAAATTTATATATAATTTTTTGGAGAAGAGGTGGATAATTTTTATCTATCCAGTAATAGTTAACTACCATGTAAATTCAGTGTAATTAAATGAAACCAGAAGTTTCATATGTTATATTAATACAAAGATATAGGCTGGATGAATCCTTCTGTTTACAGCTAGAGAGACATAATGATTTATTTGTAATCTGTCAGTAACTTGTCTCTGAGGCAATCTGGGTATGTGTGCTTTTGCATTTCCTTAAAAAGAACTTTTATGTTAGCTGAAGACACTGTAATTTCGGTGTTAAGGAATACCTTCTACTCACTTGTGAGCTCTGCAATGTCAGGACAGCCCTAAACATTTTGAACTACATGCAAAAAATTCTCTGTTGGTCTTTTTGAGCAAATGTTGAATGCCAAAGAATCACAGATGAATTTCCACAGTTAATAATATGGTAAAGCTAGGGTAGCTGTATTTTCAAGTTCATCTACAGGTTTAATTTTTGACTTAATGAAGGCACTTAATGATTATAAATCCCAGAAGACCAAATGTATTATCTGTCACTAGCAATCCATGAAGCTCAACACAATAGAAGTTTTACAATGTAGAAACTCAGTGACTTAGTAAAAGTTGTTTTGCTGAAGTCAGTAGGTCAGATGACACAAAATCTTTCTGACAGCGTTTAGTAGAATTTGAAGGAACCTGTTTTTTGATTGTGGAGCCAAAACGACACTGGTCAATACAGGCAAGAAATTAATGCTTAAAGTTCCAACCTGTGGGTTTTTTTAATGATTCCTACTATACACTGGTTTCACTTGGCATTGATAGGAAACATGGAGAAACCAATTGTCTTTATTATGCATAACTACTCCCCTGACTGAAAGGCAGTTGCAGGGATGTAAATGGTCCATTTGTTAAACAGATGGCTCTGTAAATTGGTTTTAGATGTTAGCTGTTGCTAATTTAATGGGAGGAGGAGAAAACAAGAAAAATACGGTAGCATTTAGCATCTCTGAAACATATCAGCATCTAATATTCCTTCCACAATTTATCTGAAAAAAAAAGAAGAAAGAAAAGAAAAAAGGTAGAAGTGGTATGGATGGTTATCTGTCTATTAATTGTAAAAGGAATCTGCTTATGTGCTCTCTTCCACAGTCATTCTTTTCAATGCTGTCACACTGAAAGACAGCACAGTTCCTAGTTCCTATGTGCCTGGCGTCCTAGAGATGTCAGATAATTAGATGTATCCAGATCCATTGGTAGCTGGACCTTTTGGAGAGGTACTACAACTGTATCTATTTAATTATCTATCCTTTTGTACATGAATAGTCTAAATTAATCAAGCTACTGCCCTAGATTTCTCAAGATTTCAATGAAGGTGTCTCTAATGTACATGTTATTTTTGAGTGGGCACCTGCAACATTTTTTATCTTTCAAGGATTGAAAAGTTTTCTTGTTATGGCTAACTTTGTGTCCATAGAAGTTAAAGAAAGGAAAGAATGAGCTCTTCACACTCAACAGAGAAAAAGAAGCTCTGTTATTTTCCCTATTACATATATGTTTTCTCTTGGTTCAGTTTTGAAGTCAACAGGTGAAAATTTCACCTCTGCTATGCTGCATCTCTGCTATGTGAAGAGTTGGAGGGATCTGGTACCGTTCAGCCTGAAGAAATGGCTGAACAAGTCTCTGGGGGGAATCTTATAGATGCCTTCCAATACCTGACGGGAACCCATAAGACTGGAGAGGGACTTTTGATAAGTGTGTCCAGTGAAAGGACAATGGGAAATGGTTTTAAAATGAAGGAACTTTAGGAAAAAGTTCTTCAGTAGGAGGCTGGTGAGACTCTGGAACAGATTGCCCAGAGTGTTTGTGGATGCCCCCTCCATGGAGGTGTTCAAGGTTAGGTTGGATGAAGATTTGTGCAACCTTGTCTAGTCGAGAGGCTTCCCTGCCCATGACAGGGAAGTTCAAACTAGATGATCTCTAAGGTCCCTTACAATATAAGCCATTGTATGATTTATTTTATTTTGAGAGCTTGGTGATAGTGCAATTGAAAAACTTTTAATGTCTGTAAGCCTTCTGGACAAGTATTGAAAAGTTATTAAAAGCAAAAATTCATATTGGCTTGTGAAAATTTTAAGACATAAAAGGAAGGGGATAGATAAACACCAAAGATTACTAGTACTCACTGAGTCAACAGATTCTAACATAATACAAAAAGTAGAATTTGGTCTAGTTGAGGTTTTTCCACAGCTAATAATTTAATTTCTGCTTCAAAGCCTACCTCAAAAAAAAAACAACAAAAAAACAAAAAAACCCAAAAAACCCACAAAAAACCCCACAAAAAAACCAAAACAAAACACATCCTACAGTTATTATAATTCTATATGACAATATGTCTGAATCCACCCACTAGTAAGAGTCACTTTTGTCTTTCTTGCCATCCTATTTCCTCCATTGATTGTGAAAGGAAAAAAAATAATTTCTAACACTAGCAAGTGGTATGATAATGATGCTGGCTACAGGAGTAGATTCTTTGTGTCTCTGTGCAAAGGAGATAAGTGAATTGAGGGTGCTGTTTCAGTGACAATTGAGATATTTTAGTTTCTGATTAAGTTTTTCCATCATTGTCTGTACTAATACTGTGTTTGAGGGAAGATTGCTAGTTCCATATAGATTTCATCCCCATATCAGCCGTGTTTTTTATTTCATAGTTGAAGTGATCTGTTCAACTACAGAATGGTAATTCTAATTAACTTAGAAAAAGAGTAAAACTTTATAAAGATAAAAACAATAGTGGAAACTTGGATTAAAAAGTGTACTGAGATAATTCAATATAGCAAAAGAAAAAACATTCCCTTCATTCCTTTGAGTTCTTTGATGTTGACGGACACTTGTATTTGGCAGGTGGGCTATACTTTCACTTGTTAAAAATACTGAGACCTGTTCCTTACAAAAGCATATATGTAATAGAGGGCTATAAAGTCACAAGCTGAGGAATGTGAAGAGATAATGATAATTTTCTGCTTATCACAGATTGAAAATGAGTTTTTTTCCTATGAAACCACCAAAGAGATGGTAAAAAACAGTGAGGAAAACCAAATGCTTATTAATTTATTTAATTTTCTATGATGTGCAGTTCAATTGTTGTACTCACTGATTAAGTCGTAACTCAAAAGAGGTATCTAGTTAATTAAACTAAGTGCTGGAAGTAAAAATTAAACCCAAGGATGTAGTCATCCCTAACAATCATACAGTTGACATCTGAGATGATATGATATGGGAAATATTATTAAAGATTTCAGAATATCTAAATATTTCTTCCTTATTAGAAATTTGTGGTTAATATTAAGTCAGAGAATATAAAGCAAACACTGTCTGCCTGATTTACGCTCTTATATCTTACTATCCAAACCACTGAAAGGCTGATATTTTTTGAAATATTCAGATATATTGTAGATTAAGTATTAATTTGCAAATGAAATACTACAGAGCATTTTTTCAACCATGTAGGAAAACTGTCTATCTGTGCAGTTTTGTCTGATTTTTTTAAACTGTCTATCAAACCAGGGATATACAAAATGTAAATTAACTTTTTTAAGTCTGTTAAATTTGTACTTAATCTGAGAGCAAAATACTAAAATTTGAGGTGATTTATCTGACTTAGAAACAATATGTACCTCAATAATGCATAATAATATTTTTATTTAGAAAGTAATATATACGTTAGATACTAATACACTTGAAACGTTTTTCTGTAGCATTCTACACTGGAAAGGAAAGTCTTACAAAAATTTATGTGAAAACCTTTTCTTTTTAAATGCATCTTATTCCTAACTTTTTCTTTCTGCATATTTACATAAAATTAAAACATTTCAAAAATATACCAGGAAAGCAAATGTCTTAGTGCAATATCCCTTAGATACATAAATATTTTTATATATTGCTCTGTTTACTGGCCTACAAGATTATTAGTGCATAAAATGCCCTGCTTAATCAGAACTTAAGAAATTATTAGTGCAAGTCTGAACTGCTTGTTGTTTAATTACTTGATTTTGTTTGATTTTATTCACAAAATAATTAGTGTACTAAACATCTAATTATTACCAAGGCATGCATCATACAGATTTTCACCACCATGTCAACACTATGCATTAGTGATCACTGTAACATTTGTGATATTAACCATCTGACATACTAAAAGTAAGATTGTCTTGAGAGGAATAATTTCCTTTAAAAACCTATGTTTGATTTGCCTGGGTCCATAATATTTCAACATAATTTTTTGCTGGACCATAATTCTCACAGAAACAGAAACGTTCTTCTAAACTGAAAGACAGATATAGGTTTTTCTGAACTGACTTTTGAGGCCCAAGACCAGGGCAGTCGTTCAACCATTATTTTCAGAGAGACAAATCAGTGTTTCCCTACAAGTTACTTCAGCTGGGATCAATATATGAGAGAAAATATCTTGTCATGCTGTATAATAAGCAGAATTATGATTTATGTATTGCCTGAAAGGTTTGCTTACTTTCACATTAATCAGAGAAACAATTTATTTATTCACTGATATTTTTATCTTGTAATAGTTCATTCTTATTAGTTTACTGTTTGTCTTTCTGAACTTGTTAACGTGATATATTATCCAAAAATTACTTGAAAACAATTTTTTTCTCTTCCTTTCCTTTTAAATATTAGGCAAGCCACACTATTGCAAACTTATATTAGACATAAATATAATTTAAGAACAGTTGAGAAGATGCAACATATTCTAAATTGTACCAAATAGAGTTCCTGTCAATGACTAAGCTTTCAGGATCCCTTTGATTCTTATTTCTTGCAGAAAAAAGACAAAACAAACACAGCAAACACAGCAAAGCTTACAAAAACCCCAAATCTCAAAAATAAAAGTCTAATTCAAGGCTCAGTCCACAACAGGCCAGGTGGGAAGAGAACTGATAAATCCAAGAAAGAACGTTTAGCCCTAGAGAGAAAAGGTGAATTCTTCCATTCACTTGTGCTCACTTGACAGATGAAAGGGTGAAATCGATGGTCTCCCCAGAGAACTTCAACCATTTCTTCTCAGTTGGATAAAAAAGATAGTGGCCATGACAGGTGTTTAGGGAACACTGTGTGTGCCTAAGAGAAAGAGAATAAGAGAAAACCCTGGAGGTAAACATACATCAAACTATAGTATATATATAGAAAATACGTATACATAAAGTAGTTTTATTAAATTTTAAACTAAACTAAGATTTTTCCCTCCTCTTCTGTTACTTTTTCAGATCAGAAAACCTACTTTATAACTGACCAATATTACATTTGAATGGGATTTATTAAATTCTTTTAATGTATGTATTAGCTAAATCAAAAAATAAAGCTTGGACTACTTGACAAAAATCTCTTACAACTATGATTATGTTTATTGTGCATCACAGAATAAAATGTATAGTATTGTGGTGACCTGGTTTTGTATGTCTATTACTTCCTACTGTTAGTAGTATGAGACATTTATTTTTATGATGAACTGTATAACCATTAAAAACAGGGGAAAAAAAGGATCCTCAAAATCTTCAAAAAACAGCACCAACCCACCAACCAAAAAAGAAAAAAAAAACAATGAAAAAATGATTTTCTAGCTGGTTTTGGACACTTTTGATATAATGTCAGCATCCAAAATACACATGCTATAGTCTGGACAGTTCTAATTATCTTTTAGATGGCTTTGCCTGGTATTGATTGCTGAGCATAATTCTCAACACATAATAGTGATTTAAAAGGATAGTTCCTTATTGGATCTGTGAAATATTTATCTTCACACTTATTACCCAGTTTTGTGTAATTAAATGACATGATGTTAGATTTTCATGCAAATGTACATAAATGGAAAGCATAAACTAGGTATTTATAGAAAGCTGTTCTATGGGTCAGGGCAATCACAAAAACAATTACAGGTTGGGTGGAGAATGGATTGAGAACATCCCTGAGGAAAAGGACTTGGGGTTGTTGGTTGATGAGAAGCTCAATATGAGCTGGCAATGTGTGCTTGCAGCTCGGAAAGCCAACCGTATCCTTCGATTCATCAAAGGAAGTATGGTATCAGGGTGAGGAAAGTGATTCTCCCCCTTTACACTGGTCTCTTGACATCCACCTTGGAATACTGTGTCCAGTTCTGGAATCCTCAAGACACGAAGGATATGTAAATGAGTCTAAAGAAGGGCCACAGAGATGGTCAGAGGGCTGGAGCACATTTGATGATCTCTTGAGGTCCTTTCCAACCCCTAACATTTGGTGATCCTGTAACTGTGACAGAGTTGGGGTTATTCAGTCTGGAGAAGAGAAAGATTCAGGGAGACCTTATAGAAGCCTTCCAGTACTTGAAGGAAGCCTAGATGAAAGCTGGAGAGGGACTTCTTATAAAGGCATGCAGGAATAGAATAGGTGGTAATGGCTTTATGCTGAAAGAGCACAGATTTAGGTGAGACATTAGGAAGCAATTCTTCTCTATGAGGGCGGTAAGACACTGGAACATGTTGTTCAGGGAAGTTGTGGTTGTCTCCTCCCTGTAAGTGTTTAAGCAGAGATTGGATGGGTCTTTGGGGAATCTGGTCTAGTGGGAGGTGTCCCTGCTTTTGCAGGGGGGTACAACTAAATGATCTTTAAGAATCCTTCCAACTTAAACTATTCGATGATTCTGTATTTGCTGCTGTGATAAGAAGCTAATAAACAACTTAGAATCCTGGTTCACTATCTTTAGTATATACAGTGCAGATCTGTGTTTTGTGAAGAAAATGCACTTTTTTTGTGGGGGGTGTCTTATTTTTTTTTTTTATTTCTTGTATTACTTGTAATATTGAACGCCATGTGGAGAGACATCTTTGGCCCACCTAGATCTACACAATTTTCAGACAGAACATAATTAGAGTACTAATTTTACTGAAGACCTGATGACAGAAACGTAGTTCCAGAGCCTCTGCCATATTTTTTACAGTCCCCTAGGTACAAGCTAAGTATAGAAGTTGTTGTACAGTAGATAAGTACATAATTAACATTGTCTCTAAACAGCATATGTCAGTTAGGGTTTGGGCAAAGTTACTCTCTTTTCTCTCTAGCACACTACTACTGAAAAAACAATCTGTCCCTTTTCTTTGTGTCTACCTCATGTTTAATAAGGCTTCTTGTCACTATGGTATCCTTACTTTTTATCCAAAAAGGAAAAAAATTTTGCTGAATTATCAAAAAGCAAGTTTCAAAACAATAACAATCCATTCTGGCACATGCAAGGATGTGACATTTAGTCCTGAAATTTAGCACAGGAGACTGAAAGAGAAAATATTTTTTTCCACTCGTGGGATGCAGTAATGCAAAGTTTTTATGAATTTACTCTAGTATCACACCTTGTTTTTACTAAAATGGGTAGATTGGTCTCAAATTATTTCACAACTCCTGTAAATACAGTCAAAATGTCTGTTTTCTTTATTCATCAGGTTAGCCTTGTAATGACTTCCATTTTCTTTTCCAATTGTGATAAAAGCTTTTAGTGATATGAATAAATAAGTTCTGAAACTGATCACTTTGGCTTTGTGTTTCTTGCCACAAGAAGTCAGAAAAGCTTATTTCAATTCCTCAAAATGAGCACTCAGTTACACTGTCAAATAACCGCTCATATGTCAGTGCCTCAATAGGGGCCACAGAGAGTATATTTATCATTTAATTTTCATTTTCTTTCTCAAGGGCAAGTAAGGGACCCCAAATCCTTTACACAGAACAATGTGTGTCATGTTAATTTTGTGATCTGATCTCATAAAGAAACCTGGGAAATTTCCAATTCTGACTTAAAAGAAGACACTACCACAATACAAAACTATTGTACACCTTTTTTGTTACCACCTAAATGAAGTGTGGAGTTTTTCAGATTTATCAACAGAGCAGGTCCTTCTGGAAAACAACTGCTAGAGATTGTCATGAGACAATAACCCAGAGTGGAATGCCCTTCTTTGAAAATCCTTTGCTGAAATCGCACTTAGTTTTAAATTTTGTAATACTATGCAGGTAAGATTAAACTCTTCCTGGTTCATATGACCACAATTTTTGTACTGTAATGTTACTAGGAAATATTCCTATTCCTCTGTCTATAGCCAGTGGACATAAATAGACATGAGTCTTGTCTTGCTTTACTGTTTCACCCTGAATATAATTTTCACTTTATAGAAAACAGATTTTAGCCTGAAAAAGAGCTGTTTTCCTGAATTATCTTTTAGGTTGCAGGTGTCAATTCAGTAGCAGTGTGTTTGTCACTGCTCCCTATGAATGTTTAGCAAGTTTTTTGTCATATACATTTCTTACAAACTCACAAACAAGTGAATGCATCTAAATATTCAAATAGATGTTTGGGAAGATCACTCTTGATGCTTAGATCCTTGTTTTACTGATTCAAATACTCTACACTGTCAAAGGAGTCTTCATCTGACTTAGTTCTCTGTCTGAAATACTCTCTGATGCTTCTGAATTATTTTCTGTTTAAACATAGTCTGAAATCGTTACATATGCAGAACTGCTATGGCCAGCTCAGGGTATTGCAAGTTTGACCTGCTGGCTTAAGAGTGTGAAGAAAATAAAGCGAATAGAAAATCATTCTTTCCTCTGCATTTATGCCTATCTTGGAGGTGAAACAGTTTCTCTTATAGAATAAACTTGAGAGTCTGTATGGCCATTTAATATGCATACAGCAATTTTACAGACAGAAGTCCACAAGCACTCTATAGTGCATACACAGGGAGTCTGACATGCTCTGAACATATCATATTTCCTCTTTTTTGATTGTCTGTGCAAGGTATGAGTTGATCTCAGTATCCTTTTACAGAATTCTGGTGTTTTGCAGGCTCATCTGATATCTCCTATATATGTTAGGCCTGTTGCACTATCATCACATCAGTAGTATAATCAGTAGGAGAATTGTACAGATACCAGTCAAAGGTCAAATGATTTCCAGTTCTGCCTGGTCAAGATTTTGCTTGCGAAAGGAAAAAATGCCAGTGTTAGAATACTGTAATCTTCTTATTACTGTTATGCTACTAATACTACACAATAGCTACACGTGCTACAAGTATACATCCTGGTATGCCACGTAGTACAAAATTAATTATTATCTTCAGTTTTTTAATTTAAAATGTGATAAAGTCAAATGAGTAAGGATCCTCCTGATCTCTATATATGCTTGCTTTCTGTTTTGTTTGGGAATTTAAATACATATATAAATATAGACACAGTTACAGATTTGGAATTTAGTGATGGTTTCTTTAGTGCCAACCCTTCTGTCTTTGGAGAAAGTGAAAAAGAGAAAGTTTTCAGTTTTTCCCAAATCTCTGAAAGATATAGATAAAAGGTTCTTTTTTTTTTTTGTTTCTGCAAAACCAGAACTTCGACTTGGGGAAGACATTTGTCATAGCCCTGAATGCTGATCAGAAATGAGCTAAGAGAAGTTGACATCATAGTGAAATTAAAGTCCTTGCCTTTTCTTGACAGTAGGTGATGTGCAAGCTAATACATTTCTTTCAGTTTACCTGATGAAATTTGTCCAAACACGGTAAAGATGCAGCTCACAATGCAAGTCCAAATTCAAGCTACTTAAGTGAAAACAAAAATCTGGACATGAGTCATAAGTCATGAGTTATAGTAAAAGCTTCTGAGCTGACAAAGAATGATTTCTCCTCAGCTGATTATATTCAACTGAGTTGTTTCTGTGTTGAAACTTTTGTAACATTGGACAAAGTGATTTTTGGGTGGGGAATAGTTCTTTGTTTCTCCTACTTTTCTTTTTTTATTTTTTATTTTTTTAACAGAATGTAAGGGCAAACAGTGTGGTTAAATCTTACTCAAATGCCACCACCTTGTTTCTTCTTTTGGCGATGACTTCCTGTGACCCTATTCTCCCCTGCTGGATGACAGAAAGCTCATTATAAACTCAAGAGATTTCCTCCCTGCAAGGGACTGATTAAACCTGAAAGGAAGAAAATAAAAACAAATAAAATATTTTTTTTTTTAGTTGAATTTGTGATTACCAAGTAATGTGCTTTGAGAATTAGCTCTTCCTTTGATTTCTTTCATGGAAGAAAGAGGAAAGAGAAATAAAGAAACAAACAAATAAATATAAAAACATATTTAACTTACTAATTGGTTGATTAAAACCTTTCTCCTATTCATTACAGAAGGACTTGCACTGCTAAGAACCACACCTCATGGGAATCTCAGGGACAATAACCTTTGTATTATTCTACCAAAGTTGGGGTTATTTACTGTGTGTAGAAATACATTTTTTTAAACCAGGAGTCCCAAATAACTTATTTTTAGCAGCTGATTATTGCAGACATAACTGGCAACACTACAGAAAATAAAAGAATGGCTATACTAAATTCTACAAAGGTTAAATAAATAAGATTTTAGTTATAGTTCACATATTTAAAATAAGATACTATTTTGATTTTTAAATAATATCTATTTTAATGAGATGCAACTGGTATATCTATCCTAATTTATTCTAAATAGGATGCCTGTGGCAGAAGTAGCGACATGAGTTTCTTGCCTTAGTCTTCATTTCATTAATCAATGTATTAGCAGAGAAACAGTGGAAAATAAACACAGATTCAAAATCTGATCAGATTTACTAGCTTTAAAAGAAAAAAAAAAAGGAAAATTGTTAAATCTCTATTACCTTTTATATAAATATTTTTAACATAGTTTTATAGAATCATAAATGATTCTATAAATGAAAGTCAATATTTAGATATTTCATTTTAAAAAGCTGGAAGATTATATATTCAGGATCTGGAGAGCACATAGTCCACCACCTTTTCTCAGAACAAGAACACCTAGAACAGGTTTCTTAACACAGTTCCAATTACATTTGTAAAATCTCTAAGGATGGAGATTCAACAACCTCTTTGAGCATCTTGTTCCACTGTTTGGTCACCCTAACAAGAAAAAAAAAAAAAAAAAGTGTTTCCTGATGTTTTGGGGGAAACTGCTTTGTTTCAGTTAGTGTCCATTATCTCTTCATCTGTCCAATGATCAGCACTGAGAAGAATCTAGTTCCATCTTCTTTACACCTGGCTATTTATTATGAGCTATTTACACTCCCTGGTAAAATCCCTCTGAACATTCTTTTCTTCAGTCTGAACAGTCCCAGATCCATCAGCCTTTCCTCACAGGAGGGATGCTCCAGTTCCTTTATTGCATTTGTGGACATTGGTTGGGTTCATTCCGGTATGCTCATGCTTCTGCTGTCCTGGAAACCATAATGCTGGATCCAGAACTCTGAATAAATCTAACCAGTGTTAATTAAAGAGGAAGAATTGCTTTCCCTTGAGCTGCTGCCAACACCCCTCTTCATGCAGCTCAGGATGTCTGTGGAATTTGTTACCTGTGTCAAGATCTAACTGTATTTAGGACTTAGGTACTTCTTTCACTTGACACAGTATTCAAGAGGTCTTCATAATTTTCATTATTACTAATTGCCTCTACAATATTTAGAGATACTTTATTCTCTAAGCCTGTGTTTGACTGCATAAATCTGGTAGTCACATGCTTAGTCTCCTTGGAAGCTGAAGAGTAAGAATTAAGTCCTTCCATGGATAAAACAGCAGGTATGTGTGTCAAGATCCTTGTTTTTACAGAGCCTATACTGTAATTAACGTTAAGCCTTCAAATGTTACTTTAAAGGGGAGGGTTTCAGTTGGAAGGCTGGTAAGAATTTATAAAGAAAAACTCCACCTACTTCTGAGAGAGGTAATTAACTTCTACAGATATATCAGAACATTCACTTTTTTTTAGCTTTAAATTATATCAAATATATATCTGGTGATTTTACTGAGGACAATTTGGACTTTGCTCCACCTTGGTTTAGAAAATGAGTGAACGGATTAATGTGGACTCTTACTGTCTTATCAGATTTCACCCAAAGTTACTGGAGACAATTGAACAAATATATGATACAAGGAAGCCTCTGTCTTTTTTTAACTTAAATCTAATCATACTTTAACTTGAATACTGTGTGCTTATCACTGATTACGATTTTTAATAGATAAATTCAGTCTGAATACTCAGACTCCCTGTCAGCCAGTGGAATTTTGTGCCCAGATATGGTTTGTAAAAATAAAATATGAAATATTCAAATTATTTTTAAATATGTGAGCTATCAAACTCTTAAAAAAAGTTATATGAACTCTTAACATAAACATCCCAATTCAATGAGATAATCTTTTAAATGAAACACAATATTTTAATGTCATAAAATTCATAATCATGAGCAGTTTTAAAATATGTAAGATTTTGAAGGGTATATGTAAAGGTTTGATTACTCTGCTGAACTTATTTTGTTTTTGAAGAGTTAAAGAGCAAATTTATGAAGATATTATTAGTTTTACATTATATCTTCTGTAAATATATATGGTTTTAATATGTCTGAGGCCAAAAAACGTGGTTTTTATTTAACCTTTCGGAATTTTACACATGTCCAAGTCTCTTCCCTTTGTGATAGCATTTCTTTTCCGTTGCTTTAAAAACAGACAGTTTTCAGAGTATTAGATACATCCTAATGTTAATGAAATATTCTCAAGTTCACCATGCTTGGAAGAACACTTCTAATAAAAATGGTCACACATGACTTCATTGCATTTAGGGATTCAGATTGTATTTTTACTAATTCTAGAATAAACCCATCAGAAACCACATAACTACAACAGAGGTACTGTGAAATTACAGATAGAGAAAAAAGCAAAATGTAGATGATAGATGTCGTAGGTCCATAGTTCTGTTTTCCCCCTTTTCTATAGCTCTGAAAGTTTTCCCATTTGAACATTAGTTCAGCAAATGTGTCAGACCACAGTGTGACTGAAATACAATCAATAAATTCTTATTTCTACAAAAATTATGCTTTTCTGTTGATGGCTTAACACAGGTAGCAGCAAGTTACATTATATCAGGTGAACAACCTGCTTTGTTAAGTAAAACAGTAACTTAAACTTTTATGTTATAGGTAAGCAGCTTTTTCTTGGTAACACGCCTCAGCTGACTTAGATGTAAATTACTGTTTTAATAACTGGCTATCTACCACCTATGTTAACAAATATACCACCATGATACTTAACATTGATTTCAAGGGAAGTAGTCGTGCATAATAGATGCTATCAGCCTTGTGATAACTCATTCTGAGTAAATCTGAATAGTAATTATACTCTGTGAATGCTCTTGTGAAAACAGATAGTGTGATTGAGATTGAAGCTACCATCACTAAATGTATCAACACAAAGTATAGGGAAGACATAATTCAGCTATTAAAAGCTGGTGTCCCAGAGAGTGACCTTCTGTTTGCTGAATTCTGCCCCTGCAGAAGCAGGGTCTGACAGCATGCACAGTATTAATTCCAATTCACCTATGCACAATATTAGTTCCAGCTCACCTTCACTGCAAGTGCTTATGCAAGGGAATGCATTTGTAAGTACCCTATTCACTTGCTGTTCATTTTTATCTGCAATCTGGAGGGAGATTTGCTGCACTAAATTAAGTGGAAAATCTTATTTAAAATAACTTTCAACAGATGTTGGAACTGACTTAAAACAAATCTTGACTTAAAACATTTAAAGCATAATATATATATATTACAAGAAAACAGAATTTCACAAAGTAAAACACTCTTGAATTTGTGTCTTTCACATTAGAATACAAGCCGAGTCAGACGAGAGAAAGAAATTGAACTGATGTATTTTCGCTTATTTCATCACTTTCCACTACTATGATTCTGTAATATTGTTACCAAAAGCCCCTCTAGCAGCCATGAATCATAAGGAATTTCAATGCATAGGATTTAAATGGCAACAGTCTGCTCTGAATTTGTTTTCATCTCTTATGGGTCAGTTTTTATACATGGTCATTGTCTCTTTTGAGAGCTCAAAAATTCTCAATGGAATTCTCAGCATGGATGTCATATTATGATGAACAACAGCACATCAGTGCTGGTAAGGTTTCCAAAACACAAGGCAATAACTACTGTGAACTCATTGACTATGAACTCACTGGCTGAACTCCCATGTCTCAGTACAAAATCTCACTCAAGGGTAATGTGGAATTTCTGCACTGTGGTGCTGCAAGGTCTGCAAAAATGTTGAGGAGAGCTGCTGGTTTTGTCTAGACCATATAGTTTAAGAACAGTCTATGCTTAGCTTTTCTAGATTTCCCATTTTATCCAGAAGGAGCAGTCCAATCAAATTTTACCTTACTCTTTATTTATGTAAAATTAATATAAATAGAAAAGAATGAAAAAAGATTAATGAAAAGAGGAAAAAAACCCAACTTAATTGTTTTTTACTCTTTAGTTTAGCATAAGTTTTCCCTTATACCAAAAATGGGATTTCACAGCTTGTTTGCAGCCAAAGCCAAGCCAATAGACTCGACTGCCTCAGGCCACCAGGCAATACTGACAGGGAGGAAAACAACTGAAAGACAGTATTTTTAAAAATGATAATTTGAAAAATGCATAATTTATCCTAAATAATCCTACATTTGGTATTTTTCTATTCTATGAACATAATTTTTTCATACCAAATTATATTCAAACTTCACTTGCTCTCCCCTTTTCTACTGAGTAATTTCATCAGAGAAGTTTTTTTAGTTGGTCAAGTATGGCTTCTTGGTGAAACGATGCAGATTGATCCCCATGACCTTCCGTCCATCATGTGCCTGGAAATTGTTCCTAGGTTTATCTGCTGCATTATCTTTGAGTGATGAAGTGATTCAGGTGAGGCTGATTCACCTTGTAGTTGGCTGGGTCATCCTTCTTGGTCTTTTTGAATATTTGAGTGACATTTGCCTTTCTCCAGTCTCTGTCCACTTCTCCCAGCTGCCATGTGTGATCTAAGATTACTGAGGATGGCCTTGTAATGAACAACTGCAATTTTTCCTAGCACTCATGGGCACATTGCATCAGGACCTATGGCCATCAGTATGTTCAATCTACTTAAGTGTTCTTAAATATGTTTTCTGTGATCAGATTGCTGTGAAAATATGTATACTGTGAGAAAGTGCTGTGGGAGGTTCATCTGGTGTTTCTGTCCCTTTGATTGCTACATTTAGCTTAGGTCCTTGGCCTGTATGAATTTATCTTTCCTATGTGCCTCAGCTCAGCATTACACTCTTCCCTCTCTGGCTTGGCATCACTAGTTTTCCTTCTTGGCCTGATCTCAGACCTGTGTTGTCACTAGGGGCACGGCGGGCAGCTACATGAATGTTGGGTGAATTACTGGTCCCTAACCTCTTCTTCTCATAACCACTTCTCTTTTCCAGTCACCTTCAAGTTTTGTAAAGATATTGTACGGATGTCTAATTTAATTGGTCAGGTTTCTGAAAGGTGTAGGTGAAATGATATAAAGCACTATCTATCATATAACTAAACAGTACTATTACAGATCTGAAATTCAGATCTTTTAGTTAGGTGCTAATTACAGCATAATGTCTGATTTGCTCAAGTCAGCAGCACAGATTATCTACATGGCATTAAAGTCATATTGCATTTTTCCAGCTAAAGGTATTCAAAGACACTATTTGATGAAAGCGTATACCTGGAATTTGATTACAAAGAAAGAACAAGCAGCTGTTGCAACTAGAGCTGTTGCTCTAGTTTATTAAGGGAAAAAACAGAAGCAGAAAAAACCCAAATATATTGCTCAAGGTTATCAGGCTGGTGCTGATCTGGAAATAAGCTTAAGCTTAAAGGTTAAGCTTCAGGTGAAGAAGACAAGATTGGTTTCCTTACATAATTCTGTTTGTTGCACCTTCATTGGAACTATTCCTGAAATATATGAAATTAGATTAAAGAAGAAAAATTTAAAAGATGACTGTTGTGTCTCAGGAGTTCCTTTCTGAAAACACAAGAGCAAGTATTTTTTAATTTTTTTTTAATTATTAAAAAAATTCCCAATATTTACTATATTTAAAATACTTTTCCATGTAACAGGTAAATTATAAGAATAGGTTGCACATGTGACATTTTAATGAAAACTGTGTATGGACAAATGCAGCCAAAGTATGTGAAGGAAGATTACCTTTTTGTCTTTTATGTTAAGAAGCTCAAATTATAGTGAGCTATAATTTTATGTTATACAGCAGTCTCTGATTTGAATTAGATCAACTTTACCTTAACTTCTAGAAACAGTTTCTTTACTCATGATAATCCTAAGAAGAAAGCATCTCAGGAGCTGAAATAATTTTTGCTGCTGTCCTTTTGTACTTGAAAAAAAAAAAAAAAAGTGCTTGTTTTGGAACTATTGAAGATAATACTTAAACCCATTGTCCAAAAAGTGATGTATTTTAGGATTTATATAAATATTAGGGCTTATTTTTCAATCCGAAGTAAAATTATTTGTTTTCTTTTCTGATCTCCTTTCTACTTTTGTCTGTTCTGGTTTCTCCTACACATCTAATCTCCTTTTGCACATGCATGATATTTTCTACCACAAGGTTAAGCTTTTCTTTATAAGAGTCAACTGAAAATGTGAATTTCTTTCAGACCAAATATATAGGACCACAAAGTTTTCATTCTTCCAGGATTCATATTTCTATAACATTTAAGTCCAGTATCATAAAAAGATCTTGGAAGAATATATCTCAGTTAACAAGAAAAGTTAGTTAAAATGGTGAAATTAAACATACTGAAAATATTGGAAATAGATTATGATCGTACTGCAAGGGTTAGTAAAGGATAAAATATGGACTATGAGTATCAGAAGAGAGGGAAAAATGTATCAGGTTCGTCAATAATTCACTGAATAGGTCTGAATCATTTCAATGTCCAATAGAAATTTATTGTGAAAAAAATTAAGCAAACAAACAAACAAAAGACTCCCCAAAAGTGAAACTGTAAACTAACAGCTTTGTAAGTTCTTTCATTCCTTTCAAGCAGTCAGACTTCAGATCTGTGGAGACTTGCCTCTGGAGAAGTTGAGAGGTTCTCATGAGGCTTATACTGTACATCAGTGTTTTGCGTTAATTGAGCAGTTACTGAGAGACATGCAATAGTGGGCAAAAGTTTTGTTTCTGAATTAATATATTACTTGTGTATTGTTACTGACAGAAATATGGGTGATTTTTTACAGTAATTAGGCAATGAATCCATGTAACTAGTCCTTGAAGGGTGAAACAAAGTTCTACAAAGCCCTCATATTTTTTATTAATAGTGAAAAATGAATATTTTCCTATCAATGGTGTAATTTGATATCCTCATTCAGTATAGATTTCAAATGGTCCTAAGGAAAATAAAATTACTTGTGATGATCTCTATTTGACATCAGGCCTTACCAGATCCTAAACGACTCCTCTATAAGACTTACAGACAACATATTTCTGGTCTCCATATTTCACACCATGGCATAGAAGAAACTAAAGCCTGCAGCTTCTTCACATCTGTGTGAGAGCTGTGATAATAGGTTGTTTTAGTTGACTTCAGTTTTCTCTTTCAAACATACTATACAAGAAATGATGGAAAATTGATAAAACAGTATTGTTCTGCTCACTGTTCTGTTTAAAGCTTTTGTGTACATTTCGTTCATCTGTGCAGCTTGCACAAAGAATGGAAAAACAACATCACTCGAGTTGAGGTCCTAAAAACATTTCATTGATAATATTTTCTCATTTAGGTTCTAATTAACATGAAAGAACCCATAAATTTCTATAGAGCCAAAGAAGCTAATAGGGAATTCTCTGAGGATTTCACCTGTTGATGTAGGTCATGTTCACTGGACCATGGTATGTATTCATGAGAAAGCATGGTGAGTTTTACATCCTCAAAACCAGAGTCACCTTTTAATAATGTAAGATAAAATATAATTTTGTCTTCCTTGCTTTTGATTGTTTGTTGTCATTTGAATGACTTATGCCTATGTAGGTCTTTAAAAAAAAACAGCTTTATTGAACCATACACAGAATTGCAAGTGTTCACAGAATGAATCTTATGTAAGTAAAATGGTTTTATTCCAAATTGTTTGATGTGATGAAGTCATCTATTCAGTCTATGCATGAGTGAGTAGACCAAATTTATCTCAGTGTCCATAAATCCAGTTAGGTCATTGGAATTTCACCCACTTACATCAATGCGGTTTTTTTCTCACTAGATCAAGGAGCGGTTAAGGAGGGCTCAGTGTAAATAGCTTAACAACATGGATCCAGATGAGATGAGTAGCACACATTTATTACATATGATGATGAGAATACTTGCAAAATTCTAGGTTAATGTCTAAAAACTCATTAGAAAGTGCACCTTTCCCCATAACCATTAGTTTTAGAGGCATTGTTTGATCTTAAGAACGTAAGAAAAAAATATGAATGTCTTTACAGTTTTTCTCTATACTCAAATATTTTGATTTGTTAAAATAAGAAATCATGAATTATATGTCCTATGGGTATTCTATGAGTGTTTTATATTTCAACTCTATATTCTTTTTTGCTGATGTACGCTGAATATAAAAGCGTGTCTGTGCATGCACTATTTCAGTCTCAGAAAATTTATCTCAATATTTAGAGATCTAGGCCCATAGTGTGGAATTCCTTTTTTTTTTTGAAAAGAGTATCTGAAAGTAAAAGCATAGGAACAGGTTAATGAATGGTTGGCCTTGTATATGAGATTGTGCTAGCTAAAACAAATCAAATCTGATCTAGTTGATATCAAAGGAAACTCAGCATGATTGCAAATACAAGGAAGGTGGTAAAAGGAATATTATTCAGCCTTTTTTTTTAAACAAACAAACAAGAAAACTGCTATCTTTTTTTCCTTACATATCAAAACTTCCAACCAAGAAAGGGTGCTCCTGAGCTTTATGATAGGAACAAATAGTGCAATGGAAACAATACATTTTGGTTCCATACATGGAGACAAATCCTCTATGCATGTTAATGTAAGAACCATATATCTGTTCACTCTACAGTTTTCCCAGATGCACTAATTTCCCAGATGACATTGTTTGATATTTCCTATTACTTGTTGAGGGAGGCCAGTAGCTGAAAAAAATATTTTCATTCAACGAAGTTTCTTCATATCATAAAGAAATTACTTCTTGTTCCAAAAAGTCTTGAGGCAGAAAGCCCTAGACATGGTGCTATGTGTAAAAACAACAATGCTGTTTAGTATGAAATATGCATCCCTTCTATTAATACGAAGCCATAGGTAAAAGAGAGGAAGTCTGTTGTTGTAGAGGGGAATATTATATAATGCATATATCTACAGAGAAAAACTAAATGTGTTGTATGCATTGAAAGTAAGTTTCTCCTACCCACTCCCTCACAACCCCCCCCCCCCCCCCTCAAGTTAGAGAACCTGGCAATACAATATATTCAAACCCCAAAATATCGTAGTGGCTAAAAAAGTTGTTGGCATGGAGCTATATACAAAGTACTGATCATCAGTGCAATCCAGGCAGATGTTGTCACCCCTGCTGTTAGCAATGTGCTATCTTTTTCTGCGAGTGCACTGGCAGAGCAGAAGGGGAAGAGGAACATATGTTAAATCAGACACAGGTGGCTTAAAGATACAGAGTGAATGAGTTTGCGATACAGACAGAGCAGTGAGGTTAATTTCTTCCCCAATGGGAAAAGAAGGCCAAGATACAGAGCTGCTCACATGAGAGGTAAAGTACATATCTGTGGAAGGCCCATGGGAAGTCTCACAAATTCTCCTGCACAAGGTGCTTGGTCCACAGGAACAGATTTGGCCATGAAGATTCACAGCTGTGGCAGATGGTAAATGGACTATGAAGATACCACAGGAGATGTTCTCCTACTATAGACTGCATTCACCAACTTTCTGCCTATGCCTTTTTTTTCCATGCTAAGAGTTTCTGGGAGAGGAGCAGTGCAGCTGAAGAGACGCGAGTGAAGGAAAAAAATGTGGCCACGATATTTCAATATGAAGTGACTGATGAAATTTTGCAGCTACTCTTTTACTTCTAATAAGTAAAGGGGACAAGCACAGTGTTTTGGTGTTTCTGTAGTTTCAAACGTAATAGAATGAAATCAGCTTGCATCACAGCAATATTCAGTGGCATTGCTTTACATCCATCATAATTATCCTTGCATTATAGACCTATGTCCAACAGCCGCTTATACCTCAGCAGTCTAGTGAGGCTGTTTTCCGCGATCCTTGTCTGAAAGTTAAAATATAAGAAGGAGCTACAAGGGCTGCTCATCACTAAAGATATTAAAAACAAGTATTTTTTTAAACTTAATTCTCCTATTGATCCATTCTTCAGTTCCACTTTAATAAACCTGAAAAGTAACATGCATCAAAGTACAGTTTCGGTTCTCCTTCTTTAAGTTGACTTTCATAATAAAATTTATTTTTTGAGGGGGAATATCTGTACTGAATTAGAAATGTCTATATTCTTAGATGCCAAATTACTGTGTAGCATAGACATATATATATAATGCTACCCTAATATGAGTAAAAACATGTCATTTATTTTAAAGCACCACTTTATGTTTGGACATCAGGTTCATACTTGTCAGAGATATCCATTGAGGTTTCTTGAATGGAAAAAAAAAAAGAATTTCATCTCACCTTTTTGCTAGTTTTTACTGTATAAACATCTCTATCTGAGCCAGTCATCTTTACTGTTGGGGTGTTCCCATATATCTGTATGCAGGTGCTTATGCTGATGAGGTGTTTAAGTTACTGTAGAGGTGATAAAGTTATATTTATGTTGGGAGAAATCTATTCTCTCTTTCTGATCTCTCTAATGACCTATTTTTCTTTTACTCTTTTAATATGAGCTTTGAACAACCCATCTGTTCTACAGGCAATCAGTAATAATTCATGATTTAGGGTAGCTACAAGGCTGATTTTGCACAATGAATGTAAGATATTCAGTTGCTTAACACATCTCTTGTGAATGTACAGGTCTCATTCATCTGGACTACACACTTCTGAATTTTCCTGATATGATGCATATAGAAATCCCTACATACTCTCCTATACTTTTATTACTTCCTAGTATTCTTTTCAGGATTTGATGCAAAATAATATAATCAGTATTTCAGAAACAGGTAAACTTGACAAGAACAAAATGGGAGATGAGCATGTTAACATTCACTGATATTCTTGAGAAAGAACTGCAGTGATTAATTGCATCCTCTGCTGCAAGCCATCCGTAGCAGAGTAGAAAACGAGGGCTTACTGTGGAAAAGTAGGATTTAGACTGTAAAATTACAGACAGTAAGAAAGAAACCTTAGAGGCAAGCAAAATTTGAGAGCAGATTGAACAGAAATTTTCTGGGGCTTGCTGATAATTATAGAATCATCATGGTTGGAAAGGACCTTCAAGATCACTGAGTCCAAACATCACTCCTACATTACCTTACCACTAATATCTGAGCCCAAGAAAGAAATTGAACATAGATTCTGCCTAATACAGGAACTGTGTTTTCAAGTGTGTTAGGAAAATCATCTTTCATGACAGATGTGTTATGGAAGTACTATATTTTCTTGCATATTTATTTACAAGTGTGACATAAGGCTGGATTTAGGGAAGTGAAAAGCAAGCAGCGTCCCCCAACTAAGTTAAGATCTTCTGTGCTTTCCCTTAAAAAACAATTACAAGTAAAGACACCACTGAAATATATTCTGTTCTGTCCTATAACAAAATCAATTCGTGCCCAAGAGAACTACAGTCCAAGTCTTCAAATCAAAAGATGATAGTATAGCTGCTTCATTTTGCCTCTGTATAAAACTGAGACTAAAATGTACTCCTGTACCATCTTCCTGCCTACAGTAGCATCCACTATAATATTTTTAAAATCACCCTTAAAAGTTTAGAATGATGGAGCCTCTTCTACAGGGTCCTTGAGCAACCTAATGCTTCAGTTAAAAGTATTAACCAGTCTCTTACCTGAATTTTTCTTGCTACCGTTTAAGGCCCTTATTTCTTGCCTTGTCCTCCAAAATACCCTATTGCCTTTTTTTTTTTTTTTTTTTTTTTTTTTTTTTTTTTTTTTTTTTTAAAGAAATTATGTTCTCTACATCATTTCCTACTGAACCTTACCCAGTTGGTCCTCAGTGAATACAATACTCTAGTAGAGGTCTTGTTTGAAATACGTTTATAAGACATTTGTGGCTTCTATATGCTTATTTCTATAAGCCACCAACAGCGCTTTCTCTTCTTCACAAGATTGCTGATTCAGCTTGTGATCTACTACATATCTGCCTGTGTTCTGCAAAATTATTTTGTAGCCAGCTCACCCCAGTCATGTAGCTGTACATACAATTATTGATGCTCATTTTTTGTACTTACTACATGTTACGGTTTTCTTCTGCTCCAAAGCGAGTCTTTGCATCAAAAATCTGTTTTCAATTTTTTGACAGTACCATATAATCTCAGAAGTAAATGTAAATTAACAAAATCCCTAGATTCTACTTGTTACGTAGGCTATTAGCAAAAATTATAAATCATATAGGTTCTTGATGAACCTCCATAGGACTGGGCAACAGAGACATGTAAAGCTTTTGTTCAAAATTCACTCAGAACTGTTTTGCAGAAAAGGATATGTGATACAAACTTTTGCCTACATGTCTGAAATGAAAATATCATTTTGAGTAGTATTTTACTGAATTTTATGTATATTTAATTTTTAAATAGAGTCCCTTACCTGGTACTAGCTCAGTCTGTGAATTACTTTATCATTTAATGCAGGTTAATTTCTCTGTCTGAGAAAGGATACATTGGTAAACATGCTAAACATATTAAAATCATTAATATAATTGTATTAGTTTGATGCACTGATCACAACCCTCTGGGCACCACTCATTCAGTAAGTTTGCAATCTATCTACCTCTGTGTCCACTCATCTAACCCATAAATTGGTTCTAAACAAAACTTTAGAAATTACATTACAAGAACCAATCAACAGACCACCACATGCACACAAGCACATGTAGACAAAATAGTTATCAGCTGTACCACGGTGTTAGTAACGGAGGCAATGAGACAAACCACGAACAAGAAAGACTAACAGCAGAAATTAACTTTTTAAATGACTGATTCAGTAAGTGTTTCCATGAATAAATGACAAATACTGAGCTATACTGCCTGTCTGTGTCAGTACACAAAGTATTTTACGAGGGAAACTTTTTCCATTTTACAGGAGGAGCAGAAGAAAAAAAATGAAAACTCATGTTATCCAACAGATCAATATAGAACAGGGAAGAGAATTGCATTTGCCATCTTGCCTATGTTCTATTCCAAATGTGAAAGTAGTTGTTTTTGTAGGTCATGTTCAATGTCCCCTTGGAGCCATAGTAAATTATCACTGTAAAGTTAGTATGTTGTTCTGATGCTCTAAAAAACACATTACAACCAAGTATTACACCTCCCAGTATTCTTGTGATATCATTACCCCCTTTCACAAATTTAGAAGTTGAGGCTTCAGATACATAAAGATTTTGACTGTGTTCAACAAATCACTTAGACCTGTAAATACCATTCTTATCTCCTCATAGTCTGCTTAAATCAATGACTGCAACAACAACTGTTTATTTCCACTTAAATAGTTCTAGAAATAAATGTACTAAAACTTTGATTTATATTGTGGTAAATCAGACATTTAACCATGATACTTTTCATTACACCATTTTTCATTCTGTCTTTAAGTGTTACATTCATCTTGTTCTTAAACATCTTTGACAAGTTTAAAACTTATTTGGATTAATTAAGTCAAATTTCTCTGATACTTGGACCCAATAACTCCATTCACATTGATTTTACTCAGAATTCTGGAGATAACAGAAAATAATTAGGCTCATTATATCTCATTTGATAGGAGATGTTGAGATCTCTATATTCTGCACATTTGGGTACGCTCCGTTCTGCTCATAGTGGGAGTAAAGTATTTACTGTAGTGATTGTAGAATAATTGTAGCACATCCCAATATGTGATGATAATTGCTTCCTTATTAATTCTGAAAGACTTAGAGACAAGAACAAAACTCCACCTACCCCCAAAAAATATACAGCCCAAGGAAAAATCTTTGTCTAAATGAAGTTTAAAACAAGTAATTTTCAGCAAAAATATACATTTTTTTACTATGATAACATTATCTTGAATCAAAACCAGTGCTTACTCCATTATTTCATTATTACTCTTCTTAAATAAAATAATACATATCACTAGATGTTGAAGTTTGCAGTGCTTAATTTCTCTTACAGTGTTGAGCAACAAGTCTCGTTTTTATTATGGAATCAAAGGTGACTTGTTTCTTTTGTTCACTTGACAAGAAAAGTATTGTTTGGATTATGAATATCATTTGAGAGCTGACAAGTGAAAGAAATTGCCATCTTTCAGAAAGTGACTGAAACAAAACCAGACCTGACCTTCGAAGATGAAGATACAAAATGAGAAACTTCAATGTATCTTTTTCGCTTTACTATGAAAGATGCATTGTCTTCTTCCTGAAAGACACCTGTATTTAATCAGACTAAATAAAAGCTGTGAGAGTAGTTAACAATGTAAACCCATTCTAGGCACCTGTTTCTGTGTGACAAGGCTCAGCATTATCATATGCTGAGGTAAAAATTTTTCTTTAGAAACTAAAAAATATATTTTCTTGTGGATAGAACTGAAATAATTTTGAGGATGTTCAACCCTAGAAAAATTAATACGATGATTGTTCCTCATTAAGCTGAATAAGTTTAGGAGGACTTCTTTTTAATATTTTTTATGAAGCACAGTATGGTTGGATTCTTATTTGGCAGGAAATGTTGCTGGAGAATTTGAGATGTAAAGGATTACAGGCACAGTACTGTCAAAGAAATAAATGGAATACCACTTATCTGTGCCATGGACTTTGAAGTTGAATAAATGATTCTGGAAAAGGCTGTTGACAAATATGCAGTCACAGAAGCAGAGATATTGAATATTTTTCTAGCCCCAGACTTAGGAAAAAAGATGGTTCTTTTTCAGATGCATTAGGTTTCAGAGAGAACTAAGCCAAAGCATTGGTCTCATTGCTGTCAAGCCTTTCAGTGTTTACCAATGGGCCTGAATTCTTCATTGTTGTTCATCTTAGTGAAAAGACTAAATAAGATATTTCATAAACAAAATAAATACTTTCAATATGTGATGAAACTCTTCTGACAACAGAAATGAAGAAGTTACAATAGGCAGCTTAGAAGTTAAATAAGTCCTCTTGCTTTTTTTTCTAATTGTTGCAATGTATACCTGAGGGAGAAAATATGCTATTTTGAGGACCTATTTTTAAACCAGCTATAAATTGCCAGTGTTGTCTGATTTTAGCTTAGCCTAATTATGAGTGATATGTCAAGATCCTTAATTAAATATGGTGATGTAAATGGGTTTACATTAACAGATAGCAACTAACTTTCTTTTTCAAAATATGATATATGATATTCTTTGGATATGATCCATTTTTTACTTAATTTTAGAATCATAGAATGGCCAGGGTTGAAGGGACCTTAAAGATCATCTACTTCCAACCCCTCTGCATGGGCAGAGACACCTTCCACTAGAGCAGGTTGCTCAAGGCCCCATCCAACCTGCTCTTGAAGACTTCCAGGGAGGGCAGCCACAACTTCCCCAGGCAACTTTTTCTAGTGTCTCACCTTCAAATTAAAGAATTTCTTCCCAATGTCTAACCTAAATCTCCCCTCTTCAAGTTTGAAACTATTTCCCCTTGTCCTCTCACTACACACACATGTAAAAAGCCCTACCCCAGCTTTCTTGTAGGCCACTTCCAAATATTGGAAGGTTGTTATAAGGTCACCTTGGAACCTCCTTGTCTCCTGGCTGAACAACCCCAACTTCTTTAGCCTGTCTTTATAGGGGAAATTCTCCAGCCCACTGATCATTTTAGTGGCTCTCGTCTGGACATGTTCCAGGAGCTCCATGTCCTTCTTATGCTCGCGATTCCAGAACTGGAAACAGTACTCCAGGTGGGGTCTCACAAGAGCAGAGTGGAGGGGGAGAATCACCTCACTCGACTGGCTGTCTATCCTTTTTTTTGATGCAGCCCAGGATCCAGCTGGCTTTCTGAACTGCAAGCACACACTGACGGCTCATGTTGAGCTTCTGGTCCACCAGCACACCCAAGTTCTTCTCCTCAGAGCTTTCTACAATCCTTTCTCCTCTCAACCTGTATTTGTGCATGGGATTGTCTCGGCCCATGTGCAGAGCCTTGCACTTGGCCTTGTTGAACTTCATGCATTTTGCATGAGTCCACTTCTCGAGCCTGTCAAAGTCCCTCTTGTTGGCATTCCTTCCCTCTAGTGTGTTGACTTCACCACACAGTTTGATGTTGCCAGCAAACTTGCTGAAGGTGCATTTAATTCCACTGTCCACGTTACCAACAAAGATGTTAAACAGCATTGGTCCAAGAAGTGACCATTGAGGAACACCACTCATCACACATCTCTGTTTGGACACTGAGTTATTGATCACAACTCTTTGGGTGCAACCATCCAGCCAGTTCCTTATCCAGAGAGTCATCCTTATGACATCCATCCTTACCCATTCATTCATCCATCAAATCCATATTGTTACAGTTTAGAGATCAGAATGTCGCTCAGGACAGTGTTGAATGCTCTGCACAAGTCCAGGTAGATGACATTTGTTGCTCTGTCTTTGTCCACTGAGTCTGTGACCCTATCATAAAAAGCCACCAAATTAGTCAGTCGTGACTTACCCTTAGTGAAGCCATGTTGACTGTGACCAATCACCCCTCTGTTATCTGCTTTCCTTAGTAGAGCCTTCAGGAGGACCTGCTACAAGATCTTGCCAGGCACAAAGGTGAGACGGACTGGCCTATAGTTCCTTGCATCTTCTTTTTTCAATTTTTGAAAATAGGGGTTATGTTTTCTCTTTTCCAGTCAACAGGAGCTACATCAGACTTCTATGACTTTTCAAATATGATGGGCAGCACCTTTGTAACTCCATCCACCAGTTCTTTCAGGAGACATGGGTGAATTCCATCAGGAATCTCATGGACTTACGCACTTTCAGGTTCCCTAGGTGGTTTTGAACCTGTTCTTCATCTACAGTGGGAGGACCTTCATTTTCCCAGTCCCCGTCTTTAGCTACTTTAACATGGAGGGTGTGACCAGAGTCCTTGCTAGTGAAGACAGAAGCAAACTAGTCACTGAGGATCTCGACCTTCTCTACATTTTGGGTGACCAGCTCTCCTGTTTTCTTCTGGAGTGGGCCCACATTTTCCCTAGTCTTCCTCTTATCATTAACATACCTATAGAAATTTTTCCTGTTGTCCTTAAGCCCCTGTGCCAGATGAAATTCTCTCTGCTTTTGCTTTCCTAACCTGATCTCTTGCTTCTCTGACTATTTCTTTGTAGTTCTCCCAGATTATTTGTTCTCACTTCCATCTGTTCTCACTTCTATCCTCTGTAAACTTTGTTTTTATCCCTAAGTGTGTCTAGGAGTTCCTTGCTCATCGACACCAGCCTCCTGACACTCCTGCCTGCCTTCCTCTTTATTAGTCCTGGCTATGCAGGAGGTGATCCTTGAATATGGTCCAACTTTACTGGGCTTCTTTCCCATCCAGGTCTTTATTCTATTTGACTCTACTAAGGCAGGTCCTTGAAGAGACTAAAATCTATCCTTCTAAAATCAAGTGCCATCAGTTTACTTTGCACTTTCCTCAAGACCCTATGGGTCTTGAATTCTACAGTGTCATGGTCACTGCAGCCTAGCCTCCCATTAGTTTTTACATCACTCACTAGCCTGTCTCTGTTGGTGAGAACACAGTCTAGTAGAGCTCTTTTTCTGGTTGGTTACTCTACCATTTGGAGGAGGAATTTGTCATCAATGCACTCAAGGAACTTCCTGGAGTAATGGTTCTTTGCTGTGTTGTCCTTCCAGCTGATGTCAGGTTGATTATACTCCCCTACGAGGACCATGGCTTGTGAGTGCGAAACAGCTCCAATCTGCCCCTGACAATATCACTTGCCCCTGACTTCCCTTTAATACTGACCCATAGGGTCTCTGTCAGTCTCTCATCCATCTCCAGGTGGAGCTCCATGAACTCCAGATGATCACTGATGTAGGGAGCATCACTGTCTTCTGTTTTGCCTTTCCTGTCCTTCCTAAAAACTTTATACCCATCCATCCCCACACTCCAGTCACAGGAGTTGTCCCATAACGTCTCGGTAATAACCAATATCATCATAGCCCTGAAGGCAGGTAGACATGTGTGAGTCATCTTGTTTATTCCCCATATTTTGTGCATTTGCATAGAGGCATTTGAGATGTGCCCCCTTTGAAGCATCCTTACTGTCAGGGCTTGTACATATGTCTTCCTCTTGGCCTGTGATTTTCTTCCAGGCCAAGAGCATCAATAACTGACTCTGCCTTGAATGCGGTGAAAACTTTCTTTAGCTGAGTTATTGGTTTCTCCCCTAGCATCACCATGCCATCCCTAGGCTCATCTCTAGTGGTCACAGTTTTATCCATTCCACCCTTCAAACCTAGTTGAAAGCCCTGTTGATGAGCCCTGACAACCCTTGCCAAAAATTCTTTTCCCTCTCCTGGTTAATGCTTCTCCATCCTGTGCCACCAGGTCTGGTGCCATGTTAAACATCTCCATGTTCAAAACCTCCAAAATTTAACCTATGGCACCAGCCTCTATGCCTCCTGTAGACCACGTATGCTTTCCTATTCCTTTGAGCATTCCCTGCCAGTAAAAAAATTGAAGAAAACACCACTTGTGTTCCTTTTTTAATGTCTTGGGACTTCTCTTGGTAACCTCACCACTGCGCACCTCCATGGCCGTCAATGAATAGGAATCAGGGGGTCTTACCAGAGCTGGGACCTTCCTGGTAACATCTCTGACCCAACAGAGTATTTTGCAACATTAAAATTCTAATTTTCATTTTTTTAAGTATTAGTATTGTGATGTTCAAGCACAAGACTTAACAGGAAAGAAAGAAAGAAAAAATGGATACAAAACAACAGTTGATTCAGTTAGCACATCAGATCAGGTCCAATACCAGTAACTATATTTCATAACAGTTTTCTCTGTGCAGTCTTTAATACCTTTGAGACAGAAATAAAGCAAGGGAGAGAAATTATTTTCTCAATCATAATCCTGATTTACAGGAGGTTATGATAAGAATCAGTTCTACAAGAAACAAATAATTATCTCCAAATTTATATGTAATTCACATCTCAGTAACACTAAGTGAAACATTCCTTAAAGCGGGATGTGAGAGGAGATGATCTCCATACTTCTTGCAAATTATGTTCCCGTTATACTTGGTGGAGTTATACTCACTTTTTTTTTTTTTTTTTTTCTGTACAAAATAGGTTTTATTTTGCTTCTCTTTATAGCAATTATGTACCCTAGAAGGCAGAGAACTGAATCCTATGCTTGTAGAAACTGTGCCAGTGGTTGCATATGTTGCCTTTGGACATTGGTAACTAACAGACCTATAAGTATGGCACCATATACATCAGATTACATACATCAGTGTATCTCTCTTTTTATACATTCTCTTTAATTATTCTCCAGATAGTGAAAAAAAAAAATAATAAAATTCTGGCTTTTAGTATTTGTGTTGTACTGGGTATCCATATCCAGGTGTTGGTAGCCAGGATGCTGATTGTGTGTCTCTCATAAGAGGCAGCCAGGGTCTGCCCTCTGATGGACATAGCAGGTTCCAAAGAACTCACTGCAAAATGCTGCAAAGTCAATGACAAATGAGGAAAAAACATATGAGATATGTATGCCCATGAACAACCAAGACCATGAAAAAACAAGGTCAGAGAAGAAGGGTGAGGAGGTGCTCCAGGAACCAGAGCAAAGATTTTCTTGCCGACAGTGGAGGACAACACAGTGGAATAAATAACCACACTGCAGCCTGTGGAGGAACTCATAATAAAGAAGGTGGATAGGTCCTGAAGTAACTGCATCCTGTGGAGAACCCATGTTGGAGACCAGGAAAAATGTGAGGAGGAAGGAAGAGTAGAGAGGAATGGTTATGGACTGCCATTACCCGCATTCCATCTTGGTACTTGCTAGGGGAGGCAAAAGAGTGGGGTATGAAGGAGAGAAGTTGACTCCCAGAAAAGGGTGACAGAGAGGTGTTTTAATTTTGTCTTTGTTTCTCACTATCCAAATATATTTTAAGTAGCAATAAATTGAATTAATTTTCCTGAAATTCAGAGCATTTTGCCCACAACTTAAATTGCCCTGTGTTTATCTCAACCGATGAGTTTTTCCATCTCACCGTTTCCGACATCTCCCTTCCCCCATACTGTTGAGAAGAGGGAATGGGAGAGCAGCTGGGTGGGCATTCAACATCCAGCTAAGGTCAATACACCACACCTACATAATATTCCATTGTATCTTATGTTCCTTGTTATGTCTTTTCTTCTAAGACTTTCATCCAAATTTCTTCCTTCTAGTGGTTTCCAACGTTTGACTGAAACATTCTGCAGATTCTCCACAGTATTTGTCTCATCACCTATCATTTTGTAAGGTGAAACAGCCAACCTTATGTTTCCCAACCTAACCTACGTCGGAATTATAAATGTCACTAAAGAACCTCTTTAAAAAAGCTAAGTTATAAAATAAATTTTGAAAGTGAGATGAGCATGATAGTGTACTGTAATAAGATTTGAGAAAAATATTTTATTTTTAACCCACTTTTAGAGCATTTTGAGGTTTCACATATTGACCTTAATAAAAATTATAGCAAAAATTTATTATTTGTTCATTTACAGTGGAGATACCATTTTCTAATTTTTTTTAGTTTGTCCCTAAATCAGCACATGATAAACATGAATTGCTCTTGTTTAGAGACAAATTATGATTCTTCTGCGAGTTATAAAAACAGAAAACTTGTTCAAATAGTCTTTATCATTTTACAACCAAGATTAGCCAAACAATGTATTTACACTATTTTCAATGACATCTGCCCCTAATGGCAACCATTTGTGGTGCTACATGGAAAGCAAACACAGAATTAATGCAAATGCACTGATCTCTAATTCCTTGACATGCAAATGTTAGTGCAAAAGAATCAAATTAAAATATTCATAAACGCACTCTTCTCTATAGCAAGGCTCACATTTTAATTATTATTAACGGTGAAAAACAGGACCTATTCTTGATCAAAAGCTCTTGTGAAAAATTATATTGCTACAATACCTCCATTGAGAAAACTGTTTACAGGGGAAATTACTTTCTGAATTGCACTGTAGACTGCCACAGTAAAATCAGGAAGCCCACTAGTGAGACAGAAATGCTTAGGAAGTGTTTCTAGAGATACAAAGTATTTCTAGGTCAACAACTGGAAAAAAAAAGATAAATGCTTGTCTAAGAGACAGTATTTTCTGGGGAACAAATCAATTCTGTTAGGAAGGATTTTTCATAGTTTTTCTTATGTCGATTTCTTATTGACTATTTCTCATTAAAATAAAATTAGGTCATCTATTCCTCTCCTGAAATCTTGTTAAATATAAAAGAACTGCAGTGTTTTCTTTCATGTGATCAGCAATTAAAAGGTTGATTAATTAACTAATACAAATTAACCTGGAAATATATGTGATGCAGAAATAGTGACACTGGACTTAATGACAGATCATACGTTTATAGGTTTTTTATAAAGTTACCAGAACAGACATATTTTCTCAGTTTCTTATATTGTTCTGAGTCTTCAGAGCTCCAGCTCTACTATAAATTAAAAGTTTGTACACAGATATGAATATAGATACCAGATTTATTCTCTGACTAAATCTTAGTGTTCAAACAGAAATTGATTACTTTAATAAGCTTTCAGCCCTGGTGAAATGCTGTTCTCAGTCCATCTGCTCAATTTAAACTTAATATACTAATATTTAAATTACACAAAATCTGACATATTCGTATGTGAAGAATTCAGGATGATGCAGACACAGAACTTACTCTAGTCAGTGATGATCAAACCTTGAGCATTCACCAATTTACTAAAAAATTAAGATAGTACAATAAAACAATAGTTATTGGAAAACATCCTATGTTGTTTGACATAATCAGATGTCAGTGATACAGACAAATATAACAATCCAAGGTATATAACTCAGGCTACTGTGATAATTTTGAATCACAAGGTGAAAAGTTTTAGGCTACAATAATAGCTTTCCATTAAGCTGGGTGTGACAAAAAAAGGATTTGTATCTCTGACTTCCTGAAAATATTTGCTGATTAAATGCAGGAATATTTAAAAATTTAAAAAGTAACATTTTCTCCATGTCTACCCCACTTGTATGACTGTAGGCTCATTCTCTGTTCCAACAGTTTCAGTGAAATTAATGTTAAAGTTTGAAAAAGTAGTTTTAAAATAATTTAACCAAGTAGGTTGTTGAAATGATGCATATGTCATTGATTAACCAAAATCAGAATGAAAATAAAGTGCATGATTAATGGTGAAGAAGTAGTTAGTTAAATCAGTTCTCTGCATCATTTATATTCTTTCAAGTACACTATTCTGAAAATATTTGAAAACACACACACAGTATTCCATCACACTTGACCAATTTTGAAGTTTGAACACAAATAGGGGGCAAAAATATAGGAAGGTTCATTTCTTAGCCAGGTTTCTTTTGTTTTCCTTATCTAGTGCAATACATTAATATGAATAATGAGAAAACAATGCTGCAGGGAAGCAAAATTGAAAGGTTCCAAATTATTTTTTATCAAAATATTATAAATAAAAATATTATTTGCATTGAAATACAAAACATCAAGTGAACAGGAAGGAAAGACACACAGTGCTAGATTTTTGAAGGTTTGGTGAAAGTTGAGGATCAAAAAAACTAAAAAAAAATAAACATTTTTATTCAAACAGATGAAGAGCTTTCAGGTTGATTTCCATATTTTTAACTGGTGCATTTTCATGGTTCTTGGATTTGAAGGAGCCACCTTAATATCCCAAGTAAATAACTTGCTTCAAAGAAATATTGACCTTCAAAAAAACCTACAGTGAAGGTTTTTTTCCTGCAGCAAAAGAGAAGGCTTTTTGCACTCATAAAAGTAGAAAAGCACTCAGCAGATTTTAATATTAATTTGTTTTGAACCCAAACAGAAGTGCATTAAACTAACATAACTGTATAAGCTGCACTTTTGCACAGAGTGACAGAGAAAAAGAAAAAAAAAAAAAAAGTACTGCTCTTGCTAGAAATTGACCTCATACTAATTATGCTTTATGCTATTTGTGCAAGGACCCAGGTCTGGGTTGCTAACTGTACACCAACAGCTCTGTGGTATTGCAAAGTCACAGCCAATGCATGATAAGACAGTTAAGAACTGAATACTTTGAATAGGCAATGGTTATGATATATGAGGTGATAAGAAGTGGTTATGCTTAACAGCGGGTAAAAAATTATCTATAAACAGAAAATGTATTCTACATGAATGTCATTCTAGCAAGGTATTTTAAAAAAGTTTTAAAGATTAACTAACATCAGTTTGTTAAACAGACCCACTACAGTGATCTCTAATTGCCTGACTATAGACATAACATATATATCTAAATGTTCTGTTTGTATATGTGTGTGTTTAGACATGTCTGTCTGTGTACAGTAACAACAAATTCCCCGTGACAGCAGAGTGACAGATATTATCGGATGGTGACTCAGAACTTACATTGGCCAAATCACCCCTGAGGGCAGCATGTCATACCCCTAAATAAAATCAATCAAAGGACACTGTTTGACCCTGAGGCCAGCTGGTACAGGCTCTCTAAATTCACATTGCACAATATTTGTCCCAAGGCTTCTTCAGGGCCCATATGGTATCTCTACAGCCAAGTAAATAATTCTAATTCTGTGTGTGTGTGTGTGTCTGCGCGCCCATGTGAGAAGGAGGGGGTTCAGTTCAAAGTCAAGAAATTGAAGGGTTGTGTTACAGCTTATTTACAAGGTTGTTTTCACAGTAATAAACTGATAGTGTGTGTGGCCAGCCCTGGTGTGTAGGTTGAAATCATGTAATGGTTATCTGAAGATACAAAGCCAACTGGGCTAATGTTGGAGGACCTTGCAGGGCAGAGAAAGACAGATGGTTCATTCTTCTCCCTACTGTCTATGGCAAATGATCCCGAGCATATGTAAACACCTAAATCATGCCCAGGGAATGTCTTGGAAAGCACTAGTTAGAATGGCTTCAAAATCTGCCAGGGAGCATGCAAACAGTTAAGCAATATGGATGATCAGCAGTCCAATGCTGACTTTGCCTCCTGGCACTGTTTTATTTAACAGTACAGATGTAAGCTATCTGTCTCCATTGGCAGTAGAGCAAGGTTTGGGTGAATAGGTAATCTTTCCAAGCAATGTCTTTATTTTCAATTACACGGCTACAGACCCAATGAAATTAAAGAATGAGAAGCTGTGAAGTTAAGTAAACCAAGTCCAGAGAAAGTAAACTCCTGGGTTGATTTCTTTGGTGCTCTTCCATATTTTGGTTCTTTGGTTGTTGGGTTTTTGTTTTTTTTTTTTTCCTTTTTCTTCATTTGTTTAGCTATACATTGCTCATAGTATACCAGATATACTGATACCATAAGTAGATAAAGGAAAAGTAAAACTCTTTTGATAGCCTTCAACAGTTCAAATTGTTAAAATGAATCCTGGCACTTTGAATTTCTTCCCCCTTTTTTTTTTTGTTTCTGTGATGCATGAATGAGCTGTCTAAATCTCATTAAGATATTGGTATATATAATTTATGATGATTCCATTTTACAGAAAGTCTAATAGAACTCATTTTTTTTGTCAGACTGTTGAATGTTTTGCTAACAGAGAAGCAGTTCATAAGTCTTACAGTCTGAAGTTTATCTAAGATAACATCAAGAGAAATTACATCAGGTAAGAATTGTATAAATTTTTAATAACAACTAAAGAAAAAAATCACATAGCAACAGTTCCTGCATTACAGTCCTCAGGCAAGTGCCTAAGGTGAGGTGAATCAAGGGCCCTGTGCCTGGAAATAATGTTAAATATTATTGTGATCCTGTGCATGGTGGTTATATACCACTGGGTTAGATCAGTGGCTTGATTCAGGTACAAAAGCTTGAACTATGTCTTTGCTGGATAAATATGGTAAAGAAGATGGGGTGGAGGTGTTTATTTGTACCCACACAGTATCGGAGTAAATACAGTTGGGTTTTTTTTTTGTTTGGTTGGTTTTTGGTTTGTTTTTTTGTTTGTTTGTTTTTTTTTTTTTTTTTTTTTTTTTTTTTTTTTTTAATATGGTATTTATGGAAAGCTAACTACAGACTTCAAGCTCAAGATTCAGGACTCACCTTGGCCAGAGTTGTGCTGAGCTCATTTCAGCACCCTCCTTGGGTGCCTCCCCTTGGGTTGCCTCCCCTGCCCCAGCCTGAGCTCTGACAGTGTTCCCAGGGCAAGGTTCTGGCAAAACCAGGGAGCTGCTGCCCGACAAACAAGGACCTCTGGTGGAGCTGAGCCTGGGGAGGCTGTGGGGCCATTCTAAATTAAATACCATGTTCATTTATTTTCTTGAACTTAATTGTTTCACTCTTAACTTTTTCCTGAGGCCTATCATCTCTTTTGTGATAGCACATCTTTAAGTTAGTATTTTAGTCCTGTTTAGTATATAAACCAATTTCAATACTACAATAGTACATGGGTATTTTCTGTTTTGTGTCTTTTGCACCAAATAAGAAATTTTGTTTGTTTGTTTGCTTTTGGGGGATTTTTTTCCTGGGTGAAAGCTGTTGGTTTACTTTGGCAACAGTATAATTACTGAGAAAATGTATTTTTGATATGGGAGATGCTTTTCTTTCCTTGTTACAACTGAGGACATTACTAACTCTCTGAAATGCCGTTGAGTATCCATGGATTTTTTTTCCTTTTTATGATCATTTCCCTTTTTATTTACATCATTTCTGTTACCATCACATTGCCTATTCAAATACTTATAATAACCTGATCACTGACTGGATATGCTCCACAGTTTCAATTAGTCTAAGTAATGCAATGATATTTTTTAAAGTTTAGACCACAAGGACAAATTTAATTTCTTTCTTGCCCACATGCAACTAAGCTTTTTTATTGTGCTGTGTTTTTAAAGGCTTTTGAAGAAACAAGAAACCCTTAGGATTTCGACCATACTGAATACCTTGGTATACCTCACACACACAAAGAAAGGGTTAGAATTTTCAAGCAGATTTTTCATAAAGTGCTCTTGGGGCTTGCTAACTGCAGTCATACAGGCTTCATTTCTAAAGGGCACTTGATGTAATATTCTTTATAATTAAAATACGTTTGGTTCCAAGTGATGCAAACTTTGTTCTTGGCCTTCAGAAGCCAAAAGACACTAAGATAGTGTTAACGAGGTTAATTAGTTAAGCCAGTATTTAAGATTCCAAAAATATGTTTTCAGCTAGTTATGGATATACCATTCTGCCTTGGTTTTGGATTTTAGTTTTCAGGGTGTTTGTACTTTACATTAGCAAGTTGTAAAAAAATTGGTGTCAAATTATTTTGGTTAATGAAGAGTGGTTTTGTTTTATTTCTGTTTGAAGTACAGATTAAGAATAAAGAGAAAATTAAGATGTTTCTTTTTAACACAAACTCCCAGTATTTGCAACATTACAGAAATCGGAATGCTGTTGTCAGTTAATTATTTGGATCATCGATTCACTGTTATTTGACTAAAAGTAGATTTTAACCTATTGTAAACATCAACAGCTACAATACGTAGTGTAGTCCTTAGAAACTCCTACTTTCCTCTGCTTTTATTTTCCTGTAGGTTGAGTCTTTGTGATACATACTTTCTGGATAAAAAAATAATCCATGTAGTCAGATGGCTTAAATGGTTCAGTCTCCAGTTACGGATTCTGGAACATATTTTTTTTTCTCTGCCTCATAAATTAAAATACACAGTATAAAAATAATTCAGGCATTGCTTGTAAATATAAAAACTTGAAGCCACACACATAATAGACTTCAAACATGGAGAAACTATTAACACTGTTATTTGCATTCTATGTGATAACAGGTAAATCCATAACTGAAGAATTGAAAATAAATACATAAACAGACCACATAGTCTGCATACTGCAGTCTCAGAGATATAGTAAGTAGGAAGAGAAAAAAACCAAACATATCAGTCTTTGCAGGTGTTTACTTCTTATATAGTCTTTCAGAGGAAAAAATTATACATTTACCACCAGCTGAAAGTATTCCTACATTTTTCATGGTTTCACTATATGTATCTGGCCAGTTTTCAAAAGACTAAAAGCTGATACATAAAGCAGGTTTCATGTACAGCAGTTTTCTCATGGAGGTGAGCTTACTGTACATAATCAGTCTCTAAATAGAATGTATCTAGACATAGTTAGAATAGCACTGTACCCCAATAAAAATGCCTGTCCCAGAGGTGGGAAAAAACACCAACCCACAGATCAACAATTCTTTCCAAAAAAACCCAAAAAACCAAAAAACAAACCCAAAACACCCAAGGGGTTTGAAATTTTACTTCTGATTTCATAGCCACTGTTTAATAACAAAGAGCAGACAAATCCTTGTGTCAAAGAAAGTGATTTTTCACGGTTAATTATGGAACTGCCTTTTAAGAGGAATTCAGAGACATATTGTTAGTTACTTACTTTCCATAAACAGTTATGAAGACAGTTAATTGCTTTAAAGTCGGACACAATTTCCCAAGGCAATAGTATTTTTGATAGAGTAGTTAAGTCACGTAGACAGCATAACTTAAAAATCTGAAGGGCACATGGATGCTGGTATTCACTCAGGGTCCCTTGTATAACATTTGAATCCAGAGTGTTTAATTTAAAATACTTAAAGGACACTGTTCTTAGTATAATCAAGCTAACATTGAAGCAGTCTGACAAGGGAGGTTGTGAATTCTCCAACCTTGGATACTTTCAAGACTCAGACAGTAAAAAGGCCAAGGAAATAGGTCTGACCCAGACCTAATCCAGTTTTAAGCAGATGTTGAACTGGAGAATTCGTGAGGACTTTCTGAATTATCACAAGATGTTATGATCAGGTCTAGATACCTGTGTCTGATATGTTTGTCTGGTTAAGGTTTACAGTAATGGAGTAAGATAGTTACTTTTAGCACATGACACACAACATCCTACTGTCAGTGTTAGTTCTACAATGTCTGTTGTTTTTTAGCTATAAGCATTCCTTCCAAATTTGTTCCCACATGACTGCACCCTTCTAACAAAGATGTTAGTAAAGATTGTTATGCTGTGACTCAAAACTTAACTTCAAGAAGACAGACTGACTCACACACTGTGGGACACACATTCTCAAAGCTTATGCCAGTTCATGAACACAGTAGTAATCTACTTTAATGTATATAATGAGCACATTCCAAATATGAAATGCAACTTAATAGAAGGAACTATGAGTGACCATTGTGCAAATCTAACTGGCTTTCACACATTATATCTGGGTTGCCTCTCTTGGGCTCAAAATTACAAGTGTGTTAAAACAACACTGCTAGAATGTTTGCTTTTGTTTAGATCAGCTCACTAGAAGAAATGTAAACAATGTGTTCCATAGCATATGAGTATACATGAAGGTCTTTTGGCAGGCATAACACTTATGCTGCTGATCCTGTGCAGCCTCATGCATAACATGAATTTCAGTGAGAGAGTGTGTATTTGTATAATTTTGCATGTGTAAGTGTCTTAGGGATTGGAAAGCTACTGTCCAAGTCCTCAAGATACAGTCCAAGACCTCAAGACTGCTTTAGCAGGGAGAAGTGGAAACTCCAGTACTGCAGAATCACAGACTGTCAGGGGCTGGAAGGGACCTCTGAAGATCATCTAGTCCAATGCCCCTGACCAACGAGGACCAAACCAGGGCATGTCACTCAGAATTGCATACAGACAGGTCTTGAAAGTCTCCAGAGGAGACTCCACAACCTCTCTGGGGAGCCTGTTCCAGGGCTCTGTAACCCTTAAAGAAATTCTTCCTCATGTTGAGGTGGAACTTCCTGTGCTTAATCTTGAATTCATTGCCCATCTTCCCATCACAAGGCACAAGTGAGAAGAGGTTGTCCCTCCTTCTTTATGCCCAGCCCTCATATATTTATACAATTAGTAAGATCCCCTCTCAGTCTTCTTTCCAGAAGAATGCCAGTAGTTTTTTGCAAGTACAGGCCCAAGAAATGGACATAACTACATAACCAGGATTATGAACTGGCACAAGGATTTGAAATAAGATTTTAGGTGATATTGCCAGGTGTACTGTGAAAGGAGCCTCATTTTAGCTATGGAAATCTGAAGAAAAGGTACTCATGATATAAAGAAATAGGAATTTCAAGGGTTATACTTTATTCCATTAAGGAATTAAAGGCAGAACTGTTACATGTTACATGTTACTGAATGATGGGGGAGAATTATATGAAATATGTCATAGAAAGAACAGATAAACTTATGAAAGACAAATGGAGGTGAGTTATGAATTGAATGCTATAAAATATGAAGAGGACCATGATATGTTCAGTTAAGTACTGATGGCTTATAGAGATAATACAGTTTAGGTTAAGACCAGTTTTAGGAGCACAGACATGTATTGAAATAGACATAGTATAAAATGAAAGCATGAAAGATGGATATATTAAAATTGGGAGTTTTGGAAGGGTGAAGAGAGACTGAAGCAATATGTTCTGGATACCAGGAAAAGTAACCCAAGTAAAATTTGGCATTTTCATTGTGAATGCAGTATATAAAACAAAAATTGTTGAAATGCTAAACTGTATAGTGGTCAATGGATTTTTGATTGTCATAGAACTTTTTTGCTCAGGCATGAGTAAGTACCAAAATGAATGTTTAATTTCTATCAGGCTGTATATTAAGGTATGCTTTACAAATAAATGTAATGATATTTAGGAAGGAATCAATTAACAAGAAATGCTTAGGGTTTTATAAAGTTTACCATAAATGGTTGAGTAACTTAACATCCTATAATTATCACGTTAAGAGAAATAAACATTCTCTAAAACTACTAGAATATCTTCATTTAAAAGATATAAAATGAAAAGAAAAAATGTGATTGCAGACCTTGTGAAGAATGATAAAAAAAGACAAAAAGGATATTAAAAATGCAGAGAAAGATGAAATAGAAATGTGAGAAGAATGATGAAAACCAGTAAAACAGATAAAGGGGATATTAGAAAGGAAAGAGAAAATTGAAATAGATATGTGTATTAGGAGATGCTAACCGCATTTCCAAAAAGAATTTAAACACTGCAAAATAAGAGATCAGTGAAGGATGAAGTTGAAAATTTCAAGATGGAATAAGATACAAAGTAAAAGAGAATAGGATAAGAGATAGACCATTAAATTGGCTTTTCTTTCCTGGACTGCACAGTGTTTATGAGAGAATAAGAAATCATGTCATCTGATATTAGGTTGGTGTCCAGAATCTTGAGGGCTTTCAAAGAGACTGAAGAAGTGTACTGTGTGGGCAGCTAACAACAGATCTCGGGGGGCAAAAAGAAGCCCTTATGTGACACAGATAAATGACACAAGACCTATATATATGTGTATATATATATATATGTATATATATATATGTATATATATATATGTGTGTATATATATGTATATATAATGTAGTTGCAATTAAAAGTAGAATTTCCAAGATAGCACCTTATGTTAGAGAAGATGAAGCTGGACTGACAATTATATGGTACACAATGGAGCAACAGAATTTTTGTTAGTAAAACAATTATTTACTCTGAATTCATGAAACCTTTGAGCTAAAGTCCACTAAAAAAATCCATCAAACACTCATGAAAAGATGCGTTATGAATAAATGTCAGTATAAAGGAGTACTGCCTCAGGAAAACAAATTGATATATTTGTAAAAAGAAAAAAATAATGACCACCATTTATTTATCACTGGTCTTTAATTTTAAGATAAAATAGTTGGTTTTCTCCTAATTTAAATAAAAACATTAAGGGGAAAACAACATAAAAAGTAATTGTAATATTCTAAGAGTTTATCAAACATTATGGTCCAGATCCTGAAAATTACTTATTTTAATTCTAAATTCCTCTTAAAATTCTTCTTGGCATCAAGCAATTTATAAGATGTTATGGGAATTAATTTAAAGGTTTTTTTCTGCTATATCTTTCCAGGTTTAGACCATAATAATCAATGCAAAAATCCAGGAAGATGTTTGAATTTCTCAGTCCCAGGATATACTTTTTGTACAGCACATTAGGAAAGTCAAGAACTGCAGAATACATTCTCCTTGCCTTGTACATTGAATAAGCTCTCATCTAAACACATGTGAAACAAAAAGGGGCTAATGGGGGGTGAAACAACCAAACACAGTTTGACAGAGATGCATCTGTCATAAAACCTGTTTCTTGATTTTAATGAGGGTTATCAACCTGGAGTTTTATGATTAAAGTCATGTGTCCATACCATTTTCTTCACCACATAAAACTAAAGTCAGTGCTTTAAAAAGTAGTATGGACAGAAAAAAAAAAAAAAAAGTCATATACCTAGTGTTGAATATTGAAGTAGGTACAAAGCTTTAGACTCTTTGCAGTGAGATGGGAAGAAAGCAAATCCATCTTATGGCTACGTATAAAACCTAAACTTAGGCAACTTCACTTCCTCTGAACCTATTAGCACAAAATCATATTTGGTAAAGAGAAGAATCACAATATTTTGAAATAGCTGCACTAGTTCATTTATATGGAATCTACCCTGTTTATGAACATAACTGTCATTCTCTCTGATCATGTCTGAATGCTTAATAAGAATTTTTGTGTTGCCATACAGTGCACTTGTGTTTACATTATACTCCTTGATTTGCATGAATTTCCAATATACATGTCTTTAAATGTACACACTTTTACTGTATGAAGCAAAATATTAAGTATTTTAGTGTGAAACAGAATTCCATTGACAAAGGAATGATAGAATTTCAATATCCTACTACTAGAATTTTCTGTGGTCTGTTTTGGCCACAATAATGTCCCATGGCATGGGGTCCTCCTTTGCTGCAGGTCCATATCTGATCCTCTGTGGCCCTTCAGGGACTGCTCAATGTCCTGTGGAGGACTCATGTTCTGTGGAGGACATGCTCCTCCACAGGCTACAGGGAGAGAGCCTGCCAGCTTACCATGGGCTTCAGGGTAACCTCTGCTGAAGTACTTTCTCCTTCACTGGCCTCCTCTCACATCCCCCTCTCCTTTTCCCTTAGGTCTTATTCCTGTCCCTTTCTTGAATATGTCATTGATGGGCTCAGCATTAGCCAGAGGTGGAGCCAAACTTGGAGTTTTCAGCAGGTTGTCACAGGAGCCACCCTTGGGGTCCCTCCCCAGCTACTAAAAGCTTCATCACATCAACCCAACACAAAGCTATATCCATCAGTCAGGGGGATGTAGTAATTAAAAAAATATATATATGTCCTTTTATGATAGACTTAATTCATAATAGTAAGAGTATATAGTACAGTATATATATATATATTTATATATATGCTATAGTATAGTATTTTTCATTACTAGTAAAAAGCTTGAGCTGACCTGACAATGCAATTTCTGAGGACCCATCTGGGCTCACCTTGACCAGAGCTATAAACTCAGTTCAGCACTTCCGATTGTCTCACCTCCCTGAGCTAAGCAATGTTGTATACAGAATAGTTTGGAAAACTGAAGGAGTCACTATGTAAAAAAAAAAAAAACAAACCCAAAACACATTAGCTATTTGAATCAATCCTGGTGAAGGCTGATAGGCCACTTCCAGACTTTAGCTTTTCTGCAGTGAGAAGGAAGTAGCCTCTGACAACAAACAGAAACACAAGCAACTCGAGACAAAAGGTGAATAAAACCCACCATGAATACCATTCTCCTCATTTAAGAACCCAGGATGCTGACAAATTTGCTTTTTGAAAAAGACTGGCATCATTGACTTTAGGACCCAGAGGGGAATTTGAAAGGCAAGAACTAACAGGAGGAGAAAGTTTATGTTCAGCACTTTTAATAGCCTGACTGATGAGACACTTCTGTATTAATAAGGCAGTCTGGACTGCTCAGATAATATCTGAGACAATAATAATTTCTCAGCTCATTATATTGACGATGTTCTCCCCACAATTTTGAAAGCACCAAGAGTGTTGCCATAATTTTAAATTTTGGGTACATACCTAAAGGCAAAGTTTGACCTGCATCATAGTAAAACCTTTTTTTTTTGTTTGAAACATAGCTGGTGTTCCAAAACCACTGATGAATTATTAAAATGTTAAAGTTAAAAAGTCATGTCAAACATTTTAGTAATTGCTTATTATTTGAGAACATTCTTTGCCCAGCCCCTGTGTTATATGCTCTTGTGGCATACCAGAAATCAGCTTACGCCTTGCCTATTAATGATCTCAGATCAAATGTCAAAGAACTAGAAATGTCTGTAAAATAATATATGTATAACTTAATAATACAAGTCTGTGGACACACCAAATATGTTGAGTTCAAATGCACTACACAGAATTTGGTTCCTTTGGACATTTTTCAAAATTTTACAATGGGATTACAATTATCTGTCTGACAATACACTTGAAAATAGCCCTTGCAAGAATATTATCTGTAGAGAAAGAATAGGGAAAAGGAAAGTAATTCAGTGGATTAAAAAAACCCAGACTGACAAAAGACCATAAGAGCTAATCTGGACTTCTGCCTTTGACATTTGACATATTTTGATTTAAATTGTTAATTTTAATATCAGTTGAGAAAGTTAAAATATATTCCTGCTATGAGGCAGATAAATAATGCATGATAAATGATGCAAAATATATATTGTGATGATTTTTATGCCCATTGTGTAGTTCTCCTGATGGTTTAAAGCTGTTCTTTATGAAAAGAGATACACTTATGAAAAAAGTAAGACTTGTTTGGATTGTTTTTGTTTTTTTTTTAATCAAGATCAAATTATCTGAAATATGAGAACTCTTGTTAAATAGATAGCAAATATAGGTTCATACTAATGGGCAGAGTTTGGGTTCTGTTGTAATGAAATAACTTTACTAGTTTAGATACAGTGTAGAAACACCACAGTAATCAATGGGTTCATAAAAATACTAGATATAAGAAAAATTCCATCAAAGTTGATAGGCCTTATTTACCAAAAATAAAATTGTAGAGAAGCACTCAGGGTATTTCTAAGTTGTCAGTGTTTTCTTGCTGAAATACAACAATGATGAAAGCAGTGGAATCATTTCACCTTAGTACACTAGGTCCAGGCTTTCACCTGCAAGAGTTTCCTCTGAAGACATGTAATTTATAAAAGATTTGTTATTTTTTTCCTTTTCTAGGAGGATGAAGGACTAATATGCAGCCTGTGAAAATCAGAGAACAATTGCAGTTGCTACAAGTATGTACATCTCTTCACACAGTTCTCCTTCTCACCAACCTTAATTCATTTTTCTTACATAAGAAAATGTTATGACCGAAAAGTGGATTTCTTTGAACACGGGGGCTTCCTTCACTCAGTATGTCCCTCTTTTGATTCCACTCTCTAGTCTTACATGAACATTTTCAGTTTCTTAAGTGTGGAAGTTAATGCCTTTCATAGTGATACCACAAAGCAGAGCAGGCAAAACTGAGTTCTAACAAATCACAACTTTTAATGTCTTAATAAATAACTTCCTTATTTCTACTAGTCTATTGTTATGAACTCCCTGATAAGTTTTATACCACCTGATTGTTTTGTCCTATGTTTATTACAACTGTAGCACAGCTCATAGGAAGGAATCCTGATCAAATGTAAATCCAGTTTAATTCCAAATGAGCTACCTCAGACTGCGTCAGCATCACATCTACTTTGCCTTATTCATAGCAGGAGAACAAGCTATGATGTATATTGACTAATAATTTTTTAGCCTGAAATTGCCAGCTTTCTGTTTACTATTTTATCATTTGTGTTTAACTCCATTCAAGGCTTTTATATACCCTGATAACAATTCTAAGATGAATGTCCTAGGTACAGCAAGATGCAGTTGCTATCTTACAAGTTGGAGATCTCTCTTTTTCTCCAGGCATATGACTTCCACAACACTATGTTTTAATTTTCAGATTGAATTATTCTCCTCTGAGTATTAAGAAGTAACCCTTCTGTACACCTTGTGTTCCTATGTTATACCTTGATAGGGGTCATGACTGTACCTTTATTTTTTGTAATTTTCATAATCCAGAACATTTACTTATTTGATTTATTTGTTATGACTATGATATTAATGGTGACAGTTTTTTATATTTTTCTGGTTTTAATTATAATCACTTGTTGTTATATGAAACTGGTACCTATATATTGTAAAACATAGTAATTATTTTTACAGTGCATATAGACTTTTGGATAAAAGGAAGAAAAGGTCACATGCTTTCCTCACTCAGAGCTATACAAAATATTAATACCAGACACTAAATTCCAGGTCTTTAGCTGGAACCAAACCAAACCAAACCAAACCAACCAAACAAAAAACCCCACAACAAACTCTTTGTAAAAATGGGAAGCATCTGGAACAAATTTCATTTTCCACCACCTATTTTCTTGCAACTCTATAGCTTATTGAGACACTTTTAGTACTGCTGTAAATTAAATAATTTGTCCTAATTTGTATATGGATGCATTGAACCCTGGTAGGTTTTTCTTCAGATAGGCATCTTAAAAGTATAGGAACAACACAAATTTATTTATGATAAACTCTGCACATATATCTGTATAGACTCATTATAACTTCTAAAAGCACTAAAAGATGTGTAGGGATGCTATCTGTGGAACAAGAGGAATATTCCCATACTAAGGCATCAGTAAAAGCATAAAGACTATAAATCTTTTAAAAGGTATTCTACCCCTGCCAGGTGTGGATACATTTTTATTATTTAGCAGCTATTCCTCAGATGTGAAATCCCCTGGCACCCTGCAACTTCTGGGCAGCATCCTACTGCTATGACTGTCCATTTATTATTGCATGTTAAGGCTATTTAAAGAAGACAACAAAGGTCATGGTTTTCACCTTCATTTTTTTTCTCTTTCTTTGTCATGGGTTAAGTAACCGAACTTCTGCTCAATTCTGCCTCATCATCACAGACAGTGAAGAGGCTGTTGGGAAGAGAGTATTGTATAAATAGAAAAACTGACACTAATAATTCAAATAAAGACTGCCAGTGAAGTGTCCATCTGGAGTTACGCCTTTGGTCAATCCTAAGCTATGTCAGAATACTTATTTAAATACATATTAAATCATAACAAGAATATTTACTTTTTAATTGTTTGCAAGTAGTTAATAAATGCGCAGATGAAGTTTCTCACTTTTTGTCTATTTTTAATTGTATTGAAAGTAAAGCTCATAATTTCAGAGTATTATATTTTGACAATCTTTCATTTAAGAAAAAAAAATAATTGCTCTGAATGATATTGAGTGGTGACTACTCAAGTTGTTTATAGCCTTTGAGTTTCCTTCTCTTATGGCAATGAACATATACAGAACTCTCTTTACCTTTGTGATTCAGTATAAAAGACTTTCATACTTGAGCTATGTCTTCATAAGTTTCAAGTAGAGTGATTGTTTATGAAAAGTGTACTGTGGAAATCAATTATCCCATCCAAATATTTCAAAGAAAGTATATGTCCTTTGTGTGTATGCTTGTTGTATTTCCTCACTGGAAAAGAGCTGAAGTTCAGTCGACATCAGTTGTCATCTGCAGATATAATTACATAGTTATATTTAATACCTCAGTGGATAACTCCACATTACAGTTTAATTTTCCCCAGAAACTTAAATTTGTTCTTGGACTGTGTATTTTTCTATCATATAAATAATCAGTCAGAACAGAAATCCAATTTTAACTCAATCAAGAGTACTTTGAAGAAGGTAAAGTAAAATAACTTCCACAGATTTCGGTATGTCACCCAGTATGTGACTAGCCTGTTCATTTATTAATTTCTGGAAACATTTCCTGGGATGAGACCGAAATGCTCACTGATGATCTCCACGTGGAGTACTATTTTAATGTTTTGAGAAATGTTCTCCACCTCTTTTTTTTACTTTTTGCTGCTGTTCTGCTGGCAAATTTCTAGTTCTGAGTACTGAGACAAAAGTAGCATTCATAGTGCCATGAAATAAGTATGACATTTATTTAGCTAAATTGCCAAAGAAAACAATATAAATTACAGTTCTAAATTATCTGTCTGATTGTTTTTATTGATATAGGATTATTCTCTACAGTATATTCCTGTATATTTATTTCATATGGTTTTAAATTGATGGAAATTAGTTGAATTCACCAGCTTTTCATATACAAAATCTGATGCATATGGTTATACTAACTCTATTCCCATGTTATTCAACTCTCATTTTCCTTTAATACTTCTTATTATTAATCATAAATTGGAGTGATATGTAGTATATCTTTTTTTCCCTACTTACAAATAGTAAAAAAAAATAGTTGCACTGCTTTGACATTTTATTCCATTTGTGCTTGGCAGGATGTTTATTGGTATAAAGTAAAATTTCTGTGTGAGACTGTATTCAGGACTCTCCTGCAAACAGGTTGGAATGACTTTCTGAATGTTCTTGCTCAGATTTTAGTAGATGCATATTGATTTTTATTATATTCTAATTTTTGGCATTGCCTTGATATAATGGCATATGTAAAAGTCACTGAGACAGAGCTTTTATTACTTTGATCACCAAGATAGAACTATGTGTAACATGACAGTGGAGGTAATTGTCATTGCTGGAAACGTACATTGATGCCTTCATACCATAGAATTATATTTTGTAGGCTGATATAAGAAGTTCATTTGTACCAGGAGCTATCAAATGTTCAGACAGGAAGAATAGTACCAGCATAGGTGATTCTGGTGTACCTGAATCTTCTGAACTGACAGATAAGGTTCTAGAATGACTTAGGATACAGGTAATTACTGGCCTTCTCTGGAGCACAAATATGCCTGCCATTAATGGTGTGCCCTTGTGATAAATTATGCAGCACCTCACTGTTGCTGGAGACAGCTTTCCCACTTTTCAAGAGCTCTAAGGAGCTGGCAGGCTATGACAGCATATTACAGTAGATAGAAGCAGGGAAATCATGTCTGAGGGGCATAGGAAGGATTGTTCCCTTAGGTGGATTAAGAAGTGATGATAGCTATTGATGGGAACAGGGCAAAAATCCCTCCATAATTTTATTGGGTTTTGATGCATTTATGGTTCCTGTGAAGTAGGTGAGGTCTAGGCAGGATTTGGAAAGACTCTAAAAGTGTAACGTTTTCTGGGGTAGTTGTCATGAGCTGTGTTGTACAGCTCAGAGTGAGGATCTTTGGAATATTCAATAATTGATTTGAAGATGACTTGGTATGTTAAGTGTACTAGGTATGAAGTGTTTGTATCAGCATTATACATCTAAATTCCTTTTTATAATGCAATGAGATTGTATATATATTATATTAATTGTATATTATTTTCCATTAACTTATTGTATTAATTATATTAATTAAATTAACTATATTGTATCAAATGATATAATGATATAATATCACATCATATATTATATTTTTATATTATATCATTACATCATATTATACTATATTGCATTTATTATATTATGTTTTATGTTATATGTTATTTATATTACTTACATTATATTATATTATAATTTGTAGGACTTTTTGTGGTTACTTCTACAATAAGCCAGTGGTCTGTAAAGAAGTAAACTCATCCATGGTAGTGTGTCTGATTATGCAGATATCTGCAGGAACTCTTTTGCCTCTTGCATTCATACTTACATCTCATTTTCTATGAAATATGCTAATCTTTTTTTGATTGTTTCTTTCTAATCCCATTCTGTGGATACTTTCCTCCAGGATACATTACAGTAAAACATTTTATGTATGGTATAAAGCTTTTACTTTTGTATCTATTCCCTTATTATTTCTACATATTTCAATGGGAAGTTCTACCTGCTACTATAATAACATGAAGATTACTTCTTTTCCAAAATTATGAAAAAAAAAATGAACTTAGTAAAAGCAGACAAAGCAACTGTTAGTGCCTTTTGACTTTAACTGAACTAGTGGTCCCACTTCAAACAAAGTTATCCTTTAACTTAACACTTTACCTTAGTCCTTTTGGGTTTTGAGAGGATGAATGTGTGAAAGCTAAGCAATAACTTAAGCTATGTCTTTCTTTCAAGAAACTTTCTGCAAATATTCTCTTTTCCCAAGATTATAAGAGCTAGTTGTGTGAGAAAATGTTAGGCTGAAGATAGGAATTTGGTTTTGTAATCTGTATGGGGATGTTTTATACTGACACAGTATCTACAGGTATCTACTGCATTTGCTGTACTCACTGACTTTGTAATCAAATCTGAAAAATTCAGCTCTATTCTGTGTTCATGATGAACTGCAGCATATGTCTATTTGTAAATCTTTTGACAGAAACATAATTTCAGAGATGTCACTCACACTATTTAACATATCACATTTCCTTCATTAACATTCCAAGAGCAAATTAAGATCAGTGCTTGGGCAATTAGTATCAATTGACCTGTGCTTCTGCATGTGAATAACTTTTATATTTAACTTCTGCAGGTTGACTTAAAGAGATTTATATCGTCCATATCTACTGTATTTCTGCAATTCAGTAACTGAGTGTTGTGAGATTCTTAGAGAATTCTAGTAGTATGTGTTAAATTTTCCTTCTTTAATTCATCTTAGACAGGAATATTATAAAGATTTTAAAAAAACCCACATCTGATTTTGTTTATAAAAAACTTAGAAAGTAATTCTAATTCCTGAATTACATCTAATAGTATTATAATTACATAAAATGGAAAGTCCTTATTTATAGTTGACATTTTACAGTAAGGTAATTTTGAAATAGTCATTATGAACTCATTCTTTGCCTCTTCAGGACATGAAATTTTCTATTAGTAGCCTTCTGCTAACATCAAATGTGAGGAGCTAGGAGGAATAGAGGCTAGAAACAAAGAAAAAGATACACCCAGTATCAGTCTCGTAGAAAACTTATCTGTAGGATGCTGGGTATGTGGATTCAAGAGGAAATTAAAAGCCAGTGCAGTATGTACCTGTGCTGCCAACAGCCACGGGTTAGAAGATAGGTAGACATTTGGTTTAGTCATGAGGAACTCCCTTTGATGCTACCAGAGGAATAAAAGAGCTATGCTAGCATTTGTGGAAAGGATTCCCCAGCATGAGGGAAGATGGAAAGATGAAAGAGAAATGGGAAAGGAAAAGTGAAAGAAAATAGGTATAACTATCTTTAAAAATGCTCACTTTTTGTAGGCAAAGCTCAGGGAAGGAACAGAGAGACTAAGGACCCTAAATGGGTCCTTAATGCGTGTAAAAATGCTCTGCACCTCACAAATAAGTAGATATAGATTCTAACTGTAAATTATTTAAGCATTATGGTCCCTTACTGTTTACAGTATGGACAGCATGAGGAAGGGAGCAGATTGCCTTTACTTGACCTAGTATCTCACTAGACCAAATCTTCATCTGCCAACATTTTGTTACTTAATATTTCATAGCATATAGACTGATATAATCTACTGAACTACCAGGAAATTACCTAGTAAATTCTAACTTTCATTATATACATATTTGACTGATCAAAGGGTTTTCTTGGGAAAATATAGCTCTACGGGATAGTGTGATTTTATATTTTTATGGGCTAGATAAGGCTGGAAAATTAGGGGTGGACATAGGGAAACAATTGGTAGAGAAGGAATATAAGCCATTGTGAAGGAAGAAAAGCAAATTGCCTAGGACCTTTACAGGTCTATTTCTGCATGGCTATTAAATTTAAATGCATAGTGAGATTTCAAAGTGGAAATGACAGTAAAGGTGAGATGAGCTGAGATACTGAAATACAAGACTTAATAAAATAAATCCCATCTGAATGTCTAAATTATGGAAATCGTTTCAGATTTTTTTTTTTTTAAGGGATTAAACAAAAGGAAGCTTCACTTTTCTTCCAAAAGATATCTTTAAAAGAATAATAGATTTCTACAGCGAAGTTGAGACCCTAGATAAAAAAAATTATAAACTATGAAGAACTAGTGTGACTGCTGTTGCAATTGTCTGCTTTAGACTTTTTCACAGAAACTTTTGTTTGCCTAACTGCATAGGAGATGTAGAAAGGTTTTCTGGGAATACATCCTGGCCTGACAGAAGCTTGAGCATAGCACACCTTTCATGTTATGTAAGCATGCAAATCTATGTGACCAGCCTATGGTGGCTGTAAATTTTCACCAGGCTTCCAACAGAAAATTTTAAGTTCTTTCCTCCTGGTTTTGGCAAGGGAGTTCTTTGTTCTTATAGCTGCTGCACTGCTGAAATAATATAACAGATCATTGCAAAAGCAAATGGTTACAATGGATTTTCTCCTACTGTTCAGAAACAAAAGTGAAGGCCAGTGTGAACAGTAGGAAGTCAGCCTACCTCTTCTTGATTTATTTCTGTCTGAGTTGTCTCCTGTAAACCTAATGAAAACTCAATACTGTCAGCATGGTGTAGCAAATTATCCAACAACGTGAACTTGAAGAGCAAGTTCTTAATGATTCTTTGTTCTACCTGATCTGCATAAAACTGCTAGCTAAATGTATTAAAATTAATTGGAAACCAAACACAGAATATTCCCTCATGTAGACTTCTACACTTTTTCTCATATAACTTTTGTCTTAGAAAAGAGAAATACGATGCAACTGGAATTGCAGACCGTATGAAAAATGCATCTTGTCAACAACTCCCAAAATTACAGCAACATGAATTTTGTTGTTTTTTTTCTTTTGTTTGTTCTTTGGGGCTTTTTTTGGTTTGTTTTTTTTTTTTTTTTTTTTTTTTTTTTTAGCAGCTGCCCTATTTGCTTTGCCATTTTAAAGTTGTATCTCGAGCCTCCTTTTCTGTCAAGTTACAAGTTGAATCTCAGACTTCGGATAATGTGAGTCACTATGCTTTATCTCTGTTAGGGTTTCTTTCACATTTTATGAGACGTCATCACATCTGGAGACTACTTAACCTAAACAAGAGTAGCCATTTGCACTGAATTACTGACTCATTGGACATATCCTTCCTTTATTTCTTCGTCAGCTGATAATTGCCTCTTAAATGCACACTAACTCATTGCATTACTCAGTGTATTAATTTACTTGAATAAATTAAATTTTTGTTGTTGTTGTTACAATAAACAGAGGAAGTTCTTTACTCAGTACCACCAGGGTTCCATGTTTTCATTGAACTACATTATAGTAGCAAATTTTTACCAGCAATTGTGCTAAAAAATAGTTTTCAGCTTCTATTCTTCTACACATTTAATTGGTAAGATGGAAACAAAAGTGCTGCTTTCTCTTTCCTGCAACTGTCAGAGAAAACTGCATATCTTCTTTTTTCTTTTTAAATGATGTTAACATTACATTTTTTTCTCTCACTAGAACACACTAGAATAAAAGGAAATAAAAGATTGCTTGATAACCCTGGAAAGAAGTTCAAAAAAATGACTAAGAAACTTTGTGAAGGAGAAAATCAATGCATATTGTTGCTGAAACTACTTATGTCTATAGCAGATGAACAAAACACTGTGTTGGTTTGTATGTCTGTTTGACAGTAAATGAAACATGCCATATAACTGATAACTTCAAAAGTGATTCTGAAGGATAATATTTTATATTAGAAAATTGAAGAAAAAGGATTTTGACATAGATCATATTGTTTGATATTTTCTTCCAGTATAGGTGAAAATATACAGCTGGTGGTAGTAACACATCTGCATCACTTTTTCATGACCACTTTTGTACTCCTTAGTGAACAAAAAATATCTCGGCCACATTTTACAAAGTGATGTTAGGAAAGAACTTCTGGTTTTTATAAACCTTGTGAGTTACTTTCTTTCTTAACTGAACTATCTGTCAATGACCTCAACCCTCTTCTATCTTGCCTGTCAGAACTCTAAAGCTCATCCCTTACTTTGAATTGCTGTTTGCCTTGGACTTTACTGCAGTTTTGCCCTGATCAGGGGGCATCAGACTGCTGTGCACCGCAAATTGTAACCGTCTGCTCCCATTCCTTCTGCAGGGAAGTTACCCTGTGGCAAGCCAGATAACTGCTTCAGCCTTTGCAAGATATGGTCCTACAACAGCCTACACAAACTGGCATGAACCCTTGCATGAAGAGCATCAGCAGTGCCCTGAGGCTTCAGTTATTCTTGTCTGGAAAGATGAAACATGACCAATATGAGGTGCAATGTACATGCTCTTTGCTCCCTTGTCTGAATGTTGAAACTGTATCATAATTTTTCTTTTCAGGAGGCCTACATGCAGAGAAAGAACATAGGCCCAAATCCATGTAGGTAAGTTGCTATCTGCCATTCCTACTTTGTAGGCATTTCATATCTGTAATATTCTCTCATAAGCAGAATTCACAATCCAACTTGGCAATGTGAGAGAGGGATTTATAACACCCAGAACGCTCAACAGGGTTAGATTAAGCTAACTCATAAAAGAATATAAGAGCTTGTTGAAACGAAGACTTTGACTTTCCTAAAGCATTCATTTTAGGAAAAAAATTTCTTTGAAATTTAATGTCAAGATTTTAATTTAATGGCTTACATTGTAATATAATCAATAATGGGAGGTAACTATGAATTGAAAACAAGAGAAAAAAAGTACTAGGTCTTTTCTGGACTGGAGTGCTTTACTGTCATTCATTTGTAGAAATTATCAAAAATCAGGTTCATCTTTTTCTTCTAATACATAGCTAGGGATGTCCGTCAGGCATTCACCTTTTATATGTAATAATTCAGCTGCTTAGTTCTTACAATGTTTATGAAGGAGATGAAAAATCTCTGCATGAAGGAAACTTACCCATATCTCTCTTGCCTTTCAGCAGAGGGCCTGGTGGCAGGCTGTAGAGGAAAGGTGATTACCCTGCTGTTCACCATAGATGCTAGTGTAGCAGAAAGAAAATTCCAAGGGGCACAGAGTAAGTGAATAAGAAAAAAGGAGGAGAAATGAGGTCACTGCTGGGAAAGGGAAGCTGTGATTTTAAAATTATTTATTCATTTTAGACAGTAATTTTTAATGCAATATGCAAAAGCAACCCTTGACTTTCATGATGCAATGGCCACACTCTTGTCTGTACTAAAGCTACTCTAAAGGTAGCCTGTCTAAATAACTTGTCATAAAAATGATTACAGCAGAGATTTATATTTAACTTGCTGCCTCCCTTTAGACATTGTCTAGAGTACCTTGATGCATGCTCCATCTCCAGGAATTTCCTAAACAGGAATACTAAGGTGTTGCAGTGTTCAGTGATGCAATACCCAAGTCTTGCAGCTTCAGCTCTGGATGACTAAACATAACCTATGGAAACACTTCAGTAAAATACCTCTTAGCAAATTGGCAAAGCCTATCTGCTCCCTGACTATCCATTGTAATACCAGGTCAAAAATCAGAACTATATTTCTATGGATAGCTCTGACATGCTTGTCTATAAAAAAAAATAAATCTATGAACAAGTAACATTTCAGATGTATAAAGCTCCAAGATACTTTAGGTGGAGCTGGTGATATTTTCAACTCTTAGACTACAGAACTTTTTTTTTGCTGTACACTTCAGCATATTTCCTTATTCTTAATCTCTCACTGTTGTAACTTTTGGTGTTGAATAACCAGCTATATAGACACTCTTTGCCATCAGAGGCACTGCAGAATCTTGGAAAATAAGAGGTGGAATCTCAGATTTCCTCTTCCTAGGAAGATGGTAATACATTTTCATTTTTAAAAGAAAAAATAATTATTGTGGGAAGATTGTAGAAATTTTTTTAGTTTTGTTTTTTTGATTTTTTGTTTTTTTGTTTTTTTTTTTTTAAGAGACTTGATTCTTGAATAAAATTTACCACAATCCTGTATAGAAGTATACAGAAATATTACCTTCTTCTGGACTCCAGCATATTATGTGGCTAATGTCTGCACAGAAACAGACAGAAAACGTTAGTATAAGATATAGTTGACTTACCTAATTTGCGCACAAATACACAAACTTCAGAAAAAAATGAAGTCCTTCCAGTACTTAAAAAAAAAATGCTATCACTGTGAAATCAAACTCAGAAGCTGGAAGAACAAAAAAAAAAATCTGCCTAATTATAGATAGTAACTTAGCTATATCAATTTATACTTTATAATCTGATATGTATCATCTAGATGGTCATACACTGCTGCTTTAAAAGACCTCTTGTTTCACACCATACCTGCAGTTCATATTCCCAGTATTCAGAAAATTATCTGTTTCTCAAGGTAAATTTTTATCTTTCTCAAGATACTGATTGGTATGAAGTCTCCTACATCTCTACTTGTGCCTGTATATGATTACCTGAGATGCTGTAGTTCCACAGGAATGGAGTGTACCTGATTGAGATGAAGGTGCCATTTATAGTTTCATTCCTAATCAAAATTTACTTCAACAGAGGCACATTAGGCTATGCTGTTTTAAGGTGAACTTTAACAAAACCCCATATCACTTGCATATTTTATCCTCAGTATATTGCAGTGCTATGAATCTATGACAAACTTTAGAGTTCATTTTGCAAAATGAGCCACAGGCCTAAATTCTAAGTGTTGATGTAGTGAGTACTTTTTAGACCATGACAGTCTCTCATCAGATTAATTTAAAAGCACCAAACTTTCACAGCTTCTCTGGGAAATCAGCTTTTTTTGATGTGGACACAGGTGTTTTGGGTGTTGGTAACAGATTTCCCTTCACCTGGTGCTTTTTGTGCTTCACAGCTTTTAATCCCAGTGTTTGATGCATCTTTACTGCTCCAGATCACCTCTAGTTGCAAGTTCCCATGCTGCAGAACTAACACAACAGCGAAAGATACTTCTTGTGGGTGTCTGTACCGTTTCACCATCTTGCCTTTCAGCCACTAATCATATTTCAATTTGCTATAATAATAGCTCTGCATAATAGCAAACTTTTATAAACATAGCAGATGTCCAAAGTTGCGTAGCTGACCTACAGTGGCATTATATTTTGTGAAAGATTATATTGTGACTTTTTTTTTGCCAGGCACTTCATGAAAAAAATGCATCTGGAATTAATTGAGGTGCTTAATGTAGCACTATAGAGTTCAAGTTTCTCTGCTGATCCAAAAAAAAAAATAAAAACCAAAAAAAAACCCCTTAAAAAAAACCAAAAAACCCACAGAGATTTATAATACATATTTTGTTTTATTTTTAATTGTATCCTCTTTTAGATAAGATTATTTAATCTCAAAAGGTTCACTCGTGTTTATTCTGCATGACTTTCTCATCAGCCACTGAGTTTGGAGGCAGACATAGCCATAGATTTATCTGCAGGGGGATACCAGTGCTTTACTTACATTTGATGCTGGTCTTGATGAGTTTTCTTTCAGCTAATGGCTGGAACAGGAATTTTTTTCTTTATGTTGATACTCAGACTGAGCTTTTTAACAGTGTAATAAAGATCAGAAATAGGTCCCAAATAGTGTGGCCAGCAGGAGTAGGCAAGTGATTGGCCCCTTGTACTCAGTACTGGTGAGGCTGCAGCAGTGTTCACAGTACAGAGGCTGTACTGTGCTCAGTTTTGGGCCACTCATAACAAGAAAGACATTGAAGTGCTGGAGCATGTCCAAAGAAGGGCAATGAACCTGGAGAAGGGCTTAGGGCTTACAAGTCTTGAGGAGTGGCTGAGGGAACTGGAATTGTTTAGCATGGAGAAAAGAAGACTGAAGTGAGACCGTATTGGTCTCTACAGCTGCCTGAAAGGTAGCTGTAGCAAGGTGCATGTAAGCCTCTTTTCCAAAGTAGCAAGAGAGAGAATAAGAGGAAACGGCTTGGATGCCCAATGCAACATGGGAGGGAGTGTCCCTTTCATCTGTATTATAACTGCCATGTAGATATCTCAGGTACTGTAGGGGCTTTCAAACAGCAGTTGATGTAGTAAGCTAATACAGCTGTTCATACTCCTGTGGTTAGCCTGAGTCTATTTACTAGCTTTTGTACAGAAATCTACAAGTGGAGTCTGAATTTTGGGTGTGTTGGCTTCAGGTTCACCTGAAGTACTGCATCCAGCCCTGGAGCCCTCAGTACTGGAAAAGCATGGACCTGATAGAGTGGGTCCAGAGAAGGGCTATGACAAGGATCAGGGGGCTGGAACACCTCTGCTGTGAAGACAGGCTGATGGAGCTGTGGTTGTTCAGCCTGGGGAAAGGAAGGCTACATGGAGAACTAATAACAACCTTCCAGTATCTGAAGGGGACCTACAGGGAGGCTGTAGAGGGACTGTTTGCATGGGCCTGTATTGATAGGATGAGGGGTAATGGTTTTAAATCAGAGAACAAGAGATTTAGACTGGAAGTTAGGAGAACGGTTTTTACCATGAGAGTAGTGGAAAAATGAAAGAAGTTGCCCAGGCATGTAGTTGAGTCCTGATACCTGGAAATATTCAAGGTGAGGCTTGACAGGGCTCTGGGAAACGTGATCTAGTTGAGTCCATGCTTACTTCACAAGGATTGGATTAGCTGACCTATAGAGATCCCTTACAACCCAAATTATTCTATGATTCTATGTTGAATCTGTTCTTGGAGTTCAGCTTGAGACCAGGAGGAAACTTACACCCTTCTGGAGTGTCAGCTGTGAACTACATGGAACACACATAACTCAAATTATTTCATAGTATGCCTTCAAACACTTTAATCAGTCCTGTCATTTTCCAGTCTTAAGTAATTTCTTTGTTTTTATATGAGTTTCACTACTGCATTATGATGGTAGATCATACAGACTTGGTTTAAATGGGATCTTCATGTTCACTTGTTCAATGAAAGATAAAAATAAATTACATCTTTTAATAAAATAGTGAGGCAGATGAAATAAAAAAAATAAAATTTGAAGTCTGTACTTGTATCTGTCAAAGATATATGGAAAATTGTTTCTTTTTTTATTTTTTTTTCCACACAGTTTGCATAGTTTAGATCATTATAATTCTGTAGGTTATCTTTGATGGTTTCAGGTGAGAGAAGTTATATGCCAGACAAAAGCATGTTAAAAGTTCATTTTCCAGTGACAGTATTAGTTTCATAGGAAATCACTCCAGAATACTTTCTGTAAAAAGAGAGGAACACAAGGAATGAATGCCCTTTGGATACAGAGCATGGAAACAATCTAATTGTGCTGCTCATAATCTGCTGAGAAAATGGAATAGACACATCAGTATAATTTAAACTGCCTTCTATCTATCAGCACTTCCAGCCATCATTTTGCTGGACATGTCCCATTAATGCAGAAAACATTTTAATGTAGCTTATCATTTTCCTCTTGTTGACTCATGCTTTTTCTTAGAAGCAAAACTGAAATTAAGGGCTTATCAATATGGAAAGAGATTTCACTTCCACTACCTTGTGCTCTCCAAGAGATTTCAAGTTTCCTGCACTGAGATCTGAGGAGGTTGAATACTTAATAATCCCAGCAGTATTTTCTACTCCATCCCTACTACTACAGCTTTAGTGCTAGACTCTCCTGCTGCTTTATTGCTGCTTTATCAGCAACCTCAAACTTCACAAAATGACAAAAATATGAGTTTTCAAGCTAATCAAAACACCATAGCTGCCTCCTCAGCAGGAGAGTAAATAAATCATCTCATTTCTTGTCAGCTGTTGATCCTTAGAGATTTTTCCCTCTCTCTTGTTTTATGCATTTTTTCTTGCTTTTTCAGGTCTGATTAAATTCAGTCTTGGGCCAAATACCAAGAACGTATCTGGACCTGCAGTGTGCACAGATATGACAATGAGAGTAAATATATCAAAATCCATATTGACATTGCATATTTGGATAGGAGACAGGGAAAACATCCATTTGGAAATGTAAACTTACCAATTCTAATAATTCAAAAAAAATAAGAAGAGTGAGATGAGAGAGAGAAAACACATAGTTTTCTCCTTTTTGTAGTGGTTAGTTGAGATTAAGCAATTTTTTGTTGGCCTGCACTTAAGTTTCTATAACCTAGGGAGCTTCTATCTGATATCTGAGTAATTTTTAAAATCTACAAATTGTTCATAATACTTATATTTAAGGTTTTCTTCTGCCTCTTTGTTACCTCACAGTGTAGAGGTTTTCATATTTTACATATTATTCTAGAAATTGTAATAAAATGACACTTTTTAATTTCTTTCATTCCTTGCTCCTATGTATTATGTAGGGAAAGATTATATGATTTTGGAGGTATCTTATTAAAATACTGACCTGATTTGGGACAGGATATGAATAATTTTCTGTCTTGTAATTTTGCTTTCAGCTAAGTCTCTTCTAAGTAGCTGCACTTGCTGAAATTAACAGCAAGTTTCTCAGACAGTGTCTGCTTCCAGGACTGATAACGCTCAATGTTTGTAGTTACAGCTAGAGAATGAGATGCAGGACCAAGGACACTGCTCGGTTCAGAGGAACATTTTGTGCTCTGGAAAGAGAATGGGAGTATAGGGGTCACACCTGCAACCCTTCTCTAGGGAGGAGTGAACAAGACGGGTGACCAAAATTGACCAGACTGAATATTCCATCACATACATTTCATACTGAGGTAAGGTCAAGTCTCTTTGCTCTTCATCCTTCCCTTCTTTGCCTCTTCCTGCTTTCTTTGACATCATCCTGGGAGGATTCTGTCCGTCCCTCTGCCTGTGATCCCAAACTGTGCCAGCCTGAATCTGTGTGTTCCTGCCTCCAGTTCCCAACTGCTTCTGACTCCAGGAGTCCAGCCCGGACTTTCCCAGGGCTGCCCTGCAGCCTCGGTGGTGACATGAGCATTTCTGGAGGGAAAAAGGGGAGGAACATGATATTTTTCTGTATTTTTTAATATATTTATTTATTTTTCTTTTTTTTTATCATTACTATTTCATTAAAGCTGTGTAGTTTAGTTTCCTACCCATAAGTCTCTATCCATTATTCTCTCTCCTTTCTTTATCAGGGAGAGAAGGGGGATTAATAGAGAGCATCTGTCATTTGGTTAATTGCCAGCCCTGCGTTAAACCATGACATAGGGTAAGAGCTGAACTATTGGACTGATGCAGCCCTTCTGGGATAATATTGCCAGAAAGTGGAAAAGACAACTTACTAATGAGAAATTATTCTTGCAGTAACTGAATTAGAATTTTCTGTGTACTTCTTCTCAGTAAAGATTTATTTATCCTATCATTTCATGATGCATGGAGCTGTTAACGAAAAAAACCCACCAAAATCTGTCTCTCTAAAATGGACTCCTGAACAGTCATTACCATGGATCTCCATATTTACTTCTTATGGTTCAACCAACCATCTCAGTTATAGAGATATTATTAGGTCTTTTGCTGTCATATGTAAATGATTACATACAGACTTGAAATGACTCCTGCAAACTTATTTTAGTGACTAATTGTCATTCTTGGCTGACCCATTAAGGAGGAAAATGTAGCAAAAAACCAACACGCACTACACAAACTGTGTCATCCAGTCCCCTATTGTCCTTTAACATGTCAATACATGAGCCATTATGTTCCACAGTCTTGAAGTACTCCTTCCGAAGCCAAACAGAACTGCCTTGTACTTTGCTGAAACTTAAGAATGAATCCACTCATTTTCTGATCCTATATTTTTGAGCTTGTCAACTTATTGTTCTTCTTAGTCAACAGTGAGAAATAAGCACTTCAAATAATATATTTAAATTGCATACTTTATAGCTAAATGTGCTACGTCTTACAAATGCCTATTACTTTCTGATGAACTAGAATTGTTTAGTTTATAAATAAATACATGTATATTTAAAACATTTGTTCCTGGAACCTGAAGATGTCACATTAACAAATACTAAAGCTGTTTGCTCTAGATGAAACAACACTTGATATGCTGGAAAAAAAACAAACCAAATCAAAACCCACAAAATATTGAAAGCCACAGGGAAACTGAATTGTGTTTGCTTTTTACCTTTAACAGTACAAAACATAAGGATATTCAGTTAGATTAAAAAGCAATGTATTTAGAACTCCTGGAAAAGTTCTTCTCTCAGGATACATAAGGAATATGGATCAGCGTGGATTCAGAGCAATATTTAAAGCCTATTGGTTACAAGTCAAATATGTAGTAGTTACAAAGTGAAAGGTAATTATTAGTAGCTTGGAGATTTAAGGCTATGGAAGAAGTATCCACAATGAGTGATGGGGTAAACATGAAGCAATTTAACCACAAAAGTGACAGGAACTTCTCTTTTCATGTGCAGCAGATCCAACATTGATGTTCTACATAAGTGCATGTCTACCATATAAAATATGTACAATTGTTCAGAATTATGGTATCACAAATCATCCCTGGTTGGGAGGAAACTCAGAAGACTATCTGATCCAACATTTTGTGGGAAAGGAAACCTAGATGAGGTTATCCATCAGCCTGTCCAATCACATCTTGAAAATGTCCAGTGATGGGGACTCTACCACATTCCTGGGAAAGATGTTCCAGTGATTAATTGATTTTTCTCACTGTAAAAGATTTTATTGACATGAAACCTTCTCCCTGTTCAACTTGCACCTCTTGCCCCTTGTCATATCTTTCTGCAGAAAGAATCTCTGTTCTCTTTGTAGCTGCCTTTGTGTTCTAGAATCTGTGATAAGGTCCCCTTCAGCCTTTTCTTCTGCAGGGAGAAGACCTAATTCCCTCAATCTTTCCTCATAGGACAGGTTCTCTAAGCCTTTGATTATCTTCATGGCCCTCCTTTGGATGTCTGCCTACATCTTTTTAAACTGTGGGGACCAGAACTGGACACAAGTAGTCTAGGTGAAGACTGACAAATACTGAGTAGAGTGGGATGATCACATCTGTATCTCTGCTAGTAATGCTCCCATGGGTGGAGCTCAAGATCCAGTTTACCTTTGTTGCTGTAGTGACACATTGCTGACTCACACTCAGCAAGGCTGCTCCCCAGTTACACAAATCCTAGTCTGTTCTGGCCCAAGTGCAGTATCTTGCACTTGTCTTCATTAAACTTCATACTATTCTTGCTAGCCCACTCTTCCAGCCTGCCCAAGTCTCTCTGTAAGATGTCTCTCTCTTCTAATGTGTCTGCCTCACCACCCAGTTTGTTGCCATCTGCAAACTTTGGCAGGGCTTTCTGTTTCATCATACAGAATATTTATGAAGATGTTGATGGGGCCTAGTATTGATGCTTATGGAAAGGCTGCCAGCCTGAATAAAAACCATTGATCAGCAACTTGAGTGTATAGTGTTAGACAAATTCCTACCAGTCCTGCAGACCACCCATCCAATTCGTGCCATGCTAGTTTACACTGAAAACTGTGGGAAAAGCTGTTGAGCACTTTGCTGAAGTTTAGGTGAACAGCTTCCCCTGATCTCCCCATGCTGACAGATGTTATTTTGTCAGAGAAGTTGACTGTTAGTGTAGATATGATTACCTCTGGTAAATCTGTGTTGGCTTTTCCTATTCACCTTCTTCATTTGGTTTGTGATAGTTTCTAGGTGAACTTGCCATAGTTACTTATCCTGTGATCTGGGATTCAGCTACAGATAGACTACAGCTATCTTCAGCATATTTGCACTTTCTTAGGGAGCTTGAGAAATCTGAGCTTCACAGCTTCACATAGGATTTGAGGTAGCACGAACAATAAAAAAAAGTAGTCTGGTCATTAGATTTGAAGCTGATATACTCGCTTCATGAATTTTAAAAATTTTCTGTATGATTTTATGCAAATCCCTTTATATGAGATTTTCACTGACAGAAACAGAATAAGCTTCCCATAGCATTCAGAAAAAAGGCAATGCCTTTAATTCTGTATTTGATCTCAGTGTTTTAATGATCAAAACCAGGTTCTCTTGCATCAAAGCACTCCACAACATATCAAACAGATTATAAATGAGAAGCTGGGTCTTATTCTGATAATTCTTTCATTAACAAAGGGCAAACCATTAGGCAGTTGACTCATTTAGTATAATTTTATTCATATGTGTTCATAAATGTTTATGCTTATTGGCAAGTCTAGACTGTCATTACTCTTTTTCCATTTTTTAGTTAACTCTTGAATTCCCATCTTCCAAGACAACTTTGTGGCTGTTGCTCCATGTACCAAGATTAGCAGAGATTCTCTGTCATGCATCCGATCTTTTGACAGCTCTGTGGAATAATTGTGTAAAATGGGATGGCTGTTGCTGATACTGTAATCAGGTTCTACTGTCTTTCTTCTCTCGTATTCTGCCCGCCATCAATTCTGCTAAGAAGGACCATGCTAAACCAAGGCTAACCAAGCCAGCCTTGCTAACTTGGCCCTCCTCATCAAAAGAAACTTTTCCTTAAACATATTGGATAGCCTGCAAATAGACTGGCTAAAGACAGGAACTTAAACAATTGTCATACTTGTCACTGCTAACAGGAAAACTATTGTGTAAATATTGTGATAGGTGTTCTTGTAAAATTTAATGGTTTTACCATACCGTCCATTTTTTTAATCACTGGTGCCAATCAGGGAGAGATTTCTACCATGAGAGCATTCCTGGACTTTTTTAATGCTTCAGCAAAGTAAATATACAGCAATTGATTCATATGTGATCTTTTGCAAAGGTTAGTTTGGACTCCTAAATAGTAAGCGATATGCAAGCTGAAGACATTTACATTTCTTTTTCTTTTGGGAACAATCTGGAGGGAAAAAATAAAAGAAGAGGAAAAAAAAGTAAAAAATCTAAAATTAGAAAGTCATCACTCTCAACCTAGGGATGCTTTTACCTATGGATACTAGCTCATTGACCTTGGGTGACAAAATTCCAAGGATATAATTAATAGCTTGGTCTTTGTTGCTGATTCTTAAGAGTTTTTTTTTTTATTGGAAGTTTGGTCATTAATCTTGTTAAAAGATAGCAATGATCTTGACTTTATGAGGAAAAAAAAGCACAAAATCTGGACTGATCAACATACAGTGATCCTCATAATACCATTAAATATATAAATCTGACTATTAAAGAAGTGTTAAAAAAAGAAGAAAAAAGAGAGTGATGTTGTTCTTCATGGCATGAGTGTTGCAACTACATATCTTGAATTCTCAACAGCCAATGTCAGATTTTTAGTTTGTGGTTATATCAGTTTATTAGTCACAGTAACCTAATGAAGACTTGAAACTTCTGTTTGAAATTTAAATACTTGAGAAACAGTGTGATTTTAACTACTTTAAGGTATTGTAACTTTCCCTGGTAACTTTTGTATGTATTTTAGTCACATTTCAACTCTCCTGAATAAATAGTATTCACTCCTCCTCCATTGTTAAGTGAAAGATCTGCACAACTCACACATGGTGAGCTTCACACCTGATATAGTTACCATGGGTGTGAGTATAAACATGTTCAACTATAATAATTTTGTGAAAAAGCAGAAAGCAGGAGGAAGTAGATTTTGCAGTTTTATGAAACCAGATAGGTGCTGTATTTTAAAACTGTCAAATTCTGGTGCTTGTATCATGGACTTCTTCTGGGTCTACATCACAGAATCACAGAATTGTCACAGTTGGAAAAGACTTCTAAGATCAACAGTCAACATACACTCCCACCCTCCCAAATAAAATATATATATCAATATCTGTATCACCCACCAGAGCATGTGCTGAAGTGCCTCATCTACACAGTTTTTAAATACTTCCAGGGAGGGTGATTCCATCACTTCCCTGAATGGCCCATTCCAATGTCTAACTTGTAGAGACTGATAAGGTCTCCTCCAGCCCCTTCTTCTCCAAACTAAACAATCCCAGTTCCCTATGCCTATCCTCACAGGACTTCTTCCCCAGACTCTTCACCATCTTGGCTGCCTTTCTTTGAACTCGCTCCAGCAACTCAATGTCTTTCTTCTAGTGAAGGACCCAGAACTGAACACAGTACTCAAGGTGTAGCATCACCAGTGCTGAGTACAGGGACACAGACACTTCCCTTCTCCCTTCTCCTTCACACTATTCCTGGTACAAGCCAGGATGCTGTTGGCCTTCTTGGCCACCTGGGCACACCGCTGTCTCATATTCAGCTGGCTGTCAACCAGCACCCCCAGGTTATTTTCTGCCTGTCAGCTTTCCAGCCACTTCTTCCCAAACCTGTAACCTTGCATGGGTTTGTTGTAACCAAAAGGCAGGACCTAGCACTTGGTCTTGTTAAACTCTGTCACGGTCCAAGGTAACATTACAATGTATTTTTGTTTTGGATCCATGAAACAAAGCCCAACTGTGTAAGGGTTGGGTGCAAGCAGACTTTATTTGACAATTGACACAGGCAAAAATTATAGAGCCAGGCAAAAGAGGGAGAGAGGAAATGAAGAGATAAGAGAGAGAGAAAAGTGGAGAAAAAAGGTAAGAAATTGGGCAGAAAGAATGAGAGAGAGAGAGAGTTGCCACCAGGGGCCCAGCTGCCCAGCGAGTTTCTTCAAGATGGCGCTGATCCTGGACAGGGCCCGATGCGAGATGGCGGTGGGTCAAGGCACAACCAAACAGCCACAGCATGGACAGCCATATATACCCCTGAGTTCCTTTGGTTCCAAAGGGGCAGCTGTCAGTCAGCTGCCACAGAAGCCAGGGGCATTGGCATCAGAGCCATTGCAGACAGGCTGCCTGGAGGGGAGGGGGGCTTCCAGCACACAGGTCTCATCTCTTTCCAGGTGCCACTCCCTGCTCCATCCCAGCCCCTTACCCAGGTATCTCAGCATCAGTACAATCAAGGTGGCTTCCTCCACCCTGTCCAGGGTAATCGTGCCTGCAGGGGCATCCCAGCATTGCAGGCTGGCCCTCAGAAAAGAGGAGCAGTCTCCACACTGTAGTTCTTACCTCTTCCCAAGGTGTAACTACCTGCTCAGTTCTGGCCAGGCCAGGTCCTCCACCCTAGCCAGGGCTATTCACTTTAAAATTGCTCTTTTGAGACAGTTACAAAGCAGTGAGATCAGACTCTCACAAAACTCATTTCATGGACTGTGGCCCACTGGTTCAGCCTGTCCAGGTCCCTTTGTAGAGCCTTCCTACCCTCAAGCAGATCAACACTCCCACCCAACTTAGTGTTTGCAAACTTACTAAGGAAGTACTCAGTCTCCTCCTCTTGATTATTAATGAACATAATATACTTAAGATGAGACTTTTCCACTATTTTTTCTATGTAAGACATTCCAAATATCTTCTGCAAAGATGTGAAATCACTGTACAGAGAGATGTGTTACAAAACCATGCATCCTTCTTATCTGTGTCTTAGATGAAGTGGTTTGTAGAGGTACTTATCCTTTATTATGGAAGTAGACTAGGTAGACTTACATTAGGCATCTGTTTGTTGACTCCAAAATAAATGGCATGAATAACAAAGACATGATAGTAAGTGAAAATTCTTTTAGCAACATTAGGGTGAGATTTATGTCAGTAGTCCTACCCTTTTATAAAAACGTCTGCATAAAATATCCTGTCAGTATTGCCCTAAATCTTCTTTCACTGAAACCAGAGACAGAGCTGTGTTATAAAAGATGAGTACCTGCGGATTTCCACCCTAAAATGCAACACTTGTGACAAGGAAAATATTTTTTGGGCAGGGACATACTATACTTATATGGTTATATCCCTCAGTGGATAAGAAAAGCTGTAGTACAGTTAAGATTTTCAAAATGGGTTGGATGATGGAATGTCACTGGCTATTCCCAAATTCCTAGTGTCAGAATATGTGGTAAAAAATAAGGTGATATCATTACATTTTTTACTCTGCTTCTTCCTTCCCTTCTTCCATTACACCTCCTGTATTCTTCTCATGTTGTTTCAAACAGTAAAAAAAAAAAAAAAAACCAAACTAAAAAAAGGAGAAAGGAAAGGACAATGCACAATATTAATGCTGGCAGAAGAATAGACGCTAATAACTGGTTATTGGCAATCTCTCTAAAATGCAGCCCACATTTCTTCAGCATACTTATTTTAGTATGATAAATGACATTCCCTTTTCCTTTATGATGCTTTCTCTTTCAAATGGACTAACATATAAATATTTAAAAAAAAATAAATTCCAATTACATCTTGGAAGCTCACTGGACATAAGCACCACATCCTTGATGGGCTTTTGGACTCTGTCCACATAAAAATAATGCCAGTCTAGAAATATTCTCAGTCCCCTGATATTTTCAGGATTTAATAATTGTATTTCAAAAAGTCATTATTGCAGGTCATTTTCACCACCTGTAAATGAAGAATCATAGAATTGGCTGGGTTGGAAGGGATCTCAGAGATCATCAAGTCCAACCCTTGATCCACTACTGCCATGGTTACTAGACCATGTCACTAAGTGCCATATCCAGTCTCTTTTTAAATATCTCCAGGGATGGAGAATCCACTACTTCCCTGGGCAGCCCATTCCAATGTCTGATCACCCTCTCTGTGAAGAAATTCTTTTTAGTATCTAACCTAAACCTCCCCTGGCACAACTTGAGACCATGCCTGATCTCATGCCCGGACATTTAGCTTGTTTCTTTGCATTTTTGTAGTCAAATACATGACTGAAGATGTGGACTGGGGAGAAAGCTCACAAAAATCCTCCTGTTCATCTTTCAGTATACATTTTAAAATAAAATTTTGAGGATGGGAAGGCCTTACAGTTAAGTCTACACAGTTTCTTCCTTACACATAAGACACTTGAAATGTTATTTAGACTTTCCTGTCCAATCCTGAAAATTAGATTGCACTGATGGGAGAATTGTTTGAATTTGTATTAAGTTTCTTTAAAAAAATGCCACTTGGGTTCAGATCCAAATTAAATTAAATCTCGGAGGCTTTAATTTGAACTTCTATCTCCAAATAGAAGAAATCTTTTGTCTATGACTTCACTTGACTGTAGGTCAAAAATGAAAAATAGATACTGTTAGTTTTGTCTTAAGCTGCAAATTATATCAGAATAAGAGCAGAAAGCATATTTGTACGCAGATTCTTTATTTTTACTAGCTGGTGATCAAGGTCAAGCTTCACTTAAAGAAAAGTAAAGATTTTTTTCTTATTGGTTTTTGGAAAACTGTATTTTGATTATAACTGCAGGAACAGAAGAGCTGAAGATTTTTTCCTGTATGCATTATTAATTATGTAGCAGAGGTAATACTCCAGTCATTACTGTAGTTTCAGATATTGTGTGAAGATATAAACCACTGAACGTATTACCTTCAGATATAAACAGAGGTGTTACTAGAATCTCTAGTGTAATTTCTGCTCCATCTGACACTTTCCTGCAATTAAATATTCTCGCTGCACATACAGTAGATCAGAATAAACTTACATTCAGTGCTTTTTCTGCATAAAAAATGCAGTTTAAGATATTTGAAAAGGTTGTAGAATCAAAAATCTCCAACGTCGGTCTATAGTTTCTCCAATACTTTTTTAATTTTTATTTTTATCTTGAATACCCATGGCATGTTTATCTTATCTCTAACTTAATAGCTTCTCTAATATAGAAGCCTGTAATATAGGTATATGGATACATAGCAACACTACGAAAAAGGGCTGCCTTGAAAACTTGTACAGAAGGTTAACTTTAATTGTTCCTAGGAGACACAGTCAAGATATCATAATTATGAAAGCTGCTAAAAATTAACCTATAGGCAGTACTGCTAAATGACAACTAAATTCATCAGATAACACACAGGTTGCTCTTGGGTACTGCCTCAGTGGATGTACTACTTTAAAAATGATACAATGTAGCTTTTTTCCCTCCTTTCCTACTGTTCCTTAAGAAAATGTTAGCTGTTGCTTCTTATTTCACAGGAGTAAGAACCTTCCCATCCCACGCTGGGCAAAGATGTCCCAGTCATTGTATTGTCTGGGATCTTCTAAGAGCAAAAAGCCTCAATACATTGGATACCAGTTACAATGTTTACTAACCAAAAGTTGTCTTTCAGAAAGATATTAGTGCTAGCAGACAAAATGTCAAATTCATATATAGAAACAGATTTTCTTAAATATATCTTTTATTGGAAAATAGCTTTAATGAAACTCAGAACAGCAGTGCTAGTTTTGAGGCATTTTTTATGGCTCTATGCATCATAGTTATATAATTTCTTCTTGCTTACTAGCTAGTGTGACACTGACAAGTGAATGACTCAAGAAATAATACCAAGAAGAAATAAATAAAACATTCTAGACTTAAAGATGACAAATACCTCTAATTTTGTCCCCAGGAACCATTCAGAACAGAGGAAGATGAACCTAAGTGGCTTTTGCCCACTACACATGAAAATAACCAGTGATCAATTAATGAATAGGATTATTTTCCACAGCTGTAAGACTGTGATTACAGAAGAGATCGAAACATACAATCGACTCAGGAAAGACCACCTTGCTAACTTGATAGGGTCACAGGAATACCAAGGAAGTAATTTATTATTGCTATTCATTAAAGAAAGGTTACAGTCATCTTTCTAATTACTTTTCTTACTTAGGACTGCTAACTTTTCCACAGATTGCTTGTCACTTATACTGACCTCTGTATAAAATCAATACATATTTGCATTTTTTTTTTGTGCTCATTATGGTGAAGCATGACACAGCTTGGAAATAAAAAACTTCTTTATAAAGGCAGGCAAGAACTGAAAACGCTGATGACAAGGCTATAGATTTTTCTTATGTTTCATTTCTCCTTTCATAAATTCTTGCAAAACTCATACATTGTGGCTAGGCTTACCACAAAGTTGCTGTAACATGCTGCGGGAAAATGAAGCCAATAAAATATGCAAGAAAATTCAAGAAGTAATATTTTGTATCCCTTGTGTTTTTTTTCTTAAAATTTTGAATGAATAAGAATTACCAAGGCATTTTTAAAAGGTAAACACCTTTAGCTCTTTTTCTTTACCTTTATGTTAAACTATGCAACCATCCATCCATTAATTTTTTAAATGAAAGAAAGAGCTGACACCATGAAATTTGAAACTAAATATGGATTTAGATCATAATGTCTCAAATGGCAGGCATATTTAGACAAAATTTTACTATTAGCAGAGTAAGTTTATTCACAGAATTAAGATTAGAGTCCAGTTTCTTAATTGGCTGATTACTTTTTTACAAACCAAATCTCCTCTCATAAGACAGTCACACATTTACCCCTGTTCCTAGTTCTGTTGTCCTAAAAGCCTCAAACATATCTGTCAACTCTGTCAGGAGTTGAGAAACTTAGAAAACTCTTAGAAACTCTTTCTAAAAAGAAATATTGGCTGTAGTACCCTTTAATAATACCATTTAATAATAGCACATTAAATGTTTCATGTAAAACATCATCCTGGTTTGTGATCCACACAGACCAAGAAGAAAGAATGTTAAATTCTAAGTTATTCAAGGTGATTATCATCTCTCTTTTTAAGGCGATGATATTTAACCAATAATTTGAAACAACATACCTGGAGAAACTCTCTTTCTTCTGTCTTTACCATCCATGACTGTTTTAAATATGCATGCACAGTGAGCATTTAAAATAGGGTAATTAAGCAATTCACATAAAGAAAAGACATCATGGTGGTTTGGAAGGTGGTAAGGCAGTATCTTTGTTTTGAAACCAAGGCTGACAAATACCACCACCTGTTTTTTTTTTCACTATTTCTGCACGACTGCATGGATCTGGAAACAGATCCATGGACAGGTATGTATACATACTGTAAACAGGTAAGATTGCTAATTACATCTAGGCTGTATTAGCAGACATATGGCTTGTAAATCAAGGAAACCGGTTATTTCCTTTCTTTCAGTGTTTATTAATTCTATACATATAGAGTAATGCATCCAGTTTTGATCTTCCTATACATTAGAGACATGGAAAAACTAGAGCAAGTGCATAGTAGGACCACTATATTGCTGGAGACCTGGACTATTTTCCCTATAAGAAGACACTAAAGGCTCTGGTTCAATCCATCCTGCAGCAAGGACAGCTTTAGAGGCACCAAACTGCAGCTCCCTTACATCTACAAGTAGGCAATGAAGAAGATAGAGTCAGGCACTGCACAGGTGACCAAGATGGGAAAATACAGACAAAGGGCATAAATTCAACCAAGAGAGGTTCTCACTGGGTATAGGTATAAACACTTTCCCCCTGAGGACACTTAGGCCATGACATAGGATGCCCAGAGCCATTATGCAGCCTTTCTTCATCCTTGGTAGTGGATAAAGCTCTGAACAACCATGCCTGGACACAGAGGCAGGCATTTAGACAGGGGACCTCTTCAGGTATCCTCCAATCTCAATTATTCTTTTGTCGTTTAGAATAGCATAGACATAGCAGATGTTCAGTGTTCCTAAAAATAATGATAAACAGCCATTTAAAATTTAATTATGAAGAAAATGTCAGTTTGACTGTTTTTTTGTTTTTAATAAATCTCTTCCTGTAACAAAATATATGTGGCATAAAAACTAAAATTCTGCTGTATTGATTCTATCTATAAGTTAAGTACATACAGAAAATGTGTGATATGACTTAATTTGCTACGGACTTCTATAAAGAATTATTTGGATTTTATTTTCAGTTTCAAAGGAGTAGACTTTTCATTCTCCTATTGACCAAAGTTAATAATTTTGAGAAATTAGTAAATACAGCTATTCCCAAGGGATCTGGTTCTGATCTCAGTTATGCTGGTGATTAATATGCAGTAACTTGACTAAATATGATACTTGAGACATATATTACTTGAGAATCTTGGAAGTTAACAGATTTACTCTAGATGATGACCACCTGAGATAAGAGCTGAATGTGATCTTCAGATTGTAGCACTGACAGTGACAAAAAGGATTTGGGCTATGTAAACAGAAAGTTAAGAGAACTTTGTCTTCTCATTCATTGTAAAACATTATGAAAAGCTGATGAGTGAAGTGAAAATCATTCTTTATGTATTTTTTTTTTTCCATGACATGAATGGCAAATGCAGCTGATAAATTTTTTTTGGCAGTATGTTAAAATTGTCACAGTTCTAATGATTTGTATTCATGGAATAGCCTCAAAATTCCAGTAGCTATAATTCATCATATTTCTAATTTTACAGAGGCACAGATGGCTGTCCACTCTAGTGGTCCCAACATTATTGAGTTAAACACGGAATAGCATGATTGATTAAAAATTGTAATCAGATATTACTGCTTGTAATTGTGATTAATATGAGTTTACTGTTTCTGACAATAATTGTTTTTTTTTTTCTTTTTAACAGAGGGAATAGAAAGCAAGTAGATTACAGGATGAAAAAAATCAAGAATTCTGGGCCAAATGAACAACTAATATTAATTTTGAAAAGAGAAAACTGTTGTTAGCACTTTACTTTTATGCTAGTTTAGGGATTCCTATTATCCTTTTGAAAACTAAGTAGCTATTTTCTAAGGCGAGCAATTGTTCCCTGTAGGAAACTGACAGCTAATAATTTACTGGTGTATTATCCTTTGTACTGTTTTAAATTATTTTGCATGCCTACACTTCCAGTAGTGCCTAGTAACAGGACTTTTTTAGGAACTTTGTGCATGCTTTTGAAGCTAAAACCAGTTTATATTAACTGAGGAAGTGAAAATTTAGTGGAATTATTTCTATTAGTGTTTTTAATATTCACCAGAAGCACGGCTGACAGGTTCATTTGGCTTTGGATCACACTTGTGGTTCTTACAGGATCATCATGACCCAACAGAAACCAAGAATGTATTGCGATAGTATCCGTGACTTTTGTATGACTCTCTTTCTTTGTAAAAGCTTGTGTAATTTTACACTTTAAATTGACACTATGTCTTCTCTTTCTTATTTCACTAAAATGTTTGGTTTGTATAGCAAGATTTTGTTAACAGCAGAGCAGCAAAGGTGGCTTCTATAAGAAAGCATCAGATTTCAGACAGACAATTTCAGTCAGATCCAAAGCTGGCTAGCCAAAGCTGAGCCCATCAACAATGCTGGTGGTGCCCCTGATAATATATTTAAGAAAGAGTAAGAAAACACTGCACAGCAGCTATGAGAGAAAAGTGGAGAAATGTTAAACAACTGTGCAGGAACCTACTTCAGTGAAGGAAGCGGAGATGCTCCAGGCACTGGAGCAGTGGTGCTCCTGCAGCCCATGGAGAAGACCATGGTTATACAAATTGTCCTCCTGCAGCCCATGGAGGACGATGCTGGAGCAGATATCCTCACTGCAGCCTGTGGAGATGTCCTGCTGCAGATATGGAGAAGCTGCAGACCCATGAGCATCTCACACATGAGCAAGCTCCTGGCAGGAACTGCAGCCCATGGAGAGGAGCCCACACTGGAACAGATTTTTGGGCAGGAGCTGTGACCTGTGGGGGACGTGTGCTCTAGCAGTCTGAAGGACTATACCCTGTCAAAAAGATGCATAGTGAGGCAGTTCTTGAACAACTGCAGCCTATTCTCATGATGGAGAAATTTGTGAAGGACTGTCCTATGAGAGGCACTCCATACTGGAGCAGGGGAAGAATGTGAAGAAGAAACAACAGGTTGGCTTTTGTTTCTTTTTTTGGTTTTGTCTTTGTTTCCTTGTGTATTATGGTATGATATAGCTTGTTAATGAAATTCTTCATTCTCATACCCCCAGTGGAACATCTTCATCTCGGTCTTTCCTTCTGATACAAGATCTGGCCTTCCAATAAGCTGTGGGATTCAAGTGGTGAAAACATGAGGAAGAAGGTAAACATAATATTTGTGCAAAGACAGTACTGAGAGAAGGGTTTTCTATTCAGAGGATCTCTTGTGCTTCCTATGGCAGCCAGATCTCATGAAGCCCAAGGCAGAACAAAGAGCTGCTTCCCTAGAGTAGAATCCTTATAGCTGGCCTCTGTGGTCTTGTTACCACTTATTCTTCAAAGGTGAAACAGGCAAGCCTCCTTGGCTGCAGGCATGTTTAGATTTTCTCCTACTTTACTGATAGAGATAAATCATTATTATTATTTATCTCTCCCCATTTCTACTTCCTATTTTGATCTGCGTGTCTCCATGACTCCTATTTCTTTTTTTCCTTTTTATATCATTGTCTTGCTGTCATTCTCTTCACCCAGGTAACTGGTGACACGATGAGAGGAAATGGACTCAAGTTGCTCCAGGGGAGGTTCAGATTGGATATTAGGAAAAAATTATTTACTGAAAGAGCGGTCAGTCATCGGAACAGGTTGCCCAGGGAAGTGGTGTAGTCGCCATCTCTAGAAGTGTTAAAAAAATGTGGGCATAGAACTTCAGGACATGGGACATGGTTTAGTTGGCATGGTGGTGGTGTTGGGTAGACAGTTGAACCTGATGACCTTAGAGGTCTTTTCCAACCTTAATGATTCTATGATTCTAATTTCACTTTATCTGGATGCCTCTGACTCAACAACCAATTAATAACAAAAATAGCAGAAGTTTTTAAGGAAGATCTTATTGAGTACAGTTTGCTAAAATTGATGGAAGTTTTCTTTAAAGTTTATGTAAAAAAAAAACCAAAAAACCCCACAACATAATTTTCTTCTTGATTTTTTGTTTTACAAGATCTGCTCCATGTTATCTGAATTATGTTTTTGATTTCATATGGGCACTCCTTTCTCAGCCACAATGATTCTATGAAATTAATCACAGTAGAAGGATGGATGGTAAGATGTCACATGAAGAGGAAGGCTGGGTGGTAAGGGTTCTGTTACAACGTGCAACTTTTCCCAAAAGACGATCAGTCCTGTATAATTGCAGCTGCTTTGTGCTGTATCACATGTTGTTGAAAGCTGCTATCCTGAGAGATGGCTAATTGGCTGTTTGATTAATAGGTCTCCACCAGACTCCATCTGTAGTGAGATTTGCCTACTGTTCTCAAAGCTGGCTCAGGCATACCTCACCACAGCTTATCCACACAGATACATGGAGCTGAGAATTCATTACATCATGAAAAAGTTACAGTTACGGTTGAATAAAAAGTTTGAAGTATATGCAGCTGCCCTCAGAGGACCATAGTTCCTTGGCACCAGCCTCAAATTCTTTTCCTTTTCCCAGTGGTAGAGTACCTAATTTCTCCTTTAAGGAAAGCACTTCCAGTTTCTTGCTCTGTAAAGAGAAAGTAAATACCCATAACAGGAAAAAACATTCTTCAAAACCGCAATGCTAGAAAAGATGAAAATAGGAAGCATGATGTCCAGCCAGGTTAGCCAAAATGCATGTGGGAAGGGCAATAGTGTGGAGCCAGCTGCAACCCCAGAAGCTATGAAATTATACAACTGCCTCTGGCCCTGTCCTCCTTTTTATGCCACCCAGGGACAAGTGTAGCTGAGGGGTTTGTTGTCTGTGCATTGGATGATAGTAAAAACTAAAGCCAGAACTGAACATTCTCTTTTAACAGCCTGTAAAGTAATGGGGGAGAATACAGTGAACTAGATCTATAACTAATACTTTCTACATATACATGTTTCTATAATTATGTAGGTTTGTTTTGTTTTGGTTTGGTTTGGTTTTTTGGTTTGTTTTTTTTTTTCAATTAAGCACCTTAAAGTTTCAGTATTTTTTATTTCCTCTTCTGTAAGAAATTATATGCTTTTTAATATAAGCAAAGCAATGGCTTTCAGTGTCAAATAAAAAAAAAAGCCTCACATATTTTCATATTGAGAGTGTAAGTAAATTATTTACTGGCAAATAAAGTTTCATTCTGTAAGTCTTTCTCCTTTTCAACGTAGAGTTAGTTTTCTGTTAGAAAAATAAGGTATAGATTACTTGAATATAGAAGTTCTTATGTATGACGTTTTTTGCTTAGGACTGTGTCATATTCAGTATGATTCTTTAAATATTATCTTCACAGGAAATAACCTTTATTTTGGAAGTGTATATAACAATAGTAGATATGACTTGTACTTAATACAGAGACACTGGAATTAAATCCATGACAAAGCAGAATTTATTCCTCTGTTAAAAACAGAATAAATTTCTGTTGTTTTAAGAACAATGTGAATTTACCATGTGTACTTTCAGGAGCCTAAATTAATTTTATAACAGTAGCAAGAGGGACTACACAAGAGCTCCTGTACTAGACAGTTAAACTTAGGACACTGAAAAATATTTCAGTGCTAAGGTTTAAATGAAAGAATGCATTTGATAAAGACTCATATACTAGGGGTAAAATCACAAAAGAAGATCCAAAAGTAAGAAGATGTTAAGGAACTGACAAACCAAAGGAAGAAAAAAAGAGGGGCAGGGAGGAAATTACAGCATGAGTAACAGCAAAGCAAGATACTCTGTCACTTCTTTGGTTGAAGGTGGTGACAGATTTGTGAATCTATTCTTATGATTAACTTAACGTAGCCTTGCATCCACTACAATCTTATGTGTTTCCTGGTGTTGTATGCATACAACAGTGAGTCGTGTAGGGGCATGCAAATCACAGCAGTTGTCTCTGCATGTAACCCACCAGAAAATTACCACAATATTATAGATGAAATGGAGCAGTGTCTTAAAGGCTTGCGAAGTAATGTCCCCAGAGGAATGAGTTTTGTCAAGGGTTATCTTACACAGCTCTCTGCTAACAGCTGTGAAGTTTATTATTTTTTTTCACAAGAAGCTTGTGCAGTGTCATACAGAATGGGTCCACTGACTAAGTACTTCTGAGCAACTAATAGTACATGTACTATTAACATACTGACATAATAAAGTGTCTAAATTGCAGATGGCAGTATTGGAATGACTGAGCTGTCTGAATGACCTTTTAACATCATTGGATTGGGATATTGTTCTGTTTTTTGGTGCATTTGGTGCTGCTCATTGATGCCAATGTCACTTTGTCCAAAAGTAGAACATGCCACTGTGCATCTGGTGAGAAGAAAAAAATCATGCTGCTCATTGTCATGACAATAAAAGCAAGAACCTTCAGTTGTATCACTGCAATTTACTTTAAAAAACAAACTAATTGTTCACAAAAATTTCAATTTGGACTAAAAAAGACTTTTTAGAATCCAAATTATTTAGTTAGAACAGTTATATTTATGTTAAAAGCAAAACCAATTTCAAAGGTATAAGGCCACAATTTAAATGAAATGTAAACTTTGGTAACTATTTTTAGCTATATTTATCTTCTTGCTTGATTTACCTTTGACATTTTCCTATTTTGGACAAAGGAGGAATGGGAGGAAATAATGAAACAAGAATCAGCAACAAACAAAATACTTCAAGAAAATACCGAAGGGGCTGAAAAGCTATGTAGTTGTGCTAAAAGTGTCATTGTTGATCAATAAATAGATGTGTCCACTGCAAATGTTATCTGGCCTGAGTCTCATGGAGATCTTGCAAAATGTAAGAAACATCCATAAAGAAATTCTCTATGTTTAAAAAAGAAAAATCTTACATAATATTATTTCTGACTGTCATCACATAATATAGCTCTTCTGAGGCCAGAGTAAGCCTAACCTTGTGGTTTTTGAAACAAAATTTGTGCAGAAAAACAAAGAAATAAAATGTGTATCTTAAACATTTCAGATGAAAAGCTGAACTCAAATGCTTCATTTTACCACTGCTTTGCAGATCATAGAATTATAGAATGGTTGGGTTGGAAGGGTTCTTAAAGATCATGTAGCTCCACCCCCCCTGCCTCCTAGTTCCACCCCAGCCCCATCCAACTTAGCCTGGAACACTTGAAGGGAGGAGGCATCCACAACTTCTCTGGGCAACCTTTTTCAGTGCCTCACCACCCTCACAGTGAAGAATTTCTTCCTAATGTCTAACCTAAATGTACCCTCTCCCAGTTTAAAAACATTAACCTGTGTCCTGTTGCTATATACCCTTATAAAAATCCCTTCTCCAACTTCCTTGTAGGCCCTCTTCAGGTACTGGAAGGCTGCTGGGTCTCCCTGGATCCTTCACTTTTCCAGGCTGAACAACCCCAATGCTCTCAGACTGTCCTCATAGGAAAGATGTTCCAGTTCTCTGATCACCTTCATGGACCTCCTCTGCACTCACTCCATGAGCTACACAACCTTGTTGTGGTGGTGGCTCCAGAACTGGACACCGTATTCCAAGAGGAATCACCTCCCTCAACCTGCTCGGCAAGTTTCTTCTGGTGAAGACCAGAATACAGAAAATATGATCTTCAGCTCAGATCAGAAAGGTAATAAGAATTTTTAAAAATACACTAATAACTCATGTTTATGGCCTAGTATTGGACAGTATTAATCTGAATGAGAAATGGATTTGTGTGTGTGTTTATCTGTTGAGTAAGTGACTCACTTCATTACATTCTTCCACTTTTTTGTAACTAGGGGTTTCTAAGTTTTAGCCACAGTTGAAACCCATTATACAAAATAAATATCAGATGATGCTATCTGCTATCACTTTAATTACCCAATATGACAGACTAAGCTGTATCACAAAATAGAGTTCTATCACATGACTAACCTCACTCATAATTATGATTGTTGTCACAATGCACTCTGTAAAATCTTTTACCTTCTAACAAAGCAGTTTTCTATATGCATCAGCATTGATGAATTCCTATTTACATATCCATATCTTGAAAGTCTAATTTAAAACCGCACCTGCGTTTTTATAAAAAAAAGCTTTTTAGAAGATTTAATGTTTTTATTCTATGAAAGGTCAAAGACTGATGTATTTTCTTGAAAGTACCGACCTAGAGAATATATAAAACCTGTGGTAGTAAAATTTTTTTTCTAGTAAAGTGATTTTCTGCTTTGTGACTCCATAGAATAACTGGTCATTATATTAATACTTTTCCTTTCTCCGCTGTTATGTCAAGTTCAGCATTAACTCATTTTTGTATTTAACTCTTGACTATCATTTTTCTTCAATTTAAGGACTATCTGGCACTGCAACCTTAGATTCAAATTTTTTATTTCTTTGATCCTGCTGTAACTATCAGTTTCTTCATGCGCAGACATCATGGATTCATAAAAAGCAGGTCCTCCTCCACCAACTTGATTTCCTCTTATGATAAGGTGACCCAACTAGTGGATGAGGGGAAGGCTGTGGACATTGTCTACCTGAAGTTTAGTAAGGCCTTTGACACCGTCTCCCACAGCATTCTCCTTGAGAAAATTGTGGCCCTTGGAATAGACAGGTGGACTCTTTGGTGGATTAAAAAGTGGCTCACTGGGTGGGCCCAAAGAGTTGTCATAAACATAGTTAAATCCAGATGGTGGCTGGTCACAAGCTGTGTCTCCCAGGGCTCAGTATTGGTGAAGGTAGTTTGTAGAGAGGCTGGTGTTGGTCTCTTCTCACAAGTAACTAGTAATAAAACTAGAGGATATGGGTTTAAGTTGTGCCAGGGGAAGTTTAAGTTGGATATTAGGAAAAATTTATTTACTGAAAGAATGCTGAAGCACTGGAACAGGCTGCCCCCTGAGATGATGGAGTTGCCATCCCTGGGGGTGTTCAATAAGTGTTTAGATGTGGAGCTTCATTATATGGTTTAGTGGTTGTGTCAGGTGGATTAGTGTTGGACTTGATCTTGCAGGTCTTCTCCTTAATGATTCTATGGTTCTCTGATTATAATCACCCACAAAATCTGTAGTACAGGAAGAAGACAAGGTTCTTTTGTTTTCCAAGGTGACTACTGCTCAGTCACGAATCCAGTTGTGAAAGGTTATGATTGCCTTTTCATCCCATGATCCTCCATCCTTTCACATATTGAACTATCTATCTAAACCCACAAGGGTTTAGTATCTGAGTGTGTATCTGAGTTGAAAAGTACTCCTGGTTTACATTCTTTATTTAGGATAAGACATAGTGATGTAACTTTTGAAATGCTACCTTGCATTGGACTGCACTGAAACAAGCCATTGAGGCAATGGCTATCACAGTAAATGTTGGATCATACAATCATAGAAATACCTCTCAGCACTGCAGTTACTGATTCAGTACTGGCTCATGAGGCTAGAGCAGCTAGAAACATAAAATGCCTTAAGAAAAAAACAAACAATTTAATACTCTTCACTGTCCTCCAAGTTTATTCTTTCTTGTCAATACAAATTCTGTCTTTTCTGGAATATAATAATAACCAGAATACTAGAGGAGTTGTTGCTTGAATTCCTTCAGCTAAAGGTCTGGCAGTATTTTCTTGAAATACAGCACCCCTGGCTTTTTAGGTTTATAGCTGAACTGTAGAGATCTGTATTGTGCTGGAGCTTTTATGAGCTATTTTCTGTAGGGGAGAAATAATGCACAGATGCAGCCAGCACATGAAAAAAACAAATGAATATTTGCAGCACATGAAAAAACCCAAACTCATCTTTGGAGTTCAATGCATCTAACCCAGAAAATCCTAAAGCATGTCAACATCAGAATAAAAGGAGCTTAATTGGTTTGTCCCCCTAGTATGTTCCATGCACAGCAGTTACAGTCCAAGCTCAGTAATATCAAGGGTGAACTGTCTAATCAGTAAGATCTAGCAAAAAGAGTAAACAAACTGCACCATTCCCCGGTAATTTCTGCAAGTTAAAGAACTGAATCACACTGCTTCCTGCATGACCTCCAAAATACAGTGATTATCAAAATGATTGCTATATAACTATTTCTGTGGAATAATTTGGCTTGCATCTATCTTTGAAAGTTAGTCATCTAATATTTCTTCACTCTCAGAGAGGCCACTGTCATTTTGAACAGTCCACTTTTCAGTTAGGAATTTAAATAGTAGTCTCCTTTCTGATTACACCGATTGACTGAAATATGTGTATACTTGTGAAAATAACAACTGAATAACCAGCAAAATGTGAAATGTTTTGCTCTGACCTTGTTTCTTTTACAACATACCTTTAAAAGTTAGCATAGGTGACTACCATTTCAGTAGATTTTTTCATTCTTTTTTATTTTAGATACTGCAGAGCTGTATGTAGAAATAACTAGCCAAAATGTGATTAAAATTTTGGTGTTTTTCTACAGCCTGTCTTTCCAAAAGATCTTGAGTCCCCCTATCTTCACATATTAAAATGGCAGGATTCTGTCATATGGCCTTGGGAAAATAATTTGTACATTTGTCTTTTTTTTTTTTTTTTTTTTTTTTTTTTTTTTAAAATATTTTTAAACAACAGAATCCAAAGCATAAAGAATTACTCATAATTTTTCAGCCCCTAGATTCCCAAAACTGTGATCCAGACCACTAAGATAGTGGGCTAAGACTTAGAAACACTAGATGCAAATAGAAAAATGTGAAAAATATATTTCAGGTTTGGGTTTTTTTTTTCAGTTTTCATTACACACCTTTATGTTCTCAGTCACCACAGAGCGCAAAAAACAACTTTTCTTTCCTACATTTTCCTTGGTTCATACAGTTAGGCTTCCTATGCAAAGGATGAACAAAAAAAACAACAAAAGAATAAATTACCAAAGTCTTTTTTACATTCATGTTGATTGTGCCTAAGTTAATTCTTAAGAAATAGTTATGAGAGGATAAATTCCTAAACTCAGTAAGCTAGGCATGTTTCAAGGAGTGTATCTCACCCATCTCTAGTGTCATAACCGTCAGCCTCAAAAAAGGCAACAACATTTTTTGCCTCTGCAAAATGAAACACTGACCTTCTTTTGCTATGTAAATGAAAAACAATGAATTTAAAAATAACAAAAAAGGAATTTCCTCAGGGTCAACAGCTAAAGAAAAATAGGTGGAAAACTGAAATCCGGTTATTTGAGGTAGGTTGAACATCTACAATTTGGGTTTCTTACATTCTTTGATACTAGGGTCTGACAGTATTATTCACCTACTTTACAATATTATTGCTATGAGATCGTGTGAGGGAAAAAGAAAAAAAAAAAGGAAAAGACATCATATTAAATTCCTTTGAGACTTACCAAGATTTTCTTGTGCATTTATAAGCTTTGAATTGGAAATTTGAACATCTGCTGTGTTTTCTTGTGGATACAGAAGTAAACTGGGGCACTCCTCCCCACCAAGTAACTAGTTTTCATGTTTCATGATACCTATAGACATTTCTAACACCTTCCTCTAGGATCACTCTATAGATTTAGGCATTTAGGTTTTCATTTTACTTTCAAGTATTTTTGTTGACTAACAAATAAGAAGTTCCTCAAACTCTGAGTAGTTCTCACTTTAGCATTCAACTTATCTTAAGAATATTGTGAATAGCAGTACAGTGTAACATGAAATATTTATATTATAGACCAGAAATATTTCCTGCAGAGTAACAGCAGAAGGGTGATGAAATTCATCCCTGACATGGCTCTATGGTGTATCACAAACATAACTGACCCCTGCTGCTAAAGACCAAAATCTCAGGTGCTCATCCTTTCATATCTCTTATTGACTTAACTTATAGCAGGTAGTTCTGGCATAAATGACAAATAAATCAATAAAAGAGAGAAAGACAAATGAAGTTTGCGACAGACTATTCAGTACTTGGACATCTATCCTCTCAGGGAATAGCAGGGACCAGCTGTTCCCTAAGGACTGGGGAGCCACAGGGGTTGACAGGGCCAGCAGGGCTTAAAAAACCAGAGTCTCATCCCACACTACCCAACCAAGGCAAGCAGGACAAACCCTGAGATGGTGGCCAGCTCCAGTAATGAGACAAGTCTGAGCTCAAGCCATGAAGTCAGTCTGTACGGTCTATTAGGATCATCTGCATTGGACTTTGGCAGACTCAAGGTCTAGCCAGCCCACAGGATGAATTCCTGACCCACAGTCCTCATAGTCAGGCACAGCTGAGAGAAAGACCAACACCCCCCTAACATAGCTCAAGAAAATAAGAAATGCCCAGAGCTGAGTTTAAATAGCGCTTCTGGGTCTGTGGGTGTGGGTGAAGGTCCCAGGTGAGGCTGGTCAGTGCCATTAAAACTTTCTAGTGCACTCAGTTCCCTAATACATTCACAATCATAGAGTCCTCTCAAGGTCATCTAGTCTAATGCTTATCTTTTTAGAAGTTTTTCTGTATATACTCCAAAGAGTAGCATCTGGTCACTTCCAGTGGATGTTATTAGAGTTATGGCCAAAATGGCATTTTTTCCCCATAGAATAGTTTCCATCCTGGTTTTTTTTAAACTTCTTTTTTTCCTTATTCTTTTTTAATTGGAAGCTGTTGCTGAGAATATATATACTCACTTTATAACACTTTTTCCACTTCTTTTCACTGTAAATTGAAAATCTCTGAGTCAGTCAAGCCTTATACATCAGACTGGTGCTATGACATTGGCTAAAATGCTTCAGGGATTAGCATCATCATTGGAGACATTCATATAGGCTAAACTGTGGCCACAACAGCCTCAGGAATAAAGGGTCTTTTCAATTTCAGATGTGAATGTAGTAGAACCTGAGCAGTCAAAACACCTGAGGATACACAAAACCAGACACAACAGACAGTAACTTTTCGATTTTTTATAATTGTTGTGAGCCAAACATATGCTGTTGACAAACCAGGGAATACAGTATCTCCCTTCTGCCCAAGTATCCTATCCCATATCTCAGATATAAGGTATACGTGCACAGTTAATTACAGGTGGAAAAGTGTGTGCTCTGAATATATTCCAAGCTTGAAGACTGAGGTACATTCTAAAGAAGAAGTTGTGTTACCACAGTTAGCATGGTGTTGAGCAAATTAGCCATGCACATAAAACACAGGTAGGTGCCTTGAGATTGAGGGCTGAGTTGTTTCTCTCTTCCTGCAGACTATTATATGAATTTACATATAGATAAGTCCCAGTTCTTCATATGTGCCTTGCCCACATTTGTGGATTGATAAGACAGATATTTTCAGTGTTTTGAGGATATTTAGTTATTCTTCAAGCAAATTAATGTTCTGTGTTAAGAGCAGAAAGTCTCATGATTCATAAAATATGAGGAAGGCAAAATGTCTTAGTTCAGTACTTGCTTCATGAATAGTTTTGTATATTCATTCTTAGCGAGGGGTTAAAAATCCCTCCACACAAAGGTATTTTCTAACACTAATTCAACTAAGCACTTTGAATAGCAGGAGCTGCTTAAATTTTGAACAAGAAAGAAAAAAAATGCATTTCAATGTAGATAGAGAAAATCCAACAGAACCACAATGCAGTCTTAGATAATGGGAAACAAATCTGAGAAACAACTAAAAGATAAATTTATGGTGAAACACTTGAACAAAGCAAGTGTTTATAAGATATTTAACTGCTTTTGCAGCTTGAGATACATTACATGATTTACTTTTACATAATGAAGTTTTTAAGAGCAGCAGAATTCATTGTGCAAGAGCAGTATTGCCTATGTTGACAATTTTATTGTTCTGTTCATATTTCCTGAAGCCATGGATTCCAGCATTATTACACATCATAAGACTCAGAGCTTCAATTAAAAAAAAAATAATTTTGGGCCTTCTGTTTCAGAGAAAAGCATGAGCATATACAAAATGTTAAAAACACAGAAAACAAATTAGACATTTGTTGTAAGTATGGACTAAAAAAATAATAAATCTGCAGGCATTTTAATAGAGTCAAGCCTTTCTGTAAGATCTTCTTTCAATTCTTAGCAGCAGAGGTTATAATTTTGTCACCATTTAACTCTGGGATGTCAATTAACCAAATGACAGATGCTCTCTAATAATCCCCCTCCCATTCCTGATAAAGAAAGGAGAGAGAATAAAGGATTGAGACTTATGGGTTGGAAACTAAACTACACAGCTTTAATGAAACATCAATAATGAAAAAAGAAAAATAATTAAATATATGCAAATATCCAGAAAAACAATACCACGTTCCTTCCCTGTTTCCCCTCAGTAATGCTCACATCACCACCGAGGCTGCAGGGCAGCCCTGAGAAAATCCAAGCTGGACTCCTGGAGTCAGCATCAGTTGGGAACACATGGATTAAAGGCTGTCACAAACTGGGACCACAGGCAGATGAATGGATGGAATCCTCCCAGGACACTGAAGAAAGCAGTAAGAGGCGAGGGAAGGGGCTTGACCTGTATGATCCCTCAAATTTATAGCAAGTGTGACATGTATGTGATCGTCAGTTTTGGTCATTTGTCTTGTCTGCTCCTCGCTAAAGGAGGGTTGCAGTTGTGATGCCTTGACTTCCTCTCTCTTTCCCGAGAATAAGATTTTCCTCAGAACTGTCAGTGGCCTTGGTTCTGCCCATTCTCTAGCCTTAACTATAAACATTGAGCTCTATCAGTCCTGGAAGCAGACACTGTCTGAGAAACTTGCAGTTAATTTCAGAAAATGTATCTACTTAGAAGAGACTTAACTGAAAGAAAAATTACAAGACAAAAAATTAATTCTAACCTGGCTCAAACCAGGAAACATTTATGCTTACTTTCCCACCTCTGTTTTTTCGTGAGGCATTTGTAACACAGAAATCTGAGTCAAAAGCTTCATCTGATCACTTCGTCATTGGGCTTATATTCACGGTGTGTCCTTAGACACATATTCCACATTATTTGGAAGAAAGAAAAAATATCAAGTGTCAGAACCCTGGCAGGAGCTCAAACTTCTTTAAGAAAACTTTTGAAAGATGAATTTCTCTCTAGAAAATGGTGCCTTCTTGATTCAAGTTAGCAAACCTCCAGGCCCTCATGTTTTCTTGTTTCTATGTTCTAAATGGAGAGGCTGAGTCAATATATTGCTGTTTCATATTTGCAAACATAGAAAAAACAACCTGGTGATATTCTGTTAATGTAATAGTACATTACATCACCTCTGAGATCTCTATTTATGCTAAAAAGTTTTATTTAGTGGCTGCTAGTATCCTAGAAACCTTTGAAAAACTTTCTTAAGATTCTACTTCATAAGCTGTTTCAAAATGTTGAATGGGAAATCATGAAATTTACCCATCTCTCACAAGTGGCTAGGTCCTAGTTTGTTCTTTTTTTTCCTTCTGTTTTTGTTTTTTTGTTGTTTGTTTGTTTATTTGTTTTGTTTGTTTGGAGTTTTTTTGTGAGTATGTGGTGCTTTTTTTTTTCCCCTTTTTTTTTTTTTTTTTTTTTACTTTTTTTTAATTTTTCCTGAAGGTAAGCTTTTTATCATCAAAACCCTTTGAGAACTTGGGAGTGAATGAAAGGCAAAAGTTGGTTACACAGTATACACAGGTGCTTCAAGAATACCTGTGCCCGGAAATTTCTAGAAAATACAGCTTTGATTTACGTGTATGGAAGCAAACAGCTGACGTTGTTTTAGAGGAACTGAGGAGTGCCACCATCTTCAGCCACTGACTCAATTTTGCCAGACCTCATCTACCAGCCTGACAGCTCCTATGTCACACATATATTTTTGAAAATGTAACCAACACTGTTGCTAGTAATGACAGCTGAGACTCTAGAGAGTAATTTGGAGGTGTGCCTGTGCCTGCTGCCTCTTACTACTTCATATGGCCTCTCAAGGGACACATTGCATGTTTGGGAAATACTTAAGAATTTGTTGTGTTTGTAATGCTTTGAAGATGAAAACCACTGTAGATTAACAAGCTTTAGTTAAAATTACTTTGATTATGCTTCACAAAATGTTCTTTGATAGTCTAAAAAGATGATATTACCACAGCTATGGTATTTATTTCTGCCAGAAGTATCATAGATCTTGTTGATACTCTGATTTTGATTTCACTGAGCAAAAGGAAGAGTAAGCATTTCTAGTTCATTTCCATTTGACCATTACTCTTCTCACTCTATTTTATATGTTGTTTTTTAAAAATTGAGAGGTAGGATCTGTTCCCCTCTTCAATATAAAATTAATCTTGGCCATCGTATAACTTCTAACATTTTGTACTGCAAAATGGGTTGTTCTGGCACAAATATGAAACACTGAAACTTTTCAGCATTTCTGTGTTAAAAAATTTCTTTCATCGTGAAAGCCAATATATTTGAAGCCACATTTCCTCATGGGAAAAAATTTAATAATCTATGAACAACTCCTGTACTTCAGCTCCCAACAAGTGCTCCCAATCCATTCCTTTTCAAATTCTTTTCTCTGTCCTCTTCTTCCTTCATCAATTTTAAATTGAAACTAGGAAGGTTTCTTTCCTTTCACCTTTGGCTGAGGAAGATTTTATGGTGTATGATTGGAAGGTATAAGACTACAGCAATTAACTGCAATTAGACGAGGAGCCAGTCCCGTGCTTTCCATTGTAAAGCCTGATCATAGTGCACAGTACGTAGAGGGAAACAGCTAAAATGGAAGGAACAGCTTCCTCTACATCTTGGGAGAAAACAGAGGAAACATGTTCAGTATAATTGGAGGGGAGTTTGGTCGCTGAAATTTGCTGACTGCACTGTGGTGATTATAGGTAGAAGTTAAAGAACACCTGCAGAAGGAACTCTCTGCATCTGTAGTTCAAAGCAGACCTGCTAAAAGGTTTCCAGACACGTAAGTGTCCTGTTTAAACAATGACAATAAGCCAAGAACTATGTGTAATATTTCTGGCCTCAAATCATATTTCTATGTAAACATTTACTGCATATCTAAATTGAAAGAGTGTGTATTTCTTCTAATAACAACTGAGTAACATCCTCTTCTCCAAAGCAACAATGTAACAACTCTTCATATTTCTCTTGGACTGCCTTAATGTTCAGAAATTAATTAATAATTTGACTTATTATGGCTACTTACACAGCCAATAAATAGGCACACACCTAATAAGGCCAAATAATGCAATGGCCATTATTTTAGGAATAATGACTCTCTTTCAGTATATATTCACCAAATCTCCATAATCTGCATCTGGAGGATGCTGATTAGAGTAAGGTTCCTGTTACATTGAATGCACTACAGTGTAGTCAGAGTGATTCTATAGAGACCAATCTATTGAAGACAGCTCTTAAGTAAAAGCACTGCACTGCCTCTGTTAATAAAGAGCCTGGATCTTTAAACTCTTTTATGTTAAGTAACTTGAGAGACAGAGTGTGGCCTTATCCATCTTTTTGATCTGCCACAGGGCACTGGGTTCTTTTTGGACCTACAGCTGATCCAGAGTGGCTGCACAGTACTTAGGATGCTGCAAACAGATACAAAGGTTCTCCCAAGGATGTCAAAATTACTTGATTTTAGTCTTATGATTGTGCTTGAATTATGCTATCTGGAATTTATCTTGAATACCACAACTTAAAGGAATAATTCCATTTCCTCTGTGCGCCTGTGTTCTTCCAGCCACAAGCTGTCTCCCACTATCACTCCTCTTCCTAGCTCCAGTATGGCTTAAGCCACAAAAAAAAAAAAAAAAAAATCCAGGTATTAATTGATTCTTTTAAGACTTAAATATAATTATTCAAAGCAAAGAGACTACGTCACAGGCTGTCATAGAATAGTGTGAAGAGCATACTCTGCATGACCAAAGATGTGACATGTATGTTTGAGACTGGAAAGCCTCCAAAAAATACTTCTGGAGATGTGAAGCAGGGGGAAGGAACAAGATTTAGTGTTGACCCACTGGAATAAAACAAGGAATAATCAAACTGACAGCAGAGAAACAGTTTGTGAGCTCTACAGATTCTTTCCAAATTGTCATAAATTCTCAAATGTATATTACACATGGTATTTGTGACAAGTCTGTGTATATCTCAGTTTTTTTGTTTGTTTATTTTGTGGTCTGCCTTGTATGTGATTGTGATCTCTCAGGTTAAGAAAATGGTAATCCATTAACATTTAACATTTTGCTCTGTATGCATTCTCCATCCATGCAGTAAATCATTAGGTGTTCTTTGAGTTGCTGGATGACAGGTAACCTTGTAGCTTTGTAGGAAGTCTGCAGTGAAGAATTTTCAAGCTTTTCCTTCCATGATAGCATTTTTTTCAAAGTTTTATTGAGGCATTCAGTCTCTCTGTTGTCTTGAAGACAGCAAGTTCTTCATTGCCTGTATATAAAATCTTTCCTTTGAAGAAAAAATGATTTTGAAGATATTCTGAAAAACTGAGATTATTTGTTGTATGCTGAAAATAATAGGTGAAGAGTAGATTTTAACATTATATGTGAGTCAAATTCAATATATAAACATTTTTTCAGGTTACCTACCAAAGCAGTAGAATAGAAAGTATGTCAGTGTCTGACAAAAAAGGCACCCAAGTATCGATCAAAAATTTTTCTAACAATGCCTAAAATATTAGAATAGTTTGGGATGATTGGAGATAAATTAATGCATTTTTAGCATAAGACTTGATTCAAGTTTAGACTAATTTTAACCTGAACATGCAATTCTGGCCACCAGCAGAGTTCTCATAATTATTGTTTTGTTCTGACAGCTGTTGATGTTGTCATGAAACAATGGTATCCATTGGAAAAAACCTAAACCATAAATCCCAACAAGTACAACAAAGACCAATGAACAAGCCTGTCACAGATATCTTGCAAGAAAAGTTAATTTTGTAATGTAACAAGACATTGTAAAAATGAATCAAGATATCTGGGATTGTTAGTCTACCTTGTTAAAAGGAAATCACATAATTTTCTGATGAAAGAGCTCAGTTAAACTGTAGTTCTAAATTGCTCTCCTGCACTGTAGTAGGTATGCTTGTAATCCATGCAAGTACTCTGTATCATCATTTATCTGGGCATCTGGTAGAGATAAGGGCAGATGAGATAAGCAGTCAGCCATCATGTTTTCAGTTTCTAGTCCATACTCTGTGTCATACGTAAATGGAATTATTCTCACTGATCATCAGGCAATTTGCATTCCTGCTCATCTGAATCCTTTTATTGCCAACAGTGTCATCAAAGAGCTATGATGCCTCTGCAGTTTCAATCTGTATACCCAAAGATAATTTCTTCAGTTTCCAAAGCCCATAAACAATGTAGCAATTCTTTTCCATGAGCTGAATATATTTTGTGAGCTGCTTTTCCTTAAGTGTTCTTGCATAAATGTTCTTCTTGGTTTGTCTTACTGGTTTGAGTAGGTGTGAAGCTAACTCTATTGTCTTGTCACCTATTGTCATAAATAAAGGTAACATGGAATTAAACCGTAAGTGCTTGTCTGTTCACACTGAAGTCTTTAATCATGCTGAAGCTTGTTTGTGTCTTATCTACCCAAAGCAGCTTGGATTTTTTTTTTTAAATAATTATCTCAACAGCTAAACATATTAAAAAATAGGAAGGTAATATATTCACTAGAATATCAGTATGCAAGAGAATGTAATGTTTATTTGATGTGGTGGGATGTGGCCAGTTGTTAACAAATTTCTGTTTATTCTGAAAAGTAAGAACCTTCAGAAAGTTAGCTATCTTCCTGAAGAAACATTTGCCCAAACTGTTTCATTCCTTTAGTGTCATAGCACTGCAGAATTATGCATTAGGAATTTTTTTAAGTGAGGTAACATTCAGATGAAACTGGACTTCATGATAGTTATTAAGAATTATGGACATGATTAGTCCAAAAAGCACTTAATACTGAGGCTAGTTTATAAAGCATACACTTTATAGAATCATAGAATGTCAGGTTAGAAGCAACCTCAAGGATCATCTGGTCCAACCCTTCCAATATTATTATTGATATGATAAGTATCAGCATCCTGCTGAGCCGAAACGTAAAACTTTCCAAAGTGGGGGAATCTACCACTTCCCGTGGGAGACCATTCCAGTATCTTTCTGTCCTCATAGTGAAAAATGTTAATTGTGTTTAGGCAGAATCTCCCCAGTAATATTCCCGCTTAAAATAGAAAAATCTGTCACACCTTACAAATGCCGCCTTATGCAGCATTACTTCTTGATGCAGTGTTGCAAACAAAAAGTACAAAGCCATACGATAGTTTGCATTGGAAGGGACCTTTACAAGTCATAGAGTCCAATGTCTCTACAGTGACCAGGGAACTTCAACTAGTTCAGATTGCTCTGAGCCTCATCCAACCTGACCTTGAACATTTTCCTCTTCAAATACTGGATTATTTTCCATTGTTCAGCATATCAGGCATAAGGAAACAGTTGTACTGTTGTATATTATGGGTTACTACTAAAGGTTCTTAGAGGGAAGATCCAGGACCAGCACTGGGCCAGCCGGGAGGGTTGGTGCCCCCAAGCCCACCATCCCAGCTCCTTCTTTTTACAGGCCTATTTTGTTCAGTCATTTCACAATGGTGCCGACAATCCTGTTGCAAGACCATTACCTGGGGACCAGTCCCTTAAAATTACAGTTGTAGAGAGAAAAGAGAGATGAAGAAAGGGAAATAAGGAAGTTATAGTAGACTCATCACCCAAAGATCCAGCAGTGTAAGCTTCTTAGTGATGCCTCCTGTGTAGTTTGCACCTCCTAATCATAGAATTGTCTCTTTTTAAGTTCTTCAGACTGTTGGAGACAAACGCATAATGCATCCCACCCATTACAACATACTCTTTAAATTATTAGTACTTCTTTCAAAGAAATGGCAAGTGCCTGTGAGCTTTTTGTATCTTACTTTCAGGGGTTCTCTTAATCTTTTGTGAATGCACTGTCCCTTTGCTTGTTGGTTTCTTGGAAACTGTTAATCTCCCTCCACATTTACCTCACTGCCCTACAACTGTCCTTTTGGTAATCACTTCCTCCAAAGTATATCTACAGGACACAAAATTCTTTCCCTGTTTAATGTTTGCTTTTTGATAGGGTAATGGTTTGCTGCTGCTGGCCTCTGCTGGTGACAAACCAGTGTAGTCTGCACATCGGTTCATGTCCTGGGCCCTGCTTACCATCTACTTGTTTTGGGAACTATCTGCAAAAATAATTTCTTCTCCGTTTGAGGATCTTGACTCATTGAGTAATAATGACTAAATTAAATTTTCAAGCCTCCTTGTAGGTCAGTGCACTGTGCACAGAGCACAGCAGGATGAGATCTGAATTCTAACTTGCCTATAGTATGTCTGTGTGCAGCCATTTGAAATAACTTCCCTCTTTGAAGGTGAGGAAGTTACCCCTCAGAAAAGTCTTTTCTGTGTACACATCAGTGAACTCTAAAGCTTGTAGTCTGCTTTGCTTTGCACTGTGAGCCTCATGTAGACAAGCTCTGCAGCACAATTGAACCCTCAGGCTGCACATGGGAGTGGATATGGGCTCCTAATATGCAGATTCATTTCTTGAAATAATTTTGAGGGAAAACCCTGTAAGCTTAGTGGATAAGACACACTCTTTATTTTGTAGTGGCCATCTCTCCTCAGCAGAATTGAAAAGGCAGTAGGATAACATATCCCACAACACTTCTGCCTCTTGAATATTTTGCAGTCTCTATTTTTCCATAGCTGAAGCTTCATCCTTAAAGAGGCTTTTGATATTAAGAATGAAAGCGAAATGCTTGTCTGTTTATATTTTTTAATATATGAATAGAGAAGATATTGTTATAATTGTATTTTTTGTCCCTGATTCAGCTTACTGTTGAACAAATAAGTACACAAGATGTTTATATGCATGTGCTGTCATGTACAGTTAAAGCTAATGAAAGCTTGTAGAAATAACTGTAGGCATCTTCTTAATGAAGCTCATTGCAGTTTTATATGTGGTTTTGTAAGGAGTGCATTCCCCAAACAACAATATTGTAGCTAAAATGTGATGAACTTGTGCAGTTTTAATAGAAAGTTTGTTTATACAAAGGGAGACAGATGCTTAAAAGGAAAATAGGTGCTTATAAAAACTACATTTTAGTCTTTTAAATAATAAGTAGCATTCACTTATTAAATAAAAATATAGCTTCATTTCTAGAACTCATAGGCAGAAGAAATGTTAGTATGTGTTAGGTTTAAAATCATGCATAAATTTTTTTTTAATCAAGTTTAACAAAGAAAGCCTTAATTAGTTGCTAGACTACATTCTATTAGAGATGCGATGCGAAATACTTTTTAAACCTGAGCAATGAAGTTATTCTATTAAAAATAAAAAAAATAAATTTATGTTAATTTGTGGATCTGCAACATTAAAATCAAGGAAACAAACAAACAAACAACAACAAAAAAACCCCAAAGCCCTGAGCACCCTATTTATAGCCTTCCAAAGGCCTTTAAACAAACACACACTATTTTTAATATCTGGTAATGAAAGTGTTAATTTCTAATCTGCATGGTAATTCAGATGTACCTGGAGCTCCCTGGGCAGGGGAACTTATTTTTATTGAGCAAAAATAACTTATTTTTATAGAGTAAAATATCTTTTGAAAGATTTACCTGCCTTAGGATGCCTCCATCTCTATGAGATGAGAAAGACATTCAGATTGAATATTGTCTTGGCTAATTTTGATGTCTACAATTTAGACATCTGCATCTGAGCTACCCTATCATAATCTACAGTTTTAAATGGATAGAGAAGTATTCTATGTATGTCTACCTTAAGATGAACTGAATGATGCCTTAGCGTGTGCATTCATCTCCACTGTGTGTAAAAATAACTTCTAAGATCTCTGTTCACTCTATGGATGTCTGTGTTCACACAGAGGAAAATGAAGCTTTATGTTAGTAAACTTTCATAAAAATGGACACTGTGGTTTAAACCTCTGTGCCCTGATTCACATATGGTGTATTGTGAATGGTGCACATTTGCAGTACTGAACATATTTATATTTTCATAGTGTAGTTATGACCCCTTCTGGGGGATACATGAGTGTTCAAAAACTGTTAGAAAGTATTTACAGCAGCCAGTGAAAAGCTAGATAGCTCCTGCTAGCAGTTAAAATAATTTGGTGTTCTCCAACTAGGATGACATTTGAAAGCAATAAATATCACGTGTCTCATTCCTTCAGTTACTGAGGAATAAAATTCTGAAAAGTAGGGCTCATTCAGACAAAGAAATCATTCAGACAAAAATAAAAGGGGCATTATTAAAATTGATGAAAAATGTTTATCCAGTTGATCTTACTCTATATGTGTACTGTCATTGCTAAATGTATTCTGCTTTGCACTGCTGATTTTGTAAGAATTATTCCTATTCAGCATGGTTACAGGGAGCAAATTCAAGTCTCCTGGTTCTACTGGAGTGTATGAAAACGAATGTCAAAGCATGAAATGTTGGCCAAAGCAGAAGCAAAAAAATCCAACAAACAAACAAACAAAAAATCCCAACATATCAGAAAAAACAACAAAAACCCAAAACAAAACACAACACAAACCAAATGATCAAACTGTTTCAAATATTTTCCAGCACATTAAAGCTATGAAAGCTTTCTGATGCTTAACACCAGTTTGGAAATTTTTTTTTGTTTATTTCTATCAAGTTGTAAATATATTTTCTTGTCCTTTCTCTTCTTGCCAGTTTTAAAAAAGAAGGGAATCTTGTGTCAAAAATGTTGTAATGATTAACTTTCATCTCAAAAATATCACCAGATTAGAGATTACACGATTCAAAATGTTGAAAAATGGCTGAACTTTTAAACTTTTAATTTGCAGTAATAAAGTACTGTTAAAAAGCTGGACTACAGCTAAATACATGCAGCAGTCTTAGAAGTCTCTATAAAATGGAGTATGAATTACTGGATTTGGTGAATATATATACATACTACCCTGTTTGGTCTAGACCCTAAAAATTTTCCTTTCCTATATGAAAATATGGCACATAGCACCTCCCATCTGACCATAACAGTTTGCTGCTTCAAAATTATGCCTCTAAGTCACAGTTTCAAAATACAAAACTCTGAGGATGAATAATTTAAAAAACTGATTTGCTATATTTCAGAGCAGACATTATAACCCTGTAGAACCCTACCTTCTCTTAGAACTTTTGTCTTGAAGAGCTGAAAAGAGTGTCTTGGCATACTAAGAATGCAAAATGCTTACAGCTGTAAGAGAACAAGTTTTATCCAAGTGGTGAAAGGAGTTTCCCACTTTCTGAATTGGCTGATGTTTAAAACTAATGCACATGAGAGAATTATTATGTACTGATGTGCAAAAGGAGAAATCATATAGTGAATGGTTCCACTTTGTTTATCTGAACATAACATGATGCTACATGTCTATTGTTTTTAATACAAAATAAAATTTCTTGAAAGTATCAGAAAGTGCAGATCTATGATACAGAAAGTTTGGAGGAAATGTTCTTGTTACATGCATTTGTTAACTATGAGCACAAGAGCAAGAATAAATAGTTCTGGGGCAGAATCCTATTTGTGCATTTTTAAAATGAAAAGTTCTGTTTGCTCAGCAAGTGGTTTTCTGTGTAGAAATTTGAGCTGCAAATGCATAATTCAGAGATCAAAGTAGCATAAAAAGGTGAAACTTTTAAGTGAGGTTTTTTTTTAAATGGACAGTAATTATTATAAGGCATTATTTAAAAGAAATACTTTCTGCCTCATATTAATATAAAATTTAAAGCAAAAAAGTGTTTGCAATATGGAAACACCATTTTTTACCCATTGTTAGGGTTTCATGCTCTAGTTATTCTGGAAGGTCTCTAGTATGCAACATAAATTTAACAGGTATTCCTCATGACCTATAGGATTCCTAAAGACCAAGGCCTTGTGATACCATTCCTTCTTTTCATTTTAGTTTCTAGCACTCTACATTTGAAACCATTATTGGAATTTTTGGTACCTTGAATCATGTACTCTCTTGTTATGTTTCTCTGTATCCAAAGGTGAATGCACAGTAGGTGAATATGGCAATGAAAAGCAAATAACTGACTGCAGCTGTTATGTAATGCTAATTTTCCTCTATATCTAGTGGAAAAAAAGGTGTTACATAAAGGCTGCAGTTTGTTAGTTATATACTCGTGACCACAGTCCCTCATTGAACTTGAGGTAAATAGCAGTTCTCTGCTGAATAGTGGTTTCTGGTAAGACTAAAAGGTGCTGCAGTACTTAGTGCTTGCAAGTTTAGCAAGTTTGTGATGTCACAAACCACCGATGAACGGTGGTTGATTTTTTTTTTTTTTGTCTATGTTTTTTTGTTTGTTTGTTTTGCTTATTTTTTGTGGGTTTTTTGTGTTTAGTTTAAATTTAGGTAGCATGCCACCTTTTGGGAATAGAATTTCAGAAGCATTGGCATTCTGCCAAATAAGGGTGCTCAGGTTAAAGTAGCATGTTTTAGGTCAATGCATTTTACCTGCATGACTAGATGTGTGGTTCTGACCACTGACTTACAATTGTCTCAAAGGAAACAATTTTAAAATGAATAGCCCTGGGTAGGGTGGAGAACTTGTCTGGCCAGAATGGAGCAGGAGGTGACACCTTGGGATGTGATAAGACCTTCTGGGTGGAGACTCTTCTGTGAGCACCAGCTGCAATGCTGGGTGGTCCCTCCAGGCACGACTGAGCCACCTCCATTGTACTTGTGAAGTACCTGGCTAAGGGGGCTTGAAGGATGGCACCAGGAAGAAGATAACTGATGACTGGGTGGAGATGACTCCCCTTTCCTGGGGGCCAACCTTCAATTCTGGGATGTCCCTGGTGGCATGATTATGTGCCTGGCTACAGTGGCTGGAACAGAGGAGGAATGGCACCTGAAAGAAGATAAGAATTGATGACTGGGTGGAGGACTACACCCTTCTGCTCTCCTCTGGGCAGCCTGTCTCCCAAGGAACCTGGGTGACTGACAACTGCACCTTTGGCTGGGGTATATATATGGCTGTCCATACTTTGCCTGGTCATCTCTTGACCCGCTGCCATTCCTGCATTGGACCCTGTCCAGGATCAGCTCCATCCAGAAGAAAACTTGCTGGACAGCCGGACCCCTGGTGGTGACTTTCTCTCTCTCTCTCTCTCTCTCTCTCTCTCATTTTTCCCACCATCTCACCCTTTTTCTACACTTTCTTTCTTACCATTTTCTTACCGTTTTCCCTCTCTCTCTCTCTTATATCTTCTTTTCCTCTCTCCCTCTTTCGCCTTGCTCCATATCTTTGCCTGTATTAATTGTGAAATAAAATCTGCTTGCACTCGACCTTTTTATGGTTGGACTTTGTTTCACGTATCCAAAAGAAAAATAAATTTTAATGTTACTTCAGACCGTAACACTAGAAAATAGCAGCAGATGTGAATGATCCTACAACAAGATGTCTGGCACTTTATGTGATCAATGATTATAGAAAATTAAAAGCTTGACATACTTGATCAAAGGGAAAACACAAATTTATTGGAATGTGCATAGTTAGTAATTGCTGCCACCACCAGCTTCAGCTTCGGACGGCAAAGATACAGCTGCTGGCAACAGAATTAACCTTCACTCTAGAGGCTCCCATGATGATTTAGTTTTTGTAAGAATAGCATAAATCATTCTGTTTAAAATAAAGCCCATGGAAATCATACTGTGGCAATGCAGTTTTGCCAAGATGGAAGTCTACAATGATAGAGACACAATGGCTTTTCAGAGAGAGAACAGCAGGACAGCTTATATGTGAGTGGTTGCACTGAGTCTGCCAAAAGAGATGCAATTCCATCTTTTTTCTTCCAACAAAATTATGTAGCACAAGAGGTTTTATAAACTGTCGAAGTATTAATTCAGATAACCTCCTACATACTGCAGGGGAGAATCTAGCTGTACGCTGGGAAAGGCTCAAAAAACCAGATATGTAAGCTAAAGTCATTGATAATTACTTAGCATGAAAGGGCTTTTTAAGCATTTGATATTTAGCAGGAATCTGGGTTTTCATTGTGCTAAACACTTTAACATCAAACCCCTCAGTGTTTCTTAGAAATTGCAGTTTCTAAACCACCTTCCATCTTGCAAAACTCAACAAGCCCTGGCTTATGAACAAGGAAGACTCAGGCTATAGATAGGTTCCTCTCCATAATTAATTTATGATAATAGTAATAATAAGGAACCTTAACAAAGAAAATATTCTTTCTTACTGCTAACATACCAATGAATAAATCAATCAATATTTTAATACAAAGTAAAAAGTAGAAAAAATACCACATGTAATTTAAACTTGAAATTAATGAGAAAAACTTGAAGAAAATGTTAATAAAATAAATTAGGATACGGCTGTCTAAAATTTCAAGGGGTAAAACTGGAGGATTGGAAATTGAAGGATCTTTTTGTGCATGATCAGGAATACCAATTTGTCTGATTCTTATTTTTGTCTCTTCAAAGAGAAGAAATAAACACGTTTCTTTTGGGGGTGTTAGTTTAAAATACACCCACGGGGGGGGGGGGGGGAAGGGGGGAGGGGTGTTAAGCTCTAGCAATGAACTGGAACATGAAAAAAAAAATGTACTTTTAATCTCAAGATAGAAATGTAACTCCATGATTTCCGATGTTCTAATGTAACATAAAGTTCACTGGATTTTTCATTGCAATGCAAAAAACCAAGAAACTAAACCAATTAAAGTCTACACTGAAAAAGCGTGAAATATTGACATCTATTTTTCATTTACCAGGAAGAAAAAAATGGCAATAGCATTATCAGTTTGATTTGCAAAAAGATAATTTTTTGCAATATTTTAAAAAAGAAAAGAAAAAATAAGCAATTAAAAAAAAACCATATAAAACATTTTCTAGAGTTTAGGGGGTTTTTTTGCTATTATATTTGTTAAACAACTGAAAATTACTCCTAGCTCACACTGAGCATTTGTATAGGTAGGCACTCACAATTTCTTAATCTGTAACAATTTCGTTTAAAATTCCTCTCCCAGCATTCCATGTAGCATGGAGGTGACATTTTATGGCAGTTTGTGTCTTCTTGATCTACTGAAATCTATTAACAGTATCTCAAATGGAAGACTTTGACTTCCTATTGTTAGAATGCTTTCCAATCTAGACTTACTATCACATTGTCTTCTTTCAGATTTATTTCTCTGTGAAGTATCTCTGGAACCAGAGAAATAAGAATCCACAGGATTCAAGTTAACATGCAAGTGTCAGGATGACTTCTATATAAAAGATAATACTTTTTTCTATAAATTAAACTCTGGCTAAATAGTCATGCATTATAGATACCTGAAGTGTTGGCATTGTAAGGCTCTTAACTTGAAAATCTTAATCTCTTGTCATCAAGGCACGTTCAGTGCTGAATTAGAGACCTGGCACTGAGGTCTCTAATTTTATTAGAGAGGATTTTATTTCTCCCACAGAATGTTTAACAGTCAGCAAAGCTCTTTTTTGACACAACAAAGCTGAAGAAAGCATGATGGAGTTTCAACCCTTAGACTAGACTCTGAGTTTTTGAAAATTAGTCCTTAGTAAGCTTAACTGATAAAGAAAAAGGTAGGAATTCAGGCATTGGAGGAAGTTCATAGATTCTAATTCCTGTACCACACATGCTCTGAAAACAAATCAACAAATAAACTTTTAAGCAACAATGAAGGAAATGTAGTCTTTTATTTTTTTATTGCATCAGTGGTTATCTGGGCCAGGTACTGTGAAAGCATATCCCATAATGATTCATGTAGGATGGAGGATTGCCTAACTTGTTGATCTGAGTGAAATACAAATTCAGATATGGCAAATCCAGCCAAAACCTTTACCAAAGTGCAAAAAGCACCAAGGGACAGTAAGTCATTTAATGGACATTGTGGAGAATCTAAATTTAAGTGTTTCAGGTACCTCTCCAATGCTGTCATTTTGTGGATTTAAATGTTTAAATACCAGTATCATGTAAGATTGCTATAATATACAATCTAAAAGTGCCATGAATGATAAAAGAAAAACTATAAGGAAACCCTGTTTGCTTAAGCAATGTTTGAATCTTGAAAATAACATCTTACATACTTCACTATTTTTTACTCTAAACAAGGTTTTTACTTACCAAAGTAACAAATTACTTTATGGAGTTTTAGGAGAGACTTTACACAGACTCTAGAAGGAATTCAGTGGTCATGTGCACACTACATATTCAAAATGTGGTGATTAACATGACTGTGAATTGATTGCTGGCTTGTTCAAAGACAAAACCCTCAGGTTTGATATTCTATTTTGCCATGTTAAGAGTTCCTCAGATGAGTAAAGAAAGTGAGCCTTTTGTGAACTGGGAGCTTTTCCCACAAAGTTGTCAGATTTTCCTTACTAATAAGAAGTGGTGTCTTCAAGATGAACAAGATGTGAGGGTCTTTTTCAAAGACTGATTCCCATATTTTTGATAAAGGACATATTTAATTTTCAGAACAGTAATAATTATTGTCTAAGTTTGTTTAATGACAAAATTAATTTATTATTTTAATGGTCAGAATAGTCTCTTGTAAAGTCTAATTAAATCTATAACAGCCATCAGTATAAGTGTATTGAAGAGTAATGAAGATTATTGTACTGCAGATGAATTATGTTCCTGGAATTCCCTATACCAAGAACAAGCACAAAATGAGAACATTGCAAGGGAACTTTATAAACTTTTTCATAGCTCCTTTGCTTTGGTACACAGTTGTAAAGTCTCACAGTGATTGCTATACTAACAGTGTGTTTGAATGAATCTGTCACAATCACTCAAGATCTAGATTATAAAATTTCTGGAGCCATGTTTTCTAAATTTAGGACATATGTTTTGATTTCTCAGTCAATGAGATCTTCTTGTATCCCTCGGCATGAGGACATGTTAATAGAATGTGAAAGGAAAAGATGTACTGGAAATATAAAAGCATATTGAGAACCTCTATTCTGATTTTGTATAACATCAACCCCAGGGTAAGGCCAGGAAACACACTAATGCAAAATGTGGATTTTGAGATATAGTTTCTGGGTCAGTGTCAAAAAAACTGTAAAAATAGCTGTAAAGCAAAATACAGGTAAAGAAAAGACAGAAAGAGAAAACACCAACAAAAGATACCAAAGCAAACAAACTGGAGTTCTAAACACCTACCCTGTCCCCTCTGGAAAAAATACATACATACATTGACACTGGTTCTCTCACTTGCTGACCTCTTTAGAATAGAAAATATATCCCATTTCTCTCTCAGTAGAAACAGTTCAGTAGTCAACCTATTTAGGATTAGCATATTGTATTTAACTTTATTTACAAAATAAAAATAACACACATTTTTAGAGATTAAATGACATTTGGCTGCTGTTGCAGTTGCTGGATTTGGTTTTGATTTCCAGTGAAAATTGTTCACTTTGAGGTCCTTGCCAAGAATTAAATTGTCTAGAAAAGAAGTCTATGTTCATTTTTTGATGATGGTTAAAACATCTACCACTCATTTATGATATAAATGATATGTCTGCTTTCAGTGAATGCACAGATCTTCTTTGGCTTTTATTCCTGTGCTTTCTAACTTAATATAATTCATTTGTTCCATTGGAAAAAGCTGATAAGACATAAGGAAAAAAAATGCTGTTTTTCAAAACACTATTTTAACCTTAAGGGAAAATGAGCAAAGTAAATCAAATTTTAGGCATTCTATCTAATCCTCCACTCCTACTATTGAGTTTCTAATTGAAAAGATTTCCCCAAAGTAAATGATATTAGAGTAATGATATGGGTTAATTGCAGAATTTATTGGGTGGTGATATGGAAAAATTAACATGCATCACTGTGTAACTCCAATAATTTTCTATGACAATCCTAGGTAATCACCACAATTTTAATGCAGAATAATATAAGCCTTTTTCAATGTCAATTAAAGATGACATTTCACAAGCTCCAGTGGGAGTTTCATACCCAGATGCCACTGAAAATCAGTATGAGTTGGCTTCCAGCCTTTTGACAGCTCCAATAAAGTCTAAATTTGGTGTTTTGTGGTACACTCTCTCTCATACAAAAGGAGAAGACACATACCTCTGTGCAGCAAAATGCTGAGTTCTTAAGTTGTCCCTGTACTGGGTTAGAGATGAATATATACCATAGACAGAGAGCTTAGAAATGTGATCATAATTACCCTAATTAATCTCTTGGCTTTTCTTCCAATTTAGACCATTTGGAAAACCAAGAAAGTGAGTGTCTTGTTATATAAATATCTGGGATACTGGGATACAGTATGTCCAATTTATTAGTTGTGTTTCTGTTTTCAGGGACACTGTTAGAGAATGTAATAAAATTGTTCCTTTCACCTTTAGCCTTGTTAATTTGAATGTTATTCACTAAATAAAATGTTAATATTTAAATTTTGTTCTCATATCTATGCTTAAATGTATTTTTTCAGAAAACACATTTTTTTTCTGAGGTTTTCCTGTAGCAGGAAAATGGCAGAGCAACGGAGAGATATAATAGAAGCCAGCAGCTCCCATGGGAGCTACTGCTGAGACCTGGGTGTTGCCAGAGCAACAAGACATCACCCCCACCTGTAAAGAAACAACTGTGCAGCATGAGCAATCAGAGCAGGCAAGCAGAGTGTGGCACATCATCCAGAGCATGGTACACCATCCAATGCAAGGCATGTTATCCAGATTATGGCGTGTTATTGAGGGTGTGGCATGGCATGTCACCTGGAGCATGGTCCATCATCCAGAGTGTACTATATCATCAAATGCATGGTACATTATCCAGAAGATAGTGTGACAGTTTGCGTGGCAGTTTGTGTGGAAGGGCATGCAGTCTAGTAACACTTCCATCTCAAAAGGTGAATTCAATTGCTGGTCATCATTCTCTAAGGAGGATCTTAACAATAGTATCTACCTGAAGGTCAAGTTTTCTCAGGGTTGACTAATAATAGGACAAGGGGCAATGGTTATAAACTGGAGCATAGGCTGTTCTGAATAAATATTAGAAAGAATTTTTTCACTGTGAGGGTGACAGAGCACCGGAACAGGCTGTCCAGTGGGGTTGTGGAGTCTTCTTCTCTGGAGACATTCAAACCCCACCTGGACACATTACTGTGTGACCTGCTATAGGCTACCCTACTCCGGCAGGGGGGTTGGACTAGATGATCTTTCGAGGTCCCATCTAACCCCTAACATGATTCTATATATGACTGTGCACTGACCAAGATGGAATTTGAGGCCCAGACAAATCTCCCACAAAAAAACCACAGCCTTCCAAGTCTCTCACTGAAGAGTGCCAGAGACGTTCACTGGTAATGGGTGGCAGTTCTGGGAACAGCTGTGTGAGGTGTTATCCTGGAGCAGAGCTTCAAAAGGAAGTAAAAAGTTTAAGGAGTATCAGGGACACTTAGAAAAAGACTGGCAGAACCGTCTTTTGCCCTCCCTCAGACAGAAACAGGAGCAATCATGAGAAAATCTTCAAGCTCTGTATCCTCCCATCATGTAGCAGACAGCACGAGCTCAAATGAAAGGAGTGAAAAGGAAGGCAAGTTAATGGATGATGGGGGTGATGGTCCACCTACACCAAAGATGCTGTCAAGGTCTACCAGGAATAAAAGGTTATAGCTGTAGGCAACTCTCTTCTGAAAGGCAGAGAGGGTCCAAAATACCAGACAGACCCTTCTCTTAGGGAAGTATGCTGCCTCCCTGGGACCTGAGTTTTGGAGATCCCTATGAAATATCCTAGTCTGCTGCAGCCCTCAGACTATTTATTACCCATTACTGATCTTTCATGTGGGCAGGGATGAAGCCACAATTTGTAGTCTAAGGATGAACAAGAGACTTCAGGGCCTTGGGATGATTTGTGAGAGAAGCTAGGGCAAAGGTTATTTTTTCTTCTTTCCCAGTTGTGGGCACTGGAAGTAACAAATGTATCAGTCTATTAATACATGGCCCTGTGGTTTGTTTCAGTGGCACAATTTTGGGATTGTTGATGATGAGATGGCTTACATGGTACCAGGCTTGCTGGTGTTGTATGGGATTGACCTTTCACACAGATGAAAGGGGGTCTTTGCTTAGCCTGCAGGACTCCTAGAAAGTGCTTTAACATAGATTTGAAAGGGGAGGAGGATATTACCAGGCTTCCCTGTGATGAGCTGTGAGATTACACACTAAGGGTAGAGGGACAGAGCGCTAGAGAGGCTCCTCAGGCTGTTATTCTGAGATGTTATTCTGAGATGTTTGCACAACTGAAGTCTTAAGGAGATGACCTAGGGGCTCCTGGAGTAATAGAAGCCAACAGGGAAGAGCCAGAGATATATCTCAAGAGAATTCCACTCCAGACAGTAAATCAGCTTCACCTGACCAACTTTGCGTCTATGCAAATACACGTAACATGGAGAATAAACAAGAGAAGTCAAAGACGAGTGCCTGGAGGAATGTGATCTTACAGAAACAAAAGCTTCTGTAGGTACGCTGATGACAAAAGGCAGACTCAGAAAATTGTGGGCCCTCTCCAGAAGGAACCAGACCTGGTGACCAAACCAACCCAAACCATTCTATGATACTTTAAAAAAAAAAAAAAAAAAAAGAAAAGAGGCAAAAAAGACATAGGCCATAATCTTCATTTCTTGTAAGACATGAGAAGAAATTCATCCCTGACTGAATCAAAAAAGAGATTAGATAATAACTTACTGATTCTGTTTAGAAGACCTTTCTTGCTTAAGAGGTTTTCTTCCTTCAGTTCTGTCTTCTTAACTTCTGTTTAATAAATCCTCTAAAATTAAGGTTGATACTGCTTAAATTATGTGACCGGGGTCTCTGGATAGAATTACTTGCTGAAATCTTTTGGGAACAGGGACATTTTGTTTCAATTGGTACCTTTTTAGATTTAATATTTAATAGAAGTCTTTTTATACTCTATGGATTAATAATAACAGCTAGTACTAGAGTCAAATACAGTAATTTGTTACAAGTTTTATCACTGGTACCTGTTTTAGCTTTTATCTACGACATACTCTCCTTGAACTTCCATCTTGAGAGATGTTTTCCCCTTTTCACTTTGCTCCTTAAAATCCATGTAGCAAAAAACCACACATAGTCTGCAAGTTGACTTTTCACTTTGCCTGCTCTCTTTTTTTCATTGGAGAGTGCAAACTACTTCTTCAGAGGAAGCTGTCCTAGGATTTGCCCTACTTCTTATGTCATACCTGGCATGTGATACACGAGACATGGCAGATGTGAAAGATGATAAAACAAGAAAGGTCTGAAATGGGGACAATTCCCACTACTGGTAGCTATACACTACACTCCACCAGCAAGAAACATGCTGAGATTATGAGTTTGACGTGTTTGGTCAAGGTGAAAACAGTTGCAAATGCATCTGCTCATGAAGGCCAGGGGATGCTGACACAAGTCTGCACCCAGGAGGGTTTGGTTGCAATTGCTAGCGGCAATATCACTAATCTATCTCAGAGCCCTTGCACTTGTCTAACATCAACAGCAGGAGAAAAAGTGAGCTTGTAGATGAACTAGTACTGACAAGAGCTATTGCTTTTGTGTATATCAAGAGGGGACACTTGCTTTCCCTTGGAGCTAAATGCCGTAAGTCAGGAAAATACAATAACAGTGAAAAAAGTTTTTTAAAAAAGTAACACCAGGGTCAGATATACTTATTAAGCAGAATTTGACCCATTTTTCCAGCATTTGGAAGGTAAACCTAAAAATATTATAGTTGTGGGTTTATTTGTTCCATCTAATTACAACTGTATTTAAAAAACTTACTGGTTTTCCTGATAAATATTTTTTGGAGATCTACACAAAAGATGAAAAATTCAGCCCAGTATGAAGACTAGATCAATCATATTACTTTATAGGGACTTTTGATATACTGTAAAGGTACAACTGACTTAATAAAGCTAGATAAACTCAATCAGGAGCATAAAATGGGTAAATTCAGACTAAAAATTTTCTACAACATACACAATTTTAGCTCATGTGTATGTATGAGTGTCTTTCTTCAACGTACCGGTATTAATTTACTTCCACTGCTTTCATAAATCTGCAGATTGAATTTTATCTGTTTATATAAAGGTATATAATACAAGGTATCATATCAAGTGTACAAATCTCATTAGATTTTGTTCCCTAAAATAATCTCATAGATTAGAAATATTTTTCTAGAAAAATAAATAAAAAGCTTTAATAAAGCTACTGATGTCCCTAGGGCTATGATCTCCAGTACAAGCCTTTAGAATTCAAAACTTCCTTTCCTTTTCATTGTAAACATCTATTTTTGTTCATACCTTCAGCTCTTTCCCACAGTCCTTAAAACTTCCTGACGTTCTTTAGGTTGTCTTAACTTTAAATTCTTTGTCTGCTCCAGGCCTGAGATTTTCTATCCACTTGTCAGTCTGTTCATATTCACTATTATTTCCTGCATATTCATGTTATTATTTATATTCATATTCTGGATAAGGCCATAAATAGGATCAATACCTAGTCTCTTTAAGTATTTGGAAGTAGAAAAAGACATGAAAATATATAATTTTATCACAGGTAAGAATGTGGTTTCTTTGTTGTCAAGTAAGAAAAGGGATTTGTATACTGAGCCCAGTGGCAGTCCAGCAAAAATTCCTTTTGGAATCTTGAATGACACTGTATAGTTCAGTCCACCCAGGAACATTGTAACTTGCTGCCTGTTTCATAGCTGGCTTGTCCTGTCATTCTGTGTGGGATGGAAACAGGGATGCAGTGAGGTTCTCTCTCATCATCATGTCTGAAGCAGTATTGGAAAGTTCCCTATGATGTCTGCAGCGGGGAAGTAGGAACTCGATAAACTAATAAGGCATATTTCACTTTTACTTTTTTTTTTTTTTTTTTTTTTAAATTTTCTGGAGTGGTTGAAGGCATGTGGAAAGCTTTGTCTCTTACCTCTCTTTTCAGAAGCTAGGTAGAATTCAGACCATGGTAATGAGTTTGTGATGGTTGTGGAGATACATTTGATGTTTTATTTTCCCATTTAATAGAAATCCCAGAGCTGGGACAAGAGGAGATAGGGTACGTTAATTATGTTTTACAGGATGCCTTCAAAAAAGAATTGATGAATAGGCCAGAAATAGTTTATAGATAATGGGACATAAATGTAAAAGGAGCTTAACAGGTATTTTACAGATATCATCAATCAGAAAATATCCTACTCTGCCAGAATCTATGGTTACCTCAAAGGAAATGCTTAAATAAACAGAATCTCCTCATTCTCTTTCTCTTTCTTTCTCTCCCTCTTTCTCGCTCTCTCTCCCTCTTCCTCTCCTTCTCCCTTTGTCTTTCTGTCCCTCTTTCTCTACCTCTATTTCATTTCTATTTCTATTTTTATTTCGATTTCTATTATTTCTATTTCTATTTCCATTTCGATTTTTATTTCTTTCTTCTTCTTCCTCTTCCTGTTCCCCTTCCCCTTCCCTTCTCTTTTATTTTCTTCTTTTTCTTCTCTGTATCCTTTTCCTCCTTTTAATTTTTAATTTTTCTTCCTTTTCTATTTCTTTTTCTTTTCATAATTGTTTTTTCATCTCCCAGCAGAACAGTTGTGAAAGGATTTTTCACCTGTAATTAAAACTCTCAGTATTTTGTAAGCATGAAAACAAGTCATGTTTTGATGGCAAAAATTCATATGCAGGAAATACTAAATCCTTATATTTCACAGTGCTTTTCAGAGTGAAGCCAAACATTCTTCATCTATTTTCCTTGTCTTGTTCTTGTCCTTCTTTCTTTAAGAATAACTTCTAGATTATGTCCATAAGGATATATTAAAAGAAATTGTCTTTAAAATATAAAAAAAAAAAAAGTAATAAAATAGAATATATGAAATAGATTAAATGGACCAAGAGCTAAGCAAAAAGTACAATTAATCTAGATATGAGGAAACAAGATCAAAGCATAGTTCTTGTAATTCTGTTTTTCTTTTATTCTAAATTAATAACTTGGAAGTCATGTAGTTATTCTAGGAGAGGAATAATCTATAGATTACATGAAAATTTAATTATTATGTATAAATGTATAGACCATGGTGTAGAAAGTATGTACATCATAGGTTGGAAATTGAAGTCCCTGCTCAAAGATGCTAAAGTGAAATGAAGCCACAAGACAGAGAGTCCAGTCGTGGAATAATCCAAAGTAATCAAAGTTGCAATCACTTTCCCACAGAACAGGAAATTGAATGTCAACGCATAGATAGTGGTCTTATAAATAAAAATCTGTATGGAAAGTTAGCTGTTTGAAGTGTAAATATCTAACTATCTATATAGTTTATAGTTTATAGTTTTTCTATATAGTTTAGATATCTGTAATATCTAATAATATCTAATAACATCTAATATTTTCATATCTAAATATGAACAATTTCAGCAAGCAAAACTATTCCTTCATCCTGTAATATTACCAAATTCTACTTTTTTAAAGGCAAGACATTCTATTAAGTTGAAAAATTTTTGGTTTATCTATTTCTATATCCAGAAATGTGACAATAATTAGGAAGAGTGTCTTTAGTTGCAAAAACATTATTCATCCTAGGTGATAGCATTGTAAGATATTACTATTTAACCTGAATTGTATAATCTAGTAGTTTTCAGCAGAAGAAGCCTTTTTGTTATCTTGGGTATTGTAAGTCAACAGTAATTCCATAGAAAAAGAAAGCTCTCCCTGCATTGTTTGTTAAAACAGCATATTAATATAATATAATGTAGGGTAATAATGATTAATATACATATATGAATTCCATCAGATAAAGGGAATGTTTCTGACTTGCACATTATTTTCAGGTACTCTAGATTAAACCAGACACTAAACAGATCCAGAAATACCACTGAAAAAGGTACAGATAATCCTTAAAGTAATTCTGCAGAATCCAGTGGTAGCGTTCTCTTAGCGAAAAGAACAAAGTAATATATTGCTTATATCACCACAGATTCTTAAAGTAGGTACCTTGCCTATTTCAATTGGCTTTACGTAATGTGACTCTGCTCCACATATTATTAATAGTAGTAATAATAATGACAATAACAATAATAATAATTTTTTTAAAAAGATAAGGAACCTTAACATCAGATATGGACTACTGTTCATTTTGCTTATGGATGAAGCTGGTTACAGAACATGTATCCTATCAAAGAAAAAGTCAAAATATATTTTCCACATTTTAATATTCAAAGAAGAACTGGAATAGATTTACTTTTTTTTTTAAATTAAACCTTTGTTCTGCTCTTGTCACAGTATGATTGGTGCTGTAGAAATGATTAGAAATGGCTATTTTAATCAAGCCAACACAAGAGCATTCCTAAATGGTTGCTGCTCTATGACACTGAAAGACTTGTTTCATGCATCCCAAGAAAAACAAATGCAGCTCTCTCTAAAAGCCTCTTGCTTTTTGGAAGCAATATATGCAGATAATTTGTCACTGTTTTTTAAGCTCTGTATCTCATAAATATTTTAAGTAACCAATAAAATATTCAAGATAAAAGTATATATTTTGTGCCTTGAGGGGCCTCTTATTTCCTCATATTAGGCTGTAATAATTAAAAATTAAGTATGGTTCTGAACAGATCAATATTTCTGAAGTTTTAATTCACATTAACAAAAATATGATGAAAGCAGAAACCAAGATAACCACAATAGAGTATACAAGAGCTAAACAGCTAATACCTTTTTTCCTCCTGTAAGCAAAAGCAGGAAAGGACAGAGAAGTAACATTAAAATTATTTTAGTATAAGGCCATCAGATTTTTAATATATGGAAGTATATTAAGTATGTCGGGGAACATTTATGAGAATTTAGGTAAACTGGCACATAATGACAGGTGTCTATGCTAATAAACTTAGTCTCCAGAACAAGATGACATGCAAATGGTTGTTAATATAGTTCCTCGAATGTTCTGAATCCTAAATCCTGCCTGGTAATTGTTTGGAAAACTGCTATCTTGCAAAAATAGGACATACATAGTAAGGATGACTGAGGTCAAATACCAAGCAGCATTCATTGTCCTGGTTCTTTTCCTGGTAGTATAGTAACAGACTACTGCTGAGATGTGTTGAAAGATAAAGATAGCAAACAAGATTGTCATGAGCCTTACATTTGCTAGTCAAAGGTATTAATCCAGACTGGAAATTGTTTTAGGTCCATAAACTGAAAAGAATTGAAAATTACAAGGATGGGGATCAGGTTCTACTGTATGTGCAAAGTGAGGACAGCTTTGCACTCAGCCAGGAGCATGCTTTATGAAACACATCTATATCTATGAAACATATCTCAGGTTGTTCAAAACTTGCTCAAAATATTGACTAACTAAGTGTACAAGTCCGTGGGACCCTATGGGATAGACCCACGGGTAATGAGGGAACTGGCAGATGTAGTTGCTAAACCACTGTCTATTATATTCCAAAAGTCATGGCAGTCTGGTGAAGTCCCCACTGACTAGAAAAGGTGAAACATAACCCCCATTTTCAAAAAGGGAAAGAAGGAACTATAGACCAGTCAGTCACACCTCTGTGCCTGGTAAGATCATGGAGCAGATCCTCCTGGAGACACTGCTGGAGCAGAATGATAAAGAGGAGATTGGATATAATCAGTATGGCTTCACCAAGGACAAATCATACCAAAACATTGTGGCCTTCTATGAAAAGGTCACAAGATCAATAGACAAGGGAGGGGCAACTGACATAATTTATCTGGACCTGAGCAAAGCTTTCCACACAGTCCTGCATGACATCCTTCGATGGGTAAAACACGGGTTTGATGGATGAACCACTCGGTGTATTAAGAACTAGCTTGACAGTCACACCCCAAGAGTGTCTGTCAATGGGTCCATGTCGAAATAGAGACCAGTGACAAGTGGAGTCCCTCAAGGATTAGTATTGGCACCAATTTTGTTTAACATCTTTGTTGGTGACATGGATGGTGGCATTGAGAGCACACTCAGGAAGTTTGCTGATGACACCAAGCTGTGTAGTGTGGCTGACACACTGGAGGGAAGGGATGCCTTCCAGAGGGACCTTGACAGGCTGGAGACGTGGGCCCATGCCAGCCTCGTGAAGTTCAACAAGACCAAGTGCAAGGTCCTGCATTGGTGGAGGAAATCCCAACCTCTGGGCAGTGACTGGCTTGAGAGAAGCTCTGAGGATAAGGACTTGGGAGTGCTGGTGGATAAGAAGTTCTCAACATGAGAAATCAGTGTACACTTGCAGCCCAGAAAGCCAACCAGATCCTTGGCTGCATCAAGAGAAGCGTGGCTAGCAGGTCAATGGAAGTGATTCTGCTGCTCTCCTCTGGTCTCATGAGACCCCACCTGAAATACTGTGTCAACACAGACAAACAAACAAAGAAACTATCAAAAAAACTTAGTAAATTACTCTCCTGAATTTCACAGAATCTTCTCACAGTTCTCTCAGTGTCACAGTGAAGCACAAATACCGTCTACATACTTCTTACTAGCACAATATGGTATCAGTCCTTTTGAGTCAGTCATCTCATTTCTGAAAGAATTTATGTCACTGTGCAGCTCTAAATACTCTCATATTATGTCTAGGGGTGTTCAGTAAAGTCTCATCAGACAATAAATGAAACTAATCACTAAATTGGTTACATAGCATGCCTAATGGTTTACGAATTCACTCCATTAAAAAAATATGGCTAATGAAGATGTCCTCTGAAGACTAGGGAAACTGACTTTCATTCTGACAGTCTGAAAATTATATTACATAAAGCTGTAAAGCTGTAAATAAGCAGCTATACAAACACCAAAGGTAATGCTGAGATAAAGCTGAGAACAGCACCCAATATTTGTAGTGAATTACTACAATGATTAATTATATATATTTTATTTGTTCACTCAGTACTATGTGTAATGCTCCTCCAAAAAATCTGCAGCTCTGCAGCAGGATAAAAAGACTGCCTGTGTGCCTTGTCCTAATAGGGATCCTCTGGAGGCAGGAAGAGGTTGCACTTCCATTGGAAATGGCAAAGAAAGCCAGAGAAAGGGCAAGGAAAGGATGGAGAAAGGAAGGAAGATTCCAGAATAGTCTCTGGGACAAGGAAAGAGCCAGACACACAGAGGAGGAAAAGCTGTAAAACAAATGTTTAAAAGACTTCTAAGAGCAGAAGTGGGAAAGTCAAGTCTAACGTATAATGTAAAAAGAAGAAAAAGAAACACATTAGTAAGCATCTACTGGGGATTGTGTGCAACATGCTGCACATGTTTTGCAATAGCAACCACTATGCACCAGAACTACTTTTCAAACATTGCAGCTTTCTTGAGAATTAAATAGCTTGTTTTTCACACATCCTATAAATAATTTAACATTAACCAAACAGTAAGTCAGACAAACATCTGGACTGCTGCAGCTGGGAAGGATGCTAGAAGTTGCTTGTCCGAGTATGAAGTTATTGGAACTGTCTATTCTGCAGCAACAGAGTGTGGCCAGGATGTTGATTACAGTTCATGATGTTTTATCTAGCAGAACTGAGTTGTTTAAAACTTGCCTTTTAATATTTTACTGGAACAAGATATGCCTGAAAGAGAATTTTCCAGTCACTCCCAGAGCTCTTTGGTGGGAGCAATTCACTTCTCATTAGTATGAAGTGTGTCCCTGCACCTCAGTCCCACAAAGGTTTCTCTCTTTCACTTTCATTACTTCCTGGCTTCTATTTCAAAGGGAATATAAATCACTCTCACACAGAAATCACAAGAAACATTAATTATCTCAGTAGCTCAGACTGTCATCAAGTAGATATAGCTACAATAACATTGTTTCCCAGAGTATCATAGAAGTTTTGTTCATTTTTAATTTTAAAATAAGCCACACCATATAGGTGGCTCCTGCAACCATTTATTTATGGAAATCATTGTGCTTCATTGTTAAAAAGTTTCTTAACAACACAGTCAATTTAAACTCAAGACACTAATTAAATTTTGATTTAGTTTATTGAGCCAGAAATACACGTTTACCAAAATAGTCATAGAATCATAGAATTTTCAGGGTTGGAAGGGACCTTTAAGACCATCTAGTTCCAATGCCCTGCCATGGGAAGGGACACCTCCCACTAGTTCAGGTTTCTCAGAGCTCTATCACTTTCCTGACAACCTAAAAAGTGCATCAGCAGCTTTCTTGTAGGTCCCCTTCACATACTGGAAGGCTACAATAGGGTTTCCTCATAGCCTTCTCCTCTCCAGACTGAATAACCCCAACTCTCTCAGTCTGTCTTCATAGGAGAGGTGCTCCAGCTCCCTGATCAGCCTCATGGCCTTTCTCTGGACATGCTCCAGCATTGTACATAAGGACATGTCTTTAGGTACAATATTAGAATAATATCATAGAATCATAGAATCGGCTGGGTTGGAAGGGACCTCAGAGATCATCAAGTCCAACCCTTGACCACTACCACTGCGGTTACCAGACCATGGCACTGAGTGCCACATCCAGTCTCTTTTTAAATATCTCCAGGGACGGAGAATCCACTACTTCCCTGGGCAGCCCATTCCAATGTCTGATCACCCTCTCCGTAAAGAAATTCTTTCTAATATCCAACCTAAACTTCCCCTGGCACAACTTAAGTCCGTGCCCTCTTGTCTTGCTGATAGTTGCCTGGGAAAAGAGACCAAACCCCTCCTGGCTCCAGCCTCCTTTCAGGGAGTTGTAGAGAGCGATGAGGTCTCCCCTGAGCCTCCTCTTCTCCAGGCTGAACACCCCCAGCTCCCTCAGCCTCTCCTCACAGGACTTGTGCTGGAGTCCCTTCACCAGCCTGGTTGCCCTCCTTTGGACCTGCTCCAGGACCTCAATCTCCTTCCTGAACTGAGGGGCCCAGAACTGGACACAGGACTTGAGATGTGGCCTCACCAGTGCTGAGTAATGTATATGAGGATATACAATACATAGGTTGTGTGTCAAACATTTAAAAAAATATTCAGTGTGTCAGCTTAAGTTTTAATAATTTTGCTAAATTGACCACTGATGTGATATATTTATTTTCTGGTCAATATGATGCAGTCCATTTCAATGCAGTCAAAAAAGCAGTCCCCACACAAGACAAATTTGTAGGAGAACATAGCATCTGGAAGACGTTTTGTAATGTAGATATAATTTAGTTGTGAATATGTGCCACCATGGTACCATATGGACAAACTGGAGTCAAAATTTTTATGAATACAAGAAAGTAAAACTTCAGAAGCAAAAATCTTCTCTTCATACTATTTTTAGCATTACTGCCAAGCTGTATCAAGTTTTCTTCTTTTTTATTATTATTATTATTATTATTATTATTAATACAGTCATTCTTTTACCCCATATCACGGTTGCAGTAACAGAATAACAGAAAATGAAGACTCCATTAAGCCAGTGTAAAAGCACTGAACAGAAAGATTGTCCTTTGGACAAATGGTTTGTAATCTAGGCAAAAGGTGAAGCCAAGAGAAATTCCCCTCAATATATCTGAACATCCCTGAAGAAATTATTAGATAACAGTTATCAGTGGTTGTATCAATAGAAAATGGAAAGAACAGATTGTTATCTTCCAATCTGCTGTCAAATTTGGAATTTCTTGTGGAAATCATAGGAAATAACTGCCTAGGTGGATCTGCAGAAATATCATCCCAAACCTGAGAAGTGGTACAGATACTCAGAGATGCTTTTTGCAAAATAAACCACTGAGTAAAGATGTCTGGACTCATTAAATGTAGAATAGAGATATGAGTTCTTCTTTTACTAGTGAACAGGAAATCTTGTGTAGGCTAGAAAGGTTTGAGTGTGGAAAAAAAAAAAAAAAAGAGAAAAAAAAAGGAGTTATAATCAAAACATGGGAGGAAATGAAAAATTAAAGAATCTTTCAAGAGATTAAACAATACCTTTTTACAGGGGAAAAAATTACTCAAACAAAGGAACACTCAAATATATCCATAATATATATCTATATCCATAATATAGAGAAGAACAGAAAAAAATCCATTACCCCATTAGGTGACACCTAAGAATTAAAAAACTGAGAAGATCTAGTAAGAATTTCTTAAGAAAAAACTCTTCTTTCAGGAGGTTTTTCATACTGACTTTTATTTTGAAATATGCCTGCTTTTCATGAAGGAATATTAATCAATAACTTGCAGTATTTTGTTATAACTCAAATGTTTTACTTTTTTGAAAAACATAACCAAGTGAAACAGAGCTACATAGAATGAAGGAGTTTTCCAAAAGGAAAAATACTCATTCTAGAAAAGTTTATTGGAATATATATAAGAAACCTTTCCTCTGTACCTATGGCTAAAATAATTTGAAGAGGTATTGAAGAGATGTTTTTAAGTGTGCTACTATAATTACTGAACATTATGTAAAACAAACCTATTTGCTTAGGATAATGACAGCATGATAGGACTCTCTGATGCTGAAATAATGGAAGTCAGTTGATGTAATAGATATTTTAATTAAATTTAAGTTAAAAGCTTAGGAGGTGTCTTTGAATAACTGACAATATTAGAGACTTAAGAGGCCCAAATAACCTTCCTACTTATACTGAGAAAGAAATTTCCACTATCATTTAGCATAATAACATGAGAAGATCAAAGGCCTCTCTTTCTACTGTTTTGCATTCTACCTATTTATCTCATTAAATGTCATTAGATTAATCATCTCTTTTAGCATACCAGTTCTTGCATTCAGAAATAAGAGGAGAGAAAATAAGTACGTTCAAAGAGCACAGTTAGTCATTTCTGTTTAAAACATAGGAACAGATTTAACAATAAGAAGCTATTCCAAGCACAATAACTTGGCTGAGTATTGTTGACAGATTAAAAATAAAAAGAAGTTTTAAAATAGGTTGTAGAATGGCTCACTTTCTGCTCCATTTTTTACCTGGTAGACTTGTGTCAACAGGAGTCTCTGACAAGGTTGACAGCCTGAGCTACATAAGATTGAATCCTTCTTGCTCCAAGGTGCTTCCATTACAGAAAGAGAAATCCATTTTGAGTGGTTTAGTTAAAAAAATAATAATAAAAACCAATTTGCCAAACTGAATTTTTCTTTGAACACTAATTAGCAGATTAACCTGGCTGCACATACTAGCAATGACAAATATAATCCAGCTTGCAATGAAAATGCAAGGAAAATGACACCTCCACCTCAAACAAGAAAGAGCAAACATCACCCCTTTATTCAGAAAAACATGTCTCCATTTAAAGCCGTCATATTTCACAAAAATATTTAGCTTGAATGTTATAGAGCTCTTTCACTTTCTTCAGAAGGAGCTTATCATGGCAAGAAACAGACACAGGAAGGTCAGGTGTAGGATGTCAAACTTTGTATGCCCATTCTTCTGCTAGATCAAGGCAATGTGGAGATGATGCAATGATCAAACATGCTCAGATTCATTTGGCTATAACTGCAATTTAGATATAAGACGAGACATTTGCCATTTTAAGATCCACCTATTTCTTCTTAGAGAGTCCTGTGAAAGACATTTCCACGGGTGATTCTGATGAAGGTTAGGATGCCGTCTTCTGTTTTACTCTGTAGGAGCTTTCTGAACTCAGATTATAAGAGCAGATAAACTAGTATACTGTGAATTCTACTCAGCACCAATACTGTAAGGAGTCAAACTGTTTAAAAAAAAATCCACTGCAGTCTCTTCCATTTTCACAAAATTGGAGATCGTTCAAGTGTGGTGTACTTTAAGAATTTGCTCTGAAATACAGTAGAGAGACTTGTAAAATTATCCTGGGTTGTAGCTCCTTAGTGACTATTAATTTTTTAAAACATATTTAATATTACATTATTTCATTATTAATTTTTAAAATATGCACAATATTTGTAAATGAAAGAAATAAAAAAGAATTTAGCATCTGTGAAATGTCACTTAATACAAAACAGTGTAGATAAAACAAAGGAAAGTCAGTTCTTTGGAGATTTTCCTGATGAGCTACATACAGACTTCAAAGGGTCCTAGAGAAATTAAGCTTCCTCATGTAAACCAAGATACAGTTATAAATTCATTGAAGTTCCACACGTGAATTCTCTTTAATCTGCATAACAAGGGAAGGTTTCTAGACATTATAAACATTTATAAAGGTTTTTTCTGCTTTTGACTAAAAGGTATATAAGTAGCATTTCTTGTTTGTGGTATTTAACTAAACAAAACCAACCACATTCCCCTCTTGTAGAAGAAATAACTTATAGAGAAAAATGATATCTATATACTCTTGTAATTTTATAAGACTGAAAAACAAAACTAAAAATTTTTTACCCTATTTTTATGTGTTTTCTTTCTTTAGGTGACCAAACTAAAAGAGACTAAGAACATCTGCAGACTGTAGTTTTATGTGTATTATCCCTCATTCCATCTATGCGTTAGTCACAATCTAAGCATTAATCAAAATGATAGAAAACAGTGAAAATGAGGTGGCATAATAATATACCCTCAAATTAACACATTTTTACTTAACATTCACTCAGAGAAAACCTTTCCAACTGTCAGATGATCCATTAGGTTGTTTAATGAATTCTAGGGTACTCCAAGATGCATATATTACTAGGCTATATTAGTAGAAGCATATTAAAAGGCAATGTTCTTGCTGATTCGGGTCAGTATTTTCTTGGATGAATACAGTTGGTTTGCAGCCCCCTGCAGTGACAACATTTTTGTTCAGAACCCCAGGTGACTCTCAGGTTAATCCCCACTTCCAGGACACAGGGCTGGTAGAGTGAGTTAGTGGCAGCTTTGGGGACTTCCAAGGCGACAATTAGCAGTACCCTTGTGAGGAGACACAATCTTCACTTAGGTCAGAGCAAAGCACTAATGAACATAGAGTATGAAAACAAAAAGGGAAAGTGGCCCCGTGAAAGCTGAGCCAGGAATTCAAGATTCCAGAAAGGAGATGAAAATGACAGAGATGCCAAGTTGGAGAGGACAGAGGAAAATATTGGAGTGTGCAGCTGTTAAAGTCTGGCCAGCTCCCTCTCCAATGGGATGACTCAGCCAGGAAACTCAGCTGTTTCAAAAAGATAGTAGAGCCTCCAGGCTCTTGGGACTGATACTGGTTTGCAGGCTGACAGATTAGGAATACTGGATTGTTTGAAGTGCCTGATTTTTTTTTAAACCAGTGCCAAAAATATTGTTTCTACTCTGGGAATTATGACTTCTGATTCTCCATCCCCACATTAGAGTAACTTACATATTTTTAATATAATTTTTTAATTAAAAAATCTGTCTAGAGGTCTGTCTGAATCTTTTTAAATATCAAGTTTAAATATGTTTCCTTTTTCTGTATCAGGGACGGGTTTGACTTCAGGTTATATCCTTTTAAAATCATCTATTGAACATTTACTTGTTTTGTGGGGCAAAGATTACATGGTCTGTAAACTCATCATCTGATTTGAACATAAAATACCAAACCTTTGAAATAGTAGACTCATAGAACCATGTTGTAATTTATAGAAGAGCAAAACTTTAAAAGGTAAAAATTAGAATACAGAGACAGATACAAACCAAAATTGGTTATACAGAAAACTTTATACTGCACCAAGCAAGCACAAACCTATTACCCAAGGCAATAGAACACTGATTGATGATATCATGATGACAAATGAATTCTCATTTTGAATTCTGCCTGCTAAGTAATTAGTAATGTCATCAATATCATTACTAGCTCTTCATTCAACTTCATCAGCAAGCTGTTCCCATTGCTCATTTTTCAGCTTTTCCTTTCTATGCTTCAGTTAGAGGATGGATCTACACTGAGGATTTTTTCAACCAACGTCCCAAGAGAGCAACAAAAAAATGAGTTGTCAGACAGAAGCGGTCTTTTGCAAACAAGAATTACATATTAATAGCAAACACATTATGTTATATTGAAGTGGTCACTAGCCTAAGAATTAGTGTGTAGGATATATTTTTTTCTGAATTATGTGTACCTCCATGTACATTGAGGATGCTCAAAGGAAAACCTTCATACCAGAGAACAGTGAGACCAGTGAAGTTCTGTCATAAACCGAAACTGAGGCAGAGAATGTGGAAAAGATAATTGAAGATATTGAATACCTGAAGTTCTTACCTCTGCTCTCACAGTGGTTCCAAAGAATGTTTATCAATATGGTGATAAAAAGTGGTAAAAAATATCAGTGGTAAAAAAGGAAAAAGAAAAAAATCCATTAGGTCTATGGCCAAGTGTTTATCTCCCCTAATAGCTTAACTGCCCCCTTAATGGCTTTTAATCCATCAGTACCTTGATCTCTTCTGCGGACTCTTATCATCTTATCTCTTATCATCTGAAAAAAAAGACAAAAACTTAAATTTTTCTTGCTTCTATAGCCACTGGAACACTGAAATCCACTATGTCCTTTAATAATTGTAATTATTTCTTAAGTGTTTTTAATTGCTGTCTTCAAAAGACTTGTTACTTCTGCTAAACATTTTTCAAATTGAAATATTCAAACTTAATATTTTGTTTCACAAGTTTATATTCTGAGGTGTTATTATAATTATATGGGATATTCACAAGGTGTTTTCTTGTTTTATGTTGTTCAATAGGATCCATCCTCCCTTTTTCTCTTTTTTTTTTCTTTTTTTTTTTTTTTACTTTTGAAAAAATGTATCCATTTTTTAATTTCCTCATGAAGCGCTTTTTGCTGCTTCTTGCATGCTGAAAGCATGCATACATAGATGCGTAACAGAAGTTATAAATGCTTGTCAATCACTAAATTTTTGTGTTCTAATAGAAAAACTCTTCAGAACAATGAGATTTTATCTTGGATTTTTTTTTTTTTTGTTAGTCAATCCATTTTTCAAACTTCTTTTGGGTTTTAGAAAACCCACAAGAGTATTGGGAAAAAGCTTTTTCAGAAAAACATATATACCTTGGATTTTTCATTATTAGTTTTTATATATAATACCTTTTTACTTGACTTTTTAGCCCAGAACTTTTCTTTGAGCTCACTTGCCACTGCAAGTCCAGTCATAATCGATCTCTATGTATGAAATATTTTCTGTCATTTTTCCAACATTAATGTAGTTGTGAAATACATACCACAACTGGAGAATCCACATGAAGAAATGAAAATGCTTTCTCTGTTGCTCATTGTAAATGTTATGGGGAGGAAACCACATTGGAATATGAGATATAAAAAAATACACTCCAAACCACTATATGATTTTGCAATAAAATGAACCAAGTATGAAGATCCTACAGTATTTATAAACACAAAATATAAAAAAATGGAAAAAAGCTATAGTAAATTACAAACAGTAAATCCTTCCTTTCTAGAAACTCATAACAAGTTTAGTAAAGCTATTAGCTTTCATGACAGCAGCAGCTGACTGGTCTGTTGGTATGAAAAAATTCATACTAGGGGTTAAGTGAGCTTTTTTTTACTGGTGACTACTGAAAGGCATGAGAAGATAAAAACAGTCGTGTTATGCAATAAGATCTTCCTGTGAGTATGAAAGCTCACATGTTAAACAAAGACTTTTTCAACTATTTTTAAACTTTCTTGTTAAACATTTAAGAGAATAACGGAGATTGACACTATAGACTCCATATCTGTTACCAGTCCTACTGCAAATCACTATTTGGTAAATTCAGTGATTTGTAACCTGGGAAAGAGAAGGAGTCTAAGAAAGACCCAACTTAGTCATGCATCTTCTTTTAGCCAGATCAACAAGCAACAAAATAAATTTTATGGCAAATAAAATTAAGTCAGATAAAATCTGTTTTTTGCTTTTAGCACAATTGGTATCCCCTAATTCCAGTCTTATTTAAAGTGTCTGCTTATGCTGAGGTTAACTATTATTTCAAAGGTCAAACAAGAGAGATTTACAATGTTTTTTCCTCTATATGTGAGTACTAATGCTATCTTAATTGAAATACACTGCCACACTTTGAAAGGGATTAATATTAAAAACCTCCAAAGGGAAAATGTGTAATTCTGGAAATTTCCAGTCTGAATTGGTTAGCTGAAAGGTCCCATTTTTCACTGCTGTCTTCAGGCAGGAGGTGCTTTTAATATAGAATAAAATTTTCAGAAGATAAATATATATATATACATATATATATATGCACTACCAAGTGTCAAATTTACCTTGTAAAAAAAAAGGCCTAAACTAAAAATGTTTAGTTTATAAACAATATCAAAACAGAGCTACAGATTCAATGTTTTTATGAAGATCAACACTTGCATTATTAAAAAGTTAGCCTAGAATTTTAAAAAGGAATGCTCTTTAATCTGCAGACTATCTTTTTGATTCAATTCACTTTTATTGTTACATATAAGACACCAGTATTAATACATAAAAATGTAAGTATTAAGTTTCTACTTAATAATCTTCCCTATTTTTCTGGAGTACAGTAAAAATAAACAGTCTTGGGATTACCTTAACTTGATCCCATTCCTTTTTAAACTAATAAGTTTCAAACTCCAGTTATCTTCAAGAAGAATTACTGGTAACCAGTAGAATTTGTTTCTCAGAGAACTCCTCATAATTAAGACTTAATCAAAAATGCCATCAGAAAATCCTACCACACTTTCTGCTATGCTATGAATCTTTCACTGCACTCATGGACAACACACAGGTAAGTCTTCTCAGGTAGAAGAAAATTAATGTAAGTAATCTCTATTGCCCACCTATCTTGGAAGGACCGATGGGGATCTGTCAACATACATGATTATACTATGTTCATCTTCTGAATACAACATAGCAAGTAGTCAAACCAAAAATGAAAAAGTAACATAATCCAAAGAAACTATAGAGTTTAGGAATGTGAGGATGTAAAACTGAAGCGCTGAAGATGTTAGTGTTGAATGTAGTGGTGAAGACATACTGGCAGACATGGGAACGAGTTAGGAAAAGAAAACTTTGAAAAATTCAGAGAAATTATTGGTTAGGAATATGTGTGACAGAAAATACGGAGAAAATGAGATAAGATGTGATAAGGAAATAATGTAAAAAAGAAAGATGAGGCTGTTGTATGTTTGTTCATGGAAGACATGGTTGTTTATATGTATGGGTTTAACGTATGTTAGATTGAATTTGAGGTAGGAGTTGATTACATAATAGAGACTGTTAAACACCCAAATTAGATCAACAATCATTCCTTCACATTCTCCAGAATTATTATTTGTGTTTTTACTTTAAAATGAAGTCTATTATTAAACATGATGTCAATTATTTATGTTCCTAATGGTATAAGCAGTTGTGTATTAGAAAGAAATTGGATATTTTACATTTTTGCCCTGAATTACTAGGCACCCGAGTCTTTTAAAAAAAAACAAAAAACCAAACATAAATAAGCTATTTCTTTTCCTGTTTTAGAAGGCTCCCTATATTATAAGACCAGTGCTTGACTGTGGGCCCTTCATATCCTTGAAACTAATCTTAGGGCATCGATGCCTTAACAAATAATTAGAAGGCAACAGTTTATAGCTAACCATATTAATAAATTGGTATCCTAGGTTATTTATATCCAGGTTAGAAGAAACAAAGTTGTCAAAACCTTAATTGTGGCCTATATCATATTTGTCTCCTAAATGGCTTATACATCACAAATTAAATGCATGCAGGTGTTTCAAGCTCAAATTTTGTTGATGGTGCTAAATTTATAATTACTTTTGAGTGATGATATGAAGGAGATTAATTTATGCTGTGTTCTTCCTATCTGAAGGAGACAGAAGATACTTCTTTGTGAGAGTCTGGTGTCTGTCACTTTAGGTACATGGTCATCATGTAGCTAAGAATAGCAAGAAAAATTCACATTTCTTTACTTGCAAAGGAATACGCTGCAGCATATGTCACATATCTTTAATTTTGTAAGAAATGCTAATTCAGGAAATTAATATTAACATACTACAAAATTACAATAGAAGCCAATAAGGGCCCATGCTGATAGGCACGCTACCAACGTATAATAAGTGGCAATAAAGAATTTATGAACTAACCATGTGTTTATTTACCAGATTAATGTGCTGGTTACGGTTCAGAAAATATCAGTACTTAAAGAATAGGTTAACAATTACATGTAAGTAGAATTATCAAAACTACCACAAGCAGGATCTGCAAAAGCACTGTGGAGTTCTTTTAAAGTTTGTAAGTGCAGAGAAGGAAACCACAAAACCTGCCCATTTTTCTGATGACTTTTAAGAAGTTCTACTTTTTCACCTAAAGCTGAAGTTCTACAGTTTCATCTAAATTTGAAATTCTATGGTTTCATCTATTTACATTTCATAATAATGAAGGGATACTGGAACTGCCTAGAGCTTTGAATCTCACTTTTTTACATTCTAGTTCTTATTGTTTAAAATTATTGTCTTCATTTTAGACATCTACTGGGAAACATCATAACACCTCTACATTATTTTGACCAAACTGTTTGGAATATTTGTCTGCAATACTTTCAAGTAGTGACCCAGTGTAGTAACACTGACATTCATGTGGGTAATGTTACCTGTGGTGAAGTTCTTTTAAGGCTGATCTGCTACATTAACTTCCGTCTTTCCTCTAACTGAAGCATAGCATCAACATATCTCTCTTTCTGACCCCCATCTGACAGGTATAACTAGTTGACAGATCACATCTGAAGCATGCAGTTCCGACTGGCATGTGGGGGTTTCCAAATTATGACAAATGATCTGGTTTTACACTGTAAAAACATATGATACCAAAGTGTTGCTGTGAGAAGGTGCAAACCAAATGCCATGTGTCTGAGTCTCGTGCTCATCATGACAGACGTGGCAGCTCTATTCAAAACATATCAGAACATTTTCTAATATCCCGGGTTCTCTACAACCATAGAGCAAATGAATGCAAGATTGTTAGCAAAGAAAAAGGAATAAAAGTGAGTCACCTGTGGGCAGACACACACATACATACATGCATACATGCATACATTCAGACACAAACATCATTTATTTGTGAGGACACCTTTGATTGAAAAGCACAGTAAAAGTAGTCTAAAGTTAACATAAAATAACAATTATACCAAGTGAAAAATGTGATGCCATAGCTCCAAATATGTATAACCCAAAACTTAAAAAAGCCTGAATCTTAGAGGTGTTGTTTTTTTTTTTTCTTACACATACTATGTGTAAGAACATTTATCTAACATTTATCTAACAACTTTAAAGTCTGAAATTATCTGAACTTGTAACATTGCCTTTCATTCAACCGTATAGAATTAACAAACTGCCACAAACTAACTTTTTGCAATACATATATATATACATGAGATAAAGTTAGTTTCTAGACTGCAATGTCATACTTTATGTGCCAGGTTTGAATCTGTATTTACAGAGTTTTTAACGCTGAATAAAACCTGTAAAAGTAAGGATATATATGAAAATACTGACATTTAGATTTTTTCTCTGGTATTTCTTTTTGTAGTTATTTTATGAACTTGTGACTTTTTAACGCCTATTTCTTTTTATAGTTCCATTTTTTTCCTCTTAATATATATACTGTAATTTTGCTACAATCAAGCCACCTGTGCTTGTGTTATAGCTGTTGCTTTTGGTAAAAAAAATCCAAAAAACCAAAAACAAAAAAGAAACAAACAAAACCAAAAAAGAATAAAAAAATTTTAAAATGTCCTTCTTTATGTTCCTGTGGATTTTTTTCTTAAAATTATTATCACAGAAAGACAAACAAGGGAACATAGTGATGTCATAATCACTGGCATATCATTATTGGCTCTATCTCTTATGGCAAATTAGATTTTGCAGTAATTCTATATTTCAATAGCCAGTTTTCTAAATGATCATTTAGAGCCTACTCCTCTCTGTTTTGCAGAATTCTTCAGTAACTGAGTCAATGCCATCATGACTTTGGAAAGGAAAACCTTCAGTTAGCTGTGGATCAATTAAACACCAAGGACTACAAAAAGTTACAACCTAGTTGAAAATGAAGGACAGAGTAGAACAATAAGTACAGCTTTTCCAGCAATTAGTCTTTGCTGAGAGAAACCCCATGAGGCACACTGAGGGAACAAAGAAAAGGGCAGTTAGGGAAAAAAAGTGCTATGAAACACAATGTGTTCGCTCTTGCATTGAGATTTCTCTCACTATGTGCATGGTGATGCCTATAACAGAAAGGGAGTTTCTGCTGAAAAAGGAGCTAAAGCAAAATAAAGATGGGAAGAAACCCAGAACCCTCACCAACCCAGAACATTGTAATGCTTCCTTATAGTTATTACCAAAGGAAGATGTGATCAGACACAAGATTATTACACTGTGATCAAGATATACTCACAAGAGGAAAAAATATGCTTCCTTATTTACTGTAATCTATCTTTTTGCTGCCTCTCACATATGGACATGTTAGATAGCAACATTTATGCCTAGATTTGGCTCCATAGGGACTGAAATGTTGGGTAAAGGTTGTTGTAGCTTCAGGACAAGCATTTGTGCCTGTTCAGGAAGAGTCTAGCCTAAAGAAAGACGGCCGTTTTTGGACTAAATATAATTTAGAAGTTGAAAAGAATGGGACTTGAAAGGCACCCTTAGGAGCCCAAGAACAGACTTAAAAGCCTCGAGATATGCTTCTATTTTAGAACTGTTATAAGTTATTTTGTTCAAAAAACCAGACTGAAGCTGGCTTTTGCTAGTTATTTGTAAGGAAAGCTGTTACAGTGGACTATTCATTATTTAGGAACACCTACAGATAGCAGCCTGCATTATCAGTATGCAATCTATATTACATGATCTGCAGGGGTGGTAGAGAAAAGCACACACCTGAAAGTCATGGACAAAAGAGCTGCAGAAAACATTATTCTTTCAAGGCATGCTCAGGATTATCTTTAATTGCTTTATACTTCTAAGGGCTAGTCTAAACTAGAGAGGGATTGCTAACACATCTATCTCAGCAAAAGCTCTAAACGTAAAAGCAGCTTCTACTGATAAAATATGTTTCCTTGTATGTAGTATATACCAGTTTCCCAGAGAAAACAAGCTATATGAGAAAAGCACTTTTTTGTTCAGAATTGATGTTTCTACATTAGGGCCTTTGGTGGTAGAGTAGGATCATTAAATAATTCCCCAATGTCTATAGTTAACAGTGTTTTGCCAGACAAAGTTTCTAGGGTAGACCCAAAGAACAGTTACCATGGTGACAAAGCAACTTGGAGTTATCTTGGTTATTGTACACCGTTACACAGTGTAGTGTTCTCTTTGAGTGTTCCACAGCAACTCAGAGTGAGGAAGAATGCTTAAAGTGGAAGCAGGCAAATTCATTTCCTATGTGACAGCTCATGTCTTGAGTACAGAAAGCCTTTCACATTAACATATATCAGTTTCACAGAGGAAAAAAATTGCCACGGGAAATTAAATGTCTGGAGTGTCCTAAACAGTTCATTGTTCAAGAGGAAAAGCAAGAGAGACCTTGCCTCCAGGATATAGGCCAGGCAGCAACCTCTAATATCGCTATTAAAGTAAACAAGCATCTTGAATTCATTAAGTGTAGACAAATTGAAGGGATGCATTCAGCGTTTTCTATAAATAAATAAGCACTGTGTAAGTGAAACTTGATGTCTGTTGTGTAGTATCCCATGTGCATTTCCACAGCAATTAAGTTTCATTTAATTATAAAAAAATAAAATATCCAGAATAATTATATAATTATAGGCTTAGAATTGTAAAAAAAAACAACCCAAAGATAAACAAAAAAACCACCCCTCATTATTTTCTTTCCCAGAAATCCCATAATATTTACATAATATTCCAGATTCTCTTGATTCTCTCAATCTAAAAAGAAATGTTTTAACACTGCCCCAGAATACATATACTTTTTTCCATCTGTCTGTATTTGTTCAGAGAACAAATATGTTCCTTCAAGTGTTTGGTGGTTTCCTCTATAGCTCTACAAAGCCAATATCCCATGTTCTTGATTACTTGAAGCAAGATATATTAAATGATGATTAGAGTTACCTAAAAGAAATACTCTACCATGTGCCAAGAAAAAATGAATTTATGTAAAACCTGAAGGACCTGACAATGTCCTAATGTAATAAAAAAGCTCAAAACAGTATGTGCTGACAAAGATGGACATATGTTTGATAAATAAGATTGACAACTCAAAGTATTGCCAGTTTATAGTACGTAATTTCATAAATGATCAAACAGAATGTTACTTCAGCATTACCAAAGACAACATTCATATCAAAATTAAAAAAGCTTGAGCAACCAAAACCAGACTGCATTAATAAATCATTACAAACTCTAACTGTAGCAGATTGTGCTGTAACATGATTAAAGATTATTATTTCTCAAATATTTTGTTTCCCAATACATCATGGTAGAACTGGGGAGCACTGACCTGCTTTAGTGTCTAAAAATACCAAATCTTAAACAGGTTGATAACTCCAAAACCCATTTTGAATCAAGATCTTTTATTTAGTAATATCTTAATCCATTCAAAATTTAAATATAATGGAGCAATTCTAAAGATAAATAATCTGTTAGCAAACACAAGAATAATGTCACAAAAAAATACCTGAAAAACATGGATTACATATTGATGTACTAATATATTAATAAAGGGATCTATCATGGCTACAATGAAACAGATTAAATAAAAAATTTGTTGCGAAAATAGACTAGTGAAATCCAAAGATGAAATAGGTAACTATGCAGGTTTTAGGAATTTCATAGATGTATGTAAACCCAGGCTGTTTTCTTCCATGATAAAAACCTATGTAGCCTTCTTTTATACTCTATCAGGAAGCTGGATTTTACTTATACTTGCATGGAGCAAATAACTTTCTCCTAGCTACAGTTGCAGTAAGTAGTTTAAAATTCTGGGTAGTATTACAGTAAGATTGAGGTAGGAACAGAGGGAAAATAAAGACCTTGGGTCTTCTTCAAAGAAGGACATTAGAACTGCTGAGTAACAGATCACTATTTATAGTATAGGCAGAACTGATTCTGAGAAGCAAAGAAAATTTTTATAATTCCTAATCCCATGTAGTGGAGCAATATCCAGAGAATGACAAAAAATACAGAATACAGTTAAAAAATAACCAAACATGAAATGATAATTAAAAATTATATTCTGCTATATTTGGGAATATGTAGTATAACAAAGGAGTCAAAGCTACTGAAAATGTGGAACATGCAACCACAGATTGTGAATTAAAACTAGCACTTTTGCAAGTTAAGATCATGGTATTAAGTAATCTGGAATTTCAATGAATATTTAAATACACATTTAAAAAACATGAGCCATTCAAATTCTGGTGTACAATATAGATGAAATCAGTAATGCTAAATCCTCTTTCTGAAATTTCTTACAAAATTTGCATTTTAAATTAGAGGTCTTTATTAGGTTTTTTGGTTTTGGGTTTGTTTGGATTTTTTTGTCTTAAGTCAAATCCAAACCAAACCCAAACCAAATCAAAACACAGAACACAGCTTTGCAAATTACTATAAGTACATTTATTTTTTATTTTATTTTTACTTGTCTAGTCTATATTCTTGGCATGAGCAGCATTATTAAAAAAAAAATAAAATAGTGTTTCTGATGTTGGTTTGGACAACTGTTTTCAAGGTCATGCAAAGTGTAAATGCAATCCACTCTACACATGATTGTGCCTGTGAGACAATATCCAGTTCTTCACAATTGGCAATTGTGAGGTTTCTCAGGCATGAACTATCATATCATTATCAACTCAAGTCTATTTGATAAATATTCATTTTTCTAAAGTAAACACTAGACTAAGATGCTCTCAGCTTATTTCAGTGAATGTTTCTTAACTGTTAAAAAATACGGAAAAATAACTAGGAAAGGTCACAGCCCATACAGCTCCCATTAGCATTTTTTGCTGTATATATGTGGTTTTATGCAGTTTAAAACTGAATAACTACTCAATAGAGCTGAAATGCATTTATGCCCTTCAGGAAATTTTGTATATAAAAAAAATAAATTCTATTATGAAATAAACACAGTAATACTAATGCTAAAATGAAAGAAAAGTTGATTACATTTTTGTATGTCTATGTCTTCCAAAAATCGAGTTTTGCACAACTGTAACTGCAGTCAAATTGCTTCTTGGTTTGTTTGTTTTGTCCTTTAAGATTTCAGACAGCAAGCGACATGCTTATACAGGATTTGCTAAGGTTAACGGATACTACACTTCCATGCCATAGCAAGATTAAAGCCCTTAGTTTGCTAATTGGTGGTCCCTCGATCATAGATTATCAAATGAAAATAGGTTGATACGGCAAATTCAAATTATTTAAGTATTAAATGGTAAGATGTGTAAAACTAAAGTATAAGAAATAGAAAATTATTTATTTATTTCGTATTTGTGAAAGAAGTTCAGTAACAAATGTTCTCCCATCATTTTCCTTTTATTTTTCAAGGTGTATTTTTTTTTTAGGTTAGTTTAACCAGGAATGGAAATACAATCCAAGTCCTGTGACCAGTTCAAGAGATCCAATACATTTGTGCTGGCCATTTTTCACTTCTCTGACTACCTTAGAAATCATTTAGTTTTGAGGCTGAGAACGTGAAAGTTTCTGATCAGCTGTCACTGTGGGCTGTACTGAAACCACCACATAACATGAGTGGGTTTTAAAAACTAATTTTAATTTTTTAAAAAAGGAGAAAAATCTAATAGAATAATTATCATGGTCCTGTTCATGCTCACAGAATGACTCATTTAAGATAATATGAACTTTTGGGAGAAAAGGCAAGATAGGAGCCGATTACAGAACCTGATTTTTCTTAATAAGTTTCTCAGATTTGATATAAATTTTAAGAAATTGAAATAATTATTTTAAATTATCTACTATCAAGTCTGCAAAAAAGTCACAGCTTGCATTTGGATGAAATCATCATAATTCCTTTCATGATTTGAAATCTGTGAATTCTCTAAGTGTTGCAAAATGTCACAAATCTTAAAGACCAAAATTCAGACCCTGCAAGCTATTGCAAAGAAACCTGTAGTGTATTTAAGGCACAGTGACTGCTGATTGCACTTTGTCAACAGAGTGAAAATGTTCCTCAAAAAGCTTTCTCTAAATTTTTTAATATTGTTTAATTTATCTTTTCATTAAAACAAAGCTATTTTTTAATATTTTTCTCTTCATGCACTGAAACTGTAGTCTGGTATTATGTTCCATCAACATTTCATTTTAAGCAGACCAAATGAACCTTATGTATTTTTGAAGAGAACATACTTTTGACATTTTATAATGCAGTCATTTGTGAATATCAGGATGTATTGTCTGACCTATGTATTTTATTCCATGATGGCAACAAGGTTAAGCTAAACTCTCTTTTGTTTTCTCTTTCATAACATCTCTGTCCTTCCATTCTATTCATACTTTGTTATCTTTAATGCCTCATTCTTTGTAGGGGAAAAAAAAAAAAAAAAAAAAAAAAAGGAAAAAAGAAATCTTATAAAAAATACAACTTTTTTTACTGGCAAAAAGATAGCAAACCATTTGGCCATGTCATGCTGCATTGGTTTAGTAATCTATGATCTGGGGACAATCAGGTAGCAAATTGAGACTTTTAATCTTACAACTGTGTGAAAGTGCAATTCCCAAGAACCTGATATCCCATTCTTTCAACTAAAATGTTTTTCCATTAGGTCCATCACTGATAAAAGCCACAGCTCATGACCTTCTTCCAACCTAGAAATTGTTATCCAGAACAAGAAGAGTGGAGGTAGAATAAAGGTCAAACAAAACCTACACCATACAATGAGAAATAAATTTTTATGCACAGATAGCTTACAAGACACTTAGTAGTAGATGGTATTTTTGATTGCATATGTTTCATAGAATTGATATTATTTCCCACTTTCTTGTTTGTGTCATCTCTAGGCAGAATCATAACATCATGGATGCAAGTACAGCAGCTTTGGAGAATATATCATTATAATTTTCTGTATATGAACATTGTAGGTGCAGCAGCCTGAAAAATATTCCAAATCAAGTCTTCTTCAGCTGCTACTGCTGTTGAGGAGGAAAAACATGTTTCCCTCTTTCTTCCCAACTCCACAAGCAATTTTGTATTTCATATTTATTCAAAGTTTGATATTTCTCATTGCGGTGGAGGAGCCTTGTGCATATATATGATGCCTGCAGTGCCCTACAGAGAGTTATTATTCAAAATTTGATAATAAGTCTTTCTCTAGGTTCTTCACAGAATAAGCTCATTACAACTTGTACTCTTTTTAGGATCTAGATTAAAAAATCTAAATAAACTAGTAACTAAGGAAAAAGAGAACTTCAGAATAGTGTTGTCTTCTAGATCTCATTTTAAAATTGCGTTGATTCATAGTATGTAGTCAGACTTGGTAATTATCTTTTGCATTAGGTCAATCAGAAAGTATTTTAATAACTAAACTAAGAGTGAAAAACACATCTGCCACAAGGGACATATAATAGAGAAAAAGGTTTCATGTTTATTTGTCATGATCTAGTAACAAAGAGAAATGTTTGAGTAACATCTTTCAAGTTTCTGGACACATTTTCCTTTCCCTGCATGTACTGCCATTATTTCACTTAAGCCAGGAGCCTTGCACTGCCTTGTGTCATTTTTGTAATTGGTATATGATGATCTCACTTTAGTCCATTGAATTATTTTCTTCTTTAGAAGTCCTTCACAGAAGAGGCATCTGAGAGTCCTGTAGAATATTGAATATCAGCAGTTTTAGGAAAAAGGTAGAAGTGACCACCCCCCTTCTGTCTGGTTGGGACAGCCATGTCCAGCCTCTTATTATCTCACACACAAATAATTGAGAAATTGTGATGACAACTTCTGACACATCTAGCCAAAGAGGCAGATATAACAGTCCTTTGTTTTCCAGGGCATCCCTATCTGAACTATTTTTTCCAGCCTGCTTAGATTGTAATCTTCACAGAATTTCACATTTATTTTAAATAATCTACATGGAACTTTAGGTGGAACTTTTTTCTTTTTTTCTTTTATTAAATTGGCTTGGCAGTGTAAAATATCTTCTACTAGGAAGATAATCTACACGTTAAAAGGAAATTAGCAAAAACTCCCAAATATTTTAGTATTGACACAACCTGTTTTGTCAGTCTAAGACAAAGATATTGGGTTTTCTGTGCTTTCTAAATGACTTATGAAATTAATTCTTATTTATTTTTTGACACTATTTGAAATTATTTTTAACCACTCAGAATGTTTTGATTCTTTGACAAAAATACTATTTGAGTGAATTGTTTTACAGAAAAGTTAATTTTCAGAGGAAATTTTTAAAAAATTGGTTATCAGGGTGGGAAAAAAAAGGAAACAATTTCTTAAGAAATGAAAACTAAGGATATTATGGTACATGAATTCTTTAAAGCTGAAACTTTTATTACAGTGGCTAGAGATTTGAAGATTCATAAAATAAAGTGCTGATAGTACTTGGCGTTATTTTTTGTATAGTCAGAAAGCTGTGAGATGAGGATGAAGTCCCTTTCCCAGCTATTTACCAGTAGAGACAACAGTTACTCAGTAGACTGACATAGAAGACTATTCAATCAAACAGTAGTACTATTTTCTTCATGTGATTTAATGTCAGTATTAAAACTGTAGTGTTTTTTTGTGAGCATGACATTTATAAAGAAAAAATTAATTTATAATCAACTCAGTCTAGCATACATATAATTTATAAAAAGAATAAAAATTAGGGCCTGACATTTAAAAGATTTTCCTATGTTGGTTATAGGATTTTAAAAATTGTTCTTTAGAAACTTTAATTTTAAAAAAAAGTCAGTAGGATAGAGAACATCTTTTTTGAACATTTAATTCTCACAATATATTTACTATGCTTGTTTGCCTACTTGCAAGCACTTACTGTTCATATATATAGATCTCTTTCATGTCCATTAGGAAAATTGCATCATATGAAAGTACCATAACTTGTAATGAAGTGACTGTGAGCTGGTAGCAGAAGGGATTTCCCCACTAAACGAAGCTTAGATATTGGTGTTTTTATTGAATGTCAATATCAGTGAGAACTGTGAGTGAAACAACTTCTGAGACATAGCCTGACTGCCCTGCAATTAAACATAATTTGGTAGGTAAGTTCAGAAACATTTCATTGAATTTCCTTTTCTTACAGAATATCTGTAAGTTGATTGTTCTTCAGTAAGACACTACTCTTCTTCATGCACAGATAAACACATATAACCCTTACAAATAAGAGGATAACAGAAAGATTTGTGTAATTTATATAAGCCTGGGAAAGAGACTGGTATCCCATCATTATTTCTTAATACTTTTTAGACCTGTTTTTTTTGCAAACATACTAAGGGGATTTAGTTTATTCTAAAGGACACATTATCTAGCAGATACCACCCCCAAATATCTTCTAGCTGAGATGAAAATAAAGGAAATAAAACCAAGAGTAGTGTGGCATGTGAAATGTCCAACAACATATTGTGTGGATTTCTGATACTGCTTCAGAAGGGTTTAGGTTTCCTATATGCCATATTATGTATCTTATCTGCCAGTTCTGTGTAGACATAGACATCTTAGGATATCTTAGGGAAATTACCTGCTTCTATTAAACTCAGTCCTTCCCCAGCTTCTATTGACTATAATAGTAGAATAACTAGGAGCTACCAAACAACTAGATATCTTCTGATAGATACCTAAAATTGCAGTTCTTAACTAGTGAAGTGAATCACAATCTTACATTTATGCCCTCTACTCTTAGTCTCTTCTGAGTTTTGTGGGAGTATAATGGCAGTCTTACTAGGAGAAGGCTGTTAAAAAGGTATAAAGGAGGAAGTAACACACTTCAAGAAGGGGAGAAGGCTTCTGAAAAAAAAGTTTTTCAAGAGATCAGACACTATTCATTAAAAAATGCTCCATACATACCCACTTGCATTCGATATTTAATTAGACCAACTGGTGTGATATTCCTTTAATATCATCCAAATCACAGGCAATGGTCAAGGAGCATGGAGGTGAGATTAGGTTAGTATGGTGGGGATTTTTTCATCCAAACTTGAAGAGAAAAAAGTAGGAAAAGGTGAGATGCAGGCAACTGGTCATTGGAATGGGATGGATTGAAGAAGAGGATATATCATAAGGAGTGGGTGGAATGTAACAGAAGCTGCTTGAAACAGATAATACAAAAAACATCTATAATTATCAAATATTCAGTTTCCTTGAATCAAATCCTCCTCCAGCAGCGATTCAAACCATGGTGTATAACGTGTCCACATAACAGAGAACTATGTATATATAGTGTGTATATATATCTCCATAGATAACCACCCCTACAGCACATTTCTTACTACATCTGGATGGCTTATGTTGAGCTTTCCTTTAATTCAGGAGTAACTGAATGTGAAGTCAGTTCACTCAAGATATACCACACAAGATTCTGCCTCTGCAAGATTAATTTTTTTTGTTAAATGCAGTAGGTTGTTGCTAATCTACTTTGAGTAATAGGAGACAAAACAGTCTTGTCACTGATTAAGAGCCATTCAATATTTTCTAAAAATATATGAAAAATGTTTGCTAGTCCAAAATGGATTGGTTCTGAATTCAGAGATCAATAGTAAATAGGAGATCCATCATCCAACACATTACCAGACCTCCCCCTGGCTTTTCCAAGAGGTTTATGATTTAAAAATTACTGTCTTGCATTCACTGTGCATTCAGAATAGATTAAATTAGGCCACAAACCTATAACATAAGAATTAGATAAGCAATATGCCTTATTCCCATCCTTTTTGCAATTACCAGATGACAGATTTTTTTCCTCTAATTTAAGTATCTCCTTGTAAAACATACCTGCTGTTATTATAAGGAAATGCTTAACTTATATAATTAAAGAGAATAATTTTTAAAGCTAAGAGCAACAGTGTCATCAGGATGTACATATCTGTTAAGCTCAAAAGAGAAAAAGAATATTGTTTGAGTTTTGAATAATAACCACATTCCTCACAAAGACTTAAGCCATTCTTTCTATTTGTTAAGACACAATTTTTTTTTACACAAAATGTATACAAGCAAGACTGATTTTCAGTCACAGTGGAAGACCCAAATTCCATGCAAATCATAAGATTTTGTATGCCTAACTTCTAAAGTGAGCCACACACTTGAGTGACAAGGTGCCATATCACTTTTTGAATATTGCTTTGGTTTCTTGGATTTGCTTCTGACTGATATTTTGGTTTAGGTTCCTAAGGAGACAGGACACTCATGGCTAATAGCTGTCTAATAGCTGGCTTAGCTCACAGTGGATGATGAATAAAAGTGTGTTTTCCTAGGCTTCCACATTTAGAGTCCAACAATACCTTGGGATGCTTGGGGAGAAAGTAAGAAAAAAGTCCATATATCCAGCACAAATAAAATAATATTCCATCCCTTATATTTCCTCTATTATGATTCCTTTTGTGTGAAACACAAATATACTGTGATAAAAGTTGGTAGAAATAAAATAGAGTCTGCCACTGCATTATCCTTGTTGACTTTTAATTTTTGACCACCAGTATATATCTCTCATGAAGCATATATAATGCCATCCACCATGTGAGATCTAGATACAGCAGCTCTTAGCAACATAGCTATTTTAGCATTTTGTAAGTTACAGAGAATTTTAATCATATGTTCCTTGTTTTTATTATCCTTTCTACTACTCCTCTTCTAGCTGCAACAAAATCAGTAACAAGGACAGAGCTGAAGATTAGAAGTCCTTTTAGGACGAAAGGTTACCTGAATATTGAGAACATGGCTAAAGATAATTGAAGGGATGTTATAAAAAACATCACAGAAAACCTCCAAAGATAGGAAACACTCAACTTACACATGTGAGTTAGAGTAAATGTAATTAAAATTATTTTTGCCCTGTAGTCTAATTACTTATCATGAACAGTTCTAATTAATATCCCCAGGGACTATTCTGTTACTTAATAAATCTGGAAACAACAAATCTGCCTATAATGATAAAACTAAAACCCCAGAATTAAACTAATTACATACCTCTATGGAGAACTGTAGTTTTCAATATGCCCAACCTGAAGTTATATTGAATCCATATTATCACAGTTTCTGATAATACAGAAGTGATGTTGAGTATTCCAAGTTGCCCAAGAAGTTAAATAGATTGGCTATATAAGAGTCATTTACGTTGACAAGGGTTTCAGAAATCCTCTTTATTAAGGCCTCTAAAACTAGGTCAATCTGGTAGAGAGAAGAAAAAAAAGGTCTAATAACTACTCTGTTCTCAGATAGATGTTATGATCAAATAATTTTGTGGATTTAAGTAACTAAATAAGTAATCAGTGAGACAAAAAGAAAGCAGGAAGGCAAGCAGGCAGGAAGGCAAAGATGAAAGGAGGAAGAGAGAGAAAGAAAGAGAGAAAGAGAGAGAGAAAGAGAGAAAGAGAGAGAAAGAAAGTGAAAGAAAGAAAAAGAGAGAGAGAAAGAGAGAGAGAAAGAGAGAGAGAGAGAGAGAGAGAGAGAGGAAGAGAGGAAGAGAGGAAGAGAGGAAGAGAGGAAGAGAGGAAGAGAGGAAGAGAGGAAGAGAGGAAGAGAGGAAGAGAGGAAGAGAGGAAGAGAGGAAGAGAGGAAGGAAGGAAGGAAGGAAGGAAGGAAGGAAGGAAGGAAGGAAGGAAGGAAGGAAGGAAGGAAGGAAGGAAGGAAGGAAGGAAGGAAGGAAGGAAGGAAGGAAGGAAGGAAGGAAGGAAGGAAGGAAGGAAGGTGGATTTAGTCTTACCTGAATGCAATGTGATCTTGAAATTTGCTGTCTGAAAACACAGTCTCTCTTACTGGAGTTTTTTGTTGTTTTTTTCCTGAGTGCTTGTTTGTTTGTTTTGTTTTGTTTTGTTTTGTTTTGTTTTATGTGGATCAAATGGAATCAAATATATTCTCAGCTACTGATTTTAATTTTATGTATCATTTTCAGATGAGTAAGAGGGTAATGACACTGTTCAAAAGGGTAATACTCTTATTGCAGTTAAGACAGGAAATTACAAACTGTTACAGTTTGTGTAGTAATTCTTTACTTATTAGAAAACATTCTGGATAAAAAAGGTCAGGCAGTGGCAGTCATTCATAAATAGATTCTGACATGTTCTAGCCTTCCTGGTGCTACCTTGAAAATATTAAAGTGGAGAGAGCAATAACATGTAGTTCCTGTTATCTGCTGGTTCCACAAAGAAATGCTTCGCAGGAAATCTGAGCGGTATTTAACCAAAAGCAGCTTTAAACTTCCATTTTCTTCTCTAGATTTTGTAACTACTCATATATTTGTCAGGCATAAAGAAGTTGTTCTGAGAAGACTTTCAAAGACATCACTGCAACAGCTAAGAACTATCAGGGCAGTGAAAAAGTTTTGTTTTTTCTAATTACATATATAGACTTCACCAGATGTGACTTGTGCTAGGCTTTGTCCAAAGCTGGTAAAATATTTGATTTAGTGAAGAGATTCTAAGATACAATTTGTGTCCCCAGAATGTGACTGATGAGACAAATGGGTGTGACCTTTAACAAATCAGAACCATACGGTGGGAAACATAAATGTCTGAAATGTACTAGTCCAAAGCTGAATCTTGTGGTTCAGTGAAGAAACTCTTTAATTAACACTCTCTTTGTGACCTGGCTTATGGAGACAGAATGGTATGGAATTCCCTGATAATGGATAGAATAGGTTCATTTATACAGTGTATGATTAGCTGACATAATACCACAGGGATGTGTAACTCTCAATAAGATGTTGTAATAACCTGACTAATGTTTAAGTACATTCACAATAGAAACAAAAAAAGAGATCTTTGTAGTAGGCAACTTTGGCTTCCTCTATGCTGGCAGTTTGCTGGAAGTTTTTATTTACCTATTTTGCAGATTCAGTCTGATGCTTCACTGTACTACATCCAGCTTATTCCTACATGATTACTAGTGTTATTCACGTTCATATGGACTGGCTGATGTTTATAACTCTGTTCACTGTTCACTACATTAAAACTGTCAAGTCAAAGAAAGCAGGTGTGTGGCACTTCACTGTGGTATTTCCTTCAGAACATGACCTGTGATCTGCTAATTTGTCCACCCAGAAGAAAATATAAGGACACCTCTTAGTAAGTAAATAGAATTTCAACAGACTCGAGACTTGTCATCATACCTTATAGTTTGATCTTAAACGATCACTAAAAACAAAGTAATGTTCCCTAATGGACTTGCACTGAGCAACCCAAGATAAAATTCTAATTGTATAAATAGCCCACAGTCTGCAAAATCACTTTCATTCCAACGCACATGGTGAGTCATCTATTATTCATCTAATCAAGAGTATGATGAAAAAAGGGTTACTTGAGCCACTAGAAAATCACAGACTGGTGTCTCGGTTTAGTGGTCCGGGTTAAACTAAAACCAGAGAAGAGAACTGCTCTTTATTACTCCCCTCTACACTCCCAGGGGAACATAAAAGGGGAATAAGGAAAAGAGACATAAAGGTTAGAAGTTAAAGCTAGAAAGGACTTAAAAGAACAGGAAAGGGATAGTAACATGTGAAAAAAGGAACAAATACAGAAATATATACCACGCCCGACCTTGAGGATAACCGAAAGACCAAAAGTCCCTTGTGGCAGAGCAGACTGAGGGAAAAGAGTCAAAGGTTCTTCCCAGCACCTGATGCATTTGTATCCTGCAGAGCACATGACAAGCTGATGACAAAGATCAGGAGCCTCCCCCGAGATCTCCAACTACAGCAAAGCAACAAGGAAAAAGTGAGCAGGAAGCAAGGAATTTCCCCCTCCTCGCCTTTATAGAGCATGGAAGGAAAATGGAGGGAATCCTGACCCTTAGGTCCCTAAACACCCTCTCTCTAAGTTCTCATAGTAGTAGTATAAAATTAGCCTGTGAGCCATCAAACCATAACAACTGGGAAATTGAAAGGAAACCAATTATTAAAATTGTCAACTGGATCTGGGGATTTTAAGGTGAGTGGGATTTCCTAGTACTATTTCTGTCCGCAGTTTCTCATCAATCAAGAATACTAATTAAAATTTGAAAATTTAAAGGAAAACTCTTTTAAAAATTTATTTCATCATGTGAAAAATTACTTGCATAAACATGCACACATATGTATATTAGTATAATACCACAAAAACTATCGCTTCCTCAAAAGAGCACGTGAGCATACTTTCATTTCCTGAGGCTAAGAATAACTATTTCTGAGTTGTAAGTGTAGGTTCTTTATAGTGACATGTAACAGCACTTGAATTGAGAAACACAAAATTAGTTTTCATCTAGATCTGCAATTTGAGACAATTTAAAAATAATGTGCTGAGTATAGAGGCATAATCACTTCCCTACTCCTGCTGGCCATGCTAATCCTGATACAATCCAGGATGCTGTTGTCCTTTTTGGCCACCGTGGCACACTGCTGCCTCATGTTGAGTCAGCTGTCCACCAGCACCCCCAGAGTCCTTTTCTGCTAAGGAGCTTTCCAGCCACTCTTCCCTAAGACTGTAACATTGCCTGGGATTCTTGTGGCAAAAATGCAGCATTTGTCTTTATTGAATCTCATACTATTGTCCTTGGCCCATTGATTCAGCCTGTCCAGGTCCCTCTGTAGAGCCTTCCTACCCTCAACAGGTCAACACTCAACCCAGTTAGTGTTGTCTGTAAACCTACTGAAGGTGTATTCAATCACCTCATCCTGATCATTGATAAAGATATTAAAAAAGACTGAACTGTTAAGATCAAGATATTAAGCTGATATTAAACAAACCTGAGGGACACCACTGGTGACCAGCTGCCAACTAGATTTGACCCCATTAATCACAACTCTGAGCATGGCCATCCAGATGTTCTTCCTTTTACAGTTTGTTTAAAGACTGATATTATAATCAACTAAGAAATCAATTTTTAACAATGTCTGTAATTTCCTAAAAAGTTACCAAATATAATTCTGAAATCTGTCATAAGTATTACAGTAGACTGGAAAAAAATGGTAGAAAAATACACCTTTCTGTTCCTAAAGAGGAGAAAAGGTATCTTTACACCGATGGCTAATTTTCCTTTTGTATATCTCTTTTTATTTTACACCTTGAATCTCTCAGTAAAAAAGTGTTAATGTGTGCATTAAATTTTAAAAGCACTACAACCTAGGATGCTTTTAAAATATAGATGCAATTCTGAACAGTGATAGACAGTATAACAACCTCTGTTACGCAAGAAAGGGAGCATCAGGATTGATGGAGGTCATTGGGGAAACATAACACACAGCAGGAATGTATTTGGCTGCCTTTACCATTGGATCAAATGTCTTGGGAACAGAAGCTAAAGACAGAAAGACAGATTAGAGCTCAGTCCTATGCCAGAGCATGACTATCTTCTAATAACTGAATTGCTCTATTTGTTCTTCAGTTAAAACCCATAGTAATAAGAGGTTATTCACTTGATAATCCTGCCTTTCTCTTTGCCCCAAAAAAGAAAAATGAAGTCCTACAAAGTGTCTCTGGACATAGCTTATTCTTGAGAAAATCAGAAATGTTTTAAAATTGCTGTTTAAAATTGGACCCGTGTCTTGCCTATTGATTTTTTTCTATAGTTTTTTAATTGTTCTAGAAATAATATAGGTTAGTACTGTATTCTTACATATAACATAGAAAAAAAACATGCAGTGGCCACTCTTTTCCTCCTACCACAAGAACTTATCTTTGAAGGAGGAAAACTGAAACAAGAGGGGAGAGTGTAAAGGACAGAGTATTCCACGACACTTTTGGAACAGCAGTTGGAACAGTAAAGGGAGATGAGCAGAAAATGGAAGCAGGAGCAAGGATTATTGTGGGAAATAATGGTAGAAAAGAGACAGAGAGAAGATAGCGTGCTTGTAAGGAAAGAAAAGGGAAAAAATGGAAAACATTTGTGAGGAGAGGCAAGAAGACAGGAAAAGGAGAAGAGCTGGGAAAGAAAACAACAAGCATTGTTATAGAGTCTGATCTTCATAAGAGATGGACAAAGAGGTGATAAAGTATAATGGAAAGTGTCACAGAAAGACCAGTGGAGTATTCAGAAAAATAATTCACTATGATGTAAAGGCATCACAAATGTGAGAAACTAAAAAATCATAATGAGATAAAAGTGACTCACTGAAACAGTATGAAAAGCTTATTTCAAGTCACTGCACATCACTTTTGAAAACTGCATTTTGATTATTTTTAATTGCATTTTTTTAACATCACTTAAAATATATATATATGTTGATGGGGCTTAATTGAATTTATTTAACATTAATTTTAGAAAATCTCTGATGTTGGACTCAATTGCCCTTATCTCATTGTGAATTTTTCATTTTTCATATTTTAGCTCTTCTAATTGTGAGGTAACTAAAAACAGCTGCATAGAAAGGTGGACACCTCTGAGCACAATGAAGGCATGAGCTTAATCAGCTAGCACATGTTACAAGTTGTGTGACTCAACACTTGAACTCCCCTTTTGCAGTTTCCTTGCAAAAATCAGAGTACTGTAAGCAGAGCTGCCTGCTCCCCAAGGTTCTGTTCCAAGGCGTTGAACACGGTTCTGTTCACAGTGCTGAATGAGTGCCATCTGCTGATAGGCAAACAGCTGTTAGGGCTGTAGAAGAAAGTTGTCTGGTGGTGAGGTCATTGGGGTGAAGAGTGGGCCTAAACCCATCAATGAACACCAGAATCAAAATCTGAAAAACTGACATTGTCTGTCCATAAAGCCCTAACTTTTTCTACTAAGCAGGATAAAAATTCAGTTTTGAGTCTGTCATACCTCCCTCTGTTCATTGCTTTCTTTGTGACTTTGGGAGTAAATCTAACACTTGCACATGTGTTCTCTGGGGAAGATGTTCTCTGTAATTGTACAGGAAGCTTTCTTCATTCTCCCAGAGGACTTTCCACATCCAACTGTCAACAAAGTTTCAATGAGATGAAAGGGACTGATAAGGACTTACACAGAAGTACGGAAAATTATCTCTGAAAGAATCTTTCTAGCTATTTTTAAAAATTAATTGTTTTTAGAAGGTAAACAATGTTCATGGAATATAGATTTTGTATTCAGACACTTGCATGAAGTCCTTTAGAACTAAGTTTTTTACCTTTTTGTTATTTTCAATGTGTTTTGTTGTATTTTCTAGTCCTTTAATCTACTTACCCTTAGATATGGACTCACTACTTCCATCTTTTTTCATTTCATAAGTGAGAGACTTTTTCTGCTGTTGCTTGGTGTAATTTTTCTTCCTTTTAATCTTTAATTCCCTTGCTTCTAATTATACTCTCTTGTATCAGTCACCTTCCTGGGTGCTTACTGTCTTCAGATGTTTCTAGTTGTTTATTATGTCCTCCTCTCCTTAACCCAATTACTTCACTAGACTATATGTATTTATCCTTTTAATCTTTTTCTAATAAGTAAGTCCTATGGCCCCTTAATAATTTCTATCACTCTTCTTTGAAAAAAATTTTCCTCTGAGGTTTCATGACTTGTAAAGTGCTTTCCTTATTTTTGTGCTAAACATGAATTTAAAATTTATATTTGACAACTTACAGCAACAACTTAACAGTAAGAAACTTTCCATCTATAATTATTGTCATTAATTTTTTTTAAAAAACCACTTTTTCTCATATCATTTTTTCTTTATTTGTATGTATCTTTTTACATATGTTTATCTTGTTGACTTAAGTATGGGTGTTTGACTTTTCCTCCAGTTTTATTCTACAGGTTCATACTATCTAAGAAGCTGCTGTATATGGAATGACAAAAAAACACAGGCACACAATCCACATATAAGTTGTTTAGGATTCAATGACAGGAATAATATTTAGCATGTGTATCCTCTCTAGGCAGCTATAATAACTCTGGACAGTTCTGTGCTCTCTCCCATTTACATTACCTGCTTTTATCTAGTACTGAGTTCAATCCAAACGTTATTTTTGCAGCCTTACTTTGCACACATGCTTACTGCATCTCCAATACAGCACAAAGGGTGTATTTACTTTTTTGTATACAGCAATGTGTCAACTAGTTTTACAGCTTCTGTGGATTGATTATATTCCACTGTGGAACAGCATGGACAAAATTAAGGTTGCGTTACAAAGATAATTTTGTGAAAAGCTTAACATAGATGCTGAAATATAAATTAAATCATTCTCTAATTTCAAGAGAAAGCTGTAACTAGTTATGAAGACAAGAAATTGTTAAATTTAAAGAGTCTTTTGGTAAATGTAAAACTGTTACTAAATACCAATTAAAAATGCATATGCTAGAATATCAAGAGGTGTGAGCAAGGAGTATATCAAGAGGTGTGAGCAGAACAGCTGAGCTAACTGGTGTTGCTAACCAGACTTGCATTTCTGGCTTCTTATAAATGGGTGCAGCTGAATGAGACTTGTCTGGAATAGGAAGACCTTGAAACATTGCAAATAGGAATCTTCTGGCTCCACCAGAATATGAATTGTACTGTTTCCATCAGCCAGACCATGTCTCTTTCATTTGAGTCTGTTGTGACATAGGTGCCTTCACTGAACACTAATTTTTGACTGATCAGACCCCTTTGTCTGTCAGTTGCCAGTGGTTTCTCTGCAGTACTCTTCTTCTCCCTATTTCGTACATGTGTATTAGCTGGGAAGAGAGAGGTGAGATCAAATTTACTGGAGAGTATAAGTGAATTTTCTATATTATTGTTATAATACTTATAAATTCAATCACATTGAAAAATCATATCATGATTGTATATTTTATAATTACGCAAAGCACATATATATCACATTTTCAAAAGAAATATCAACATAATTTGCTTTAAAGTAAGAATTCTATCTCATTTTGAAATGGTTGTACAAAAATGTGTTTTGCAATGGTTAACACTGTTAAATTCATTAGCCTGTTATTCACAGGGAATGATTTTTTCTCCAAATTGCCAGTTGTCAACCAACAGAAGTAACAAGTTACTGAAATCAGTTCTACTTTTTTCTTTCTTACAAACAGTACACAGTTGTGCTCAAGCACTGTTATTTTAATTATGGTTTCAATTTTTAAGAGAGTATGCTTCGACAGGTTTTTTTTGGGTTTGTTTTTTCTTTTTTCTTTAATAAGGTTTCCACACAGTCTAAGTTTTTCTGTTAGTAGTGGTTATGTAAACACACTGTCCTTCCCTCCTGGGGGCATATAAGCATGTCCTGCCCTCTGGGGGCATATAAGCAACACTGAAGTTTCCATTTTGTCTTAATTGTTGTCCTTCACAGACCCCACCATCCTGCATCAGGCCCTGTCCAGGACTGGAACACCATCTTGAACAAGAAACCCTTGATGGACACCTCTGGACCTGTGATGGTGACTTTCTCAAATTCCCTCCTCTCCTCTCCTCTCCTCTCCTCTCCTCTCCTCTCCTCTCCTCTCCTCTCCTCTCCTCTCCTCTCCTCTCCTCTCCTCTCCTCTCCTCTCCTCTCCTCTCCTCTCCTCTCCTCTCCTCTCCTCTCCTCTCCTCTCCTCTCCTCTCCTCTCCTCTCCTCTCCTCTCCTCTCCTCTCCTCTCCTCTCCTCTCCTCTCCTCTCCTCTCCTCTCCTCTCCTCTCCTCTCCTCTCCTCTCCTCTCCTCTTAAAAATATCCAGGTTCAGAAAGAACACTGAATTCTACCCAAATATGCCCTCAGGTAATAAGTTGTAGGATCTTACAAAAATTTACATCTTGTTATGCTCTAAACCATCAGACAAGTACCATTCTAGTGTTAACTTCCGTTTCCTGTGTCTACTGAATGGCCTGCAAGTTGTGTGAGCACAAACTTAACACAAATATATCTAAAGTGTGCTGAAAACTAACAAATGTTTAAGAAAAAAATAGAATCTGGATTACTTTGAAGATTATAGATTCAATTTATATAAAAATATTATATCTACAAGCACTTTTACTCATTTCAGGTGTGGGCCTCAGTATCAAGGGATTTTATAGAGACATCAGGAATCTTAGGATGTAAGTGTGCAGAAATGACAATTCCAAAAACTTCATCAATGCTGATCAAGGGGAGAACACCCAGTCCAGTTCCCTGTTTCCCTGTGTACTTTTCTCAGAATTACTGGCTAATTAGGAGGAGGGCATAAGCCCTACTGTTAACCTTGGAGGCAGCCATGTATGGGCAAAAACCTGCCTGTTGTCATCTTGTTTGCACTCACACTATAACTGGGCTGAGGTCAAAAGAAATTTCAGTTGGTAAGTTGTACTTGGGCTTAAACATGAGTTCATCTACCAGCCATACCTGCATGGCATATGTGCATATGGATATGCACTTTTTGTCTTCTATGAAATCAGTCAAATTACTGAAAGCTGGATAAAAGTTCAGAGAGATGGATCTAAATTCTGAATATGTGTATAAAAAGGACAAAGTAGATATACATAAAATGACAATTATATGCACAGGTTCTAGCTTGGTTCTATGGCTCATTCAATCATTTGTATACATCCAACAAAGTATTTTTAACACCAAACACTTCTGGAGAACTTTTTATCTTAAAAGTGCCTTTCAGATTTTGAGTCTGATGATAGTCCTTATTTTATGGACTTTAATATTTTATAATAATGAAAAATTGATGCAATGAAAAAAATGTTACAATGAAAGATCATTACTATCTATTATCTGTCTCAATTAACATTTTGAAGGGAGAATTAAAAATAAGTACAGAAATGTCTTTATTACAAAGACGTACTCTGGCAGCAAAAGAAGGAAATATCTTCACTTCAAGGACTGTCCAGTTTGGTTTGTATCTGGTGGACAGAGGTTTTGTACATTGCTCTATATCTGAAAAAGAGGTCAGCATGTTTAAAAGTTAAATTCACCCAGCATGTAGGAAGATGTCAATTTTGCAGTTGGACACAGCAAAGATAATGATGACTTAAGCAAAACTTCAGAAAGATTTTATGTCAAGAATTGAAGCAAAAAACAAGACTACCTGTATTGTATTGTGTTTTAACATAAGTAGATGATGCTTTTCCTTTTCCCCTTCCACTAATTTTGAAAGCTATTGTTCCATAGTGTGAGAATAACAATCAAAAGAGTGTGAAATTTCAGTAAGTGTATAGTCATATACCTTTTTTCTTCCAGAAAGTATACAAATTTAAAACATTGAAAATCAACAGTACAGATATCTTAAAAATATAGCAATTAAAAAAGTGTTTTGCCTTTAAAATAGTGTTACGTTTATTTGAAACTGTTTTAAAAGCTTGTACTTATGCTTTATATTCTCATAAATTGATTGTATTAAAAAAAATTAAACAAGTCAAACTTTAAATAAGCAAAAAATACCCCTCAACAAATTTTAAATCCTTATTTCACTTAGAAATAACAGGGAATAGTTGCCCCTACTATTGCTAATATGCCATAGTTTACTTAACTCAAATAACTGTTACATAAAACAAAATATCACTGATGATCTAAATTTCTCACTTACCTGCTACAGCAGGGACTACATACGCCAAATTGTTATCTAAACAACATATAATTTCTAAGGCTGCTTTCTTGAGGTCAAAGACTGTATGAAGATACACTATTTACAGTATTCACATAAAAGATTTAATTTCCTTCATTTCTTTATAGATAAATCCTCCTATTCATCAGTTTAAGGTGTTCTAGGGTTCATTCCTCCTTCATTAGAGAAAAATTTCAAGAACAAATGATCTGAAGAGATAAACCAAATGTAGACTGCACAGAAATGCAGGTAAAACCCCAAAACACAAACCCAAAAACCTTGGCAAACATTGTTAGGAGTAGTTCAAGTGGTTTTGCTCCTCTGGGAAAAAGAAAAATTGGTTTAATTCATAGCTCATATTCATTAATATTCATTATGTTTCCTTTCCTATCTGGAAATGCATCAATTAATTAATTAACTATTCATAGAAGTACTTATTTTTCCTCTCAATTTCCATTCATATTCCTTCCATATTTTAATTCTTCCTCATGCTACATTTAAAAACTTTTGCCTCTACATTAATTGGTAATATGAATTTTCATGAATCAATTAACAAATAAAGAAACAAATATGATCATCCTCTGTGTAAGGAAAAAGGAGAGGAAGTGGAAAAGAGAACTGTGAGTTAAAATTATATTTCCATGACTAAAATGCTTAACTATTGTATCTGAATTGTATGAGGGCGTGCAAGAGTTATGCAAATACTCTGTCTTCTCGTGCAGTGTTGAATAGATGGTTAACCTGGAGTTTCTGCACTGAAGAAAAAAAGACAATAACTCTATTGTGAATAATATATTCTTGTGTATAGTTTCATCTGGAAGTGATCACTGAAAGGTGTCAAAATTTTGGCTCATTCATCCATAGGTTTTAATGTAGGTTCTTTGTAAACAATTTCATATAAGTTTTGTTCTGTGATTTTAACAAAAAGGAAGCTCTGACTGATTTAGAAATGCACACAGAATATATGGGGGTTTTCCCTTATTTATCAATGTGAAGGAAATAGATGGAAAAAGTTCCAAAACTTAGGGCATTATTTCTCCATGCATAAAAGAGAATCAATCCTAAATTATAGTGAGGGGCTGGTACTTGCACACAGTGATTGAAGTGGAAATATTTCCCGATGTAGAAGCTGCAATTCCTGTTATATCTTCTAATCATAACAGTGTCTTCAAAAGGAAATTCAAGTATGCCAGTTCTGTCAATAAACACAATACTGGAACAACCAACCAAACAAAAAGAATGCATCTTTTGTTTTAAACCCTGAGGGCCAAACTATGCAATATATAATATAAGCTCTCTAAAGTACTGCAGGTGCTTTAATTTGAGCAAAAGTCATCCCATAATTTGAAGTGACTGTAATGAACATCTAAGAAATTTTTGTATAGCACTAAACTTTTTTTAATGGATGAGATTTGTCTTGGATGATTGACAAATATTTGATGATACTCTTTATTTCCCTAGGATTAATTGATATTTAAAGAGATTGAGGAAAAGGACAAGATCTGAGCATTATAACTTAGGTCATAGAGATACCTATTAATCAATTGAGACATTTGATTAAGAACTCTTGAGATAAAAGGTCACAAAGAGTTGAATTAATTCAATGTATTTATTTTACTTTAAATGAGATGACAAAAATACATGTGGGAGAGAAGGGAATTTCAGTATAAATTCATTGCTATGTATACGTATATACATATACCTATGTATAATTTTCCTTTACTGAAGAAATATGGCTTTGGTTTTTAGCTGTTAGGATTTTTTCAATTTCATTTGTCTCCATAAAACCTCACCCTCATGTTGTTCTGTTAAAGTTTTCTCTTTTCCTTTCCATTCATATAAAGAAATGATCCATGTTGGCTGAGGTGTTTAATGGAAACGAATCTACTCAAAAGAACCCTCAAGCAGCATCTTTACTACATGTAAAATCTTGTGCTTTTAATTCTAGAGAGAGCTAAACTGGATATTTGGTATACATTTTGTACTCTTAAACATATGGACCTATAGGTCACTTAATATGAGTTTACTAACAATTGTCCCTGCTTATTATTTTATAGATTTCTACTGAGGAGGTGGAGAGAAAACTAATTAAAGCATATTTTTTCTTAGCTTTTATGATGACTATGAGAGGTATGCACACATGCTAACTTCTGCAGCTCTTTTTGATAAATATTTGAACAGATAATTCTTTTTATTATATTGATAATGTGTAGCCTGTAGAAGATTCAAATGAATTAAAAACTCAATTGATGTGAGTTTCTAGATTGCTGCAGTTTTTTGGGGGGGTTTTATTTAATTCCTTGATTAAAAAAAAAAAAAAAGAAATGTCATTGGCCTTTAGTTTTTCTTTAAGTTGTAATTTCAAATGGAAATAAATTGTGCCACTTAATGAAACAAAGAGCTTTTAGCTGAATGGATTTTAGGCATTTCTATATTACATGCTTCCCAATGCAGTTCAGTGTGAGACTTATGAAGACTATAAATCTATGATTCCACATCACATCTCAGTAGATAACACTGTGAGCAGAGTAGGTGTGAAATTTATTTTTGGCTTTTTTTTTTTTTTTTTTTTCCTGTTCCTTAGTAATTCTCACTGCTTACTTTTCCCAATTATTTGTATGCAGTTTGGGTTTTTCAATTACCTCCATATTACCTATTTGGGGAGCATTGCTTTAAATTCGTATTTTAACAGCACAGTTTGCTTTGACAGAATGATTTGTAGAGCTGCAGCAAGCCACTCACCAGAGATTTGAAATCTTGTGCACAAGCTCCCTAATCTAGCAAACCTTAATTCACAAGTTTAATGCTGTTCCTCCAGAAAGGTAGTGATGAAATGCAAATCAGAAATGGTTCCACAGAGTTTCTAAGCTGCTACAAAATTCAGAACTGTTGAAATCCTATGGTACTGTGACATTTGCAACACCACTGTATCAGAGAAATAATTTTCTTTTAATTGTGAGCAGGTAGAGGGAGTGCACATTAGGATGATGGAAAAAGAATGAGGTATCTGATGCCCACAGCAGGCTTTCTAGATTACTGAATCCCTTATTGACTCTGCTCTTTTAGATGTATTCTTTTCACAATGGAATATTTTCAGTTAGAAGTAGGGAAGCAAATTCCATCCCATCTTCACCAATGGTCTGTTGTTTATGGCACAATCAAAGAATTCAGTCCCCTGGATGTGAACACATTAGTGTGTCTACCAATACCTGCAATCCAGCTTTCTTATTGCTTAAATCACCAAAACAATTGTACTTAAAAATATACTGCCCTTTCCTATTATTGGGCAGAGAGCTAAAAGTTATATCTTTACTTCAGAATAAGAATCATGTTTATGATACTTTGTATTCATTACAGGGGACGTAAAAACAATGGCGACAAACTTAAAGCTCATTTAACAATATTCATGTTGTTCTTGATGAGCAAATTCCTTATATTTTGTGTTTCTTAGTGTTAAATTAAATTTTTAATATAAATAGCAATCAACATTTTGTGTAGGTACTTGAAAATAGAAAAATCACTGATTGTTTAGAGGAAAATAAGAGTGTATTACTGAAGTTCAAGTTCCTTAGGGACACAAAAATATGTAGGCCCTTATACTTCCACCTGAGGTCAGAATTTTTCTGAGGTTCTGCAGATGCAGGGCCTGCTCTTGATATTTATTTTTTATGGCAATGGGTGGCAACATCTATTTTATTACAGCTACAGAATTATTATTATTAAATGTTTATGTCAGGGGAAATATTTCAATAGAAAGTACTGTATTGCCATGCCAAAATTAGTCTAATCGATGATTAAAATTTATTCCATGTGCCAGATATGTAATTCTCCAAGATTACACAGAAAAAGACATTGTGTGAGATATGTGGATATTTGTCAGGTTTTCCATTCTGCAGATATATTCACCTTCACTTTTTTGATCCCATTTTACTTCCTGCAACAGCTTTCAGTGATTCCAAGTAAGTGACAATAATTTTTTTCTTGATATCAGAAATGCTTCACTGGCATCTTCAGATTCCCTATCTGTTCCTCTTCCATGAAAAAAAATATGCTATCCTAGATGACATGGATAATCAGAATTACCGTGTGATGTTCTTACTGATAGTTAATGTTCACCCTTCTCAGATATTTGTTATTGTGTTTTAAAGATATTGGAAACATGCATTTTTCAATACCTCTAAAATCAAATACTCCTTGCATTTATTTCTACAATTAAAAACCTGTGTGCACTTCATTACCACATGTTAGTTAGTATTCTTAATTGCTTTTCGTACTTGTCAAAGATGTCTGAAGAGCTGTGCTTCCTTTCTCATATTTCAGTGAATACTGAGAACTAATATAATCTACTGTCACTACTACTGTTGTCACAAAGTCTGCATAGATTTCCTCTCACATTTAACAACCTTTCTTGAAGATAAACTATAATTCAAATCAAATTTCGCAAAAAAATGATAAAATGCGTTATGATTCTGGATTGTCTCATTAAATTTCACTATTCTCTCTTTACCCCTCTGGAGTATCATGTGGAGATTAAAAAAGGGAAATTTAGTAAAACATCCAAATCAGCTCTATTGTCTAAGTGGAATTTGTGTATACGTTAGACACATATTGAAGATTAAAATTCAGAATATTCATGTACTTTATTCATAAAGATTCCTCAGTTTTTCAGAGAACTGCTGTGACATGGTTTGTAATATCTGAACTGGTATGGAACCAATTTTCTTTTAGTAATTTTACTTTCAGTTAAGTTTGTTCTAAGTATCTGCTCTTGCTGAAATTAACAGCATGTTTTTCAGTCAGTGTCTGCTTCTGGGTCTGATAACACTGGATGTTTATAGCAACTGATGGAGAACGGTATGCAGAACCAAGGCCACTGCTCAGTTCTTCTAAACATCTTATGCTCCAGAAACCAAAGGGGGTCACACCTGTGACCCTTCTGTGGGGAGTAGCGGGCCAGACCAGAACTGACCAAATGAAGTATCCCATCCCATACTCATACATCCCATACGCCTCATACTTGAGGGATCCCAAGGGTCAAGCTCTCTTTTGTCCATGGCCAGAGTCCTTAAAGGACTCAGTCCATTTGCTTGCCATTGATCCCTATACAAACATCCCTAAATCTATGTGTTCCTGCATCCAGTTCCTGTGTGCCACTGATTTCAGGATTCAAGTCCTGAATCTGGACTTTCCCAAGGCCTGACCTGAAGCCTCAGTGGTGATGGAAGCATTACTGGGAGGGAGTGTGATATTGGTTTTGTGAGCATTTGTATATATTTGTGTTTATTCCCTTAATACTTTTTCATCATTTTTGATCCATTAAAAACTGTGTAGTCCAGTTTCTAACCTTTAACTCTCCTTTGTTTTCTTTCCTTTCCCTTTTGAGGAAGGTAGAGGGGTTAAATGTGTCATTTGTTTTATTGCTGACCCAGTGTTAAACCATGACAAAGTACATTTGCATCATTCTGTCTTTTTATGTCTTTTTAGGTGTATGCTGAGAGTTTTTGGATGTAAGCTCTAAGTATATGTATACCCCACTTAGGAATCAACTGATGAACAAACAACTATGAATTATCTTCTCAAAATGAGGCTAGATGCTTCTGTCTACAATGGAGTCACAGAAGTAGGAAAACAAGCCTTCCTTATTTTTTACAATTTCAGGGAGCCATCAAGATCTGATTTCTTTTATAAACACTTGAAATTCTTCCTTCTTTGACATCAAAAAAATATACTGTGTAAAATAATTTCCAGGAGGTACTTGTCATGGGCAAATAATGTTTCTACTTTCCCAATAAATAATTGTTTGATTCTTTAAATGGTTAAAGAACACATTTCCTTTATTTTAGAAGTAGCAGGCTTAAATGAAGGTCTCTTGTATCACTAGTATAATGCCTTAATTAGCAAAATGCATAGTACACCAACATACCAAAGTCCTTTGGTGGTTTTTAATCAGGTCTAACGTAAGAAACCACCAAAATATTAATAGAAAATAATTTAAATTAATAGAATTTTTAAAATTTATTTGGCAAATAATGCATTTTAATAACTGAAGATGATTAAAAGGAACTTCTAGTACAATGGTAAGAAATAGACATAGTTACTTTGCTGGTGTCTAAATGCAAATACATATGAAAAATTCAGCATTTTAACAAGATTTCTTTCATTTCTTTGAGATAGATTTTCAACTCTGATCAAACATAAAAAGTGTAGGTCCAGATATTTATTTTACTGGCATAAATATCTCCTGCATTTACTGAGTCTGAATTTAAAAATGATTGCAAAATAATACCTATGTAAAATGGAGAAATGGACTACAAAGTGCTTTTTTCTGTCATACTGGGTACCATCAAGTGATGAATAATTAGTTTTCCCGTGAAGTAAAAAGGATAAGTTATTATTTTAGATTGTCCTGATATATAGCAAGAAGAAATCTACATGAAAAGAATTATGGAACCCTTGTTAATTCAGGAATAGTCTCCATCTGTCTTAAGAGTGCTGGTAAAAGGAGTAACAATTTTGCTATATATGACACTATTTCCCTAGATCACTGGTATATTCTTTTAAATAAAACTATCTCTCAATAGAAAGACAAGCTGCAGCCTGCTCTCTCAAATCTTGAAATGTTAAACCTGGATTTCTCTTTGGAATAGCAGGAGAAGGGATCTCCCTGTACCTCAATGCCCCTGGGTGTAGCCTACCTGAGGCTGCTACCCAGGGGAAGGACTGCAGCTGCTGAGCTCAAACCAACCAGATTAATAGCAAACAAGGTGAATAAAAGAGGTAACATTTTCTTTTTTGTGACCTTTTTTTGTGGAAGCCAGAAGGTGATAAAACCACCATGCAGGGGATGCAAAACTACAAAGCCATCAGTAGCTTAAGATGAGAAAGTACCACAGAAATCAGTAGATAATTAAAAAGATCTAATAAATAGTTCAAGAGAAAGAGGCAGAATTCAAGAATATCTGTGGAAAGTAGAGCCTGAAGATGAACTTCTCTGCACAGGGGCTGAACTGTCAGCTACAGACTTGACACCTCCTAAGGACAGAGTGTCCTGACATCTTGAGCTGAACTGTTCTGGACTAAACTAAACTACCCCAAATGAGATGGAGTTCTGATTTGCTTGTGCACTAGGGAATGGTAATGGCTGTTCCCCTGATACTGCTATTCCTTGTCCTGATAAATCAATAAACTTGAGATGACACATTGCCCAGTCTCATTGTGACAACCACAGTGTGCCTCTTCCCTCTTTTGGCATAAAATCTGGAGAAGAAACAAAGAAAAACAGGAGAAACAAGGAGACTTGGCTTGTTTGTATCAATAAACAGGCTGTTACCAAAAAACCTTTCTAGGAGTTCAAATCAAATTTCCATCCACATAGGTCTGGCATCAATGAGATGAGGTCAGGCTCTTTCTAGAAACAAAGCAGAAGCTTAACCTTTACATTAATCAGATTTACTTTTTTTGCAAAGCTATGCACAAGTGAAGCTTTGTAGGAGAAAAACACCATTTGTAGTTTTCTAAAATAAATGCATCTGCCAATAAATAAATCGATAGACACAAGAGTTAAAAATGGTATTACTTAAAATAACTTTTTACAGAATAAAATAATATTTTTTAATGACTAACTAGCACAGCTAGAAGGAGTAGACAATTCCTTTGATTTAGAATCTAGATGTTTTGTTAAGTAACTTAGTAAGGACTCTCAAATGAAGAATACATACATATTGCATACCTCTTTTGTTTTTTCTCCAACAGGAAATTGTAACTGCAGTGACTGGAATGGTTTGCTGCTCAGTTTTAAAGACTGAATTTTATATTCTTAAAGGAAGTTTAGTACAAGATAACCTAATCTCACATCAAATAAGTGATTACATGTTCTAGTGGAAGATTTAGGCATTTCAGAATGGTATTTTATTGGTTAAAACTTTAAAATAGTTCTGTCTATAATTAGTTTAATTAATTAATTAATATGCTTTTTAAGGTGAATATTTGCTTGATTATCCACTTTAATTAAATTAATAAAATATGCAGAAAAGTTTTATTCCATCAAGTTGCAATCTAGGTTATGGAACTCAAATTTAGCTAATTTCAGGAAATAATTTTGAAAAAAAATTGAATCTGTTTCCAGAAAAAAAAAAAAAAAAGGGCACAAATTCAACACCACCTGCCATCTTTCTGAAACTGTTTGTCCATAGGTCCCTCAGACTTGAGATTTCTAGGATTTCTGTTATCATATAAACATCTGTGCTTGACTGGAATTCAGTAACTAGCAGTTTTGTGTTCAAGTCACCACAGGGGCTTGACCTCCTAGAATTTTTCACAGAATCTCTCGCACATAGTAACAAGATCAGGCACTTCACAAAATACTGTAGCAGCTGTTGCTTTCTTTTCAATTGCTGCTACTGCCACCAGCTTATTTTCATAATAGCATAGTGGCAAGTGTACTTTCCAGGAGGTGGAAGACTTGATTTTATTCTCACTTCAGTCTGCCAGGATTTGAACCCACATCTGCTGCTTCCCAGAAGTGTTCTATACTCATTCAGTTGTAGACAAGGATGGAAATGAAGAAAGAAGAAAGGACAAGACAGCCACAAAATATGAGAATCAACTTTTTTTTTTTCTTTCTTTTTTTTTTTTTTCTGCCCAGTGGAGAGGAAACTTTCATGGTAGGTAAAATCCTTTATTGATATAATTTACCTTAGATAGACATTGCTTAAAAACCAGAAGTATCATTAAAGAAAGTGCCATAATTCATAATTCCAATTATGGACTGTGGTTTTAATTTATCTAAGGACTCTCATTAGTTTACAGAAGAAATATATTTCAGTGAAATCCCTACATAGTAATCTATAAAATACACCATGTCCTAGGATTTGCTTAATTTTTCCTGCCTGTTTGCATTTAAAAAAAAAAGTTAAATCTTTTTTTCAGATTACTTTTGGGAATTTATTTCATAGTCTCTCACAGATATTTCAAGAACTCCGTGTGAATAAGCAGTGGCAGCCACATTTTTGAACTAAATTTGAAGCTGTAATTGCTCTCTCTCTAGACTGAATTGCTGATTCAGAAGTCTTTTTGCATAATACTAATCTCCATATTTACACCCCAATTACACTGACAACTTAAAAATCTGTCAAGGACTTTATATATATTCTCAAAGTTTTGCTTTTTTGTAAATTGCCAGTAAGTGATTTGAAATCTCTCAGCAGTGCCCATTCCTTACCCAGGGTTCTTCCAGTAGTCTTTATCATTTATTCCTTCTTTCTATTTGTTCTTTCATTAGTGAACCTAAGCAAAATTTGAATCTTTACGCAGTTTTGGTTAATATTACTCACATAAGCGAATTTAGGAGTTTGCATGTTTGAAAGTAAAAATCATAATTCAATAGTATGGTGACTGCAGTATTAGCTGGAGGCCTTTTCATGTTTTCACAGAAGATGATGAGATGGGTCTTTCAGGTGCTAATATATTGCTATTACATGGAACTGGGAAGCTGCTTTAAAAATACTAATTCTGTAAACCAAAATGCCTAGCAGTTCATAACTTTTTATTTTTGATATGAAATGAATGAGCTACTCAAAATGAAATAGTACCATTTTTCAGCCACAACAAATTTCAAAAGCTTCAAAAATTAAATGCTTTCAGGATAAACAAATAAAAGTATACTTCAAAATATTTTCAAAATATTAGGTTTGTTTGGGCTTTTTTTGTTTTGTTTTGTTGTTGGTTTTGATTTGCTTTGTTGTTGTTTTTGTTTTGTTTTGTTTTATTTGTCAAATGAATCAGGTCTCTGGCATAGTCACAATAGACCACTTCTCACAGTAGTATAATGAATTTAGAAGTGGAGTTGTTCCTGGTGCATGCATGTCAATGGAGTCTTGGACAACTTGATACTTAATACTTTTATACATGATATCATGTTCCAGGCAAATTAATGCACACTAGCAAATTCTAAATAACATAGGCTCTGCCTTTTGTCTTGTAGTTAAGATAAAGGCAATGTGTTATAGTATGTTACAAGGACTGCAAAAGAGATACTGCATGAGTGGTTCAGTTACAATGAATCTTTGTGTTCCATATCTTGAAATAGGAAAAATCAAATTGAAAAATAATTATATTATAGAGCAGGAAAATATTCTTAGAGCTTCTTAATGTTAAAAAAACAAGTAATTTTTTTAAAGTCCTAGTATTTTTAGAGTGGTTTTCTGTAGATAAATCATAGAAGTCAGATAAAAGTGTAACTAGGTATCCCTAGAATTTATCTTCTACTCCAAATTCTTAGATATGGAAGGATTTACAAAGTAAAATGAATCATGTATATGCACTAATATGACGTTTTATGAAAATGTTGAAGAACGTCTTAACCCTTCAGAAATGCACCTTTTAGGCTGTATATATTGCATTTTTATAGGAAACTTTTATAAAACAGTGCCATAGAAAACCACTAATTGCATCAGTTGTCACTGGATATTCACATTTCCCTTTTCTTTTTTTTTTTTTTTTTTCTAATTTTAGTCTACCTATACAATGGTCTTACTTTTTTTTAATCCTGTTGTTATGCATGAGAAAAGGTTGTGCCAGGAGATCCAACCCATAACTTCCATCAAGCTGAATACAATCAGATGTAATGGAAGACTCTGATGCTACTAAAAGATGATGTTCATGCATTCTTGTGTCTGCATGGTAAGCCAAAGGAGTAATAGAGTCAAATTAAAATTAAACCAGTAAAAATCTCAACAGTCTAACTTTCAAAATTACTTTCTAGAATGAAAGTTTTGCTGCTTAATTAAATGTATGTTCTTATGAATGCTTATTACAGCAGACGGCAGACTGAAGTACAGGCTTTGATATTTCTGTCAAAGAAAGAATCCATGGTAAGAAATGGTACAGTAGTACCAGCATATAAGGCTACAGTATCTTAAGTTAATAGGATTCTGCTAACCACATAAAATTTTATCTAATACCTGGGATATGACAGACCCCAGTATTGTCCTTTGTCAAAATTGTAATATATTATACTAGAAGTGTCTGCCTTGGTCTCTGGTGGAGACTTAAAATGTAAAAAATATGCAATACAAGAAAAAAGATTTCTTATCTTTCATCTTTGTAAGAATACATAGCAGGTAAAACACGATCACAACCTAATGGTTCTCAAATCAGTGCACAGATCTATACACAGAACTTTCCTTTAATTTATGCAAAGAAAAATATGCGCTCTGAAGATGGTATTATATCAGCTGAACCTGAAATTTGTCATGGTTTTGATTTATAGACTACATTGCTTAAACATATTGATGCATTCATTTTTTGAAAAAGAAAGTTTAATGTCATTACTATATGTCCATAGAGGTTTTCAGCTCTAATCCTAAATTCTAATCCTAAAGTACACACAGAGACTTTGAATTACACCACTATATTAAATAAAATTTAAGGTAATGGAGATCAAGAACAGAACACTGAACTCACCTAACCTCACTTGCTATGAATGGATGATGAAAAACAAATCAATAAAATTTCAGATGAGAGAGAAGTATGTAAAAGTGTATCATAACATTACAATTATGCTTCTATTCTTATTTTCACTTCACAGACAAATAATTTAATAGTTTCCTTAAATAATAGTTTTCCTTATGTCCACAATCTGTGTGTTCATGAGGAGCAAAGGCAGGGCTTCTCCCCATGAGCAGAGAAATCAGAAGCTGATTGTCATTCCTAGAACAAGCAGGAACCTGGAAAGTTGTTCTCATTGAAATCAATGAGAATTACATTTCTAGCTGTTTATATGGAATTTTTTATTTTTATTTTTTTTAAGGTAATATGAGGTGGGTCAGAAAATAAATCTTTAAATCTTTCAAACCAATGCATCCAATTACCCAAGGTGAAAATCCTGGAAATCTGCTTAGCTGGCAAGTAGCACTTGGTTGCCTTCTGGGACAATCAGACTCCAGAAACCTTTTATTTCTGTTAGAATAATTTTATTTTTCTCTCCGTCATAATCCCTAAGAGCCTTGTAATGACAACTACCACTTCCTTGTAGTTTTTGTATGGAAATAGAGTTCCTTATTTCCTTTATATTCAATGACTTTCCAGCTGTCATAGGATTTACTTTTATGCTGGATGAAGCCCACATTCCCTTTTTCTCAGTATCAGAGGTGATTCATTACCAGCTTCTGGCAAGAATCAACAAGGGTCTAGGCTTCAGTTATTTGTGATGTATTTTATATAAAAAAGATCATTCTCTAAATGACATAACTGGCTCTGAGATGGGGACTAGGACCTCCATTAATTGGGTTCCCCACACAGTAAAATAGAAAATCGTGTTCATTTTTACTGCACAATGAAGAGTTTGAAACTGAGATATTAATTTCTTATTTTTCCCTAGATCCATACATGAAAACTGCTCAAGGTTTTTTGCCTAAAGCATTTTACGAGGATATGGGTCTTCATTCCTCCTAGATAGATAAGCATTCATCTCAAAAATCAGTGTTGAAGCACTTTAAGCACTCATCACACTCAATATAACAGAGTAACTGTTTCTTTCCTGTATTTTTTGGTTTGGTTTCTAGTTTTGAGAGGTTTTAGTTTCCTTTGTTTTTTTTATTTCCTTGTTTTGTGGGTGTTTTGTTGGTTTATTTATTTGGTTAGTTGTTCGTTGTGATTTTTTTGCTTTCCCAAAATAGCAATTTCCTTCTACTTAAATAAAGCTGAGGGAAGTTTTCTAATAAAGCAAAAAAAATTTAGAACCCAGAATACCTCCTTTAAAATATGATACACTTTCCACAAGAGATTTTTTTCTAAGAGTAATGTAAAAACAAAGAAACAAGTAAAACTGCCCACAGCATCTGTTGCTAACCTTGCATAACAAAATAAAAATCCTCTACAATTTTGCTGAAATAATAATATTAATACTAATCATTATAATCATACTATTAATAATAGTAGTTGTAGTACTAGTAATGAAAAAGATTTTAAGTCATTATTTCTTCAGTCCACACTTTTGAAGTCTGGCAATATGATATGCACCCGGAAATAGTAGTTTGTAATGGAAACTTGAATAACCTTAATATTGGAGCACCAGCAGCTCTCATTATAATTCCACACTCAAATTATTTTCATCAATGTAACTAAGTTATATGTTAGTTTCAGTCATGTCACCATAAACAATCAGAAATCTTCAGGACTGTCATTACCTCCAACAGAAAATTACTTTAAATCCTTTTGAGTTATTTCACAAAGGCCTAGTCCCCATGCAGTACAGTTAACACACATGACTAAAATTTCTTTACAGAGCCATAGGTTCAATAATATTTTTGCTAAATTTCTACTTTGTACATCAGGGCCTAAATTCTGCCTATGAGCATTCCTTCAAAGTTCATCTGTCTAAAGGCTGAACTTGACCTTTTTTAGTAACGTTAAGTATCCAGTTTTGTTCACATTTTGAATTAGATTTATTCAGAATTTTCTCACTCATAATATACTACAGGATTTATTTCTCTGAAAATGTTAAAATTTTTCTACTACTCGAAGAAAATTATAATCTGACAAAAGAGTTAATGTCTAAAGTAGCTTCAGCTAATTCAGATGCATTAGGTGTCTCTTACTTATACAAGTATCTTTTTAACTCACACAGGGATCACTAGAATACACATTCAGCAATTATGCACTAGTGCTATGTACAACCTCACAGTTGAATCCCTGGTTTCTTTTTGAAGCAGAAACAGTATGTGCTCCCCTTACACAAAGCTTGTTGCAAACCTGCAAATGAGTTCTGGGACAGAAATGCTTCTGGGAAGTGCACATCTCATTTATGGAGTATACAGACTGATTTTGTACGTGAGAGAGTAATTTGCAAACTATCTAATCTGCATGAACTTCCAAAGGCATTTGTTTGGCTAAAACCAGATTCCTTAGGAATAGTGGAAAATGACTACAACTCATAGTGTACAGAAGAACACCACCACCATAGGTTCTGTGACCTATTTTGACTTCATATACTGCTTAAAAAATCCTTTTCAGAATGCTGATTCTGATTACTCATGTGTTTCAGAAGTCACACTGTCTATACTTTAGGTAGAGTGTTTTCCTCCATGTTACAAGAACTACAAACAACAAATACAGAACTTGTTTTAAGAAATTTTAGAAACTTGAGTTATTCCCAACTTGTTTGATAATCAAGACTTGTTTGATAATCTGAAAAGACTACATCTTTTGATCAGTGAAAAAGAAATGGAAAAAAAAATCTCCATATTAGTTTTCTGAAACAAAATCTGGAGTGAGGGAATATTATAAAGTATACTTAAGTTTGATGTTACTAGCTGAAATCTCAAGAGCTCTGTCAATATTTAGTACACCACAGGGATTGGTGAAAATCATCAACTTTTGTTAAAGCTGCATTGGATCAGTGATGTATTTTCAGGAAACAGATAAAATATTTTTTTTTAGTCCTAAAATGAGGGATTAAACTGATACTAAGTGCAATGGGAGATAATTTAACTGCACAGTCATTAACTTGTTTCAAGAATTTTTAAGTTCTTAAAAACATGAAATCTAACCTACATACATAACTCACATTGGTTTTTTTAAAATTTTGCTAACCTGTTTTAATATTTTAAAAACATAGATGACAGTGAATAGTTGACAGGAGGTTAATGACTACTCTGTGTTTCTACCAATCCTCCACAAATCACTCATGGCAGTCATAGGTTTATTTCACCTTCAGATGTATTTGTTCTGCTTTCATTGGCATTTTGTAATTTTAGGCCTGCAATTATAAATCTTCTTTTCCCATTTACTCCTTTTGAGAAAATTCTCCCCATTTAAAGGCCTGTGCAGTACTTAAGTGCACTTTGCTGCCATGAATGACCACCTTCCATGTGTCAGATGGAATCCAGCCTCCTTTATCTGCTTGTTTATTGTGCAAGATGATTTTCTTTACTTTTTCACATTTAGTAACATGGTGAATTTCTTAATTTAAACACAACCAAAGATGAATCTGACTGTCAACACCAATAGCAATTACTTTTGCAACAGAAAAATAATTTGAAGAAGAAGTAGGAAAGGAGCAGACTGCAGATTTATCATTCAGCTATGTGGCATCCCGTGGCCATCATCCTAATAAGTTATCAGAGTTGCTGAAATATCAATTTGGCACATGGTTTCACATGGTTGCCTGCATTCCTACTTAGGGCCTATTACTTAATTCTTCTGTCATTAGTAAATTAAATCAATGATTCTGGCCAAAACTGGAGGTAGACTGATATTTATATTTAAATTGAATATTAATAGTTGTATCAGAGAACAATTCTGAAGCCTGACATGCATAATGAAAAATGTGGCCATATTTTATAAAGAAGAGTGGAAAGGAGGAGCAAAAATAAAAATGTACGAGTGAGCCAATTTTCATCATCCAGCTGTATTGATTTTCCTGAGACAAAACCAAGAAAATAAAACAAAGTAAAACAAAAACTTGTACATGCTTAATTAACTGTAAAGAAAAACCTATAGATTTTTATCATTCTTGTTGTTGCTGGCAGAATCTCTACTTGGAAAACATTGTCTGATCTCTAAACTCTTAAACAGCTATTATATGTATTTCTCTCAGCTGGAGTAACATTAAGTAAGAAAGGACATTTGTTTGGTCACCTAACTGCCTGCTCCAGATAGGTAATTAGCCAGAAGACAAAAGAAAACACAAAAAAATGTGGTCAAGTATCTAACAACAAATAATTTTATGGCTATATTAGGATATTTTAAAAAAATAAAATTCAAAATAAATAAATTATTAAAAAGCCTTGATCCTGTGCCTGACTATGGTATGGGAGAGAAAAAAGGGGTGATATAAGAAATCTGTTAAATACCCCATACTGGAGATCTCCAAGTAGCTAAGAATTTAATACTCTTTGACTGGTAAACAAAATGACTCAAATGAGTCCTCCCCCTACTGAAAATGTGGAGGATAGCTCTCAGTACAGAAAATTGGGAAAGATTAGATTAAACATAGGAAGAACACCTTTAGACTTTCCAAGATGAAATCCACCTGCTTCCCTCTACTATATGTTGGGCCACTTTGTCTTTTTTCTGCAATGAAATTACCTAAATCGCTGTAGGATGTTGCAAGGACTGTGCTTTCATTATTTTTCTCAAGTAGACTAAATTCACAGCTTTCCCTTCAAAAACTCAAAGCCTGAAATACATCACTCTTTGTGCACTTGAGCTGTACAGATGACCTATGCAGGTGCCATGGCCATTTGGATAGGGTTTACAGATTTTTGTAGGTCAATAAGATCTAACAACATCCCAGATGAATTAGCAAATTCCTGTTGTTTCTAGGGCTGTATGTCACATGGCATTCCCAAGGAAAGCTGAAGGAATGACAGCTTTTTTCAAAGAAGCTCTATGAAGCTTTTTTTCCAATTTAGTAATCTGTGTCCAAGCCATCTTCAAATATCACAGCCAAATATTATTTAGTGGAAATAGTAACAACGTTAAACAGAGGTCTTCTTTTCTAAATTGCAGACTGCAAGGGCCTTACCTGAATATTTGCAGGAAAAAAAATAATATAAAAAAAAATCAGTGATTAATCAGTTTGAAGGCAGGACACTTTCTGAGCTGCAAGAACACGTTGCTGGCTCATGTTGTGGTTGTCATCAACCAAAACCCCCAAGTCCTTTTCCTGAGGATTGCTCTTGATCTGTTCTCCACCCATCTTGTAATTGTGCTTGGGATTGCCTCAACACAGATGCAGGACCTTGGGCTTGGACTTACTGAACTTCATGAGGTTGGCATGGACCCACGTCTCAAGTTATGCCATGAAAGAGCTTACAGTAAGAGGAGCATGAGTACCTCCGGCCTCCCAAGTAGTCCCAGGTATGCACACAATATCAGTAACCAGGTGGTTAGGACAAAGTCACAGTTTGTGGGACCTATGAGAGACATGGATGTGAGCATATTTATAGGGAAGTGTGTATGAACCTCCTGCATTCATGTCTTGTTTGAAGGCTATACTCTCAAAGCTTCTGTGGGATGTCAGGTAGTCATATCAGTGATTTTAAGATACTACTGATCATAGCAAGTGCAATAGTAGCTTTACAGTCAAATAATGTTCCACAGTGGCAAAATTCCCAAATCCAATGCTCATTGAAATTGGGAAAGTCGGAGAGGAAGCCTTTGTTTCAATTAGCATTGAGTAAAGCTTTAAGCAAAGGAAAAGTCTTTGAGCATGGTTTCATTTGGATACTCTCTTGTAGCTAAGATTCTAGTTTTGTGAAGTTCAGTGAAAAAAATACCAGAAAATTTCTGTTTGATAAATAACTTTTATTCAGATGATATCTGCAGCATGTCAAATTGGTAGACCACAGAACAGTGCACATAGAAATTGACAAAGCTTACTCTTTTGTGATAGCATTTTGTCCTTCGTCTTGTGTTAGCTATAATAAAATGGAATTGCCATTATGTGTTACCTGTGATAAATTTCTCTTTCTGCTTTTGAATTAATTTTCTCTATTGTCATTACTTATAAACTTTCATAAAGTAAATCATATTGGATAAAAGAGACATTCCCGGAAAGCTGTATCCCAATTTTGTGCAATTGCAATGCTATTAAACATATGTATTTATAACAGCTTTAAGAGTTTGATTCATACCTTACACACAGAGATTTCATTACCTACTTTTTAAATGATTCCATCTTTCCACCAGTCTTTCACTTCTGCCAATGTTTACTCCTCAGTCACCCAAACAGATCAGCTATTTGATATAATATTAGAGATGTCACTCTGGTAGTTCAAACATCATCTGTTTTGTCAGATTTTCAATTTCACAGCTCCCAAAGACATCTGACTACCTTAAAATCGATGGGAGTTACATACCTAATCTGCTTAGGTACTTTTGAAAACCTCATACATGCCTAATGATATGCTTATGATTATTCTGTCAAATAAATTCCTGATCAGTCTGTAAAATTTCATACTGTTTTAAACTCTTCCTGGTTAAAAACATGTATAGAGCTGAGCACAAGAAGATGGGTAGTCTTGTCTGTTTTGACAAAATTGTCTAAAGGAACGAAAAAACATTGGGAGAAACAGAAGGTTGAGTGAGACATAGGACTACATACTTGCAAAATCATTTTATGTATTTAAGGACCATTTTTAAAAAGCCTTATAAAAAACCCCTTATTATACCATTGAATGATAATGATACTTGTTGAACTGTGAGGAAGGAGCAATATGCAATGTCTGACATATTTATCTGATATCAATCAATTAAAAGTATCAATCTATTAAAGGTATCAAGAAAAAAAATATTCATCTTTCTTTACAAAATTAGAGGATCAAAGTTTGGCTTTAACTTTATCACAGAGAAAACATTGCATGGAAGTTCTATGTGTGGTTTCAAATACGTGATGAGCAGTTGTGTGCAAACAGCAAAAGAGTACGTCAGTTTGTCCATAAAATTATGGCAGTCCAACCAAAATTAATTTGATCACATTTGCATGAGTCCTTGCTCAAATATCTAGAGGCATTTTAAACATGCCTACTGAGGAAGTATGCAGAAAGCTACAGATCTGTTTAAATCAAGAGGATTTGTTTTCACCTGAGGGAACTGTGGGAGTGCAAGGCCTGATTCCTTTTTTATTTTAACAATAACCATATTTGCAGTAGTTCTTAATGCTTTGCAGAAGTAAAAAGTACAATCTCAGTCAAGAGTAGAACATAAATGTGCTATGAAATTTCTTCAAAATAGAACACACAGACACTATTTTTATGGAGCATGAGATGAAAATAATTTTCTGATTAACAGAGTAGTACAGGATCTTTTGAAATACACATTAAGGCTTTAACAAATCTGTATAATTCCTGATTACAAATTATCCCTTTAATTTTTACTCTCAAGTGTTTTAGACATTTTTATAATAAAGATGAATATTTAGCTATTCATTTCCACATCAAATCTCAAAACATTGATCCATATAATCATTTGTGCTGGAGAGGACTTTGAAGATCATTTAGTTTCAACCTCCCACTAGACCAGGTGTGAGAGTCTGCTGATCACTCAAAGCCCCATCCAGCCTGTCCTTGAACACTTGAAGGGAGGAGGCATTCATAACTCCCCTGAGCAAATTGTTCCAGTGTCTCACCAACCTCACACTAAAGAATTTCTTCCTAATGTCTCACCTAAATCTACCCTCTTCCAGTTTAAAGCCATTTCACCTTGTCCTATCAAAACATTCCTTTGTAAAACGTCCCTTCCCAGCTTTCTTGTAGGGTTTCTTTAGGTACTGGATATGGTGCTATAAGGTCTCGGCCTATCTTCATAGGAGAGGCTCCAGCCCTCTTTTCATTTTTATGACCTTCCTTTGGATTTGCTCCAGCATTCCCAGATGAATGTGAATTTATGGACAAGCAATAAGAATTTGATCCAGAACTTCTGTAGCCATGTTAGGGAGTTGATACAATGAATTGGAGATGGTTTTGGTTCAGCACAAATAGGTTTTAAAATTGTCAGTGGACTATTTGATGCTTTTTCTGTAAAAAAAATCAATGAATTAAAAATAGAGAATATAGAGGCATATTTACTAGTATATACATTTACTAGTATATGTTAGCCTAACCTTTAATTTGTGAATGAGGCTTCTGATCCATGAACTTGGTATTTCTTGGGAAAAAGTTTCATCAGCTCCATCAAAAATCCCGTTATAGGGAAAACCAAGCATATCATGTATATGACCAAAGAGTTTATTGTTAGATTCATTAAAACTTTATCAATGAATCAAAATAAAGTACAATTACTGACATTACTCCAATTTACAGTGCCACTATTGCAGATTTTAAAAATCCTTTTTTAGGAGAATGGCTATTGTATATTCTTTTATATAAAAAAAAGAAAATGATTGTCTGGGTATAATGAATTTTTGACCTACGTATCTGTCTTAGAACAAGAACTGGAAATTTAACCTCAATAGAAAAGGACAGGGAACAATCAAATTAAGATTTTTACTTTGAAGATCACAGAAGGATTAGAGGTACCCCCTTGGTTTATTGCACAGCCCTTGCCACCAAAGGTATATAAATATATATATAAAATATTCAAATGTGCAGTGGCTAAAAATATATAGATTACATCCTTGTCATAAGCTACCACACAGCTCTCTCTTCTCAGCTTCATCAAAAGCTTATCATTCTCTGAAAATGTGATAGTGAAAAAACGTCATCTAAGAAAAATGTGTTTGAAGGACGTTTGTGGGCACTAGAGATTAAAATTCTTGTCTGCAGATTTCAAAGTGTGATTATACATATCCACACATACAGATACATTTAGAAATATATTAGCACACATATGCAGAAAGAGATCTTGAGTTTTTCAGACGCTGGAGTAAGAACTCTCTTTATATATATTAAAACAAGAGAAAGGTATCAAGCTTTTTTCTTTTTAATTCAATGATTATTTTTTACTTTTTTGGTTTTTAGTTCTTAAGAATATAACATAGTCAGTTTCTCAGATACCAAATCCTCAATATTTCAGTCCAGAGAAGATCTTACCTGCTTGCTTTCAACTTAGCAACTTTTAAATAACAAATTATGGCACAATGCCATGGCCTGGTCAGTGTTGCTGGTCTGAAATAGTGCTCTGGAACAAAAAAACCAAAAAATAAAAAATAAAAAAAAACAAAAAGACAAAGAAACAAAAAAATAAACAGAAAAAAAACCCCAAAAACAGTAACCAGAATTTGATTCTAATATGCTTGCTTGCATGAAAAAAAAAAATGTAAGGAAATCAAAATGTGTGTACTATGTAATTCAGATCTGGGATTGAAGCTATTTAGCTATACATAAATATTATATAAAGTTCAATCCCATCACTGTTTGGTATTTATTTGATAGAGTATATCAATATTTTAATAAATGTTTTCAAATCTTAGCACCTAGTTCACTAAATAATTTGTCTTTTTCTTCTTTTTTTGTCTAGGTGAAAAAGAAAAGTACACCAAAGTACTATACACCAAAGTACAATAAGTACACTTATTTTTCTACCAAAAGGACTCATACAAAAACAAACCTACTGAAGACAGTTTTTCATCACCTTTCTCAGTGTAACATTTAACATTTTTGTTGCTCAGTGTAAATCAAAATCTGAAATAGAAGCTTGCTTGTCTTAAAAACTATTTTTTTCCCTGGAATCTTTGACAAAAATACCAAGTTGGACAGTGTCCCTGATGTTAGCTTTCTCATCAGATGGAAAACAGATCACCACTTAGAAAACAGTTGTGATAAGTCTATTGCAATGTCATCTTTCTATTTGCAGATTTATTGTGAGAGAGATAATTTTCCCTCAGTTCACCTTTGTTTTAAAGAGATCTATTTTCGAGTATGCTTAGAAGTTCCTGTCTCTACAGACTGAAAGGCTCTGACAACTCCTGAGGAGTATTTGCATGTACTAGTTAATGGACATGAACTACAGACAATGAAAACCAACTTGCTGGTTTTGCTTCTGCAAGTCATCTTTGATTTTTCACTTTTAAAAAAGTGCAATTGAATTTGAAAATTAAAGGAAAAATACAACAAACCATCACATGTAATATGTATTTCACCACTTCCTAATTTTTATCAGACAACAAATATGTTTAGTATCAATTGTAGCAATGACATCAAACATTCTAATTCAAGTTTTACAGCGCTTATAATGTATATTCATATCTAATTATTGTATAATTAAGAGAGAAATGGTTTTCTGAAGAATGAAAAAAAAAAAAAAAAGCTTTAGAGACCAGTTATTGAACAGCAATAATTCAATTCTTATATACTCAAAACCTTTACAAGGAACACTTTCTATGGAAGTCATGTTCAGAAAAAAAAAAAAAGTTAACAAACTTGCTAGAGGCATTTCGTGAAATCAGTTTTTGTATACTCTAGAAAGTGAATAAAATTATTGTGACTTTTATGCATCTATTATATACCTCAGCTGATGCATTTATAACATAGCCAGTGTCTATAACAAAATTTAAAAATCTGCAAATCATTTAGGATTAATATTAAATGTGGCCCACTAAATAATGCTAGACTTTACACTGCACTATTGCACTAATTTTTTATCCTGTATTGATATAATTCAAGTCTTGATGGAGGAGAACTCTGTGTCTATGACAATGTGGTTGTAATGATTTTCATATAATATTATTAAAAAATCACATTTGATAAGGAAATTCTCAGAAAAGACAGGTTATAGAATAACATTGAATGAGTGCTGTGACAGCATAAAAGATTACCCCAGTTTTAAAAATGCATTATTATTTTATGAGGCAGTCCTACTCTGTCCAACTACTAAGTAGAATAAATGTGATGGAAGAAGAAGTTAGACAGATTGACATATTTCTGACCTCTTCCTGTGCATTTCCTGAAATGAAGCTGTAATTATTATGCATGTTGCAGGTTATGCTGATGAGCTGATAGAGGAGGTTGTCAAATTATACAGCACACAATCACTCAGTGGCACAGTAGAAGAAAAGCTGAAGCAGGATTTCCAAAACTGTCTACAACACATAAGTTTCCAGACAAAATGAGCATTCTAGAAAGATATACGTCAGACTTAGGCACATCAGACATGCACATGTTGTGGACAAGAAAACACCCATTAAAAAATGAAGGAGGTGAACTGTTTGTAAATTGTCAATTATGATTGAGATCAATCATTCTGTGTAAATGAGGGGAAACCAAGAAGATACACATTCCTATTTTCAAAAGTATATAACCAGTTTTTTTCAAGTGGTTATCATTTTATACTCTTCTTGGTGAAAGGAAAAAGTTATATAATATGAAAATCCTATTACTGACTCTAAAGAAGGTAGCATCTTAATAAAAACATTCGCTGACAAAAGTGAAAGAAAAATATGGAAGTGTTTTTAATCATTTAAAAAATTAATATTTCAAAAGAAACATAATCCACTTCACAACTAAAATAGAGCACACAAAATATATCATAAAATTACTGATGCTGACAAATCACTCATGATAACTACCAACCAAGGAACAGCTTACTGAATCTTCATTCCGCCTGCAAACATATGTTAGTATTTTATAAAAACAACCAGTTTTTTAACAGAGCCTTTGGGTGGCAGCATAGTATATAATTTTCCAGTCATCCATGCTCATGTTCTGCTTGTTCTGGGTTTCTTTCAGCCTTTGTAGTGATCTATTTGATTTGGAATGCAGTTCTACCTGAATTAAATAATCAATGGTGAAGATTTTTTAATATACTTCAAAATGTCTCAATTTTAGACATTTTTTTCTCAGAGAAAAGAAGAAAAAGAAAAGTGAAGAAAGAAAGGGAGAAGAAACAAAGGAAGAAAAGGGGTGTGTCTTTTATTAGGTGACTTTCATTTTGTTTTTAATAGATGAAAACCACTTCAATCTAAACAAAAAAAAAAATATTCAAAGTTAGATAGGTACTAACTGGTCTTCATGAACTTTTACACTATAAATCATAAAATTCAGAAATCTTCTCCATTACCTTTATTCCCTGAATCACTACTTCTTATCATCTCATAGTTCAGCAGATATATCTGTATGTGACCAGCCTGATTATCATGGAGGGGGAAAAAACCCAAACAACAACCCAGAAGAATTAATTATTCTCCTCAAATTCGGTTGTGATGGTCCTGATCACCACTGTATATTTTACTTCCTGTTTATCTTAGATGCATATTGAATTTGTAACAGACAGGTTTCTTCAATAATAGGTGATAGAATTTTTCATACTGCATCTAATTTTTACTAAACAAGGAATGTAAGTAAAGACAATAAAACAAGTGTAGGCAATATTTTAGGGCTAATGGTTTTACTATGAAGATCTACTGATCTTTACTGATATCCGTCAATATTTTGGCCTTTTTTTGGCTTCAGTAGACTTTGAAATTTATGCCTTCCAGTGCTGAAACTCATTAAATCACATTATGAATGATTCAGAGTAAATGCAGCCCAGTCCTTGAGCTTTCACATCTAGAATTGGTCATATTTGGCTTTGTTTAATTAACGAGTTCCTCCAAAATATGAAATATAGGAGGAATATGGGTAAAAAGTTGCTGTATATCTTCATTTTTAATTATATACATTGGTTACAAGCACTGTTTTAAATATGATTTTACAGAAATATTTTGCTAATAGTAATATCCTGGAGATGAAGTTTAAGTGACTTACTACACTGAATGTCAGATACAAATGCAACTAGTGCCACAGTTTATGATAAAAGGCTTCAGCATTGTCATTGACAGTAGCATATCACTGCTCACATACTATTATAAAACTGTTGGGCTTCTCTACTCTTAAGATTAAAAAAAATTAACTGTAATCCATGCCTTGTTTGACATGACAGTTTGGAAGCAAAAGCTCAGAAATTTTGTACTTAGCAGTAAAACCATAGCATGCTACAGTAGTTACAATAATTGCCCAACTCTCCTATTTTTTAGCTGCTCTCTTTTTCATTCTTCTCCTTTCTTTCTTTTCCTTTTTTTTTTTTTTTTTTTTTTTTTTTTTTTTCTGTTTTATTCTCTATATTCTCCCTCTATCTTCCACAAACAAACCTACTTGCAAAAGCAATAAATATTTCAGGAAAATCAAAATGAAACAAATCATACACAAAAATCGATAAACAAACACGTCCAGGTGGGCTTTGAATGTCTCCAGGGAAGGAAACTCCACAACCTCCCTGGGCAACCTGTTCCAGTGTTCCCTCACAGTGAAAAAATTCTTCCTTATATTTATACAGAACTGCCTATGCTCCACTTTATAACCATTGCCCCTTGTCCTACTATTAGTCACCTCTCAGAAAAGCTTTACTCCATGCTGCTGGCGCTCACCCCTTACATATTTATAAACATTGATGAGGTCACCCCTCATTCTCCTCTTCTCCAATCTTTAGTCACATTTAATAACCTTAGTGATGTTCATATCCTCATTTGAAAACTTCTGGGGTTTGATTCTGTTACTGCTTCCTCTTTATATGAGTAAATCATCTGACTGCTCCACCTTGACTGTAACCTGTCCCTTTACAGCAGACATCAGGTGTACCTCCAGAGGAAATGGTATCACCCAGAGTGTCTTCTTGTCTGACAGTCAAGATTTAGTGAAGTTACATCTTAGCTACTGCTTGTAGTTCTAATATATCTGCCATTAATGGCGTTACTAGGAGCAAGTCTCTCCTGACTAACCCAGTGATTTTCTACAGTGGAGTGATTGCATCAGTGGACAAGGGAAGAGCAATGGATGTCATCTATCTGGACTACTTCAAGACCTTTGACATGGTTCCCCATAGCATCCTTCTCCAAGTTGGAATGACATGGACTTGATGTGTGGAGTGTTCAGTGAATAAAGAATTGGCTGGATGGTCACATCCAGAGGGTAGCTCTCAGTGGCTTGATGTCCAGATGGAGAAGTGATGTCCCCCAGGGGTTTGTATTGGGACCAGTTCTGTTTAATTTCTTCAGCAATGACATAGACAGACAGTTTGCGTGCAGGTGACACTAAACTGACTGATGCAATCAACATGCCAGAGGGACAGAATATCATCCAAAGGGGCCTGGACAATTTGGAGAACTGGGCCCGCATGAGCTTCAATAGGTTCAGTAAGGCCAAAATCAAGGTTCTGCACATGGAGAGAGGCAATTCTTTTTATCAATACAGACTGAGGGATAATGTGACAAGAGCAGCCTTGTGGAAAGGGACTTAGAGGTACTGGTGGATGAAAAGCTGGATGTACAATTGGACCTCACAGCCCAGAGATCCAATTGCATCTTGGGATGCATCAAAAGAATCATGGTCAGCAGATAAAGAGAGTTTAATTTGCCCCTATACTCTACTCTGATAAGACCTCACCTGCATTGTGTGCAGCTCTGGAGCCATGTGCACAAGAAGGACATGGAGCTGTTGGAACAAATCCAGAGGAGGGAAATGGAGATGATCAGATGTCTGGAACACCTCTTCTATGAAGAGAAGCTGAGAGAGTTGGAGTTGTTCAGTCTGGAGAAGGCTCCAGGGAGACCTTATGTCAACCTTCCAGCTGGGGGCCTACAAGAAATCTGTGGGGGACTGTTTACAAGGAGAAGCAGCAGTAGGATGAGGCTGTGGTCTTAAACTAGAGCAGAGTAGATTTAGATTGGATATTAGGAAGAAGTTCTTTACTATGCGGGTAGACAAACACTGGAACAGGTTGCTCAGAGAGGTGGTAGAGCCCCCATCCCTGGTGACATTCAAGGGCAGGCTTGATGGGGGTCTGAGCCAACTAATCTCATGGAATGTGTTATGCTCACTACAGGGGGATTGGAATAGATAACTTTTAAAGGTCCTTTCCAATCCAACCTATTCTATGGTTCTACTATTCAGTGATTTTATGATTAATAATGCCACCATGCCACTGAAGGTTTTCTGAGCTTTATGGCTCACTGCTTAGTGCTTCATCTCAGTCCAGGGAGGATGGTAGCACAGATCTTATTACCAATTTCAGTTTCTATCTTCTACCTTAGCAGAACTTCAGTTGAAATAAATGGACTTCTGCTCACATGCTGGTAATTCTATTTGAATGCACTGACCTAAACAGTCAGTGTTTATGGAAGGATATAATACAGAGGTATAGGGTTAACACAGGGTTAATATGGTGAGATGAGTATGAAATAAACACAGTAAAAATTAAACACTAACAAAAATCATGACATATTATTTGCCTCAGGAATACACAGACCAGACAAACAAGGGAAAACACTATTCAAAATATCTGGAAGTGACATTTGTATTCTAGAATTTCTGATCTATGAATTTGGAACATCTTCCCAAGACTTTGTCTTTACATCCTACCATCCTACCACCTACCATCTACAACCTACATCTACTACCAAGCATTAACAATGCCTTTCTGTAGCATCAATTTGAAACAATTAACATGGTTTTAAAGCCCAGGCATTTACAGAAAAGGCTACATGCTGGTACAGTCCACGTATAAAATGCTTTTTTGCTGCAGTTACATTTGTAATTGCAGTACATACCAGTGGCTTTTAGTCCAGAATGACTGGGAAGCTGGTATTGGTGGCCTGAGGGGTGCCTTTGAAGCAGGATACTGCCTCAGATTGTATAGAGATTGCTTTCATTAATTCACCTTCACCCTTGCATATGATTATGCAAGTCTAAAGGTTGTGATTTACAGGCTCACAGCAAGGCTGAAATTTCAAAATGACAGTGTAATATCATTTGGAAAAATGGTCTAAAACAATTATATATTCTGTAATTTTTTAATAAACTCGTTCTGCCATTTCTCTGGGACATCTTTTTTTTTTAAAAGGTGCAATATAATTCTAAACACTTGATATTAAGTTTTCCTTGTCCAAAAAAAAAGTCAGTGTTGGATACTCAGAATTTTATTCACCTTTTGTGTTGCTCATCAATGACATCAACACCTAAATATTATTATTACTGTTCTAAGGCAACTTTTCAACAACACTAAGACATTCAGACTTCCATGTGTTTTTCTGTCTCAGATGTACATTTCTTATAGCATAAAGTCAACTTCCTTCTAACTTTCAATTATTTTTCCTATTTGTTTTTGAAATATGCATGAATTGAGAAGCAGATAAAAAGTGAATAGTTATTGCATGAGTGGACCAAAAGTGTTGCAGCTGGTGCATATGTGATATATTTTCCTTCCAGGATTTAAACAATTCTAGAATTTAGGAGTTCTTCCCATGATAACAAAGAGTCCAGCTGAAGAAGAGAATTATTAAAAGGTACTGTTGTGTCTACTTTATTAAAAAAGGTGATCAATGAATTTTGCAGTGAGAAATACTCATAAAAATAGCTGAAATCCCAGTGCTTGCTATGAGTCAAAGCAGCAAAGGTCTCCAGGAGTCAAATAGCTAAGTGCTTATTTGGTGCATAATTAGTAAAGTCTGTATTAAATTTTATTCTATAAAAAAATCTTATATCATAGTAATCATTACTTAGGATGGGAATGAGAGAGAGAGAACAAAACTGGCAGGGAAAATATTATTAATGATTCTTTATGCATCACTGGAAGCTACTCATTATTACAGTTATGAAGGTGATATAAAATTAGAAACAAAATAGAATACCTTCTATCTGTACTGATAGATATGTCACTAAATTAGTAATAGAGCTAAAAGTAGTAACAATTATTGTTGAAAAAAAAAGTCATGTAGCTAGGCATGGGGGCAAAATTATATAGATGTGCCTTGCTAATGCTGGCTTTCATTAATGACTAATAAATCCAATTATTTGATGCTATTATTACTAGATCAACTAGTGCATTATATATATAGTAATCAATGAGTATGTCTATATCTTTGACTAAGGACGAGCCATGCTGACATAGCAGCAAATCAATTTTATTGCCTTCTCATCCCTTTTCTACCACAAGGATAGGTTATTACATCCAGGTGCATTACGTAGATCTTATCTTTTCTTGTTATATGATTTATCATGATACTGTAACAATAAAAGTATTTGCCTGAGGATCTTTTGCATCTCCAGAGATCACAAGGAATTTCATGAGAATTATTAGTATCAGATTCTTTTCAGAGTCTTAGTCTTTTTCAAAGAGAAGAGTCATCACCATCAGGATGAGTGCATTGAGATGATTTAAGGAATTACATTTTAAAAACAGAAGCTAGAAAATATTGCTATATGCATTGTGAATATTCTAGCTGACTTCTACCTCACAGATGAAAAATCTTAAGGTGAATTAATGTAGTATTAGATTATGAAATATTCAGTAGTGCCAATAGAAAATTAATTCACAAATGGCTTATAACATTCTGTTTTCTTAATTATATTATTAAGTTTTGACACATTAACCATAATAGCAGCAATAATAATGTTACATGTAAACATTTCTACTACTTATTACTTCAAATAATAACTAACATAATTAGTTACATGAGCTTGAATGTTAAGCTATCTCTTTTAGGAGAGATAAACAAATCAGCTATGAAACAGGATCTGAAAGGTGATGATTGCTGTTTGCTTTGGACTTGAGGGGTGGAGTAATCTGTCTTTTTCAGTAATATTGCTTGTTATACTAAGAAGAAAATACAGATACACGGGTCTGTTCTTCTATGTTTATTTTTAATTAGAAGTTGTTGCACAGACAAGGACAGAACATTTGTTAGAAAAACCTGAATTTTTGATCTCTTGCAGTTGGATAATACTTACACAAGCAACCCAATACTCTGTACAAGGTACTCAGTCAGTGTTTAGAAGTTGAGAGAAGCTTCTCTTGCAAGGATCCTTGCAATGATGTCTGCAGCTGGACTAGGTGAAATATCCCACACTCTCTTCTGCTTAATTCTCAAGTTCTCAGAGTCAACTGGTTGTGCTCCTACATGACTGTTCCTGCTCAGGCATAATCTGTTTCTCTGCTACTGTCTTAAACCACAGACAAAACAGATAACTATGCCAACTTTATAAAAACGCTGTTCTACTTGACCACATCTGCACCTGCAAAGACTATTTATGACTATTTAAAAGTCCCTTGTCTATGTATGATTTGGTCTATTCTGCCTTATTAACCTTATTTGGGTCCCCAGAAGGTCCAACTTCTTCCCCAGAATTTTAACTAAAACATTAAAACATACATGCCTAAACTACAAGGCACTACAGGTGCTGCCTGAGGGAATCTTCAGGGCTGTGAAAATTTTCCACCTGGAGAGCTTCTGTAGCAGTTGATCCAGTGCTCTCTTGAAAAGGCAGATAGCTCTTCAGACCTCTGTCTTGCCTGTCAACCATACCATAGTCTGCCATAGAGCAATCCCCTATCTTGCCTGACTAGCTGATGAATTTCTGGCCTACCTGGGAAATGAGTGTCCTAAGAGCTGCAGGTGTGAGCATAACTGATACTGAGACACACCACTTTAACAACATGACCAGTTGAAATTCCATTTTTATGTCTCACAGTTCTATAGCTCTTGCTACCAATATTATTAAAATTACAGGGTATACTGTAAAAATGAGTAATTTTACCTCCCTGTACTTAAAATAACATCAAAAAAAATAAGGTTTTAGAAATCTAAAACAGTGTCTTCAAGAAAACTACTTAGAAATTTCTTTTGTATTTCCAGATCTATTTGATGCTTATTTATTATTTGAAAGCCACCTCAGTTAATTAATACCCTCCTTTGTTCCACCTCAGGTATCACCTGTTAATCTGCAGTCTAAGGCATGCTTCTCCACTCACTCCACAGGTCATACGTTCCCATTAACTCAACCTCATCTCCACTTTTAACTTTGGCACCTGCGTTTATTCCTTTGTCAAACCCTTCCTATACATTGTTTGCCTTCATTGGCAATTGTCTATAGAACTTAAGTCACCTTTTCGTCCCCAACTTTCATTCTGTAGAGTCTATTACTCCTTTTTTTTTGCCATGTATAATTCCTTTCTATACAAGACTGGTTCAGTTTACATTTATCTTGATGTTTCTTTCATACTCACAGATATATAAAGTATTACTTATTCTGTAAAGTATTAATTGAAGCTTTTTATTCATAGGCTTATTTATAAACACTTTGACATATCATTGTGTACATTACTAGCCGTTTTAATGTCTGAAGGATCATTCAGTTCATTAAAATATTCCTGCTAAAAGTTACCTTGATTGTATTGGGGGACTATTTGGAATTTGAGTAAGAGAAGGCTATTTAAGTACAATATTTAAGATAAAGTACACAGAAATCAGAAGAGAGGAGGAGGAGGTAGAGGAAAGGGAAGGCAAGGCAAGGCAAGGCAAGGCAAGGCAAGGCAAGGGGAGAAGGAGAAGAAACCCTACATACGATATATCTCTTGCTAATTCTACTGGGATAATTAACTTTAAAGCATATTAAAAGTGAGTTATATTGTGAATTATTTTGTGAGCTGTAATAATTTGAATTAATATTTTATTGATACTCATTTCCTACTGGAGGTAAAATCAAGTCAGTATCTTGGAAGGGTAGGGGATCTGCAGCAATCAGGTGTGTAACTTTTAGATCAGTCACAATGCTGATGTTTTATTCTTGCAGTAAGATGCAGCATAGAAAAGGCTGATGTTATTTGTATGTAGAGGCCAATTTTTAAGTGATTTGTTAATATCATGAAAACACTCTTCTAGAGACTCTACTCTGAGCTGAGCAGGAAATAAAGATCCTCATTGACTATGATGTCATTTGAACCGAATACAGGGTTTTAACCTTGAGATAAAATTAAATTCTGTGTAACACCTTGTATGCCTCTGGTTATTCTGCTGGTCTCAATTGGTTTTCAGGGAGGCAGGATCCACATTTTCTCTGAGCAGACTGTTCCAGTGTCTTACCAATCTCAGAGAAAATTTTCTTCCAAACGTCGAATATAAATCTACTCTCATTACCCCTTGTACTATCACTGCACATCCTTGTGAAAAGTCTCTCCCCAACTTTCTTGAAAGTTTTTATTATACAGAAATATGTAAAGCTAGTATTTTATCACTTGGATAATTATACCTGTTTTCTCTGTGATATAAGCACCTCACTCCTATTACTATTTACAAAAGTATAAAGCCAATAAAATGCCCTTGAAGGTACTTATTTGTGGACGTATGCAAACACTAACCATAAATTCCTCACACTGTGTTATGTGTTTGGTGCATGCCATCTTATTATGTCTTTGAAATTTTAATTAAAATATAACTCGATTTATTGGTATGATTTCATGCACTAGGGAAAGCAAGACAGAGGCTTCTAAAGTGTTCCCTTCCAATTCTTTGGTTTTTGCCTTGGTCTTCTGGAAAATCATCCCCCAAACGTAGTTGGACTATGAATGCATCCTTTAAGTAATTTTTTTCAGAAGATTTTGTTAAATATGTTGCAACGCCCTTTCTCAGATCTTTCCCTGAATCCAAATTACAGATTATTCTGGGCTTCTTCTAGTTTGAAATGCAAATTTAACTTGAAGTATTACAAAAACATATAGTCTTCCATGGGAATGTATGTCTTCCTGATAGGAAGGATAGCATAGTCTGAAAACAAACTACAAGTGAACTGATAAACTTCCATTAAAAAAAAATAAACTATTATGTACTTGTTTGTTTGGCCTTTTTTTTTTCTTTTTTTCCCTCTAGAAAACATCTTTGCTTCTGTTTTTGTGTTTCACTTATGAATATCTGGTTTGTTTTATTACATTTTTTTCCTACAAGGAATTTTGCCTTACTGCCTTCAATACTGCCCAGTGTAAAGTATAATGCATATTTCATTTCAACTGGATTTGAATTTGCTAATATAGCAAGGGTCTAACATGGTGAAGATGGAACTTCTTGTTACTGACTAGGGATCTTCAAATAAGCTTTTAAAATCTGGGTAAGAATAAGCTGTTCTATGATGTTTAACTTTATCTGAGGGAAGTATATCTTGAGATTGTTCCTTAAACCTCCCCTTTCTTTTCCCTGTAAACATCTTGCTCACAAAATTTTTCCCTGGCAGAAATGCAGAATGTAAGAGGATCTCGACACAATGAGGAAAGGCAGAACAAGCCATGTGCCTGCATTTGTTATATTTGTTATATTTTGTTATATTTGTGACATAACGGTCTTTCTACTCTTCAGTAGGTCATGCTGCCTCTGGACAATACGTATGTCTGCAATTGCCCATGCTTCTAGCATGTGGCTGCCAGGCCTCTCCCAGTACAGGTATGCAAGAGAAGGTGAGCAGAAGGCCAGGAATTTCAGAGGGATGATTGAAATTTGGTGAGAAAGAGAAGCTCTTGTCTCAGAATGTTTAGATACTTTTATGCTAAATATGGGCTTCACTCCATTCTGTTGCATATTAGCTATTGTTTGTCATTTCTGGCAGTGAAATTTATTCCCATTTTCCTTAGTAAAAGGAAAACAGTGAATGAAGCAAAACACAGTGAGCAGCTGTGCTGTTCATGATGTTCTTCCTGTTCTAACGTTATAATACAAATGTGTTATCTGAATAAAATTAAAATGTAAAAATAAAACAATTGGAAGTAAACTGATGGTGGTAAAGAGACATTGCTGACTCAACATGGCACAACAGCTTCTGCACACAGTTCTGCAGGATCCAAATGCTTGTCGCTTCAGCTAGTAAAATACCACCATAGGTAACCAAATCTTATTACACATATATGACATAAAGGATTATTCCTGTGACATAGGAAGGGGATTGGGCTAAAAGATGGTTGAAAAACCAATATCATAGATCCACTGCAGAGAATTTAATACTTTGTTTGAAAAAGTGTATAAACCAAACTCTTTGAGTTGATTATTATATAGCAAAAACAGGCGGAATTTCAATTCTCTAATCTTTTGTTTGCATAAAGGAAGAACTTGCTGGTCTTAGTCACACTAAGATGACACAATACAATTGATAACAAAGTCTGTCTTCAATGCATGGTCAGTCATATTACAGGGACAAGGTAGACATAAATAAAAGTGGATGTTAAAAAAAAGTTGACATGGGACAACAGTTAATATATATATGCATTAAAGCTATAGTAAGTAATTTAAATTTAATTTTTTCTGTATAATTTGAAGTATTCAAAGAATCTTCCTGAAGGATTATGAAAATTTCCAGAGTAAAAGCCTATGTACACACTTTTGAGTAACATTACAGCTTCAGAAGTTACCTCTCCGCTACTTAAGCTTCCTGTGAGTTGCTTACTTGATCATAAATGTAGCACACAGTTCAAAGGAAAAATTATTTTCCTTTCATACACATTGTTAAAAATAATAAGACATTTATGGGGGAATACAAAGGAAAAGAACTTGTGAAGTTTTCCACTTATTGTGAAGATTTTATCTTCACATATAAATCGTCTGATACTTCTGTCTCTTGTCCTTGCAAGAGCTGCTTTAAGAAAAGAAAAGCAACCAGATTCTCCACTTCACTATGTATATCATCTTCACAGGCCATGGTCTGCATTTCCTTAATACTAATGGGAATGAAGAAAGCTTATCTCAGGTAAGCTTCTATCTGGAATCTGAACAGGTGGTAAAACGTTAGATGACAGTGTTCAGCACTTATGGTAACACCCTGTGCACTCAAACAGATTTTGAAGGAAATGTAAATGAGCTAGATTGCAAAGTAACAACAATGAGAAAGGTACTGAAAAACAGGAAGAAAATAGTGTTAGCTTTAATTTTTCTTAATCTTTCCCACATGGACATTGCTGAAATCAACAAATATGGTTGTTGTGTCAATATCCCACTTTGATGTCAAAGAAGCAAAGAGAATTTCAGTGCCCCGGAGACTCAGGGTTACTTCACTCAAGAGAAGATGAAGGGTAATGGCTGTAGATCCCTATTGATTGGAAAGAATTAACCCTTTTATGCACTTTGCTAACAGTCCTTGTGCTACTTCAAACACTGCTGAGACAGCAGCTCAGACTGCTTTGAAAGTAGATACTGCAACATCCCCACTCACTGGCTACTACCCTGTGCTCTTCATTTATTTGAATGTTACCAGCACTTTTGGGAATAACCAAAAGAAAATGAGTGATTCAGGAAAAAAAAAAAAAATGGATACTGATATGGATAGTGCTTTACCTGAAGGTTTGTATACCACACAAGAGCACATATGTAGGGAAAGGCCTAGAGTTACACGACGAGACTGAATGGCTGATGTTGCTCTGAAAGCACAATGACTGTGGAGCATAATAGTTTCTGTATCACAAAGATAGAGGCTTAGTACTCTCATGGGAAAGGACTTAATGGTAGATGGAAACATAAGGTCACGGGTAAGCATAAAATCTAGAAGTCCAGGGAAAAGCTAATGATAAAACACAGCATGGCTGGACAGCACTGCTTCCCCTGAGAACGCGTGGAAGTGGGATGGGTAAATCCTTGGGACCAGACCACCAGTGCATGACAAGGAAAGGGCGTGAGGAGCACTCACATGGCAAGGAGGGAATGTGTGTGTGTCTTAGAAATGTGTGGCATTTTTTTCAGAGGGATATTTCCAATTTTTTTAAAGGTTATTAATGCCATTTATTTTTTCAATTTTCTGGTTGATGAATCCATTAAGTGTTTAGATCCTGGTGGGTTGATTTTTTGGGTTTTTGTTTGTTTGTTTGTTTGTTGAGGGTTTTTTTTTTTTTTTGAGGCGGGGGGGGCACTTAAGCCAAACGAAGCAGTTTCCCTTCTGGCTTGTTTACTGAAGTAGCAGAATTAAGACACGCAAGAGATTAAACCTACTTGAATATCTGCTGGAAAAAATCAACAGCACAAGTGTATGCAGTCCCTTTCTGATAAGCTTTTTGATACAAAAAATGAAGACTGCAACAGTAGTGGATTGTTGCCAATAGAAGGAAAAATGTATCCTGGAAAACATTTGTCTGTCTTTGGGAGGGGAAGGTGGCTGATAACAGTAAAAGTGGAATAACAATTTCATTATTTTTTTTCAGATAAGAGTATAAAAGTGCTCATTTTATAAGTGCAGCACATAGATAAAAGAATAACGTTTCAGCAGATTCTACAATTACCTTGAGAGTTCCATCCCTTTCTGATTCACTTGGCTCAATAGTCTTAGCTTTTTGCAATTAATTTGATAGTCCGAATCAATGTTATGACCATAGTAGTAGTTGACTGACAGATGTCTTGGTTGAGAGACAGGATAGGAGATTATTTAGTGTTCTAGTTTCTTTTTTCAGTCTGGAGATTTTTAATTTGCCATTGTAGTCAAGGTTGAAGATACTCTTACTGATGATTGTGGCATCAATATATATAATATACATATAAGTATATATATATGTATACTTCTGTTTTTTTAACATAATGTTGAAAAGCTGAAGACTATGATATGAACTAACTATGATATGAAAACATTCAGTAAAAGCCTACTCCTAGCAATTTCAGATATTTTATTTTCAGATTCTTTGCTGTGTGACCTGTTCCTTGCCTCACACTACAGTTTCAAAGCGGTTTGGATGAAAAATTTTATACAGTATAGCACTTAGTTTTTCACAATTTTATTTGCCATACCACCTTCATTTTCAGATTCAAATTATATTTATTTTCTGTGTTCATACTTATTACAGTATTATATCTTCATGAAAAATTTATAATAAATAATGAATATATAATGAATAATATATGAATAATAATGAATATAAATAATTAAGTAACGAGGCAGCAAAAATATGCCTGATTTCTTATATTCATAAATAATATTTAACTGCTAGAAATAATGCTTATCTTTTTTGATAACAACTGATTTATATCTACTGTATTGGTAGAATCAAACAACTTCCCAAAGGTGTGAGTAAAATGGTGGTGGGATAGGGATAGGACACTTCACCTTTTATTCCAAAATTGGTTGAATGTGCTGACAAAAGCACCAGATTTGCCAAGTCCAAGTGCCAGCCTCATATCGTCTAGTACAGAAAAAGGTTGATATAGGAAAAAGAAACACAGCATTGCTTCCATTTCTTCTCCATACTTTCTAGTCTTAAACTGTTCCTGTAATATGAGTAAACTCTTTTTAGAGCTCTGAATAGAATAAGTAAAATATCTAATAAGTACATTAAGTGTCCTTAACTCACATGGACTTGATGTAAAAGTACTTTAATATGGAAATGCTTAGTTGTAAAATCTGGATTTTCTCTCAAAATTATTAAGCTAGAGGATTTCATATAGAAAGTGTTTTCAATTTACAAATTATATATATAGCAGTATTGCAGATGCTGCAGGGATAGCTACATTATTAATTCAAGAAGACTGGGTTTTATTTTGTTGTATTCATTGAATTCTTTCATTGTGAGAAATGCCTCTGTCCTTACAAAATGTATTATCATTTATGGAGCTGTCTAACCTAGCTATCTTATAATATGTCCCTTTGCACTCTTCTCCACTTTTTCTAACTAACATGTCAGCTTTTACACTTATATTTTATTTTATATCTGCTTCAATCTATTCTTTTATATTTGTATAATATTTTCATTGCTACTAGCAATGCTGGTTTTTTTTTTTTTGTTTTGTTTTGTTTTTTTTTTTTTTTTTTTTTTTTTTTTTGTTGTTGTTTTTTGTTTTTTTTTTTTACCACAGTCTTTTTATTATTTAAGCACTACAGAAGACAGGGTCTATACCTAAGAGCTGTTTAAATTTTTACTTGCCTATTCACTACTCTCTCTGGAGTTGGCATATAAACTCAGTATCCCTAATGCTTTGTTGACTCTAGTATGAGGCAGGACTGAAGAAGAGAAGTACTATGAAACAAATAAAGGCCAAAAAAGAAGTCTGTTGTACCTACTAACACTAAGAATGTAGTTTCAATGCTCCACCAGTACAATCACCCTTAGTTCTTGGAATCTTCCAGCGGGCGTATGTTCCTTTACACAACCAGAATTCACTACCGATTAAGAAGACTATAAATCACATTTTCTTTAATTAGCACAAGAAAAAAGAAGATTCCTCACATTGCATGGATATTTAGATATCTCTTACAAGTTATTTCAGCAATAAGAATGTTTGCACTAAAGAAATTTTTTTTTTAAATTTCAAGTCATGGGTGGGACAAAATTTGCAAGACATCTAAATTGTGTGTTATAGGTAGGTTACATTCCTAAAGAGATCTATTTACACATCCCTTTGAAAGTAAAAAAAGAAAAATAAACATTTTGGTTAAAAAGAACAATAGTCACAAAACCTCCCTCAAAAGATCTCACTCTCATTCTCACAATTTGACAACAAAACAAATAATTTATTTTGTAGTGATTCTCAACCATCAATCGCTACCTTGTTCCCTGGAAAATTTCAGGCATGTCCATCCTGAAAAGAACAAATTTGTTTAATCTTATAAGTAGCACTTATAAGTAAGCCTTCTGTTCTACCAACCAGACAAAAGGAGGAGCTGTGAATGTCCTTGAGGGTAGAGAAGCCTTACAAAGAGATGTGGATACAGTAGAGAGCTAAGCATTCACCAGCTGTATGAAATTTAATAAAAGAGACTGATTCTTCACCTGGAACATAGTAATCCTGGTTTTACATAAAAGCTGGGTGATGAGAGGCTGGATATCAGCCCCACAAAAAAAGATCTAGGGGATCTGGGTTAATGGCAAGTTGAACATGAGTCAGCAGTGTGCCTGGCAGTCAAAAAGGATATCTGTGTCCTGGGGTGCATCAAGCACAGCATAGGTACCTAGTTGAGGTAGGTGATTGTCCCGCTCTACACTGTACTTGTATGGTCCCACCTAAAGCAGTGTGTGCAGTTTTGGGTCCCTCAATATAAAGACATCAAAATATTTATTAGAGTGTGTCTAGAGGAGTGTGACCAACATGGTAAAAGGTCTCAAGGGCAAGAATTAAACAGAACACTGAGGTCATTCAGATTGTTTATCTTGGAGAGCAGAAGGCTGAGGGGTCACCTCAATGTAGTCTACAATTTCTTCAAAGTGATAAGGGGAGGCAGAGATGCTAATGTCTTTCTGGTGACCAGTGATAGGAGATGAGGCAATGGAACGAAGCTGCATCAGGGGAAGTTTCAGATTGGACATTATGTAAATGTCTTCACTGAAAGTATGGTTAGTCACTGGAGCAGGCTTCCCTAGGAACTGATGATGGCACCAAACCTATTAGAATAAAAGTAGTATCAGGACAATGCTCTTCATCAAGTGATTCAGTTTTAGGTAGTCCTATGAGGAGCAGGGAGTTGGACTTAATGATCTTTACGGGTCCCTTCCAACTTGTGATATTCTATGATTACATATGACAATAATTGCTCTGTATAATAGCTCTCATACTTATAGATGAAAGGGAATATTTTACATTACATTAATCTAGTTCTGCTGATTGGGCTGACACCAGCAGATGTTTTGCTTCATATTTCTCAGGTAGTGAATTGATGAAGAAAGACAAATGCTTTATTTTTCTCTGAGGGAGAAAATAACTGGAATGTTTCAGGTCAAAGACTTCCTATAATTTGGCTAAAAAGTATTCTGTGACTGAACATCGGTTAATGTTTTGCTAGAATTATTTGCATGTTCCTTTTACCATATTGAATAACACAAACAATAGGGACAACTATACAAACCAAAAGTGTACATTAATTAGTACAAAATGAAAAAAACCTTTTAGAACAGCCAAACTGAAAGGTATGGTGTTACATCAGAGGTAAACTTGATCCAGTTCCTCTAACAGCTATTTGCTTTTTTTTTTTTAACTGTGTTGCCTGATATGCAAATAGTCCCAGTAGAAAACATGTTGGACAGCAGCTACAGTCTTACAGTCATTTGCAAGGGGGGATGTGTGGACTGTGTCCAAAGTCCTACACTGCACCTGCATCAATATGGGGTTTGCTGTACAGCAGCATAACATTTTCAGTCAAAGCAAACAGGGACAGGTGAAGAAGGGGAAGCAGGAAGAAAGGAGGGGTTTGACCTTCATGATCCCTTAAATTTATACTGAGTATGATGTATATGGGATGGAATAATCTGGTCAATTTTGGCATCTATCTTCTCTGTTCCTCCCTGAGGGCTGCAGGTGTGACCTTTTTACTCCTTCTCTCCTTTTGGAGGGCAAAATGTTCCTCAGAACTGAGCAGTGTCCTTGGTTCTGCATGCCAGTCTATCTGTAACTATAAACATCGAGTGTTATCAGTCCTAGAAGCAGACACTGTCTGAGAAGCTTGCTGTTAATTTCAGCAAGTGCAAGTACTTACAAAAGACTTAGCTGAAAGCAAAAGTACAAGACAGAAAATTACTTTTATGCTGGCCCAAACCAGGAGAATGTTGTAATTTAAATTTATCTTTAAATAATTAAAATATTTATGTAATGAAAATGCCTCAAGTGTCACTAGCTCAATTATATATTACTCTGTGGTTACAGATACAGAAAAAGCTAGAACTATTGTTGAAGTAATTCCTAAACTCACATACAATAACCATCTAACGGAAGTCTCAGTGCTGTATTGTTTTGCTGTTCTTTGTGACCTCAGAACCTTTGCTGAATACATGTGTGATGTTGACGCATATCTCTTCTTCATTTCTCAACTCACCATCCTTTTACTTTATGTTGCGCAACTCAAAAAATCTAAAATGTTCTTTTCCAGCTTTCTAGACCTTTTTGATCCTTCTTTTTATTTCCATAGCTTTAAAATAGACAGAATTAACTATTCAACCTATTTAATCTTAGAATTATTTCAGAAAATGCAGAATAATATGAATAATGTCTATATTATGAATTGCAATGCTGTTAATTATAGCAATGGTAATAATAATCTTTACTCTTATAAACTGGGAACTGAATGAAAAGATATGATGTATGACATATTCTGAAAAGGATAGTTTTATGTTGGTGTTTATGTTGTCAGCAGCCCAGTTGTTATGACATTGGTGAGGATTTTAACACCTGAACATGATCCTTCTGATATGGCTGTTCAATTTACGTGATTACTTTTTCTAACTCGTCAATTACTTATTTAAAGAAAATTCAACTGTTTGACAGAACAGATGTTAATAATCTGATAGATGATATATATCTGGAGTCCTAGAGATTAACATTGAAATCTCCAATCCTAATCAGGTAGAAAGGAATCATGGCTGAATCATCCATACCCCATGTGATAACACTGGCTAAAAAACTATTCTAGGCATCAGTAGGTACTAATGGAAAAAAAAAAAAAAAAAAAAAAAAAAAGAAAGTTAAGAAGTTAAAAGAAGTTAATACATATGCACCTGTCAATGTCTTATGCTAAAATATTTCCCTAAGTATCATCCAAACTGCAGAGATATGTTTACAATACAATACACATGCAACAGAACAAACCGCTTAATTTTACAGTATCTCCCAGTTGCAGTGTCTAAATAGAGAAAAAGAAAACAAAACCATAATGCAGTGAATATTGATCAAAAAGTAAAATGAAACTTCTCTTGAAAAAAGCCATTTGCTATGTTTCTAGAAGGACTCTGCGATATTGCATGTGGTGGTGATCAAAAGCAGTTGCAAGATCCAAAACAGAAAAAAAGAGTACCTTTAAATAAGGAAAGGTATGAAGATCAGTATTTTATTTATGAGCAGATTATGTCATCAAAAGAAAAATAACCTATGAATTCACCACAGAGGCAAGGTTAAACTAATATTTAAATTTCAATTTTTATTGCTTTTCCAAAGTGTAAGTCCAGTTGCAAAATAATTGCATTTTAAAATAGACAGTGAGGTGACAATTAACATTTGTATGCATTGGAGGAAGTCTGATTTTGAACTCACAGCATTTATCAGGATTGAGAGAAGACTAATTATGCGAACTACAAATCAGGCAAAATTTGCTATTACAACCAACATGGACAACAAAAAAGTCCTATAATGAGCTATATAAGTGAAATTTAAAATAAATGCAAGTGTTTTGTCTATTTTCCTTTTTTTAAACTAAGAAATCAGCTGCCGTGAACTAATAAGTACATGAGGAAAGTCAGTTTCTGAAGGATCAAACAAGATTTATTTATTCCCCTGAAGTGTGAAATGCTTTCAAAAGATACTGTATCTGTCCCTCTCTGTGTCACCTTTCACTTAATGCAAAGAGATTTCAAAAAGTTTCATTAGAAGCATGATGGAAGTACAAGGTAGGTATCTATGACAAACACTATGGCATACGTAGGACAAAGGAGTTACTTAGATAACCATCAGTATGTTCATCACCATCAATAAAGTATCTGAAGGGTCTTTGCAGACTTTGCAGTTTTCAATCAGGTCAGACAGGTCAGCCACCATTGCGCTTGTGGATGGGCTCACACTCAATCCTGCTGAACTGCTATCTTCTAACTCGCTTTCTCTTTCTTAGGATTTTATATATTTTCATGTCAGTGTTTTTCCTTCTGTTTCCTTGAACTGCTAACTATCCTTGTATCAGCAATCTTAGATCTCTCATCTTGCATATATCTGTTCTATACTTTGTCACAGTCCTTTTTCAGAACTTGGCAATTTTCACAGAAGTTTGAGTCAAAGTTATACACCTGGACCATAAAAAAATTATATCAAAATATCAAAATCCGTGAATCACATCCAGCTGAATCTCTAGGACAAGTGTTAGAGTTACAGGTGTTATTAGATAATAGAGACAGAGATAGAAGCCTAAACAAGAAAGAAGAATAGTATTTCTTCTTGCTGAATGTCTTCAAGGCACTGTTGGCCCCGAATTCAGTGCTGTCATGGATGTACTTGTGCAACTACATTGTAGCCAAACGTGGAGTATTTCACATACAATTAAGCCTTAATTTACTTCATGTTTGGTAGATAGCTGATATTCTTCTAATAGGACATTAGCCAGGTTTCCTGTCTGTGAAAAATGATGCATCTAAGGCAGGAAAAAGCGTAACTGTAGAGTATTTAATAAAAATTTTCTCTGATACTTTCAAATATATTGCACCTCTGAAATCTTCCAAGCCAGCATAGTTCCTATAATTTTAGTGAGTATTTGTGGCTTTGTTTTTTAATAACATGTTCAACTGATTTTTAAATTTATATAATTTTTAGTGTCTGAGGCATTCTTTGGTAGGGAGTTCTGTACTGAGACTGTATTTTAAGTAAATAAATTAAAATAATTCAATTGCTGTCACTTTTTTTTTTGTCCTTTTTCTTAATCTTTTTGATTCTACAGTGGTTTTTTTTTAAAAAGTCAAAGCTATTTGCACTACACCTTGTGTGTGGTATGATAATACACTGGGTTTACATTTGTGGTAGTAGGTAAACTCTCCTGCTCACACATGTGAGAGGCCATTTTGAGTCTCTAGCTTTTTGCCTAGAAGAAGAAGGATTAAAGTAAGATAACAACTAGGACTATGTAGAAAATAATTACGAGAATCAAACTACCAGGTAATCATAGGTGACATAGATCATCTAGAAGTAATTCACAATGACTTAAGGTAATCCTTTGCCACATTTAATGCTAAACTCAGAGAAAAATGCTGATCTATGTTCATCCAGTACAAGAGATGTTCTGTCTTAGAAGAGAAATATTATTTCTCCACAACAGATGTATTTGTCATTCTTATTACCATTCCTAATCATAAGATAGGACCCAAATTTCGTTCATCTTAAACTGCAGATCAACAGTGTATCATATATTATTTTAGTAGTGTAAGTCAGAATTTAAAAGTCTCTTTTTCAAAACAATCAGACCATATTTTTGTACAAACCATAAAACTTTGTCGAGAGGTCTCTTTTGTTATTTTAATATCTTCTTTATTGTTTCATGCTCCCAGGCTTCTGGATGCATCAATTAGAAATATGAGAAAAATAATTTAAAACCAAAAATTAATTTAGTCACATCAGAGTAAGAAGAAAGTAGATGTTAATAACAGAAATTTTAATGAAAGCAAATCCTCTACAGGAATTGAACCCATACCCATTCATAATACCAGCAGTTACCCTACTCACAAGGCTACATTAAGCTAGTAGCACAATAGGATCAGGTGTTGAATTAGCCAATGGAGTATGCTCTTTGATCCTTATGAATGTAATAAAAAATATATTAAGAGGAGCAAAGTAATTACAATTTTACATGACCATGGAATGTAAATGAAGTGCATTCCCTAGGTCATTCCAAGGACTATGTTCATGTAATTTAATGGCATCCAGAAGAAATACAGCGTATGTCTGGTCCTCAGTGACAAAACCACTTCAAAAGAAAGAACAAGAACACGTGTTCTTTGGCTTCAGATCTTCAAATTCTTTTTAGGATCAAGATTTCTGTTATATGATATTAGTAGAGAAGATCTTCCCAAAGCATAAGTATCATTCCAGTGTTTGGATTTTTAATTGTTGCAGTGTATACAAAAGTTATATAAAACTACACACAGTTCCAAGCACTTACTTCATGATTTGTTAGAGTAATTAATTGACATAAGAAGTCTCTTCCATTCATAACTTATTTTGTTTTTTATAGCTTACAGAGTTTATGATGATGTAGATTTTACTCTTCTTCTGACATTCTAGAGTCTGTAGAAAGGTTAGGTTTGTATTCTATATGCTGCAGTTATGTGCCCATAGTTAAGTGAGATTAATTCTTCTGTGTCCCACCTGTCCCTTCCTGAGTGTTTTAGCAATCTTTTTAGAATATATTTTATAAACTGGACTGAGATCTAGATTACTTACCCATAAATCCAAAGTGCACCACTTCTTGTCAATAATGTCATCTAAGTCAATGATTCACTCAAGAAGAACACCCAGCTATTAAATTCAGACTAACTGTGCTTCACCATTTGCTAAGAAACCACATACTGAATTGAAAGATTCATTTTACAGCTTAAAAAAAAAATAAAAAAAATTCTCGAGTTTGGAATGTTAGAATCACATTTGTGCTGATAGTTTCATTAAAAATCTGCTACCAAGAGATAAACTGTGTTAGTGTATCATCCATATGCCAGAATTAAAATGAAAAGCCTTCTCATACTTTGTCAGTTAAAAATAAAAAGGAAAACTGTAATATTATGGGTGTAAGCAGTTATTGATGTATATATTGATTTGGTAATCTTTAAAAATAACATTTTTCAAAGGTTCTACTCTCATCAGCATAAGATTTTGTGGTATATTTACTTGCTTTTTTTATTGACCTGAAAATACAAAGCATCTTCTTATTGCAAACTATCTTGGGAGCCAAAATAAATTTCAACAGCAAAGACACGTAAATTAATTTTCTTCTGTTTTTTTCCTGTTTTGGAGTTTTTGTTAATTTGGTAACTCTTGTTCAGTACAGAATTTTAAACACAAATTTCTCCCCTTGGGTCACAGCTTTAAAAGCTATCCTAGAGCTGTTCAGAAATCCAGTATACCTAGCATATAGTTATCAAACATTTCAATCACAGATGCTAAAAAGGAAGGTATGGTGAGTATTTCCTAAATCTTCATGAAAGAAATATAGACGTATTGTTGGCTAATATTTCTCCTCCAGTCAAATTATAAATTATTATTTTAATGAGATATTCAAAACTGGCTATAGAATGAGTAGAGATTTCTCTGTCTTGAATGTTGTCGAATGGTTTTCAAAAAAATATGGCATTCATATTATCCCTTTTTATATGTATACCTCTGAGAGCAAGAAATGTGCTTTCATGGTCTATGCAAATGTATTGTTTGAATTTTACTTCTGGGTTGATAAGAGTCTGACTAATTGCAAGGGTGTTGAGTGAAGAGAAGGAAGAAAATATTTCTGTAAGCAGGTATTTCTTCTTTCAGGATTATATCCACTTTTAAGGTAGAAGACAATGTCTTTTCTTGAGTTCAGAACTACTTTGTCTGAGTTTAAAGGTCATGCCTTTAAAAAAAGGCCAGTCTCACTTCTCTGTCCAGCAAAATCATGGAGCAGATTCTCCTGAAGGCTCTGGAAAGTGGCAACAAACATATCTTCCCTAAGGACAAATTAAGCCTATACAAATTTGGTAGCCTTATACAATGGGGTCACATCATCAGTGAGAGCAACTGATACCATCTATCTCAATTTGTAAAGTGTTCAATGCTGTTCTTTATGGTATCCTGATCTCTAAATTGAAAAGATATGGATTCAATAGATGCACCACTCAGTGGATAAGGAATCAGCTGGATGGTCTTAATCAAAGAGGAGTAGTCAACAGATCAATGTCTAAATGAGAATCAGTGATGAGAGGCACTCCTCTGGGGTCTCTACTATCACTGGTGCTGTTTAACAGCTGTGCCCAAGATGTAGACAGTGGAACTGAGTGCACCCTCAATAAGTTTGCTGATGACACCAAGCTATGTGATGTGGTTGACACTCTGGGAGTAGAACCATCCAGAGAGGCTTAATAAGTGATGCCATGACAAGATCATGAAGATCAATTAATGCAAGCACAAGGTTATGCACCTGTGTTGGGGCAATCCCAAGCACAGATACAGGCTGGGCAAATAACAGATCAAGATCCTGAGAAAAAGGATCAGGGGGTATTGGTTGATGAGTTCAACATCCTTGGCTGCATCAAAGGAGGTGTGGCCAGTATGTCAAGGGAAGTTATTCTCTGCCTGTACTCTGCTTTTGTGACATTGCACCTGGAGTAGTGTGCCCAGTTCTGGAGCCCCCAGCACAAGAAAAGCATGTAGGTGTTAGAGTAGGTCCAGAGGAACACCACAAAAATAATCAGAGTGCTGGAGCACTTCTCCTGTGAAGACAGGATGAGAGAGTTAGGGTTGTTCAGTTTAGAGAAGAGAAGGCTCCAGGGAGACCTTATGGACGCCTTTCAGTACCTGAAAGGAGCCTCCAGGAAATCTCTGTGGGGGCTTTTCACAAGACCATCAATGTAATGGCTTTAAACATCAAGAGGGTAGATTTAGATTAGACAACAGGAAGAAAATTAGTGTGAGGGTGGAGAGACACTGAAAAAGGTTGCCCAGGGCAGTTTTGCATTCCCCCTACCTGGAAGTGTTCAAGGCCAGAATGGATGGGGCTTTGAGCAACCTTGTCTAGTGGAATGCATCCCCATGGCAGGGGTTTGGAACTAGATGATCTTTAAGGCTCCTTCTAATCAAAAACATTTTATGATTCTTCAATGATATCATATTTCAACATGCAGTGTACAATACAGGCGAGTGGATTAACAGGGTTAATGTTAGTAAAAGATAGAACAGCTCTATTCCGAATATTTCACATATCTACATTAAGGTGGATTTCATTCTTCCTAGCAAGTATTTGTAAATTTTATTTTCCCTTGCAAAAGAGCATCATAAGCTCAGGGAAATCAGATGAAGGGCCAGAAACTTAACACTCAGAAATGTGATGTTGCAGGAATAACAGCAGGAAAGGAAGCAAAGCGCATGTCCCATCCTTGTAGCTCATTCCCCACTATTTCTGCTTTAGTTTCCTACTTTTGCGGAATCAGATGTCTCAATGCCATTTTGTCTTGTTAATATTCCGCAACAGCATACTGACTATCCCACATAAACCTAATAACTGACTGCAGAGGATTCATCTTTGTGAGCAGTGTGTAAGAGTATTATCTCCCATTGACATAGCATGAGCTTTCTGCACACCATTGCTGCCACATAAAGAGTACAGTTTAGATCTTGTTATATTCTGTTCATCTGATTTACAGAAAAACTACTGAATAACTCCAATGATGTATCTATCTAATGAAAAAAACATTTAATCTTTACCAGTAGGAGCTTTTTAATTTCAGCCTTTGTTGAAATATAGCAAAGAAATCTTTTGAGAACCACAAATTCTGTTTTTTCTTTTTTTTTTTTTTTTTAATATGTATTTTTTAAATATGTGGGAATGTACACATAAATAATTTTAAAATTATGATCAATCCCAAATTGGTATAATGCTTAGAGCTCCTTTGTGAATTCTGTTTTGGACAGTTGATGCTTTCACTAACCAACAGAGATTTAGTTGAAATTTCTTTCTGTATGGAACACTCATTGTTAGTTCCAACTTATATGAGGTTTTTTTCTTTCTTTCTTTAGGGGGTTTGTTTTTTGTGTTGGCAGTTTGAAGGCATAGAAAAGATACAAAAATAGTTTAAAAACAATTTTCAAGAGTAAGGAAAATATTTGATTTGGATAAAACTAGCTAATTATCATTCACAGTATTTTGTCTCCCAGACCAGTTTCATTAGAGACAACCCTCTTTTCATCCTATGCCATCAGATGATGACATAAGCCTCCAGCAGGAGGATATGTCTGTTCTGTAAGGGCTGAAATCAGGCATTGCACCCTGTTCAGCACACAGCCCCTAGCTACATGGCCAAATTCACTTCAGAATATATTTCTGACTTTTTGACACTTTTTAGATGTGACAAATCCTCTTTTCAGCCTCGCAGAAGTTTGGATGACATAGTAGGAATATAGGTATACAGTCTTCATAAAGTAACGAAATGCAACATCAAATGGACTTTGTGGAATGTAAGCTCACCTGGCCTCAAGGCTTGTTGTTGAGAAAAAGTCAGTGAGGAACTGAATTCTGTGAGGAGCACGATCCAAGAGGAATAGATTTGAAGAGCTCAGCAGCCTTGCAACATATATTGTCCCAAAACTGGTTTTTACCTTTATCTAATTACTTCTATTCACATTTAAATTTTTATTATTCATCACATTAGCTCTTACTACAGAATCTTTTCTGCAGTTAATACTTCCCTCTTTATGGATTAATATAATTAACTTTTATATCTATATATATGTATATACAAATGAATAGTTAAATATAAATTTATACATAATATATATGTGTGTAATTGCTATATATTTGGGTATATACATAATTCTACATACTTTCAGATATGAGAACTTCCTGGCCTGTAAGAAAAAAAGGTGGTCATTCAGAGGCTGCTCAGAGGCCAAATGGGAATGACAGTTTCAAACAACGGAGACTTGCCACTCATAGAGATATATGAAAATGTGGGAGGTATGACATTGCCAGAAGTGGCAGCTCTTTTTCTACCATAGTTCTTGGTAAACTGGAAATGATGTCTGGTCACAGTCGCACCACACAGTGTAGTATGAAAATATTGTGATCCTTCTAATGTATAAATGCATGATGGATGAGGAATAAAAAAGGAGGAGCTGGATTATTCTCAGTGATATCAAATCATAAGACAAGAATCAAGAAATTATGGCAACAGATTTTACTTCAATACACATAAAAAACTTCACATGTATCCATCAAATATTGAAGCAAGTTTTCCAGAGAGGTTGTGGAGTCTCTGTCCTTGGAGGTATTCAAATCCCAGCTAGATATGGTCCTGAGCAACCTGCAGTTGCTGACACCTGTTGGACAAGACACTCTCCAGAGGTTCTTTCCAACCTCAGCAATTATGTAATCCTATGAGAGAGAAATATGTAGTACTTTTTCATGACTGGATATTATATAATGCCATAGGACATATGTTGTGCTTGCAATGTATATAATAAAGAAAAAAAGCAGTTAAATGTACCTAGTAATCTGAGAGAATGCAAAAGATAATGAAGGAGATTACATTTTCCTCTGCTTTTCTTAATAGGCAATTGAAAAATTATTTGAGACATAGTAGGAAAAATATGAAGAAGGCTTGTGAACAGAAGATATATTAATACACTGGTGTTTTAGTAGCTAATTCTATGGTGCTGTACATACCTTTTGAAACAGATACAGAGATATTCTCACAACATGCTGAATCACCCCTTCCCCAGAGTAGGAGACCTTTATTTCTGTTGGGAAAGGTAGTTTGAAAAATAGGTGCAGAGGAAGAAAAACAGTAATAAGAAGAAAACAGACAAAGTTACACTGCCTGATTTTCTGAATCTCTTTGTGTTCGTTGAAGTTAGCCTTTCTGACACCGCTGTTCTTTCTTGCAATAAATATCCCCCAAACCCCAAAGTAATTTTATATTAATGTAATAATCCTTTTTCATTTTTATCTCTCTATATTCACTGTTCTGTGATGATTCTCCTTAGAGTTTTTCACCTCTTCCCATTGTGTTTTGTGAGCATAAACCCCTCAAATCTGTGTCCTCTTGCATTTGTATAGATCAGATTTGTATTCATGGATTTTCCCCTCACTACCAACTGCAACTGGTTTACCTCTTAAAGGCACACATTTAATTTCACTTGTCTTTCCCTCCTTTGTCTCTACTTGTTGGCTACAGTCTTTTTTCCTTCTCACATCCATAGGTCTCTCATCTGTTCCACAGCTCCCATCTGTTTTTTATTGTATTATTCTTCATTGAAAGATAAAAATCTAACTAAATAGAAAGTTATAAAAAGCATCTTTAAAACTGTGGATTTCTTAGTTGATTTTCTTTCTCTTCACTTATACCCTGCTTTTTTATTTTATTTTATTTTATTATATTTTATTTTATTATATTTTATTTTATTATATCATTGTAGTTATGTGTAATAAAACTTTGGAATAAGGGATTATAGCTAATTTATCTTCTTATGTACTATCTTAGAGTACTAGAAGATTAAACAAAAATATTCTTAGCTAGAGTAAACAAGGTAGCTTAAGATAGGAAAAGAAAGTCTGAAAAAATATTATGCTTTTTTAGAGCATTTGCTCAGAAGGAGAACAGATGATATTTTATCAACAAAATCCAATGACAGATCTCCTAGTAACTTTAATTTATGGAGGTCACAGAGTAGAATCTGTTTTAGAGTTTAAAATGCTTGAGATGTACTATCCCTAACACCTCCTCTAAAAATTCACTTTTCCATATAAATTTTATTTTTTACCGTAACCATGAATTGAATTGATAGTATTTTAAAATTTATTTTTGTTTTTCAGACACTTTAAGTAAAGACTTTTAAATATCTTAGTGTAATTACTGGAACTTCACTGGGCCCTGTGCTTTGTTATTCATATCTTTAAAAAAGTTAGGTTAAATGTAACTTGCTTGTAGTAGCCTGGTCAAGCTTGTATTTTCCAATAATTACTATAAAGTCAGACAAAAAAATGGTGTGGATAAAATGTCAAATGTTGACATCTGACAATACTTAAAAAAATAATAGTAGCTCACACAGAATACATCAGCATTAAAGGTCACAAATCCTTCCTAAAAATTAAAGTTTTTAATAGAATAATTCAATAGGTAGACTGTTTGAAAATATTTTATTTCCAAATAAAATAAAGATATCTTTCCTTCTTTCATCCTCATAGATTAAGAACACAGATTCCTCAGCAGAAGCATAGAGACAGTCCTTTCTAAGTGGGTCATGAAAACACAGAAAGATAGCTTTGTTTAAGGTGGAGGCTGTTCTGTTTCGCACCATCCTGTTATGTAGCATGGTAAGCACCCTTATTCTTGGCATTAGTTATAATACTACAAAACAGAGAACAATCTGAAAGACTGTACTTTTTTTATCATCTAGAGAGACTTTTTTTTTTCCAATTTCTGTTCTTTTAGATGAAGATTCTTAGTGTATCTTTGAAATATGAAATGAAAAAATCCACAACAAACCACGAAAAGAAAAAGGGAAAAAAAAGACCATAGGGTAAAATGAGAAAGGGAAGGTCCAGAATATGTTTAAATGAAAAGATGGGTCAGTGAAGATTTTGCTATAATTTTTTCTGATATAAGCAATAGAAAAGCAAAAATACAAAGACGAAATATTGGCATCAAATAAAGACAATACAGAAGCTATTATTTTGTTCATAATTTTTTGTTCATATTATTTTGTTTGTAAACAGAATGAAACACATCAGACTGAACAGCTTTGTTGCCTGGATGATTTTAGGAAGGTCATTTTAGGAACTATTAAAATAGGATAAAATAAATAACATGAAGAGATTTATCTTGAATATCTCAGACATTCAGAAGTGCTTTTCACCCATTGCATGCTACCTTTCACCATTTGCTTTACTGTTAGCTTTTTTTCAGTCCTACTGAATGTGCATTCACGTACACATGTAGTTGATATTGTCCAAAAGAATAATTTTAGAACCAAATTCTATTTCTTTGAGCAATTTATTTGAGATTTTAAGACCAAAAGGAAGCTTTACTATCAAATGATATGCATCTTAAAACTCAATATCATTCTTGCCTCCTATTGTATTTAATCTACAGTAATGTTTTCTGATGTTTATTTAAGCCCACAATATCTTTCTTTTTCTCCCCGACTGGTACCCTTATATGTGTCACCTTGTTGCTTGCTTTGGCAGCTGTAGAGAGAATCAATTGCACTGAGCATAATGCCCAGGCCCTGCTATAGCTTTTTCACCTGTACTGTCTCCTTTTACCACAGATTCTTTAACACTTGAGCAGTTCACTGCTGGCATACCCTGCTGGAAACCCATTACACAGGGTACAGATATGTTAGGAACCTCCAGTTCCAGGAACACAGGAACTTGTTTTCTCTATTTCAAGCTCATCTGAAACAAATCAGCTCTCAGTTGAAATTTGTGCCTTTTTCCTTCAGGATCTTGTAGCTTTGCCAACTTGATACTCAGGGCTGGATCTTATCTGACTGGTTGTTATTTCTTTGCTCCTGAAAGAATATGTAAGCTTATTTCGTCTAGGTATCCAAGTATCTAAGTGTCTACATATTCTTCGATGAGCCATTTACAATTTCCTCAGTTGTCCAGTCAATTATGCTTTATCCTTTCTGTTAAAACCTTTTGTCTTAAATTTTATTTTTAACAATTTGAGTTCAGAAACAGAAGTTATAATTACTCCATATTAAATAAGTGTATTATCACCAGATTACGATTTTTACCTTTTTGCTTGTGTATTTAAAGGAATATATATATCAACTTGTATCAAACAGTAAATATTTTACAGATATACACAAGAACACAACAAATAGTACAAAATACATACTGAATGATTGCATTTTTTTTATATCCTAGAGTAGCTTGCCTTTTTTTGTTTGGTTTTTGGTTTTTTTTTAGTGATATATGGTATGGTATTTTGTATTCATTGTCACTCACTGCTTCCTGCAAAATAAATTACTTAACTAATAAGGCTTGTTACCTACTGTAACATCACTTTTTCTGTCAAAGATGGTGTATCACCTCAAAAAATTCACCTGCAGAAAAAATGCAAGGATTATTATTGTTATTTGTTAAATATTGTTTTATAAAGCACTTAAGATTTTGTTTCTCAATATTTTTCTTTGCTTCTCTCTATTTTATCACTTTCTAGAAAAATTTCTTTTTTTCTTGATTTTGAGTCTGCCTTCTACATTTTTTATTCCACTCTGTTTTCCTCTTGTTACTCATTCTAAACTGACTGTCCCATGCCAGCACTGCCTCTGCCCAGCATAAGTTTAAGACAGCAGTGATCTGTATACTTCCAAGAAAGACACCAAAAGTTTTCTGCTCTAGAATAGTAGAAGACACTGTCAAGAAGTGCCATGAAAGGTGTATTGCACTATTTTAGTCCACTGGAAAACTGAGCCTTCAAATAATTAATTGAATCATTGCATAAAATCTGGGCTTTACATACATACATCTTTGATGCAGCTAGGAGTTTGTGATTCTTGCCTTAAGGTGATTTATAAAATCTAGGAAAGTCAGCTGCCTTAAAGCAAGCTATAAGAATATGTTTCAGAGTGAGATATGCATTTTCAGAATTCCAGAAATATTATAATGCAAACAGAAAATAATATATGCAATATATATATGGTGCTGAAGAGTAATGGGAAAGATTACTTCATGTTATCACAGAAAAATATGTATTCTGTCTCTGTTATATGATAATTGTAATTACTCCAGCTGTGGAACATTTTGCGAATGTGTTTACAAACATCAAGAACTAAGACTGCACACTGAATATAGAAAAGTTTGGCTAAAACTCCAGTTCTTATGGGTATGTTATTGCCATATTTTCTTGCCTGACAGCATTGCATTTTGAGGACCTAGATTTCAGAGGCCCTTTCTTACTTTGTCTTTAAATACTACAACTGTTGTGGTCACCTGAACCACTCTGTGTCAAGGAGTTAGACTCCTAAGTCAGCATTTGCATAATACTTATGCTGACCTGATCACATCATCTAAAGTGAGTGCTGAAAGTACCATTGATTACAGTGAAAATAAAATCAGGCTATATTTTTTTAGAAATAACTAAAACTATTCAGACTGAGCTAGTGTGCTCTGTTAAAGATGAAGAAAAAATACTTGATATTCTAGCTGTGAAATATTTTATGTTAGTGGCAAGTCTTTTTATGAGTGAATTTCAAATTAAAAACTCATACCTAAAATGAGTAAGTTGTTGAAATATTTATCTGTGCTGTTCAAAAAATATACTCTTCTTTTATACATCAGTAATTTCTTCTGTTATCCTATCATGCCCTTATTTTTTAAAATCCTTCTGATAAAATTATTTTTTTCATTTCTGCATACAGTCTTTAATTTTGTGTAATCCAGTATAAGCCTACAGTAATTGTGCTGCAGGTATTTTAATAAAATGTGCTTCATATATTTTCTACAGAATCTGTATTTTTATTTCAATTAATGTCTTGTTTCACCTACAAATTTTTAAGATTTTTCCAGGACTTTTTTTGCCTGATTTTGATCAAACAGTGGAATCCAGTGGGAAATGTAGATGTATATTTTCAAGACGTGAGGCTGTTGATATATGTATCAGATAATACTAATTTTACAAAAGGAATAATGCTAATACCCTATGAGAAATCCAAGGTATTTCTTTAATTTATAGTAAGTAACAGTGCAACAGATTTATAAGCTTGAGAAATACCCTATGAGAAATCCAAGGTATGTCTTTAATTTATAGTAAGTAACAGTGCAACAGATTTATAAGCTTGTTCAGTCTTTGCAGTTCCAGTAAGACCATGACTTTAGCCAGGCTTTGATTCCTTTAGTTTTTGCTGGACTGCTTTTATTTCACACAACAGAGCAATTTTAATCATTATTGGTTTCTGACAGTTGCTTCTGCTACTTCTATCTTCTCTGAACAAAAGTAACACTATTGAATAAAACCTCTTCATGTTGATGAGAAATACAGGTGATTAATCCCCTTGCACCTAATTTATTCTGGACTGAATGTATATAATACATTATGCCTAACTTAGATCATATTCAAGGCCAGGTGGCTATGTAGAAATTACTGAATTAGCACTTCAAACTAAAGTAAAAAGAAAATCTTCAAGAATTCTATAGAAGAAGAAAGAAAATGAAAGAATGAAATGTCTGTGAAACATTAATGTCTCTGAGTCCAGCTCCTTCAAAATTACTTTAAACATGTATGCCTCCCTCCCCTCTGCCTCTGGGACAATTTCTACTTTTGGAAGTTCCCCAATAGTAAATATTAATCTAATCAGCCTATGTCACCTTAATGTATTAACTAAGAAAATAATATACTTAAAAGAAATTTTGTGACTGATCTCTGTGTTTAGTCACCCCAAGTTTTGCCAGCTTCCATCTGAAATTGAATCAGCACCAGTGTCCTCTTCAAGCTGCATTTAGTGTAATGGCTATTGCATTTGTATAAACTACATTTACCAGCCTTGGGTTACATCATAAGCAGCCAAATGCTCTTTTAGTTTAAGTTGGTAAAGGCTTGTTCAGTATCATGCACTCACTCTGTTTTCCTAGGTGGAGGTCTGCATAACAGTAAAAGAAGGGAAGGCATTGCCATCAAGATTATGGATGCATTTTTAACCAGAGAGGAGCCAGATTCACTGTCAATAGCAGGCAAACACTAATGGCAGGTGTGGATAGAGAGGTGTATATTTGTGGATAATTGCAGTCTTTATTAAGTGATGCAGATGTTAATGGTACCTAAATCTTATTCCTTAGCACAACTGCACCTGAAAAATGGAAGACTGCAGGGTTTTTTTAGATATTTTTCAGGATTTTTACTGAATCCATACTCAAATATAAACTATTTTATATAAATTTCAGGAAATATTATGTACTATTTCTTCTTTTCTCAGTCTCTTCCATTATTTACAATGTCCATTATACTCCTCTCCTTTTTGTATATACATAGTCTGTAATCTACACTTTATAGATTCTGTACTAGTATGTAGACAGCTATATATTACATGTAGATTGATAAGAAAATACTGTTGCACTTTCTTATCTTCAATGAATTAAAATACATATATATAATATTCTAATTTACTTGTATAGTATACATCTCATCATCCCTTGGCACTTTGTGTCATCTTTTCTCATACAGTACACTAGATAGCATCTTTTTGAAAAATTCCTTCACCTCTAGACAAGGTAGGGACATGACCTGTAATTGTCCACAGTTTATATATTAGTTTCCCTTATTCATCATAACCTAATTGCTTTCCTCCTAAATGACTGTCAATTTCTTCATGTCCTTCTGTTAACTTCAGTTACTAACTCATAATTTGCTTTCTTCAGGTACACTCAGCACCATTTCTGATGGGCTTTCCAGCAGAAAGATTTCTCTCTTTGCCAGAGTATTTTTCATTCTTTAGATCCACTCAGGTCAATTACTGAACACGGTTTATAGGTGTTTAGTTGAGTGACCAACAAAACCAACTGATAGTGTTAAGGTCTGAATTTACAGTGTGTTAATCCTTATCATGCTCAACATTTTCTCTCAAAAACAGTAGCCAGTGGTAAATTGGGCAGTAAGGATCGCTGAAGGCTTGCCAAGAAAACTACAATGTCTTCCTATAGAATAATGTGTCCACTTTACTTTTAGAGAGGAATCGCAAAAAGTTTCATGAAAAAGGATTAGTTCTCATACTCTGTAGGGACGGGTTAAACTGTTATAGAATCACAGAATGGTTTGAGTTGGACGGGGCCTTAAAGATCATCTAGTTCCAGTCCCCCTGCATGAAGGCAGGAACAGCTTCCACTAGACCAGGTTGCTCAGGGTCCCATCAACCTGGACTTGAAAACTTCCAGGAAGGGGGCAGACACAACTTCCTTGTGCAACCCCTGCCAGCATCTCACCACCTTCAAATTAAAGAATTTTTTCCTAATGAATAACCTAAATCTCTTTGTTGGGGACCACAGAACTGGACACAGTACTGTAGGTGGGGTCTCAGAAGAGCAGAGTAGATGGGGAGAATCATCTCTCTCAACCAGATGTCTGTGTGTCTTATGATACAGCCCAGGACCCAGTTGGCTTTCTGAGCTGCAGGCAGACATTGATGGCTCATGTTGAGCTTCAGTGACCTACTGAGCTGCTTGGATTCCAACAAGTCTATGGGACCAGATGAGATGCACCCAAGGGTGATGAGGGAGCTGGCAGAAGAGCTCACCAAGCCACTCTCTATCATCTACCAACAGCCCTGGCTCACTGGGGACATCCCAGATAATTGGAAGTTGGTGAATGTCACTCCAATCCACAAAAAGGGACAGAAGGAGGACCCGGGAAACTACAGGCCCGTCAGCCTGACCTCAGTGCCTGGCAGGGTTATGGAGCAGATCGTCCTCAGTGCAATCACACAGCACCTACAGGATGGACAAGGGATCAGACCCAGCCAGCACGGGTTCAGGAAGGGCAGGTCCTGCCTGACCAACCTGATCTTTTATGATCCAGTGACTCACCTGGTGGATGAGGGGAAGGCTGTGGATGTGGTCTACCTGGACTTCAGCAAAGCCTTTGACACCGTCTCCCACAGCATTCTCCTGAAAAAGCTGTCAGCCCACAGCTTGGACAGGAGCACTCTGTGCTGGGTTAGGAACTGGCTGGAGGGCCGGGCCCAGAGAGTGGTGCTGAATGGTGCTGATCCAGTTGGCGGTTGGTCACCAGTGGTGTCCCCCAGGGATCAGTGTTGGGCCCAGTTCTGTTTAATATCTTTATTAATGATTTAGATGAAGGGATTGAGTCCATCATCAGCAAATTTGCAGATGACACTAAGCTGGGGGGGAGTGTGGATCAGCTGGAAGGCAGGAGGGCTCTGCAGAGGGACCTGGACAGACTGGAGAGTTGGGCTGATTCCAATGGGATGAGGTTCAACACGGCCAAGTGCTGGGTCCTGCACTTTGGCCACAACAACCCCATGGGGAGCTCCAGGCTGGGCACAGAGTGGCTGAGAGCAGCCAGGCAGAGAGGGACCTGGGAGTCTGGATTGACAGGAAGCTGAACAGGAGCCAGCAGTGTGCCCAGGTGGCCAAGAAGGCCAATGGCATCCTGGCCTGTATCAGGAACAGCGTGGCCAGCAGGTCCAAGGAACTGATTCTGCCCCTGTACTCAGCCCTGGTGAGGCCACAGCTCGAGTCCTGTGTCCAGTTCTGGGCCCCTCAGTTCAGGAAGGAGATTGAGGTCCTGGAGCAGGTCCAAAGAAGAGTAATGTGGCTGTGAAGGGACTCCAGCACAAGTCCTATGAGGAGAGGCTGAGGGAGCTGGGGGTGTTCAGCCTGGAGAAGAGGAGGCTCAGGGGAGACCTCATCGCTCTCTACAACTCCCTGAAAGGAGGCTGGAGCCAGCGGGGGTGTTGGTCTCTTTTCCCAGGCAACTATCAGCAAGACAAGAGGGCATTGTCTCAAGTTGTGGTTGAGAGGGGAGGTTTAGGTTAGATATTAGAAAGAATTTCTTCATGGAGAGGGTGATAAGACATTGGAATGGGCCGCCCAGGGAAGTAGTGGATTCTCCGTCCCTGGAGTTATTTAAAAAGAGACTGGATGGACCATGGTCTGGTAACCGCAGTGGTAGTGGAACAAGGGTTGGACTTGATGATCTTTGAGGTCCCTTCCAACCCAGCCAATTCTATGATTCTATGATTCTGGCCCACACCCAAGTCCTTCTCCTCAGGGCTGTCCACAGTCTTTTCTCCTCACAACTAGTATTTGTGCATTAACTTCTTTGCATTAATGCAGATATATAGAAAGATGAGGGGTCCTTGCAATTGCAAAATTTTATGTGCAAAAATCAATTATTTTCAAAGGCTTTTCTGTTTCCTTTTCCTGAAAGGAGAATGTAATTGGTAGTTTAAAGGAGAATATAATCAACCAACATTTAAGTAATATCCACTTTTCACTGCATATTACAAACAGGAAGCATCCTTTGCATGGATCTGGATTTAAATAATATTTGCAAGCAATGCTAATTGACTGCACTGTGTATGTTCATTGCAATGACTCACAAATGCAAACCGGCAAGCTTCCAAAAATCTAAACACATTTGTGAACTATGCCAGTCCAACAATTTTTGCAACAATACAATTATACATGCCCAATGGAGAAACGTTAACACATTCAGATTTATTTTGTTCTTCCTCACAAATATATCTGATTCATTTTTGTTTACCTCTATTCCCCTTAATTGTGTGTTCTCATAAACTCCAGTTCTCAATCATTTTTACATCTTGTGCTTTTACTGTTGCTTGCATTGTAAGGCAGTCATGTTATTTATTATTCAAATGTAACAGAGATCAGAATCCAGTCCTATTTACATACTATGTAATATATTTCCTTATGACTTGAGAGGAATAGTGTTAAATATGTAAATGGCTGAAAGTTAAAGATAAAATATGCAAATGTTGTTTATTTCCTTTTCAGAGCAGATCGAGGGATACCAACTGACAGTGTTGTTAATAGAATTTACCATTAGAAATATATATCAAATGCCATCTCATCAGCTGCATTTTTCCAGCAATCATTTAGAAATCGAGGTGTGCAGAACCTAACTAAATGCCATATAGATATTTAAGATTAGGGCAAAATAGCATATAGGCATTGAACCACTGAAAGCTTCAGCTGTGCCGTTCCCTAAAGTCATTTATGCAAAACAGGACAGTCAGGAAGATCCAATAAAGAGAAGCGTGCATCTCAAGTTCTCTCCTGGCTGCAAGTACTAAATTCAGAACTCCAATTAGTTACTTTTGAGACTTTCATACCTAAAAACTCGTCTGGAAGCTACAAGATTTCTATTTTAAAAGACAGATTTTTACACATGTACATATACATTTCTTCTTGGAAAAAACTCATCTTCAGCCTTTTTAAGCTAATAACTGGTCAGTGAAAAAGTGGCTTACAAATAGCTTAGGAATGGATTATTTCAGTTAATATGGTATAGCAATCTAAACCAAGCTTTTTTTGGTTTTTCATTTTTGTTTTTGTTTTTTTAAAACCTGAGGACCTGCAGATACTCAACAGATGCTAATGGCCTTTATTTGGAAGCAGAGAGGAAATACTAGTTTATTTAATTGGTGTCCCTTAATGTAATTTTGTTTCAAATTTTCATATGCTTTTGTTCAGTGAGACTAAAATTTCAGTAAAGAAGAAACAGAAAAAGAGGTAGAGGAGAGAATGCAATTACTTGTCATGTGGATGATTGATATTAAAGATTTGAGAAATGCATATACCAAGGGTTTTCTAACATTTTTATCATTTCCCTAATAAGTATAGATATCAGTTTATGTCAAAACTATGTCTCTTTTATGTTCATGATTTCAAGGCAAAAATTCAAAAGGAAATGGAAATAAAGCACCTATCTATCACTGTCTGTGTAGAGGTCAAGATTCAACAGTATATTTAAAACATGATAAATCCTGAAAATAATCCTTAAACACTGGTGTCCAAGAAAGAAGTTTCCTGTCAGCCACAGTTCATTTAGAGGAATATGTACCTGCCCAATTATTTATTTATTATATATTTAGTATTTATTTCTCATGTCTCATTTTCAAGTCTAAATTCTGCTGAGAAATATTAGCAGACGGTGATACTGTGACTAAACACTATCACAAATTTCCGTTAGTTTGTCAGATAAATCAACTTGGCTTTTGCAGAGCAATATTATTTATACAAAATTCAGTGAAAAAAAAATAAAGGAGAAGTAAATAGCAATAATAATATAATAATAAACTAAATAAAAGTAACGTAAGGTAAAAAAAATACCATTAATTCACTATAAATTTAGTAAGTTTATATTCAGACAGGATGCACACAAACAACAAAGACAAAGAACTAACTTGCTGGAAGTTTTGAAACTATAAATAACCACTCACTTCCAAAAGAAATATATTCAACTACATTCAGGAAAATTTTTTTGGTTTTATTTTTCTGACCAGTTTTGTGAATGAAATATAAAGTTGATATTTATCAGAATCCAGGTACTAAAAGTATGCATTTGCAATTTTATGCATTTTCAAGTGAATGTCAAATTATTAAAAAAAAAAATAATTATTGTACTTCAAACACAAAAATGTTCAAACTAGTAACATGATTCACTTTACAAAAATGTGTGTCATTCTGAGCATGTACAGCATAGTAATAAATCTCTCTGTAAGTATTGACAGAACCTGTCAGTTCTAGACCAGGTTTCCAAATCAGATCCAATTACCCATTTTTCCATCTCTTGCTCTGACAGCCTTGCTTCATTAAAAAAACTCTGTGTCCCATTGCAAAAAATCTCCATAATTGTATGCATATTACTTCTCCTGAAAAACTAGGGAATAGGAAAATGAGATGGCATTTTGTTGGTTATGGTAATATGCATATCTCTTGAGTATTGCTTTGAATTAATATTTTTTTTTAGTATACAGAGTCATTGTTGTGAAATTAAATCTTTTTTTCATCTGTTTATCTTTAAATCTTGAAATATGATGGAAATTCTATGAGTATGATCTGATGGGTAGTTTCCACTTATTCCAGTGGAAATTAGGAACAGTCATGATTAAATACTTTAAATGAGCTTTTGCACATTTAATATTATTTTACACTTGTTCTAGGTACCCATGTTTACATGCAATTCTCTTCAAGGAAACAAATACTTTTTATACAATAGTGAAAAATATAACCAGAATTAAAATCCAACACAATATCTATTGTGCTCTCATAATTTTCAAATACATCTGACTATGTCCATTTTTGGAATTCATTGTTCAATAGAGGAAAACTGAACAACGACTTATTTTTTTCCTCATAGTAAAACCAACCTAAGCAGCATGTAAATGATTTTTTGTTGTTTAATATTCTTTTGGGTTTAATTAAAGGGCATCTATACAGTCTGTGAAGCATGCAGAGAGAGATTTAGGTCACCTTAAACTAGCCACCTAGAATTTCATTTGCCTCAGCATGGGTGTAGTGCCATTTTACATGTTTGAGATGCCTAGCAGAGCATAGATCTCCAATAGTTTCTTTGCTGCAAATTTGTAACTGCCGGTTCTCTGTCAGTTATAGATACCAGTGGGTTTTTCAAATTACACTAAATGCCTGTGAGTAGCTGAATCCTCTTCCAACACTATTTTAGGTGCCTCTGACTAGACTGAATTACATTGCTTCTTCAGAAATGTGGCATTCCCTGAAGAATTATAACAAATGTCATAGAAGAGTGCTAGATCAAATCAGATTGAGGTCTCAGTTATATTACATGCAGTATAAAGTCATCAATAGCCTTTCAGTAGATGAGCATTATTTCCCAAAGTTCTGGGCACATATGCACTTATTGAGAGTTTATTTGTGTTTTAAGTGTTTAAGTATATCAACATTATGCAGACAAAAGGGAGAAGCAGTGTTTTAGGATATGAATTGTAAGCAGGCTGGACCACTTTCTACCCTTACTAAAGTACAATTTAGAAATAATTTACAGTGATGTGAAAGCATTATGAGAATTCTTTACTGAAAAGATTCTCTAATATTTGACTGAAGTGAAACAAGAATGTAATGCTGAATATATTTTAAAAATAATGCTCATTGCCTTCCAGCACTGCATAGGATGTAATTTATTTCACTATCTTATCTAATTGTTGGTATTTAAAGTGTAGAGCAATATGATTTTATCATATTTTCAGCAGTAATTTTCTCTGCAGAAAGTTTAACCACTTACTCAGGTCACACATAAAAAAACAAATGGCTCTGTGAAATGAAAAAAAATAAAAAGGACATAAGATCAGAAGGCAAGATATGGCTCACCATTAACATAATTCCATACATTAAAATATCTGTATGTCAATATAGAAAGACACGTGGGCCAAATATTTCACCAATGAAATATTGTAGCTGCTTTGTTTAATATGTTAGTTCATGTGCCACTGAACTGCAAATAACAGTACACTGAATACTAAAATTTAAAGTAGTAAGTAACTATAAAAGCTCTCATTATGTATTTATTTGCAGCTAGAAGAAAAACAATCAATTCACAAAATGGTATTCACAGCTAAAATTAAATGGTGAACTAGCAAGGTGCAATTGGGTGTCACAGTTATTCATGGTCTTGTATCTAAGTAAGAGTTTGTCTGCATTTTAATTAGCAGAGAATAAACATCTTACGAAACAGACAGCACTTCTGCATACACATCATTATGCTTTTATAAATATAGAAACTATTTTTATAAATATAAAACTATTTCTGGATTTTAAATAGACAAAGTACATATTTTTCTTCTAGTCACAAATTCTCTATTACATTATTACTGAGGATCACTCTCAGGTATCACCCTCAGTGTGTAGATCTCATTAAGAGTTCAAATGTTACAGTTTTGACTTAATTGTCAATATAAGTAAAATATATCCTGAATAGTTTCAAAGTGGAAAAACATACCGTATTACATTAAATTTCCCAAGCAATTTAGTACTTCTTGTGAAATCCTACCTCTTTAGGGTTTTTTTGAAAACAGTTTATAATTTTGAAGTTTTTGTTGTATTTTTTCAGGTTAATTTAATAGGATTTTTTTAATAGAAATAATTCCCAAATCCTTAGGAAAAAATATTTTTCATTTAACAGATTCAGTTTTTTTTTATAGTGTAATTTTTTTCGTAGTGCCAAATTTCAGTAGTAAAAATTGATAGCTGGTGGTTACTTTTATATTAGTAGTTACTTATAGATGTGCACAGGTCTGTTATTGTGAGCAACTAGACTCCAACCGGCTTACTTCTTTTTCTAGTATTCCTCTAGAAATTATGCTGGATTTAATCTGATTTAATTTGTCTCATGTCTGGAGATAAGAGTTTTTTATGACCTACAGAGAAAGGCTGAGACAGTGGCAGTTGTTTAGCCTAAAGAAAAGGAGTCTCAGAGGAGACCTTATTGTGGTGCATCAGTACTAAAAGTCAGCTTGTAAGAACAATGGAGAAAGACTTTTTATCAGAGCTTGTAGTGACAGTAGCAGATTGTTGCAGATGAGAGTGGAAGATCCTAAGGGTACTTAAAGAAACATTGAAAAAGATATCAAGGAAAGATGATTTTAATATAGCTTTATGAAAGTGTGACTGAGCAGAATTCGCTGGCATGGTTCATGCTATTGCAAACTATGTCTGAGGAATGGGTAAGGGTTAGAGTTGAATTAGATCCCCCACTTAAATGGGTACTGGGGGAAATAATTTGTATGGGAAGAAGGGATACTGAGTCAGGAAAGGTTTGTAGTGATTTGCACAGGAATGAAGCAGATAAATCAAGAAGACCCTCCTATTGAGGCACAAGGTTCAATAAAGACTTCCTTGCTTTCTAAACTTCTCAGCGAGGAGCCTAGGGGCAGCTGAATCCACTCTGATTTGGTCAACAGTTTACATCTTAGGGGTTTAGGTGTTGGGATTTCAGTGTAGAGCTTTAACACATTATGGGTCAGGTGTGATTTGAAATAGTAGTAAATTAAGATTGACTACCACTATTACAATGAATTTAGATTATATGATAACAAAAGTAGATTATATGATTTTCAAGCAGTTTAATAATTTATTATAATCAATGTAGAGGTTAAATTAATGATCAACAAAGTTTCTAGGCAAATTGTGCAAACATGCATGTGCACAGACATACACACAAATATAAAGGTTAACCTGTAAAATCAGATGTTAAATTGTTAAATTTTGGTACTTAATTTGATTAAAGAATGAAGAAAATCTTTACAAAGAGAGTGATGAGGTACTGGAACAAGTTGCCTAGAGAAGCAACTGGAATACATCGTACCAAGACATTTTTTTATGTATAAAGGATGAAAAATAATTTGTTTTCTACATAAATAATTTAGCTTAGTTGGAATTAATTTCTCCAAAATAATGCTAAATAATGTGAAAAACAGTTTTAAATCTGATGTGCCTAATTTTCCTTTTTTAATGAGAAATTGACTCCTTGCTCTTTTCTTCACTGTGGAATAATTATTGTCTGCTGATACTAAGACTTCCAGGAATAAACAATCTAATCAGGATTAGAATTAAAAAGCACAGCTGATCAAGCCACTACAAACAAACCTTTCTTCAAGTAAGTTTCAACTGACATTGTTCACTCATTCTCAATTAGGCACTTAGAGGATTTACTTACTAGTCACATGCTGATCAACAATTGCTCTAGCAGTTTTATGTGCTGTAGAGAAAATATTCAGCCAGAAAAGGGAAATGTAACTGTCACATTCAGCAGAGGCCCTGACATTATATGCAGTGGTAACCTGATAATTGATGATGCAGCGTGGAACTGGAATAATGCAATTCAGCAATTTTTTCAAAGAAGAAGTGACATGATTTAACTTCATGTTTTGATTTGAAAACACACACCATTATTTCTACTGCATTCCATGATAATATTTATCAGAAGTATAACCTAGTAGCTTAATATCTCAGTTTCATAAATGACCTCTTAAAAAAGTGTTTTCCAAATTATACATTCATTTCAGATTGATTACTTAATGAAGATTGACTGTTTTGGTGAAAATGACAGCATCAGAACTGCCACCTTGGATTTCAGAATGGCAGACTTTGATTTCTTTTGGAGGCTACTTGACAGAATCCCTTGGGAAGTAGCTCTGAAGGGTATTGGCATTGAGAAGGCTGGATATTTTTAGGAAGGAAGTCTTATAGGTACAAGAATAGGCTTTTTTATTCAAAGCCTAAATAGAAATTAATCTGGCTTCTGACATAAACGACAACAAGAAAAGGTTTTACAAATAAAATAATAGCAAAAGAAAGAGTAGAGAGAGCTTTCACACTATATTAGATGCAGGAGAAAACATTTTCATGAGGGGTGAAGAAAAGGCTGAGATGTTTCATGTTTTCTTTGCCTCAGTCTTTAGTAATACGATCACTGGCACTGAGGGAATTCTATCCCTCAAGCTAGGAGACAGGGAGGTAAATGACCCCTCCACAATCCAAGAGAAAATGGTCAGTGATCTACTTCGTTACATAGATATACACAAGTCTATGATGCCTGATGGGATGCACAGGAGTCCTGAGGGAGCTGGTGGGGGTGCTCACCAAACCACTTTCCATCCTTTATCAGCAGTCCTGTCTGACTGGGGAGGTACCAACAGATTGGAAGTCAGCCATATATAAGACCAAGTCACCCATATATAAGGTATGGAAGGATGAACCAGAAAATTACCAGGCTATCTGTTTGATTTCAATGCCATTCAGTTATGAGCACAGAACTATGCTATATTTTTCATCTGATCTTAAAATATCATGGTGCTTAGAGAAGTATTAGTAGTTGCTGTTATATTAGAAGTCTTTATCTACTTTTTTCATTGACTCATAGTCAGTTTCCAGAATGACTTTTCTAACAAAGAGTGGAGCTAGAAAACTTTATATCACCTATATATGCCTGAAATTTATCAAATAGTATGTATTTTTACCAAAACAACATAATATCCTGAACTCATTATATATATGTTCATCATCAGTGATAAGGAGCCTTGGTGTGCTTTTCTCAAGTATTAGAATGTGATTATTCCCCTATCTAAATCTAAGGTACTTCTTGGAAGCTAAGGGTCATGTTGTTTTTTTCCTTCAGTCTCAAAATATGGTAAAAAATATAAGAAACTTATTATAAAAATGTCAGAGATGACCCAGAAAGAATTTCAAAAGTAGACAAAAAAAAAAAAAAAAAGTCAGGTTTAAATTCTTAGGTCTGAAAAAAAAAATCTGACAAAACAGAGAGCTTTATGACTCATCAAGAAATGTTGAATAAGGACCACTTTTTCTCTTCTCTTGCTATGGAAGAACTATGGGGTGACCACATGAAATTAATGAAATTAGTATGTTACACAAAGGAGACCGTATCTTGAATTTAGCCCTGCCTTAAGCATGAGGTTGAGCTGAGAAAATTGAAAACATACTTAGTTTTAAGGAAAGACTGGACAAATCTACCTAGTAAGTTTATTGAAGTTTTCTAAATTGTTAGAAACCAATTTGACCCAGGAAGCTACGAACTGACAGTACTTGGAAAAAGTATGCTTTTTTTGAATTTTGTTTTCAAACGTAGGCATTTGTTATGCCTACTGTTGGGAAAGCATGTTCTGATTATGTAGAACATTGGACATATCCACTGATATAGATGTGGTGTCTTTGTTCTTGTTTCTTTCTTTGAAACTATCATTACATTGATTACTGTTATCAAGACTGAAAAATTTGCCAGAACGTATATCTACTCCAAGTGGTTTCTCTTTAACAGTCTTCTTTCTTTTGATTTTTCTTTTATTTTCCCCTCTTCTTTCCTCTAAACCTCGCTTTTTTCCCCTTTGTTTCTTTTTTTTTTTTCTTTTTTTTTTATGTCATCAGGTATTATTGTGAAGTATGATAGTAACCTCTCCTTTTTTCTTGTTTTCACTATTTAGCACTGAGTAAATTCCTTCAGCATTCATTGTTAAGATTCTTTTCACTGAAGCTCCCAAGATGCAAGACATCTTATCTAAATTAGTTCTGTAGCTTCTCTCCACAGACAAAAGAGAAATGCAGATTCCTTCACTGCATTGGGTGATGAAAAGCATCTTTTTTTTTTTTTTTTTTTTTTTTTTTTTTTTTTTTTTTTAACGTTTCTTGTTGTTTCTACCTCTTTACTGCTTAGACTGCACCAAACCTAGTACAGCTCTCCTCCTCAGTGTCCATCTTGGCTTCTTACAGTCCTTTCATCAACATGGCAACTAACCTTACATTTAAAGTTAGACCTATCTCTTCTTTACATCTTGTTGCTGAGCTTCTTTTGACTGCAATATAAAGCATAATGACAGAATCAGCCATGCTGGAAAGGACCTCTGAGATCATCAAGTCCAACCCTTAATCCACTACCGCCATGGTTACTAGACCATATGACTCAGTGCCACATCCAGTTTCTTCTTAAAAACCTCCATCAGTGGAGAATCCACTCCCTCCCTGGACAGTCCATTCCAATGGGCTCAGCACTAGCGAGGCCACAGCTCAAGTCCTGTGTCCAGTTCTGGGCCCCTCAGTTCAGGAAGGAGATTGAGGTCCTGGAGCAGGTCCAAAGGAGGGCAACCAGGCTGGTGAAGGGACTCCAGCACAAGTCCTGTGAGGAGAGGCTGAGGGAGCTGGGGGTGTTCAGCCTGGAGAAGAGGAGGCTCAGGGGAGACCTCATTGCTCTCTACAACTCCCTGAAAGGAGGCTGGAGCCAGGGGGGGGTTGGTCTTTTTTCCCAGGCAACTTTCAACAAGACAAGAGGGCATGGTCTCAAGTTGTGCCAGGGGAAGTTTAGGTTGGATATTAGAAAGAATTTCTTTACCGAGAGGGTGATCAGACATTGGAATGGGCTGCCCAGGGAAGTAGTGCATCGGCTATTTTCCATAGTTTGTTATGTTACAGACTACTTGCTGGAGATTAGGCTTATGCTGGTGTGTGGTGGTGATCGTCTCTCTGCTGCAGTGCAGTGATTTCTCTCTGTGCAGAGTGAGAAGGAAACAGCTGAGTAAAGTTACACTGAGAAGATTCTTAGTAAGTTGTGGTGGGGGATAAAGCCATAGCTCCCCATGTACTGGTGCTTTAGTTTAGGACTTAATCTGTACTCAATAACCCCTTGAAACCATCAGACTAGTGCATTAAAAATCATTTAACAAGTTAACAATCTCTTAGGTATGCGTAAGACTTTGCATTTATTATGGGGAAGAACTCTGATAATGAGATAGAAAATTTGAAACTGACACATAATGAAGTGGACTGAGTATATTTTTATCAGTATATTTTATGGCAAACTAATTAAGGGATAATATAGCAATAGCGTACTGTCTGTTACATATTAAGATTTGGCTTAAAAGAATTATCACATTATAGGAATGAATTCTATCCCTACTGATTATTATGACCAAACTGTCATTAACCAACCAAGAACAAAAATTTTTTCAGGAGCAGAATATTTTTAAAGTTAAAATGACGTAATTTATAATAGAACTGAATATGCATTTGGGGAAAAAGAAAAGAACCAATACACTCCTGTATAGTTAGGAATGTTCCCTCTCAAGATAAATAAAAAGCTCAGGTGCTGATAAGAAGTTTTCACATCTGCTTTACAAAGTGAAACATGCCAAGCATCCAGACACCAGACTGCGCTTCAAAAAATGAATGTTGGCTACTGGAAGAAATTGAAAAGCATCTGAAACCTCTGTTTTGCCATGGTCTTTCAGAATCATCCATTCTTAACCTGAGAAAAAAAGACAAGAGTAGGACAAATGTGACCAAGATGGCATTGATATAACATATTTTTCAGGCAATCAGCTAAAATGAAGTGCCTTCTTTTGGCAGATTATCTAGATGATCAGTAATATTCTGCTTGTGTGTCTTGGAAAGGGAAGATAAACATCCCCAAACATTTATCATTTTGAACATTGACGTTTGCACTTTTCAGTGTGATCAGTGTATTACTAGATAGCAGCTGTCAAGTTACATCAAATTAATGTTTGTTTTGGGGTTGTTTTTTTAAAATTGTTTTTTGTGTTAAGTATGTAACTAAATTGGATGCTAGTTGATGGCTGTGTCATGATCAAATGCATACACACAAATAATAGCGAACTTCAAAACAAATTTTCTTATGATATTATTCAACAATGCTTCTCTAAAATTCTCTTAACTTGTGTAAATTTTTCTTATTTCTATAAATTTTTAAGTCATTCCCTCACAGCTTACTGCACAACACAGTACACTGTGTTCTGTAAAAGTGATTGCTCTGGGGAAGAGGGTGGTGGCCCCATGGGAGGGATAGGTTGTGTGCAGTGGGCTCAGTGCTACAGGAGAGTGTTGGTGGAAGGGGACTCAGAGGCATCAGAATATCTGTGGCAGGGCTTGAGAAACTGGCTAATTCCCAAGAATAGCAGGGGTTTTGCTTGCTAAAGAGAAAAAATGTAAGTCTTAGAAATGGTTAATAAAGAATATTTGCCTCAGTAGCCAAGAATCAATTAAAGTTGCCATACTATAAGGGAATACTGGAAGAAAAGTTGCAGTGATCAAAGAATAATTATTTAAAAGGCTTTCTCATTAGTGGATTTCACTCAGCACATCTGAGTGAAATTAATACTGAATTTAATAAACAGAATGTGATTTAGATTGTGGGGCAATTGGAGGTTTAGATATCAAGATGTATATTCTCAGTTATCTCACAGTAAATATAATAAAGCAAACAGTAGCTTGATGTGCCACTTCATAATTATTTAGGCCTGCTTAAAATATAGCAATTTTTTTGTCTCTCTCAGTAGAGGGACATACAAAATCTGCCAGGTATTATTCTGAGAGTAGCATCTAATGGTTCTTGCTTATGTTCAATCAGTTTGTGATCACATGGATTCTGCCATGGTGATACAAACTTCTAACATATTCAAAGAAGCTTATAGTTGCTGAGGGAACTTCATAAAGTCATGGAAGAACTAACAGATGCTTTGTGCACTGATAAGATTAGATGCATGTTTACATTTCTCATAGCTTTAATAAATTTCGCCCAGCCATGTATAACATTTTGCTGACTTTATTGACAATGACAAAGCAGAAGATATGGCCTTTTTTTTAACTCAAACAGTAAGTTTTTTCAAAAAATTAAGTTTCATCCTAATGTTGTTTTCTTATTCACTCTATGATTCTGTGAGGTTCTTTCACTATCCTCAACAGTAACATATGTGAGATTTCCATACCCTTAAATTCTCCTATTATGTCTGTGAAAGATTGAAGTACTATGTTCCTCATTTCACAGAAAAAGGGAAGGAATTACAAACCTGAACTATGTGTTTTACAGGTTCTTCATCTGTCTCTAAATGATTTGGTCTCACTTGATTCAAGCTAAATAATTGGTGGAGCACAAAAATATGAGAATTTATGAGATTCAGTTAAAGGTTAAGGTCTTCTCCTTAAAATGAGCCCAACCTTGCTATCAGTTCTCATCTTCATGATGTTTACATTCATAGTCTGGAGACAGCAATAACAGATTAAAAATAAATACAAATTTAAAAATAAAATTAAATACATTAAAAATAAATACAAATAAGATTTAATTGAAACAATTTATTTATTAAATTTATTCTGTTGCATTAACAAGATCCAGTGACATTACGATCACTGTATAGACAATAATTATAAGGGAATATATCCTTAGAAATATTACATATTGAATCTCATTAAAAAGGATGGAATATTTTGGGGGGTATATCTACAATAAAAACAATGATTATTTCTACACAGTTTACACACAGATTGTTAAAATAAAATTGTATTACAGTATCCACCTTTTTATTTTTCCCCGAAGAGAATATTGAATTTTTTATTGATACAAAATTCTACTTGTATTTAAAGTTGATCATACATTTACTGGTTTTGCTATCTCTTTGTTTACATTATGCTCATATTCAACAGAGTGATAAACATATATTAAGGTGAAAATAGCTACCTGTGTAAAACTTATTTCATTTATAGGATTTAAAGTCCCATCCAGCCTTTAACCTCTCTACTTTCACTGTTTCCTTAACTAGTGATTAAAAGCTATTAACATCTGCTGCATGTTTAGTGACTGCTACAAAATAGCAGACAAGACACTTAATACCAACTGCATTTGGCATTAGTTAGCACTATTACTGCTGGTCTCTGCAGGGAAGTCATGAGCAGAATGCATATGAAGTTTGAGCCCTGTGTTGTTGCATGAAAGCTTTTTGCTTCAAGAACCTGAGCTTGGTATGGCATAAACATAGTGAATAAACCTCCAGTGATATTAAGCGTCCTTCTGTCAGACACACAGGTAACTTTTTTTCCAATAATGGTCATTCTTCAGCAAGGAAAAACACATTTATTCCACACACTTTTAAATTCCGTATTAGTCTTTTTGATCTTCACTCCTTTCAGCTTACTTTGGGTCAGATTTTAAGTAGTATGTGTGTAGTTTTTGAACCACACTGGGAAGATAATTTTTTGAGGCTGCAGCAAATGTAGGCACACTTTTAAGGAGTCAGACACTTATTTGCATCTATGCTAAATGTTTCAATGGGAGAATTATTACTGCATATTTTATTATTAACATTATGGAAATATCTCTAGCTGTATGGTAAGAGAAGATCAAAAGAGACGAACATGAATTTAATAGTAAAATAATCTCACCAAGAAGCAGAAACATAGAATCATGGAATCATAGAACAATTAATCTGCATTTTAGATTGATTTATACAAAAGAAGAAAATAATCCGAACACCGATATTCATGATCATTCCAATATAGAGCTGCTGTTAGAACAGCGAAAGACAACTATTTATTGATTGGTTTTTTTAGGGCTATGCATTATTGGAGGAAAAAATGTTAGGAAATCATAGGAGGCTGAACAGTAACCCTTTAAGTCCATGCATGTCTAGGACAACGAATTTTCCTATCTGAGAAAAAGGACTGTTTGTGTGTCTGCAAGGGGTTATTAGAAGCATTATCATCTGAGCTTTAATGCAGTTTACTGAACTTTATGTTAATATGTATCTGTGAAACAGTTTTTGGCTTACCTTCACATGTATTACTCATTGATCTCTCCCAGTTGCAAGTGTTCATATACTCACCAGATGTACTGTAATTAATTGTGCATTTTCCCTGTACCATGCCTGGTTGTGATAGCAGAGGTGATCATCTGCTCTGAATTGTGCAGACCAGGCTGTGTTTGTTCATGAACATGTGGGCAACACCTGTCTCACACTTGCCTAGATTAGATCTTAGTTTGGTTCCATTAGTGGAGAAATAGTGCTGTCCATACGGCTCTATTTGTTTACACTCCTTCAGGGACTGATCTCATATTTCCAAACAATTACTATAAAAAAAGAATGACATTTGTTTGTGTTGATTTATGACTAAGAATAAAAGTCTCAGAATGAAAACAATAAAGTCATGCTTTAAGTATTCTTTCATGCACAACTTCTTCCAATTATTGTTTAATTTTTGGAAATGTAAATGGTAATGCTACCAACAATATCAGACAGAACTGACTCTCTCACTGGTTTGGTTTGCATTTGGTGATTCTGGAAGAATCAAATTAGATTTGCAAAAGCAGCAGGAGCCCTAGATTCCATTTGATCATCCTTTATTTATTAGCATTGTGAATATGGCAAGGATCACATGTTACAGAACAAAGTTAACTTAATTGCAGAAAATTACATGTGTCTCATCAAAGTTCCAATGTAGCCAAAACTGTTGACATGCATAAAACTGAGTTGTATATGTACATTGCAGATCACTGAGATGCTCCCTGCTGCTGCAGTGTGTTGCATCATGTTGCAGCAAATTACTGACTTGTCTCTTTGCTGCATCACAGAAACTGCTAAAATGGTAGGAACCTTAATGCTACACAGATACATGTCTGCACAGAAAAACATTAGGCTACAAGATGAGAGCATTTGTAGAAATATTACTATACAAAATAGGGAAAATATACTGTCATATCAATAAAGGAATTCTTATATGCAATTTGGGGCTTTTTTCTTGTCTGTCACTTTGGCTTTGATTTTACTCTTTTCTCAAAACCATGTATATGAAAAAATGTTAGGTAATTGAGAAAGAAAAAATAGAATAGTATTAGTTAAATGTATGTCAGAAAGTTCATCACAAGAAGTAACAAATCTGTCTGAGAACTAAGCACCCATAAAAAGATGAACAAAGTAACTCTCAATCAATTAATTATTTTACTTGTTATAATAGAGAAAAAAGTATTTTGAATTAACTTGCTTTTTGACACATGGTGAGAACACTTTCATTGGTACATTAGCATTACAGACCTCACTCATAAGATGAAATGTAATGGAAATTACATAGTCTAAAAATGGTACATTTTTCTTTTGCAAAATAATACTGATTTTAAAAGACTTATTTTCAAAATGTTTTCTAGTCTCTGGTCAGAATTTTATTTCATTTTATGTGTTATTTTGCTTATATAAATAAAAATATTATTTTTTATATGAATTTTAGTTTAAGAGACCAGAGAACAATGTAATAATTGAATTTTGAATTGAATTGAATTTCAATAAAATTTCCATTTTTTTTCACAGACTGTCACTTCCATATATTACATCGTCACCCTGCTGCAGTTAATTAAATTTCATTCTGTTTACTCTTTCTATTGTAATTACCTGCTAGTACCATTTGTAATATTATACAAAATTTAAACACTGGTATTCCCATGGAGTCCTAGTGTCCACTCTCACAGCCATGAGTTTTTGTTTCATTACTTTAAGCTGCATGCACTGACTGTATAGAGAGGGAAAAAAATCAAAAGAAATTGTTTCCATTCAAATAACTGAGAACTGTGTGCAATTTCTATTAGCAATGAATAATTTAAGGAAACAAACACTTTCATAAGTAATCAGAACAAGGGAAGGAATTGAAGTGTGTGAAGAAACTATTCTCTGAGCCATGTTCAAATGTTTCTGGCCTCTCATTAGAATCATCCCCTACAGAAATGTTCCTTAAACCTTTAACAACTTCAGAAGTCAATACTTTCTGATTATTAAAGTATTTATTTTAAGAGCTTATGATATTTCTTATTTCTATAGCTAAGAACTGATACTATAGCCCACTGATGTCAAAAGCACTTTACCAAGATTCAGTATGGTGTTGCTTAGTCCAAATTTGCATGCAACTACTTTCAACAGTTTGATTACAGTGCCACACCTGTCAGAAAGTATAATCCAAAGTCCATCACCTCATTGCTCATCTTCTAGCTAAAGAATAGAAGGATACCAAGAACACATACATGTAAAGAGTGAGAAAAGAGAGTACATTTAAACAGTTGGAAAATACTCAGTGTACACACAAGGCTGGTAATATAGAAGCAAATTTAGAATGATGAATTGGGTTTGTAAATGTAATTTGCTTCTAAGATATTTTATTTCTAATAGCTATGAATTTAGTACAGAGGGAGAATCTGACAAAAGGCTATATAAAAACTATGGGATTTTTTTTTTTGCCTTTTTGTAAAGTTTCAGATGACCTTGTATTTTTAATGCCTCAAGCTCATATTGTCTTCTAGGGTCTATCCATAAGACATTTCTATGAGGTCTAAGCTGTTTTGTTCTCCTATGGATTCCTTAGGTTCAAGCTACCAGGAAATCAGGCACTTAACAGGTGCATACAGTTGCATAAGGCAGACTTCCTTGAGATAAGACCAAATTGGAATATATCAATGATACTGTGAAACATTTAGTTACAGTAAATGCTCCTTTAGTCATAATGGAAAATCTTAGAGTCAAAACTGGAAATACCGTAAAAGTAATAGGGTAAATCAAAGTATAATAAGCAAAGTGTAATAATTAACTAGGTACATTTTGTCTGTAAAACTACTCTCCAGTGGAAGCTGTCGAATACCTCAGCCAAAGCTAGAATATGTTTATATTTAACCCAAGCAAAATGCAAGTAAAGCATAAAATTCTGATTAAGGAAATGTGATCTCACACTGAAAAAAAACAATCAAATGAAAAAGTCATGATGTTAGAGAGAACTCCTAATTAGATCATCAACAGCATCTTTTCCTATTTTCTGATAAGATCAGGCATGTCCCTGAACACTTAACATAATATCAGTATAGAAAAAGAGTTGCCAGAGGAACTGCTGTTTTATTTTTCTTGATAGCATTTTTATTAACTGATCACTGATCACATAGAAAATAAAAAAGATACGTGCTCTTCAGAATCACAGTAGAAGTTTGATACTGATAGCCGAAAAAAAAACAAGGAAGGGAAAGCCTCATCTTCAGACTTGGTTGCAGTAAGGATTACTTTAAAAAATATTTGTTTTGGTTTGACACCATGAAAAAATGCCTGAAATAAAGGCTTTGTCATCTGTATTTTGCTTCATTATTTGTTTCCTCATTGTCCTGGTAAATATTAAATTTTATTTAGGGTATTTTTTTCATGGTAAAAATCTAGAGTCCCTTATTAAAAGAGTGAGATCTATCCAAAACATAGAAACAAGTAGCTGAAGCTGTCATTCTTTGTTTTTACTGTGAGAGAAAAAGGTATTTTTTTTACGGTCAAACACATAACATTTCTCTTTGAAGGATAGTCCAAGAAGTAGGAATTTGAGTCAGAAGTGAAACTGGTTGCAACCAAATCTGTGATAATTCTGTGGCTCTGCAATCTAAAGTGAACTTTTTTTTAGCATAAAAATTGTAGGAAAAAGTTACACCTCTGTGTCAATTCACATTGTCTCAGTGCGCTTGAGAACCTATTTCCTAAAACACAAGTGTTTGCCACTGATCGAGATGCCTCAGATGAGGCAGAAGGAGATGGAGGAATGTGAAATAAATACATAGAGAGCAGATATGCAGAAGACCTGTGGACCCTGGAAGGCAGAAAATTGAGTATGTCTGCAGCATGCCCTAGAGGTAATAAAGGCTGCATGAACCAAGAGATAGCAGTGGGCCCAGACAGATTATTTGACACCCTTGAATTGGACACCTTTGGAGTACAATGTCCTATTCCTGGTCTTCCAGTAGAAAACGGGCATTCTAAATTAGGGAATTCTTAACCAGTAACAGGCATTCTAAACCAGTTGTGGAACAACAAGAAAGTTGAGGAGTTGGAGCACATCACAGATGAAGGCAAAAGGTCATGTCTATCCTGGAGAGGCAATAGGCTTTTATTTCCTAACACAGAATTACAGAGAAGATGGAGCCAGACCCTTGCTAGAGATGCAGAGCAAAAGATCAAAAGCTGATGGTCACACTGCTGCAGCACAAGAAACTGTAGTTTCAGGATAGGAAAGGTTCCTTTCCCAGAAGGGGGTTTAAGTCTCATAGCACATTGCCTAGAGAGGCTGAGCAATTGCTGTCTTCAGAGATTGAGTTTGTCTGGGATATCATAGGGATCTGAGCAGGAGGTTAGACTATGATTCAATTCTGATAGAGGTTTGTCTGTGATTCTCTGATCTCACTCAGAGTACACTGACAGGAAAAAAAAAAAAAAAAAAAAAAGGCAGAGTGAAAAAAAGGCAGAGTGGAAGCAATAAAAGATACATAAAAATAAAAATATCTGGACATGAAATTTAGTTTTGAAGGAGTGTTTTTGACCTAAATATTATTGAGAAATGGCAGCTCTCTTTGTCCTCCATTATTGACAGCAGTTACCTTCTCTTTGATTTATGCTGTGTTCATAGCAGCAGGATTTTGTACATGATTTGTAAATAATAGGTTTACAACAATAACAAGGGGGGAAAAAATACCCCAAACAAACAGAAACAAACAAACAAACAAAACAAAACTGGAGGCATGAGCACCATTTTGTCCTGAAACTGAACCTAATTTATATGTCCTGACTATTGGCCAGCCACTTATTACCAAAACAAATAACAGTACCGGTACTGTGGCACTGTAATGCTTAAAAACATGTAACAGTAACAACACAGTAACTGTAGCAAAGTGAGCACAAAGTGCTCTTTTGTTGGAACACTGAAAATGCAAAATTCATTCTGTTTACTTGAGACTGTCAAGTCATGATATCAGTTCTTGAGGATAAATCTATTTGCAGAAGGCGGCGATGAACAGGTACGGAAACATAAAGAAAATTGAAGCAGTGCTAATACCTCTGATGTGTTCTGTGAATATATAAAAATATCTGCTCAGCTGCATGGTGGTTCAGATACAATTTTAATCCTTTTAAAGTCTTCCAGAGTTACTGTGTGTGAGCATCGGAGGCAGAATTATTCTGAGTTCTGAAAGAATCTGCTCATTTGCAAAAGGACATGTGACTACATTCATGTCAAGGAGTGTAATGAGAAAAGAAAACAGTATTAAATTAATTCATCTTTTGGCAAAGATTATAATGAAAGTGGAGATTAACTCCGTGGAATAAAGTAGGCTGGTATTTAATTCTCTACTTACATGTCATAAAATAGATGTGTGCAATTAAAAGCTTTAGTTTTAATGCTTACATTTCCACTTCCTTGACTTTGGAAGTGATTCTGTCTTTTCAGAAAGTATGAAACCAGGCAAATGGGTATAAAACTCTTCTCCAAGTTATACCATTTCACAAATACTTTTGAGGCAGATGTGACCCAAAAAGGTTTAAAAAAGATGTTTAAAGTGCTATCATCCTTCCAAGCTATGTTCATTATGAGTTCAATGCTTCAATTTCAAAACCAGATGAATTTTCAAAAACACATTTACACTGACACACACACACACACACAATGTTTGTAATTTTTTGAAATATATTTACTAAGTTCTGCCTTTTCTATTTGTCACGATTTAACACTGGCCCAGCAATTAAACCAAATAACAGATGCTCTCTATTAATCCCCCTCTTCTCCCTGATAAAGAAAGGAGAGGGAATAAGGGAGAGACACTTATGGGTTGGAAACTAAACTACAGAGCTTTAATGAAACAGTAATGATAAAAAGGAAAAAACCTAAGAAATATATACAAATATACAGGAAAATTGATACCACGTTCCTTCCTCCTTGCCCCCCAGTAACTCTCATGTTGCCACCGAGGCTGCAGGGCAGCCCTGGTTAAGTCCAGGCTGGACTCCTGGAGTCGGCAGCAGTCGGGAGCTGGGGGCAGGAACACACAGATTCAGGCTGGCAGGGATCAGGACCACAGGCAGACAAACAGACAGAGTTCTCACAGGATGCCAAAGCAAACAGAGACAGGTGAAGAAGGATCACTCTTGTGATCCCTCAAATTTATACTGAGTATGATGTGTTTGGGATGGAATACTCTGGTCAATTCTGTCCGTCTATCTTCTCCATTCCTCCCTAAGGGAGGGCTGCAGGTGTGACCTTTTTACTCCTTTTCTCCTTCCAGAGGGTAAAATGTTCCTCAGAACAGAGCAGTGTCCTTGGTTCTGCATACCAGTCTCTAGCTGTAACTATAAACATCGAGTGTTATCAGCCCTAGAAGCAGACACTGTCTGAGAAACTTGCTCTTAATTTCAGCAAGTGCAGCTACTTAAATGAAAGCAAAAGTACAAGACAGAAAATTACCTTTATCCTGTCCCAAACCAGGACACTATTTTATTTAGAAATACTGATCATTAGTAAATAAAAAAGATCCAAATAAGAGCTGTAAAATACACTTTTTAAAAAAAATACATCTTTCATGTTATAACTACATAGTTATGTACATTAAAAGGCCAGTACATTAAAATTTCTAAATTATAATGTGGCAAGTTACTATTAGACGTTTTCAAGGCTCATCTGAAATACAAATTACACACATTTATGATATTTAAAATATGTTTCTGTAAGAACACAGCAGGGCTTGAAACAAAAAAACATGACATTCACACACAGGGGGACAAAAAACACAACAAAACAATAACACCCACTAAGACATACTATTACTATCTTTTATATTCACATGAAAAATCTCAAAAGATGCTGATGGACACAAAAAGACAGGAAAATAAAAAGTACATGGCCACATTATAAACTAATCAAAGATTTTCTTTTTAATTATACAATTTTTATTTCCTAATATCGATTTCAAATTGCTTTCAAGATTCTGGGTTTCATAGAAACATCCTGCAAGGTGTGCCAGTTGCTATCATCTGAGTACTGTAATAGTATAGTAAATCAGCAATAGGAGTGTCTGTCTCCAGAGAATGTCCTGCAGCTGTTTCTTGTATTTGATATTGACAGAAAATCTGGAGCACAACAAACCCTTCAAAATCCTAAGGGTATAGATGAATCATTGTTTTTTATAATTGGTAAATGCTGTAGTTATTAAATAAATGTCATAGACAATTAGTAGTCTTTAAAGGAAGAAATAGTGCCCAAATTCAACAATAATAATTCGCTTTTCCTACTATCTGAGACACTGATCTTATTGTTTGTGATTTCCACGTGTGTATCACTTGTAATGAATTTGAGGTTCCAAAACATGAAAACATGAAAAAAGTTAGCAGGAAAACAGGAAGTCTGACCTTATTCTTTGGTCCAAAGAAGTTCTGTAATGCACAGTAAATGGAAAACTTGCTGAGTGTTAGATAATCCTAACATACAACAAGCTACAAAAATTATTAATGTGCTAGATGATGAAGCTATAAAACAGATTAATTTCTTTTGGGCTTTAAAATCAGCTTTCGAAATAGAGTAACCAGCTTTAACCACAGAGATTTGGGTTTTAATAAAAACAGTCACAGATGTCTGAGTTTGTGTTGTGAACTATACTAAGCATCTTTCTGGAAACTCAGCTCATCTTTATATTTTACCAGCTGTTGCAGCTATGATCATATTTATTAGTATTATATATATTGTTGCAAAATCATACCAGGATTTTAAACAAGGTCTTTCTGAAACAAACAAAAAGAAATGAAAGATGATAGGAAACAACAATGTAACTTTAAAAACAGCAAAGTATTTTATTTACATTTTTTATATATTTATTTGCTGCAATGTTAATGACTTCCTGATGTAACTTCTTAAACTCCTCTACGTCATACCAGTGACTGCATGATTTTTATATTTGTATTCTGCTTTATGAAAACCAAAAAGCTCCAAGGGAAAAATTGGAAGCCTGTGCTGCACTGTGTCATATAGCTGGGTTGGTCACAGATCCCAAGGAGATACAAAAGGAAGTCTGCCTAGAAAGAAATAGCTGCAAGGGTAAGCAGGAAAAGGAGATCATCTGTCTCATAGGACCCTTGATTTCCAAGGTCTTATTTTAAGAACAGTTGTCAGGAAGGGACTGACTACTGCAATGCACATGAAGAACAATAAACTTCACTTTCCTAAGCCACAGTTAACAGCAAAAATTAAATTTCAAATATCCATTTTGCAGATCTGACTGAGTGGGAGTTTGTATGACATAAGTAAAATTTAATCCACAGAAAAAATACTTTTCCATTATGGAAACCTGAGCCCTGTGTTTATTTTAAGGGGAATAGTAAAAAACATTGTAGCTCATCTCATCTTCCTGAGAAAGTCATAATTTCACCATGAATACTGAGGAAAGACATAGAGTTTCTGATGAGTTCAGGTGGTATCAATAACTTCTGGAAATATTATTTCTACCTAAAAAAGAGAGGTTTATTTTAAATTGCTCCCTTCTTACAAAATGTATACATACGTGCAAAAACTGCTGTGGTACTTAACAATTTAAGAGCCCCTTTCTTGAGCCAAATGAGGAGTAAAGCATTTGGTTTGGTTTGGTTTGGTTTGGGTTTTTTTGCCTTAGCAAGCATATGTACTTCCAGGAACAGACTTTATGGTCCTGTGAAATGATGTACGGCAGTAATGTTCTCAAGAATGACTCTATCCAGGAAGACATTTTGAGAAACACAAGTGTTTCCTCAGCTAAAAGAACCTGATAAAATCTTAGAGAGCTCTTTCTGTCCGGAACCCTCAGTGAAGGCTAGCTTAGCTTTTCTGGTTTTTTTTGTTTTTGTTTTTTTTTGGGGGGATGGATGCTTTACTAGGAAAAAGGACGTAAAAAAGCCTGCCACAAACATATCATAAAAGAAGTGCAAGGCATATTCAGAACAAATAAGAATAGGTAAAGAAATCCTAAGTGATTTTCAGAAGATGCATGTAAATATACTTTAAAATATTGCTAAACTCAGTGGGAGTACAAATGAATGACAACAGCTACCAGCTCCAGTCTGTGAAGCTGAAAACAAAAATGTTGCTCTAAAACCAAAGCAGCAAAGCCTCAGGCACTTTGCTCACTCTGTGGAGACAACACCCCGAGGCTTGAGAAGACAAGCTTGATGTTTAGCAGATATCTGGTGAGGCAGAGGATATTCCTTTCACCTAAGCATCAGTTTTACCAGGGAGACAGGAGGAAACCTGAAATAATGCACAAAGTCGGCGTATAGATGTTCCAAGAGCAATAAAGTAACTACAAACAAGCCTGGAATTCTTGTATGCTCTGATGGGCAGAGTGGGAAAAAAGAAGTCAGAGTTTAAGTCTCCACTTCTCTGTAGCAGAGGCTTCCTCTGAGTCTCGTGCTTGAGGTTTTGAACCCCAGTCTAACACATCAGACAGACAACACAATGACTGCAAATGAGGACAAAAGAAAGAGCTTTCATTATTTGCTTCTTTTTTTTTTTTTTTTTTTTTTTTTTTTCTGCTCTTTTTTTTTATTTTATTTTCTGCTCTTTTTTAGACCAAATAGCTTCTATTCCTATGGATTTTGTCATTAGAAACCTCACTGACACAGACCTGAAATTTCATCTCTCCTTTTTATAGCAATGTTTAAATCCCTTGGAGGTGAATATTCTTTCTTTGGAAGAAAGTCAGTCAGGTGGAACATTCTAGACAGAAACTTTTCTTTGAGAGAGAGAGACAGATAGAGTTGCTTTAGGGACAAGACTATTTCTTTATTCTAATATATTCCTTTTTTTAGTGCCAGTGACTCTTTGGATTCTTTATCAAAGTCAGAGGACAGCAGATCTTTATAACTGAATGTTATTTAATCCACCAAAGGAGAGTCCTTTAATATTTAAATTATATTAATATACCACATTATTTTTTCTTTCCATCTTTCTTAGATGATAGTTTTTCCCAGTTCAGGTTGGAGATTTTTGGGGGATTGTTTTTATTAGAGGTTTACCCTAATATAATGTTCTATTTTTACCTGCTCAGAAGAATAACTTTTCACTGCAGCAATTTCTATTTATAAGTAGCTCTATGAACCTAAAGAAAGATCTTTCTCTAATGACATTCTTTTTGCAGTGTGTTTTGTTCTTTCTACTATTTCAGTAATGTACATTTAAAAAAATAAGCATACAACATTGTTCATCATCTTAGGGCCACTGCCAGTCACCAACTGGACAAACTTTAGAGACAACTTGCCACGTTATCTGAAAAATTATGGAGGTGTACAATAATATTTGATAATAAATGTGTACTTGTAACACATTTTGTAACATATGGTGTGCTAAAAAACCCCAAATATTTGGGATTTCCCATCTACAGCAGGAAATCAATATTTTTGCTAAGGAATATTGAGATATGGCTATTGAGGTTGTCAGCTTTTTGGGATAGGTTTTTTTTTTTCTTTATTTGTTTATTTATTTTGTATCGTGCATTTTGCTTTTGTATGTATTTTGAAGTCTTTTCTTTCAATTTTAGTTTCACCTGTGACTATGTATCAGGTTTTTTTGTGCATTCAGTTCTTAAATCTTTATTCTCCAGTTCTCTGTCCTGGGGTTAAATTCTATTAATATTCTTGTCCTCTAAACTAACCTCTGCTTTACATTTCCCACTTATCTTCTTCAAGGCAAGCCAGCTTTCTCCTTGATTGTACTTGGGCATCTATTGACTTGTCTATATATTGACCTGGAAAATCTTTTTTTCAGGTTCAAATTTTTCTTGTTCCTCCTGTCTTAGATTGAAACTGACCACCAACAGCTTCCTCTGCTATTCTCTAATCTGTATTTTGCTTCTCAATGAGCACTTAGTCATGAACTATTTGAATACCTTTTTCCCAGTGTCAGCTCTGAATTAATCTGTAACTCCACTGACACTTCCTTGTCAGCAATATCAATTATAGAAGCATCTTTAATTTGTTCTTCTTTATCTATCCCAAACTTGCAAGGCTCAGCCAGTTCAGACAAGGGCTTAATAAATGCTTGGTATTGTAAATTGAAGTTAATAAATACACTAAATATAAAGCTTTCCTGGCAGAAAATCCTCCAGTAACTGCTCTTATATATGAAATATCCTCAGTTCCTATGGATCCTCAGTTCTCAGGATCCCTATGATTATTTTTGTTTACAAACTACTACACTAATTTGAGAAAGGAACTCAGAAATATACATATATGTACAAAATTTCCATCTTGCAATGCAAACGTAGTACAAATGTATCTGTTTATATAGTCTCTAGTTAAGACATAACTGCCACAGAGCTGTCTTGTAAGAACCCCAGCAGATCCACAAAACCCTTGTGCTCAGACTGGAGTCTCATTCAGAGGATTTGAAATAATTAGATGCTTTGTCTTTTCAATTTTAGTTATGCTAATCATTCTGTTTGTGTTCATTTTGCCATTATTTTTTAAAGCACAGGCAGTGTTAATATCTAGAGGAGAAGTAATCATCATTGCTTCTTTTATGTCTTAACCATGATTACCTTTTGCCTTTGAGTTGAAATAATTTTAACTGCAATATACGTTTTTCAATAATTTAGTTGCTACATAATACAGATAACATGCAATTTGGTAATACATGGATGTAAATATCTATTTTATGGTTCCATGCCAGTCTGTACAATGAGACTTTTATACAGAAAGTATTATTGAAAGTATTATATACCTAACTTATAACACATTTGTCTCAACTCAGGAAAACCCATCAAAAATACTGGTTACATTATTATTTGAGGCCACAATTTTAAATTTTAAAGTTTTCAATGCCTTTAGGTTTAGAATTTTATTCCTTTCTCCTTTCTACCTTTGCATAGTGGATTTGCAGAAGAGTTACATTCCTTATTTAAGTGTAAAATCGTTAGAAATTATAATTAAAGATTTTCAATGAAAACAAGCAGAAAAAGGGAACAATAAAAAATACTCTAAACCCAAAAATCCCAGTTTTAATCTCAAGTTCCAACATAAACCAGTAGTTTTTTTAAATGGAAGATTATATGTCAATTACAATATTTTGACCTCTTATGTTGGAAAGAATTGGGAGACAATTAAAAAATCAATTTGTACAGTAATGCAGGTATTGATATTTGTGCTAAAAGAATCACAGGACTAGGCAATAAATTACTGTACTTCTGCCCTCCCCCATATATATTTAAGACATTTTTCTACAGCTATTTTTTTCCATCCCAAGGAAGATTTCTGTGTTTAAGTAGTTTTTCAGTTTTGGGGTGAATCAAGAGGCTTTGGAGATTAAAAAAATATTTGAAACTATGACCCAATAACTGAATGTTGAATTTGATGTGTGACAATAAAATTGAGTCTGTTGCTTCATTTATGTCACATTAGAGTTACCAGGCAATGATGAAGCTCACAGTTATCAGTAAGATTGTCAAAAGGGTGGGAAGTGTAAAATAAAGAAGCCAGGTTAGGTGTAAATCCATAAACACATGTTTAAGTATCTATATATGATACATATTGGAATATGACTCAGAAAATGTGGAGGTAGATCTTATAGCACAGGCCATGCAGATGCTAATATAGATTCTGAAAGGTAGCTCCATGTTTTCTTAACAATTACAATGATGTTACAGAACATCAGGTCTGGGTACAGCTCATCTCCAAATTGCTCTGGGACACCATGTTCAGTTTTAAAACATCAGAAAAAAGTACTTGTAAAATCAGTCAGGCTCAGCAGTGAGTGTATGGATCTTGGAGGCTGTTGGCTAATGTGGTCTCTGACACATTTCCTTGGATTTGATCAGAAATATCAGGGGGAACTGATGGAATGTTTCATAGAAATATAGATTTATGCAATTTTTTTTTT